>JASUAB010000003.1:17512500-20012500 GCA_037013595.1 Dicorynia guianensis | reverse complement strand
CAAAACCTGCGGCCGTGCTGGTCCTAGGAAGGAGTTTCCGTCTTCAATCTTCCAACGGTAGCGATGGAGACGCAGTGCCGGTGGAAGCCTTGCCCTCGGCTTTTGTGTTCTCAATAAGGACAAAGAACGATCAGCAAACGATTGCTGCAACAGCTTGACGGCGGCAGTAGCGCTTCTCCTGCAACAAACACGGCAAGGTGGCGGGTCGCTAAAGAAGGAACAGCTGATGGCGTTGAGGCTGAAAACTCCAGCAGTCGCGGCTGTCTTCTGGTGTCGTGATGGATATCAGCGGAAACGAACAGCGACTGGGCGAGCCGGGGGCGCTGACGGCTTCGATGCAACAAGTGGAAGGTTGCAGAGACGAGAATGGAAGACGGAGACGCGTGATGAAGATCGACCAGGAACGTTGCAGTAAGAGACTCCGGATGACGAGGCACGCTGATGAAGGTTCTTCTTGGGAGAAAGTCCTTCGTGCATGCGTGAACCCTTCTTCAGACACTGTGCGGTGGCGTGAAGTGCCGTAAGGTGTCTTTGTTTTTGAGGCTGGACGCAGGGCTGAGTCTCTTTTGTTTGAGAGCGCTGGTTGATGGGTGGCGGAGTGTGATATGCGAGTGGGCTTCGAGAGTGTTGTAGAGTGTAGAGGTGCAAGGTATTCCCGAGCGTGTGTGTGTGTTCTTCTCCGTAGGATTTGAACAGTCATTTTAATATTTTAACTATAAGAATAAGATTAGTTTTAATATTATTATATAACAATAAAATGTGAACAGTCATTTTAATCTTAAAATTTATATAAAGTATAATTTAATACGTAACTAGTTAAATATTCCTATAACATTTAATTATATTCTATTTGTTAAGTTAGGTCATGAGGTGAAATGCAATTTTTGAGTAAAAATGAAGTGATGTTGTATTCAAATATCACAAAAAGGTTAGTATAATTTATTCCATGATATTATTATTGACTTTATAATAGTTCCATGAGAGGCCATAATGGTTATTGAATAGTCATGCCAGCTATTATCAATTATGGGTCTTCAATCCTCCCCTTCTTTATGTCACCAAGTGAAGTGCTAGTAGAAAGATTTCTATGAAAATGAGGAGGGGAAGATTTAAGATGAGAACTTTTCTTTGTCCCTTCCCACAATTTTTTAGTACTTGACCAATATTAATTATTTGAAAGTAGAATATATCATTTATGCTGGAAGAAATATTTTATTCTACTATAAATAAAAGTATTTCATTCTAAAATTCTTAAAAAGGAAGCTATCTCGCAAAAAAAACTAGCAAAGAAAAGAATGTAGAAAACAACGTCACAAATACTTGAGATAACAAGCAATTCTACACAAATTTACAATTATTAATATTATTCATAAATTTATATGCGGTAGGAACATCCAATCTTTTTTTTTTTTTTGAAAATTATGCAGTTGAAAGTTTCACATTCTTTCATAAAATCTTCATGTATAATAAATAGAGACTAATCTTTATTTATATTTTTTGACAATAATAAATAAAGATTAGTCTCTAATTATTGTGCATGAAAAATTTATAAATTATTTTAAGTAAGAATAGCAAAACTCTTTACCTTTTGTGAAAGAATTTTCCAAGTTGCTACCTTTTTCATGGATAAGAAAAATTGGTTACTTCAATTAAAAAACAGTCAATAATGTCTAGGAAAATTATGGCAGAAATAGCCTTGTTATTTGAATAAGATAGACAAATACAAATAGCCAAACTTGTTATTTTCTTTGACTAGAAATACCAAACTTGTTACTTGTCCCAAGTGGAACTTTGTATGTAATCTGTTTGGTGTTCCTTATATAGTGTTTAGAGGCATAATATATTTTGATTCTAAATATCCATATTTTCATTTTAATCTTGATCCTAAATTAATTTTATGACTACATATAATTGGGAAGCAATATATAAACCCACTGACTAAAGCCGTATCAGTTAAAAACATAGTAAAATTGTTCCCTCCCACCTTTCTTAGTGGTGTTTGCTGGGAATGTTGAAGCCATCAACCATGGATGGAACAGACATGGTACCCTAGGTGGAGACAACGAGATTGGTATTTACAAGTCCCCTTTAGCCTTCAAGTAAGGAAGATATATATTACATTCTCTATTACCATAAGTTTGGTAAATTTTCTGTCGATGTATAATTGCATAACAACCATCTTTTGACAAGATGCAGAAGTAGCTCATTACATTCATGAAGAGATACATCAAGTTGTTGGTACTCAAATTAGAGCCAAAGAAGCAAGAGTTGTTTAAGAAACACATTCAGGGACACTGCTTTTAGTGTTGGCTGATTTGTTGAACTATATAATCATTTTATTTCATATTTTTATATAATTAATACTGACTAATGAGTTCGAATGTGGCAGTTTTGTTCGGGAGACTATGCAAGATGATGGCAGCTTGGTGTTTGCATAATAAAAGGAAGGTGTTATTGATCTCCACTTTGCATATGGGTTGAAGAAAATCAAGTGTTGATTGTCTAGTTGAGGGATTCTGAGAAGAGTTCCTTATGGTATAAGGAGGTTGATTTAATAGTGTTATTATACTACATATAAAAGGGTAGAACCAACATGATATTTTCTTTAATCCTATGATTAAGTTGCAACATGCTATTTTTTTATTCAAATTTAATGAATTAGGCATAGTAATCCCCTATCCTTTACCATAACTTAAAGACAATCTTAATAATCTGAAACTAGAAACATAGTCAAAGATACATCAATTGATCCCACAAATTGATAGTGCAATTGTCCATTTCATAAATAGGGTCATTATTATTTTGGCACACAAGAAAATCTAAAACATGTTCCACCCAGAAGGAAACAAGGAAAGAGTAAAATGCTCTAACATAAATCAACGAGGGGTCCACCTTAGAGTTTTGTAATTCTGCCCTTCATGGTGTTCATAAAAGAAATCCAATTGAGGGAAGATCCAACAAAGTATTTCATCTGCAAGCATGCTATACCTCACCCTCCATTGCTTCAAAAAAATAAGGGGCATGATAATCACTCCAACACCAAAGGTAAACCCCAGTTCGACACTCAAGAAATTCCAATCAATTGAGTTTCCACTTTTTGAATAAGGTGTTTTAAATGTTGAAGGTGAAATACCATGTACTCCATCATCATTGCAGATTTGAGTCAATGGAGGTCCACATAATCCTTCATTTCCTTCAAAGGAAGATACATCAAATGATTGAATTTGAGTGCCTGTTGGGATTGCCCCCACCAAATGATTAAATGAGAGATTCAACACTTCAAGAAAAGATAAACTTGCAAGTTCTATGGGAATTTCTCCATTTAAAGAGTTGGTTGACAAGTCCAAGGACTCAAGATCTTGCAAATTTCCTATTGATGATGGAATATGACCTGATAGATCATTATGTGACAAGTTAAGTGTATTCAACCCTTTGAGATTCATAAGCTCTTCTGGTATTGGTCCTTCAAAATGATTGGATGAGAAATCCATAGAAATGAAGGTGGTTTGCATTTTAGTAAACTTCAATGACCGACCTTTGTTGGTTATTGTAAATGAAATCGCCTCAGTATACATATCCTCATAATATAATTTAGCAAAAAAATATTCAATCAAAGAGCGAGGTAAATGTACCATGACTATAGCCAACTTCATTCCAAGACCTTTATCCATGCCTAATACCATTTCCTGAAAAACCATAGGATCAAACCTCTCAAACATGTCAGAGTGACCATACGTACCAGCCTTTGCATCAACTTCATCTTCATTTGGCAACATTGCCTTCCAAGTTCTTAACAATGATCTAGGAAGTTTACCGACAAAATTATTGGAGGAAAGATCAACAATTTCAAGCATCTCCCAATCAACAATGTTGTTTGGACATCCAATTGGCCCATGCAAATTGTTTGAACTCAATATCAAAACTCGAAGGGTAGATATGTTCTTTAAAAAGCAGGGAAATCCATCAACTAGCATGTTGTTTCCAAGATCTAAGATCTCTAGTTTTTGGCAATTAGCAAGAAATCTTGGAATTGTACCAGCTAATAGATTTGCACTAAGATCTAGGAATCTTAGAGGACATGAATTGGAAGTTGTGTTAGGAATATGGCCGGTGAGTTTGTTTCCTCCAAGCTTTAGCACCCTAAGATAGTTACTGAATGTTAAACACTCAGGAATTGTGCCACTGATGTCATTATGAGAAAGATCAAGGAATCGAAGTTCTAAAGCATCACAAAAGGACTCATGGATTTTGCCACGTAAACTATTATTTGAAAGAGATAGATAAAATATGTAGGGGATGTCCTTACCAATTTCAGGTGGGATAGTAGAGTTGAATCTATTGTTTGCATAATTCAAAACGATGGCATATTTTGGAAGGATGGGAATGGGACCTTGGAATTGGTTGGAATGAAGGTCAAGGACAATAAGAAAACTAAGATTCTGAAAGGATGCTTCAAAACTTGTCAAGTAGTTGTTAGAAAGATTGAGGAAAACTAGAAAATGATGCTGTGAAATCCAACCAGGTATTGTTCCTTGAATTTGGTTGCCAGATAGGTCTAGTTCAATCAAATTAAATTGGTTTTTCAAAAAACCAGGGAATTTTGTCAACTTGCATGAAGCTAGCATCAGAGTGCTCATATTGGGAAAGGTTTTCTGATCATCATAACTTGCATCAACTAATAAGTTATTGTTTGAAAAGTCCAATATAGATAAATTTGGTAGCCTCCCAATCATATCTAGATGCATTGTGCCATTGAACTTGTTGAAAGCAAGGTCTAGAGTGGCAAGTCTTCTAAGATGAAAGATGGACACAAGAATAGGCCCTTCTAATCTATTGCCACTTAAATCTAGAATCTCTAAGACAGAGAATGACAACTTTGGAAATTCATCCAACTTACCATCCAATTGGTTATTGGAAAGCAAAAGTTCCCTCAAAGATGGGAGTGTAAAAAGTGATGAAGGGATAGTCCCATTAAGGGAATTATCTGCTAAATCAATGATGACCAAATTTGTTAGGCCCTCCAAATGAGCAAATGCAATTTCACCTCTCAAATCATTTTGGTAAAGAGACAAATATGTGAGGTTCATGGACATATTGAAAGATGGAAGAAGGCCAGTAAAATTGTTGGATGACAAGTCCAAATAAACAAGTTGGGTGAGTGTTGACATTGAACCTGGAAGTGTTCCATGGAATTGGCACCTTGACAGATCTATTGTGGACAATTGCCTCAAATTACCAATAGAAGCTGGTAGCTGTCCAGAGAATTTTGTGATGCTTAGGTTCAATGTGTGGAGAAATCCATGATGAAGGAAATTGGGTAAGCCACCTTCAAGATCTGGATTATTTGATATGTCAAGGACCTGGAGTGCTTGCATATGGAAGATATTTCTTGGAAACACTCCACTTAAGTTGCAACTACTGAGTTGCAAGGTGGTCAAGTTGGAAAAATTTGTAAACAGATCCGGAACTGGGCTTGAAATGTTGTTCTGCTTCAATCGAATTACAGAGAGTGATTCAAGCTTTGCTAGTGAAGAATCAATAGGTCCAGAGAGACCACAGAAAGACATGCTTAATACACGTAAATTTTGCAATGAAGATAAAGCATGGCACCACTCCTTTCCCTTGGCAAATACCTTTACACTATCCAAATATAGTTCTGTGATTTTTGTAAGGTTTCTAAGTAGAGTTGCCATATTTGGGTCCTTAAGTTTTAGAGTCTGACTTGAGATGGATGAGGTAGACATGTCAAGAACCACCAACCCTTTTAGATGAGAAATACCAAATGGAATCTGCCCCTCAAAGCCAGCATTTGACAAATTTAGATAAGTCAAATGCTTTAAATTCTGAAACTCTGAAGGAATCACAGAATGAAAATCATTATATGCCAAACTCAAATTCTTCAAGTATTGTAAGTTGAAGAGACTGCTAGTACTGTCAAGTCCTCCAAAGATAAATTCCTCACTAAGATCAAGAGCTAGAACATGTCCCTTGTTGCATGTCACCCCATTCCATTGGCAGCAATCAGCACTTTGATTCCAGTAAACTAGTTTTCTAGACTTCAAAGGGTTGAATATAAGACTTTCCTTCAATTGGAGCAAGAAGGTTTGTTGATGGCCGAGACAGTGATCAGTAAACACAAACCCCTTGATGCTCAGGTTTATTGAGCATAACAGCAAAAAGATAAGCCATAGTTTTAAAAGATCTTTCATTGGAAAGCGCTTTTATGTAACTGAACTTCTAAGTTTGCCTTCTACATACATTGCATTTCCTTTTATAGATTTTGATTTCACTTTTAGTTGATTAATATCAACGTGTTATGTGTTATGTGTCAGCCAACTCAAAGGTGTTCAACGTGTTATGTATTATGTGTCGGTCAGCTCAAAGGTGTTCGTAAACAATATGTGGCCACTTTTGAATTTCTAATTTTTCAATTTGTACCAATATGTATGAGACATTCAGTTTCTCATCCTTTTACTTAGTCTACCTTAGAATATTGTTCATAAGTTAAGGCTAAGGCAGAGAATAAGTAAAAGACAATGAGAAAACAGGTGCCAAGTGTCTCACCCTCACATTGTCATATCTGGAGAGTTGATAGGAAAACAACTTGTTGAATAATGGGAAGAACAAGAATATTCAATATGACAACTTAATTTCTATGCCCCTTCAAACAATTTTTCGTTTTTGACCAATATTGTCCGATCAGGAATTAATTTAGTTTCAAATCCTTCCGACAAAGACTTTAAGTCAGCATATGGCAAAATGCCATCTAGAATTGTAGAAGTGGCCAAAGAATTAGAGTCTTCATCAGGCAATTTCAAATTCATGAGAGCCACATATGCGTGTTTCACCTGAGTGATTCTAGAATTACCCAAGCACTCTTTTCATGAAATATTCTAATACAGAGTAATTTTTAGCACTTACATCAACCCACTACAATAAATTAAAATACATCAAGTAAAACCATATAAAGTAAATTACACTTACTTTTCATGAAGTATTCTAATATGATACTTCACTCTATTTTCATTCAAAAGTTACACTACATCTCAATAATTTAATTTAACTAATAGCATCTATACAAAAGCTAATAAAATATTCACAAGAGTTATATTGAATAGAATATATTATTTTCACTTAAAAATTGTATTCTATCTCAATTAACCATTTTTACTAACTAAAATGTTAATGTGGTATTAGATTTTAAAGTATATTTGAATATTGACCGAATATTTGCAATAATATCTTATTTAACTAAGCTTTGCATATTTTTGAGATTATATTAATTTTTTTAAAATTTTATTTTATTATAATAATAAATATTAAATCCAAATAATATATTATTGTTTCACCTCACTATAGTAAGATTGTTATGTGTTATGTGTCAGTCAACTTTCCTTGTATATGCATAGCTGTGTTTCAATAACAATACTATAGGGTAAAACTACGAAGACGCAGCCACTTTTGAATTTCTACTTCTTCAGTTTATGCCAATACGTATGAGACATTTAGATTCTGATATTTTTACAAAGCCTATCTTAGAAAAGTGTTCATATGTTAAGGCAGAGTATAAGCAAAAGACAATTTTATCCAAAAAGAAAAGACAACGAAAGAACATGTGCATGGCTTTTTTACAGCTGGAATTGCAGAAGGAGTCATAGAATTGGAGTCTTCATCTGATGGATTCGTGCTACACACTGTCCTTGAAGGTTTAATTGAATGAGAGGGCTCTCGGAGACCTTCACTCAGACGGCAACATACTCGGATGAATCAAGCAAGATGTGAACAGCAGAAGATGAGGTAATTCAAGTGGAACAAAGAATGTGAACATTGCTCAGAGTTACGGGCCATTTTCCAAATTGACAACTTCCAAAGTACGGCAAGACTGTATAATTAATGTGATATTAAGGAGTGCAAGATTTAAGATGAAAACTTTTTTTTGCCTCTTCCCATAATTTAGTATTTAACCAATGTTTACCCTTTTTAAAGGCTAATAATACATGTATAAATAAATTATGTATGCAACATGTATATTCTCACGTTTTTTTTCTCTCACTCTCATAATTTTTTATTTCTAATGAGCCCCCCGCACATACCACTGTTATTTTCATTTTTAAAGCAACAAATTGATTTTATGCATAATATTATGTTACACAATCTTGGAAAAGATATATACATGCATACATGTATATATATTGTTGAAGTAATTTTTTAGAGTAGTTTCTCATCATGGCACAGATAATATTTTATTTTAACCTCATCAATTCCATACATATGTTGTTGTTTTAATATAATAAAAGTGTAAGACGACATTATAAAGCCCACTTTAAGATTGCTAAATTATAATACCAAGAAGCACAGCACTTTACTTTACTAAAATCTACTTCAGAATATTATTTACGCCAAGCCAAAGGAAAAGACAACAAAAAATGTGTGAATGGACTTTAACAACCTCACAAAGACCTTAACTCCACACAGCAACATATGGATGATTCAACCAAGATGTAAGCTGATTAATTCCTTTTTCTGCCTATACCAAAAATGTCATACTAGTCTCTACTCCAATTAAATTAAGATCAATTACTATTTTTTTGGGCCTGCAAGTAGTGAAGAATCATAACTTTATAGGATGCAGATTATTTTGCCTTTCTTTAAAAAAAGACAGATTATATAGTAAGAGAGATGAACACAAAATTAAAATAAAAAAAAATAGGATTCAGAACTTAAAACATGGTATTAAAAATATTATGTCACACAAGCAATAATAACGAGAAGTGGAAGTGCTGGTGGAAGACTTCTGTGAAATTGAGAAGTGGAAGATTTAAGATGATAACCTTGTTTTTGCTCTTCCCACAATTTTTAGACGTAGGCATTTTTGAATTTCTAATTTTTCAATTTGTACCAATATGTATGAGACATTCAGATTCTCATACTTTTACAAAGTCTACCCTAGAATATTGTTCATAAGTTAAGGCTAAGGCACAGAATAAGTAAAAGACGATGAAAAAACAGGTGCCATGTGTTTCACCCTCTCATTGTCATATCTGCAGAGTTGATAGGACAACAACTTGTTGAATAGTGGGAAAACAAGAATATTTAATATGACGACTTAATTTCTATGCCCCTTCAAACAATTTTTCGTTTTTTACCAATATTGTCCAATCAAGAATTAATTTAGTTTGAAATCCTTCCCACAAAGACTTTAAGTCAGCATATGGCAAATGCCAACTAGAATTGCAGAAGTGGTCGAAGAATTAGAGTTTGGCAATTTCAAATTCATTCTAGAGATTCTTGAGAGCCACATATGAGTGTTTCACGCGAGAGATTCTAGAATTACACAAGCATTCTTTTCATGAAATATTTTAATTTAGAGTAATTTTTAGCACATACATCAGCCCACTAACATAATCCATATAAAGGCTAATGAAACATTGATAAGTGTTCTATTGAATATAATATATTATTTTCAGTCAAAAATTGTATTCTATCTTAATTAACCATTTTTACTAACTAAAATGTTAGCATAGTATTAGATTTTAAAGTATACATGAATATTGACCAAATATTGGCAATAATAACTTATTTAACTAAGCTTTGCATATTTTTGAGATTATATTAGTTTTTTTAAAGTTTTTTTATAATAATAAATATTAAATCAAGACAATATTTTATTATTTCACCTAACTTGAGTAAAATTGTTGATTAGCTAATACAAATGTTGATAATTATTTTTTTTTTAATTGTAGTTTCATCAATTGTTAATATAAAATTTTAAACTAAAATCGAACATTAGGTATTTATAATTTACAATTGTATGCCTTAGTAAATTTATTTCAAGATAGTTTTTACTTATGATAATTTTTTTTTTATAATTACACATATTTTAAGCCTACATATGTAAATGTGATTTTTCAGTTAAAATCTAATTCTGAACATTTTTAGTTAGTAAAAATAATTAACTAACGTACAATGCAATTTTTGAATAAAAATAAAATATATTTGTTATATTTAATATAACTTGTAAAAATTCTGTTAGCATTTGTATAAATTCTAATGGCTAAATTAGATCATTGTGGCAGAGGACAATTTTTTAAAAATATCACATGGAATATCATATTAAAATACTCTAAGGGAGGTGCGTAAAAAATACTCAATTATATATTAACTCTCCTAAGAGTCCAAGGCCAGGGAGTATTCAACGAAGGAGAAACGGAGGTCAAGGAGGTGGAAGGGAGTGCCCGGATTGCTGATTCAGTTTTCAACCCACTAGTTTCAAAGGGGAAAACCCACATATGCCCAAAGGAGAAGCACACGCAAAAAGGAGGGGAGACTTCTCTAGTTTTCATATTTCAAACCATTAGTTGGCTCTGTTTTAATGAAGATAACTAATTAGTTATCTTCACTAAGAAAGAATTTGAAAGAATATTAAAAATATTTATTAACATTAAAACTCTACACTTCAAACTTTATTTTATAACCATTAACATCAATTAAACAGAGCAGCAGCATATATATGCATGAAAGGGTGAGTTTTTTAGTTAGGATAATGATATAAGTACACAAAAATTCTCCCGACAGGCTATACAAATTCTCATATTCTTACTCTTTTTTTTCTCTCTTTTCAAATGTTTTATTATCTCAGCGTCAGGAGAACATACGGAAAACATTTTCCTTTTAAATAAAATCTTAAAAACTAAATCCAATTAGACAATAATTATTATGAGCTTAAAATCATAATATGATGCCCAATTCTTTATAATCTGGAAAACCGAACGATCCTAAAAGAATGGTACTTCAATATATACTCATACCCACAAAATAGAATTCCTAGAGGATGAGCAAACAGATCCCTTATCCACCATTGTAATCAGGTTATATAAAAGGCATATACATTGCGAACATTAGTAATTTAAAGAAGTGTGTACTTTATGGTGCTAGAAACTCTGATATGGACTTGTAAGATAGCCCAATAAGGATGGCTCAGATCCGACCCATTAGACTCGGTTGTGTTTTCTACAAAATCATCTCCAAGCTCTTAGGTGGTATAAAGTCATCTCCCAGAATCAATGTACATTAATTTATTCTTATAGCTCATGAGATCATGCACCTCCTCAACTCTAAAAGGAGTGATAAAAGATGTGACTTGGCTTTGAAACTTGATAGAGCAAATCATATGACCGAGTATAATGGGATTCTTCAAACAGATTATGTTAAAGTTGGTGCTTCATGAAAAGTTTGTCCAACTAATCATGGAATTTGTTTCTAGCGTTTCATTTTCCATTCTGATGGAAGATGAACCTTTGGTTATTTCAAGCCAAGGAGATCCTTTGGGGTGGTATCCTTTCCTATTATGTACAGAGGGCCTCCCCTTTCTATTACAAAAGCTAGAAAGACAAAAATAAACTGCAAACAATTCTAATGAGTCCTAGACGTCCAAAACTTAAGCTTTTTATCTGGTGGCTGTCACATAATGCTGTAGCAGTGAAGCTAACCTACAAAGAAAAGGCTTCGCTTTAGCTGAGACTCGTTGCCCATTCTGTAATGCAGCGGATGAAACTGCCATGCATGTCTTCACTTCATGTGTGCACGTAAAAGTGGTTTGGAGGCTGTCCAACCTTTTAGCGGATGAAACTTCGATCTCATTGTCATGGCATAAATTATTTAATATTTTAACCTCATCAACTCCATTTATATTTTCTTGTTTTAATGTATATTAGATATAAATATATAGAAGTCAATAACGTTAATGGCATATACACACACTGTCTTATAGTCACATAAATATATAAAATTGATGCACACTTCCCATGAACAGTAAATTAAATCACAATAATAAATGAAACTGTCCTGTACAACTCTTAGAAGTAAACCAACTATATTATCAATTTGTTTGTGACGATAAATAATTAATTATTAATGGTAGCCTACATAAAAAATTTTCAACATAGCCCCACTTAGACAACATCAATTTTAGCAATTTAGTTTAGAAAACATTTTGCATTAAAATAACTTTAGGCTGAATAACTATTTTGCACGTGGTCACAATTTGAAAAACAAAACAATAGGGTTCAAGAGACTTATCCATGATTTAAATATTACAACTAATTTCGAAGTGAGTCAGAGTATGACAATGTAGAAAGAAAATATCATTCAACATGTGATATAAAATGTGGTAATTTCATCGCAAGTTTCCAATTTCTCTCGGTCCTCAATTTCTCTTAAAAATGCTTCATTTAACTTGAACGAAAAAAATTCATAATTTTTAGTTGAAAATACTCTTAATGACAAAATAAGAGAAATCTCATAAATTTGTCTTAAAAATACTCAGAAGCAATAAGAGTAAGAAATTTCACCACTACATTAAGAAGCTGTCAATATTCTCATATAAAAGCATGATATTAATATTGAGACCATTAAATTAGGCCAAGGTTGATACTGGGCCTTCAACAGGATCAATAAAATATTATTGCATGCAAACGATAATAATGACAATAAAGGAAATAATATTGAGACCATTAAATTAAGCCAAGGTTTCTCTCACACTCACACATACATCTTGAGAGGGAAGGGAGCTAGAGAGGTGTGACAAGAGGAAAAGAAGAGGAAAGAGAAGGCCAATTTTAGAAAAAAGAAGGAAAGAGGCATGAAGAGAAGAAGAGAGGGAGAGAAGAGTGAAAGAGAAGAGAAGAGGAGAAGAAGGAGAAAGAAGTTCATCCTCACACTAGGTAAGCTTTAAATCCTTTTAATACTTTTGATTTTAGTTGCAATTCTGCGATCTAATTGCTGAGCTACAACTTGATTTTATTTTTGTAAACCAATGCATGAGAGTTGCCCCAAAGATGTTTGACAAAATGTTAGTAGAAAATCTACTACTGTTCTAATTCTTAATTGTTTTGCTAGTTGTTTGGAGTTAATTGGAGAAGCAAATAATCTCCACTTTTAATGAATTTTTAGGGTAATGATATTTCATATTCGATCATATTTTAGTAAAAATTTTGAGGTATTTGAAGTTCATTTGTTATGGAATTCAAAATTATTTTCATAAACTCTCTTGAGCTAGCATATTAGTAAATGTGCTGGTTATTTGACCTTGTTTAAATATCTAAATGAACTCAATTTTTTATAAATTTTTGTGAGCAAGATCTTCATAATTTAGCATCTCCCTACAAAAATTTGAAAGCATTCTAAGTTCATTTGATATGGATTTCAAAATTGCTTTCATGGACTATCCTTTGCCAATGCATCAATGAATGCACCTCTAATTCATGCTTGTTTAAATATTCAAATTAACTCCAACCTATGTAAAATTGTGTGGACATTATCTTAGATATAATATTATGCTCCTATAAAAATTTCAAATCATTCTGGGCTGATTTGCTCAGGTTTCTAAATTTTTCCTTCCCGATTGTCCCATGTTGATATTTATTCTGTACAACCCTAGGATTTAATTGATTTGTGACAGCAATTGAGTTCTAAATAATGTGAAATTTTGCTAGCTTGGTATTTCATGTACTATCACATGCATGTAAAAATTTCAAATTATTCTAGGCTAGTTTGCTATGGTTTTTAAATTTTCCTTCCCCATTGTCCTGTGTTGATGTTCATTCCATACACTCCTAGGATTTAATTGATTTGGAGCAGTAAATGAGTTCTGAATAATGTAAAATTTTGTCCTTGATATCTCATGTACTATCACATACATGTAAAAACTTGAGGTCATTCAAGGCTGGTTTGCTAAGGGTTCTAAATTTCCCTTCCTAGCTGTCCTGTGTTGATGTGTATTCTGTACAGTCCTAAAATTTAATTGATTTGGGGTAGTAAATAAGATGGAAATAATGTGAAAATTTGTGGGCTTGATGTTTCATATGTTAGAACATGTAAAAAAATTTGAAGTCATTCTAGGCTGGTTTGTTATGGTTTCCAAATTTTCTCTCCCATCTATCTTGCATTGGACTTCATTCTGAATAGTTCCATAGCTAATGCGATTTGAACTTGCAAATGAGGTAAGAACGATGTAAAATTGTGTAGACTTGATGAATTATGTTAGCTTGCACATGTAAAATATCCAAGTTGATCCAAATTACTTCATCATAAGATTTGGACCCCTCATTATATGATCCCTATTCTTGTGGGCCTTCCCTTTTCTCTATGGAGCACTTTAGACTTTGTTGATGTTGTGGATCCAAATTACTTTGTTGATGTTGGCCACCTCACTTTAGACTCCATTTTTTCTTCTCCTAAACCTATTTTCAAACTCATTCATTTTTTGGTTCGCCACTCTGCGTCACATGTTGACATGAGTCAGACAAGGTAAATGGATCAATGGAGATGAATTGCATGATATTACCTATGTTACCAAGTCATAAAATCTCCTCTTCTTGTTCTTACCTCTAATAACTATCAAGAGGAAATTAAACTCATCCACTAATGTTTAGAACACTGCACTCAACAGTAGACAAAGTTGAAGAAGCAGCATTCTTCATCTGTTGGACTTTATCCTATAAAAAATAAATGTTCAAAACAATGCTTTAGTATAAAAATATTAATATTTAATTAAAAATTAAATAACAATTGAATTCAAAATTTATAGCTAACTACTAGAAGTGGGAATCCACACACTAGCTAGTATCCTTCAATTCATCTTTGCATATACAAGCTTCTCTCCCTATGGCATGCCATCTTTATGCTCTTGTACCAAATTTGAGTTATAATAGACATTATGTTGACATAATTTTTATCGACTAATATGAAAGAATTTACCCGCTTCCTCTTGACCTCAAGGAATGTAAAGGAACCACTTGTGAGTAAGGAACCTCTTGCTTCATAAGCCTTATTTTTTTTTTTTTTGCTATCTCGGTCTTCTTCTTAAACTTAGGAGAATCCTAATAGCTACACATCTTGTCCCATACAATTATGTTTATGAACTGTGACTTCTTGGGACACTTCTCCCTGATATGTTGTATCATCTGGCAGAGCCATGAAGCATACTGAATTCTCCAATTCTTCCATATTTAACGATCATGGGCCTCCATCCACTTGAAATGCCTCTACAAAAATTTCAAACCAACATAATAGGCATTAGAAGGATAATATAATTAAATTAAAAGAAAATAAAATTTTAGATAACTAACCTGCCACTCATTAAACCAAACTTTGTGGATCCCTTTGTTGATGGCCTTCCAAGTGTAGTATTTGTCATCGAACTTCATTTGTATAGCTTTGGAGATTTGACAAAGATGGTCTACAGTAGAATAAAACCTGTAAAACAAATACATACTATAGACACTCAATTTTGTCCGACCCATGATATAAAACTTTAAATAAAATTAAACCCAATCTTCAAGAAAAAAAAGCCCAAACCAAAAAATCCCAAACTAATAATAATAATAAACAAAACCCAAAAAATAAAATAAATCCAAGAAAAATCAGAAAAATGAAGATAAATCCAAGAAAAATCAAAAAAATGAAGAATAAATCCAAGAAAATCGGAAAAAATAAATAAAAAATAATAAAAGATAAAAATTCAAGAGATAAATAGATTGTTAGATAAATAAAAATTACAAGATAAAAGATAAATCTAAAATGATAAAAGATAATAGATAAAATTAAGATAAATGATAAAATATAAGAGATAAAAATCTGAAATCTAAAAAATAAATAGGAAAGTGTTAGATAAAAGGATAAAAGTTAGGATACAATTAGGAAACAAGAATCAGACTAAGAATCAAACTTTAAACTCAGCAAACTATAAAAACCCACTCATGCACAACCTGAAAAGGACACGCACGGAAAAATTGAACCAAGAAACATGCACTTCTCAACAGTAACCTACGGCACTCTTCAGCACCTTCGTCTCAACCCAAGAAGAAAACTTCCACTTCACACTCCCATAACCAAACACACACACTGACTCTTCACTGCACTCTTGAAGCCCGCTACACACTCTCGGACACACAGACTCACTCGAAAAAGGAAACAGGAGCCTACACAAATGTGAAAGAGCAAAAACGCACTGCATCAGTCAGCGCCTTCATCTTAACCCAAGAGAAAGGCTCTTGCCGCACACCCTCGTAACCTGACACACAGAAACAGAAACCGGAGCCTATAAGAAAAAACCCAGCCAAGAACCAAGCCTACAGCACCAGTTGTTTACCATCATCTTCGCAGCCTTGCAGTGTTCGCAGTTCGCTGTCGGTTCCTGGTTCTATTTCTCGACCTCCATCATGTTGCAGCGCCACCAGCCCCCCGTTAGCTGTTCGTCTCGATCTGGCCTCCACCACGGCACCGGAAGTTCGCAGTCACTAGAATCTTCAGCTGTGAAAGACCCAGCGCCCTACTGCCAGTCGGTACTGCCTCCGTTCAATAGTTGGAACCTTTAACCGAGTCGTTGCACCCGTGTTGCCAGCCGCTAGTCCTGAGCTGAAGTCGTTGGCTCATCCATAAGAAGACTTCGTGCTTGTCTTACTGTCAAGCCATTGTCTGTTCTTGATCCGCCTTTGTTGAAGATTAAAAGGTACGGCTTTGCTGCTAACCTTTTTCTGTTATCTCGGTGGCATTTTTATGGGGTTTGAGTTTCATGTGTTTAAGAAGTTTTGAGATTTCATGACAACCTCTGGCATGTGTACGCAATGGAATTTCGAAGCCGTCCAAAATTTTTTGGTTCATGGCATAGGGTTAATATAATAATAAAAAAAGGAGATGTAAGCTTTGATCCAAAAAAAAATATAGTTAGGTTGTATATTTGTTTTAAGTAAATTTTTCTAAAAAGAAGGGAAAAATAAGTTGTCTTTTTTTAAGTAAAAATAAATTAAAATAAATAGTCACAAGAGTGACACAAGTTTTTTTTTTTTCTTTCCTTTTCTTACTTCTTACTTTCACTTTTTAAAATCCCGACCTGAAATAAAAAAAAAATTTCTTTCACAATTATTTTTAAAATCTTGGACTGTAATAGGAAAGGAATTTTTTTCAAAGTTATTTTTAAAACCCCGGCCTGAAATAAAAAGGAGATTTTTTCACAATTATTTTTAAAACCCTAGACTGGAATAGGAAGGGGATTTTTTTAAAATTATTTTTAAAATTTCAATCCAGAATGGGCAGGGATTGTTTTCAAAATTATTTTTTAAAAATCAATATAAATTAATTAGATCATTTTTGATACCGAAAGGGCATTTAGGGTGCTAACACCTTCCCTAAAACGTAACTAACCCCTAAACCCAATCTCTAAAAATATAGAATATTTTTAATTAGGTGTCCGATCTCACCTTTAAATAATTTAGATCGGTGACGACTCCAAAAATAAAATTTTAGGGTTAACACATAAAAAAATCATGTTATCTAGTAAAATAAAGAAAAAAGTAATCATAAATATTAATTGTTTAATCACTTACCCAATCCCCTTAGGATATATCCACGTCTTCCCACTACATGCATCAACACGCTAAGGCAATTCATCGTTATTAGGTCCTAGGTGAAAATGGTGAGGAGGCTAGGATGAATTTGGAGGCTGTGAAGGTCCTACCTCGATCCCAGTGTCCTACCATGGCTATGAAAGGCTCGCCTTAGTCCCTATCTTCGGTGGGGGTAGTGAAGCTAGGAATTGACCGCTTGTGTTTTTGGAAGACAAAACTTTAGGAGGATTGAGGGTGTGAAGTACTTAGGTGGTGGTCTAGTAAAAAAAATGAACTAGGGTATACCCTAAGTGGATGGAGGATAATAGGGTGGGGCATATGGGGTAGGAAAAACAAAGGGATGGAAAGCGGCAAAAAAGAAAAGGAAGTAGTCCAAGGTGAAGCAAGTGGGGAGTGTCCTGAGGTAGGAGAGTGCTAGGTAGCTTCAGTCATGGAAGCCCCAAAGGAAGAACTAGAAGGTGAACCCACATGTGGAGAAGGAGGATGGGACCCTTGAGAATGTGATCATCCACCTCATCCTCGTCCATGGGTGCAATGATTGCCTAACATCACCCACTAGGACCCACTCTACATGGGGTTCTTAACTTTATCTGCAATCTAAAAAATTAAAAAATTTAATATAAGATATATGTTACACAAACAAAGTTAATATGTACACATAAAAATAATGACACAAATTAATTATTTACACTTGACTCAATCATCATATTGGCTATAATCCTTTGGGGTGTCCTCTTTAAGTTCAATGCTATTAGAACCAAGTTCTTCTTCTCCATCATCATTTGTCTTAACTTGATTTTTAGATTCTGAACTGGTAACATCCTTATCATGGTTATCATCTAAACTATCATCCTCTACACCTTCATCATTGAGCGGCACCCATTAACCCTTATTCAAGCATGTCTATACATATGTATTAGTGCAATGTCCACTCTAATTACTGGATCTAGCTCCAACCCAAATATTATCCCATAAATAAGAAAGATGAATGCTTGAAGAAGACTTTCTTCACATGTATATTGCACGGTGCTTGTTAATGGCAACAATAATAGTAAAATGTAACTAACAATAATGACTGCTATGTCCAAGCCATAATTTTCTATCCCCCAAGGATAAACAACTTCAATGTATTCACACATGGTTAAATAGTTTTATTTTCCTAAATTTCCTAGATCTTTTTATGATAGCAATTCAAATTGACTTGTTTAGGAGATTTACAAAAAAAGGGTAACAGATAAACATAAATCTAATGATGTTTTGCTTCTAGTCTAGTTTAACAAAATTTTGAGAGCAGTTAAAGGAGTACTGACGGACACAAATTAGGGATCAATTAGATAATGTGATTGTAATAGTAATTAGGAAATTGATCAACTACACAACTTAGTAACCTCACCAATTAACATCTTACTACCTTTGTAGAAATTTCAATTAAAATAACCACTGGATTTTACCCATATTCTAAATGTGTAATGAAGATGTGCATTATTTTTTAAACAGCCCCTCAATGACTTCCAACAGAAAATGGCATGCCACAGTATAAGATCTGCTTGTTCCAAGCATAACTCTTATCCCATTCACCTGCAGTGATGCATCTTTCCCACTACATGTACCAAAATAGATAACACCTAAAATGTGGCTAACTATTTCTAAATTTTCTAACTTGTATTCAAAAAATTTTCTTCGGGATCTAGTATTTCACTATCCATACCCTACTGTGCACACATGCACCAACATGGAAATGAAAAAAGTTCTAGCAAATATCTGCTTATTTGGACTAGGACTTGGACTTTTTGTATGACTTTAGCGCATGATTTTCATTACATTGGAGGTAAAAGTCGAAGCATTAAATGACTGAATTTGAAATAGATTAAATCTACATCACTAAGTGCTTAATAATGCTACTGACAAGATCTCAATAACAGGTTTTCTCAGATTAAACCAGAAAGATGTCTTTTCATTCAATAAAGAGGGAGCAAGATAACTCAGCCATCTAGCCACAAAGAAACAAAATAAAAGTTTACACCCAAGAATAGCCCCCCATGAAGTAGTGATGTATGCAACTCTTCACAGAAGACAGTGTACTCAAATCATATATACATTCAAAAAGCAATAACTTTTAAATCACTTGGTGTTTATCTTTCAAACATGGATAGCTCATGATAATTGTTTTGAATTAAGTTAGATCAACTAGCAATATATGTTGACCCATCAAGAAAAGTACAAGAAGGTTTAGGGTTCATGCAATGAGCTTTTTAAACTTTTCACTACAAACTTTCTTCACTATTAAAATGGTTTTAGAATCTCCGACTGTTGGTTAAAATTCCGCATGTTTTGTCTTCTCTCTAAAGAGATAGTTTGCTACTGATGGATTCATCTCCTTCAACGACAGTGTTGACAAGGTTGTAGTAGTTTGAGTACATTTCAAACATTAAAAAAACAGTATTAAAATGGATTCATCCCCTTCAGAAAAACAAGGTTGTAATAGTTTGAGCACATTCCAAACTTCAACTATTCTGAAGACTTAACAGTATTAGTTAACATTTCTACAAAGTAAATCTATTTTAGCTGTTCCTATAGCAGTTTTGGTCTAATTGTTGCTAAAAACTTCCTATTCCAAAAGTTCGGTCTTAAAGTCATATACCAATTGTTGCAAAGAGTATATTAAAAGGATTTTATGGCATTTAAAGCAAGTTAGCAAGTCACAACCTAATTAAGATTTAAATAAGCAAAATTCAAAGATGTTGCTTTGCAGCACTGAAAAACTAGCTCTTTAGAACTGTGTGGATAATTGGAAGATCCATGGTTATATCAATGAATAATACATATGGTCTAACTATAACTTTAGCAAACTAAATGATGCTTACTTATGCAGCTCTCAGGTTGGGGGCCTTTTTATATGAATCGAGGAAAAATCTTCACTTCAGCCTTATATGATCTTTGCAATATTTCATTCACAGCAACATGTCACTCAGCCTATTACATTAATGCTAGAAAACAAACTGGCAATTTTTTTATTGGTAGCTTACTCATTTAGTTATAAGTTAATGCCACAGCTTTTTTGTCTACAAACAAAAAATAATTCTTGTAGTGAGACAACTTAATAGATCAATGCTACACCACACAGTGGTAATAGAAGCTCTACCATCACTGCTACTTCTACCCATTCTAATTAATGGCTTGAGCTAAGAATGGTGTGGCTTTCTTTTGTGTGTTTGTAATCTTTTCTTTTTCAATAGCAATTAAGTTTGATCCTAAAACTTCCTACCAAATTACTCAAATTCTTTATCATTAATTACATAGTATATTGTTACTGACTCTGTAAATAAGTTAAAAAAAGGATAAGTAAGCATGTATCAAAGTAAATTATGAATTCTTATGTTGTAGATTCAAGAATGAAAAAGAACATAAAATAGAAAGATAGCTTTTTTTACCTCTTTACCAAGATTTTATGCGGTATCATACAATTTTATGGTTGTGGCCTCAGTGTTCTCCGCTGAAAGGGAAAACAATAAAATAAATGCAAGAAAATGAAACCAAATAGAGATGAATAAATTTAATTATACGACACATTTTTGGTTTTGTGCCTTCTTGTTTTTTCCTTGTTTTTCACTCTTACATAACAATACATAGGAGGCCCACACTGTCATTAAAATTACTCAGACCTCTTTTAAGTTCAATCTTGGATTGCCTAAGATCAGACTTAAGATATTAACAAGTACATTTTTAAGAGGTTAAATATGCCCACAAAGGAAAATCAGCTAATAGCTTCCACCTACTGTAATTTCTAGACCACACATCTCCAAATAATGCAATATCCATTCACATCACATCAAAATCTAACACTATAATAGGGGGAAAATCCTGCAACATGTTTCCAGCTTAATTTTTAAACATCTAACGTTGAATTAAGTTGGGGTGAAGAAAGCTTTGGTCCTTTACAAGGGTAGGCCACCAAAGGGTGTGAAGACAGATTGGATTATGCATGAGTATAGACTTGTTGAATCAGGAAGACAAATCAACAAGCAAATTAGGTCTATGAGAGTAAGCCTTTGTAAGCCTTTTCTTCCCTGTTGCTTGCCAGTTTTTTTTATCAATTTAGTTTTCTATTATTTTGGTTTGATTGATTTTTCTTTTCTAGATTTTTTGTATGTTACTTCCCATTTTAATGATATATATGAAGTTATCAGATAATTTTTACACATTACAAAACTTTAATCTGAACATAAGTTCATCAAAGATTATTGTACTTGTATATGACAATCCAAGGAAGCCCACTTATATTTGATTATATTAAGATGTAAAGCAAGTTCTCATTTTGCAAAGCTTCTAAAAATATAATAAAAGGGTAACTGATTCTTCAAAGACAAACATGTCAGGCAGTAAATAATTAATACCTCCTGGTCTGAAATGTATAAATCCAAAATTTTCTAGTCTTTTAACTGTATCTTCAGAGAATGCCTTCACCCAGAAAGACAAAGTCTCCCTTGCCAACTGCACAACATAACATGTGTAAGGTAAGTTTTATGTGTATATTCATTCATGCATGTGTAATAGCAGTACCATTATGTGTATATTCATGCATGCATGTTAAATACATTGGTCAAAAGGCATAGTAGTGATATAATTAAATTTAAGGACCAAGAAATCTGATTATCCCCATTTCTCAAAGCATAGTAGTGATATAATTAAATTTAAGGGCCAACAAATCTGACAATTCCCAGGATTCTCAAAAACAATTTGCAATGACACTGATGTTATCTTTTGCAATGACAATTTTGCATAATAGTGAACCACAACAGTAAAGCCAATTTCTGATTATAAATGCTTTCTATGTTCGAAGCCCCTTTTTTTTTTTCTTTTTGTTTCTAAAATAGAGTATTTTAAAGTTTAACTGACCTATACCCCGCATCACCCTAATATTTCCATCACTCCTGAATTTATAGCCACAGAATTCCCAAGCTTCTCTCTCTTTCACCTATCAAAATGTGAACACATCCTTATGAAAATTTAACAAAATCTCAATTGTTGTTCGTTCACAAGTTCTTGATGTAGCAGCTGTGAACAGATTTCTAAATTTCTCCTACATCAACAACAGCAATGAAAACTCAAGTCTGGTTTTGATGCCAGTGTAACAAAAACTTAAATTTTACATAGAAAAATGCAGCTTTTTATTACAATTTCTACCTAATAGAAAGAAGAAAGAATGACATAATTTCTGTAAATGTTTCTCAGTGACCAACCGATAAAGAAGTCTAAACAATAAGGACATGAGATTATAAAGCATAGGCATTCCATCAGATAGAACTCATATCTTATTCCAAATAAAATGAAATAACCAGAAAGAAAAGGGGATTGGGGTTTATATAGCACGGACATTCCATCAGATTATAAAGCAAAACTGTAGAAAATCACACTGACAGTCCTTCACATTTATCTTAAATTAATAGTTTCTATAAAACCCAACCCATCACATTTTCAGAAATTGACTACTATGATCATCCACATGAAGCTTGTGTTTCCATATTTGCCATTCTAAAAGTGCTTGGGTAGGTAGGTGAGAAATACAGGGACAGAGGCAAGGGATGTGTAATTACAATATATATTATAGAAAGAGAGAATGGGGAAATGAGCATGTGGTTGATTTCAGATGAGAAAGGAATGGAGGAGTTTCAAAATTTTCAAAGCAAACAAAAACAAAAATAGAATAAGAAAGGAAAATTCTCACATCACTCACATGAGATTGGCCTAGTTTAATTTGTTCATGAGACATGGTTGGTTTCTTGGCAACCATTTAGCTCTCCAAAGGGTGGATTCCTACAACTCACTACTAGATGCTTTCCAAGGACTGGTGAGTTGTTTTGCTTTCATGGAGGGAAAGAGTGGTTATGCCTCCTAGAAAGAAAAAAAGTGAAAAAATGATAGATGGAAGTAAGTTTCAAACTTGTTTGCATACTAGAGAGGGAAAAATAAAGAAGATAGGAAATAGGGATGCATGTCAAAATCAGAGAGAAAAATAAATATAATGAAACAAGGGATGCATGTCCTACATATGGGAAACCTAAAGGAAAATAGTATACTAATTATCAAGCAGGACAAATACAAACCTTTCCCATTTCACTTGCATTTTATTTTATTTTCTTACTCTTTGTCCTTTTTACTAATATAGCTGAAAAGATGCAAGCAATTATAAGGTGGGTGTGCACCATTATAAGAGTTCAAAATCTGAGCAATTTTTTTAAGTAAAATTTTTATTAAATTTAATTTGCGGGAATATAATTTGTAGTTTTGTACACTTATAGCCTTAACCATTAGTAGCAAGGAGGAGAAGAAAGGGTCAGAGAGGGAGAGGGACAAAGTAATTGATTGACTAGGTCTATGTGAAAGACAAGGCTGAGGCATGTGTGTGCACGCATGAAGGGAGGCCCACCACCAGCAGAGGATAGAAAGGATTGGTTCTAGGTATGTTTGCACTAAAAGGTGAACTAGAAGACACAAAATTACAAGTGTCTACCATCCCAAGGTCCTTCTATGCCTTCATTGGAATGGCATCATGAGGATATTCTTGGACATCCACTAAATAATGTGCTCTCTCCTTCAGTCCTTTTTATTTACTCTAATTGGATAGAGAGCAGCGGGCATGCAACATTGTCACTCTTTTCCTTACCTCTGTTTCCTCCTTGTTAAAAGAAAAAGAAGGCTAACTTCTGTAAGCTATACCCTAAAAAGGTTGCCAACATGTATATTTATACTCGAATAAATAAGATAGTATAAGAGCTCTAGTCTAACTCTAGTACTAAGCCCACTAGACAAGCCCATTATTTAACTAACTTATTCTAACACTCCCCCTCAAGCTAGAGCATATATATTAACCATGCTAGCTTGTTACAAATATCTTGAACCCACTTTCCCGAAAGAGACTTAGTAAAGACATCTGCAAGTTGATCTCCTGTTCGAATATGCTTGAGACTGATGACCCATTCTTCCAATTTCTATCTGATAAAGTGGCAATCCACCTCAACATGTTTTGTCCGTTCATGAAAGATGGGATTAGAGGCAATGTGAGTCACTGCTCGGTTATCACACCATAATTCCATGCTACCAGAGCAATCCATCCCAAGTTGACAAAGGAGATAAGAAATCCAAACAAGCTCAGCAATGGCATATGCCATGGCTCGATATTCTGATTCAGCACTAGAGCAGGATACCACAGCCTATTTTTTACTTTTCCATGACATAAATTGCCACCTACAAAAATGCAATAACCTAAAGTAGACCTCTGATCCAAAGGGCTCCCTTCTTAGTCTGCATTTGAAAACCCCTTATTTTTGCAATGACCATGACTCTGATAAAGAAAGCCAAATCCAGGAGTTTTCTTTAAATACTTCAAAATATGTACCAATGCTTCCCAATGGGAGGTTCTAGGAGTTGCCATAAATTCGCTGACTACACTCACTGGAAAAGCAATGTTTGGTCTTGTAATAGTAAGGTAGTTCAACTTTCCCACTAGTCGCCTATGCCATTCTAGATTGTCCAACAACTCTCCATCTTCTAGTCCCAGTTTTACATTTGGAATCATAGGTGTATCACACAGTTTGGCACCTAAAAGACCTGTTTCCTCCAACATGTCCAGGACATACTTCCTCTGAGACAACACAATCCCCCTTACGACTTCTAACTATTTCGATACCTAAGAAGTACCGAAGTGCTTCCAACTCCTTAGTCTGAAATTTTGTCTTCAGGAAAGCCTTCAAGTTTGAAATACCAATAGCATCACTCCCTATAATAACAATATCATCCACATAGACATCTAGGAGAATACATCCTGATTCAGAGTGCCTGAAAAATATTGAATGATCATGGTCACTTTTCTTCAATCCAAACTCAACCACAACACTGCTAAATCGGCCAAACCAAGCTCGAGGAGATTGTTTGAGTCCATATAGGGATTTCTTGAGGTGGCAAACATGTCCACTCTCCCCCTGACCAACATAACCTGGTGGTTGCTCCATATAGACTTCTTCAGCTAGATCACCATGTAAAAATGCATTCTTCACATCAAGTTGACAAAGGTTCCAATGATGAGAAGCTGCTAAGGAGATAAGTAACTGGACAAATGTGATCTTTGCCACCGGTGAGAAGGTCTCAGAATAATCAAGCCCATAAGTCTAGGCATACCCATTTGCAACAAGACGAGCTTTTAGTCGAGCAACTGAACCATCTGGATTGACCTTAACTGAAAACACCTACTTACAGCCAATAGTAGATTTCCCAGGGGGTAAAGGAACAAGGTCCCATTTTGATTCTGTTCAAGAGCCCTTCATCTCATCATTCATTACCGTTCACCACCTAGACTGACTTAGAGCTTCTACAAGAGTCTTAGGAACAACAATAGAATCTAGGGATGCAATGAAAGACTGAGAAGAAACAAGTAAGGAGGAATATGAAACAATTGAAGCCAACGGATAATGAGGAATACGATTACCTGGAAGAGCGAGTACCCTTACAGTGGGCAATAGGAAGGTCTAAATCAGAGGGTAGATCATTTACCGAAGAAGATAAAGGAGGAGAGACTGGAGCTAGTGTTATGCTTGGAATTTGAACTGTACCTGGAGGTACCTTGCGAGAATACACCTGTTTCAAAGGAGGTCTAACAGGAAGAGAAGGATTAGTAACTGGAGAAACATCATCGATCCTGAGGGAGGAGAGGAAACCATGAAGAACTCATCAATATTAGGGGCATTTAAGTAGTAGGGGACTCCATAGGTGGAGCAAAGAAAGGCTGAGACTCAAAGAAATTGACATTAGCAGAGACCAAATAGCGACCCAAATCAGGAAAGTAGCAACAATACCCTTTTTGATTGCGAGGGTAGCCAAGGAAGACACATTTGAGAGAATGGGGGTCAAGCTTAGACACCTGAGGATGAAGATCTTGAACAAAACAAGTACATCCAAAAACACTTGGAGAGAGTGGATATAATGAGGATGATGGAAAGAGTATAGAGAAGGGGATTTTACCACGAAGTACAGAGGATGGCATTCGATTAGTCAAATAGCACGCTATGGATACATCATCGGCCCAAAATATTTTTGGCACTTGTATAGTAAATAAGAGGGCACGTGACACTTCCAACAAATGGCGATTTTTTCTTTCAGCAACTCTGTTCTGCTAAGGAGTAGCAAAATAAGAAAACTGATGAATGATACCCTGCTCAGTTAGATATGAAGAAAATTGTGCAGAAGAGTATTCTTTGGCATTGTCACTGTGTAAATTTTTAATGGAAGTGTTAAACTGATTCTTTACTTCAGCATGAAAGGCACAAAATATGTTAAACAATTCTGATCTATGTTTCATAAAATAAAGCCAAGTCATCCTGGAATAATCATCCATAAATGTGACAAAATATTTGAAACCAATTTTAGACACATAGGGCTTGGACCCCAAACATCAGAATGAACTAACTCAAGTGGGGATGCAACCCACTTATTGACTCGAGAAACATAAGTGCCACGACACTGTTTGGCAAACTGACACGACTCACAAGACAAACTAGAAACATAATGTAAACTAGGACACAATCTTTTCAATGACTCTAATGAAGGATGACCAAGTCGATAATGAAGGTGTAGTGGAGACAAAGCTGCAACAGCTACTAGATGAGAAATCTAATCACCAAGGCACATATAACCCTCCAGACTCATATCCTCTATCAAAAATCTTCTTTGATGAAAGATCTTGAAAAATACAATGGTCAAGAAAGAAGTAGACACCACAATTATAAGTTTAGGTGAGTTAACTAACAGATAACAAATTGAAAGGAAATTTTGACTAACACAAAACATTGGACAAGGTAATATTTGGAGAGATATTAATAGAGCCACTCCCAACAATAGGAGTGGTGGACCCATCAACTAGAGTAACATGAGAGGAATGGTCAAAAGATTGAAATGATAATAAATTACTTGAGGTTCCTGTCATATGATTTGGGCTCCTAAATCAATTACCCATTTTGAATGTGAGTTAGAAAGACATGCAACAGAATTACCTATCTGGACCAAAGTGGCAGCAGGAGTGGATGACTGGGAAGCCTGGAACTAACTATACTGAGCAAACTTGTCTTCAGTCATAGCAATCATAAAGGTAGTACCAGATCTAAATTCAGTATCTATAGACGCAAAATGAGGAGACTAGGATGATTGTGAGTATCTTTCCCCTTGCAACTTAGGGCAGTTCCTCTTATAATGCCCAAATTCATGGTAGTAATGACATTCAATGTGACTAAGATTACCACCATGTCCTCCTGACTCTCCTCGACCTCCCCCTGAATCACTGCATCCACCAGAATCTCTTCCTCGACCTCGACCACCTCTACGTCCACCTCACCCTCCCTGTGAAGTAAAGCCTACTAGAGCAAAGGACTCAAATACGGGTGGTGAAATTTGTATATCTCTAGATACACGAAGAAGGCAAGAGTAAACTCCCTTCACAGTTAGAGAATCAAATCTGGATAAAATCTGTTGACGGGCTGTGCTCAATTCTGGGGGTAACATTGATAAAAAAACACAAAGCCCCTAATTGCTCTCGTTGGGCTTGCATAGCAACAACATCATTGGAAACTGGCATAAGACTCTTCCATTGTTCAAAGATCCAATTAAAATCAGTAAACATCTGGGGTAAGGATTTTCCTTTCCCATCCAAATGGAACAGCTCCTAACATAGATCATATAACTGCATCAGATTATCTTTTCTAAAATAAAGTTCTTCCAAAAACTCCCATAACTCTTTTACTGTTTCACAATAGTTAGTGTTGTCTTGAACCTCACTATCTAGGGTATTAAAAATAAGACTGAATAAGTGTTTATCCTCCATTAACCATCTCAATTTAGCAGCACTAGTAGGAGGCATATCAGTAAGGTGATCCTATTTTCCAATCCCACCAAGGAAGAACTCAATGGCTTTCTTCCAAGAGAGGCATTGTCTCCCATCACTATCTAACTTTTGATCTACAATCTTTGCCGCACCACCACGCCGCTTGTCACAGCGCGAAATCACGCTATTTCCTCATGTGCGATGTCATGCACTGTTCACTCATGACCCAAGTCGTGATTCCTCCAAATTTTCACTAATTGGTGGCTGTTTTTAGCCACCCACAAAGGGGAACACGAATTTTTGAAGGTTTAGATCAAAATAGGTGTTTTGGGGTTAAGATTTAGGGTTAAAGTTGGTTAATTTAGATACGGATTAAGAAATTTAGGGATTAGGGTTTTAGTATTTGGGAATTTCAAAATTTTAAAGGGTGTTTGCTCTAATACCATGTTAAAAGAAAAAGAAGGCTAACTTCTGTAAGCTATACCCTAAAAGGGTTGCCAGCATGTATATTTATACTCGAATAGATAAGATAGTATAAGAGCTCTAGTCTAACTCTAGTACCAAGCCTACTAGACAAGCCCATTATTTAACTAACTTATTCTAACACTCCTTAAAGGCCAAACTTCTCCCTCTCTTTTGGTTATTGGTGATCCATTAGAATTGAAAGTTGAAAGTGACACAATTCCCTCCTTCAAACCTTTATTCCAGTTGACGTCTTCTTAAGTTTAGGGAATTAATTAACCCTAAAACATCAATTTTAAGGTTATTAGTTTACCATAATCATATCTTGATGGCTAGCTAAATGAAAGATAACAAATTGGAGACCTATTAATTTGCAAAAGAAAAGCCACAAAAGATACTGGTGCGCAAATGAGACCTACCTAAAAAAATAAAATTAAAATTAAAAATTTTAAATTCAATTTAACTTAATCTAACTAAATTTTTATCCTAAATTGTTACCCATTACACAACCCTAATAAAAGAACTATTCAGAAAAGTACTTGCCTTGTATTGTACTTAATCACTTTGTTCCTCTCCTTCCACTTCTCTTCCAACATATATGGCCTCCAGCTCACCAAATACTCTAAACAAATTATTCCCATCTCTTACAATAGAAAGTCAACACAAGTGCAGAGAAGATACCTGAATGCAATGGAGCAATAATTCGTTCTCCAAGCCTCTCTATGTACTCACCTCCACCAAAAGCAACTGGAAAAGCACCACAAAAAAGAAGACAAGTTAGGATTAGCGTTAGTATATTTAGGTAAAATTAATGAAAGACAAGATGGGTAAGGTTACTCATCACAAAAGCTATCACCAATGGCTACAAGTCACCTAAGAAGAAGGGAAGTTGCCAAAGAAGAAGAGAAGGCTTAGGGTTGAGGGAGACGGGAAAGGAAGGTGTTGATAGCGAGGGTGAAAGTGACACTTTCAAGTAGCAAAGGAAAATAAAGCATGGGCAATTTAGGGTTTACATTCAGATACGAAATTGCAATAGCAATTCCATCGTAAACATGACAAAATGCACCATTTCAGTAATTTTATTTTGCAACAGATTAAGGGCAGAGCTGCAACAAACCTATCCCAAATTCGTTTGAGTTTTAACTCAAAACACACCATTTTAGTGCCAACCACTTGCCACATAATGCACCTAATTTTACGACAGGTTTGGGACAGATCTGCAACATGTCCATCGCATATTCGTCTCAGTTTTAACCAAAATGCACCATTTTGGTGCAAATAACTTGCCACATAAATGTCAACTTTGCAATAGACAAAACATCTTCTGTCATAAAAGAAAAGCCAAACACACCATTTTGATCCCATTTTTGCCACTCTATTATCCTATAAAATTTGAGATGGAGTTGCAATGGTAAGCAACTAGTTCATAGTAGATCCATCTCAAAAAATCAAATATTTAATTTAGCTCCCACCAATTTGCAATGGAAATGTTTAAGATGGATTTTCTCTTCGTAAAATGAGTTGCATACTTCCACCTCAATAGGAAGCCACCATTTATTGCAAATTAGTGAAATTTTAGTAGTGACTTGTCCTTAAGGATTCTTCTGCTACTCTTTAGATGCAAAGGTGTTGAACGCAACAATCCACTAGGATTCAACAAACTCTTTTAATAATGTGTACTCATGATCCAAAAACAAGATCAACAGAAATAGTATATTGATATATGAGAATAGTGATTAAGCAAATTGGAAAGAATTGGTTTAAGCACATTATGGCTTTTTCTAGAATACAAGTTTTTGACTCTTTTTCTAGCACCATGTGTCCATGGTTTTTATCAAAGAAAACTAACTGTTAATATTCATGAAAAGGCACTTTGGTAGTTATAAATCAAAAAGGTTCTTATAAATAAAAAGGGATATTGGTAGTTTTGTTGGTATTAATAAACACTTCTTCTCTATTTTAAAAGGTTGAATATGAGTTAAAAGATTCAAGAAAAACAATTGTTGGCTATTACTCATAAAGTATATACATTGATCTGGTGTCTTTTGGACTATGAACCAGACCTACATAAAATGATACTTGACTCAAGAAATATTGGTGAGCATATAACTTTTATGAACCAGTAAGTCTTGTTGTAAATCAACAATCTCACTTATTATATTACACTTTCTCGAACATATTCCTATTGAGCAATGTAGTTTTGCACTAATCAGTCATGCGTGTGCCTGCTAATTCATAAGTGCTCTAGAGATTCACCACTATCTCATAGGAGAGGCCTCACATCACACTTATACAAGTGATTTGGTCAAGTGTACATTGCTGTTAATACACCACTTTTAAGGGCTGTAGAAATCATTAAAACCTTTTGTTCATCCTCTCCTTATTAGTAATTCAACCACTGTCACACACCATAGAAGGGATTTAAAATTTATTATTAGTGCTTGCGGGACTAATAGTGAGTTGTTCTTACCCATATAAACCTACTACATGACATCCCCAATCACATATGTTGGATAACCATCACTGTTAATCTCATTTGACATTAATTAGTCCATCCCTTGATGTTTGTCTCTTACAAATATTTGTCTCTTATCCTTGGCTTTAATCAATGGATTGACCATATCCACTTTTGAGTTCACACAATCCATAGTAGTTACTTTATCACAAAATGTTCTAGTTGAATATTTTGATTATCACCATTGAAAGATTTACTCTTTACAATGGAAATATATATTGCCCCTCAGCAATTTCAAAGTATAGAAGGCACTATCCTTATATCTAAGAAATAGTTTGCTATGAGATTTATCAATAACTTAGCCTCACTCATGGTCTACTTGGGTAATTTCCATGTGACTGCACCACTTGTAAGGGTGAATAGATTAATCATTAGTGAATTTTTTGTCATTTGAGTAAGAGATCCAATTAACTTCACTATATCCTTTTAATACTATGGAAAATTGACTTTATACAATATCATAAATCCTGGTACTTATCAAAAATTCACTTCAATGTCTTCAGTAAGTTACCCCCATATTTTCAAATATTTAAATTTGGGATAGATGCTTCCACAACTCAAGGATTTTTATGAATTGAATAAAATTTATTTGGCACCATTATACATTTCTATAAAATAGGAATGCCTTTAACAAAATTTATTTAGCACCATTGTACATCTATGTACAATAGTAATGCCTTTTTAATATGTCAACAAAATGTAGTCCCATAAATAGAACATAGAGACCATGAATTGTATTCCAACAAAGAAATTAATTAAAACATTCATATCACTTAATTTTTATATCCATTTTTAATGAACATCGCTATAGAAAGGTGTTAACATCAAAACTAACACATTATTTGTGCTTCCATTATATCAAATATAAAACTACAACATTCAAACTTTGAAATCATAATTTATATGCCTTTACTAGTCAATTCACACAAATATTTTCTCTAGCAAGTAAATATAATTTTCAAACTAGAATTTTCAAAATAGAATTTTATTCTCATAACTATTAACCTAGTTTGTCTAAATAAAAAAAAAAAACCCTTAGATAAACTAATCTCATCATTTCTTTTCTTGGCAAACTCCTTTTATTGGATGTACTAATCTCAAAAATTAAACTAAAAATTTGTTTTATTTAAAATGTACATAAACCTTTTAAATCTCCATAAGAAAAAATTTCACTTAACTGTTCAAACTAAAATAAACAAAGTACAAACCTTTGCAATTCATAAATTATAAGAATCAGCATACCAAAAATTATAAGAATCAATTAAATAAGTAGATTCAAATATATAAACAAAAATTGGAAGCATACTCATTCATGATGAACTAAGTATTCAATACCAATAAATCATGATTACAAAAGTCTTCGCCCACAAGCACAATACTTTGTGTCATCACAAATTTATCAAACTCAAATAAGATCTTAACCCCTACTTTTCCCAACAATGTCATAGAAATTAAATTTCAGTTTATGTTGAAAATATGCAACACATTATTAAGAGCCAATGTCATACCAAACGCAAGTCTTAAAATGACATCGCCTTTTTCTAGAACTTTTATAAATCTAGAATCTTCAAAGTAGGCTCATTCTTCTTCAACCCCCACTTATGAGTAAGAGGCAAAGGCTTCTCTATTGTGCCTAATAACACTAGTGTCTATCACTAAATCTTCCACATCGATGACCAAAATTAATTTGAGAAATAACCACAACACTTTTTATCTCCTTCAACCAAATTGGATTGGGTTTGGGGGATCATCATATCTCACACTCTTAAAATAGGGATTATTGACTTTAGGTTTGCAATCAATATTATTTGTACCAAAGGAAAATTTTGTTATACCATTAGTGCAAATTAAATTGCACATAGATAACCTTTGAAGAAATTAATGTTGCTTTCTTCAACTAGTGCCTTCTTCTCATCATTCATCTCCCAATGTCAACAGTTTCCAAAAGAAATTTTTGTTGCTAGCATTTCCAATGGTATATTTTGTTCCAAATTGATTATGAATCCTGGCATCCATAGTTGTTGGGCATATAATTGTAAAATGAGTTACATGTCAGTCAATAAACATTAGCTAGTTAGTTAGAACTATTAGGCATGTTAATTGGTTAGCTTGAGTTGTTAAGTTGTTAGTTAAGAGATTGTGATCAACTTCTTCATAACAAAGGTTCTATAAATGCCTCACTCCACTATAATACCAATCAAGTGAATCATCAATACATTTCATGCTTTGTTCATTTTCCTTCTTCAATTTCATTACTTTCTATTATACAACTTGGTATCAAAGCCACCATGGCTGAGTCATTAAGCTCAATCCTACCTCCAAAAACTCCCTTATTACAATTTCATAAATAGTTAGAAAGTTTGACTCAAGCAATTTTCTACTTTGGAAATAGTAGATAATCTCCATTGTTCGTGGTCACAATCTTGAAAGCTTCCTATTTGGTTTTGAAACACCTTAGAAATTTCTATCTGAAGAAGATGAAAGAAGTGATACTATAAACAAAGATTATATAGAATGGGTGAGATAAGACCAATTGCTAATGTCCTGATTACTTTCTTCCATGTCAAATTTAGTATTAACATGAATGGTGGGTTGTAATTTGTTACAAGAACTTTAGGAAATGATTGAAGCTCATTTTTCTTCACAAATCAGAGTCAAGGTCAGACAATATCAAAGTGAACTTCAAAACACAAAGAAAGTAAGACTTTCCATTTCAGAATACTTGCTCAAATTGAAGATATTATCAATATACTTGCTACAATAGTTAATCCTACAACCAACTCTGAATATGTACAATCTATTCTTAATGGATTACCCTCTAAATATGACCCATTGATAATGACCATTATGATCAAACCTAATAAATTTATAACTGATGAAGCACAGGTATTGCTATTAGTCGAAGAAACATGATTAAAGAGGCATTTAAAGGAGATAATGCAAATGAGTACATATGTTCAAGTGCATAAAGAAAGCAAACCTAGTTAGAATGTGAGCTATGCTAACTATCAGAATAGACAAGAATTGGATAGCTTCAACCCTAGTGGTTTCAAGTAGAATAATTAGTATGCAAGCACTAGTTTTAGAGGAGGATATAGAGCAAATTATATGAATAGAGGAAGAGGTAAAGGAAGGTTCAGTCCAAGGGGCACTCACATTTGTCAAGTATGTGGAAAATAAGGGCATCTAGCCCTCAATTGCTATCATAGAGATGCCACCAGTGTACTCTAGGTATCCAAATGGTGGACTTCAATATCACAGAGGTATAGACACTAAAAAAAATGTCCAAGAATTTACTCCACAAATTGATACTAGAAAGAGTGAGCCAAGAAACTATTCAAGTCAATCTCCATCAAGCAATAACCAATGTTACAGAGTGTATATCAATAATGGTTCACATGTTCAAGGCATGCTCACTAGTAGTGATGAATCCTTTGACCAAGTTCAATACCCAGAGTCTAGAGCAACAAACCACCATACACATGATGAAAGAAATCTCACCACAAAGATTCATTATAATGGCTCAAATCAAGTGTAAATTGGTGATGAAATAGGTTTATCTATTCTTAATGTTAGTAATTCTCAAATTCAAACCCCAAATAGAAACTTATCTTTGAATACATTGCTCTATGTTTCTCAAATTACTAAGAATTTACTTATTGTATCTCGGTTTGCTAGAGATGACCAAGTTTACTTTGAATTTCACCCCACTATTTGTCCTGTGAAGTCACAGGTCTCAAACCAAATTATGATGAAAGGACAACTGAAGCAAGGCCTAAGTGTTTTGGACAACCTACAAATAGCTCTTGAAAGAACTCAACCCAAGTCTACTCACTACTAATCAAATTCTACAGATCCCACTACCTTATCAACTTCTAAAGACACTTTAGACCTATGGCATTCTAGGTTAGGTCACACTTTCAATATTGTACTGAGATAGGTTCTTACCACTGGTAATCTTGCAAATTTTAATAAAGAAGAAATCTCTTTCTATCCATCTTGTTGTATGGGGAAATCTCACAAATTCTTAGTCCCTTCTTCAACTATTGTTATCATAAACCTCTTGAATTAGTTCAGACAGACCTTTTGGGGTCCATCTCCAATAGTATGAAATGGTGGATTTAGCTACTACAATAGTTTTATTGATGCATTTAGTATGTATACTTGGATTTACCTTTCGAAGAATAAATCACAAGCCTTCACCCTATTTCAAACTCAAGCCAAATTACAATTAGGGCATAAGCTTAAAGTTGTCCAATTTGATTGGGGTGGAAAGTTTATTAAATCTTATAAATTAAATTATTATCATATCATTAAATTTATTGAGTCTTACAAATTGAATTACAAAACCTAATAAATCTAAAGGTTTCCCATATTTTTGTGAGGAGTTTATAATTAACTTTATGTGAGACTACTTTTTCCACAACATTATGTCAATCAAAGATATATACCTATTAATTAATATTATATATATGTGTATATATATATATATATATTCAGTTGAATCAATGGCATTCAAGTGTGCCAAGATTGCCAGATGCCTAAAGGCTGACATAGGTTAGGGAAAAAGTCTATATATTTATAAAATGAATATCTAAAAGACATCATTTAAATGAATTCAGAATATTAAATATATTAGATTACAGATAAATTATAACACTCACTACTAAAAAGTCACCTCTTACTGATGGATTTTTTTGTTTATAAAAATGAAAAATATATTGGTAAAAGATTTTACCAATGATTTATTGAGAGATATGATCCCACAATATAACTGGCTTTGGAAAATTTTTAACTAGGGACTTTTCAATCCCTTGCAAAGTTAGCAATAGATTTCCCTCAATAAAAAATAATATTTTTGAAAAAAATTCATTTTATCAAGATTTTTTAAATGTTATTGAGGGATTTATCCTATGTTAAAATTCAAGATTATATTTTTATCGAAGGATAAATCCCTTGGTAAAAGCATCTTTTTAATCTTTAAATTCCATTTACAAAGGGATATAAATCTATCGATAAATGAAACTGATATGATACAATGGTGATTTATTTTTACTAATAGATAAAATTTCTTAATAATTAAAAATATTATTTTAGAAAATAATAAAATCATTTTTAATTTAAAAAATTTTTAAAAATTAATATACTTAAACAAAATAAATACATAACTAAAACATTGCATAGAATAGATAAAATGTATAAGAGTTCAATATAAACTCAGTCAAAATAATAGCAAAAAATTAGCAATAAGAAGATAAACTCAAACAGAACAAAATGGATAAAATTTCAATATTAAATTAGCCATAACAATGCATAGAAAATCAACCATAACATTGCATGAAAAGTCATCTATAACAATGGACAAAAATTTAGCTATAACAATATAAACTTAGCCAAAACAATATACAGAAAATCAGTCATAACAATATAATTAAACATCTATTGACTAAGATAAAAATCAAGCCACAACAATCAACATAATCTACATACACAGAAGCAAAAAACACTAACCTTGGAAGAAATGGTAACTTAAAGATAAATTTCAAAAATAAAAGCAATAACATTGAACATGAAAGTCATCCATCCTAAAATAAAAAATACTAACCATGGATAGAAATAGTAGAAATCAAACTAAACAACCCTCATAAAATGCTGAAACCAAGTGCAAAAAATATAATATTAGAAAGACTACTACACAGACTTAGGAGGAAAGAAATAGCTCTCACAAAGTGCTAACCTTGAAGGAAGTTGAAAACCAATGAAAAAGAGAGTATACAGCTGACCACAGTCCATTTTACAATGGTTTAAAATAAAAACAAGAAAGAGATGTCAAAAGGAGGAGAAAAATGATACACAAACTACAAAAAAAAAAAAGTAAAACAACAAACACATTGAAATGCATTCATGAAACTACCTAAAAGAAGTTAAATAAGGTTTAAAACCACCAATGATTTGCAAAAAAATCGTACAAAAAAAGCTTGGAAGCCAAGAGAACCATCAGAGAGTAAGAGGAGATAAGAGAAATAGTAAAAATGAGGGAGTGAGGGGCAAGGGTGGTGATCCCCCCTCTTTAAATAAAGATAGTATTGATGAACAACTATTTGTTAGTAACTTAAGTGAAATGACACATTTTGAAAATTTTCAAACATTACCTTTAGATGTAGTTATCAATAATGTTGGAAAATTTTCAAAAAAATTCAAGTTGCTGCGTAGACTACCAATGGATCCTAGGGATCTGTCAATAACCTTGTACAAAAGAACTACTACAAGCTGACTAGTTGACATCAATCATGTCAATGTGACAAGATTACCAATGGATTCTAGAATCCGTCAGTAATCTATAGGGAATACTATAAATACCATGCAAATGGTCATATCATTCTTATTGTTTACTAATGAATCCTCAAGATCCATCAATAAAATCATGATTACTTTGTCTTGCACTACAAGACCTTCAGAATAATAAAATTTTTTAATTAATGATGAATCTAATGATCTATCAATAATAGATCAATTTTTTAAAAATTTCTTGGGCTTGATATTCCATATGCTAGGACATGCATGTAAAAATTTCAAGTTATTTTGGATTGGTTTGCTATGGTTTCTAAATTTTTCTTTTTAGCTACCCTATGTTAAATTAATCTATGAGCAACATGAGAATTAATTTGATTTAAAATAGCAAGTGAGTTCCAAATGCTGTGATTTTTTGTAGGGCTCCATGTGTTGGATATATTGCATATGAAATTTGGGTTGAAATGAACTATTTTGATGTGTGAAACATTGGAATTTCTCCTACTATCCGATAGCAATCATATGCAGTGTCTAAAACTTTTTTGCTTTGGTTTTCAACCTTATGGAACTCCATTCATTCTAAATTTTTGAATGTGAGTAATATCACATGTTATCTTAATTGCATAAGAATTTCAGAGTGAAAAGAGTTTGTAAGTTCATTTTTTGAATTAATATTTTCAATGACTCCAAATTGGGTGCTGACTAGAATAACCTACTTACTTGAAAAAACTAATTTACTTAAGGATGTTTCTTGAGAAAATGTGGTCATGTGATCATACTTAGTGTCTTGGAAATCTTTCCTAATTTAACATAATTTTTTTAAGTTCATTTTTTTGCTCAATTGAGACTTCCCAAAGCAGTGTTTAAGTGTAAATCTAGTGCAAGGCAGCATGCTAGCTTTCTATCTTGAATAGATTTTGTGTAACCAATTAACCTCCTCAGTGCATGCTCCCTATTCTTGTGAACTTTTCCCTTTCTCCATAATAGCTCTAAGTTGAGTAGAGTTTAATGTTGTATCAAGAATTAGATTATTATTGCACAACACACTTGTTTGATCACAATTAATTTTTTACTTAAAACTTGGAAAGCTTCTGAAAATCTAGAAATTGTGAATTGAATTTGAGAATTCCTTGTGCAACCTCCCATAGCTTTGTCTCTTTCCATCCAAACCCATATTCTCCCTACAATAGTTGATAGTGTAGTTGGCAAGATCAACCGTCACTAACTATTTCAAGGATAATCACATTATGAGTTATGTTGGAGATATTAGCATGGCTCACTCAATGTGGTTAGCATGAATCCTTACCTTTGGAATCTAAAGACTTTCTTCGCATATCCATCCCATTGTTTCTAAATCCCAAATCTTTCTAACAATGGTAGTTAGCACAGTTGGCAAGATCAATTATCACTACCTGTTCCAAGGGTGATTATGTTATGGGATATGCTGAAGCAATCGGCAGAACCCCTTTAATGTGATCATTATGAAACAACCCTTTCTTAAATCACAGTGCCCATTGATTGCCTTTCAAATTTTTATTTTTCCTAACGACAATCATTGGTGCAGTTAACAAGAGCAACCGTTATTGACTATCCTAAGGGAAATCACATTATAGGTTTTATTAGAGAAATTACCAAAACTCGATGATGTGATTAATAGGAATCCACACTTATCCTACGACCCTTGATACCCAAAACACCTTTGAAAACCCTAATCAAGTTAGGTAGTCGTCCTAATCCCTAGTCTAGTTAGGCATCCAAGTTTAATATAAGACCTAGACAAACCAGGTATCAAACCACCCTTTCCACAGTAATGGCTAAGTGTCACTCACCATAATGATGCTAATCGCAAATTGTGCTTGATCACATGCAAAACAATAGTGAGACAAACAAAAAAATGAAATAAAATAAATTTGTTTTGACAAAACATAAAGCATATATACAAACCAAAATGCAAAAATATACTAATGTAGTATTGAAAGGGCATTGTAAAGGTGTTAATACCTACTCTACACATAATCAACCCTTGAATCCAATTTTTGTAATGTAGACAATACTTTTTGGTGTCCAACTTTACCATTTCAGTCCAAATTTATGGTAATTTCATTTTCTTTCTTTTTACCAAAGCCCATTTTCAAACTCTTATTTTTTTGTTTACCACTCTGCATCACATGTCAACAACATTTAAGCAATTCACATGTTAAAGTATTGAATTAACTTTATTAGAATATTGATTTTAAAAGGAGCAAATATAATTATTATACGCTTTCCATGGTTAAGCAATAGCAAAAACCTTGAGAAAGATGAAAGAGATATAAAAGTTTATGGTAAACCAGGGCTTATTATATATATTTATGTGAAGATAACAAACAACTTATGTGTAAATTAAGTGGATAAAAAAATTACTAAAGATAGACCCTAGCTAAACTCGTGTCACACAAAACATTGGAATAGTTGCCATATTTAGGTTCTTAAGTCTTAGAGTATGATAACCAGTAGTGAATGAGGTAAACATATCAAGAATAACTAGCCTTCTTAGAAACAAAAATCTTAAATGGAATTTGCCCCTGAAAGCCAACATTTAACAATTTCATATGACTTAATCTTTTTAAATTGTGAAACTTCAAAAGAATTATAAAATGATAATAATTATAAGCCAAATTTAAATTCTGCAAATATTGTAGGCTAAACAAATTTCTAGTATTGTCAAGTCCTCCAAAGATCCTTACTTTGATCAAGACCTATAGTACATCTCTTGTTACATGCCACCCCAGTCCATTGACAACAATCATCACTTTGATTCCATCAAACCATTTTTTAAGATATTTCCAGGTTGAATGAGGCCTTTCTTCAAATTGAGCAACAAGGTTTAATGGTGACCAAGACATTGGCCAGTTACCACATACAATTGATGCTCAAGTTTATCATGCATAAGATTATCAAGAAAAGCCATAATTCTAACTGAAACCTAATTGTAGAGTTATGAGAGGCACTTCTATAATGGACATTTGAGCTTTCCCTTTAACATAAATTATGGTTGATTTTCTAGATTCAGACTTCAATATTAGTTGGGTCATATATATTACTATGTAGTCTATCAACAATCCTCATATTTGTAAAGCATGATATTAGAGTGAATCACAATCACTTCTCTTGAAGTATTTGAATATGATATTTTATTTTATTTAGTCAAATATTGTACTCCACCCTAATAACCTAACTTAACTAATGGACTATACCTAGCTAGATGCCAATGGAATATTCACAAGAGTAATATTAAATAAACATTTTACTCTAATTTTGTTCAAAAATTAGAGTTTGACTTAATTAATTACCTTGATAACTAAAATTTTGACAGTGTTATATATTTTTAATCAATTAATTACATTTATTGCAATTTGTAAGATTAACAATATATGTGATTATTAGAAAAAAAAATTTACTACAAACATAAAAGCATCTTAAGGTGAGTTTAATAAGGCATGTGATTGTGAAAATATTTAATATATCTTTTATTCTATTTTAATTGAAGGGTTCTATTAACAACTATAAATTGCATTTAACAAGAAAAATCTTCCCAATATTTCAATTAGAATTAATTGTAAGAATAAGATTAGTTTTAATATTATTATGCAACAATAAAATGTGAAAAGTAATTTTAATCTTAAAATTTGTGTAAATTATAATTTAATATGTAACTAGTTAAATATTCCTATAACATCTAAGTATATTCTATTAGTTAAGTTAGGTCATGAGGTGAAATACAATTTGAGTAAAAATGAAGCGATGTTGTATTCAAATATCACAAAAACGATTAGTATAATTTATTCCATGATATTATTATTGACTTAATAATAGTTCCACAAGAGGCCATAATGGTTATAGAACAGCTACGCCACCTATTTTTCCAAATTGGCAAATGGTCTCACCATATTATCAATTATGGGTCCTCAATCCTTTCCTTCTTTATGTCACCAAGTGAAGTGCTAGTAGAAAGATTTCTATGAAATTGAGGAGGGGAAGATTTAGGATGAGAACTTTTCTTTCTCCCTTCCCACAATTTTTTAAGTATTTGACCAATATTAATTATTTGAAGGCAGAATATATAATTTATGCCAGAAGAAATATTTTATTCTATTGTAAACAAAAGAATTTCATTCTAAAATTCTTTAAAAGGAAGCCATATAGCAAAATATATATATATATATATATAAGAAACGAATGCAGAAAACAACGTTCTACATTCTTCAAATAGTTGACATGACAAGCAATTCTACACAAATTTACAATTATTAATACTATTCATAAATTTTATATGTGGTAGGATCTTCCAATTTTTTTGTTGAAAACATATGCGGTTGAAAGTTCCACAATTTTTTATGAAAAGATATTTCTATTTAAATTAATCCATAAAATCTTTTTGTATAATAAATAGAGACTAATCTTATTTATACTTTTTTGCAATAAGAAATAATTAGTCTCCATTTATTGTGCAAGAAAAATTTATAAATTATTTTAAGTAATTATAGCAAAACTCTTTATTTTTGGTGAAAGAATTTTTCCAAGTTGTTACCTTTTTCATGGATAAGAAAAATTGATTACTTCAATTGAAAAGAAAAAGTCAATAATGTCCAAGAAAATTATGCCAAAAACAACCTTGTTATTTGAATAAGATAGATAAATACGAAATAACCATACTTGTTATTTTCTTTGACCAAAAATACCAAACTTGTTACTTGTCCCAAGTGGAATTTTGTATGTAATGTGTTTGGTTTTCCTTATATAGTGTTTAGAGACCTGATATATTTTGATTCTAAATATTCATATTTTCATGTTATGACTATATACAATTCTTGGGAAGCAATATATAAACTCACTAGCTAAAGCCATATCAATTGAAAACATAGTAAAATTGTTCCCTCCCACCTTTCTTAGTGGTGTTTGCTGGGAATGTTGAAGCCATCAACCATGGATGGAATGACATGGTACCCTGGGTGACGACAATGAGATTAGTATGTGCAGGTCCCCTTTAGCCTTCAGGTAAGGGAGACATATATTACATTCTCTATTACCATAAGTTGATTAATTTTCTGTCTATATATAATTGCATAAGAACCATCTTTTGGAAAGATGTAGAAGTAGTTCATTACTTTCATGAAGAGATACATCAAGTTATTAGCACCCAAATTAGAGCCAAAGAAGCAAGAGTTGTTTAAGAAGCACATTAAGGACCACTACTTTTTGTGTTGGCTGATTTGTTGAACTATATCATCATTTTATTTTAATTTTTTTATATAATTGATACTGAGTGATGAGTTCGAATGTGGCTGTTTTGTTAGAGAGACTATGCACGATGATGGCAACCTAGTGTTTGCCTAATAGAAGGAAGGTGTTGCTAATCTCCACTTTGTGTATGGGTTGAAGGAAATCAAGTGTTGATCATCTAGTTGAGGGATTTTGAGAAGAGTTCCTTATGGTATAAGGAGGTTGATTTAACAGTGTGATTATACTATATATAAAAGGGGTAAAACCAACATGATATTTTTCTTAACCCTATAATTAAGGTGCAACATGCTATTTTTTATTCAAATTTAAAGAGATAGGCATAGTAATCCCCTATCCTTTACCAGCACTTAAAGACAATCTTAATAATCTAAAACTAGAAACATAGTCAAAGTTACATCAATTGATCCCAGAAATTGATAGTGGAATTATCCACTTTCATAGCCAAGTCATTATTATTTTGGCACACGAGAAAATCTAAAACCCTCTTCCACCCAGAAGGAAACAAGGAAAGAGTGAAAAGCTCTAACCTTAATCAATGAGGCCTCCACCTTAGAGTTTTATAATTCTGCCCCCCATGGTGTTCATAAAAAAAATCCAATTGAGGGAAGATCCAATAAAGTATTTCATCTACAAGCATGCTATACCTTGTTGACCCTAAAAATTTTATTTTGGATTTTTGGAGTCGCCACCGATCTAAATTGTCTAAAGGTGAGATCGGACACCTAATTTAAAAATGGTCTACGTTTTCAGAAATTAGGTTCGGGGGTTGATTACGTTTTAGGGAAGGTGTTAGCACCCTAAACGCCCTTTCGGTACCAAAAATGATCTTATTAATTTATCTTAATTAATTTATGTTGGTTAAAAATTTTAAAAAAGATTTTTGATAAAATAATCCCTGCCCATTCCGGATTGGGATTTAAAATAATTTTGAGAAAAATCCCCTTCCTATTCCAGTCCAGGGTTTTGAAAATAATTTTAAGAAAATCCCCTTCCTATTCCAGTCCAGGGTTTTGAAAAAAATAAAGAAGAAAAAAAAATACTTGTGTCACTCATGTAACTATTTATTCTAATTTATTTTGATTTTTTTAAAAAAAATGAGTTATTTTTCCTTTCTTTTCTACATTCTCAATACATCACAAATATGCATGACAAGAAAGTGCAATCCAAAAACCGGTAACACACAAAATATTGACCTAGTATGACTAAACGTGAAAGTGCAAAGCTCACTCACTTTAAACGAATCAAACCGACGCTTATATTTCTCATTGTATCACAAATCTATGAATCAATAAAGGAACTAAAAATGACTCATGCCGAGAACTCATGAAAGTAGCATCACATACCTCTTACGGAACTTAGGAACAACTTGGTTGGCAGCGTATCTTTGAATCTCCAAGGAGTGAGTTTCAAGCAAAAGTAGCAGCGAAGAAAGGGAAAGGACTACCCGGCTGGCGATGGAAACGCCTCTCGCTGAAATGTATTTCCTTAGCACAGTAGCAGCGACAAAGTGACCCGAACAAGAGCAACAGCAAGGGTGAGACGGACTGGAATCGTCTTCGACAGCAGAGACCCCGGTGCAAAGGCCCGCGACACCCTGGCTACGGCTACTTGACGACGTGGAGGAACGCCGTGAAGCGGGTGAAAGTACTGAGCTGCTGGTCTGGACGCCGGCGTTGATGAAGACCCAAGTGCAAGATGAACGTGACTCCCGTTTTCTGATTTCTCAAGCACTATGAAACTGTGCCGGGTGCGACAACGCCGAGTCGACAGCTTTGCGGTCCTGAAGAAGGCGCGACGCTCAATGATGGTGGCTTTTATCCTCAGCTGGGTTGAGATTCGGGAGTGCTAACCGGGAGAAAAGTGGCGAGCTTGTCTTGGTGCTGGTGGAGAGGGGGTATGATTTGTCTGTTTCTGGCTGGTTCAGTTGCTGGTGAAGTGCAGCGAAGGGGTGTAGTAGAGAGTTTCTCGTTCTTTTTGTGAGTGGGGAGTGATGCTTGCATGCGAGAGCAGTGAGTGTTCAGTATTGCGGCTGGTTGCGTCTGTCCTGGAGAGTGTGGAGGATTCTGGTTCTTTCTTGTGTGTTTCCGTTTTTTTTGAGTGTTTTCTTGTGTCCGTAGGCTCTCTCTTTTTAGGGCTGAGATGTGTGTTTTGGTTTTTGATTATTTGGCTTGAGTTGTGGTGAGAGTGGAAGTGCTCTTCTTCTTCGGTTTTTTGTTTCTTTTGTCCGTGAAAAAGCCCCCTTTGTGCGTGAAGTGATGCATCTTTTATAGTTTTTTTAGTTTTTGCAGAATTTGTCCTCAAGTTTAACTCTTTTTCCTAACTTTATCCTAACTTTTATCTTTTTATCTAATACTTTTTATTTATCTTTTTAAATTTCAGATTTTTATCTATCATATTTTATCATATCTTAATTTTATCTATTATCTTTTATTTATTTTTACTGATTTTCTTAGATTTATTCTTTATTTTTTGATTTATCTTAATTTTTGGACTTTTCTTGAATTTATCTTTATTTTTTGAATTATCTTGAATTTATTTAATTTTTCTGATTTTTTTGAAATTTTCTCTTATTTTTGATTTGAGATTTTTCTTGGATTACAAATTTTATCTTGTATCTTTTATCATATTATTTTTATCTTTTATCCTTATTTTTATTATCTTATTTCTTTTTATTTATCTTATACTATCATTTTTAAATTTTAGTTATCTTTTATTTTTCTAGTTTTATTTTAAAATTTTATTTTTAGGTGTGGGCTTAGTTTTAGTTTTGGGTTTAATTATATTTTGGGCTTAATTTTATTTTATTTTGTTATTTTTAAGTTTAAGTTTGGATTTGCAATTTATGTTAAAATTTTGAGAAGTGGGCCGGACAAAATTAGGTGTCTACATACCTCACCCTCCATTGCTTCAAAAAAATAACAGGCATGAGAATCGCTCCAAAACCAAAGGTAAACCCAAGTTCAACACTCAAGAAATTCCAATCAATTAAGTTCCCACTTTTTGAATAAGGTGTTTGAAACACCGAAGGTGAAATACCATGTACTTCATCATCATTGCAGATTTGGGTCAATGGAGGTCCACATAATCCTTCATTGCCTTCAAAGGAAGATGCATCAAATGATTGAATTTGAGTGCCTGTTGGGATTGGCCCCACCAAATGATTAAATGAGAGATTCAAAACTTCAAGAAAAGATAAACTTGCAAGTTCTACAGGGATTTCTCCATTTAAAGAGTTGGTTGACAAGTCTAAAGACTCAAGATCATGCATATTTCCTATTGATGATGGAATATGACCTGATAAAGCATTATGTGACAAGTTAAGTGTATTCAACCCTTTGAGATTCATAAGCTCTTCTGGTATTGGCCCTTCAAAATGATTGGATGAGAAATCCATAGAAACAAAGGCAGTTTGCATTTTAGCAAGCTGTAATGACTGACCTTTGTTGGTTATTGTAAATGAAACTGTCTTACTATACATATCCTCATATAATAATCTAGAAAATAAATATTCAACCAAAGAGCGAGGTGCATGTACCATGGCTGTAGCCAACTCCATTCCAAGACCTTTGTTCATGACTAGTACCATATCCTTAAAAACCATAGGATCAGACCTCTCAAACATGTCAGAGTTACCATATGTACCAGCCTTTGTATCAACTTCATCTTCATTTGGCACCATTGCTTTCCAAGTTCTTAATAATGATCTAGGAAGTCTACCAACAAAATTATTGGAGGAAAGATCAACAATTTCAAGCATCTCCCAACCAACAATGATGTTTGGACATCTAATTCGCCCATGCAAATTGTTTGACCTCAATATCAAAACTCGAAGGGTGGATATGTTCTTTAAAAAGCAAGGAAATCCATCAACTAGCATGTTGTTTCCAAGATCTAAGATCTCTAGCTTTTGGCAATTAGTAAGAAATCTTGGAATTGTACCAGCCAATAGATTTGCACTAAGATCTAGGAATCTTAGAGAACATGAATTGGAAATTGTGTTAGGAATATGGCTGGTGAGTTTGTTTCCTCCAAGATTTAGCACCCTAAGATAGTTACTCAATGTTAAACACTTAGGAATTGTGCCATTGATGTTATTATGAGAAAGATCAAGGAATCGAAGTGCTGAAGCATCACAAAAGGACTCATGGATTTTGCCATGTAAACTATTATTTGAAAGAGATAGATAAAATATATAAGGGATATCCTTGCCAATTTCAGGTGGGATAGTAGAGTTGAATCTATTGTTTGCATAATTCAAATAGATGGCATATTTTGAAAGGATGGGAATGGGACCTTGGAATTGGTTGGAATGAAGGTCAAGGACAATGAGAAAACTAAGATTCCGAAAGGATGCTTCAAAACCTGTCAAGTAGTTATTAGAAAGATTGAGGAAACCTAGAAAATGATGCTGTGAAATCCAACCAGGTATTGTACCTTGAATCTGGTTGCTAGAGAGGTCTAATTCGATCAAATTAAATTGGTTTCTCAAAAAACCAGGGAATTCTGTCAACTTGCATGAAGCTAGCATTAGAGTGCTCATATTGGGAAAGGAATTCTGATCATTATAACTTGCATCAACTAATAAGTTATTGTGTGAAAAGTCCAATGCAGATAAATTTGGCAGCCTCCCAATCATATCTAGATGCATTATGCCATTGAACTTGTTGAAAGCAAGGTCTAGAGTGGCAAGTCTTCTAAGATGAAAGATGGACATGGGAATAGGCCCTTCTAATTTATTGCCACTTAAATCTACAATCTCTAAGATAGAGAATGACAACTTTGGAAATTCATCCAACTTACCATCCAATTGGTTATTGGAAAGCAAAAGTTCCCTCAAAGATGGGAGTGCAAAAAGTGATGAAGGGATAGTCCCACTAAAGGAATTATCTGCTAAATCAATGATGACCAAATTTGTTAGGTCCTCCAAGTGAGCAAATGCAATTTCACCTCTCAAATCATTTTGATAAAGGGACAAATATGTGAGGTTCGTGGACATATTGAAAGATGGAAGAAGACCAGTAAAATTGTTGGATGACAAGTCCAAATAAACAAGTTGGGTGAGTGTTGACATTGAACCTGGAAGTGTTCCATTGAATTGGCACCTTGATAGATCTACTGTGGACAATTGCCTCAAATTGCGAATAGAATCTGGTAGCTGTCCAGAGAATTTTGTGATGCTTAGGTTCAATGTGTGGAGAAATCCATGATGAAGGAAATTGGGTAAGCCACCTTCAAGATCTGGATTATTTGATATGTCAAGGACCTGCAGTGCTTGCATATGGAAGATATTTCTTGGAAACACTCCACTTAAGTTGCAACTACTGAGTTGCAAGGTGGCCAAGTTGGAAAAATTTGTAAACAAATCTGGAATTGGACTTGAAATATTGTTCTGCTTCAATTGAATTATAGAGAGTGATTCAAGCTTTGTTAGTGAAGAATCAATAGGTCCAGAGAGACCACAAAATGACATGCTTAATACTCGTAAATTTTGCAATGAAGATAAAGCATGACACCACTCCTTTCCCTTGGCAAATACCTTTACACCATCCAAATATAGTTCTGTGATTTTTGTAAGGTTTCTAAATAGAGTTGCCATATTTGGGTCCTGAAGTTTTAGAGTATAACCTGAGATGAATGTGGTAGACATGTCAAGAACCACCAACCTTGTTAGACAAGAAATACCAAATGGAATCTGCCCCTCAAAGCCAGCATTTGACAAATTTAGATAAGTCAAATGCTTTAAATTCTGAAACTCCGAAGGAATCACAGAATGAAAATCATTATAAGCCAAACTCAAATTCTTCAAGTATTGTAAGTTGAAGAGACTGCTAGTCTTGTCAAGTCCTCCAGAGATAAATTCCTCGCCAAGATCAAGAGCTATAACATGTCCCTTGTTGCATGTCACCCCATTCCATTGGCAGCAATTAGCACTTTGATTCCAGTAAACTAGTTTTCTAGACTTCAAAGGGTTGAATATAAGACTTTCCTTCAATTGGAGCAACAAGGTTTGTTGATGGCCAGGACAGTGATCAGTTAACACCAACCCTTTGATGCTCAAGTTTATTGAGCATAACAGCAAAAAGAAAAGCCATAGTTTCAAAAGATCTCTCATTGGAAACCGCTTTTATGTAACTGAACTTTTGAGTTTGCCTTCTACATACATTGCGTTTCCTTTTATAGATTTTGAGTTCACTTTTAGTTGATTAATATCAATGTGTTATGTGTTATATGTCAGTCAACTCAAAGGTGTCCGTAAACAGTAATGGTTTTGAAGAAGCAATACCCATAGACAAATTGCTCCAATCCTAGACTCAGTGATAGTTGCATGAGAGGCTGAGAATGGTTTCAAAACAGTCTTACGGTTACGGGCCATTTTCCCAATTGACAACTTCCAAACTACGGCAAGAATGGATCACTAATGGGTCTGGAGTCGTCACCTTGTTATTGTCATCAGTTGAACTGCCGGCAGAAGACTTCTGTGAAATTAAGGAGTGCAAGATTTAAGTTGAACACTTTCTTTTGCCTCTTCCCACAATTTAGTATTTGACCAATATTTGCCCTTTTTAAAGGGTAATAATATATGTATAAATAAATTATGTATACAACATGTATAATTTCACGTTTCTTTCTCTCTCTCATAAATTTTTATTTCTGATGAGCTCCCCGCACATACCACTGTCATTTTCATTTTTAAAGCAACAAATTAATTTTATACATAATATTATGTTATATAATCTTGGAAAAGCTTTGTATATAGACATATATGTATTGTTGAAGTAATTTTTTAGAGTAATTTTTCATCTTGGCACAGATAATATTTTATTTTAACCTCATCAATTCCATACATATGTTGTTGTTGTAATATAATAAAAGTGTAAGAGGACATTATAAAGCCCACTTTAAGATTGCTAAATTATAATACCCAGAAGCACAGCACTTTGCTTTACTAAAATCTACTTCAGAATATTATTTACGTTAAACCAAAGGAAAAGACAACAAAAAATGTGTGAATGGCTTTTAACAGCCTCACGAAGACCTTGACTTCACACAGCAACATATGGATGATTCAATCAAGACGTAAGCTGATTGGTTCCCTTTTCTGCCTATGCCAAAAATGCCATACCAGTCTATACTCCAATTAAATTAAGGTCAATTACTATTTTTTTGGGCCTGCATGTAGTGGAGAATCATAATTTTATAGGATGCAGATTTTTTTGCTTTTCTTTTAAAACAAGACAGATTATATAGTAAAAGAGATAAAAACAAAATTAAAATAAAAAAAATAGGATTCACAACTTAAAACATGGTATTAAAAATGGGACTATTAAACTGGGCCAATGTTGATACCTAACCTTCTCCAAGGCCAATAAAATATTATGTCACACAAGCAACAGTAATGATAATAACGAACAATAATACATGTATCAAAATAGAAGGAACAAGAAACTTGTTGGGCAATTTCTCTCAAGGTCCTTTAGTAAAACAATTGTGGCCGGTTTCATGAAATAATTAGACTCACACAAGTCTCATGAAATAAATACGGTGTTGGATATTTTGTTACACAAGAGTGAAAGAATTGTAGCCGGTTTCCCTTGTGCCTTGTTGGTTATGGTGTCTTACATCTAATTGTAAGGCCAAGGGTTTGACTCAGCAGACCAAAAGAGTGAAAGAATTGTAAAATAAATAAGATTCCGTTTATGTACCAAAACAAAAAAAATAATAAGGCTCCAATTATGATTCTGTTGGAATTAGAATTAGGCTAGTATTATACATGGTTATATCTTATCAAGAATGAAGACATAGAATTCAATTCCTTTACATACCATTAACAGTCATGTGTTTTGTATACAATTATTTACATACAAGACATTTTTTTATTTGTTGTTGAATTTTTTTAAATAAATTCTCACATTTTGTATGTAAAAAAAGTATATTTACAAATAACTTCAAAGGAATGTACTTATAAGCAAATCAAAAATCATAAAATCTAATACTTAAAACCTAAAACTCAAAAATTTAAGTTTAAAATCCCAAAATTCTAAAACTTACATCTAAAATATTAAAACTATAAACGTAAAACTCATAAATACTTAATATGAAACATCAAATGCTAAAATTATAATACTGAATCTAAATCTTAAATTTTAAATTTTCAAACTTTAAACCGTAGAAACTTAAAATCCTAAAAAAAAAAACCACAAATCTTCCATAGTCAAAAGTTTCCTTCAAATGTGATGCTATCACCAGACTTTGACTATATGCTAATGCTTAACACCAAAAAGCATGGCACTGTGCATTACTAAAATCCACATCAGAATATTAATTACGTTAAGCTGAAGGAATAAAAAACAAAAAACAAGTGAATGGCGTTTAATGGCCTCTTGGAGACTTTGACTTCACGCAGGGACATTTGGATGAATCAGTCAAGACGAAAACAACAGAAAATGAATCAAAGTTGAGAAAAGAATTGTGAAAATTGCTTCCATCTCATACGCACCGTGAAAGAAGGCACTACCAAAGATAAATTAAAATTCTAAAATCTGAATATATTACTATTCCCTCACGCTATTGGTGATTAACGTCACAGGTGCGATTTTTGTCATCAGTAGAAGTGCTGGTGGAAGACTTCTATGAAATTGAGGAGTGAAAGATTTAAGACGATAACTTTCTTTTTGCTCTTCCCACAATTTTTAGACGTAGCCCCTTTTGAAGTCCTAATTTTTCAATTTGTACCAATATGTATGAGACATTCAGATTCTCATATTTTTACGAAGTCTACCTTAGAATATTGTTCACAAGTTAAGGCTAAGGCAGAGAATAAGTAAAAGACAATGAAAAAACAGATGCCAAGTGTCTCACCCTCTCATTGTCATATCTGCAGAGTTGATAGGCCACGACTTGTTGAATAGTGGGAAGAACAAGAATATTGAATATGACAACTTGATTTCTATGCCCCTTCAAACAATTTTCGTTTTTAACCAATATCATCCAATCAGGAATTTAGTTTGAAATCTTTCCCACAAAGACTTCAAGTCAGCATACGGCAAAATGCCAACTAGAATTGCAGAAGCGGTCAAAGAATTTGAGTCTTCATCAGGCAATTTCAAATTCATTCTAGAGATTCTTAAGAGCCACATAGGAGCGTTTCACGTGAAAGATTCTAGAATTACAGAAGCACTCTTTTCATGAAATATTTTAATATAGAGTAATTTTTAGCACATACATCAGCCCACTACTGTAAATTAAATTACATCAAGTAAAATCATATAAAGTAAATTACACTCACTTTTCATGAAATATTCTAATATAATACTTTATTTTCATTCAAATGTTACACTATACCTCAATAATCCAATTTAATTAACATAATCTATATAAAGGCTAATGAAACATTGACAAGAGTTATATTGAATATAATATATTATTTTCAGTCAAAAATTGTATTCTATCTTAAGTAACCATTTTTATTAACTAAAATGTTAACATAGTATTAGATTTTAAAGTATACATGAATATTCGTCAAATATTTGCAATAATAACTTATTTAACTAAGCTTTGCATATTTTTGAGATTATATTAGTTTTTTTAAATTTTTTTATAATAATAAATACTAAATCAAAATAATATTTTATTGTGTCACCTAATTCGAGTAAGATTATTGATTAGCTAATACAAATGTTGATAATTATTTTTCTTTTAAATGTAGTTTCATCAATTGTTACTAAAAATTTTAAACTAAAATAGAACATGAGGTATTTATAATTTACAATTGCATACCTTGGTAAACTTATTTCAAGATAATTTTTACTTACGATAAAATTTTTTCTTATAATTAGACATATTTTAAACCTACATATGTAAATGTGATTTTGTGGTTAAAATCTAATACTGAACATTTTAGTTAGTAAAATTAATTAACTAACATATAATGCAATTTTTGAACAAAAATAAAATATATTTGTTACATTTAATATAATTTGTAAAAGAGAAACGGAGGTCAAGGAAGTGGAAGGGAGTGCCCGGATTGCTGATTCAGTTTTCAACCCACTAGTTTCAAAGGGGAAAACCCACATATGCCCAAAGGAGAAGCACACGTCTAGCTTTCATATTTCAACCCACTAGTTGGCTCAGTTTTAATGAAGATAACTAATATTAATTAGTTATCTTCATTAAAAAAGAACTTGTAAAAATATTAAAAATATTTATTAAAATTAAACTCTACACATCAAATTTTATTTTATAACCATTAACATCAATTAAACAGAGCAGCAACATATATATGTATGAAATGGTGAGTTTTTTTACTAGGATAATGATATAAGTACACAAAAATTCTCCTTAGAGACTATACACATTCTCATATTCTTAATCTTTTTTTTCTCTCTTTTCAAATGTTTTTTTATCTCAGCGTGGGGAGAACATAAGCAAAAAATTTCCCTTTTAAATATAATCTTAAAAACTAAATCCAATTAGACAACAATCATTATGAGCTTAAAATCATAATATGATGCCCAATTCTTTATAATCTGGAAAACCGAACGATCCTAAAAGAATGGTACTTCAATATATACTCATACCCACAAAATAGAATTCCTATAGCATGAACAAACAGATCCCTTATCCACCATTACAATCAGGTTATATAAAAGGTATATACATTGCAAACATTAGTAATGTTCATAATGACCTTAAAGAAGTATGTACTTTATGGTGCTAGAAACTCTAATATGGACTTGTAAGATAGCCCAATAAGGATGGCTCAGATCCGACCCATTAGACTCGGTTCTGTTTTCTACAAAATCATCTCCAAGCTCTTAGGTGGTATAAAGTCATCTCCCAGAATCAATGTACATTAATTTATTCTTATAGCTCTTGAGATCTTGCACCTCCTCAACTCTAAAAGGAGTGATAAAAGATGTGACTTGGCATTGAAACTTGGTAGAGCAAAGTATATGACCGATTATAATGGGAATAACTTTAACAGATTATGTTAAAGTTGGCGTTTCATGAAAAGTTTGTCTAACTAATCATGGAATTTGTTTCTAGCGTTTCATTTTCCATTCTGATGGAAGGTGAACGTTTGGTTATTTCAAGCCAAGGAGATCCTTTGGGGTGGTATCCTTTCCTATTATGTACAGAGGGCCTCCCCTTTCTATTACAAAAGCTAGAGAGACAAAAATAAACTGCAAACAATTCTAATCAGTCCTAGATGCCAAAACTTAAGCTTTTTATCTGGTGGTTGTCACATAATGCAGTAGCAGTGAAGCTAACCTACAAAGAAGAGGCTTCGCTTTAGATGAAACTGCTTGGCATGTCTTCACTTCTTGTGTGCACGTAGAAGTGGTTTGGAGGCTGTCCAACCTTTTAGCGGATGAAACTTCGATCTCATTGTCATGGCATAAATTATTTAATATTTTAACCTCATTAACTCCATTTATGTTTTCTTGTTTTAATGTATATTAGATATAAATATATGGAAGTCAAAAACGTTAATGGCATATACACACACTGCCTTATAGTCAAATAAATATATAAAATTGATGCACACTTCCCACGAACAGTTAATTAAATTACAATAATAAATGAAACTGTCGTGTACATCTCTTAGAAGTCAACCAACTATATTGTTAATTTGTTTGTGACGATAAATAATTAATTATTAATGATAGCCTACATAAAAAATTTTCAACATTGCCCCACTTAGACAACATCAATTTTACCAATTTAGTTTGGAAAACATTTTGTATTAAAATAAATTTAGGCTGAATAACTATATTTTGCACGTGGTCACAATTTGAAAAACAAAACAATAGGGTCCAAGAGACTTATCCATGATTTAAATATTACAACTAATTTCTAAGTGAGTCAGAGAATGACAGTGTAGTAAGAAAATATCGTTCAACATGTGATATAAAATGTGGTAATTTCATCGCAAGTTTCCAATTTCTCTCGGTCCTCAATTTCTCTTAAAAATGCTTTATTTAACTTTAACAAAAAAAATTCATAATTTTCAGTTGAAAATACTCTAAACGACAAAATAAGAGATATCTCATAAATTTGTCTTAAAAATACTCAGAGCAATAAGAGTAAGAAATTTCACCACTACATTAAGAAGCTGTCAATATTCTCATATAAAAGCATGATATTAATATTGAAACCATTAAATTAGGCCAAGGTTGATACTTGGCCTTCAACAGGACCAATAAAATATTATTGCATGCAAACAATAATAATGACAATAAAGGAAATAATATTGAGACCATTAAATTAGGCCATGGTTTCTCTCACACTCACACACACATCCTGAGAGGGAAGGGAGCTAGAGAGGTGTGACAAGAGGAAAAGAAGAGGGAAGAGGAAGCCAATTTTACAAAAAAGGGGCAAAGAGGCATGAAGAGAAGAAGAAAGGGACAGAAGAGTGAAGGGGAAGAGAAGAGGGGAAGAAGGAGAAAGAAGTTCATCCTCACACTAGGTAAGCTTTAAATCCTTTTGATACTTTTGATTTTAGTTGCAATTCTGTGATCTAATTGCTAAGCTACAACTTGATTTTATTTTTGTAAACCAATGCATGAGAGTTGCCCCCAAGATGTTTGACAAAATGTTAGTAGAAAATCTACTGCTGTTCTAATTCTTAACTGTTTTGCTGGTTGTTTGGAGTTAATTGGAAAAGTAAATGATCTCCATTTTTAATGAATTTTTAGGGTAATGATATTTCATATTCCATCATATTTTAGTAAAAATTTTGAGGCATTTGGAGTTCATTTGTTATGGAATTCGAAATTTTTTTCATAAACTGTCTTGTGCTGGCATATTAGTGAATGTGCTGGTTGTTTGACCTCGTTTAAATATCTAAATGAACTCTATTTTTTATGAATTTATGTGAGCAACATTTTCATAATTCAGCATGTCCCTAAAAAAATTTGAAAGCATTCTAGGTTCATTTGATATGGATTTCAAAATTGCTTTCATGGACTATCCTTTTCCAATGCATCAGTGAATGCACCTCTAATTTACAGTCGTTCAAATATTCAAATTAACTCCAACCTATGTAAAATTGTGTGGACATTATCTCAGATATGTTATTATGCTCCTATAAAAATTTCAAATCATTCTAAGCTGATTTGCTAAGGTTTCTAAATTTTCCTTCCTGGCTGTCCCATGTTGATATTTATTCTGTACAGCCCTAGGATTTAATTGATTTGTGATAGCAAATGAGTTCTGAATAATGTGAAATTTTGTCAACTTCGTATTTCATGTACTATCACATGCATGTAAAAATTTCAAATTATTCTAGGCTAGTTTGCTATGGCTTTTAAATTTTCCTTCCCTATTGTCCTGTGTTGATGTTCATTCCATACACTCCTAGGATTTAATTGATTTGGGACAGTAAATGAGTTCTGAATAATGTGAAATTTTGTCCTTGATATCTCATGTGCTATCACATACATGTAAAAATTTGAAGTCATTCTAGGTTGGTTTGCTAAGGGTTCTAAATTTTCCTTCCTAGTTGTCCTGTGTTGATGTGTATTCTGTACAGCCCTAGGATTTAATTGATTTGAGGTAGCAAATGAGATGGGAACAATGTGAAAATTTGTGGGCTTGATGTTTCATAAGTTAGGACATGTAAAAAAATTTGAAGTCATTCTGGGCCAGTTTGTTATGGTTTCTAAATTTTCTCCCCCGACTGTCTAGCATTGGAGCTCATTCTAAATAGTTCCATAGCTAATGCAACTTGAACTTGCAAATGAGGTAAGAACAATGTAAAATTGTGTAGACTTGATGAATTATGTTAGCTTGCACATGTAAAATATCCAAATTGATCCAAATTACTTCATCATAAGATTTGGGCCCTTCATTGTATGATCCCTATTCTTGTGTACTCTCCCTTTTCTCTATGGAGCACTTTAGACTTTGTTGATGTTGTGCATCCAAATTACTTTGTTGATGTTGGCCCCCTCACTTTAGACTCCATTTTTCCTTCTCCTAAACTTATTTTCAAACTCATTCATTTGTTGGTTTGCCACTCTACATCGCATGTTGACATGGGTCAGACAAGGTAAATGGATCAATGGAGGTGGACTGCATGATATTACCTATGTTACCAAGTCATAAAGTCTCCCCTTCTAGTTCTTACCTCTAATAACTGTCAAGAGGAGATTAGACTCATCCACTAATGTTTAGAACACTGCACTCAACAGTAGACAAAGTTGAAGAAGCAGCATCCTTCATCTATTGGACTTTATCCTATAAAAAATAAATGTTCAAAACAATGCTTAAGTATAAAAATATTAATATTTAATTAAAAATTAAATAACTATTGAATTCAAAATTTATAGCTAACTACTAGGAGTGCACATCCATACACTAGCTAGTATCCTTTAATCTGTTCATCTTCACATATACGTGCTTCTCTCCCTATGGCTACCCTCCTAATGCACCTATACCAATTTGAGTTATAATAGACATTATGTTGACATAATTTTTATTGACTAATATGAAAGAATTTACTAGCTTCCTCTTGACCTCAAGGAATGTAAAGGAACCACTTGTGTGTAAGAAACCTCCTATTTCAAAAGCCTAATTTTTTTTTTTTGGCTATCTCGGACTTCTTCTTAAACTTAGGAGAATCTTAATAGCTACACATATTGTCCCATACAACTATGTCTATGAATTGTGGCTTCTTGGGACACTTCTCCCTGATATGTTGCATCATTTCACGAAGCCGTGAAGCACATTGAATTCTCCAATTCTTCCATATTTGGTGATCATGGGCCTCTATCCACTTGAAATGCCTCTACAAAAATTTCAAACCAACATAATAGGCATGAAAAGGATAATATAACTAAATTAAAAGAAAATAAAATTTTAGATAACTAACCAGCCACTCATTAAACCAAACTTTGCAGATCCTTTTGTTGATGTCCTTCCAAGTGTAGTATTTGCCATCGAACTTCATCTGTATAGCTTTGGAGATGTGACAAGGAGGGTCTACAGTAGGATAAAACCTGCAAAACAAATACATATAAAAATCATGTTTTCTATTTAAACAAAGGAAAAAGTAATCATAAATATTAATTGTTTGATCACTTACCCAATCCCCTCAGGATATATCCACGTCTTCCCACTAGATGCACCAACACCCTAAGGCAACTGATCTTTATCAAGTCTTAGGTGTAAATGGTAAGAGGCTAGATGAATCTAGAGGCTGTGAAAGTCTTGCCTCGATCCCAGTGTCCTACCATGGCTACAAAAGGCTCACCTTAGTCCCTATCTTCAGTGGGGGCAATGAAGCTAGGAATTGACTGCCTGTGTCTTTGGAAGACAAAACTTTAGGAGGACCAAGGGTGTGAACTACTTAGGTGATGGTCTAGTCAAAAAAATGAACTAGGGTATACCCTAAGTGGATGAAGGATAATAGGGTGGGGCATATGGAGTAGGAAAAAAAGAGGGATGAAAGGGGCGAAAAAAGGAAGGGAAGTAGTCCAAGGTGAAGCATGTGGGGAGTGTCCTGAGGTAAGAGATTGCTAGGTAGCTTCAGTCATGGAAGCTCTAAAGGAAGAACTAGAAGTTGAACCCACATGTGGAGAAGGAGGATGGGACCCCTGAGAATGTGATCATCCACCTTATCCTCATCCATGGGTGCGGCGATTGCCTGACATCACCCACTAGGACCCACTTTACATGGGGTTCTTAACTTTATCTGCAATCTAAAAAATTGAAAAATTTAATATAAGATATATGTTACACAAACAAAGTTAATATGTACACATAAAAATAATGACACACTAATTAATTATTTACACTTGACTCAATCATCATATTGGCTATAATCCTTTGGGGGTGTCCTCCTTAGTTTCACTGTTATTAGAACCAAGTTCTTCTTCTCTATCATCATTTGTCTTAACTTGATTTTTAAATTCTGAATCGGTGACGTCCTCATCATGGTCATCATCTAAACTATCATCCTTTGTACCTTCATCGTTGAGATGGCACCCTTTAACCCTTATTCAAGTATGTCTATACATATGTATTAGTACAATGTCCACTCCAATTACTGGATGCTAGCTCCAACCTCGATGTCATCCATAAATAAGAAAGATGATTGCTTGAAGAAGACTTTCTTCACATGTATATGGCATGGTTATTGTTAATGGCAACAACAATCGTAAAATGTAACTATCAATAATGACTACTATGTCCAAGCCATAATTTTCTATCTCCCAAGAACAACTTCAATGTATTCATACATGGTTAAATAGTTTTATTTTCCTAAATTTCCCAGATTTTTTTATGATAGCAATTCAAACCGACTCTTTTAAGAGATTTACAAAATAACGGTAACAGATAAACATAAATCTAATGATGTTTTGTTTCTAGTCTAGTTTAACAAAATTTTGAGAGCACCTAAAGAAGTACATGATGGACACAAATTAGGGGATCAATTAAATAATGTGATTGTAATAGTAATTAGGAAATTGAACAACTACACAACTTAGTAACCTCACTAATTAACAACTTACTACCTTTGTAGAAATTTCAATTAAAATAACCACTGGATTTTACCCATATTCTAAATGTGTATTGAAGATGTGTATTATTTTTTAAACAGCCCCTTAATGACTTCCAACAGAAAATGGCATGCCACAGTATAAGATCTGCTTGTTCCAACCATAACTCTTATCCTATTCACCTGCAGTGATGGATCTTTCCCACTCACCTTAAAAGTAATCACATGTACCAAAATAGACAACACCTAAAATGTGGCTAACTATTTCTAAATTTTCTAACTTGAATTCAAAATATTTTCTTCAGGATCTAGTATTTCACTATCCATACCCTACTGTGCACACATGCACCAACATGGAAATGAAAAAAGTTCTAGTAAATATCTGCTTATTTGGACTAGGACTTTTTGTATGACTTTAGTGCGTGATTTCCATTATAGTAGAGGTAAAGATGAAGCATTAAATGACTGAATTCGAAATAGATTAAATCTACATCACTAAGTGCTTAATAATGCTACTGACAAGATCTCAATAACAGGTTTTCTCAGATTAAACCAGATTGATGTCTTTTCACTCAATAAAGAGGGAGCAAGATAACTCAGCCATCTAGCCACAAAGAATCAGAATAAAGTTTACACCAAGAATAGCCCCCCATGAAGTAGTGATGCATGCAACTCTTCATAGAAGACAGTTTACTCAAATCATATATACATTCAAAAAACAATAACTCTTAAATCACTTGGTGTTTATCTTTCAAACATGGATAGCTCGTGATAATTGTTTTAAATCAAGTTAGATCAACTAGCAATATATGTTGACCCATCAAGAAAAGTACAAGATGGCTTCGGGTTCATGCAATGAGCTTAAACTTTCACTGCAAACTTTCTTCACTATTAAAATGGCTTTAGAATCTGCTACTGTTACTAAAAATTCCGCATGTTTTGTCTTCTCTCTAAAGAGATAGTTTGCTACTGATGGATTCATCTCCTTCGATGACAGTATTGACAAGGTTGTAGTAGTTTGAGCACATTTCAAACAATTAAAAAACAGTATTAAAATGGATTCATCCCCTTCAGAAAAACAAGGTTGTAATAGTTTGAGTACATTCCAAACTTCAACTATTCCGAAGACTTAACAGTATTAGTTAACATTTCTACAAAGTAAATCTATTTTAACTGTTCCTATAGCAGTTTGTGTCTAATTGTTGCTAAAAACTTCCTATATACCAATTGTTGCGAAGGGTATATTTAAAGGATTTTATGGCATTTAAAGGAAGTTAGCAAGTCACAACCTAATTAAGATTTAAATAAGCAAAACTCAAAGATGTTGCTTTGCAGCACTGGAAAACTAGCTCTATAGAACTGTGTGGATAATTGGAAGATCCATGGTTATATCAATGAATAATACTTATAGTCTAACTATAACTTTAGCAAACTAAATGATGCATCCTTATGCAGCTCTCAGGTTGGGGGCCTATTTATATGAATCAAGGAAAAATCTTCACTTCAGCCTTATATGATCTTTGCAATATTTCATTCACAGCAACATGTCACTCAGCTTATTACATTAATGCTAGAAAACAAACTGGCAATTTTTTTATTGGTAGCTTACTCATTTAGTTATAAGTTAATGCCACAGCTTTTTTGCCTACAAATAAAATATAATTTTTGTAGTGAGACAACTTAATAGATCAATAATTCTTGTAGTGAGACAACTTAATAGATCAATGCTACACCACACAGTGGTAATAGAAGCTCTACCATCACTGCTACTTCTACCCATTCTAATTAATGGCTTGAGCTAAGAATGGTGTGGCTTTCTTTTGTGTGTTTGTACTCTTTTCTTTTTCAATAGCAATTAAGTTTGATCCTAAGACTTCCTACCAAATTACTCAAGTTCTTTATCATTAATTACATAATATATTGTTACTGACTCTGAAAATAAGTTAAAAAAAGGATAAGTAAGCTGTATCAAAGTAAATTATGAATTCTTATGTTGTAGATTCAAGAATGGAAAAATAACATAAAATAGAAAGATAGGTTTTTTTACCTCTTTACCAAGATTTTATGCGGTATCATACAATTTTCTGGTTGTGGCCTCAGTGTTCTCCGCTGAAAGGGAAAACAATAAAATAAATGCAAGAAAATGAAACCAAATAGAGATGAATAAATGTAATTATATGATACATTTTTGGTTTTCTGCCTTCTTAATTGTATTTTCCTTGTTTTTCACTCTTACATAATACGTATGAGGCCCACACTTTCTTTAAAATTACTCAGACCCCTTTTAAGTTCAATCTTGGATTGTCTAATATCAGACTTAAGATGTTAACAAGTACATTTTTAAGAGGTTAAATATGCCCACAAAGGAAAATCAGCTGAAAGCTTCCACCTTCTGTAACTTCTGGACTACACGCCTCCCAATAATGCAATATGCATTCACATCACATCAAAATCTAACACTATAATAGGGGGAAAATCCTGCAACATATTTCCAGCTTAATTTTTAAACACCTAACGTTGAATTAAGTTGGGGTTAAGAAAGCTTTGGTCCTTTATAAGGGTAGGCCACCAAAGGGTGTGAAGACAGATTGGATTATGCATGAATAAAGACTTGTTGAATCAGGAAGACAAATCAACAAGCAAATTGGGTCCATGAGAGTACGCCTTTATAAGCCTTGTCTTCCCTGTTGCTTACCAGTTTTTTTTATCAATTTAGTTTTCTATTATTTTGGTTCGATTAATTTTTCTTTTCTAGATTATTTGCATGTTACTCCCCATTTTAATGATATATATGAAGTTATCAGATAATTTTTACACATTACAAAACTTTAATCTGAACATAAGTTCATCAAAGATTATTGTACTTGTATATTACAATCCAAGGAAGCCCACTTATATTTGATTATATTAAGATGTAAAGCAAGTTCTCATTTTGCAAAGCTTCCAAAAATATACTAAAAGGGCAACTGATTCTTCAAATACTAACATGGCAGGCAGTAAATAATTACTACCTCCTGGTCTGAAATTTATAAATCCAAAATTTTCTAGTCTTTTAACTGTATCTTCAGAGAATGCCTTCACCCAGAAAGACAAGTCTCCCTAGCCAACTGCACAACATAACAAGTGTAAGGTAAGTTTTATGTGTATATTCATTCATGCATGTGTAATAGCAGTACCATAATGTGTATATTCATGCATGCATGTTAAATACATTGCTCAAAAGGCATAATAGTGATATAATTAAATTGAAGGACCAAGAAATCTGATGATCCCCATTTCTCAAAGCATAGTAGTGATGTAATTAAATTTAAGGACCAACAAATCTGATGATTCCAGGATTCTCAAAAACAATTTGCAATGACACTGATCTTATCTTTTGCAGTGACAATTTTGCATAATAGTGAACCACAACAGTAAAGCCAATTTCTGCTTATAAATGCTTTCTATGTTCCAAGCCCCTCTTTTTTTCTTTTTGTTTTTAAAATAGAGTATTTTGAAGTTTAACTGACCTATACCCCGCATCACCCTAATTTACATCACTCCTGAATTTATAGCCACAGAATTCCCAGCTTCTCTCTCTATCACCTATCAAAATGTGAACACGTCCTTATGAAAATTTAATAAAATCTCAATTGATGTTTGGTCACAAGTTCTTGATGTAGCAGCTGTGAATAGATTTCTAAATTTCTCCTACATCAACTACAGCAATGAAAACTCAAGTCTGGTTTTGATGCCAGTGTAACAAAAACTTAAATTTTACATAGAAAAATACAGCTTTTTATTACAATTTCTACCTAATAGAAAGAAGAAAGAATGACCTAATTTCTGTAAATGTTTCTCAGTGACCAATCGATAAAGAAGTCTAAACAATAAGGACATGTGAGATTATAAAGCATAGGCATTCCATCAGATAGAACTCATATCTTATTCCAAATAAAATGAAATAACTAGAAAGAAAAGGGGATTGGGGTTTATATAACACAGGCAGCCACTAGATTATAAAGCAAAACTGTAGAATATCACAATGACAGTCCTTCACATTTATCTTAAATTAGTAGTTTCTATAAAACCCAAGCCATCACATTTTCAGAAATTGGCTACTATGATCAACCACATGAAGCATGTGTTTCCATATTTGCCATTGTATAAGTGCTTGGGTAGGCAGGTGAGAAATAGAGGGACAGAGGCAAGGGATGTATAATTACAATAAATACTATAAAAAGAGAGAATGGGGAAATGAGCAGGTGGTTGATTTCGGATGAGAAAGGAATGGAGGAGTTTCAAGATCTTCAAAGCAAATAAAAATGAAAATATAATAAGAAAGGAAGATTCTCAGATCACTCACATGAGATTGATCTAGTTTGATTTGTTCATGAGACATGGCTGATTTCTTGGCCGCCATGTAGCTCTCCAAGGGGTGGATTCCTACAACTCACTACTAGAGTGGTTTCAAGATCTTCAAAGCAAATAAAAATGCTTTCCAAGGACTGATGAGTATTTTTGCTTTGATGGAAGGAAAGAGTGGTTTTGCCTCCTAGAAAGAAAAAAAGTTAAAAAATAATAGATGGAAGTAAATTTCAAACTTGTGTGCATACTAGAGAGGGAAAAATAAAGATAGGAAATAGGGATGCATGTCAAAATCAGAGAGAAAAACAAATATAATGAAACAAGGGATGCATGTCCTACATATAGAAAACCTAAAGCAAAATAGTATACTGCAGTATAACTCTCAAGTCCAACATTATTAGCAACAAGTTTTCTGAATCTGTCCTACTACAGCATGTCCTACATATAGGAAACCTTAAGCAAAATAGTATACTACAGCATAACTCTCAAGTCGAACATTATTAGCAAAAAGCTTTCTGAATCTATCCTACTATACCTCACTATGACAACAAATAGTAAAGTATTTCCATGTCAATAATAAATAAGAAACATTGGAATTCACAACTAAAAGCAAATAATAATCAACACCAAGAGATTGCTCACTTCACTCATTGATAATGCACTTCAAATATTTGGAGTCATAACAAAAAAAAAAATTAACCAAAGATTAGACAAATTACAGGTATTGTAGATGCTCTATCTTCCCAAGTTTAGGTACCAAGTGTCCTGATAGGTTTGAGTTAACAAGGTCGCTATGGGAAGTATCATGAGATAGTTAACATCAATGTGACAAGGGGGAGAGTGTTAAATATCTTCAATTAAATAAATGGTCTTTATTAAAAGGGAGTGTTGGATAATGGTAAATAAATCAATTAAAAAATGAAATAACTAGATAGTGAACGAACCCACTTCATGATGTTATAAGCTCAATTTGGTATAAGTTTTTGACTCTTGTTTTGGCACCATATGTCCATGGTTTTTATAAAAGAAAACTAACTATTAATATCATGGAAAGGAACTTTGGTAGTTATAAATAAAAGGGTACGGATATTGGTAGTTTTGTTGGTGGTAATAAATACAACAATTCTCCACTATTTGAAAAGGTTGAATATGAGTTAAAAGATTCGAGAAACAATTGTTGGCTACTACTCATAAAGTAAATACATTGATCTGGTGTCTTTTGGACTATGAACCAAACTTACACAAAATGATACTTGACTCACAAAAATATTGGTGAGCATATAAATTTTATGAACCAATAAGTCTTGCTGTAAATCAACAATCTCACTTATTATATTACACTTTTTCGAACACATTCCTACTAAGCAATGTGGTTTTACACCAATCAATCATTTGTCCACCTAGTAATTCATAAGTGCTCTAGAGATTCGTCACCATCTCATAGGAGAGTCCTTACTTCACACTTATATAGGTGATTCGGTCAAGTGTACATTGCTGTTAATACACCACTTGTAAGGGCTATGGAAATCATTAAAGCTTTTGTTCATCATCTCCTTATTAGTAGTTCAACTACTATTACATACCATAGAAGAAACTTAAAGTTTAATATTAAGGCTTGTAGGATGAACAGTAAGTTGTTCTTACCCATATAAACCTACTACATGACATCTCCAATCACATTTGTTGGATAACCATCATTGTTAATCTCATTTGACATTAATTATCCATCCATTGATGTTTCTCTCTTACAAATATTTGTCTCTTATCTTTGGGTTTAATCAATGGATTGGCCACATCCACTTTTGAGTTCACACAATCCATCTTTCAATTGCTACTTTATCACAAAATGTTCTAGTTGAATATTTAACTATGACCATTGAAAGATTTACTCTTTACAATGGAAATATATATTCCCCCTCAGCAATTTCAAAGTATAGAGGGCACTATCCTTATATCTAAGAAATAGTTTGCTATATGATTTATCAATAACTCAACCTCACTAATGGTCTACTTGGGTAATTTCCATGCAACTGCACCACTTGTAAGGTTGAACAGATTAATCATTAGTGAATTTTGAGGCATTTGAATTAGAGATCCAATTTACTTCGCTGTATCCTTTTAATATTGTGGAAAATTGACTTTACACAATATCATAAATCATGGTACTTGTTAAAAATTCATTTCAATGTCTTTAGTAAGTCACCGCCATATTTTCAAATATTTAAATTTGAGACATACCCTTCCACACCTCAGGGATTTTTATCTACCAAACAAAATTTATTTAGCACCATTGTACCTTTCTATATAATAGGAATGCCTTTAACAAAATTTATTTAGTACCATTGTACATCTATGTACAATATTAATGCCTTTTTAATATGTCAACAAATGTAGTCCCAAAAATAGAACATATAAAACATGAATTGTATTCCAACAAAGAAATTAATTAAAATATTCACATCACTTAATTTTTATATTCATTTTTAATAAACACCTCTATAGAAAGGTGTCAACATCAAAACTAACACATTATTTGTGCTTCCATAATATCAAATATAAAACTACCACATTCAAACTTTGAAATCATAATTTATATGCCTTCACTAGGCAATTCACACAAATATTTTCTCTAGCAAATAAATATAATTTTCAAACCAGAATTTTATTCTCATAACTATTGACCCAGTTTGTCTATATAAAAATATATATATAGATAAACTAATCTCATCATTTCTTTTCTTAGCAAACTACTTTTATTGGATGTACTAATCTCAAAATTAAACTAAAAATTTTCTTTATTTAAAATGTACATAAACATTTTAAATTCCCATAAGAAAACATTTCACTTAATTGTTCAAACTAAAATGAACAAAGTACAAACCTTTGCAATTCATAAATTATAAGAATTAGCATGCCGAAAATTATAAGAATCAGTTAAATAAGTAGATTCAAATATATAAGCAAAAATTGGAAGCATACTTATTCATGATGAACTAAATATTCAATACTAATAAATTATGATTACAAAAGTCTTTGCCCACAAACACAATACTTTGTGTCATCACAAATTTAACAAACTCAAATAAGATCTTAACCCCTACTTTTCCCCACAATATCATAGAAATTAAATTTCAGTTTATGTTGAAAATATGCAGCACATTATTAAGAGCCAATGTCATACCAAACGCAAGTCTTAAAAGGACATCGCCTTTTTCTAGAACTTTTATAAATCTAGAATCTCCAAAGTGGACTAGTTCTTCTTCAACCCCCTACTTATGAGCAAGAGGTAAAGGCTTCTCTATTGTGCCTAATAACACTAGTGTCCACCACTAAATCCTCCACATTGGTGACCAAAATTAATTTGAGAATTAACCACAACACTTTTCATCTCCTTCAACCAAATTGTATTGGATTTGGGGGAATCATCATATCTCACTCTCTTAAAATAGGGATTATTGACTTTAGGCTTGTAATCAATATTATTTGTACTAAAGCCAAATTTTGTTATACCTTTTGTAGTACAAATTAACTTGAACATAGATAACCTTTGAAGAAATCAATTTTACTTTCTTCAACTAGTGCCTCCTTCTCACCATTCATCTCCTAGTGTCAATAGTTTCCAAAAGAAATTTTTGTTGCTAGCATTTCCAATAATATATTTTGTTCCAAATTGATTATGACTCCTAGCATCCATAGTTGTTGGGGATATAATTGTAAAATGAGTTACATGTCAGTTAGTAAATGTCAGCTAGTTAGTTAGTACTGTTAGGCATGTTAATTGGTTAGCTTGAGTTGTTAAGTTGTTAGTTAAGGGATTGTGATAAACTTCTTCATAACAAAGGTTCTATAAATGCCTCAATCCACTATAATACCAATCAAGTGAATCATCAATACATTTCATGTTTTGTTCATTTTCCTTCTTCAATTTTGTTACATTCTATTATACAACTTGGTATCAAAGCCAACATGGTTGAGTCATTAAACTCAATCCTACCTCCAAAAACTCCCTAATTACATTTTCATAAACAGCCTCAGTAAAGCTTGATTCAAGCAATTTTCTACTTTGGAAATAGTAGATCATCTCCATTGTTCGTGGTCACAATCTTGAAAGCTTCCTATTTGGTTTTGAAACACCTTAGAAATTTCTATATGAAGAAGATAAAAGAAGTGGTATTATAAACAAAGATTACATAGAATGGGTGAGATAAGACCAAGTGCTAATGTCCTGATTACTTTCTTCCATGTCAAATTTAGTATTAACACGAATAGTGGGTTGTAATTTGTAATAAGAACTTCAGGAAACCATTGAAGCTCATTTTTCTTCACAAATTAGAGTCAAGGTCAAACAATATGAAAGTGAACTTCAAAACACAAAGAAAGGAGGACTTTCCATTTCAAAATACTTGCTCAAAATGAAGATTATTATTAATATACTTGTTGCAATAGTTAATCCTATAACTAACTTTTAATATGTACAATCTATTCTTGATGGATTAACCTTTGAATATGACCCATTGATAATGATCAATATGATCAAACCTAATCAATTTACAACCGATGAATTAGAGGCATTGCTATTGGCTGAAGAAGCATGATTAGAGAGGTATTTAAAGGAGATACTACAAATTAGTACAAATGTTCAAGTGCATAAAGAATGCAAACCTAGTTAGAATGTGAGCTATGGTAACTATCAGAACAAACAAGAATTGCATAACTTAAACCTAGGTGGTTTCTATAGAATAATCAGTATACAAGCACTAGTTTTAGAGGAGGATATTGAGCAAATTGTATGAATAGAGGAAGAGGTAGAGGAAGGTTCAATCCAAGAGGCACTCACATTTGTCAAGTATGTGGAAAATAAGGGCATCTAGCCCTTAATTGCTATCATAGATTTGATGAACACTATCATGCATCACCACCAATGTACTCTAGGTATCCAAATGGTAGGCCTCAGTATCACAGAGAAATAGACACTAAAGAGAATGTCCAAGAATTCACTCCACAGATTGATACTATAAAGAGTGAGCCAAGAAACTATTCAAGTCAAACTCCATCAACCAATAACCAATATCACAGAGTGTACATCAGTGATGGTTCACATGCTGAAGCCATGCTCATTAGTAGTGATGAATCCTTTGAGGAAGTTCAATACCCAGAGTCTAAAGCAACAAACCACCATACACATGATGAAAGAAACCTCACCACAAAGACTCATTATAATGGCTCAAATCAAGTTTAAATTGGTGATAAAATAGATTTGTCTATTCCAAATGTTGGCATTTCTCAAATTCAAACCCCAAACAAAAACTATTCCTTGAATACATTGCTCCTTGTTTCTCAAATTACTAAGAATTTACTTATTGCATCTTATTTTCTAGAGATGACCAAGTTTACTTTGAATTTCACCCTACTATTTGTCTTGTAAAGTCACAGGTCTCAAACCAAATTCTGATGAAAGGATAGCTAAAGCAAGGCCTATATGTTTTTGACAACCTACAAATAGCTCTTGAAAGAACTTAACCCAAATCTACTCACTAGTAATCAAATTCTACAAATCCCACTACCTTATCAACTTCCAAAGACACTTTAGACCTATGGCATTCTTGGTTAGGTCACACTTTTAATATTGTATTGAGATAAGTTTTTACCACTTGTAATCTTACAAATTTTAATAAAGAAGAAATCTCTTTCTATCCATCTTGTTATATAGGGAAATCTCACAAATTCTTGGCCCCTTTTTCAACTATTGTGTATCATAAACCTCTTGAATTAGTTCATACAGACCTTTTGGGGTCCATCTCCAACAGTATCAAATGGTAGATTCAGCTACTACAACAGTTTTATTGATGCATTTAGTATGTATAATTGGATTTACCTTTTGAAGAATAAATCACAAGCCTTACAAGCCTTCACCCTATTTCAAACTCAAGCTGAATTATAACTAGGGTATAAGCTTAAAGTTGTCCAATTTGATTAGGGTGGAGAGTTTATTAAGTCTTACAAATTGAATTACAAAACCTAATAAATCTAAAGGTTTCCCATTTTTTGTGATGAGTTTATAATTTAACTTTATGTGAGACTACTTTTTCCACAACATTATGCCAATCAAACATAAATGCCTGTTAATTAACATTATATATGTATATATATATATATATATATTCAATTAAATAAATGGCATTCATATGTGCCAAGATTGCTAGATGCCTAAAGGCTGACGTAGGTTAGGGAAAAGTCTCTATTTTTATAAAATGAATATCTAAAGGCTTTGTTAAAATGAATTTAGAATCTTAAATTTATTAGATTTATAAATAAATTATAACAGCCACTACTAAAAAATGCCTCTTGCTAACAGATTTTTTTGTCTATAAAAATATAAAATCTATTGGTAAAACATTTTACCGATAGTTTATCGAGAGATATGATCCCACAATATAAGTGGCTGCGGAAAAATTTTACCAAGGGACTTTTCAATAGCTTGCAAATTTAGCAACAAATTTTCCTCAATAAAAAATAATTTTTTTGAAGAAAATTCATTTTATTGAGACTTTTTCAATTTTATCAAGTGATTTATCCTGCGGTAAATTCAAGATTGTATTTTTACCAAGGGATAAATCCCTGGGTAAAAGTATCCTTTTAATTTTTTTAATTCCATTTATAGAGTGATATAAATCTATCAGTAAATGAAACTAATATGATGCAATGGTGATTTATTTTAGAAAAATATTAAAAAAATTTTTGATTAAAAAAATTTAAAAATCAATATACCTAAACAAAATAAATACATAACTAAAACATTGAACAAAATGGATAAAATGTATAAGATTTCAATATAAACTCAGCCAAAATAGTAGACAAAAAATTGGCAATAAGAAGATAAACTTAGACACAACAAAATGGATAAAATTTCAATTTTAACTTAGCCATAACAATGCATAAAAAATCAACCATAATATTGTATGAAAAGTCAACTATAACAATGAACAAAAATTTAGCTATAATAATATAAACCTAGCCGTAACCATACATAGAAAATCAGTCATAAAAATATAATTAAACATCTATTGATGGAGATAAAAATCAAGCCACATCAATCCACACAATCTACATACTCAGAAGAGAAAATGATAACCTTGGAAGAAATGGTAACTTTAAGATAAATTTTAAAAAAAAAAAAGCAATAACATTGAACATGAAATTCATCTATCCTAAAATAAAAAATACTAACCATGGACAAAAATAGTAGAAATCAAACTAAACAACCCTCACAAAAGATTGAAACCAAGAAATCTAATATTAGAATGACTACTAAACATACTCAAGAGGAAAGAAATAGCTCTCACAAAGTGCTAAGCTTGAAGGAAGTTGAAAACCAATGAAAAAGAGAGTATGCAACTGACCACAATTTGTTTGACAGTGGCTTAAAATAAAACAAAGAAAGAGATGTCAGAAGGAGAAGAAAAATGATACACACACCATAAAAAAAAAAGGTAAAGCAACAAATACATTGAAATACATTCATGAAACTACCTAAGAAGTTGAATGAGGCTTAAAACCACCAATGATTTGCAAAAAAAATAGTACAAAAAGGGCTTGGAAGCCAAGAGAACCACCAGAGAGTAGGAAGAGATAAGAGAAATAGTAAAAATGAGGGAATGAAGGGCAAGGGTGGTGATCTCCCCTATTTAATAAATATAGTTACTAACAGACAACAATTTGTTAGTAACTTAAGTGAAACAACATGTTTTGAAAATTTTCAAACATTACCTTTAGATGTATATATCAATAATGTTGGAAAATTTTCAAAAAAATTCAAGTTGCTGATAGATTACCGATGGATCTTAGGGATCTGTCAATAACTCTGAGCAAAAAAATTGCTACAAGTTAACTAGTTGACATCAATCATGTCAATGTGATTGGATTACCAATGTATTCTAGAATTTGTCAATAATCTACTGGGAATACTACAAATTACATGCAAATGGTCATATCATTCTTACTGTTTATGGACGAATCCTTAGGATGCATCAGTAAAATCATGATTACTTTGTCTAGCACTATAGGACCTTCAGAATAATAAAATTTTTTAATTAATGATAGAAATAATAATCTATCGATGATAGATCAACTTTTTAAAAATTTTGTGGACTTCATATTCCATATGCTAGGACATGCATGTAAAAATTTCAAGTTATTTTGGGTTGGTTTACAATGGTTTCTAAATTTTTCTTTTCAGTTACCCTGTGTTGAATTAATCTAAAGCAACCTAAGGATTAATTTGATTTAAAATAGCTAGTGAGTTTTGTTGGGTTCCATGTGTTGGCTATATTGCATGTGAAATTTGGGTTGAAATGAACTATTTTGATGTGTGAAACATTTGAATTTCTCCTATTGTCCAAACGGCAATCATATGCAGTGTCTGAAACTTTTTCACTTTGGTTTTCATTCTTACGGAACTCCATTCATTCTAAATTTTTGTATGTAAGTAATATCATATGCTGTCTTAATTGCATAAGAATTTCAGAGTGAAAGGAGTTTGTAAGTTCACTTTTTAAATTAATATTTTCAATGACTCCAAATTGGGTGCTAATTGGAACAACCTATTTAATTGAAAAAAATTAACTTGATTGAGGATGTTTCTTGAGAAAATGTGGTCATGTGATCATATTTGGTGTCTTGGAACTTTCTTAATTTAACATAATTTTTTTAGTTCATTTGCTTACTTAATTGAGACTTCCAAAAGCAGTCTTTAGGCATAAATCTAATGCAAGGTAGCATGCTGGCTTACTATCTTGAACAGATTTTGAGTATCCAATTGACCTCCTCAGTGCATATTCCCTATTCTTGTGAACTTTTCCCTTTCTCTATAATAGCTCTAAGTTGAGTAAAGTTTGATATTGTGATAGAGAATTAGGCTATTGTTGCACAACACACTTGTCTGATCACAATTTTTACTTAAAACTTGGAAAGTTTCTACAACTCTAAAAATAGTGAATTGAATCCTATAATTCCTTATGCTACCTCCCATAGCTTTGTCTCTTACCATCCAAACCCATATTCTCCCTACAATGGTTATTAGTGTGGTTAGCAAGAGCAACCATCACTAACTATTCCAAAGATAATCATGTTATGAGTTATGTTGGAGAAATCAACATGGCTCACTCAATATAGTTAGCATGAATCCTTACCTTTAGAATCTGAAGACTTTCTTCGCATATCCATCCTATTGTTTCAAAACCCCAATTCTTTCTAACAATGGTAGTTAGTGTGGTTAGCGAGAGCAACCGTCACTACCTATTCCAAGGGTGATTATGTTATGAGATACGTTGGAAAATTTGGCAGAACCCCACTAATGAGATCATTATGAATCTACCCTTTCTAAAATCACAATGCCCATTGATTGCCTTTCAAATTTCAATTCTTCCTAACAATAATCATTGGTGTAGTTAACAAGAGCAACTGCTATTGACTATCCCAAGGAAAATCATGTTACAGGTTTTATTAGAGAAATTGGCAAAACTAGTTGACATGATTAATAGGAATCCACACTTATCTTAGGACCCTTGAAACCCAAAACACCTTTAAAAACCCTAATCAAGCTAGGTAATCCTTCTAAGCCCTAGTCTAGTTAGTCAACCAAGTTTGATGTAAGGCCTGGATAAACCAGGCATCGAATCACCCTTTCCACAATAATAGCTAAGTGTCACCCACTATAATTATGCTAATTGCAAATTACACTTGATCATATGCAAAATTAATAGTGAGACAAACAAAAAACAAAATAGAATAAATTTGTTTTGACAAAACACAACGCATAGGTGCAAAACCAAAATGCATACTAGTGTAATACTGAAAAGGCATTGTAGGGGTGTTAATACCTACCTTATACATATCCAAACCCTAAATCCAATTTCTATAACTGGACAATTCTTTTTGGCATCTAACATCACCATTTCAGTTCTACTTGTGGTGATTCCATTTTCTTTCTTTTTACCAAATCCCATTTTCGAACTCTTGTTTTTTTGTTTGTCACTTCGTGTCACATGTCAACAACATTTAAGCAAATCACATGTTAAAGTATTGAATTAACTGTGTTAGAATATTGATGTTAAATAGAGCAAATATAATTATTATATGCTTTCCATAATTAAGCAATAGCAAAAACCTTGAGAAAGATGAAAGAGATATAAAAGTTTATAGCAAACTAGGGCTTTTGATATATATTTATGTGAAGATAACAAACAACTTATGTGCAAATTAAGTGAATAAAAAAATTACTAATGATAGACCCTAGCTGAACTCGTGTCACACAAAACAATGGAATAGTTGCCATATTTAGGTTCTCAAGTCTTAGAGTATGATAGCTAAAGGTGAATGAGGTAGACATACCAAGAATAACCAGCCTTCTTAGATCAAAAATCTCAAATGGAATTTGCCCCTGAAAGCCAACATTTAACAATATCATATAAGTTAATCTTTTCAAATTGTGAAACTTCAAAAGAATTATAAAATGATATTAATTATAAACCAAATTCAAATTCTACAAATATTGCAGGCTGAATAAATTTCTAGTATTGTCAAGTCCTCCAAAGATGAATTCCTTACTTAGATCAAGACCAATAGTACATCTCCTGTTACATGTCAACCCAGTACATTGACAACAATCATCACTTTGATTCCATCAAACCATTTTTTTAGACATTTCAAAGTTGAATGAGGCCTTTCTTCAAATTGAGCAACAAGGTTTATTGGTGACCAAGACATTGGCTAGTTACCACATACAATTGATGCTCAAGTTTATAGTGCATAAGATTATCAAGAAAAGCCATAATTCTAAATGAAACATAATTGTAGAGTTATGAAAGGCACTTCTATAATGGGCATGTGAGCTTTCCCTTTAACATAAATTGTGGTTGATTTTCTAGATTCAGACTTCAATATTAGTTGGTTCATATATATTATTATGTAGTTTGTCAACAATCCTCATATTTGTAAAGCATGATATTAGAGTGAATTACAATCACTTCTCTTGAAGTATTTGAATTTTAAATTTTTTTTTATTTAGTCAAATATTGTACTCCACCCTAATAACCTAACTTAACTAATGGACTATACCTAGCTAGATGCAAATGGAATATTCACAAGAATAAATATTAAATAAACATTTTACTCTAATTTTGTTCAAAAATTAGAGTTTGACTCAATTAATTACCTTAATAACTAAAATCTTGACAAATTATTATATATTTTTAATCAATTAATTACAATTATTACAATTTGTAACGTTAACAATGTATGTGATTATCAAGAAAAAAATTTGTTGCAAACATAAAAGCATTGTATGGTGAGTTTAATAAGGTATGTGATTATGAAAATATTCAATATATCTTTTATTCTATTTTAATTTGAAGCGGTCTATTAAAAACTATAGAATTGCATTTAACATGAAAAATTTTTCCAATATTTTAATTAGAATTAACTATAAGAATAAGATTACTTTTAATATTATTATGCAACAATAAAATGTGAAAAATAATTTTAATCTTAAAATTTGTGTAAATTATATTTTAATATGTAACTAGTTAAATATTCTTATAACATCTAAGTATATTCTATTAGTTAAGTTAGGTCAGTAGGTGAAATACAATTTGAGTAAAAATGAAGTAATGTCATATTCAAATATCACAAAAAGATTAGTATAATTTATTCCATGATATTATTATTGTCTTAATAATAGTTCCACGAGAGGCTGTAATGGTTATTGCATAGTCACACCACCTATTTTTTCAAATTGGCAAATGGTCTCACCATATTATCAATTATGGGCCTTCAATCCTCTCCTTCTTTATGCCACCAAGTGAAGTGCTAGTAGAAAGATTTTTGTGAAATTGAGGAGGGGAAGATTTAAGATGAGAACTTTTCTTTGTCCTTTCCCACAATTTTTTAAGTATTTGACCAATATTAATTATTTGAAGGTAGAATATATCATTTATGCTAGAAGAAATATTTTATTCTACTGTAAATAAAAGTATTTCATTCTAAAATTCTGAAAATGGAAGCCATTAGAAAAAAAAACTATTAAAGAAAAGAATGTAGAAAACAACGTTCCACATTCTTCAAATAGTTGAGATAACAAACAATTCTACAGAAATTTACAATTATTAATACTATTCATAAATTTTGTATGTGGTACGAACTTCCACTTTGGTTTTTGAAAATATATGTGGTTGAAAGTTCCACATTTTTTTGTGAAAATATATTTCTATTTAAATTAATTCATAAAATCTTTATGTATCCTAAATAGAGACTAATCTTTATTTATATTATTTAGAAATAAGAAATAAAGATTTGTCTCCATTTATTATGCATGAAAAATTTATAAATTATTTTAAGTAAGAATAGCAAAACTCTTTATTTTTTGTGAAAGAATGTTTCCAAGTTGTTGCCTTTTTCACGGATAAGAAAAATTGGTTACTTCAATTTAAAAAAAAAGTCAATAATGTCCAAGAAAATTATGCCAAAAACAGCAACAGCCTTGTTATTTGAATAGGATAGACAAATCCAAAATAACCATACTTGTTTTTGTTTTTTAACCAGAAATGCCAAACTTGTTACTTGTCCCAAGTGGAATTTTGTATGTAATGTGTTTGGTTTTCCTTATATAGTGTTTAGAGACATAATATATTTTGATTCTAAATATTCATATTTTCATTTTAATCTTGATCCTAAAATAATTTTATGACTATACATAATTCTTGAGAAGCAATATATAAACCCACTGACTAAAGCCATATTAGTTGAAAACGTAGTAAAATTATTCCCTCGCACCTTTCTTAGTGGTGTTTGCTAGGAATGTTGAAGCCATCAACCATGGATGGAACGGACATGGTATCCTAGGTGAAAACAACAAGACTAGTATTTGCAAGTCCCCTTTAGCCTTTAGTAAGGAAGATATATATTACATTCTCTATTAACATAACTTGGTTAATTTTCTCTCAATGTATAATTGCATAACAACCATCTTTTGACAAGATGTGAAGTTGTTCATTACTTTCATGAAGAAATATATCAAGTTATTGGCACCCAAATTAGAGCTAGAGAAGCAAGAGTTTTTTAAGAAGCACATTGAGAAACACTATTTTTTGTGTTGGCTGATTTGTTGAACTATATAATCATTTTATTTCATTTTTTTTATATAATTGATACTGAGTGATGAGTTCGAATGTGGCAATTTTGTTAAAGAGACTATGCATGATGATAGCAACCTAGTATTTGCATAATAGAAGGAAGGTGTTGCTAATCTCCATTTTGCGTATGAGTAAAAGGAAATCAAGTGTTGATCATCTAGCTAAGGGATTTTGAGAAGAGTTCCTTATGGTATAAGGAGGTTGATTTAACAATGTGATTATACTATATATAAAAGGGATAAAACCAACATGATATTTTCCTTAACCCTACAATTAAGGTGCAACATGCTATTTTTTATTCAAATTTAATGAGATAGGCATAGCAATCCCCTATCCTTTACCACAACTTAAAGACAATCTTAATAATCTAAAACTAGAAACATAGTCAAAGTTACATCAATTGAACCCAGAAATTGATAGTGGAATTATCCACTTTCATAGACAGGTCAATATTATTTTGGCACACAAGAAAATCTAAAACTCTCTTCCACCCAAAAGGAAACAAGGAAAGAGTGAAAAGCTCTAACCTTAATCAATGAGGCCTCCACCTTAGAGTTCTATAATTCTGCCCCCCATAGTGTTCATAAAAAAAATCCAATTGAGGGAAGATCCAATAAAGTATTTCATCTACAAGCATGCTATACCTCACCCTCCATTGCTTCAAAAAAATAAGGGGCATGATAATCGCTCCAAGACCAAAGGTAAACCCAAGTTCAACACTCAAGAAATTCCAATCAATTAAGTTCCCACTTTCTGAATAAGGTGTTTTAAACATCGAAGGTGAAATACCATGTACTTCATCATCATTGCAGATTTGGGTCAATGGAGGTCCACATAATCCTTCATTGCCTTCAAAGGAAGATGCATCAAATGATTGAATTTGAGTGCCTGTTGGGATTGCCCCCACCAAATGATTAAATGAGAGATTCAAGACTTCAAGAAAAGATAAACTTGCAAGTTCTACAGGGATTTCTCCATTTAAAGAGTTGGCTGACAAGTCTAAAGACTCAAGATCATGCATATTTCCTATTGATGATGGAATATGACCTGATAAAGCATTATGTGACAAGTTAAGTGCATTCAACCCTTTGAGATTCATAAGCTCTTCTGGTATTGGCCCTTCAAAATGATTGGATGAGAAATCCATATAAATGAAAGTGGTTTGCATTTTAGCAAGCTGTAATGACTGACCTTTGTTGATTATTGTAAATGAAATCGTCTTACTAAACATATCCTCATATAATACTTTAGAAAATAAATATTCAACCAAAGAGCGAGGTGCATGTGCCATGTCTATAGCCAACTCCATTCCAAGACCTTTGTCCTTGACAAGTTCCATATTCATAAAAACCACAGGATCAAACCTCTCAAACATGTCAGAGTTACCATACGTACCAGCCTTTGTATAAATTTCATCTTCATTTGGCACCATTGCCTTCCAAGTTTTTAATAGTGATCCAGGAATTTTACCAACAAAATTATTAGAGGAAAGATCAACAATTTCAAGCATCTCCCAATCAACAATATTGTTTGGACATCCAATTGGCCCATGCAAATTGTTTGACCTCAATATCAAAACTCGAAGGGTGGATATGTTCTTTAAAAAGCAAGGAAATCCATCAACTAGCATGTTGTTTCCAAGATGTAAGATCTCTAGTTTTTGGCAATTAGTAAGAAATCTTGGAATTGTACCAACCAATAGATTTGCACTAAGATCTAGGAATCTTAGAGAACATGAATTGGAAATTGTGTTAGGAATATGGCTGGTGAGTTTGTTTCCTCCAAGCTTTAGCACCCTAAGAGAGTTACTCAATGTTAAACACTTAGGAATTGTGCCATTGATGTTATTATGAGAAAGATCAAGGAATCGAAGTGCTGAAGCATCACAAAAGGAATCATGGATTTTGCCATGTAAACTATTACTTGAAAGAGATAGATAAACTATGTAGGGGATGTCCTTACCAATTTCAGGTAGGATAGTAGAGTTGAATCTATTGTTTGCATAATTCAAATAGATGGCATGTTTTGGGAGGATGGGAATGGGACCTTGAAATTGGTTGGAATTAAGGTCAAGGACAATGAGAAAACTATGATTCCAAAAGGATGCTTCAAAACCTGTCAAGTAGTTGTTAGAAAGATTGAGCAAACCTAGAAAATGATGCTGTGAAATCCAACTAGGTATTATTCCTTGAATCTGGTTGCTAGATAGGTCTAGTTCAATCAAATTAAATTGGTTTCTTAAAAAGCCAGGGAATTCTGTCAACTTGCACGAAGCTAGCATCAGAGTGCTCATATTGGGAAAGGGTTTCTGATCATCATAACTTACATCAACTAATAAGTTATTGTGTGAAAAGTCCAATGCAGATAAATTTTGTAGCCTCCCAATCATATCTAGATGCATTGTGCCATTGAACTTGTTGAAAGCAAGGTCTAAAGTGGCAAGTCTTCTAAGATGAAAAATGGACCTAGGAATAGGCCCTTCTAATCTGTTGCCACTTAAATCTACAATCTCTAAGATAGAAAATGACAACTTAGGAAATTCATACAACTTACCATCCAATTGGTTATTGGAAAGCAAAAGTTGCCTTAAAGATGGGAGTGTAAAAAGTGATGAAGGGACAGTCCCATTAAGGGAATTATCTGCTAAATCAATGATGACCAAATTTGTTAGGCCCTCCAAATGAGCAAATGCAATTTCACCTCTCAAATCATTTTGGTAAAGGGACAAATATGTGAGGTTGGTGGACATATTGAAAGATGGAAGAAGACCAGTAAAATTGTTGGATGACAAATCCAAATAAACAAGTTGGGTGAGTGTTGACATTGAACCTGGAAGTGTTCCATTGAATTGGCACCTTGATAGATCTACTGTGGACAATTGCCTCAAATTGCAAATAGAATCTGGTAGTTCTCCAGAAAATTTTGTGATGCTTAAGTTCAGTGTGTGGAGAAATCCATGATGAAGGAAATTGGGAAAGCTACCTTCAAGATCTAGATTATTTGATATGTCAAGGACTTGTAGTGCTTGCATATGGAAGATATTTCTTGGAAACACTCCACTTAAGTTGCAACTACTGAGTTGCAAGGTGGCCAAGTTGGAAAATTTTGTGAAAAGATCTGGAACTGGGCTTGAAATATTGTTCTGCTTCAATCGAATTATAGAGAGTGATTCCAGCTTTGCTAGCGAAGAATCAATAGGTCCAGAGAGACCACAAAATGACATGCTTAATACTTGTAAATTTTGCAATGAAGATAAAGCATGGCACCACTCCTTTCCCTTGGCAAATACCTTTACACCATCCAAATATAATTCTGTGATTTTTGTAAGGTTTCTAAACAGAGTTGCCATATTTGGGTCCTCAAGTTTTAGAGTATAACCTGAGTTGAATGAGGTAGACATGTCAAGAACCTCCAATCCTGTTAGACGAGAAATACTAAATGGAATCTGCCCATCAAAGCCAGCATTTGACAAATTTAGATAAGTCAAATGCTTTAAATTCTGAAACTCTGAAGGAATCACAGAATGAAAATCATTATAAGCCAAACTCAAATACTTCAAGTAATGTAAGTTGAAGAGACTACTAGTATTGTCAAGTCCTCCAGCGATAAATTCCTCACCAAGATCAAGAGCTATAACATGTCCCTTGTTGCATGTCACCCCATTCCATTGGCAGCAATCAGCACTTTGATTCCAATAAACTAGTTTTCTAGACTTCAAAGGGTTGAATATAAGACTTTCCTTCAATTGGAGCAACAAGGTTTGTTGATGGCCAAGACAGTGATCAGTTAACACAAACCCCTTGATGCTCAAGTTTATTGAGCAGAACAGCAAAAAGAAAAACCATAGTTTTGAAAGATCTCTCATTGGAAAGTGCTTTTATGCAACTGAACTTTTGAGTTTGCCTACTTCACTTTTAGTTGATTAATATCAACTGTGTTATGTGTTATGTGTCAATCAACTCAAAGGCGTCCATAAATAGTATGCAGCCACTTTTGAATTTCTAATTTTTCAATTTGTGTCAATATGTAAGAGACATTCAGATTCTCATACTTTTACGTAGTCTACCTTAGAATATTGTTCATAAGTTACGGCTAAGGCGGAGAATAAGTAAAAGACAATGAGAAAACAGGTGCCAAGTGTGTCACCCTCTCATTGTCATATCTGCAAAGTTGATAGGAAAACGACTTTTTGAATAGTGGGAAGAACAAGAATATTCAATATGACAACTTAATTTCTGTGCCCCTTCAAGCAGTTTTTCATTTTTGACCAATATTGTCCAATCAGGAATTAATTTAGTTTGAAATCCTTCCACAAAGACTTTAAGCTAGCATATGCCAAAATGCCAACTAGAATTGCAGAAGTGGTCAGAGAATTAGAGTCTTCATCAGGCAATTTCCAATTCATTCTAGAGATTCTTGAGAGCCACATATGAGTGTTTCACCTGAGAGATTCTAGAATTTCACAAGCACTCTTTTCATGAAATATTCTAATACGGAGTAATTTTTAACACTTACATCAGTCTGTTACTATAAATTAAATTACATCAAGTAAAATTATATAAAGTAAATTACACTCACTTGTCATGAAGTATTCTAATATGGCATTTCACTCTATTTTCATTTAAAAGTTATACTACATTTCAATAATCTAATTTAACTAAAAGAATCTATACAAATGCTAATAAAATATTCACAAGAATTATATTAAATATAATATATTATTTTTATTCAAACATTATATTCTATCTCAATTAATCATTTTTACTAACTAAAATGTTACTTAGTATTAGATTTTAAAGTATATTTGAATATTGACCGAATATTTGCTATAATAACTTATTTAACTAAGCGTTGCGTATTTTTTAGATTATATTAGTTTTTTCAAAATTTATTTTATTATAATAATAAATATTAAATCCAAATAATATTTTATTGTTACACCTAACTATAGTAAGATTGTTATGTGTTATGTGTTGTGTCAGTCAACTTTCCTTGTATATGCATAGCTGTGTTTCATTAACAATACTATAGGATAAAACTACGAAGACGTAGCCACTTTTGAATTTCTACTTTTTCCGTTTATGCCAATACATTTGAGACATTTAGATTCTGATATTTTACGAAGTCTATCTTAGAAAATTGTTCATACATCAAGGTGGAGTATAAGTAAAAGATGATTTTATCTAAAAAGAAAAGACAACGAAAAAACATGTGCATGGCTTTTTTACAGCCTATAACAAACTTGGACGAAAGTATATATATTCAGTCAAAGTTAGCGTATGGCAAATTGCCAGCTAGAATTGTAGAAGGGGTCATAGAATTGGAGTCTTCATCTGATGGATTGGTGCTACACACCTTGAAGGTTAAATTGAATGAGTGGGCTCTCGAAGACCTTGACTTAGACAGCAACATATTCGGATAAATCAATCAAGATGAGAACAGCAGAAAATGACGTAATTCAAGTGGAACAAAGAATGTGAACATTGCTCACACCTCATACGTGGTGTGGAAGAAGCAATACCCAAAGACAAATTGCTCCAATCCCTGACTCAGTGATAGTTCCATGAGAGGTTGAAAATGGTTTTGAAACAGTCTCACGGGCAATTTCCCAAATTGACAACTTCCAAACTGCGGCAAGAATCTACTTCAGAATATTATTTACGTGAAGCCAAAGGAAAAGTCACCTAAAAATGTGTGAATAGCTTTTAACAGCCTTGCGAAGACCTTGACTTCACACAACAACATATGGATGATTCAATAAGCTGATTGGTTCCTTTTTCTGCTTATACCAAAAATGTCATACCAGTCTATACTCCAATTAAATTAAGGTCAATTACTATTTTTTGGGTCTGCATGTAGTGAAGAATCATAATTTTATAGGATGCAGATATTTTGCCTTTCTTTAAAAAAAGAAAAATCATATAGTAAAAGAGATAAACACAAATTTAAAATAAAAAAATAGGATTCACAACTTAAAACATCGTATTAAAAATGGGACTTCTAAATTGGGCCAATGTTGATACCTGACCTTCTCTGAGGCCAATAAAATATTATGTCACCCAAGCAATAGTAATGATAATAAAGAACAATAATACGTGTCAAAAAAGAAGGAACAAGAAACTTGTTAGGCAATTTCTCTCAAGGTCCTTAAGTAAAAGAATTGTAGCCAGTTTCCTTTGTGCCTTGTTGGTTATGGTGTCTTACATCTAATTGTAAGGCCAAGGGTTTGACTCAGGGACCAGAAGAGTGAAAGAATTGTAAAGTAAATAAGGCTCCGTTTATATACCAAAAATAAATAAATAAATAAGGCGTCAATTATGATTCTGTTGAAAGTAGAATTAGGCTAGTATTATATATGGTATCTTACAAAGAATTAAGACATAGAATTCAAGAAAGAATAATATTTAGAAAAAAAAAAAACAATGAAAAAACCTGTGCATGTTTTTTTTACAGTTATAATAAATTTGGACGGAAGTATATATATCAATAAAAATGAAAGTAAAAAAATTCAATTCAAAACCTTAAGACAATAAGTATTCTATCGGATGTCCCCGAAGGGACTTAAGACAATAAGTATTATTGCACTATTAAAGTATAGAATCCATGATACTATCCTTTTTAAAGCAACAAAATGATTTTATACACAATATTATATTATATGATCTTAAAAAGGATATATCATGCAATAAATAATTCAATATTTTAAGTAAACAACATAAATAAATATACATTTGAAGCCCCCTTTAAGATTTGCAAAATCAGTAAGTTGTATTTGAATTAATTAAACCACATAAACATATATTTTATAGACCAGGAAAAAATGACACACATAAATATATATCTATAAATATTTGAGTAATTTCATTTAAATAAATAGATATTTTCTTATTCTCGTCAAAATATCTCCTCTAAAATAATTCACTCAGCCTCACTTAGTGTTTTGAAGTAGTTCATAATGCAAACAATTTTCATACAAATTCTACAATTGTTACTACTCTCTTTAAATTTTAAATAAAAATATCAAACACGCTTATTTAGTTATAAATTGATTAAAAGTATATTCTTTTAATTGTAAAATTTAGAAGATATGTCCTTTAAATTATTAGAAAAATATAAAAACCCTTAATACGTTTACATATCGTTAATAGTCATGTGTTTTGCATATGATTATTTACATACATGACATATTTTTATTTGTTGTTAAAATTTTTTTAAATAAATTCTCATATTTTATATGTAAAAAAAAATATACTTGCAAATAATTTAAAAAGAATATACTTATAAGCAAATTAAAAATTCTAAAATTTAATACTTAAAACCCAAAACTCAAAAATTTAAAGTTAAAATTTTAAAACCCTAAAACTTACATCTACAATCCCAAAATTCTAAATGTAAAGCTCATAAATTCTTAATATAAAATATCAAACCCTAAAACCATAATACTAAACTCCAAATCCTAAATTTTAAATTCTTAAACTTTAATTCCAGAAACTTGAAATCCTCAAAAAATAAATCATAAATCTTCCATAGTCAAAAGTTTCCCTTGAATGTGATGCTATCACCATTCTTTGACTATATGCTAGTGCCTAACACCAAAAAGCACGACACTATGCATTACTAAAATCCACATCAGAATATTAATTACGTTAAGCTTAAGGAAAAAACAACAAAAAAACAATTGAATGGCTTTTAATGGCCTCTTGGAGACTTTGACTTCACACAGCAACATTTGGATGAATCAGTCAAGACGAAAACAATAGAAAATGAAGCGCAGTTGAGAAAAGAATTGTGAAAATTGCTCCCACCTCATACGCACCATGAAAGACGGCACTACCAAAGATAAATTGAAATTCTAAAATCTGAATATATCACTGTTCCCTCACGCTATTAGTGATTAACGTCACAGGTGCGATTTTTGTCATCAGTAGAAGTGCTGGTGGAAGACTTCTATGAAATTGAGGAGTGAAAGATTTAAGATGATAACTTTCTTTTTGCTCTTCCCACAATTTTTAGACGTAGCCACTTTTGAATTTCTAATTTTTCAATTTGTACCAATATGTATGAGACATTCAGATTCTCATACTTTTACGAAGTCTACCTTAGAATATTGTTCGTAAGTTAAGGCTAAGGCAAAGAATAAGTAAAAGACAATGAAAAAACAGATGCCAAGTGTCTCACCCTCTCATCAAATCTGCAGAGTTGATAGGACAACGACTTGTTGAATAGTGGGAAGAACAAGAATATTCAATATGACAACTTAATTTCTATGCCCCTTCAAACAATTTTTGTTTTTGACCAATATTGTCCAATCAGGAATTTAGTTTGAAATCCTTCCCACAAAGACTTCAAGTCAGCATATGGCAAAATGCAAACTAGAATTGCAGAAGCCGTCAAAGAATTAGAGTCTTCATCAGGCAATTTCAAACTCATGAGAGCCACATATGAGTGTTTCACCTGAGAGATTCTAGATTTACCCAAGCACTCTTTTCATGAAATATTCTAATATAGAGTAATTTTTAGCACTTACATCAGCCCACTACTATAAATTAAATTACATCAAGTAAAATTATATAAAGTAAATTACACTCACTTTTCATGAAGTATTCTAATATAATACTTCACTTTATTTTGATTCGAAAGTTACACTATATCTCAATAATATAATTTGACTAACATAATCTATATAAACGCAAATGAAATATTGACAAGAGTTGTACTGACTATAGTATATTATTTTCAGTCCAAAATTGTATTCTATCTCAATTAACCATTTTTACTAACTAAAATGTTAACATAGCATTAGATTTTAAAGTATACATGAATATTGACCGAATATTTGCAATAATAACTTATTTAGCTAAGCTTGGGGTATTTTTGGGATTATATTAGCTTTTCAAAGTTTATTTTTTATAATAATAAATACTAAATCCATATAACATTTTATTGTTTCACCTAATTTTGGTAAGATTATTGATTATCTAATACAAATGTTGATAATTACTTTTCTTTTAAATGTAATTTCATCAATTGTTAATATAAAATTTTAAACTAAAATAGAACACAAGGTATATATAATTTACAATTGCATATCTTAGTAAACTTATTTCAAGATAGTTTTTACTTATGATAAAACTTTTTTCTTATAATCACACATATTTTAAGCCTACATATATAAATGTGATTTTATGGTTAAAATCTAATACTGAACATTTTAGTTAGTAAAAATAATTAACTAAGACACAATGCAATTTTTGAATAAAAATAAAATAATTTGTTATATTTAATATAACTTGTGAAAATTCTATTAGCATTTATACAAATTCTAATGGCTAAATTAGATCATTGTGGCATAGTACAATTTTTTAAAAATATGAAATAGAGTGTCATATTAAAAATGTCTAAGGAAAGTGTAAACACTTAATTTTACCCGAACCTTGAAAAATTAAAGTGGACCCATGTGTAAGTTTTAAAAATTATCTTATTTAAATATATATCTTTTTGAAAATAAATTGGATGAGAATGAAAAAATTTAAAGATACTTTTGAGTCTTTAATGTTAATAATATTCTTTTAAAGTTAAAAAAATTTTTTAAAAAAAAGAAAAATAAGGAAAGAGGAAAAGTAGTGTCAACAAAAAAAGAGGAAAGCAAAAAGACAAGGGAGAAAAGAAGAAGAAACTAGGACAAGGGGAAAGAGAAGAACAAAAGAGGACAACGAGGAAGAGAAGAAGAAAAAAGGGACAAGGAGAAAGAGAAAGAGAGCAAAAGGACAAGGAGAAAAAGAAAAAAAAAAGACAAGGAAGAAGAGAGGAAGCTCTAAGGAAGGTGTAGAGTGTCAGCACAAAAAGAAGAAAGCAGAAGGACAAGGAGGAAAAGAACAAGAAAATAGGACAAGGAGAAGGAGAAGAAGAAAAGAGGACAACAAGGAAGAGAAAAACAAAAAAGGGACAAGGAGGAAGAGAAGGAGAGCAAAAGGACAAGGGGAAAAAGAAGAAAAAAAAAAACAAGGAAGAAGAGAGGAAGCCCTAAGGAAGGAGTAGAAACATAATTTTGTCTGAACCTTAAAAAATTAAAGTGGACACACATATAAGTTTTAAAATTATCTTATTTAAATATATATTTTTTTGAAAATAAATCAGATGATAATGAAAAAATTTAAAGATATTTTTGAGTCTCAAATGTTAATAATATTCTTTTAAAGTTAAACATTTTAAAAAAAAGAAAAAAAAAGAAAAAAAAGGAAAGAAGAAAAGTAGTGTCAGCAGAAAAAGAAGAAAGCAAAAGGACAAGGAGGAAAAGAAGAAGAAAAGTGGATAAGGAGAAAGAGAAGAAGAAAAAAGGACAACGAGGAAAAGAAGAAGAAAAAAGATAAGGAAGAAGAAAGGAAGAAAAGAGGCCAACGAGAAAGAGAAGAAGAAAAGAGGACAAGGAGGAAGAGAAGGAGAGCAAGAGGACAAAGGAGAAACTGTGAAGAAGAAAGAGGGGAGGAAGAAAAGAAGGAAAAAAGGAAGAAAACCGTGAAGAAAAAAAGAGGAAGGAAGAGAAGAAGAAAAAAAGGTGAGGAAGATAAGAGAAGGAAAGGAGAAACAATGCATAGCACAGAAAGATCAAAGAATAAGAAAAAAAAGGAGATAGAGTGAAAAAAAAAAAAAGAAAGAGAAAGAAAGCAATACAACAAAGATAGAGAAGGGTACTGTAGTTGAGCACAAATTAGAAAGACTTGGTACATCTAAAGATTTTTTGTTGTTGGAGCTTTGAGTTGTAATTTTGTATAGAATGCAATTTTCTTTATATTTGAAACTATGATATACATCCTTACAACATCTATTTTACTCTATGTGATGGTGATAAGAGGACTAATTTGTATGGATTATGCACATAATTAAGACAGTTATAATTTTAACTCAATTCTAATTTTAAGGTTTGGATTTATGCATCTTAAATTAATAAGAAGTTATACCAAATTTCAAATGAAATGTTTATTCATATTATAGTGAGTCAATATTTTTTAGAAAAAAATAGTATACATTATTTAATTTAAAAATAATCCTCTAAAGTATAGGTTATATTTTATGGAGTGGGATTGGGCCACATATAATTATTGATAAAAAATTAACAATATAAATTATTGTGAGTTATAAATATATCATTTTAAATTTTAAATAATATATTCTATTATTTTTTTATCAATAATTATTCACTTTAAAGGTACCTTGTGCTTTAAATGAGCTAAACAATTATTAATTACTTTATGGCTTTAATAGCACTTTAATACTTTTTAACTTAAATTTAACTTAGATAGGTATTAATAAAGAGGTAATATAGTTTGCACACCACCATGTGCAAATAACCTGGCATTTTACAAATTAAGTTTAATTTGATGCAATTAAAGTCAAATGGTACAATGCGTTTGAGTATGAGTTTTCTGCACAGATTACTTTGGAAATAGCTAATTTTCAAATTAAATGAATAAATGGTTTTATTGATTTTATTATCAATCAATAATATTTCTAAAGAAAGTGAGTACACTGAGTTGTTAATTTACAACTTTTGGTGACCTCTCTGCAAATTTTTCTTTAGTAGATAATAGTTAAAGAAAAATATTATTTGTATATAGTTTGATATACTAGTAACTAGTAATTAATCTTAGATCTTAACTTTAGGTGAATTCATTTAAAATTAAATATTATTAAATACATAAGTATATAGATTATGTGCAATAAATAGTATATAAATCATATGACATTAAATAAAAATTGGCATTGGGTCATTTGTAGAGCCAATCTAGTTCAAACCAATATGCGAACCAATTTTGTATTGAAAAATTTTCATTTTTTCCATTATATTGTACTTTGTCCTCCATTTATAAAATTTCGTTCTAGTTCTACCCAAAGGCCATAGAGTCCAAGTCATCTTCATCATTCTCATCTTTTCCTTCTAGTTCTTCCGATCTTGAAGAATATACCCCATACACCCACAATTATAACAAGAATTCAATAATCTTTGGTACTAAGAAAATATCTTTTTGGTTGGATTTTCATAACCCCTTCTAGTTCTTCATAATCTTTAAGGATATACTCCTTACGCCCACAATTATAACAAAATTCTGTAGTCTTTCGTATTTATAAAATGTCTTTATGGCATGATTAACCCCTTCTAGTTCTTCACAATCTTTAAGGATATACCCCTTACGGCCACAATTATGACAAAAATTTCATAGTCTTTCGTACTTAAAAAATATTTTTTTGGAACAATTATCATAACCCCTTGTAATTGTCCCACGCTTTAATGGTTTGTTCAGATCCAATAAGATTCTTATTCTCAAGGAAAGCCCATACCTCCTATCAGGAGAAGCATCCCATTCCATAAACTGCCACAATAAGTTTGCAATTGACAGTGCCATTGACTGAGTTCATAGTTTAATAGGAAGGACATATACTCTACTCTAACTCAAAAAGGCGTTTGATGGAAGGACATAGCAGAAGGTTGCTCATTAACATCAATCTCCTTCAGCACTTGGACTTTTTTGTCAAAGAACCAAGGTTCCCCATGTTTCACCCTCTCCTTACCTTGCCAATGATGGAATTGAAACAAGAACATATTTTTCCCCGATCAAACGCCTTCTGATCAAAAGCTTAAATAATATGGTAGAGCTTTTAACTAATAATCACATCATATAGGCAAATTCTAGCACACGGAATCCGTTGATCAAAACGAAAAACACAATAAGCTTTGACCAAACTAGTACTTGCACACTCCACTTAAATTAATAACCTTACCAAAACAAGTTTTCAACAAAATTAATCACCCATAAATAGTTCAAGTGCTCAACCTTAATAGAATTCTAACCAACCAGTAGCCATCCAAAACACAATCACTATTTTCCATCAAAACAATAAAGAACGAAATCAAGAAATTCATTCTTCAACATAGCAGATATCAAACCACCCCCCAAGCAATATCACCCACAGATTAAATCACAGCCCATCACACACTAATTAACGGTAAATCGAAACTTCAAATCAAACTCATACAAGTGCATTCAAGTCAAACTGCAACTAAGCAAATTTCAAGATAAATTCAATTCAGAAAAATCTATTACTGATCAGATATTTAGTAAAGTAATTTATACCAAACTTAGCTTAAATAGCAACATAAGCTACTAACACAGAATCCAACCAAACCCACAATTACGCCGAAGCAACTTTTCACCAAAAAAGGATCAATTAGCTAGATCATAACGACTAGTAACCCAATCGTAGCGTGTCCTAAAAATCCACTCACAATACATTCTAGAAAAGTAAATGAGTTTCAGTTCAGACAGCAACGAAATTTCTAGTCAAAGAAGAAATTAAAGGAAAGTCATGCAAGATCGTTTTGGGTTAGGTTCCCTACCTTGTCGATTAGTTTCTACAGGCCTTGAATTGGATCTCGGAATGGGAAACGAGTTCAATCGGGAAGCACGACGTGATTGGGCACAATGGATCACTCTAGAAACGCGAATGAGCTACGGTGGAGCTGTGACGGGCCTTTGAGCGACAGGTCTCTTAGCGCAACGCTGTGATGCGGCGGCTAGAGGATGGATCAGCTTTGGCTGGTGAGGGAACGCTGATAAGACCGATTGCTCCAAATTCTACAGCGACGGCGAGGGCGAGCAGCGCAACCACAGCTCGGCTTCTCAGGGCTCCTTGCTGGTCTCGTGGGTGGCCGGCGGCTTCCTTAGGCAGTGGGTGCTGTGTTGATGAACAAGGAACCACGGCTATCTTCCTGCACAGTATCATGATACTCCAATGATTTTGGGGTCGGTGGTTGATTTTCGGATTTGGTTGAAGATGGATGGGATTTTCGTTTGGTTTGGACACAGTCTACAGAGAACTTTTGGAAGGGAGTGGATTCTTTGTACTAAGGATTTAGGAGAGTGTTTCGTGGGCTGGAAAAATTTTTATTTGAGGGAAACAGAGGGTTTTGGTGATATAAGGCCGCGAATTGTATTATAGGCTTGTTAATTTTCGCGTGTAGGCCCCACAGGATATTATCGGGCCTTTTTGTTATTAAGTCAAAGGGATTTTAGACGGAGACGATCATAAAATTAATAGAAAATAAGTGTAATAAAAAAATTTTGAATTTGTATATTACATTAAAAAGAGATAAAAAAAGGTAATCAAAATTAAAGAAAAAAAATTAAAAAACTCTTACGTTGTGCTTTTATGGGTTATTTTTTAATTAAATTTTAATTCTTTAATTTTATTCCCTAATTTTATTTATTTTTTATCTTATTTTATTTTATTATTTATCATCTTTAATCTTTTGTTATCTTCTTTATTACTTATCTCCTACTAATTATTTATTTTTTATCTTCTTAGATTTATTTTATCTTTTTTTAATTTTTTCTTTATCTTTGATTATGATTTTTTAAATTTATTTTGTGTTATTATCTTTTAAATTTATTTTTTATATTTTATTTTATTATTTATTATTTTCACCTATCTCTTTTTCAAATTTAATTTTGAGATTTACTTTTAATTCTAGAGTTTGATTTTAGTTTTAGGTGTAATTTTTGGGATTTATTTTAATTTTGGGTTTAACTGAGTTGAATTTCAATTTTAAATTTAAATTTAATTTTGAGTTTAATAATATGTTTAAATTTTATTTTATTTTATCGTTAATATAAAATTTAAACAAATTAGTGGTAGGCCGGATAAAACTCCATGAAAGAAGACCAAAGCGTCACCATGGAAGCACGGGATTAATAGGAATCCCTCGAAACAATTCTTAAACTATAGAATAGTGATTTTCTTTGTCAAATCACAGCTAATTTCTTATACAGCTTTTTACTTAAATACTATAATTATTATAAAAAGTACTTATAATTTGATTTATTTAATAAAAATCAAGTAGGAATAACTGTTATAAAATATTAGAGTTTAGAGAAAATAATTGTAAAAGTTCGTAAAAAATATATATGTTATTATTACACGTTTTATAATAATCATAAGCATAATCTACGGTCCATTCAAAGAGTTAGAATTTCAACTTCACAATCCATATATGGGCCAAACTTATGCGGACCATCCAACCCGATTAGCCCATCGCCGAGATTCGGATTCACCAAAACCCTAACCCGGGCACACAATATAAACCTCCAATTTACTTCGCCATTTCTCAACGCCTGGAACAACAAGCGCCCCGCCCCCTGCCCTCCGCAGCAGCACTGCTTAACGGCTTCTTCCTTACTACACTTAAAGGTATTTCTTTCTCTGAGCTTGAATCATAGCACGCAAGCTCATATTTTGCGCATTGCTTGAGTAAGATTTTGTTTAGAATGATTATAATTTGCAGAGACATTGGCATCTGGCTTTTGTATGAGGATAGTTGTTACTATTTTCGTTTTGTCTGGTTCAGTTCTTGATGTTGGTTAATGATGTGTCTGTAGCTGGGGAGTCTGTTTAACTGTTTTGTGTGCAGGGGACCATACAAAGGAGGCAACAATGGCGTACGCAGCGATGAAGCCCACTAAGCCTGGCTTGGAAGAGTCCCAGGAACAAATTCACAAGATCAGGATTACCCTTTCCTCTAAGCATGTTAAAAACCTGGAAAAAGGTATTGTTGCTCTGTATAAGTGATAAAATCTGAGTAATCTGTTTGTATTTTGGTTAATCGGGCATTAATTTTGTGTCTTGGTTTACACTGAGACCCAGTTGCACGGCACCTGAAATTACAGAATTTGCTTTTACAAAACATTTATTTGTGAAAGTTTCTCAGTCCGTCAATGAATCTATAATTTTCACTTTTTCTGTTCAATGTTAAGTTAAATATGAATTTTATGTTCCTGTATTAATGTTGTTTTATTGACATTGGTTTTGTTTAATGAATAAAAAAATTTCCGATTGTTTTTTGAATTTTGAGTGTCAAAATAGCAGGGGATTGACTTCTTTACATGTTGCGTTGATGTTTTCGAATGACTTTCATTTTTCCTACTGGCAGTCTGTACTGACTTGGTTCGTGGTGCAAAGGATAAGAGGCTAAGGGTCAAAGGACCCGTCAGGATGCCCACTAAAGTCCTTCACATCACCACCAGGAAATCTCCTTGCGGTGAAGGTAAATTTAGTTTAATTTGGTCTGTATATAGTGAATGATGCCTGTGTAATTTAATATTGCTCCTTCAATTGTGTGTGGTTTGCTTTTTCCAAGTATATCTATGGTTCTTACATGGTATATATGCATTAGTTAATTTTAAAAGAGAAATGTTTCTGCTAGGATCTAATGCAGTTGCACAGATCCTGTTTACTTGGTGTGTCTCAGTTTATATATGGATTTTTCATTATGTTGTTCCTCTTAGATGTATAAAATTTGGTCTTTGGTTATACAGAGGAAAATGAAATGGTCATCATGGTTTTTGACATGCATTGATCCTCTCAGTCAAAAGGGAATTGTGCTCAAGAGGTAGTAGGTTCCATTAAGATGAATCCACTAACTAAGAAATTATGCAAGTGAATTGAGGGGATAAAATCTGAGTTATTATGTTAATACAGTAGAGTTATAGATTATCTAAAAAATGTGACAATACATTTCTGACATTAGAGTTATCCTCATTTCCATGCTCTTCATTCTGTTTTTGATTTTTAGAGGCTCCTTCCTTGAGCTGCTTCTCTATCTCCTTCATAGCTTTTTGGGACTGTTTCTTAACTCTGCTTAAGGATAGGTATTATTTTGTGGTAGTGTAGGCATAACAGAAAACATGCTGCATCTCATATTTTGTAGTACTGTGTGCTAAATATCAATTGATGCATGCACTTATCACTAATACCTTTAACCTTTTCTAGCATAAATGTTTGCAAAAAATTGGTTGGTTTGATCTTTCTTTTGATTTCAGCTAGTTGTTTTCGTTTTTCCTTCACATTGGTTTTAATTGATTGGTATTTGCCTTAACACTCAGAATACTAAAACTATTGGCTGTTATATATATATATATATATATATATATATATATTTATGTATATTGAGTGACTGTGAGATGAATAGGTCTTATTATGGTACGGTATGATGAGTCATTTAGATTTTGCTTATGGTTGTTTTGATTTCTCTTCTGTGCATGTTCAAACGTGGTTTGTTTAGTTATTTCTCTCGCCCTTTGTTGTGACTCAATGGTTTTCTCCTGGATCCGGTTTTAGCAATTGTAATATTGTGTTTACTGAGAAACCTATTTAATTGTGAGTTAGTAAATACTGTTTCGTTTGTCTTGTGGTCTATAAAAATATATTTTTTTGGTTGTATTTGCTGTTACTTTGTCTCATGGGTATGACTTTGCTTCTGGCTTCAGGTACCAATACATGGGACAGATTTGAACTTCGTGTGCACAAGAGAGTTATTGATCTCTACAGCTCCCCTGATGTGGTAAAGCAAATTACCTCAATTACGATTGAACCTGGTGTGGAGGTTGAGGTTACCATTGCAGATGCTTGAGATAGCTCATGATTTGCATTTTTGTTCTGCATCCTTGTTTCCTTTTGGTAATTATCCTCCTAGCTATGGTTATGTTTGGCTCCAATACTCTCATTATGTAGGGTTAATTCAGCACCCATGATTTTAGAATCTCGGTAAATTGTGGTAGAAGAATTGACACTTGCTGTTTTGTTTAGATTTTGTGGTTGTCGACATTGATGAATACCATGAGAAGTATATTTTTAAATATGCATTTATAATTGGAAGTGTTTTCGGTTTGAACACATTTTTTTAAGGTGGACTTGAGCTTGGTTATAATTTGAATAGCTCAGATTATGACATTGCTGGTCCAGTAATTCCGTGGTTAATAATGTAGAGGAGGGTTGTCAACAGTGTGTGGCTCTGAACCTAATTTTAACATGAATTGTGGTTTCTTATATAAATGATTCATCTTCGTCCTCTTCAGATTCCTCCTAAAATATTAACGCGCTTTTACATATGAGGGCTATATTGATGTTTTGTTACAACAAATTTATATGCTACGTAATGACTCTGCGCACAAAAATCCATCTACATTTTCAGTCGAAATATATAAAATTATTCTCTGCACATTTATATTATGGTGCAGCTTTCAAACTTCGAGTGAAGTTCCTTGTGCTTTGGATTTTTTAACCTGGTGTGGCTCCCAGCGTTTCTCCTATTTGATGCATTAAAATTGGTCAATCAAAATGCAAAATTAAATTGATACTTATATCACTACAGAGAAATACATGGAAAGTCAGAAATCTCCAAACAAAACACATTGCAAGAGATCAAGACCTTTCTAATTAAATATTCATCACTTTCCTACATTTTAAGTTCATCAACCTTTTTATTTAGAGCAGTGGCTTTCTTCAAAAAGGGCTCTATCAGACGTTGTTAAAGCCAACGCGGAAATGTACAGTACACAATGCCATGTCAAATGGATTTTGTAAAATCAGTGTAGGCGCTGCAGGCACTAACGCTGAAGTGACTCGTGCAACAAAAAGGGATGATTATTTGTAATTGCGGCCCATTACTTATCTATTAACCTTGCATTACTCTTCTTATTCTTGCTGTAAAGAGAGCTACTTGTACATACAAACAATCATTGATCTTCTCCAAGAATTGAAAGCAGGCTAGTCTCCATCCACTTTTCAGAGTTAAGGTTCCACAAATTCCCCAAAATTCAATGTTAATGCCATGGCCCATGCAGATATAAAACCCCCAAGCTTATCAATTCATCATCGTCCTCTTCAGATTCCTTTCTCTGAATATCTGTCGTAAGCAAATGATTCTGTAAATGTTCATTCTCTGGGCATTCTTTTTTGAGTGGTGGCCCACAAAGGCAGTGGTTTCCTCTCTCTCTCTCTCTCTCTCTCTCTCTCTCTCTCTCTCTCTGTATATATATATATATAAGCGTCGAAGCTTTGTAATTGGGTGCTTGATGGGATCTTGCCTGATAAGTAGTTGAACGATAAAGTTCGAGTAAGCAAGAAAACTCAAATTGAAAAGCTTGCCGGAATTGTCCCAGAAACAGAGTTGCTTGACAAGTCAAGGGGTTCAAACATTGTCATCTGACCAAAATTATTAGGTATGAACACTGTGAGGCTCTTTCCTGAAAGGTTCAAGGAAGCCAATCCTAGCAGATTTGCAATGCTCTGTTTATTGTTGTTATTAGTAAATATTCTAAAAACAAGTCTAATTGTAAAGTTTTCCTAGTTGATTCAATTAACTCTTGCTTAATCAAATTAATTTGCAAGAAAAATTATTTGAATAGTTGTTAGCAATGGTTATCATTGAAGGATAACCTTGACAAGATGGTAGTGCATTAAATTATTTAATTTTTTTCATACTTAAGAATTTAGAAAATTAAGTTTGCATGTAATAATTTTAATTATTTAATTTATTATATTTAATTATATATATATATATATATATATTATGAGAAGGTTTGGTCCCTTCAATACATTTCTTTGCTCCTCCCCTAAGTAAGCTTTAGATAAAAATAAGAACATATATTAGAATTGACAATATTTAAAGAGACCCTACAATAACATTATTAATATTACTCTATTTTTCTGTTGACTAATTTTTTTGCATAAATTTAAGTTCCTGTTACTCAATTTACAGCCTATTTGATTTTGTTATCTTATAGTTTAGTCTGTAAATTATAATAAATTTAATAATTTAAATTTTTTTATGTAAATATTAATTTATAAGAACCATTGTAGAAAGGGTAAAGGTCTCATAGGTGTAATACTCACTCGTAAATAATTGGTCCCAGAATTTGTGAAAGGTGTGATCAGTCTCGTCCGTGCAAGAGTAAGGAATTCCGGCCATTTTACCTCTCCAGCGTGAGTTGGAAAAAATATGATAGAAATGGCTGCCTTTGAAAAGTATTTCCCTCCATGGGTCAATTATGCCACGTAACACTGCCACATCATTTCATGCTAACGCCACATCAGAATAGCTCAGTGGCTGGCTCGGTTTGTGGCTCCATTTCCCTCAATTTGTGGCTCCCGTAACTGTGTTTTTTCTTCTTCTAAATGTCTTGCAGAAGTAAAATGGCCCTCAGAAACCTCAGCCCTAACTCCCTCTCATAACTCAGTTGACACTCTGCTTTGTTTGCTCTTACTTTCACCTCTTTCACTCTGCTCTTGCTCTCGTGTGGCTTTCTTTGCTCTTGCTGTCGTCTGGCTTTCTCTGCTCTTGTTCTCATCTCTGTTGACTCTGCTCTGGTCACTTGTCTCTCTTCACTCTGCTATCGCTATCATCTATCTTCACTCAGCTATCGCTGTCATCTATCTTCACTCAGCTATCGCTGTCATCTATCTTCACTCAGCTTTGTTTCCATTAAGATTGAAGTAGAAGCAACACTCACTGTCTTCACTCCACTTTGTTTGTGCATGTTCAATGTACTAATCGTTTTGCACTTTTGTGCAGACACACATTTGTCAATATGGCTTTGGCACAACAGATGGCTGATAATCTGCATCCTGGCCCTTTAGATGATAGTCTGCATTCGTTACAAACAAAACACTATTTAGAGGCAGTATGGCAAGAATTGCCAATTCTCACGCATAAATGTGCTGCTCTTTCTTATTTTTTTCCCGTGATTTTCGTTAGAGTGCCAAGTTGCAACAGCTGATCCTTCGTTTCCTTTCTTAATAAACCATGTGATAAAAGGAACCACGCATAGCTAAAGTGTAACCTGTGATATTACGGGTAACATAGCTAAAGTGTAACCTGAACATTGCTAAAATGTAACGCACCACATAGAAGTGTAACTACCCGTAGCTAAAGTGTAACTTTTATTCGAACAAAACTTTGCCTAAAAAAGCAGTATGATGATCTAATGTGAGGTGTTTCCTTGAAATGGATCGATTACCATGCGTTAGGAAGTACTTTTGATTTATTGCATCCGAATTGAAACATTCACCTTCTTTCGGGTAACATAGCTAAAGTGTAACCAGGCCGTTGCTTAAGTGTAACGCGGCGTTCAAAAGTGTAACTACCCGTAGCTAAAGTGTAACTGTTATTCGCACGTAACTTTGCCTAAGAAAGCAGTATGATGCTCTAATGTGAGGCTTTTCCTTCAAATGGGATGTTTACCATGCGTTAGGAAGTCCTTCTGATCAATTGCATCCTAAATGTAAAATGCAAATCTTACTGGGAATGTAGCTAAAGTGTCACCTGAGCGTTGCTAAAGTGTAACGCGGCGCTGAAAAGCGTAAATACCCGTAGCCAAAGTGTAACTGTAATTCGGATGTAAACTTTGCTTAAGAAAGCAGTATGATGCTCTAATGTGAGGTGTTTCCTTCAAATGGGATGTTTAGCATGCGTTAGGAAGTACTTTTGATCAATTGCATCCGAATTGCAAAATGCAACTTCTTACGGGTAACGTAGCTAAAGTGTAACCTGGCCATTGCTAATGGAATGGTTGTGCACAGAAGTGCAACTACCCGTAGTTAAAGTGTAACTGTTATTCGCAAGATAACTTTACCTAAGAAAGCAGTATGATGCTCTAATATGAGGCGTTTCCTTCAAATGGGATGTTTACCAAGATTAAGGAAGCAGTTTTGGTCAATTGCTCACGTAGCTAAAGTGTAACCTGTCCGTTGCGAAAGTGTAACATGGCGCTTAAAAGTGTAACTACCCGTAGCTAAAGTGTAACCTTTATTCGGACGTTAACTTTGCCTAAGAAAGCAGTATGATGCCCTAATGTGAGGCGTTTCCTTCAAATGGGATGTTTACCATGCGTTAGGAAGTACTTTTGATCAATTGCATCCGAATTGAAAAATGCAACTTCTTACGGGTAACGTAGCTAAAGTGTAACCGGGCCATTGCTAATGGCATGGTTGCGCACAGAAGTGCAACTACCAGTAGCGAAAGTGTAACTGTAATTCGCACGTTAACTTTACCTAAGAAAGTAGTATGATGCTCAAATGTGAGGTGTTTCGTTCAAAAGGGATGTTTACCATGCTTAAGGAAGTACTTTTGGTAAATTGCATCCGAATTGAAAAATGCAACTTCTTACTGTCACGTAGCTAAAGTGTCACCTGGTCGTTGCTAAAGTGTAACGCGGCGCTCAAAACTGTAACTACCCGTAGCCAAAGTGTAACTGTAATTCGGACGTAAACTTTGCTTAAGAAAGCAGTATGATGCTCTAATGTGAGGTGTTTCCTTGAAATGGGATGTTTACCATACGTTAGGAAGTACTTTTGATCAATTGCATCCGAATTGAAAAATGCAACTTCTTACGGGTAACTTAGCTAAAGTGTAACCGGGCCATTGCCAATGGCATGGTTGCGAACAGAAGTGCAACTACCCTAGCTAAAGTGTAACTGTAATTCGCACGTTAAGTTTGCCTAAGAAAGTAGTATGATGCTCTAATGTGAGGTGTTTCGTTCAAATGGGATGTTTACCATGCTTAAGGAAGTACTTTTGGTCAATTGCATCCGAATTGAAAAATGCAACTTCTAACTATAATGTAGCTAAAGTGTAACCTGGCGGTTGCTAAAGTGTAACACGGCGCTCAAAACTGTAACTACCCGTAGCCAAAGTGTAACCTTTATTCGGAAGAAAACTTTGCCTAAGAAAGAAGTATAATGCTCTAATGTGAGGCGTTTCCTTGAAATGGGATGTTTACCATGCGTTAGGAAGTACTTTGGGTCAATTGCATCCGAATTGAAAAATGCAACTTCTTACGGGTAACGTAGCTAAAGTGTAACCGGGCCATTGCTAATGGCATGGTTGCGCACAGAAGTGCATCTACCCGTAGCGATAGTGTAACTGTTATTCGCACGTTAACTTTGCCTAAGAAAGTAGTATGATGCTCTAATGTGAGGTGTTTCGTTCAAAAGGGATGTTTACCATGCTTAAGGAAGTACTTTTGTTCAATTGCATCCGAATTGAAAAATGCCACTCCCTACTGTAACGTAGCTAAAGTGTCACCCGGGCGTTGCTTAAGTGTAACGCGGCGCTCAAAACTGTAACTACCCGTAGCTAAAGTGTAACTGTAATTCGGACGTTAACTTTGACTAAGAAAGCAGTATGATGCTCTAATGTGAGTTGTTTGCTTCAAATGGGATGTTTACAATGCGTTGGGAAGTACTTTTAGTCAATTGCATCCGAATTGAAAAATGCAAATTCTAACTTGTAACGTAGCTAAAGTGTAACCTGGCCGATGCTAAAGTGTAATGCAGCGCTCGAAACTGTAACTACCTGTAGCTAAATTGTAACTGCTATTCGGGCGTTAACTTTGCCTAAGAAAGCAGTATGGTGCTCTAATGTGAGGCGTTTCCTTCAAATGGGATGTTTACCATGCGTTAGGAAGTGCTTTTGGTCAATTGCATCCGAATTGAAAAATGCCACTCCTTACTGTAACGTAGCAAAAGTGTAACCTAGCCGTTGCTCAAGTGTAACGCGGCGCTCAAAACTGTAACTACCCGTAGCTAAAGTGTATCTCTAATTCGGACGTTAACTTTGCCTAAGAAAGCAGTATGATGCTCTAATGTGAGACCTTTGCTTCAAATGGGATGTTTACAATGTGTTAGGCAGTACTTTTGGGAAATTGCATACGAATTGAAAATTGCAACTTCTTACTTTTAACGTAGCTAAAGTGTAACCTTGGCGTTGCTAAAGTGTAACGTAGCGCTCGAAACTGTAACTACCCGTAGCTAAAGTGTAACTGTTATGCGGACGTGAACTTTGCCTAAGAAAGCAGTATGATACCCTAATGTGAGGGGTTCCCTTCAAATGGGATTTTTACCATGCTTTAGGAAGTACTTTTGATCAATGCATCCGAATAAAAAATGCAACTTCTTACGGGTAACGTAGCTAAAGTGTAACCTCGGCATTGCTTAAGTGTAATGTGCCGCCTGAAAGTGTAACTATTCGTAGCTAAAGTGTAATGCCTAAGAAAATGATATTACTAACTAGCGTCTTTAATACCGCTGATCCTTCGTAACATGCATGTTGCTGATGTGGCATCCGAGCAGCGGGCAATCGAGTGAAGCGTGCAGTGGAAGCTTCTTTCTTCACCCGGGAATTGAAAAAGAGAAACGAGCCGCCGCCTCATGAAATCATTTGAACTTCGGGCCCCTCTGAGTCTCTCCGTCTTCTGCACCTCGCTCGTCGCTAACTTTTCGGTGTCTCGCTTCTCGCTCGGTTAGTGTCCGGTGCTGGTTCCCTTTCTCGGACTCGGTTGCTCATCGTTCTCTGTTGGTGGGTCAGTTCCCTTTCTCAGTGGCTGTCCGGCTGTGTTTGGTCGTTCTATCCGAAGGTAAGTGGTTGGTTCACTTCGTTCATCTCTGACGCAAGCTGATTTAATACGCAAGCTGATTTAAGAATGCATTAGAATAAAATTCTTGAACTATAGTTTGATTTCCTGGTTCGGGAATTGAGCAAAGCTTTTCCCATTTTCTTTGTCTGATATGGGTTTGGATGTGTACATACTCACCTTCCTCCAAATCAAACCCTCTCTCCCGAACCATGCTCTTTCTTAACACAACATCATTATACCGTTTTTCATGTGCTAAAGACAAAAATTTATGTTCATCAAACTGAGCACTACTTGATCCTGCACCGGTCACATTTCTTCTTTTCTTTGGTGCCATAGTTTCAAATGCAGCAACAAAAGTCTGTTGAACAACATCAAGTACAAACAATTAAACCTCAAAATCACGATTTACAGGCTATCAAGTTTCAATCAAGCCGAAGTACAAAACAATCACTTAAAAACCTTACTAAGTGCTTTAAATATATTTGATACTGAGCAAGATCATCCATGAACTAACATTATTTGTCCATCAACATGAAAGGATTAATAACTCAAATGAAACTATAGCTACAGCAAGGTAATGCCAATTCCAAGAATATAGGACTTAACAATAATTTCCAATTAAAGGATACAGTCTTGAACATAACCCATATCCAAAATTACTAATCATTATAGATTATAAACTACATTAGTTTAACTTAATGCATAAAAAGACATAGAGCATGTTTGCAGCACTATCTACCTCCCTAAGACAACCCAAGAAAATATGTTTCTGGAGACTTAAGAATAAACTGAGTCTTGATTCAATTTCAGAAACCATAGAACAAAGCACTTCTACGGCCTTCACACCACAAAAAAAAATGCGGCACAAAACCCACATATAATCCAGTGAACGAAGGGAACCAACCACTTACCTTCGGATAGTACGACCAAACACACCCGGACAGCCACCGAGAAAGGGAACTGACCCACCAACAGAGGACGATGAGCAACCGAGTCCGAGAAAGGGAATCAGCACCGGACACTAACCGACAGACACCAACAGAGGGCGGGAGCGCGAGAGAGAAGCGAGACACCGAAAAGTTATCGACGAGCAAGGTGCAGAAGACGGAGAGACTGAGAGTAGGGGCCCGAAGTTCAAATGAAAATGAGGCGGCTGCTCGTTTCACTTTTTCAATTCCCGGTTGAAGAAAGAAGCTTCCGCTGCACGCTTCACTCGATTGCCCGCTGCTCGGATGCCACATCAGCAACATGTTAGAAGGATCAGCGGTATTAAAGATGCTAGTTAGTAATACCATTTTCTTAGGCATTACACTTTAGCTACGGGTAGTTACACTTTCATGCGGCACATTACACTTAAGCAATGCCCAGGTTACACTTTAGCTACGTTACCCGTAAGAAGTTGCATTTTTAATAAGGATGCAATTGATCAAAAGTACTTCCTAAAGCATGGTAAACATCCCATTTGAAGGGAACGCCTCACATTAGGGTATCAAACTCTGCTTTCTTAGGCAAAGTTAACGTCCGCATAACAGTTACACTTTAGCTACGGGTAGTTACAGTTTCGAGCGCTGTGTTACACTTTAGCAACGTCAAGGTTACACTTTAGCTACGTTACAAGTAAGAAGTTGCGACCAAAAGTACTGCCTAACACATTGTAAACATCCCATTTGAAGGAAACGGCTCACATTAGAGCATCATACTGTTTTCTTAGGCAAAGTTAACGTCCGAATTAGAGTTACACTTTAGCTACGGGTAGTTACAGTTTTGAGCGCTGCGTTACACTTAAGGAACGGTTAGGTTACACTTTAGCTACGTTACATTAAGGAGTGGCAATTTTCAATTCGGATGCAATTGACCAAAAGTACTTCCTAACGCTTAGTAAACATCCCATTTGAAGGAAACGCCTCACATTAGAGCATCATACTGCTTTCTTAGGCAAAGTTAGCGTGCGAATAACAGTTACACTTTCGCTACGGGAGGTTGCACTTCTGTGCTCAACCATGCCATTAGCAATGGCCCGGTTACACTTTAGATAAGTTACCCGTAAGAAGTTGCAATTTTCAATTCAGATGCAATTGATCAAAAGTACTTCCTAACGCATGGTAAACATCCCATTTGAAGGAAACACCTCACATTAGAGCATCATGCTGCTTTCTTAGGCAAAGTTAACTTCCGAATTACAGTTACACTTTGGCTACGAGTAGTTATAGTTTTGAGCGCCGCGTTACACTTTAGCAACGGGGAGGTTACACTTTAGCTACGTTACAGAAAGAAATTAAATTTTTCAATTCGGATGCAATTGAGCAAAAGTACTTCCTTAACCATGGTAAACATCCCATTTGAACGAAACACCTCACATTAGAGCATCATACTGCTTTCCCGTGCGAATTATAGTTACACTTTAGCTACGGGTAGTTACACTTTTGAGCGCCGTATTACACTTTAGCAACGGTCAGGTTACACTTTATCTATGTTACCCGAAAGAAGGTGAATGTTTCAATTCGGATGCAATAGATCAAAAGTACTTCCTAACGCATGGTAATCGATCCATATGAAGGAAACTCCAACATATGTATGTCTTGTTGCTGTCACATGCAGGTTCTAGTCATTACATACAGGTCCAGCCAATAAAATTTGCTTTCTACATCAGTAGACAAACTCCAACATATGTATGCCATGATTTATTAATTCATATCCCAACATTAAAATTAAAAATTTCAATTTATAACAACTAATACAGAAAGAGTGACGGAGAAATGGAGTGAAGAAGGAGGAGTTTTCTCTTTCATTTCTTAGGCAATGTTAGCGTGCGAATTATAGTTACACTTTGGCTACAGGAAGTTACACTTTTGAGCGCCGTGTTACACTTTAGCAACGGTCAGGTTACACTTTAGCTACATTACAAGTAAGAAGTTGCATTTTTCAATTCGCATGCAATTGACCAAAAGTACTTGCTAACGCATGGTAAACGTCCCATTTGAAGGAAACACCTCACATTAGAGCATCATACTGCTTTCTTAGGCAATGTTAACGTCCGAATTACAGTTACACTTTGGCTACGGGTAGTTACAGATTCGAGCGCCGTGTTACACTTTAGCAACGGCCAGGTTACACTTTAGCTACGTTACAGTAAGAAGTTGCATTTTTCAATTCGGATGCAATTGAGCAAAAGTACTTCCTTAAGCAAGGTAAACATCCCATTTGAAGGAAACACCTCACATTAGAGCATCATACTGCTTTCTTAGGCAAAGATAACGTCCGAATTACAGTTACACTTTGGCTACGGGTAGTTACAGTTTTGAGCGCTGCGTTACACTTCAGCAATGGCCATGTTACACTTTAGCAACGTTACAGTAAGAAGTTGCATTTTTCAATTCGGATGCAATTGAGCAAAAGTACTTCCTTAAGCAAGGTAAACATCCCATTTGAAGGAAACACCTCACATTCGAGCATCATACTGCTTTCTTAGGCAAAGTTTACGTCCGAATTACAGTTACACTTTGGCTACGGAAAGTTACAGTTTTGAGCGCTGCGTTACTCTTCAGCAACGGCCAGGTTACACTTTAGCTACGTTACAGTAATGAGTGGCATTTTTCAATTCGGATGCAATTGAGAAAAAATACTTCCTAACGCATTGTAAACATACTTCAAGGTAATTTTGGTCTCATAATGATATCTATTGAACACACACATATATACAGAAGCAACAAGACTTAATCCTAATCTTAATACTTGCAATTCTTGATCACTACCATTTATCTCTTTTGTCCCTTTCTTTTCCAGTATGGTTCTTTAATGTTAAAAAGATAAAAGAAGATCATTTTCAGTATTTTCACTACAACTCCATATAACATGAAGTGCAAAACACACATCCGGACATTCAAATTCACAACAAATTTACTTGCAAACCAGACAAAATTAAAGAAAACGAACAAAAATCTGTACACATTTTAATGCCACCAAGAAGCAAGGAACAAAAAGCTATAAAATCTGTACACTTGACAGAAACCGTGGCCGGGAGCGGGAGTCGCAGCGTTAGCGTCGCCGGGAGCTGGAGTCGTAGTGGGAGCTTGGCCGGGAGCAATACCGCGACCGGAAGCGTGGCCGGGGCCGGCAGCAGCAGTCGAAGCTTCGCCGGGGCCGGTTGCGAGAGCGATACCTAGAGGGCTGGAAGAGAAATGGAGATGAGAGAAACCGAGAGTTGAGAGCGGGAGGCACAGAGCAAAGAAACGAAACGTAGTTACGGGAGCCACAAATTGAGGGAAATGGAGCCACAAACCGAGCCAGCCACTGAGCTGTTCTGATGTGGCAGTGTTACGTGGCATAATTGACCCATTGGGGGAAATACTTTTCAAAGGCAACCATTTCTGTCATATTTTTTCCAACTCACGCTGGAGAGGTAAAATGGCCAAGGAATTCCTCTTCCAAGTTGTCCTTTCTGTCATAACTAGCATTCATCTTGTGTCAACCAACAAAAAAAAAGAAGAAAAGAAGAAAGTACTACAAATATATTACAACTAAATTATCACAATAACAATTAGTGAGTGCATGCACTTGTGGAAATAAGTTTTACGAGGGATATATGTGTTGTAAAGAGAAAATTATTTTTACCATTCTGGTCAGACTATGCCACTCATCTGTTTAATATATATGCTTTATCCTCTGCAATAATTTCTTGTAAAAGAACATGAATTCAAGAGCTTTTCCCAAAATAAAAATAAGGTAGTTTAACTTTCACTAGCATATTACACAATGATTGAAATGTTGATTGAAAGTTCATATGCGCTTCAGTAATTTGATGCTTCCCTGTTTGCAGCAAATAAGCATAGTAGATATGTTGAATTTGGCAATTAAATGCTAAGTTGGCCAAGCCGGATTCCCTGACCTCGACTGGGGGTCAAGGACAAATTTCTCCTTATAGGGACGGGGAGATGGCAAAAATTTTTCCCATCAATAATTCAGGGATAGGAATAAAGATGCTTGCCTTACGGGGTTCCTCGATATATTAAATTGTTAGAATGCCCTTTGTATCATAGCCAGGTAACATAATATCAGGTGTAAAATAGTAATTCCATTAAAAGATCCTAACTTTCAAAGCTACTACTTAGAATGAGTCTTTCACTTTCACCCTGATAACCCTTTCTCCTTTCCTAGCAGGAACCTCTGTTGACATCGTTGGTGAAATTTCTACGAGAAGCCACCTCCTTTTTTAGGTCTGTTCCTCTTATAATGTCTTTATCAAATCGAGGACCGCCACTGTCCATTTCTTGATAGTATTTCTCACAGTTTGGTTTCTATAGTCTTCCCGTAAATCCAACGAAAGTTAAAACTACAATGCTCCTCTCTGTCCATTCCTATGCCATTTTTTGTGGAGTTCAACGTGTTGAAAATTGGTTTGAGGTGGGTAAGTTATACTTTTTTACCTTCTCGTTGTTATCGTAATATTTTTCAATATATCCGTCCTTTTTGATGTATAGAAGATATGACTATAAAAATTGTGCAGATTCTTTTGCTCACTGCTTCATCTACCCCCAAGATCTTTTCTTTGGATAGGATGTGTGTATATTAATTTTTCTCAAACATTTTTTAATTTCAAGATAATTCAATCATTTTATTAATTCCTGTGCAAGGACAATTTTTTTTAACAGAGGCAGTAATAAAGAAAATCTTTATCGTAAATCCTCCACAAGATAATCACATAAGCCTACAATGGAGTCCGTGCTGTCTTACCAAATTTATTCTTTCTCCTGGTTAATCCAATCAATTTGCCAGAAAAATTATTTGAAATGTTGTCAGTAAGGGTGATTATTGAAGGGTAACCTTCACAAGATAGCAAGGATAACCTTGACAAGCTATAAGCCCTTTATTGTGCAACTGCATAAGGCGAGGAATTAATGTAAGAAAAAGGAATTGTAGGGCTTCGAAATTATGAAGATGTCAACAAGGACATGAACTTTTGTAATGTGCATGCGAGGTGAACATTCCAAGTGTTAGTTTGGCAGCCTTTCTGCAACCAAGAGGTAGAACTGTCCCATCACTGCAAGATGCCCATTATTGGTGCTGGAGTAGTTAGATACTAAAGTAAGTGTTTCACCATTATTTATCTTAATGGAACCAGGCTTAGGATAACAAGTGGACATTCCAACAATATAGCCTTCCTCATTTCCAGCTTCCTCCCCCTTCCCATATATAGGTGACGAGCTACATAACAGTCTTCCATCCTGAAACAATATGCACACATTTCAAAAAAAACATTCTTCGATATGGATTATGAAATTTATAGCATCCTACTAATGATACATATACAAGGATAATACATTATTTTTTATTTTCAAAACCAGGAAAAGGAGTACTGAAGGCAGAATAGCATGTGATTACTGGTAGACTGGTAGTAAATATATATAGAGCTGAAATTTCTAATCTGTTTCACATCTTAGGGACTCTCATTTATTTACTTCTCTTTTCAGGTTAGCTTGCTGTCCATATATAACCTTACCATTAGAAAATCATGTTCCAATCTTTTCTTTAAAGGCCGACAATAAATATCATTTCACATCACCTGCCCATAAAGTGCTGCACCAGTTGCACCTCTATGTTGATGAGCAACAGCATAAATGAGATAACCCCCAGACTCCATTGGGATGTTTCCCATCTTCACATCAATACACTCACTGCCATTGCTCTTGCAAGGTAGAACATCATAGTCCACCTGTAAGAAAGAAACTCAATCAATGCTCACTTACGTCCCTGAGAAAGTTATCAATTAGACTGCAAATATGTTGTCGTGCTTTCCAATTGAAATCAATGGAACAACCTACTCGCTTACCTTGCAATTATGTTTTAGAGTCCCTGAATTATCTTTCTTCACAGAATCAGTCACATCGAGTACATACACCTTAAGAGGCACCATAAAGCTTTCCCAGTCAACATACTTGACAGTGTATCTAAGGCGTAGAAATCTCTTTGGTGCTTGAAAGCCTTCCTGGAGTTTGCACTGAAGGTTATCATAGCAACACAAAAACCCTGCCTTGTAATTTGGTGGCACAGCATTGCCAAACTCATCCTTCGTGACATTATAAAGGCTGCATACGCATTCAATGCATCCCTTTTTATCTACTGCGCCGCGAGTATCAATGGCCAAGATATTTACCAGCCATTTCTCCACATATCCAGATTCTATTTCCGCAGGATTGCCAGCCTCAATTCCAAAGGGATTCGGAATATCATAGATTGTTTTGCGAGTTTCAGCTCCTAATCCAAATTGTTGGGGAAGATATGCTGTTTGGCATGTACCAGCATTTCTTTTGAAAATTTGACGTGGTAGCTCTTTGCCGTCCGGGGAATATTTTATTGCTGCCCCAATACTGCGTTCATGGTATTTGAGGACAAAGTAATGATGGAGATAGGCTTCGTGAAGTGGTACGGGACTGCCTTTTTCGTCAATTAACTCACCTTTGAAGCTCTGGATGGCAATGTGACCTTTAGGGAACTCAAAATCAAAGAAAGTCTTCTTCACTGCTAATCCTGGCCTGATTTCAAACGCAGGGGTTTGGAAAACAGCTGTCTTTAGTTGACCGGCATATGCTGTGCTGACGGCCAACAGTAATACTGTTGAAGCAAGTACCCAATAATGCATGTTTATCTGTGAATATATATTTATTGCTCCAATTAGATTGGAGTATTCGATTCATTTAAGCAAAAATCAAATAAATACATATACAAAATTATGCACAAACTGATGAAATACCACATCCCTCTTTAAATGCTGCATTTACTTACGATCTATCCTAAACGTTATGCTAACCTGAGAGACATGTAATTGAATTCTTTTTCATCCATGTTACTTGTGGTTGGGTACATATTGTGTGTGAACTATGTGCACATTGCCTACATAAATGAGCAAATAATTGAACAAATGTTACATGATGGGATTACTTTGCCTTTCTATTTGTCCTGTGCTCAAATGAAATCCTAAGAAATTTTCTAGGGGGTGCTTGATAGGCACAAAAATTTACAATTCCATAAAACTAAGGTTGACTATTGTAATGTTAATTCTAAATATTAATGGCAATTTGTACGTAGCAAGATCAAAGATTTTTGAAATATTTTGATAAAAACGTACCATGCAAGGAAAGCATGAGAGGATAGCCATGGCTGAGTTGAAGTAATCAATGAAAGTATTAGAATAATGGGTGGGGATCATGTCCTTCTGTGATTGCTTTTATAGTTGAAAGCAAAGGTGGTGATGTCTCATACATGAGGATTTTGTCATGGTATGCCTGGCATGACATGTCTGAGAAAAACGTGGATCACAAATTAAAAAGAATTGCATAACAGAACAACCAGTGAAGATTGATTTTGACAGTTATTCTGTTATTTATTTTAGGCATGCGGGGAGTAATTACAAACTGTAATTTAATTGTTTTCCATAACAATATGATAAGCTTTCTCTCAGGTATGTTGGGCTACAAATTTATTTTATATCCTTTGTAAACATATTCTAATATGGTACGTCGGTCCAACTGGCATAGCTTGAAGCTTGTTGCAAGGATTCGCGAGAGTTGTATCTTCGAAGGGCTTTTGAGATGTAAGAATTGACTTACAGTTCTGCACAGCAAATTCGTAATTAATATATGGGATCATATTACCATGCGTTATCATTCAACTTGACCCATCAAATGAAAATTTCAATTGAGCTAGCCTTGTTCATATATTAAGTCGATACATTTTTGCATAAATTTATATAACTTAATGCCAATTTAAATTTAGAGGGTTCTTAGATTTATGTCTTAATGGATTGTTTTCTATATCGGAGGCCGCTCTTGATGCATTGCTAATGAATAGTGTGTTTCAAGTCATAACAAGAGCCTATCTTCTACAGGAAAAAAGAATTTCTGGTTAAATAAATGAATGGCGATTGCTTCCAAATGGAACAAGACTGACAAAAGTGTATGCATATTTTCATTTTAATGGAACACATGCATACGGTTGTACGACTAAAAATTTTTTCTTCCACACAAATAGTATGCTTGGAGGCGGTAGCCTCCCCGGACTCTCTAAAAATTGTACCTTTGCCATATAGAGTTTTTAAAATTTTCATGTTGGCCCCACTGAATCTTTTGAAATTCTGCACATATTCTATAAAAATTTAAAAACTTTTTAGATAACTCTTCTATATTTGACACAAAGGATTCTCAAAATTTTATATTAACCTTCAAATACTTTAAAATCATAAAATTAACTTTTTCTTTAACACTTTCTAAACTCAGATATTAAACCTTCTTTAAATTCATAATATATCTTTTCCAGTGTCATTCCTTTCATGTTAGTGCTTAGTTTTCAATCATCTTCTACTTCAATTAATCACATTCATTTACTTTTTAAATTCAAGGTACAATTATTTTTCTTGTTCACTCAATGAATTTTTGACAATATTCAAATTTTAAATTATTATTTGTTAAAATATTGAGTAAATTATACTAACCTCCCTTGAGGTATTTAGTTATGACACTCCATCCTATTCTTACTCAAATATGACACTCCACCTCATTTACTCAAATATTAATTAAAAAATATATTTAATATTAATAAAATATTCACAAAAAAATATTAAATCAATATTTTAGTCTAATTTTATTTAAAAATTATACTTTAATTCAGTTAATTATTTTAAATAATTAATATTTTGATAAATTATATTTTTTTAATCAAATAATTATATTTATTTACAAAGTATAAATTTAACAATATGTATGATTATAAAAAAAAATTTAGTATAAATATAGAAGCATATTGGGGATGAGTTTAGTTAAGAAAAAAATATAAAGCATAATTGATTTTATTTTTTTACTAACTAAACTCACCCTAAGATGTCTCTATATTTGTATTAAATTTTTTTTCATAATCATACATATTGTTAAATTTGTACTTTGTAATAAATATAATTATTTGATTAAAAAAATATAATTTATCAAAATATTAATTATTTAAAATGATTAACTGAATTAAAGTATAATTTTTAAATAAAATTAAATTAAAATATTAATTTAATATTCTTTTTGTGAATATTTTATTAATATTAAGTATATTTTTTAGTTAATATTTGAGTAAATGGGGTGGAGTGTCATATTTAAGTAAGAATTAGGTGGAGTGTCATATTTGAGTAAGAATGAGGTGGAATATCATAATCAAATATCTCAAGGGAGGTTAGTATAATTTACTCTAAAATATTTTATATTCATTACTTCTTAATTAAATTTTTTTATAATTTTTATTTTTACCAAATTAAAAATTAAGATTTATATCAGCAAAGCATAACAATTATAGGTAAGTCCTCATTGAAATTTATGACATACCTTAACCTTAAAATAAGGTAAGATTCACTCGTCCTAAGCTTCTTATTAACAAAAGTTTCAAAGGTTAAAATTAAATATTTTCTTAAAAAAAGTTCATGTAGGAATTCTTAAAAGAAATATCTATTAACACATTAAGGGGATATAAATTTATGACAATACTTTCCAATTGGCGATTGAAAATAATTTTTGCTTTTAATATAGGTTTTCTTATATGAATAATTTTTTAAGCTAATTATCATTTTAGGTATTTAAACAAATTGTTCAAACTTTCATTACAATAAGTAGCGCTACAAAAAATGAAAAAAGTATTATTTTGTACTTGATAATTTTGAGGAACATTCACAATTAATATTTTATTAACAATTAATTCATCAATAAATTTTTAATAAAATCACTACCAAGTACCAACAAATTAATAGCACTCCAAAAAAATATTGTACTGATGACAGATTTTACTAACGGACATATCTTCTATAAAAATTTAAGATATTAACAGATAATTTATTGATAAAATAAAAAGTTATACGTCATTTGTTAATATCTTATTTGTTATTTAGAACTTTACTTTTCAATTAATGTAATGGTGCATGCATTGTGAAGAGTGTTTGATTTATTGTTTGACGTTGTATTTATACTGCTTTACATGTGTTAATACATATATATACTGTTTTCTATATGTCTTTTAGTAATTGGGTGTATGACATCGCGAGTGGTAGGACGTTGTTAATAGTTGCTGATTGTGATATTGTTGGAGCATTTGAGGTGTATTAAATTTGTTTAGAGAATATGAAAATCCTGGAATACTAAAGGTAGTTGTGTAACAAGGTTTACCCATGTCAACGAAGAACTAGACCAGTTTTTTTATGAGATGGAGAGTTTCATTACCTTTGCTTGTTAGTTACCACACTATTTTTCTGAAGGGACTCATGTCCTTGTAATCAATGTTAGAGTGGAACATTTATGACTCCTATTTAGGGGTGGGTCTTGAAATTTTAAGTAGTGGGGGAAAGAAGAAGAAAAAAAAAACTATGTTAGAGAACCTTTGTTTTCCTTTCTCATTTTTAATAGAATATTCTTTATATTTAGTCATAAATTAGTCAATCATATAATTTATTTTTACAAATGAGTGTTACTGAATATGTGAAATAGTTGTAAAATAAAGAAAAATAAGAGATAGCATAGTAATTTCCAATGAGCTTTTATCTTATTCTAAGTGGCAGTGAGGGTTATTATAAAATTTAATGTGGACAATAATGTAGAATAAATATATTTAATATTAACATTTAACAAACATAGTGAGGGTAGTTGCCCCCATATTGTTATATGTAGGTCTGCCCTTGCTCCTGACATGGTTAACTATCATCTAATCAGTAATAAAATGCAAGTTCTTTCAGTAGTGTGAATGAGGAGAGTGATGATAACATCAGTCATTATCTATCTATATTTTTTAATGTTACTTGCCTTGATTTTGGATTGTACTGGTAGGTGAATATTGAAAAGTGTCCAAACAACTTTTTGATATGTACCAAGGCACACGTAGGAATGGGAAGTCAAGTAGCCCTGATCGATGGAGGACGCCATTTTGGAAGATCTCCGGAGGCATTGATCCTCTCCATCCTCTATAAGAAAACAACAAAAGCTAAGAATAGCAAAGCCTCCGAGAAGAATGATTCACTTTCACACAAGTGGCTCTATGATTTTTGGAGCGTCCAAGAAGTTGGTAAGTATTTTTATGTACGGTCAATTCACCTTTTTTTGTGTGTGGATAGTTATTTCAATTTGTGTTTCATTATGGTGTAATCCTATTTATTTCCTGGAAGAAGGAATCGAGGTGGTCGATCACTCTTGATGAGGAATTTGTGTAAGCTCATCAATGGAAAGCTAACAAGAGATGGATCAACGAGTCTTCTAGGGGCCACATATGAAAGTGACACATGCTTCAAATTTTAAATTTTGTATGAATTAATTAATTTATTAAATTATTAGTTGTTACTAATTAGTTCTATGTTGTTTTAATTGCAAAAAATGTTTCAAGCTAAGCTAGAAAGGACCCATCCCTGTTCGCACTCGAGGGAGGTCTCAGTTCCAAGGGTAGTCACCTCGTTGATTGGGTTCAGCTATGGACACAAGCAACCGGAGGACCTTACTTGGGTTGTGTTTATGGTTTGGGCTCATAACCCTCAATGAATATTGACTACTTGGTTCTAGCTCTGCCTTGTAGTCCTAACCCTTGGAGTGCATGGAGGAGTTTGATGCTCAGGTCACACAACTGAGGTCACTACTCGGTCGTTAGCTTAGCCATTGACGACTTGCGGAGCACGATCGCTAGCTTATGCATAAGTCAAACGGTGCCTTCTCCAGCAAAGCCCCTTACTCACCTTTGTTGCCACTGCAGTGCCTTTATCCTGGTGAGCACAACGAGGACGCCAAGGACAAGTTTAATTGATGACTACCTTTCGATGTATTTATTTTTAGGCTTTGACTATAGTGATTCCTGATGATTATTGTCTTTTTTTAGCTTTATTGAATAACATTTATTTTTTTTATTAAACATCTAATTAAAAATATTTTTAATAATAACATAATTCAAAATAATTTGATATTATTAGTTTTATATTTCAAGCGAAATCATACCGAGAACTATCCCTTATTATTTTTAAAAGTCTAATTTATCACTACTGAATTTTCCCTCTGTAACTACTTCCAATTGGCTAATGATAAATCACTAACCCAAGGCCCATGACATGAGAGTTAGGATAAGCTCCAAAAAGGTTTAGACAAAACTTGAAAGTGCACAAGAGTTACTGGAAGATCCCAAAACCAAAGGGAAATTCGAGGTTCTAGAGGAGTGATTGTGTACAAGAGGGGTAAGAGAGTACAAACTGATGCCACGAAACTTTGCTGGAAATGAAAGAGAAAGAACAAGGTGGCTTGTTGTCATCAGGAGAAAAATGCAATAGAAACAAGCCTCTTGATATGTAACAAAGGAGGGGCAAAGTCAGAAAATTTATTGGGAGGGTCGAGATATTAAAGGTAATATAATAACAAAAAATTTGAAATTAGCACATAATACAACAACAATAAATAGAATTTTTTTCCACTAAATCATCACACAATACATACATAAAAAATAAAATTAAATATAAATATTTAATAAATTGAAATAATTACATAAAGTTTAATCTTTTTAATTTTCTCAGAATAAAAAAAATTAAAGAACTTAATGTACTATCAGCAGTAATTATTATTTATTAATTTTAAATTCAAGGAACACAATAAAGAAAGTTAAATGACATAAAAATATTTAATTAAGAAATAATAAAAATATAATATTTTGACAAAATAATAATTTGAAATTTTATCCTTATTAAAAATTCATTGAGTGAGCATAAAATTAATTGTAATTTGAATACAAAACTGTGAATGAATGAGTTTAATTGAAGTAGAGGACGACTAAATTGACAAATAAGTGCATGCGTATGAGAGACAACACTAAAAAAAATTTTCAAACAAAAATAGGTTTAAATTTTGAGTTTGGAAGATATTAAAGAGAGTGAGTTAATTTTATGATTTTAAAATATTTAAAAATAATATAAAATTTTAAAAAATCTTTGGGTCAAACATAAAAAAATTTATTTAAAAATTTTCAACTTTGGGATAAACAAGAAATTAGAACTGGAAAGTACATAATTAAAAATGGAGTATTGTGCTTATAAGTGATAAAGAGACACGGCATTTTAGAATATTAAAATTATCATGGGTCATATTTAAAACAAAACCCTCTGATAAGTGATAAAAGCAGGGTTCAGCATTTTTCAAATTTTTGTGGATCATTTTAAATATTTTAAATAAAATACATAGGGAATTTGTTGAAAAGTTTTAAAACTATATAGGCTACTTTTTAAATTTTAAAAAACTGATGAGGGGCAAAATTGAACATTTTAATAATTTTTATAGGTATATATGAAATTTTTAAAAATTGAGGGGGCCAGGGTCCCCTGTATCTACGTCCTTTTGCCTCTAGAACAAAGAAAGATGCAAGAAAAGGGACAATGAAGCAATGTCTAGGGAAAAGAAGGGAAGAAAAATGAAAATTAAACTATTCTTTGTAAATCTGTTTATGTCCTGTGGTCCCACTACTTATGATAATGTAGCTCCAATTGTTCAATGATGTTTATTTCATGCCCGTAGAAATATTCTCTTGCAAAGATTAACAACGGAAGAAGTTTATACAACTCTTCAACAAATGCATCCAACAAAAGTCCCAGATCTAGATGTATGCTTGCCCTATATAATTAGATTTTCTCGGACATTTGGTGATTCAATGATTGATACATTAATTTTGGCAATCTTAAACAATGGTGCTGATCTATGTATTCTCAATCAAACTCACGTTTGCATGATTCCTAAACTTAAAAAGCCTGTGCAAATTAGTCAATTTTATCTTATTAGCCTTTGTAGTGTTGAAATCAACTTGGTAACCAAAACAACAAATGATAAACTGAGATTATCCTGATATTGTGGGTGATTTTCAAAGCCACTTTCTCCCAATAGGCTCATAATAGACAATGCCCTTTTCGTTTTTGACCTCTTTCCAGCACATGAGAAAAAAGAAGGATGGTAGAAAAGAGAATGTTGCTTTCAAATTGGATATGTCAAAGGCATATAATGGAGTAGAGTGGCCTTTTCTAAGAGCTGTGTCACACAATCATGGATAGAAATAGCAATGAAATGTGTCCTTTCAGTTTCCTATTCTCTTTGGGCGATTGGAGAACGACAAAAAACATTTTATCGGTAACTTGATGTTATGATTTATATAACCTACAAAAAAAATATAAATTTTTGACAAATACATAAAAAATAAACCGTAAAAGGTATTATCGATAATATTTTATAACTATAATTGATATATGCAAGTAATATTGCCATCAATTGCCACCAATAAAATTTAAAAAAGTAGAAAGTAAATTGATTAAATTTTTCATGATGATGCAACTTTTATTGAAGAAGCATGGTAGATATATCCTCTAAAAATAAAGAAATTATATATTTGATAAAAAATTTATGAATTTCATTGACCGATGTAACTCTTAGTAAAATAAATAAAATTAGAGTCTAGAAGATAATTGAATTTAATTGGTAGCTATATTCCTCCTCTGAAAATAATTATGCTTCTATTTTGTGAGGATTGATAAAAATATTAAAGATTTTTCATCCTGCAAGTACATCTCTACTATTTTTGAAATATTTGCATTGTTTGGGGAATCATCACAAAAATAGCAAGAATGAACCTATGTCATAAAATTTTTTTAATACTTTCATCAATTCATATTATATGAAAATAGCGTGTATTTAAATATTGTTAATTTAATTTAATTTTTACAAAAATTTTAACAAAGTTTTTCTTTAGCAATGGAGAATCCTTATCAAAAAATACACTAACATTTAAATTCGTTTACTTTGTGATGAGCAAAAAGAAAATGGAAGTGTGAGACATACTCATTCATGCCAATTATTAAATATTACAGAAGTCTGCGATACTCAAGCTAACTAGTCTCACAAAAGTTTGCCATCATCAAAAGCAAAAGAAAACAAGACAAATATAACAATTGTAAGCACCTAAATTTGTCTAGCAACCAAAAAATAAAATCGAATTTGTAAGTGAATTCAAAATTTTTTTTACTTAATTTTAGAATATTTTGCATTTTAAATTGGGTGGAGTAAAAAGAATTAGGATATTTTCTTTGAGCTTTGAGTTATAAATTTTTAAGCAGTCATATTTTAAAAAATAAAAGAAAAAAATTTCATTTCAGTAAAAAAAAAGGTAGAAGTTTTAATTAAAATGTAAAAAGAAAAAAAGAATAGAAAAAAGAGATTTTGAGAAAGAATTAGTTTTAATTTTAAAATTTTTGAATTTCAAGAAAAATTTTGTGAGTAATGTATTTTGATTTGAAAATTTTTTTAAAAAAATTAAGAATTTTTAGAAAATAAAAGAAAATAGTTTGAAGAACAAAATTGTTAGAACTATATTACACTCAAGTATTATTTACTGTCTCACCCTCTAACTGGCTATTAACTCTTAATTTCCTAGATTTCTGGAGCCTCATTTCGACTTTAAATCTATGATTTATAACTTATCTGATGGTAACCATTTAAGGACTCTATCGTCCTAACTAATGCCATGAACCCATAGAAATTTCTTCCCACTATATCCGGAAAAAGGAGGAAAAAGGGAGACATTGCAAAGATGGTGCAATGCAGACATAAAAGGGAAGAAAAGCTGAAAGAGAATAGGGACACACGGACAGAAAAGGGCCTGGACACTGAGAGTAAATGGAGAGAAAGTTCTCACTGAGAAAACAAAGCATACAGAGAGGAGAAGAAGCAGAGGAAATACTTGCACACTAACACTCACCTTCACTCCACTTCTCTCATGCATCTTCACTTAACTTAGGCACAAGCTCATGAATTGAGCCAAGAAACCTTTTCCTGATCACAAAAAAAAGTTCCTTTCATTTCTGAAAAACAAGTGGGGCCATTCTCTCTGTTGGATTTTTGGTTGACATTTGAGGTAAGCTCTTTCTGACTCTCCCCCTTATTCTTGCATCCAATTTATGGTGAAGAATTTCGTATGTGAATGAGCTATAGAAATATTGTTATTTGTTTTTGCTTCTTGGTACTGTGACTCTCAAGCTTATCCTCTGTTATTTTAGAAATAGATAACGTTTGAGAGGAGGGAGAGACAGGACAATCTCTTTTAGTTCGGTGGTGTCACTAGCTTTAGTGACATCACCAGCAACCATCTGAGGCGTGGCCATTGTGGCCACACTGCAACAAGGACGTAACACGTCCCTACTGTGTCGTCTTCCTCTGTGAAGACAACACTGTTTTTACTATTTGCTTTCTAGTTTTTTTCTTTTATATAGTATTATTAGATTGTTTTAAGAAAAAAAAGAATAAATGATGGCTACAACTTTGGGAAAAAGTGGGATCATGATTGAATTCAATAAGATTTTTATTTATTTTTAATATTTTTTAAAAATTAATTTGATAAAAATATAAGAATTTAAGAGTATTATTAAAAAAAATTTATAGTAACTTTTTTATTTTTAGTGTTTTGAATAAAAAGATAGATTAAAAAAATAGTATTAGTTGGTAAAAGGTAAGCTTTTTTAGTAAATTGTTTAGTTAAGTCACGATTTTTTAAAAAATCGTGACTTATATTAAAAATAATTAATTTAAATAAATTATAAAAAAAAAGTTGGACAGGCTACTATGACAGAGAAGGAGCAGCCTATTCCATGCCTTGACAGGCTGCATCTATTTTATAAAAAAAAATAAAAAACATTAATGTGGTTAAATGTTGGGCTGCAAGCTGTAGCCTGTCACTCACCCAAGGTGGGCTGTGGCATGCAGCCCACCATTTTCTTATTTTCCTAATTTGGGCTTAGTTTTAAAGTGAACCCAACTAAAATTTTGGTCCCCTTTTTTATTAAAGAAAAGTAAAATCAAATAAATAAATTAAAATATTTTGTGTTAAGTTCTTTGTACATTAGAGTATGACTAGTAAGTTATATTTTTAGTTTACTCCTTTATTTGTTTAATTTGAATTATATTTTCTTTTTATTTGTGTGCACTTTTTAATATGTGATATAAGTTAGTTCGTTTTTACTTAATTAGCTAGTTTATGAGTGGATAATTCACATCTTAATTGTAGACTCCAATGGTCCAATTTAATTCAATAAAAGGTTCCAAAGTCCTCCATGTTACATAATAAAGGATTCCAATAGTTCTAAATAATACAAGATTCCAATGATCTTAGAGGAATAATTTCAAAGATGCTCCAATAGCCTATTTTTTTTTTTTTCAAACTTTCCCTTATTCAAACATTTTTATTGAAAGAGAAACATTGCTTCAATTTTTAGGAAATCATTTTCATACAAACCTCCTTGAAGAAGTTAGGGAATTGAAATGAAAACTTTCTTTCCCATAACTTGAAAAGGGAGAGCTTGTTCTCACATTGGAAGAATGTGAGACCTATCTAAATGTTAACTTTAAACTTATAGATATTCTTATTTCTAAATAGCTTAAAATCTTACCAAGTAAGGGTCGTAAAAGTGGAATGGAAGTATTCCTTTCTATGACTTGGAAAAGGAATGAAATTTTTGATAGAGCTCACTTTGAAATATTAGAAGCTTAACAATACCTATAAGTATATAGGTATTTTCTTAATTTCAAAATTAGAGTGGAAGCTCCCTTCTTGTTGTTTTACAAATAATAAATCTTTTCTTCAAACTTCAATTCTGACAAGATATTTATAAATAGTTAAATTATAAATAAGGCAAGTCTCCAAGTACTTTTTAAAACCAAAAAGCAACCAAATACCTTCTCTACACATAACCAACCCTTGAACCTATTTTCTGTGATGCAGACCACTTTTTTCAGTGTTTAATCTCATTATTTAATTCTAGATTGGTAGTGACACTAAATTTTTCTTATTTTCTAAACCCTACACCAAAAACATCATGTTTTCTCTATCTTTACTCTGCAACTCTTAAATAACTACCCACTTAATCATCATTGAATTAAAAAAATAAGAAAGAGAGCATTACTCCCTGAAAAAAAAAATCACATTTTCAATTAGTTTGTGACCCAACAAACAAGGAGTGTGGTGGAAACATTTGTGCATGAGAAGAAATATTTTTAAAAATGAAATATCATATGTGGAATTAATTCAAACGACAAAGACAAACCGCATGTAACGCATTGATCGGGGTGATTGACATTAAAGTCAATTGAAATAAATGTTAGGTACTTTTTTTCATCATAAAAGGCAAGCACATTATGCAATGTAATGAGTAATAATAAAAAGGAAAAGAATTTATATATTCAATAGTTATACATTAAATTTTAAAAATAGTATATTTATATATTTTGGAGACACCGTTTTATCTTCCCATAAATCACATATAATGATGACTTGGTCTCTTAAGAATATTACAATTAATATTGTGTTGACTTGGTCTTTTAAGAAATGTATGAAAAAGGTTCAATTTAATATACATGTATTTCTTTTAATTATACTAATGATATCACGATTACATAGCTAACATCTCATTGTTCAATTCATGTGAGAGAAAAAATGTGACATAGACTTGACTTTCTAAGTCACCATTTAGTCATTTGCTACAGTCCCAACCAATTCTAATATCTTTATCAAGGAAATTACATACACAAAAAAGTGTGAATGGGTGAATTTGACTTCTAACTCATCCCAATTGATTTTCATTATAAAATTAAAATTTTAAAGCTTTAATGAAAGTCATATAATTTATTTAGACCTAGCCCATTCAAAATTTTCTCTATTAGATTGGTAAATGATATCCCTCATATCATTACTTTTTCAAAAAAAAAAAGCAATAATGTAATGAGCAATAAGTATATCTTAAATTTAAAAATAATATATTTACATATTTTGAACACACCATCTTGTCCTTCCATATATTACATATTGTATTGACTTGCTCTTTTAAGAAACATATGAAAGAAATGAGGACCTAAAAATAAAGATGGAAATAATTATTAAGTGTATACACTGTAAGGTTGACTTTCATGGATGATATCATTCACATCCAAACTCATTCGAAAATCTCTCAATTTAGTCGTAACCTAAATATATGACTACTTTTCTTCTTCAAAAATAAATGTTATGTTTTGATTAAAATTTAAATATAAGGAAGATAATAAGAGAAAATAAAATATAAAAATCAACAAGGAAAATAAAGAAACAAAATAAATCATAAAATTAAATTACATATTTTGATTTGTTTTTTATTTTATAAACATCTCAAAACTAAAATCTGTTAAGATTATGCCATCTTATACAGTAAATGTGAAATTAGAAAATTATAGTTAAGACTATTTTAAAAATATTATGATGAATTAACTTACATTAATTTACAACTTTTTTATAATTGAAATTATGATTTTTTTATTAACTTTTGATAATTTGGTGACACTGATTTAAATTATCATATTGCCAAGTTAAATACTTTCGATTATCTTTTTTTATTTTGGTGATTTCAAGTGGTCTTTACTTGCTTTTGTTAGTTGATATTTTTTACGCAAGTTTTCTTAATAAATATTTTCTTTGTTACCGTTTTTTCTACTAAACTATAATTATTGTATTATATAAATTTCTTTTTTAAATGAAATTTTTGAATGTATTTATTATTTCTTGTAATTTGCCACATCACTTTTCTTGTTTAGGGTTTTATTTTCTTAAAAGATCTTTGTTGTATAATAAGTGTTGATGGAAGTGATTTCAATCATTTACGGCTAAACTTGAAGCAAATTCTCCAATTAATGAAAACAGCAATTACACCAACAATATGAATTCAATTTATAAATAGTAAAGTTAAAGTTGTGAAATCAATTAATATAAAGTAAAGTTAAAGTTGTGAAATTAATCAATAAAAGTAAAATGAAAGGTGTGAAAACAAATTATATAAAGTAAAGTCTTGAAATCAATTTATATAAAATTAAAGTTACACAAACTATGACTGCAAAGTCAAAAGTTTTATGGTGTAATTTGTGTTGTGAAGCCTAGGTATGCACATTTATTAAAATATGTTTACATAATTTGTTATTGATATATATTCCTTATAAGTTTTTAAAAAGACCTTTATTTATAAATTTATATATCTCCTCAAATATACCAACTTGTCACTGCACTCAATGAAGCAAATTAAAAATTATTAATGATATTAAAAATTGCAAATATTATTAAACATGGTAGAGCATTGTTTTGAACTAGAGTTAAACTATTATCAGAGTTATCTTTGAGCAATTTTAAGTTTTAAAGCTCTGAAACCATTTTTACAATTTTAACTTCTCATATTTTTCACATATTATGCTCCTTTTTAAATAGTAAGTGAAAATAGATAATTATTAAAATTCTAAACTTCTTAATATTTTTATTTTATAAATATAAGAAAAATTGAATTGACATGGAATTATATAATAAGCTATTAGGTGCATTGAGGTTAATGTTAAAAATGTTCATAATTTGTAAAAACTGATTCTAATATTAAACTATCACCCTGCCATTGGTATAAAGAAAGAAAAAGGTTTGATTGTATAATCTATAAATATACAAGTAACTTTAGAAAATATTTCGAGAATTAACATTAATAAAATTTAATTTTATTACCTTTGCATGAATTTTAAAATATTTATTGAATATAATTGATGCTATTAGAAAATAAACATTTGTCTATATAATAAATACTTTTGCATAAATTTTATAACACTTATTTGGTGTCACACTGGGAAAATAATTAATTGACTTATACTTTAAAATTCTAAAATTATCTCTATTTTTTATCAAAATTGTAATCTTTGCTAAAAATTTATATACAGTCATCAATTTCATGCTTCATGTTTCAGGAATAAAATGCACATATTTAGATAGCATATATTAAGATACAATTTGACCACCACCTGCATTCTCTAACCGTGTTTGTGGCTCCCACGTACAAAAATGCACCTAAAATTTAATATATATAATTAAACGGACCTTGTGAACAAGTTGTTGATAGGGAAATTGCACAACAATTACATTGTTGCTTTTTGCCATTTTAGCAACTTTAGTTCTGTACCATTGACCAAATCAAAGTCAATTGTAGAAGGTACAATTTTTGATAATATAACCTATTTTGCAATGTAATCACCATTAAGTAAGAAGCAAATAACACTTAAGACAGAGAGAGGAGATGAGTAAGTGCGTATGGCTGGGTTTGTTGATATTGATTCTATTACAAGGTTCCTCTGAAGGCTGCTTGAAGCAAGAGAGAGATGCTCTCTTGCTTCTCGAATCCACTTTCAACAACTACTGCCGACAGTTTGATGATTGGGAGGATGGCACAGATTGCTGTCAATGGGAGACTATTTATTGCAACACCACTACAAGGCGGGTGGAAAATCTCACACTTTCTGGAGCATGGAATGTTGACTCATATGCAAATCATTGGTATCTGAATTTCTCGAATTTCTGAGTCTTTGAACATATAATGCATCTCGACTTAAGTGCAAATAATATTACCGGTTGTGTTGAACCTGAAGGTAAGTACATCTGATATACCTTAGAAGACTCTTTGATTGTTTGAGAAAGTATCAGTTTAAGCTGAACCCAGCAAAATGCACATTTGGTGTAAAATCAGGAAAATTGCTAGGATACATGATAAGCTAGAGAGGGATCGAAGTGAATCCTGATAAAGTCAAACCCATTATAGACATGCCTCCACCCAAAATAGAGAAAGAAGTTCAGGGTTTTCTAGGGAGAATAAACTATATTGCGAGATTCATCTCCTAATTGATAGCCACTTGTGAGCTAATCTTTAAGCTCCTTCGCAAAAATTAGGAGGCTAAGTGGGATAAAGGATGCCGAGAAATGTTTGATAAGATCAAGCAATACTTTCAAAATCCACCAATTCTGGTCCCACCAATACCAGGAAGACCATTACTAATGTACATGACAATGCATGAAGAGTCAATGGGATGTATGTTGGGGCAGCATGATGAAATTGGAAAAAAAGAGCAAGTGATTTACTACCTCAGCAAAAAGTTCACTAATTACGAGTCAAAGTACTCGATGCTTGAAAAAACATGCTGTGCCTTAACATAGGCAGCTCATCGCCTCAGACAATATATGATACGTCATACCACGCTACTAATTTCAAAGATGGATCCAATTAAATACCTCTTTGAAAAACCTGCCTTAACGGAAAAAATTGCAAGGTGGCATATGTTGCTATCTGAGCATGATATCCAATTTCTGCAAAAGGCAATAAAGGGAAGCATAATCGCCTATCACTTGGTAGAGAATCCTATTCTAAACCAAGAACTTGATCATTTTGAATTCCTTGATGAAAATATCATGACACTCTCAGCGATTGATAAAACAACTAAAGAAGAAAGATGGTCTTTACTATTTGATGGAGCATCCAACATACTGGGGCATGGAATTGGGGCAATCTTAATATCTCCTAAAAAGAAATGCTACCCCATGACCGCCAAGTTATGCTTTGAATATACAAACAATGTAGCTGAATATGAGGCCTGTGCCATGCATATTGAAGCAACCCTGAGTTATCAAGTTGACCTATTAGATGTATATGGTGACTTGGCATTAGTAATTCACCAATTGAAAGGGGATTGCGAGACTAGAGATTACAAGTTGATCCCTTATCAGGAGCACATTAGCAAGCTAGCAAAACAGTTTAAAGATATCACCTTCAATCATGTGTCCAGAGAAGAGAATCAGATGGCAGATGCCTTAGCGATGTTGTTCTCTATGTATCCCATAGTGAACGATGACAATCTCCCAAAAATCTGCATTAGAAAACTAGAATCCCCTACATATTGTGCAGCTATTGAGGAAGAACCTAATGGAGAACCATAGTATAAAGATATTAAATAATTTTTCAAAACTAGGGAGTATCCCACTGGGGCATTAGAAAATGACAAGAGAACTCTGAGGAAATTGGCAATGGGTTTCTTTCTTAGTGGTGAAATCCTTTACAAAGGAAATTATGATACAGTGCTTTTGAGATGCATTGAAGCTAAAGAAGCACAAAAGATGATATAAAAAATTCATGAAGGGGTGTGTGGGACACACATCAATGGGCATGCTATGGCTAGAAAAGTCCTAAGAGCAAGATACTACTAGCCAACTATGGAAACAAACTACATTAATTATATCAGGAAATGCCATAAATGTCAAATCTATGTAGACAAGATCCACACATCTCCTTCAGTACTCAATGTACTAGCTTCATCATGGCCATTTGTAATGTGAGGCATGGATGTGATTGGGCCAATTGAACCTAAGGCCTCCAGCGGTCATTGCTTCATCTTAGTAGCGATTGACTATTTCGCAAAGTGGGTGGAAGCTGCTTCATATAGCAGTGTGACAAAGAACGTGGTTTTAAGATTCCTTAAAAAGGAGATCATATGCAGATATGGCCTTCAAGAAAGGATAATCACTGATAATGCCAGCAATCTCAATAGTAAGATGATGAAAGAAATGTGTGAGAGATTTAAGATAGTTCATCATAACTCAACCCCGTATCGCCTAAAAATGAATGATGCAGTAGAGGCGGCAAATAAAAATATCAAGAGAATTATAGAAAAGATGACTATCACTTATAAAGATTGGCATGAACTTTTGCCTTTTGCCCTCCATGGGTATCGTATATGAGTTAAAACTTCAACTGGGGCAACCCCATTTTCCTTGGTATATGGAATGGAGGTAGTTTTACCATTTAAAGTGGAGATACCATCTTTAAGAGTACTGATGGAAACCCTACTCGATGAAGCAGAATGGGTTTGAATGCGATACGAGTAATTAAACCTAGTAGAAGGAAAAAGATTGGCAGCTTTGTCTCATGGTGACTCTATCAAAAAAGGATTATGAGAGCCCATGACAAGAAAGTCCACCAAAGGCAATTTGATAAAGGAGATCTGGTGTTAAAAAGGATCTTGCCAGTTACAAAGGACAACCGTGGCAAATGGTCCCCAAACTATAAAGGACCTTATGTAGTAAAAAAGGCATTTTTTGGAGGGGCATTAATCCTTGCAGACATGGATGGTGATGAGCTCCCAAATCCAATAAATGCAGATGTTGTCAAGAAATATTATGCATAATGGACTAAGAGTCTGGACTTGTGATTAGGTATAGTTGTATCTAGTATTATCTTCAAGATACCTAATTACCCTCACTAAAATTCCCTTTTCACTCATATGTGCCTTGTGCTTTGTCCTTCATTTATCAGAACCCTAAAAAAGGATGTAAAACCTGGATTTTTATCAATAAAAGCTTACGTTCTTTCATTTATCCTAATTATTTGTATCTTTCTTGTATTTTGTTATAAACATGTATTTGAAACATGATAAGTAGGTAAAAAATCAAATATGTAGTGTTGGAGAATTACATGTTTTAAATTTTAGAGTAAATTACATTAACCTCCCTTAAGGTATTTGATTATGACACTCCACCCCATTTTTATTCAAATATTACATGCCACTCTATTTTTACTCAAATATTACACTCTAACCCATTTACTTAAATATTAATTAAAAGAATATATATAAATATTAATAGAATATTCATAAAAAGAATATTAAATTAACATTTTACTCTAATTTTACTTAAAAATTATACTTTGACTTAATTAACTATTTTAAATAATTAATATCTTGATAAACTATGTATTTTTAATCAAATAATTATATTTATTGTAAGGTATAAATTTAACAATATGTGTGATTATGAAAAAAAACTTTAATACATACAGGCATTTTGGAGGTGAGTTTAGATAGAAAAAAAAATGTAGAGCATAATTAGTCTTATTTTTTGCTAACTAAACTCACCCCCAAGATGACTCTGTTTTTATACTTATTTTTTTTTCATAATCACACATATTATTAAATTTACACATTACAATAAATGTAATTATTACATAATTTATCAAGATATTAATTATTTAAAATGGTTAATTTAGTTAAAGTATAATTTTTAAACTAGAGTAAAATGTTAATTTAATATTTTTTATGAATATTTTATTAATATTTAGATATATTCTTTTAATTAATATTTGAGTAAATGGAGTAAAGTGTAATATTTGAGTAAAAATGGGGTGGAGTGTCATAATCAAATATCTCAAGGGAAGTTAATGTAATTTACTCTAAATTCTAACAACAAAAAGGAAAAGGTGTGGATTGATCTAGTTACTTGAGATTAAGCTTCTTTGGCAAACAACTCCTCAAGATGATAATGACAAGACTCCACAAAGAAGAAAAACAAACAATAAAGTGCCTTGCCAATAGAGCAAACACTTGAAAGATGCTACATGTTTTGAATGTTGTTCTTCCCATGAGTTCATGGTTGGGAAAGCAAGATGGAGCCGTGAAAATCCTTAATTGATAAAATAATGAAACATCAAATTACTGAACTGCATAAACATGCATCTGCATCTCTACATAAAGATAAGTTTAACTTAGAATGTTTTTGTCAAGATTTCTCTAGGTAGATCATCCTAGAATGGCTTACTCTAGGTTATAAACTTAGAATGGGTTTCTCCAAGTTTTTTGCTTCATCACATCCCTGAGGGTGGATCAAGTACCTTTCACGTCCCTATGGGTGGATTTAGTACCCTTCATATCCCCGAGAATGGATCAAGTACCCTTTATATTCTCGGGGGTGGATCAAGTACCCTTCACATCCCCCAGGGACATCTCCCAGGGTGAATTTAGTACCCTTCACATCCCAGGGACATCTCCCAGGGTGGATTTAGTACCCTTCACATCCAATGGTCGATTTAGTATCTTTCGTTGTCCCCATTGAGTGGATAACAACCCTTTACATTATAGTCTTTTCTGGCCAAAATAGTATCTTTTAACCTTTGCCCATCTTTTAGTTTCTAAAAGATGAGCAAAGAGGGGCAATTTGTAAACACTCAATTTTGTTTAGCTCACTTTGTAAAACTTTAACTTAAAATAAAATAAAATTAAATCCAAGAAAATCATAAAAATGAAGATAAATCCAAGAAAAATCAAAAAAATGAAAATAAATCCAAGAAAAATCAGAAAAATAAGGATAAATCCAAGAAAATCAGAAAAATGAAGATAAATCTAAAGAAAATCAAAAAAAATGAAAGATAAGAAATAAATAAAAGATAGAATAAGATAAAAACCCAAGAGATAAATAAAAATTAAAAGATAAAAAGATGAAGCATAAAACAATTAGGAAACACGAATCAAACTAAAAACAAACTTTAAGCTTAGAAACTATATAAAAGCCACCCACACTTCACTCCCCAAGGCCTTCTCCACTACACACACATGCACTTCACTCTCCACTACACTCTTGAAGCCCGCTACACACTCTCGGACACAGCACTACACACACACCCCATAAAAAAGAAGAAACATGGAAGGGACTGAGCTTAAGAAAGCGAAACTGGAGCCTAAGAAAATGGAGTACCTTCACAGAAGCAAGAGGTTTTCCAAAATTTTTGGGAGGCATTCAGTCTAAGAACAAAGCAAGAACCAAGCGTTCCCAGCTCATTCTGGATGCTGCGACCATGGGAGCTTTTAGTATCAATGCCGACTGGACTTGCTCACGACCACTCACTGCAACGTCTTCATCACTTCACTGTCGCCTCGGCGAGTCTCAGTCCGAAATTGCCCTTGTTGCTCAATTTCGTCGTTTCTGCTGCAACATCTTTACTTCACTTTCACGGCACTCACCACTACACCCTTCAGCACTCTCATCTCAAGAAGAAAGCTTCACACTCTCGTAGCCAACACACTCTCGGAAAGAAGAAATAGAAGCAAGAAACCTTAAGCCTACAAAGAAGAGGAATCACCTTTTAATCAGAAAGCATCTTTGTCCATCTCGAGCATGCACGAAAAAGGTGGTCTAGAGAAAGCTTTTAACCGGATCACCTCAACTGCACGTTTTGAGCCCCTTTGCTCTAACGAACAACGAGGTTCGAGCTCCTTCGTCAAACGGAGATCCTCATCTTGCCCTCCTTCACGATTCCTGTCCTTGCTCCAAAGAAACTAGCAACTTTGACCGAAGCTTGTTGATGTTGTTCACTATGACTGGACTTTGTTGCTGCACCATTGGCTTGACTTCACCACCTTACCTCCTCGCTACTTCTATTGCAGTAGAAAAATGTCACTGACAGCCGAAGACCACGGCCGTTCTTGCTTGGAGGTCTAGAAGCTAACGTCGAAAGCTACACCCTAGGACGACATCGCACTCGCGTTGCTGTCAATCTGCAATCCACTCTTGTTTAATTGAAGTTGAAGGTACAGTCACTTAAACCCTATGTTCCTTTCTTTGCAGTTTTTGGGTTACCACGTTTTTGTAGTGGCTATGAACTGTATCTTGTGCTAGTCATATTTAGTCCTTCCTTAGTTTTGTTTGAAAGTTTGAATAATGAATATGAGTGATGTAGGTTTTGATCTAGAGAAAAAAGTTTAGTTCTACACCCTTTTATTTAGGGTAAATTTCATATTTTAGGGAAATAAGTTATGTCCTTTTTTAAATAGAAATAAATTAGGGATAAATGTTAATGGGAGACATAAATATTTTTTTTTAAAAAAAAATTCCCGGCCTGGAATAGAAAGAGAATTTCTTTAAAATTATTTTTAAAACCCTAGACTAGAATAGGAAGAGGACTTTTCCTCAAAAATTATTTTTATTTAAAAATTCAAATCCTGAATAGGCATGGATTATTTTTAAAAATCTTTTTATAAAACTAATATAAATTAATAAAAAAATAAATTAATTAGATTATTTTTAGTACTGAAAGGGCGTTTCGAGTGTTAATACCTTCCCTAAAACGTAACCAACCCACGAACTTAATTTCTATTTGTCCTGTGCTCAAATGAAATCCTAAGAAATTTTCTTAGGGTGGACAAAAATTTACAATTCCATAAACCTAGGGTTGACTAAAGTAATGTTAATTCTAAATATTAATAGCAATTTGTATATAGCAAGATCAAAGATTGTTGAATATTTTGATAAAAATGTACCATGCAAGGAAAGGATGAGAGGATAGCCATGGCTAAGTTGACGTAATCAATGAAAGTATTAGAATAATGGGTTGAGATCATGTCCTTCTGCGATTGGTTTTATAGTTGAAAGCAAAGGTGGGTCAGGTCTCATACATGAGGATTTTGTCATGGTATGCTTGGCATGACATGTCTGAGAAAAACGTGAATCACAAATTAAAAAGAATTGCATAACAGAACAACCATTGAAGATTGATTTTGACAGTTATTTTATTATCTATTTCAGGCATGCAGGGTGTAATTACAAACTGTAAGTTAATTGATTTGCATAACAATTTGATAAGCTTTCTCCCAGGTATGTTGAGCTACAAATTTATTTTATATCCTTTGTAAACATATTCTGATATGGTATGTCGGTCCAACTGGCATAACTTGTAGCTTGTTGCTAAAGATAAGGTTTAAAGAAGAAATATTTGTGAGAATTGTATATTCGAAGGGCTTTTGAGATGTAAGGATTGACTTGCAGTTCTGCACAGCAAATTCGTAATTAATATATGGGATCATATTACCATGAGTTATCATTCAACTTGACCCATCAAATGAAAATTTCAATTGAGCTAGCCTTATTCATATATTAAGTCGATACATTTTTGCATAAATTTACACCCCTAGCCTCCCCAGACTCTCTAAAAATTGTACCTTAGCCATATAGAGTTTTTAAAATTTTCATGTTGGCCCCCACTAAATCTTTTGAAATTCTGCACATATTCTATAAAAATTTGAAAAATTTTTAGATAACTCTTCTATATTTGACACAAAGAATTTTCAAAATTTTATATTAACGTTCAAATACTTTAAAATCATGAGATTAACTCTTTTTTTAACACTTTTTAAACTCAAACTTTAAATCTTCTTTAAATTTATAATATAACTTTTCCAATGTCATTCCTTTCACGTTAGTGCTTATTTTTCAATTATCTTCTACTTCAATTAAACACATTCATTTACTTTTGAATTCAAGTTACAATTATTTATTTGTTTACTCAATGATTTTTGACGATGTTAAAATTTAAATTATTATTTATTAAAATATTTTATATTCATTACTTCTTAATTAAATTTCTTTTATAATTTTTCTTTTTACCAAATTAGAAATTAATAGCACTACAAAAAAATATTGTACTGATGACAGATTTTGCTAACGGTGACATATCTTCAATAAAAATTTAAGTTATTAACAGATAATTTATCAATAAAATAAAAAGTTATACTTCGTTTGTTAATATCTTATTTGTTATTTAGAACTTTACTTTTCAATTAATGTAATGGTGCATGCATTGTGAAGAGTGTTTGATTTATTGTTGGACATTGCATTTATACTGCTTTACATGTGTTAATAAATATATACTTTTTGTATATGTCTTTTACTAATTGGGTATATGACATGGTTGGACGTTGTTAGTAGTTGCTGTTTGTGATACTGTTGGAGCATTTGAGGTGTATTAAATTTGTTTAGAGAATATGGAAATCCTGGAATACTAATGGTAGATGTGTAACAAGGTTTACCCATGTTGACAGAGAACTAGACAAGAGGTTTTTTGATGAGGTCGAGAGTTTCATTAGCTTTGCTTGTTAGTTGCCACACTATTTTTCTGAAGGGACTCATGTTCTTGTAATCAATGTTAAAGTGGGACATTTATGACTCCTAACTAGGGGTGGATCCTGAAATTTTTTAAGTAGTGAGAGAAAAAAAATATATAACATGCTAAGAAAGAAATTATGAGAAGGAAAAAAAAAAACTGTTAGAGAACCTTTATTTTTTTATCTTATTTTTAATAGAATATTTCTTATATTTAATTATAAATTAGTTAGTCATGTCATTTACTTTTATAAATGAGTATTACTGAACAAATAAAATTGTAGTAAAATAAAGAAAAATAAGTAGTAGTATAATAATTCCTAATGAGCTTTTGTCTTATTCTAAGTGGCAGTGAAGGTTATTATAAAATTTCATGGGGACAATCGTGTAGAATAGATATGTCTAATATTAACATTTAATAAACATAGTGAGGATACTTTCCTCCATAGTGTTATATGTAGGTCCGCCCTTGCTCCTGACAGAGTTAACTATCATCTAATCAGTAATAAAATGCAAGTTCTTTCGGTAGTGTGATGATAACATCAATCATTATCAATCTATATTTTTTAATGTTACTTGCCTTGATTTTGGATTGCACTGGTTGGTGAATATTGAAAAATGTCCAAACAACTTTTTGATATGTACCAAGGCACACGTATGGATGGGAAAGTCAAGTAGCCCTGATCGATGGAGGATGCCATTTTGGAAGATCTCCAGAGGCATTGATCCTCCCCATCTTCTAGAAGAAAACGGCAAAAGCTAAGAATAGCAAAGCCTCCGAGAAGCATGATTCACTGTCACACAAGTTGCTCTATGACCTTTGGAGCGTCCAAGAAGTTGGTAAATATTTTTATTTAAGGTCAATTTACCTTTTTTTGTGTATTAATAGTTATTTCAATTTGTGTTTCATTGTGGTGTAATCCTATTTATTTCCTAGAAGAAGGAATCGAGGTGGTCGATCAGTCTTTGATGAGGCATTTTTGTAAGCTCATCAATGGAAAGCTAACAAGGGATGGATCAACGAGTGCTCTAGGGGCCATATATGAAAGTGACACATGCTTCAAATTTTAAATTTTGTATGAATTAATTTATTTATTAAATTATTAGTTGTTACTAATTAGTTCTATGTTGTTTTAATTGCAAAAAATGTTTCAAGCTAAGCTAGAAAGGACCCATCCCTGTTCGCACTCGAGGGAGGTCTCAGTTCCAAGGGTAGTCACCTCGTTGATTGGGTTCAGCTATGGACACAAGCAACCGGAGGACCTTACAAGGGTTGTGTTTATGGTTTGGGCTCATAACCCTCCATGAATATTGACTACTTGGTTCTAGCTTTGCCTTATAGTCCCAACCCTTGGAGTGCATGGAGGAGTTTGATGCTCAGGTCACACAACTGAGGTCACTACTCGGTCGTTAGCTTAGCCATTGACGACTTGCGGAGCACGATCGCTAGCTTATGCATAAGTCAAATGGTGCCTTCTTCAGCAAAGCCCCTTACTCACCTTTGTTGCCACTGCAGTGCTTTTATCCTGGTGAGCACAACGAGGACGCCAAGGACAAGTTTAATTAATGACTGCCTTTCGATGTATTTATTTTTAGGCTTTGACTATAGTGATTCCTGATGATTATTGCCTTTTTTTAGCTTTATTGAATAACATTTACTTTTTTTTATTAAACATCTAATTAAAAATATTTTTAATAATAACATAATTCAAAATAATTTGATGTTATTAGTTTTATATTTCAAGCGAAATAACACGGAGAACTATCCCTTATTATTTTTAAAAGTCTAATTTATCACTACTGAATTTTCCCTCAATAACTACTTCCAATTGGCTAATGATAAATCACTAACCCAAGGCCCATGTCATGAGAGTTAGGATAAGCTCCAAAAAGGTTTAGACAAAACTTGAAAGTGCACAACAAGAATTAATGGAAGATCCCAAAACCAAAGGGAAATTCGAGGTTCTAGAGGAGTGATTGTGTACAAGAGGGGTAAGAGAGTACAAACTGATGCCACGAAACTTTGCTGGAAATGAAAGAGAAAGAACAAGGTGGCTTGTTGTCATCAGTAGAAAAATGCAATAGAAACAAGCCTCTTGATATGTAACAAAGGAGGGGCGAAGTCAGAACATTTATTGGGAGGGTCGAGATATTAAAGGTAATATAATAACAAAAAATTTGAAATTAGCACATAATACAACAACAATAAATAGAATTTTTTTCCACTAAATCATCACACAATACATACATAAAAAATAAATTATATATAAATATTTAATAAATTGAAATAATTACATAAAGTTTAATCTTTTTAATTTTCTCAGAATAAAAAAAATTAAAAAACTTAATGTCCTATCAGCACTAAGTGTTATTTATTAATTTTAAATTCAAGGAACACAATAAAGAAAGTTAAATGACATAAAAATATTTAATTAAGAAATAATAAAAATATAATATTTTGACAAAATAATAATTTGAAATTTATCCTTATTAAAAATTCATTGAGTGAGCACAAAATTAATTGTAATTTGAATACAAAACTGTGAATGAATGAGTTTAATTGAAGTAGAGGACGACTAAATTGACAAATAAGTGCAAGTATACGAGAGACAACACTAAAAAAAATTTTCAAACAAAAATAGGTTTAAATTTTGAGTTTGGAAGATATTAAAGAGAGTGAGTTAATTTTATGATTTTAAAATATTTAAAAATAATATAAAATTTTAAAAAATCTTTGGGTCAAACATAAAAAAAGTTATTTAAAAATTTTCAACTTTGGGATAAACAAGAAATTAGAACTAGAAAGTACATAATTAAAAATGGAGTATTGTGCTTATAAGTGATAAAGAGACACGGCATTTTAGAATATTAAAATTATCATGGGTCATATTAAAAACAAAACCCTCTGATAAGTGATAAAAGCAGGGTTCAGCATTTTTCAAATTTTTGTGGATCATTTTAAATATTTTAAATAAAATACATAGGGAATTTGTTGAAAAGTTTTAAAACTATATAGGCTACTTTTTAAATTTTATAAAACTGATGAGGGGCAAAATTGAACATTTTAATAATTTTAATAGGTATATATGAAATTTTTAAAAATTGAGGGGGCCAGGGTCCCCCGTATCTACGTCCCTTTGCCTCTAGAACAAAGAAAGATGCAAGAAAAGGGACAATGAAGCAATGTCTAGGGAAAAGAAGGGAAGAAAAATGAAAATTAAACTATTCTTTGTAAATTTGTTTATGTCCTGTGGTCTCACTACTTATGATAATGTAGCTCCAATTGTTCAATGATGTTTATTTTATGCCCATAGAAATATTCTCTTGCAAAGATTAACAGCGGAAGAAGTTTATACAACTCTTCAACAAATGCATCCAACAAAAGTCCCAGATCTAGATGAATGCTTGCCCTATATAATTAGATTTTCTAGGACATTTGGTGATTCAATGATTGATACATTAATTTTGGCAATCTTAAACAATGGTGCTGATCTATGTATTCTCAATCAAACCCACGTTTGCATGATTCCTAAACTTAAAAAGCCTGTGCAAATTAGTCAATTTTATCTTATTAGCCTTTGTAGTGTTGAAATCAACTTGGTAACCAAAACAACAAATGATAAACTGAGATTATCCTGATATTGTGGGTGATTTTCGAAGCCACTTTGTCCCAATAGCCTCATAATAGACAATGCCCTTTTCTTTTTTGACCTCTTTCCATCACATGAGAAAAAAGAAGCATGGTAGAAAAGAGAATGTTGCTTTCAAATTGGATATGTCAAAGGCATATAATGGAGTAGAGTGGCCTTTTCTAAGGGCTGTGTCACACAATCATGGATAGAAATAACAATGAAATGTGTCTTTTCAGTTTCCTATTCTCTTTTGGTGATTGGAGAATGGCAAAAAACATTTTGTTATCGGTAACTTGATGTTATGAAACCTACAAAAAAAATCTTAATTTTTGGCAAATACATAAAAAATAAACCGTAAAAGGTATTATAGGTAATATTTTGTAACTATAATTGACATATGCAAGTAATATTGCCATCAATTGCCACCAATAAAGTTTAAAAAAGTAGAAAATAAATTGATTAAATTTTTCATGACGATGCAACTTTTATCAAAGAAGCATGGTAGATATATCCTCTAAAAAATAAAGAAATTATATATTTGTTAAAAAATTTATGAATTTCATTGACCGATGTAACTCTTAGTAAAATAAATAAAATTAGAGTCTAGAAGATAATTGAATTTAATTGGTAGCTACATCCCTTCACTGAAAATCATTGTTCTTCTATTTTGTGAGGATTGATGGAAATATTAAAGATTTTTCATCCAGCAAGTATATTCTCTATTATTTTTGAAATATTTGCATTGTTTGGGCAATCATCACAAGAATAGCAAGAATGAACTTATGTTATAAAATTTTTTTAATACTTTCATCAATCCATATTATATGAAAGTAGCGAGTATTTAAATATTGTTAATTTAATTTAATTTTTACAAAAATTTTAACAAAGTTTTTTCTTAGCAATAGAGAATCCTTATCAAAAAATACACTAAAATTTAAATTCGTTTACTTTGTGATGAGTAAAAAGAAAATGGAAGTGTGAGACATACTCATTCATGCCAATTATTAAATATTACAGAAGTTTGCTATACTCAAACTAACCAATGTCACAAAAGTTTGCCATCATCAAAAGGAAAAGAAAACAAGACAAATATAACAATTGTAAGCACCTAAATTTGTCTAGCAGCCAAAAAATAAAAGTGAATTTGTAAGTGAATTCAAAATTTTTTTACTTAATTTTAGAATATTTTGCATTTTAAAGTGGGTGGAGTAAAAAGAATTAGGATATTTTCTTTGAGCTTTTAGTTATAAATTTTTAAGCAGTTATATTTTAAAAAATAAAAGAAAAAGGAAAAAAAATTTCATTTCAGTAAAAAAAAGGTAGAAGTTTTAATTAAAATGTAAAAACAAAAAAAGAATAGAAAAAAAGAGATTTTAAGAAAGAATTAGTTTTAATTTTAAAAATTTTAGATTTTAAGAAAAATTTTGTGAGTAATGTATTTTGATTTGAAAAATTTTTACAAACAAATTAGAATTTTTAGAAAATAAAAGAAAATAGTTTGAAGAACAAAATTGTTAGAACTATATTACACTTGAGTATCATTTACTGTCTCACCCTCTAACTGGCTATTAACTCTTAATTTCCTAGATTTCTAGAGCCTCATTTCGACTTCAAATCTATGATTTATAACTTATCTGATGGTAACCATTTAAGGACTCTATCGTCCTAACTAATGCCATGAACCCATAGAAATTTCTTCCCACTATATCCGGAAAAAGGAGGAAAAAGGGAGACATTGCAAAGATGGTGCAATGCAGACATAAAAGGGAAGAAAAGCTGAAAGAGAATAGGGACACACGGACAGAAAAGGGCCTGGACACTGAGAGTAAATGGAGAGAAAGTTCTCACTGAGAAAACAAAGCATACAGAGAGGAGAAGAAGCAGAGGAAATACTTGCACACTAACACTCACCTTCACTCCACTTCTCTCATGCATCTTCACTTAACTTAGGCACAAGCTCATGAATTGAGCCAAGAAACCTTTTCCTTATCACAAAAAAAAGTTCCTTTCATTTCTGAAAAACAAGTGGGGCCATTCTCTCTGTTGGATTTTTGGTTGACATTTGAGGTAAGCTCTTTCTGACTCTCCCCCTTATTCTTGCATCCAATTTATGGTGAAGAATTTCGTATGTGAATGAGCTATAGAAATATTGTAATTTGTTTTTGCTTCTTGGTACTGTGACTCTCAAGCTTATCCTCTATTATTTTAGAAATAGATAAGGTTTGAGAGGAGGGAGAGACAGGACAATCTCTTTTAGTTCGGTGGTGTCACTAGCTTTAGTGACATCACCGGCAACCATCTGAGGCGTGGCCATGGTGGCCACACTGCAACAGGGACGTAACACGTCCCTACTGTGTCGTCTTCCTCTGTTAAGACAACACTGTTTTTACTATTTGCTTTCTAGTTTTTTTCTTTTATATAGTATTATTAGATTGTTTTAAGAAAAAAAAGAATAAATGATGGCTACAACTTTGGGAAAAAGTGGGATCATGATTGAATTCAATAAGATTTTTATTTATTTTTAATATTTTTTAAAAATTAATTTGATAAAAATATGAGAATTTAAGAGTATTATTAAAAAAATTTTATAATAAATTTTTTATTTTTAGTGTTTTGAATAGAAAGATAGATTAAAAAAATAGTATTAGTTGGTAAAAGGTAAGCTTTTTTAGTAAATTGTTTAGTTAAGTCACGATTTTTTAAAAAATCGTGACTTATATTAAAAATAATTAATTTAAATAAATTATAAAAAAAAAGTTGGACAGGCTACTATGACAGAGAAGGAGCAGCCTATTCCATGCCTTGACAGGCTGCATCTATTTTATAAAAAAAATAAAAAACATTAATGTGGGTGAATGTTGGGCTGCAAGCTGCAGCCTGTCACTCACCCAAGGTGGGCTGTGGCATGCAGCCCACCATTTTCCTATTTTCCTAATTTGGGCTTAGTTTTAAAGTGAACCCAACTAAAATTTTGGTCTCCTTTTTTATTAAAGAAAAGTAAAATCAAATAAATAAATTAAAATATTTTGTGTTAAGTTCTTTGTACATTAGAGTATGACTAGTAAGTTATATTTTTAGTTTACTCCTTTATTTGTTTAACTTGAATTATATTTTCTTTTTATTTGTGTGCACTTTTTAATATGTGATATAAATTAGTTTGTTTTTACTTAATTAGCTAGTTTATGAGTGGATAATTCACATCTTAATTGTAGACTCCAATGGTCCAATTTAATTCAATAAAAGGTTCCAAAGTCCTCCATGTTACATAATAAAGGATTCCAATAGTTCTAAATAATACAAGATTCCAATAATCTTATAGGAATAATTTCAAAGATGCTCCAATAGCCTATTTTTTTTTTCTTTTTCAAACTTTCCCTTATTCAAACATTTTTATTGAAAGAGAAACATTGCTTCAATTTTTAGGAAATCATTTTCATACAAACCTCCTTGAAGAAGTTAGGGAATTGAAATGAAAACTTTCTTTCCCATAACTTGAAAAGGGAGAGCTTGTTCTCACATTGGAAGAATGTGAGACCTATCTAAATGTTAACTTTAAACTTATAGATATTCTTATTTCTAAATATCTTAAAATCTTACCAAGTAAGGGTCGTGAAAGTGGAATGGAAGTATTCCTTTCTATGACTTGGAAAAGGTATAAAATTTTTGATAGAGCTCACTTTGAAATATTAGAAGCTTAACAATACCTATAAGTATATAGGTATTTTCTTAATTTCAAAATTAGAGTGGAAGCTCCCTTCTTGTTGTTTTACAAATAATAAATCTTTTCTTCAAACTTTAATTCTGACAAGATATTTATGAATAGTTAAATTACAAATAAGGCAAGTCTCCAAGCACTTTTTAAAACCAAAAGGCAACCAAATACCTTCTCTACATATAACCAACCCTTGAACCTATTTTCTGTGATGCAGACCACTTTTTTCAGTGTTTAATCTCATTATTTAATTCTAGATTGGTAGTGACACTAAATTTTTCTTATTTTCTAAACCCTACACCAAAAACATCATGTTTTCTCTATCTTTGCTCTGCATGACGTTGTGACAACAGTTAAGCATTCACTCCCATAACTCTAAAGGTGGGAGGTTGGAATTTGCTATCATCAAACCCAAAGGTGGCTCTTGAGATGGTAAAGGTTGAGACCATTCACTCCTATAAGCCTTATAATGGTTTTTTGGGAGTAGCAGCCACAAAATTTAAAGAAAAGATCAACAACAAATTAAAGGATAAAGATATATATCAAGTAAAGAATAGAAGATACACATAATTGAATGAGATTCAACAAAGCATTCATGGTTGCCAGTTATTGCCAGAGATTGCTAGAAAACATGAAGGAGGCCGAAGTGAGAGAGAGGGGAGAGGAGAGGAGAAAATGGTGCTAGCAAGAGTGAGGGGGGAGTCTGTAGACTCTCTTATATAGTGATTTTATTGGTGGCTCAAAGTCCACACTAAAATTTAAAAATTTTCAAATTTTTTACTATCAAAAAAAATTGGTAGGTAAAAAATTTTAGTAGCATTTTTCCAACCAATCAAACACAATTTAAATTTTATTGGCGGCTATGAACTACCAATAAAATAATTTAGCACCCATCGGCTACCCTGATGCATGGTAGCCAACCTTTCAACCTTTTTTCTTTTTTTTACTGTGATTGGCACCTATTGGCTATCCAAATTAGGGATGGGCGTCGGCTCGGGTTAAACTGTTTTAATCTACCTAAAACCATAAAAAAGAAAATTTGGACTGGGTTAAGATGGGGTAAAATAAATATAATGTAATATTTTAGTCTAAGATGGGGTAAATTAGGTGGGGTTGAATTTTTGCCCCCCTCCCTGTTGGGTTACTGCAATAAGCCAACAAAAATTACATATATATATATATATTTTTTCTATTACTACAAAATGACATCGTTTTGTAGATAATATATGTTTCTTTTGTGATGCTACAAAATAACGTCATTTCATAGCTTGCCCTAAATCTTCTCCAAGCAGCTCCATGACTCTAGTGCCGCTCCTCAGTCCTCCCTTGTCCCTTGACTCCCTCTCTTGCGAGTGACGCGTCTCATCCGCTGTTTCCTCGTCTCCAACAGTCAATGTGTACCCCCACACCTCATCTGAGTTGTCTCGTTCTCTCTCTTATCTAGTCGTCACACTTTGAGACTTTGAGTCCTTAATAGTTGATTGAACCTTGTCAGCTTGCCTCCGTTTGCCTCATGTTCGATTGTCCCCAGGCCTCCACTCTTTGACTTATCCTAACTAGAACTAACTCATCCAAATGAAACCGAGTCATTCCAACCCAAAAATCTTAGTTTGAAAGATTATTTTGACTAGGGTTGGACAAACTAAATGAGGGATTGAGTTTAATTGGATTGAGAAAATTTTGCCTTAACCTAAACTGCCCCACCCAATGCCCACCTCTAACTCCAATACATAGCAGCCAACCTTTTGATTTAGGCCGCTAGTAAAATAAATTGACACTTAATGGTTTTTCCAATGCATGGCATGCAACCATTGGCTTTTCTAATGCATGACAATTGATTGCCGTAATAGTAGGCAAATAATGTTGGTATTATTTTACCAACAAAATGCATTGTTGGCAACCATTGCCATATATTATTTGAAAAAAAAAATTATCCCATTTTCGGTGGCTTTAGCTACTAGTAATATTACCATTTGCAAAGTTGTTGGTTAAATCTTCAAGTCCCTTAGTGGGAAATTAGCATGATATTTTTTGGAAGGAATACCAATGGATATGTCTATTTGAGGGTAAAATTAAACTTTTTAATTGGCTAACACATATCTACCACAAAATCCATTAGTAATATTAAATTTGCTTATTTTAATCAGCGGATGATGCATCCACCAGAAATTGGGAAATTGCTTGTAGTGTAAAAGAAATTAATTATATGAAGAGAAATTACTAATTCTTCTATTTTAAGGAAGACTATCACTATGGAAAAATTTCACATTTCTTACAAACAATATACACCGGTAATATAAGAAATCCATAGATAAAATAAATTTTTGATGGCATTTTTGGCAGATTTATATCAACTAATAAAAGTATCATTAGTAATATTCTGTGGCGATATTTATGGTTGTTGATAATATTATTGAATATCCCAATAGCTGCCAATAAAATAAAAAATGACAAATACTAAATTGGTTAGTTTATCTTAATGATTTACATTTAGTTATTTAATTTTATCAATGGATACTATCCCCCTGTAAATAGAAATATATTTAATAAAGAATTTATTAATTTTGGCAGTGGATAAAATCTTTGGTAAATTGAGATAAATTAAAATGCACAAGACATTAGAATTTAATTAGTGGGTATATCTCTTGATAAAAATAACAAAGCTTATAAATTATTGACAATTGAGGCCGTTAGAAAATTTATTTGTTTTTTTTAGAACAAACTAATAGAAGTATTGAAAATTTTCAATTCTAAATTTTATTTCTTACTCATCCTAAAATAATTGCATTGTTTAAAATAATTATTTCGAAAGAGATCAACAAGAAAGAACACTCAAAACTGAAAATCTCTAGCACCTCTATCAGTTTATCTAAACCTGCAAAGTATAATAAACAATTGCATTAGGTTTTACTATCAATTAACACCATGCTTGAATCAAAAAAGAATTTGGACTTACCCTCATGGATAACAAATAAAACAAAAACCAGTGGCAAGTAGAATCAATTAACACCATGCTAGAAATTCGGACTTATAGAAGCTATTTTCATATGACAAAGAAGCTATTTCTATACACAATCAACAGGGACAAAATTAGCAGCACCAAATCCAACCATCACTAAAAGAGAGTAGTGAAGAGAGGAGAGGGAAGGAGTAATGGCAAAAATATACTAATGATCACCGAAGGAGGCCGAAGTGACAGTGAGGGAGTTAGGAGAGAGAAAAGAAGAGATCTATGGTGCCAACGGGTGCAGGATCGCCAAAGGAGGTTGACATGACAATAAGGGAGAGAGAGGAGAGAAGAGGGAAGAAACAAAAGAAGTTTGCAATGCAGTCTACATACTTATTTATAAAGGTAGTTTACAGGCAGCCTATAGACAATTAGTAAAATTCAAAATTTTCAAAACTTTTAACTAGCATCTAGATGTGGCAGGTAATAAAATTTGGTACCATTTATGTAGCCAATCACAGAAATTTTAAATTTTACTAGCAGTTTTAACTGCCATAAAAAATAATTTGCAGCCATTGGTGGCCTCGATATGGCATTGCCAATAATTCGTCTATGTCTTATTGATCGTTTATACCATCGGTAAAATTAATTCATACCCTATTGGTTGTCTAATGCATCATTATGATCTGTGTGTGTTGCTAATTTTACTGACAGTTCTAGCTACTAATAAAACTGACATGAAATTTGACTAATTGTACCAACACCATAATGGTGGGTAAAACAATTTGGTGCCATTTTTACAACCACTCAAAGGCATTCTAATTTATACTAGCAGCCGTAATATCCAATAAAATTAAGTTGCACCTGTTGGCTACCTCAAAGCATGATTTAAATAATTTAATTTTTACTTGTGATTTCTGCCATTGGTAAAAATAAAGTAATAACTTTAGCGCCATTTTCACAACTAATTGAAGTCACTTGAAGTTTACTAGCAGGCCCAAGAATTAGTGTAATTAAACTATTCATTTTCATTACTCACAGCTTATAGCAGTTGCTAAAATTTATTGGCACATGTTTGCTACCCGAGGCATACTTAAACTATTCAATTTTTACTTGTGGTTTGTGCCATTGATGAAAAAACATGGATAATTTTTATTGCACTTCCAACGCTATAGCCACCAATAGTATTACCATATGAAAAAGCAATCGGTTTACTTGCCTGTTAAATCTTTCCACCACTTGGTAGGAATTTGGTGTGTAATTTTCTATTGGTTTTACCAACCGATTTTATTATCCATGGGTAAAATTTTTTTACTACTTCGTATATATCCCCCACATATTCTACCAATAAAATTAAATTCTCTTATTTTTACTAGCGGCTGTCAAAATAATCTACCAGAAATCAAGAATTTTCTTGAAGTGTATGTGTAAATTCTCAAAATAGATGTGAAATTATGTAATAGCTGCAAAATACAAAAAAAAAAAATGTGAGAGAAATTTACTCTTATACTCTAAACTCTTATTTTATAATGAATTGGTTGGTGGAATACAATTTGAATTTTAACTTTATAAAATTAACCTTCATTTCCCTAGAGACAAACAAAGTCAATTAAAATTAAATTTTCTCTTTTACTCCTCCCACGGCTAAATAACCCTTTGCTAATTTTATGTTCTTGAATAATTTTTTATTTGCTAATTTTTTTGTAGTCTATTTTAAAATGTTTATAGAGACTAAATATTGTACGCCATGAAATTTTAGAAACCTAATATGTGAAATGATAGTTAGGGCCATGGCCATAAATTGAGGGGTTTGAATAATTTATAAGAGGTTGTTAGGAACTTTTAGTTGGGCTAAGAGTAGAAATTTTATTTGAATTCTTCTTCAATTTTGAAGAATTTGCTATTGTGATGTTCTTGCTGTTATTACACGATAATAAAATGTTTTTCTAGGTAGTTGTCCTTTTATTTATTGAGATATTTATTCATATTAAAATTTAAATTAAAATTCTATTTTAGTCCCTTAAATAAGATCATTTTTAATCTAGTCCTCATAAATTTAATTTCATAAATTGGTCCTCCAAAGATCATATTACGGTGCAGCTTTCAAACTTGGAGTGAGATTTCATTCAAACTTTGTACTTTATGTGTTCTACTTGATTATAGAAGAGAAGTGTAGCATTAGCAAAATATCCAATTAGTTGCAGGCTTTGTCTCCGCTGCTTACGGCATTTTTTGACCATGTTTGTCTCCAGCGTCTTCCATCTTCCTCCTATTTGATGCATTAAAATCGGTCTTGGGCAATACAGGAGAAAATGAATTACTGTTGGGATGCTTTGCTCAATATACATAATCGAATTTAATTTGTGCGTAAGAGGCAATAGCTCGCTCAGGTGAGGCAATAGCTTCCTCGAGTTCCGAACATATAAAAAGATATCTATTCCATTTAATAACTATTTGTAATCATTTTCTGTAACTAAGTACGGATGGGCTCAAATTTTTCTTACAAACTTTCAATTTAATCATAATGAGGTGACAAATTTTGTTAAGTTCCGGTTAACGAATCTATATAATAATTCCTTATTTGCTAAATCTAAATGCAAAACCACTTGTATCACTACTTAGAAATATATCAAAAGTCAGAAATCTCCAAACAAAACACATTGCAAGTGATCAAGACCTTGTTAACTAAATATTCATCACTTTCCTCCATTTTAAGTTCATTAACTTTTTATTTAAGGAAGGAAGTTTTCTTGAAAAAAAAGGCTCTGCTAAAAGTTGTTAAAGCCAATAAGGAAATGTAGAGTACACAATGCCATATCTAATTGCCAAATAGAATTTGCAAAATCCAGTGTGGATATTGCTAACACTGATACTGAAGTGCTCGCAAAACAAAAAACGATACTTGCAGACACAATCAGTCATTCGTCTTCTCCATGAATTGAAAGAAGCCCTGTCTCCATCCACTTTTAAGAGTAAAGGTTCCACAGATTCCCCAAAATCGAACACTAAATCCAAGCCCCATGCAGATATAAAATCCCAAGCTTATTTCTCTAAATATCTGTCGTAGGCATATGACTGTGTGGATTTTCATCCTCGGGGCATTCTTTTTGGAGCAGTGGACCACAGGGCCAATGGTCTCCAATATATGCAGAAGCTAGTCCAAACAGATTTGTTTATTGAAAGGTTCAAGGAAGCTAATCCCAACTGATTTGCAATACTGTAAGGTATCCCTCCGATTAATTGATTGTTTGAGAGATCGATACTTATCATGAATCTTAAATTTTTACTATACTTATAATCTTCTCCTTTCCACATTAGTATTGCAAGTCAACGAAGGACAGAGTTATTCCACTTCCACCAAAAAACAAATTCTTATGTCTTACAAGAAAAAATATTCCTTGAAAGCTCCATATGTGACAGCGTAGATATGTTGTTGAGGCAATATGGTGTATTTCCTGTTATGTTGTTTTGAGAGAGGTCCAATATTTGGAGATTTTGTAAACTGCATAGACTTATAGGTGTGGTCCCCTGAAGTACCAAGTCCTATTTTTGATAGGATGGTTGCTGAGCGCAAATTGCGGTTGTCATCTTTCATTAGTTTTTCTCTCTCACATATTTCGAGAAATGGCAATATGGTTATTGCCCAGTTATCATTCCTTGTTTCTGAGGCATTTCGGGTATCAGATAATATGCCCTAGCAAATTGTGTCTTGATCACCAAGTTGCTCCCGATTAATAAAATTTTTTGCCACTGTTTTCAGTAAAAAAAAAAAAATAACTTATATCTTTCAAGGTTGATTACCATAAAAAATACTTAATTTTTTTGTTTTTCAATTTTTTTAATGCATGCAAATGTACACTGTGTTGACCCTAAAATTTTTAGTTTTAGAGTCGTCATCGATTTAAATTATTTAAGGTGAGATTGGACACCTAATTAAAAAAAAAATAGTCTATGTTTTCAAAAATTGGGTTCGGAGGTTGGTTATGTTTTAGGAAAGGTATTACCACCCTAAACACCCTTTCGGTACCAAAAATGATCTAATTAATTTATGTTGGTTTTAAAAAATATTTTAAAAATAAATATTTTTTAATTTAAAAATAATCCCTGCCCATTCCGGATTGAGATTTAAAAATAAAATAATTTTGAGAAAAATTCCCTTTCTATTCCAGGTCGGGTTTTTAAAAATAATTTTAAAAAAAATTCTTTTCCTATTTCAGTTCAGGGTTTTAAAAATAATTTTCAGAAAAAAATCTTCTTCCTATTTCAGTCTAGGTTTTTAAAAATAATTTTGAGAAAAATTTCCTTCCTATTTCAATCTAGGGTTTTAAAAATAATTTTGAGAATAACAAGATTAAGTGTATGTGTTATCTCCTTAAATCTCTATCATTGTGTTTAAAAGAAATAAATTCTAATACCAAATCCTGAAATACATCATTATATTAAAGCATGTTTATAATTCAAAGTCGTCAAAACCAAAATAATTCATAAAATTTCTTTAACAACTAATATTTTATGATGATTAAATCAACTTTAAATTTCCTTAAAATTAGATTAACATTCAGACTACAATAATTTAATTCAATAAAAATATAACAAGTTTCAATTCAGCTAATATGAATTTGGAAGTAAAAATTTAATCTAATCATCAAAAGAAAACATAAGTTAACAATTCAAGAAATTCAAATACCAGCATAAACTCTCAAGAAATTAAATGACTATACCTTTCTCTCTTAGGGACAAAATAGTGCTCAATTCCGCACAGTAAAACAAGGCTGGATCTCTTGATTTGGAGAACCGGCGGCTAGTCTTTGGGGCTGGATTTTCTCTGAAGTTTCTTCCTCAAAGTGCCACCTTTTTACTTTTAAAAGTTGACTTTTCCTTGTAGGCTTTAATTTTCGTCATTTTTCCCTTTTCTAAGAGAGTGCCCAGATTTTTCTATAGTGCAGTTACGTGTGTTTCTTTTCTCTCCGTAGGTGGCTGAGAGTTTGTTGAGAGTGTGCGTGAAGCTTCCCCATATATTCCTCTAGTGGTGCAGTGAAGCGTTTTATAGTTTTTTTGCAGAAATTTGTTCTCAAGTTTAACTTTTATTTCTTAATTTTATCCTAATTTTTTTTATCTTTTTACATTTTAAATTTTTATATCTTAATTTTATCTATTATCTTTTTAATTTTTATTTATCTAATTTATTTCTTGACTTTATCTTATCCTATCTTTTATCTATTTCTTTCATTTTCTGATTTTCTTTTAGATTTATCTTTATTTTTTGATTTTCTTTGAATTTATCTTCATTTTTTTGAATTATCTTGAATTTATTTGATTTTTTCTGATTTTTCTTAGAATTATCTTTATTTTTTCCTAATTATCTTAGATTTATTTGATTTTTCTTATTTTTTTTAATTTATTTGATTTTTGGTTTTATTTTTTTATTTTTATTTTTAAAGATTAAATTTTCCCATATGATTATGCACCAGTATTGATTTGGGAAATTAAAGTGTTATTAAAATATGTTTATTAAATTTACAAAAAAATTAATACAAGATGAAAATGTGTTGATTTTTATTATTAGATTTAATAATTTAAATCTTTTAAATAAATTATTTATAAATTTTAATTTATAAAAATAAAAAAATTATATTTTTTTTACAACAAATAACAAAATTAATATTAATTTTTAAAGAAGTGGGAATTTAAAAAGCCATTCATTTGAAAAAAATAAAGTCAATCCAGTCAAGTAAATAAGGCCAGAGGACAGATTATAATTTGGGTAACCGACAAGACTCATACAGTGATGTCTCTTGATGCAAATGCGAATGTCGCAGTCGACAACGACTAGTTTACAGTACACACCATAAATAAAGAAGAATGATAAAGTTATCGATAAATTTATATTTTGATTATATATATTTATATAATTTATTATTATTTTATTATAAAAGATTGGGCTTCCACATGATATCTTCATGCAACCCTAAAATTAATGGAACAGTTAGTGACACAGACTTTGAGGGACTTTGTTTTTAAAGGGTAGTGTTATTTTTATGTTTTTTTTATATGTTATTTATATTTTTAATTTTTTAAAATAAAAAATAAATAATAAAAATTATTATTTATCTTTTATTTAAAAAAAAAAACGTAAGCAATTTATGCAAAAGAAACATACCAATAGTATTACCGGTTGTTAAATATGTAGAAAACAGATGAGCCTGGCACAGATTTATAATGCTAAGCTATTACAAAATAATTCTGGCTATGAAGGTGACAAAAAACTGCTTAATTTTTTCAAAAGCATTCCGCAGCACACTGAAAACCTGTCCAATATTTTAGGGAGAACACTATTTTATCAAATAAAATATGTACGTGACAAATATTATTAATTATTGAAATGCTAATCATATAAACAAAATTTTCAAAATCCAAATTCAATAGGAAACTGCTGACACAAGTATTGAACTGACTTCTACAGCCAAAGATAACGAGTACTTTCAATCATTACCCATTACTTACATATCAGCCTTGCATTTTTCTTTTAATTCTTGCTGGAATAAGAGCTACTTGAACGCACACCCAATCACTCATCTTCTCTAAGAATTGAAAGTAGGCTTGTCTCCATGCACTTTTCAAAATCATGGTTCCAAAGATTCCCCAAAATCCAATGATAAATCCAAGACTCATACAAACAAAAAATCCAGAGCTTATCAATTTGTCTTCATCCTTCTCAGATTCCTCTCCTGGAATGGTTGTTCCAAGGGTATGATTGTCCAAATTTCCGTCCTCAATGCATCCTTTTCTCAATGGCGGGCCACAAAGCCCGTGGTTTCCCATATATGCAGAAGCATCAAAACTTTGTAACTGGGTGCCTGATGGAATTTTGCCTGAGAAGTTGTTGAAAGATAAGTTCAAGTAAGCAAGGAAACTCAAATTTGAAAAGCTTGCTGGAATTGTCCCAGATAGAGAGTTGCTTGACAAGTCAAGGGATTCTAGCAATGTCATTTGACCAAAATTATCAGGAATGAATCCTGTGAGGTTGTTTCTCGAAAGGTTCAAGGAAGGCAGTCCTAACAAATTTGCTATACTGTGAGGAATCTCTCCAATTAATTGATTGTTTGAGAGATCGATACTTCTCATGAATCTTAGATTTTTACCATACTCATAGTCTTCTCCTTTCCACCTTAGTATCGCATTGTCAAGGAAAGAGTGATGCAAGAAAGCGTCAAACAAGTGATAGTCAAACAGAATTGTTGCATCTTCATCGAGTAGAAAATCATTTGTCTCATAAGAAGTAATAAACTTTGAAAGCTCCATATGTGACAACGCAGATATGTTATTGAGGCAATATGGTATACTTCCTGCTATGCTGTTTTGAGAGATGTCCAATATTTGGAGATTTTGTAGACTGCATAGACTAATAGGTATGGTCCCCCGAAGCATATTGGCCCTTAAGCGCAAAACAATCAAATTTGACAATTTACGGCCAATCCATGTCGGCAACATTCCATGAAGATTATTCTCTCCAAAATCAATAATCCGCAACTGTTGACAATGCTCCAAAAAGGGCATCTCACCGGTTAGACTGTTGTTACCTAAATGAATTGTCTTAATATTTTGCAAAGAGCAAATTGACTTTGGTATTCTCCCAGAGAGATTGTTGTGTGCCAAATTTAAAATTTCCAATTCTGGAAATTGTTCCCAACAATCTGGAATTTTGCCAATGAATAAGTTATTGGAAAGGTCAAGATGAGATAAGATTGGTTGTAATCTCGTACAAAAGAAAGAGAGGGACCCTGAGAACATATTTCTTGAGAGAATCAAGAAAGAACAGTTTTGTTGAAAAAGTGGCAAAGGACCGGATAAATTATTAAAACTGAGATCCACACCATAGGCAAAATCATGAAAAAGAGAAGGTGGGAATGCATTGGGTAAAGAACCATAAATATGATTGTGGGAAAAATTCAAGTATATCAAACTAGAAGATTGTTCCCAAAACCATTGAGGAATTGAATATGAGATTCCAGCATTTGAAATGTCTAGGGACCAAAGTGCCCTTTGATTTTTAAGCCACACGGGAAAGTGAGGACCTAAAGTGCATGAAGAAGCAAATAACGATGCTAGTTGAAAAGGTGGAATCCAATTTGGACTCAATTTAAAATGAAGCAAATTTTGGGAGACATCAAAAACTAGTAATCTCGGTAGATTGGATAAATTTGCTTCACTTATTACACCACTGAATTGATTGTTCTGTAGAATTACCCATTCCAACGATGGAAGACGTATAAACTCAGGCAATGGCCCACTCAAGTTGTTATCCCTTAAATACAAACTGACCAGGTGAGGGAAGTTCCCAAATGATTGTGGAAATAACCCATTCAAACTAGTATTGTCAAGATATAAACCCTCTAGTGATGAAAATCTTGAGAAATCAGGAAATGATCCACTACTGAATGGATTGTCACGTAGATCCACAGACTTTATAGTATTTTGGGCGTAACATAAATTCTGAATTGAGTCACTAAGTTTTCCTCCAACTTCGTTGTCGGACATACGTAACTCTTCTAAATGACACATATGCTGAAAGGATTCTGGTATGCCCCCCTCAATTTTGTTTCGTGAAAGATCAAGAAATTCAAGAGAGACCATATTGGCAAAATCATCTAGAATAGGACCTTCCAAGGCATTCTGTGAGAGATCAAGATGAATGAGGACTTTACTGACATTAAGCACCCAAGATAGAATAGAAATACTCAAGTCATTTCCTGAAAGATCAAGGAGTTTAAGAGTAGTGGAAGTGTTCACATGGATGAGAGATTTAGGATAGAAGTGAGGAAGCGAACAAGATGCTAATGTGAGCTCTAATAGAGAAGGGACCTTGCTACTTATTGATGATTGCCAATTTACGGCATGACTTAAATCAACATATGTCAAATTAAGGTATTTCAACGATGAAAGATGAGAAACCCACTCAAGGTCTGTTGCCGTTAAACCATCATTATAACCAAGGTCTAGAGTTTGCAAATTGGAAAGGTTTTGAAGCTCACGAGGAATGGATCCACTCAACCCAGTTAATGCAAGCTTCAAGTCTCTCAATTGACCCAGCGAACCGAGGCACTTTGGGATCTCATGATTGATCGAGTTTTCAGTGAGATCCAAGTAAGTAAGATGTTTCAATTCACATATTGAGGGATGTATCTTACCTTCAAGATTTACAGCATGAAGATCCAGCATGGTGACATGACTTGTCATATTATTGCACGATACTCCTTTCCATTTGCAGCAATCAATTTCTTCTCTCCATGTAGAAAGAATAGCGCTTGATCCTCCAGTGAAACCATGTTCAAACTTGAGAAGAGATTGCCTCTCTGTCTCCAGACATCTTATTGTAGGAGAATTTGCTCCACATAAGCAGATGCATAGAAACCCAACCAGAGGTAAGAGGTAGGACTTGTAATTGTTTACGAAGATCGACATGCTTAGAAGTGTGTTGGATACTCTAAGCAAGTGCTATTTATAAACATCTCTCAGAGCTTCATTTTTTAGTTACCCGATCTTACCCTTTGCGTCACGCACACAGATTTCAACGAAACAAAATTTGAACAATACGCGTCATTATTGCTTTCGTCAGACATAGACAATTGAGACGTCACTCAAGAACTAAGGGCCGCAGAGGTCTTTTCCTTTACTAATTAATATTAAATGTAACGATTCACCATCAAAACAAAAAATCTTAATTTCCAAACACAAAGATTATATTTTTTTTCTTTATGCCTAAATTAAAAAATTCCAATGAGACGGACACGTTGTACATTAATGGAATGCACATTTTACTCTGCTTTTTACATAAATTTCTTTTATTTTTTAAAACTTTTTAGTTAAAACAGCAAAATATTTTTTTCAAAAAATTTATATTTGATCCTTTCTGCATAAATAATCTCATGCAGTTTTTTTGTTATAATTTATGAATTTATTTCATAAAAACACAATAAAATACTAAAAACATTTGGATATTTCATGTTAAATTAGGATTATATCTAGTACATTTATAAAATATAAAAGAGATTATTATAAGTTTTACTCGAATCGATTGCAATAGCACCCAAAGCAGCCCACCATCTTTGTTGACCTCAAAATATGGCATTTTCAGACACTTATAACAAATTTTTTGTTTAAACTTGGAACGAACATTTTTGTATAAAATTAAATACAAATAAACTTTCCGCAATAAACCAACTATTTTATTATTTCTACAACTAAAATTATAATAAATCTTTATTTAAAAATCTGAATTATTAAATTTAATAAATTATTACAAAAAAAGGTCTAGAGTTTACAAATTGGAGAGATTTTGGAGCTCACGAGGAATAAATCCACTCAACTGTGCGTTAGATGTTTCAATTCACATATTGAAGGACAATAATATTATACTCGCACACTTTTATCTGTAACTTTTTTATCTTTTATTTAATTTTTTTAAACTATCGTTAGTTTAACATAACCCCTTGAGAGATGTATCCTACCTTCAAGACGTATAGATAATTCAATTTCTTCTCTCCATGAGGAAAGAATAGCGCTTGATCCTCCAATGAAAACCATGTTTCACCTTGAGGAGAGATTGTCTCTCTGCCTCCACATCTTGTTGTAGGAGAATTTGCTCCACATAAACAAATGCAAAGAAACCCAACTAGAGATAAAAGGCAAAACAAAATTTGACCAATAGGCTCCAATAGAAAGCACTTCTCTGTTCAAACAGGACAGCACTTCCATGTGACCGAGACATTTACTGACATATTTCTTTTAAAAAAATGGTGAAAAGACATGTGCTCAGATGATATAAAATAAAGGGATACTGTTATTGTTATATTTTTTAAAAAATTTAAAAAATAAATAATATATATTATTTATTTTTTAAATTTAAAAATAAAATATAAAAAAAATAAATATAACATCGTAACAATAATTTTATCTAAAATAAAACGATACAGTTTCTAAGAAGGGTTTGTTATATAAATATTTTTAATGATATAATTTTTATATTTATATTTTTATAATTTATTTATATATAATATATAAAATTGTATTTACATATGTATTTTCTTTTCTAAAATTGCGAAGTTCATTATGAGCTTCCATATGCTCAACTATGAAAATCTGTACAACTTTTTCAATGAATGCGAGACTATGTATAGAAATGAAGAAAAGGTTAAAAGCACTGTTTGACCTTTTCTTTATTTTTACACGTAAATTAAATACGAAAAAAATATTTTGTCAAAGTAGCATTTCCTTTTTTGATTGCCTTGCAAATCCTTTGGAACAATATTTCTTTTGCATCTAAAACTACTCCTTAATTTAAATAAATGATTTAAAATATTATTTAATTGTATATAAAACACAGAAGAGATAATATCTATTTTTACAATACCTTATTTAGAAAAGTATCTTTCAATTATAATTAAAATTATGAATTTCATTTTAATAGAAATTAAATTTTACTTTCTATTTTTTGTTTTCAAAACTTTATCAACTAAATCAATTTTAATTTAAAATTTGTAAATTCCCTAAATTTATGAAATTATATTTTATTACAAATCAACTCTATAAATTTTTAATTTATAAAATATTTTTTATTATAATTTAAATTTTAAATCCCTTTCTATTAAAAATAAATTTCTATTTATTTTTTTATTTTATACTTCTTACACAAACTTTTTTTCATTTTTAAAACCAACCTAACCCCTTTTATATTTTATGAATGTATTATATATAAATTAAATTTATTATGAACTATCAAAAAATATCTTGAGTTAAGTTATGATTTTTAAAAAATATTTTTATTAATTAAATAATGAAATTTTTTTAATTTTAAAATCTTTTTGTACAGAAATAATTAGATGTGAGTATTTTTATAAAAAAATTAAATTTATATATAATGTATAAACAAAATATAAGAAAAATTATTATAAATTTAAAAAAAGGAGAGTTTACATAAAAAAATTTAAAATATAAGCAAAGGTAAAATAATTTATGCATGGCATTATATTTTGGAATATTTTGTTTGATCTTTGATGACTTGTCATTTGGGAAGTAGAATATTTTGTGCAGTGAATATTGAGTGGTGCCGGCAGAATTGACTAACGTGGAAAGAACTTCCCAACGCAAAGAAAAGTAAAAGGGTCTTCGTGGAAAATGGTTAGCAAGTGAGAGGAAGTTTGCACTCGAAACTGACACATACGTATGGTCCGTTTACTCAAACGACTTTATATTATAAAATTGTATTTATTAAAAACTCATTTCGTATTTTGATAATTACAAGATTTTTAAATAAAATAATATCAATTATTTTCACACTTTCCAAGTAACTCCTTTCAATTTCTCTCATAACCCAGTAGTATATTATCATCACTTTACGCTCAATGACCAAGATCTCCAATATCTTAGGCAGGTGAGCATCCGATTGCAATGGAATTGAAAAAGCACCCAAAGCACCCAAAGCAACCTACCATCTTTGCCGACCTCAAAATATGACATTTTTTTAATTATTAATTTTACTTATCATCTTTTAATTATTTTTTAAAAAAAAGAAAAAGAAATGGTGTATCCATATTTAAGCATGGTATAAAAAACTCGCAGTCATGTATAAATAGTTTTATAGTAATTTACACAATTTGGTATGTCTCCATTAATTTTATAAATAGGTACCAAAGTGCTCACCCCATCTTCTCTCCACCCAACTACCCAACTGACATTTTTGTAAATCTCTTATTATCTCGTTAAATAATTTATTGAGTCAAATTATACTTGTCATTCCTAATCAGTTCGTAACCTCGATACATATATTATCATGTCCACTAGCTTAATTTATCAGTATTCATTTTGTTGTAGTTTATGATAAAATTTTCTAACATAATTAGTCATTACACAATAAATTTGCAATGTTGTAAAGCATATTCTACTATAATATTTTAATAACATAGTATTTATGTTTCTAATGAAATAGCAATATAAATAAAAATAAAACTTTTGAAGAGGGTATTATACGCAAGCTAATATTTCTGAATTTGCTTTGCTTGCGTATAAAATAGATATAATCTTGTTCATGAAAGGAATGGTAACCAGCATATTAGAATAAGGATTTCGTAGATTTCTGTTGATCCAAAAGATCGAAACTATACAAATTAATGGAAAAGACTTTATTAATGTTGATCAAAGAAAGCTTTAATGTCATGGTGGATTTTAATTGAATTCGGAGATTAATTCATTCAGTTGTAAAGGAAATAGATGCTTTGAAATAAGGGGCAAACTTTTTGAAACCCCAAGGCATAAAGGTGAATAAATTATACGTTGTAATTATTTAATTTTTATTATTTATAAAAAGAAATTTAATTATATAGAGAGAAAGCCCCCAACTTTTTATTTAAATTCTTCTTTTTTAGTAAAGTAGTGCTAACTATTTTCACCATTTTCCAAGTAGTTCCATTTAATTTCGTCAAGGCTCGGTAGCATATTACCATCACCTTATTCCAATGGCATACAACAGCACTCGTAGCAACCTACAATCTTTGCAGACCGCAAAATATGGCATTTTCATCAGTTTTAGAGGTGAAGACACCCGTAATAATTTTACTAATCATTTTTGTACTGCTTTACAGAGAAAATATGTATTTATATTTAAAGATGACAAAAGCCTCAAGAAAGGGGAAGCTATATCATTAGAGCTCTTCAAAGCAATCCAAGAATCACGAAATTCTATCAATCTTTTCAAGAAACTATGCTAATTCAATATGGGGCTTTGAAGGAAATGACAAAAATTGTAGATTGCTTTGAACAAATGGAACATACAGTTTTACCAGTTTTTTTATGATGTGAATCCATCTGACGTAAAAAAGTAAATTAAGGTTAATGAGAAAGTCTTTTCTCAACATGAAGAAAGATTTAAAGAAAAGGTAAGAGAATGGAGGGCAGCTCGACAAGATTGGCCGAACTCACTGGTTGTGATGTAGAAAATAAGTAAGTAATCTTTCCTTAGTGTCTTACATATAATTAGAAAAGAACTTGCATTGATTTGTGTTCGTTTTTTCCTATTACCTGCTCATGCTTTGTACAGAAATATAAATTCATTCATAACTTCCGAGTTAGATTACGACAGTTTTATATTTTTGATGGACATAACTTTTAAAATAATTAATAAAAAGATTATTATCTTTTCACATAATGCACATTTTCCTTAAATTCTTTGGCGATGGTTAATTTTGTATTCTTGTCTTCCTTTTCCTTTCAGATCAGAGTCTACCAAATTTGAAGAAATTGTTGAAGAAGTAATAAATAAATTAGGTCACGTGCTTTCAATTCTCATTGATGACCTAGTTGGTTTTGACTCTTGGGTAGAAGCATTAGATAAGCACTTGGCTTTAGGCATGGATGATGCTTGATTTGTAGGGACTTGTGGGATGGGTGGAATAGGAAAGACAATTCTTTTTGCAGCTTTTATCAAAGAATTCCTCACAAATTCCAGGCTCATAGTTTTATTCATGATGTAAGCAAAATTTCTAAAGATAGTGGTCTTATTTGTGCACAAGAAAAACTTCTTCGTGAAACACTAGGGGATGAAAATTTGAAGGTACAAGATATTGTTGAAGGAGCCAGTTGGATAAAAAATAGACTGTCACTTAAAAGGTCCTTGTAGTTCTTGACAATGATGATCAATCTAATAAATTAGAGAATTTCGATAGATAACTGAGCTGGTTTGATGCAGGCGGTAGAATCATCATTACAAGTACAAATGAGCATATCCTTAGAACACATGAAATATATTTAGTTTACAGGGCTAATCAATTAAATGAAGATGAAGCTCTTCAACTTCTTTGTAGAAAAGCTTTAAAAAATGATAAATCCTTGTAAGATTATAAGAAGTTGATTGAACGTGTATTGCAATATGTGAAAGGCCTTCCATTAGCCACTAAAGTATTGCGTTCTTTTTCATTTGGCCAAAAGGCATCGGAATGGACAACCACCTTGGATAGACTGTAAGAAAGTCCTAAACTAGAGATTATGGATGTGCTTCGAACAAGTTATGATGGATTAGTTGAACTAGAAAAGGAAATATTTTAGATATTGCTAGTTGCTTTAGCAAAAAGAAGGAAGCCTACGTAAAATATATTTTAGAAAGATGTGAATTTCATCCGAAGATTGCAATGAAAAGTCTAATGGAGAAATCAATTATATCGATTCAAGGTCAACTCATATGGATGCATGATTTGTCGCAAGAATTGGGTAGTAATATTGTACGAGAAAAATCCCCCAAGAAGCCTTGAAATTGGAGTAGGTTGTGGGTTTATGAGGATTTTCATCATGTTATAATGGAAAACTAGGTATGTTGTCTTTTAAAAATCATTCCTCAAGTTATCATAATTTTCATTGAAGACAATTTATATAATTGGAGTAACTCCATTTTTTATATTTCTAGTTAATGCTATTTTTCTAGGGGACAAAAGATGCTGAAGCCATAATTTTGGATTAAAAGATAAAAAGGAACCTCCTTTATTGAATGCAAAGATTAATAAAAAATGAGCAACCTTAGACTACTCATAATGAAAAGGGAAAAGTACTTTTCAAGAAACCTCAGTTGTCTATCTAACCAATTAAAATAATTTTTGTGTCATATGTATCCTTTCAAATATTTGCCATTTAATTGTCATCAACCAGACAAAGTAGTTCACTTGTCCATGCAACTCTGAGAAGGTGCAAAAATAATCTTGATGCTCGAAACTTGAAGGTAAAATATCAATCTCATTTCATTTTGTAAAGTAAATTAGTATACAATTATGACAAATTATCATTTTATTCAATGTGTAACTAGTTCTCTCCTCTCCAACCCACTTACCCTTTCACAGCATTTTCACAATTTGAAAAGCATAGATCTCAGTTTCTCCAACAATCTTGTTGAGTCCCCAGATTTCCGTGAAGTTCCATATCTTGAGTGACTAGATTTTGTAAATGCACAAAACTATCAGCTTTCCATCTATCAATTGAATGTCTAAAGATGCTTGCTTTCTTGAATTTGTATGGCTGCAAAAGTATTTTCATTATTCTTGATTGCATATTGGGTCTAATTTCCCTTGAAACTCTTTGTCTCGAAGGTTGTTCAAAACTTCAAAAAACATTTGGCCAATCAACAATTTGTTACAAAAGACATCAAGGATCAGTTATTGTGCCTTGGGCTTCTTTGACCAATCTATCCTCATATATGAAATATCTTACTGTAGGTTTTTGTTGTCTACGCAAAGTCCTTGATTCTATAGGATGGTTATTGCTTGGAAGGCCTTTATTTGGATAGAAACAATTTTATTACGCTTCCTTTTGCAATCCATAAACTCAGACTATTTTCCTTGGAGCATTATAGGATTCTTGGATATTTGCTCGACCTTCCACTAAGTATTGCTTCATCAGATCAAAAAAATTATTTTGCAAAGAAGAGAAGAGGATTTTATATTTTTAATTGCCCCAAGTTGGTTCAGATGGAAAGCTACACTAGCTTGGTGTTATCATGGCTAATAAAACTAGTTTAGGTTTGAAAGATACATACCACCCTTTATCTCTCTGTCTCTTCTCTCAATAGAAAATCAATATATTTAGTTATTTTTCTCCGATGCCAGGATCCCCACGCCCCAAAACTGAGTCTTGGCTTAATTTGTTGTTCCTGGGAATCAAATTCCAATGTAGTTCAACTATCAAAATTCTAAACCTTCTATATGGATAAATTTACCACCCAATGTGCATGATAGACATAGTAATACATGGCAGGCATCATATGTTAAGCAAACTTCTATTTGATATTTATCAAACTTACTTTTCCTATTCTTTACATCGTAGTATAGCAAATAAAATGGTGGTTGGCTTAGATCATGTTTGGCTCACTTATCTTTCTTGAAACTATTTTTCTCTTGATTCCCAATGGTTGATAGTAAGACTAGAGTTTCTTGATGTCAAATTTAAAGCTGAGCCAGGGTTAGAGGTGAAGAAATGTGGGTTCTATTAAGTTTATAGGATTTGTGAAGATCAAGCCAGTTGCAATGTCTAAAAGTATTATGCCAATTGAAGATGATTTGGGGACAAAAAATTCAAGTTGCTCTCTCTCTCTCTCTCTCTCTCTCTCTCTCTCTCTATACTAGATGAATTGGGGAATTGATCAGAGTAATGAATGATTGAGATAGTAAAAATTTACTACCATTTTATTCTATTTTAAGGTATCTATTTAGGAATGTAATTATCAAATTACAATTATACATTTATACGGGCATTACAGCACTAAAATATTCTGTTTGTTAATGATATCTTTATAATTTGTGTCATCCAATTTGACCCCAATAATCATGTTAAAGACAAATGGTGATTCTGTAATTATTACCATGTCCCATCTAGTTACACAAAACAACCATAATCTATTATTGCTTACAGTAAATGGTGCTTAATCAACTTGAATTATTGGCTTATAGTCTTATTATCTTGAACCATGGATGTCAATTACATATATGATATTAAGATCAATAGCTTTGTGTTTTCCTTATGGACATATATGATATTAGATCTTCCATAGTTATGCTATTACTTGATATGGTAACCGTTTTGTTTCGCCAGAAAAGTTTCACTAGTTTTATTGATTACAACAAAGTAGAGTCACTCAATAATTACCTTGAAAATCATTCATTACTATTATACATCCATTCTTCAAAAATTAATTTTGGTTTGACACTCAGATCTTTTGTTGTTTAGTGGTAGGCCAATTTTCTTTTTTATTTTTTGCATTTTAAAAATGTTGATATTGGAAGTTGAATATGTTCATATTAATGTTTACAGGGTCATAGAGAATAATTTGATTAAAGGACCTCTTCCCCCGAGCCTTGAGTGCTTGAATATTTTTCTTTCAAAAATTCTGCAAACTACTTTCTACAAATAATTTTACAGGGACAATACCAGAAACATTTGGCAAGTGATAAGTACATAATTTTATATTTTTTTGCCCTTTATTCTATAGTTTTTCAAGTCTATTTCTACGCCTTAAAATGCTTATTAGAATCTTATTGTTTTAGGACATGATTTGGCAAGCTTTAGAGATTTTAATTGAAAAGGAGAAGAACTCCTATTTTAATAGCAAACTGACCTCTGTGCAGTTTTTAAGGTTTTACACTATTAAGGAGTTCCAAAATTAAAAAGTGGCCTATAGAGATTGTAAAATAAACATCCAAAGCTTTTCAAAATGGATTAAGGCCTCCAACTGGAGCTTCAAAATTAGTGCAACTTCATTCCAAAGTGCGATCAAGATTAAGAATCTTGCCATCTTCTAGGACAAAACTTCATTTCAAAGTGACCTAATGTATAAATAGACTTCATTTCAAAGTGCAATAAGGATTAAGAATTCTGCAGTCTTCTACAACTTTCATGAAGAGGCCAAGTCCAAATTCTGCCATCTTCTGGGACAAAACTTTATTTCAAAGTGTGATAAGGATTAAGAATTCTAGAGTAGACCCATTTTGAGAAGATCCATGAGTTTAGGGCAACTTTGTGATGTTCAACAACTGCAATAGACACCTTTCTAAACTAAGAGACTAAGAGGCATGATCTAATGTATAAATAGACTCTTAAGATTATTTTATACATCTTCTTCTTCTTGCAACACATATAATCTGAATCACTTGTTTTTTATTTTTCAACACGTTTGGCTAAACATTTCTTTTTAGTTCATAGGGATATCAATCCCTAAACATATGTTGATGTTTTAATTATTTTAGTGAAGTTATTTTTACTCTTTTCTATGAAGTTGTTTATATTATTCTACAATGAAAGATCATGATATTTTTCTTGATTGGCTTAAATAGTGCACTTTAGATTGATTAAATGAATATATATTCCTAGATCTAAGGATTGTGATACATAATAGTTCTTTTCCTAACCAATGAGTGGCATATAGTGGTTGCAATTATGGATAAGTTTTCGTTAATTGATTGTGAACAACATAACGTATGTTAAATAATCCAAGCTTGTGTGATTGTTGCTTAGATCAAGCTAATCTCTTTATAGTTAATGCTAATGCTACATTAAATCCAAAGAGTTTGTTCTAAGTTGTCTAGGAGTTAGATGCTAATGAAGACCTTGTTTCATTAGTTACAATTATGAGAGATTTCATGCAATAGAGATTATTATTATCTAGGGTTAATAATTTCATAAGATGGTAGATTAACTTAATCTTAAGTAGTTGCCATCAACTATGAGGGTGACATTGGACTTAGAATTGAAGTTGTTTCCATCTAATACTTTCTTTTTCATTTAGATTTGTTTACTTGCTATTATTTACTTTGCATCCAACCTCTCGATTTGATTTATATTTGTTTTAAGAATATTAGTGTTTGATGCTTGCATTCTCTTTAGCGTCAACTCTTACTCACCTTATCTACTTGTTAGTGATTGGGAAAGTATTTATTTTTGGAGTGTCGGCAACAAGCTACCAAATGTTGGCACTGTTCTTAGGAGTGTTTCTTATGAAATTTGATATTCTAATTACTTTAGGAGTATTCCATAACTGCTTATCAAACTTGATATTCTAATTACTTTAGGAATGTTGGCAACATGCTACCAAATGTTGGCACTGTTCTTAGGAGTGTTTCTTATCAAATTTGATATTCTAATTACTTTAGGAGTATTCCATAACTGCTTATCAAACTTGATATTCTAATTACTTTAGGAATGTTGGCAACATGCTACCAAATTTTTCATTTAGACTTTGATTCTTGTGTAGAAGCATTAAATAAGCATTTGGCTTTAGGCATGGATAATGCTCGATTTGTAGGGATTTGTGGGAAGGGTGGAATAGGAAAGACAATTCTTTTTGCAGCTTTCTATCATAGAATCACTCTTAAATTCTAGGCTCATAGTTTTATTCATGATGTAAGCAAAATTTCTAAAGATAGTGGTCTCATTTGTGCACAAGAAAAAATTCTTCATGAAACACTAGGGGATGAAAGTTTAAACGTACAAGAAATTGTTCAAGGAGTCAATTGGATAAAAAATAGACTATCACTTAAAGGTCCTTATAGTTCTTGACAATGTTGATCATTCTAATAAATTAGATTACTCAGCTAGTTTGGTGCAAACAGTAGAATCATCATTACAAGTACAAATGAACTTATCCCTAGACGACATGAAATATATGAAATTTATAGGGCTAATCAATTATATGAAGATGAAGCTCTTCAACTTTTTTGTAGAAAAGCATTAAAAAATGATAAACCCTGGGAAAATTATAAGTTGACTGAATGTGTATTGCAATATGTGAAAGGCCTTCCATTAGCCACTAAAGTATTGCGTTCCTTTTCATTTGGCCCAAAGGTATCCGAATGGACAAGCACCTTGGATAGATTGTAAGAAAGTCCTAAACTAGAGATTATGGATGTGCTTCAAGCATGTTATGATGGATTGGTTGAACCAAAAAGGAAACATTTTAGATATTGCTTATTTCTTTAACAAAGAGAAGGAAGCACATGTAAAATATATTTTAGAAAGATGTGGATTTCATCCAGAGATTGGAACAAGAAGTCTAATAGAGAAATCAATTATATCAATTCAAGGTCAACTTATATGGATGCATGATTTGTCGCAAGAATTGGGCAGCAATATTGTATGAGAAAAATCCACAAAGAAGCCTTGAAATTGGAGTAGGTTGTGGGTTTATGAGGATTTTCATCATGTTATAATGGGAAACAAGGTATGTTGTCTTTTAAAAATCATTCCTTAAGTTATCATAATTTTCATTGAACACAAATTATATAATTGGAGTAACTACTTTTTTTACATTTCTTGCTAAAGTTATTGTTGTAAGGGGCAAAAGATGTTGATGCCATAGTGTTGGATGGAACCTCCTTTATTGAATGCAAAGATTTATAAAAAATGAGCAACCTTAGACTATTCATATTGAAAAGGGGAAAGTACTTTTCAGGAAACCTCAGTTGCCTTCCTAACCAATTAAAATATTTTTTCTGTTACACGTATCCTTTCAAATATTTGCCATTAGTTTATCATCAACCAGATAAACTAGTTCACTTGTCCATGCAAAGCAATAATGTCACACAACTTTGGGAAGGTGCAAAAATAATCTTGATGCTCAAAAATTGAAGGTAAAATATCTATCTCATTTCATTTTGTAAGTTAAATTAGTATACTATTATGACAAATTATTGTTTTATTCAATGTGTAACTCACTCTCTCCTCTCTAGCCCACTTACCCTTTCATATCATTTTCACAATTTGAAAGCATAGATCTCAGTTCCTCCAACAATCTTGTTGAGTCACCAGATTTTCGTGAAGTTCCATATCTTGGGTGACTGGATTTTGAAAATTACACAAAACTGTCAGCTTTCCATCTATCAATTGGATGTGTAAGGATGCTTGCTTTGTTGAATTTGTATGGCTACAAAATTCTTATCAGTATTCTAGGTTGCATATTGGGTCTAATTTCCCTTGAAACTCTTTATCTCGATGGTTGTCCAAAACTTCAAAAAACATTTGGCCAATCAATATTTTGTTACAAAAGACATCAAGGATCAGTTATTGTGCCTTGGGCTTCTTTGACCAATCTAGCCTCATATAGGAAATATCTTACTGTAGGTTTTTGTTGTTTGTGTAAAGTCCTTGATTCTATAGGATGGCTACATTGTTTGGAAGGCCTTTATTTGGATGGAAACAATTTTATTATACTACCTTTTGCAATCCATAAACTCAAATTATTTTCCTTGGAGCATTGTATGAATCTTGGATCATTGCTCGACCTTTCACTAAGTATTGCTTCATTAGGTCAAAAAGAATTATTCTGCCAAGGAGAAGGATGATATTATATTTTTAATTGCCCCAAGTTGGTTGAGATGGAAAGCTACACTAGCTTGGCATTGTCATGGCTAATAAAACTAGTTTAGGTTTGAAAGCTACCTCTGACCCTTTATATCTCTATTTTCTCTCTACAGAATATCAATATAATTAGCTATTTTTCTCTAGTGCTAGGATCCTCGTGCCCCAAAACTGAGTCTTGGTTTAATTTTGTTGTTCTTGGGAATCAAATTCAAAGGTAGTTCAACTATCAAAATTCTAAACCTTTTATGCAGATAAATTTACCTCCCAATGTGCATCATAGACATGGTAACTGGTTGGCCTTGTTTTGTGCATAACATTCATGCTATGTGATCCATAACCACAAGTAACAGATGTTAGGCATCATATCAAAAGCAAGCTTTTATTTGATATTTATGAAACTTACTTTTCTTATTCTTTACTTTGTAGTGTAGCAAATGAAATGGTGGTTGGCTTAGATCATGCTTGGCTAACTTATCTTTCTTGAACTATTTTTCTCCTGATTCCCAATGGTTAATAGTAAGACTAGAGTTTCTTGATGTCAAATTTAAAGCTAAGCCAGGGTTAAATGTGAAGAAATGTGTTTTGTTGGGTTTATGGGATTTGTGTGAAGATCAAGCCAACTGCAATGTCCGAAAGTATTATGCCAATTGAAGATGATGTAGGGACACAAAACTCAGGTTGCTCTCTCTCTATACTAGATGAATTAAGGAATTTATCTGAGTGATAATTGATTGATACAATAAATATTTGCTTCCATTTTGTTCTATTTTAAAGTTTCTATTTAGGAATGTAATTATCAAATTAGAGTTATAGATTTATACGGGCATTAGAGCACTAAAATATTCCATTGGTTAATGATATCTTTATAATTTGTGTAATCTAGCTTAACCCTAAGAATCATATTTTAGACAAATGGTGATTCTCTAATTATTACTGTGTCTCATCTGGTTACACAAACAACCATAATGTATTATTGTTCAAAGTGAATAGTGCTGAATCAACTTGAATTATTGGCTTATAGTCTTATTATCTTGAACCATGGACGTCAATTACATATATGATTTTAAGATCAATAGCTTTGTGCTTTCCTTGTGGACATATATGATATTAGATCTTCAATAGTGATGCCATTACTTGATATGGTAACTGTTTTGTTTCACCAAATAAGTTTTATTGGTTACAACAAAGTAGAGTCACTAAATAATCACCTTGAAAATCATTCACTACCATTATACATCCATTCTTCAAAAATTATTTTTGGTTTGACACTCAGATCTTTTGTTGTTGGTGGTAGGTAAATTTTTTTTTTTTTTTTGCATTTTAAAAATGTTGATATTGGAAGTTGAATACATTCATATTAATGTTTATAGGGTCATAGAGTATAATTTGATTAGCGGACCTCTTCCCCCCAACCTTGAGTGCTTGAATATTTTTCTTTCAAAAATTCTGTAAACTACATTCTGCAAATAATTTTATAGGGACAATACCAAAATCATTTGGCAAGTGATAAGTGCATAATTTTATATTTTTCTTCCCCTTATTCTATAACTTTCTAGTCTATTTCTACATATTAACATGCTTATTAGAGTCCTATTTATGTTAGGACATGATTTGGCAAGCTTTGGAGTTTTTAATTGAAAAGGAGAAGAGCTCTTATTTTAATAGTAAACTGACCCTTGTGTGGTTTTTAAGGTTTTAGACAATTAAAGAGTTCCAAAATTAAAAAGTGGCCTATAGAGATTTTAAAGTAAACATTTGGAGCTTTTCAAAATGGGTTAGGGCCTCCAACTGGAGCTTCAAAGTTATTGCAACTTCATTTCAAAGTGCAATAAGGATTAAGAATTCTATCATCTTCTAGGACAAAACTTCATTTCAAAGTAAGGTAATGTATAAATACACTTCATTTCAAAGTGCAATAAGGATTAAGAATTCTGCAGTCTTCCACAACTTTCATGAAGAGGCCAAGTCCAAATTCTGCCTTCTTCTAGGACAAAACTTTATTTTAAAGTGCAATTGGGATTAAGAATTATTGAGCAAACCCATTTTGAGAAGATCCATGGGTTTGGGACAACTTTGTGATGTTCAATAGCTGCAATAGACACCTTTTTGAACTAAGAGATTAAGAGGTGTGACCTAATGTATAATAGACTTCTTGGGATTATTTTATACATCTTCTTTTTCTTCTTCTTCTTCTTCTTCTTCTTGTTGTGACACACATAACCTAGAACACTTGTTTTTTATTTTTCAACATGTTTGGCTAAATGTCTCTTTTTAGTTCATAGGGATAGTAATCCCTAAACATATCTTAGTGATCATGAAAGTATTTATTTTTGGAGTGTTGGCAACATGCTACCAAATTTTAGCACCATTGATAGGAGTGTTTCTTATCAAACTTGATATTCTAATTACTTTAGGAGTATTCCATAGTTCTAGTATCATTACTGTTTCCAACATTTGCTAGTTTTTCAAATTTCTTTTGATTTCTTGTTCATTATTTTTTGGTATTTACACTATGTGGTAGGTTTTCTTGTGTTTCCTTTTGCAAAACTTCTTGTTTTATGTCAAAGGGACCATTTAAACTATCGAGAATCTAGGACTTTGTTAGATTAACTAAACAAGCATAGATGGCTAATAATAGAACTTTGAAGGAGTTTGTTGCTCTTGATTTTAACTTACAACCTTTATGCATGGAATTCCTTGTTGTAGATGTAGCTTTTGAACTTAAGTCTAGGCTAATTCACTTATTACCTACTTTTAGTGACCTTGCAAGTGAGGATCCTAACAAATATCTAAAGGAATTCCATGTTGTGTGTTCAACATAAGGCCAACTGAAGTGATAGAGAAGCAAATCAAGCTAAGGCCCTTTCCTTTCTCCTTGGCTGATGATGAGGATCCTAACAAATATCTAAAGGAATTCCATGTTGTGTGTTCAACATAAGGCCAACTGAAGTGATAGAGAAGTAAATCAAGCTGAGGCCCTTTCCTTTCTCCTTGGCTGATGATGTAAAGGACTGTATTACCTACCCTTTGTATCCATTACCGAATGGAACAAGATGAAAAGGCTATTCTTTGAGAAGTATTTCCCAGCTTCTAGGGTGGCAAACATAAGAAAAGAAATTTATGGTATCCACAATACAATAGGGAGTCCTTGTATGAATACTAGGAAAGATTCAAGAAATTGTGTGCAAGCTATCCTTATCACCAGATTAATGACTAACTACTAATTTAACACTTCTATGAAGAGTTGCTTCCCATGGACAGAAACATAATGGTTGTAGCTTGTGGTGGAGCATTGCATGGATAAGACTCTTGTTGAAGCTAAGAGCCTAATTTCAAATATGGTTGCCAACTCACAACAATTTGGCACAAGACAAGTTGCCCTTATTAGAAAGGTCAAGGAGATAAGTGTTTCTACACTTTAGTAACAAATTTCTAATCTCACCTCTCTTGTTAGACAAATTTTTGTAAGGAATGTCTAGTAAGTCAAGGCATATAGCATATGTTCTACAATGGGACATTCTTCTAACATGTGCCCCATAATGCTAGATGGATTTGAGGAACAATTGAATGTAGAAGCGGGATTTTTAAGATAGTTAAGGAAATATGATCCCTACTCCAATATATATAATCCTAGGTAGAGAGATCACCCAAACTTGAGCTAGGGGAATAGGTAACCTATGCATAGCTCTTTCCCTAATAAGCCACTTGGATTCCAACAAACCAACAAGTTTTCTAGCCCAAACAATCAGCCCTTTCCAATCCATGTATATCTTTAGAAGATATTGTCAAATCTCTTGCCACTAGCACTCAATAGTTTTAGAAAGACACAAAGGCTAGTATCCAGAACTTAAAATCAAATGAGTTAACTAGCCACCACAGTGAGTCATTTAGAGGCATAAGGGTCATGGGATGAATCCAAGAGAAAATGCCAATGCCACTACCATAAGGGGTAAGAAGAAATAGGATGAACTAAAAATTTGAACCCCTGCTGTGTTAATAGAAGAAGAAATTGATGAGGAGGAAAAAATTCCACCTAGTGTAATTCCTAATCCCTTTAATTCAATTAAGACTAACCCTATTCCCTTCCCAATTAAGAATAAATTGAAATCAAAAAAGAAGTAGTAAGATAAAGAAATTCTAGAGACATTCTGTGAGGTAGAATTGAATATAACTTTGTTAGGGGCAATTAAACAGGTACCAAGGTATGCAAAATTTTGAAAAAAATTGATCCCAACAAGCAAATAATAAGGGGTAAGAAAAAATTAAGTGTGGGGCAGAATGTGTCTACTATTCTTCATAGAAAACTTGCCCTCAAGTCCAAGGATCTAGGTATGTTCACCATCCCATGCAAAATAGGTAATACCAGAATTGAGAGAGTTATCCTAGATTTAAGAGCTTCCATTAATGTTATGCCAAAATCCAATTATGCTTCTTGAAATTTAGGTCCTCATAAGGATACTAATGTTATTGTTCAATTAGCTAATTGTACTAATGCTACCTTGAAGGGGTAGTTGAGGATGTGTTAATATAGGTGAGTGAGTTGGTATTTCTTGTTTATTTTTACATTATGGATATGGATGATGATGGCTTCCTTAACTCTGCACTAATCATATTGGGGAGACCATTCTTAATGACTACCCAAACAATAATTATTGTTCATAAGGGTATTCTTACCTTGGAGTTTGATGGTGAAGTTGTTTGCTTTAACATTTATGATGCTATGTGGTATCTTAGTTATTTTCATTCTATTTGTGTAGCAAATGAAATGGTGATTGGGTTAGATCATGTTTGTCTCACTTATCTTTCTTGAAACTATTTTGCTCTTGATTCCCAATGGTTAATAGCAAGACTAGAGTTTCTCAATGTTAAATTTAAAGCTGAGCTTGGGTTAGAGGTGAAGAAATGTGGGTTTTATTGGGTTTATGGGAGTTATGTGAAGATCAAGCCAGCTACAATGTCTAATAGTATTATGCCAATTGAAGATGATTTGGGGACAAAAAACTCAAGTTGCTCTCTCCCTATACTAGATGAATTAGGGAATTGATTAGAATAATAATTGATTGAGATGGTAAATATTGACTTCCATTGTATTCTATTTTAAGGTTTTTGTTTAGGAATCTAACTACTAGATTACAGTTATACATTTATACGGGCATTACAGCGCTAAAATATTCCATTTGTTAATGATATCTTTATAATTTGTGTCATACAGTTTGACCCCGAGAATCATGTTGAAGACAAATGGTGATTCTCTAATTATTATTGTGTCCCATCTATTGCTCAGAGTGAATGGTGTAGAATTAACTTGAATTATTAGCTTATAGTCTTATTATCTTGAACCATGGACATCAATTACATATATAATATTAATATCAATAGCTTTGTGCTTTCCTTATGGACATATATGATATTAGATCTTCCATAGTGATGCCATTACTTGATATGGTAACCATTTTGTTTTGCCAGAAAAGTTTCACTAGTTTTATTGGTTACAGCAAAGTAGAGTCACTCAATAATTACCTTGAAAATCATTCATTGCCATTACATATCATTCTTCAACAATTAATTTTGATTTGACATTCAGATCTTTTGTTGTTTGGTGGTAGGTATTTTTTTTTTTTTGCATTTTAAAAATGTTGATAATGGAAATTGAATACGTTCATATTGATGTTTACAAGGTCATAGAGAATAATTTGATTAGAGGACCTCTTCCCCCTGCCTTGAGTGCTTGAATATTTTTCTTTCAAAAATTTTGCAAATAATTTTATAGGGACAATACCAGAAACATTTGGCAAGGGATAAGTGCATAATTTTATATTTTTCTTCCCTTTATTTTATAGCTTTTCTAGTCTATTTCTATGTCTTAATTTGCTTACGAGAATCCTATTTATGTTAGGACATGATTTGGTAAGCTTTGGAGATTTTAATTGAAAAGGAGAAGAACTCCTATTTTAATAGCAAACAGACCCTTGTGTGGTTTTTAAGCTTGTAGACTATTAAGGAGTTCTAAAATTAAAAAGTGGCCTTAAGAGATTTTAAAGTAAACATCAAGCTTTTCAAAATGGTTAGGGCCTCCAACTAGAGCTTCAAAGTTAGTTCAACTTCATTTCAAAGTGCGATAAGGATTAAGAATTCTGCCATCTTCTAGGAGAAAACTTCATTTCAAAGTGACCTAATGTATAAATAGACTTCATTTCAAAGTGCGAGAAGGATTAAGAATTTTGCAATCTTCTATAACTTTCATGAAGAGGCCCAGTCCAAATTCTGCCATCTTTTCGGACAAACTTTATTTCAAAGTGCAATAAGGATTAAGAATTATTGAGTAAACCCATTTTGAGAAGATCCATGTGTTTGGGGCAATTTGGAGTCATTGAAAAGACTAATTCAAAAAGTGAACTTAACAAACTCCTTTCACCTAAAATTTTTATACAATCAAGATGACATGTGATATTACTAATATACACAAATTTAGAGCAAACGAAGTTCAATAATGTTGAAAATCAAAGTGAAAAATTTTTAGACATAGCATATGATTGTTGTATGGATAATGAGTGAACTTCAATTACTCTAGACATAAAAAGAGTTCATTTTACCCCAAATTTTGTATACAATAAATCCAACACAAGGATTATCAACCCCACAAAGAATCACACCATCTAGTAACTTACTTGCAATTTTAAATCAAATTAGTCCTCAGGCTAGAGAGAGATCACTTCGATGCAAGATAGCCAGAAAAAGAAATTTAGAAACCATAGCAAATTAGCCCAAAATGATTTAAAATTTTTATGAGATAACATATAAAATATCAAAATCACAAAAATTTACATTATTCTAAACTCATTTGCTACCTCAAATTAATTTAATCCTATGGCTGTATAGAATACACATCATCATAGGACAACTGGGAAGAAAAATTTAGCAACCTTACCAAATTAGCCTAGAATGAATTTATGGGAGCATGATGACACATCCAAAATAATGTTCACAAAATTTAACAACAAATGAAGTTCATTTGGATACTTAATTGAGCACTAATTAGAGGCATCTTCACTAGTATACTGAATAAGACAGTTTATGACAATAATTTCAAAATTCATATCAAATAAACTCAGAATGCTTTCAAAATTTTATACGGACATGCTAGTACATGAGAGATCATGATTAATTCATAAAAATGGAGTTCATTTAGATATTTTAACAAGCTCAAACATCCAACACATTCACTAATGTGCCAATGCAGGACAGCTTATGAAAACCATTTTGAAATCCATATCAAATGTACTCCAAATGTCTCAAAATTTTTACTAGAACATGATGGAATATGAAAGATCATTGCCACAAAAATTCATTAAAAACAAAGTTTATTTGCTTCTCCATTTAATTCCAAACAACCAACAGAATAGATAAGAATTAATACAGTAGTAGATCTTTTACTTAATATTTTTACATCTTGGGGGCAACTCTTCACACATTTGTTTACAAAATTAAAATCAAGGTATAGTTCAGCAAGTAGATGATAGACTTACAACCAAAATCAAAAGGATTGAAAGGATTTAAGACTTAGAATCTTAGAGTGAACTTCTTTCTCCTTCTTCCCTTCTTCTCTTCCCATTCACTCTTCTCTCCCTCTCTTCTTCTCTTCATGTGTCTCTCTCTCTTCTGCAACATAGGCCTCCTCTTCCCTCATAGTTCCCTCCCCTATCAAGATGTTTGTGTGAGTGTGTGAGGGTGAGTAACCAACATGATGCCTCCTCCTCCTTCATCTAGCGAGTTCCCCCTTCCTCCTTTCTTTCTTTTTTTTTTTTTTGTTTCTTTTCAGCTATTCAGCCATCCATCCTCTTCTTGTTCTCCCTTTCTGCTTTTTATTTTATTTTTTGCTCTTTTGTATTTCACTTTTCTTTTAATTCTTTCCATTTGCTGTTTTATTTTCTTCTTTTTTTTTTCATATTTAGCCATCCCCTTTGCCCTTTCCTAATTTTATGATTCTTTATTTTTATTTTGTTGTTCTCCTTTCCATTTTATATTTTCCTTTCTATTTTATATTTTTCAGTCCTTCTTTTTGTATTTCTTGTTTTCACTCTCTTTTTATTATTTTCTTTCTCTTCTTTGCGCTTTTACTTTCTTTTCTTTTTCTTCTTATATTCCTTATATGTTGTTTTATTACCAATATGTGTGTTATTTTGTTTATATTGATTTATTTTTAATTTTATGTTATTTATTTTGGTTGGCCAAAATTAGGTGTTTACAGTAGTAATAGACTAGTTGTCTAGATATTCTACAAACTTGACAAATAACACTTTATCTTGCGAATTAAATTTGTGCCCCTTCCTCTATTTCTTCCATATGAACCCCTTCCTCCATGTCCTCCTTGAATGTTGAAGTGTTGACTATATGAAGGGTTTAGACCAATTTTCTTTTCCTTAATCAGAGAGTGTGTGACAATAACGGCTAAGGTTGAATGAAGTCCCTTAGTATGCTTCTCAAATAGGGCTTATTAGTAGGAATGACTCTATATATTTTTGCAATGATCCCACCTACTTATATAAAATAATGGTTGAACTCCAAAATTTACCATGACAAAATATATCAGTCACTATAAGAAAAATATGATTTTGTGATGGAATTTGCAATGCACAAAAATTCTATCTCAATTTTGATCAAATTTGCAATAAATGAGTGACAAAATATTTTTTCATAATTTTGTAATCAATTTGCAAAAAAATTTTTGTCTCAATTAATTGTATTACATCACAAATTTATCTCTAAATGCACATATAAGTTTCATCAAAAGAGAAAAACTTTTTAGGACAAAAATTACGACAAATTTGCCACTAAAAAAATATATTTCTTTTCAAAGGACAAATTTTGTTAAAAAAATATAAGAAACCATCGCAGATTCAATTCAGTTACTACTTCTTTTTCTTCATCTACTCCTCATCCCTCTTCTCCTTATACTCTCTCTAAGAAAAAAATTCTTCATTGTTGCCACTGTGAGCTCTTCTTGGGATTGGCATTGTGATTCAAGGGTTGAGCAAGAGCCCTATAGTGGGTTCAGGCTCTTGGGTGATATTTGAAAATTCCACCAAAAAAGGGAACAACAAGTTAAGGACGTTGAGGTCAAGTGCAACTTGCTAGTGGTTAGGCTTTGTTTGGTTGCAATGGAAGTGCATGAAAAATGGAATGTGGCAAATATTGAATTTGTGACAGTTGAGAACTTGAGATAGCATTGCAGGGTGTAGCATGTTGTTTTGTTGTGTGTTTGACTTTCAAGGTTTAGTATTAAAATGGTTAAACTAGACATACATGAAGTTTTAGAGATGTCATGGCTTGTATAATTTGCTTTCAGTCCATGTGATTCCAAAAGAATGAATTGAGTAGAACTATATTTTTCGCATTGTAGTTATATGTGGTGAATTAACAACTAAATATGCTAACAGCACATTATATAACATTGTAAAAATATTGTTTTATTCATTTATTTGTGTGTGTTGGAGGAAAAAAAAGCAGAAGCATATTAGAAAATACTCGTGCCTTTTATTCTTCAAACATTCTAAGAAATTCTTGAATGTTTCCAATCAAATCTTAATGGCATATTTTATGACTTTTGAAGGCATCTTCTAAAACACGTAAGTAGTACTACTTACCTCACTCTTGAAATCTTACTTTAGGAGAATTGTAATTTGTTATAAAAATTAATGACCTAGTCTTTGCATGAACATTATGTTCTATTGCAATTCATAAAAGAGTTGGTAAGCTTTGAGTTAGCAATGCTGTCCTTAATAGATATTTTGTCTGATGGCATGAATTGGCGTGCTTTAAATGTTATTCAAAATTAGGTGTTTAGGTAATAAGGTTTAGAAAAAATTAATTTGATTGTTTTTATTTGAAGACTACTTCTTGCCTATAGCTTATTTGCAAAAGTGTCAATGCCACTCTTGTGGGCTATATTACTAAACTGAAGGTGTTTGTAGGCTGTTTACTTCTAGAAAGCATTCCACCATGTTCCGAAGTAATAGAACCTCTAAGGGCCGCTATCAAAGGTATGACATTTTATTTTGAAGTCATTGCCTTTGAATTTGCTTTCATTCAAACATGTAGCTGTCTTTCACTACGCATTTGCATGCAGTCCTTGGTTGCTGAGATTTGATCTTGCCATTTGTCCATTCTTTGGCTGAAGGTACAAGTTGTGAACTTGGGTGTACTAAATTTATGTTAATATGTGATTATCAAAGCACTTTCACTTTCTTGTAATTATACTCAATCTTACTAATGCCTATAAATTAGGGTTTAAATTCTTTAATTTCATACCTAACAGTTAGATATACTTGCAAAATCATTTTAATTACTAATCAGAAGCACTAGCTACACGAGCATACAAATAAAATACAACATTTATATACCCAGATGATAAAACAATTAATGTTGTGTTTTAAATTTTAAAACTTTAAAATCTATTTTCTTAAATCTTGATAGCCAATTAAATCAAAGCATGTTAAATACTTATTAAACTACCATGTATGATTCATGCAAAAAAATAATAATAATAAAATTTTTGAAATAGAATTTATGGCAAAATTTAGCTTTTTTGGTTTGATCACATCTAAAGTTATCAATTTAGTTTAGTGACCCTCAAGTACTACACCTGTATCACGCATAAAAGTTGCATAATATTATCGACTAAGTTGGTTGCAAATTCTTTTTTCCACACTGACGGTCTGAATAAAAAAATTAATTAAAATTTAAACAAATTAAACCAACTTATGATGAGTTTCGTTCTGACTAATACATTTTATGTTAACTAGTGTCTAAGTTGAGTATGTTAGGCTTAATTGTTTTAACTTTGATATATTTAGCAAAAAATATATTTATTTAGATATTTTCACCTTTTTTTTCTTAGTTTAAAATTGATTTTTGGAGAAGACAGCATGAACATACCAATAGACTCTAACTATACTAGGTAGACCATTTCTCTTCAAATTAAGTCTACCTAAGCATCTCATCTTAGGGTTAGCATGAGAATATATCCATGCTCAATCTTAAAATTCGTCGCAGGAAGATCAATTAAGTTTTGATTTGCTTTCTAAAAATGATGATTTTTGAAGGGATTATGAAAACATGGGTGAACTTTTTAGAGGTGATAAATAGGTCATTTTCATCAGAATAGGACTTAAAATGTCACCTTTTCTCAAGATTAATCATAAGTGACTCCTTATTTGACCATTGATCTGTCATAGAAGAGCTTACCATTTTTGTCAAGGTAGGTTTGCAGAGGCAAGGGAAATAAAACGAACCATTTCATGGTCTAAAACCATTTTACCAACATGTTTGTGTAAAAAAATAGTGTATGACTACCAAAGGGGAAAGTGGTGGCTAGTCATTACCAAGTATACTTAATCTGAATTGCTTACGACTCAAGAAGCATTAAGCATACACATAGTTAAATTTAATCAGACTTGATGGCAATTCAAAAGCCAATTAATCATGAGATTCAAATCATGAAAAAATTTGCAAGCCACTATGACAATATGACTGTATGAGCTCTTAACTTCTACCAAGCAAAGATTTCATGACATTTAATTCATAAGTGAAATCAAGGGCTATAAGCTTGAAATGCAATGCAAGCAAATGCGATTGAAATAAACATGCATGCAAAAAATGTCCCAAGTTCATCCAAAACTTTAAGCCTCAACTGAACATTGTCCTTTGCAAGTCTCAATTAAATAAGCCGATGAGGTTCAAAAATTCTGAGAAAATTAAGAAAGTATGCTAAGATACTAAATACATCTTCCATGATTATTACTTTCCACAAAAACATGTCCCATTAATACAGTTTTTTATGCAAATGGGCTGCTCCAGTGAGCAAGTCCGATCCAGAGTCACTAGGAAGATTAATTCTGAAAGTAAACCTAATGAGCTCTTTTTGCTTTGAACTTTTTCTAAAACTAAGATAACATATAGTTTAACTTGCACACCAAAAATCAGATCAAAAGGATTCCACTAAAGTGAAAAAGTTTTGGACACTGCAAAAATATTGTCCGGACAGCAAGAGGAATTCAGTTATCTCGTGTAGTAAAAGAACTCATTTTGAAGCAAATTTCACATGCATATCAATCCCACAGAAAATCAAAGCATTTGGAAATCATTTACTATTTTAAATCACATTAATCTTAGGGCTACTCAGAATGAACCCCAACACGGGGCAGCTGAAAAGAAACAAATGGGAAACCTAAGTAAATCATCTTTAGATTGATCCAACATTTTTGTACAGATATGTTAACACATGAAGAATTGAACTACAAAATTTCATGAGAAATGAATCACGCTTGCACAAATACAAACAGCGGGCACATACAGTCAAATTGTATTCAAACAGCCAACCTTTAACCAAGAGGGAAATAATCCTATTGTGAAATTCTAAATAGGCACAAAGACTGCCCATTAAAGCCATTAATTGACATTTTATTCTACAACCAAACCATATATGTCTGGGTGCTCCATCCTTCTACAGCAGAAAGCTTCACAAAAGAAAACTTAGGGGCAGGCAAAAAATCTAGTGAAACCAATCCAACCAGCCCCAAACCTGAAAGAAAGGAAATTTGGATTGGGTTAGAGTGGGATAAAATAAATATACTATAACATTTCGGGTTAATATGGGTTACTTTTTATGGGACTGGGGTTTAATTTTCTCATTGGCAACCCAACAAATATACATATGTAGGTTTAGCAATTTCCTTCTTTTGTGGTCTTCATTATTGATCTATTTGTTTTATCATCTAATACGGTGACATTGAAAAGTTAATCATTATTTTACCCGTTATTCTAGAAATTCATAGTATATACTTATACAAAATACATGTCCAAATTATGATAAGGCAGCCCTATAGGAGTGTTGATACTTTCTGATAATTTGACATTAACAATTATTGTATCTACTATAACTTTTCAGTTTCATTTATGACAATCCAAAAATTTTTTGTGCATACCATTACCAATTTTCTTATATAATGAAAACTTTTGTTTATTGATGTTGTCGCAAACTGCTAGACATACCAATAGTTTTTCTTATAAATATGCTTTGTGATATTATAGAATATAAGTACAACGGCTCAAATGATTGCTCTTTGGGAAACAAAGTGAGAGGAGTAAGATAGAACCAAACATGCTAATTAGGTTGATCCTTCTCTCTCAACCCAACCCAACCTTAATGAGGGGTTTGGGTTTAAACAAATTAAGATGAATTTGTCCCAACCCAAACCGCCTTACCCAATGCCCACCACTAAGAAAACTCTATTCAAACATGATTATAAAGGCAAGAAGCACAAAGAACCAAAATTCAATTAGCACAGATTCATGATGGGCCAAGAAAGAGTAACAATAGTAATATGACTAAGTTTAAATGATAGCAATCAAAATAAAATGACCAGAAGAAAGAACAATAATGGTAAAGATATAAACAGCCCCAAAACCTTACTGATAGAAAGTATGAAGCAAAGCAAGGAAATAAATAAGGATTATTAATTCTCAAAACCAATGAGTGAGACCTTGCATTTGTCTTGATACCAGTCAAAATAACAGCACATAGTCTTTAATAAAAGGAAGCACCAAGTACAGATAACTATCGTAATCAATTGAGAATCATAGGACTCTAGAAGCAAGTGAGGCTAGGCATAACATGATAAATACTACTAAAAGCTAAGGATATTAGCTATAAAAGATGTTAAACAAAAAGAAACAGCAGCTGCAAGTGAATAACAACAAAATTATTAAAGGAAATGCCATAGCATAAGTGAAGACCCAGGGGTATTAAAAGCTCTAACCAAAACACGGACAGAATTCAGCCACTAAAGAACCACAAGGCGACTAAAAAGAAGCAATCTGCAAGGGGTAGAAACGGTCCCATTATTTATAATCCAAGGAAATTCGCCAAACAAAAATGGGGTAAAAGAAGAAGAACCCATCACCTATAGAAACTATTTCGCATATAAAGGACAAGCACAAATGCATCTATGCGTATCATGACCAGAATTTCAAAATTGCACATGAATAATGAAATAACAGATAGTGCTTCAAGGAAAAGGATCTTAAATTTAATTCACTCAGCAGACCTTATTTCTAGAAATAAAGAAATTACCCAAAATGCTTAACTGATCCTTTTTATGTAGAAGATTATGAAGACCCCCATGATGAACTTGAAACCGTTCCATATCCCTAGAATTGGTAATAGACCATTTTATCAGCACAAAGTAAGATAGAGCGATAGGCATTGGCCAAAAGGCGATAATATATTGAAACAAATTTCTCTAAACATTGGAAGACAACTAAAAGGAGCACAGACAATGAATAATCAGAGATATGAAAACAGAGAGTAATATATGGGCACATCAAATCATAAATGCAGAGAAACAAGAGCAAACATATCTCGCGATCCCAATCCAAACAGATGATTCCAAGCCCACCAATAATGTAGAACTAAAGAATTGGGAATGGTACTCACCTTGGTGACAAATTATGCTCTAATCCTGAGTAAATGAAATCCAAATTCAGGGAAAGCCTCAGGTTCCAGATGAATCCGGCAAAGGGGAAGGGGTGAGCAGAAACCAAAATATCTCCCTCCTTTTAAGCTCCAGACCGGAGAGGAGCCTCAGTATAAGCTGTCATCATCTTCTCAAGTCCACCGTCCGATTGTGATTTAGAGCCATACCTGCGTATCCAAACTGTTTTCTTTCCACATTTCATTCTTTTTCCGCTGCATTCTCGTGCCCTCTCCCCTTGTCGGTGCGCGTGTGTGAAATCTGAGTGTGGAACCCCCCTTGCTGTTACTCCTTACCCTCTCTTTTCTCCATTGTAGCCGGCTGGGCCCCCGTCTCTCCTTCTTTTGTTTTATTTCTTTATTTTTCATTTTATTTCTTTGTCATTTTGTTTTTACTCTACTAGGTTATTATCTCATTTTGTTTTTATCCTTTTTATTCTTTTTTCCTTTATAAAAATATATTAAATAAATTAAAAAATGTTAATTTTAATTTAAAACTTTGAACAAAATTTAATGTCTAAATTAGAAAAAATATTATTATTTTTACATTGAATAATTTAAGTTAAGGAATTGGTTAAAAAAAAAACCAATGGTAATGGCTTTCCTTAAAATGTAAAAGACATGTGATTTTAAATGCAGATAAATACTTCCATTTCAAAAGTTATTTCAAGAACAATACATAAAATTCAAGATTTTACATATTTAATTAGATAAAATAGACTAACAATTAATAAATTGGTCTGCTAAGAGTTGAAACACACACATTACAGATCATAATTCAAATGAATGCATTAACAATAAGCCCAATCCAAGTTAAATTAATTCAAGCATAAAGACAAAAAGGCCCAAATCACATTAATCCTCACTCTCATTTTTTAACTACAATTTCATTTAAATCCTTTCTCTCTTTTTTGGTGAACATGTCTCTCTCTTTTTTTGAGTCTAAATTTAAATCTATATCTAAATCTAATGTTGAGTTTAACTTAAACTCAAATTATAAATTAATATTTTATATTTAGGATTTCTAAATTATTAAAATAAGTATAAACTTACAAAATTTTTACTCTTTAACAATAAATTTTTATTACATTATTTTGATTTTAATTCTAATATTATTTGATAATTGTTATTCTTCATTTTTTTAAAAAATTTTGATTCTTTGTTATTAAAAATTTCAATTTATTTTTTTATACTTAGAGTTACAAATCCTGTAATATTAATTAATAATCACTCAACTTTAAATAAATTAAACATATCGTTTTGTAAATACTCAAAAATCCAGTAAATAGAGCAAGAACATAAAAAATCTAATTTCTCTTTTCAGTACTAGGAGTTATCCATTTCCTCTTAAAATCCCTCCATTTGGTTAGATTGGGAGCTACCTTTCCATATATCCCTTTAGCCTTTACCTCTAACCAGCGGCACTTTGCAACTGATGGTTAAAAAACAAATAAAAAATAAAAATACTTGAGCAATTAAATAGTAATATATTTTTCAAGAAGAAAAGGAATTGAATATTATGATTTTATAGTCTAATTTAAAAAATTAATAAATTTAATAATCTAAATTTTTTAAATAAATATTTAATAAAATTTTACTTATAAGAATAATAATTTTTTTAAAAATATTTTGAGCTACAATTCTCCCATTTTCTTGCTTTTGGGCCTTGAGCCTAAGTTATCGTCAGAGGCCTTTGCTCAACCTCAAAGCTCCTATGAATATCTCGTCTTCGTCATCATTCTCAAAGGATTAGTGCCGCAGCATATGGAAATCATAAGCAGCAACTGCATCAAAAGCATAGCAAATACGGAAATCAAAACCCAGTATTACGCAGTATTTCTGTTTAACAAAGGGAAGAACCACGCAAGGTATGATACTACCTCCCAAAAAAAAAGAGGGTTGAGTTGGGTCTTTTCTAAGAAAAAAAAGAGCGGATTGACTCATCAGGCCTTCAGATTAAAATTTTATAAATTTAATTCATAATTGTTTTGTCTTTCAGGACCCCTCATTCATGTTTAGTCCCCCTTTGTGTTTCTTTATTTTCTTTTCCTTTTCTTTTGTTGTGTTTTATTTAAAAACTAACCTTTTGATCTCCAGCGAGAGCCCAAACCTAATACCTTTTGTTTTTTTTTTTTAATGTTTTTGCCTTTTAGTTTGGACTACACAAAGTCCAAACCGTTTTTCTCTCGTTTTTACTTTGCCTTTTATAAAAATAAATTATGTAAACTAAAAATCATTTATAATTTTATTTTAGAATTCTAAATAAAATTAAGTGCCTATAATAATCAAGTTAAGTACATTTCATTTAAAACAGCATATATGATTGATGATTCTTCAAATAGTGTTGGTTTATTTTAATTTTAATTAGTTTATATTACTGGTGTTAGTTCATTTAGGACTTTCTTTTTTGTGTGTTTTCAACTAAAAAATGATTACCACATCATTTGACATATTTTTTAGTATAAATTTTTTAATATCTTAATTAAATGACTACATTTCTTTATTGAAAGATAAATGATATTTTGAAGATTTTTGCATGGATAAGTTTTGGTGTTTTTATGCCAAGTCTTGCTTCAAACTTCCAGTAGTATTTCTAATATTGCTATAAATCTTGGGCTTGTTAATAAAACAACACATATATACACAACATTATTCAATGATAACAAATCTTATCTATGAGCCATTATGAATTGAGATCCTTTAAAATATTGCATATGCTTTATTTTATAAAATGTAAGTGAATTAAAATTCATTACCTCTATATCTACCTATTAGAAATAATTTTAAGAATGTTACAATTAGTATTAGGAAAGTTTTACTTATAAATATAATGTCACAATTATATTGATAACTTGTCTTTGCTTCAGTCATGTGTGTGAGAGGAAAATTGTGGCATATACTTTACTTTTCAAGTCACCGCTCAATTATTTGCTATAGTCCCATCCAATTTTGTTGTCTCTACCAAGGGAATTATATGCATAGAAAAAGTGTGAAAGGGTGGATTTGGATTCCAACTCATCCTAATTTTGTTTTCTTAAAAATTTAAAATTTTAAAGTTTTGATGGAAGTCATATCATTTAAATTCAACTCATTAGAAAATTTCTCAATTAGGTTGCTAAATGTTACCCCACATATGACTATTTTTTTTTTCTTTTGAAAACTATGTTTGGCTTGCAACTCATCCCAATTCCAATTTGTACAAAATTTTTCCTAAATGCTATCATGGAAGTCAAATGATTGATGCCCCAAAAAAATTAATTCCAAAATTCCTTAATTTTGTTAGGTCTATACAATTCAAATATTATTAATATGACAATTTATGCATAAATTGCAAGAAACAAATTGTATGCAAATTATATAATTTTTTATCATTTTGAATATTTAGATATCTTGGATAGATCAGTGCGTCATCTTTAAGTTACATGGGCGAGAGGGTGAAGACAAAGAAAATGTAGTTGAGGGTTCATTTGCCATTACTTTGCTACTCATCGTCCTTTCATGTGCATCATTTCCAGCCAATTGTGTTGTTTCTATCAAGGAAATATTGCACACTACACTTAAATGTTGTTGCATTCTCGTGCTCTCTCCTTTCTTAACTATAATTTCATTTAAATTCCTCTCTTTTTGTTTTTGGTGAACAAATATCTCTCTTTTTTAATTTGGGAAACTCTTATGCAGTTCAAAACAGGTTCTGAGCTTCCTTGTTGAACTTCGAAATTCCGATTCTTTTTTTTCTAAAAGAAAAGTTGGCCCAAAACTAGTATTGGCCTTGGTCATAATCCTGTCAAAACTTTTTCTTAAAAAATATGTGTAGCTGACCTCATTAAGGGTGTGTTTCTGCTGTGCGGACACCTCACTCCCGTTTAATCCTACTTTGTCCTTTTTTTGATTTCTTTTTCTTTTTGTTGTGTTTTATTGAAAAACTAATCCTTTGCGCTCCGCCCACGGCCCAAACCTAATACCTTTTGTTTCGGGTTTTTTTTTTCCTGCCTTTGCGTTTTAGTTTAGGCTGGACCAAACCCAAACACTTTTTCTCTTTTTTTTCGTTTTGCTTTTTACTAAAGTAAATTATGTAAATTAAAAATATTTATAATTTTTTAGTTTAGAATTTAGGACAAAATTAAGTTTCTATAATAGTTAAATACATATTATTAAAAAAGGTGTGTATTGGTTGATGGTTCTTCAAATAGTGTTGGCTTATTTAATTTTAATTAGTTCATATTATTGGTGTTAGTTTACTTAGGACTTTTTTCGTGCATTTTCAACTAAAAAATGACTAACATATCAGCTTGACATATTTTTTAATATAAATTTTAGAATATCTAGATTACTTAAATGATTACATTTCTTTATTAAAAGATAAATGATATGTCTAAGATTGCATGGATAAGTTTCGGTGTTATTGTGCCAAGTCTTGCTTCAAACTTTCCATATTGTTTTTAATATTGCAATAAATCCTTGTGAACAATATTTTGGGCTTGTTAATAAAACAATACATGTGTACACAACATTATTCTATGGTAACGAATCTTAGTTATGAATCATTATGAATTGAAATCCTCTCAAATATTATGTATATTTTACTTTAAAAAGTGCAAGTGAATTAAAATTCATTACTTCCATAACTACATATTACAAATAATTGTAAGAATATTATAATTAGTATTAGGAAAACTTATAAAGATAACATCACAATTATATTGCTAGCTTCTCTTCACTTGAGTCATGCATGTGGGAGAAAAATTGTGGCATAGACTTTACTTTCTAAGCCATCGCTTAATTATTTGTTATAGTCCCATCCAATTTTGTGGTTTATATCAAGAGAATTACATGCATAGAAAAAGTGTCAATGGTTGGCTTTGGATTCCAACTCATCCTATTTTTGTTTCCTTAAAAATTTAAAATTTAAAGCTTTGATTGAAGTCATATTATTGAGATTCAACTTATTCAAAAATTCCTCAATTAGGTTGCTTAATGTTACCCCACAAATGACTTTTTTTTTCTTTTGAAAACTATGTTTGGGTTGCAACTCATCCCAATTCCAATTTGTACAAACTCTTTCCTTAAAGCTTTCATGGAAGTCATGTGATTGATGTCCTAAGAAACTCATTCCAAACTTTCCTAATTTTGCTAGGTCCATTCAATTCAAATACTATTATATGACAATTTATTCATAAATTGTAAAAAAAATTGTACACAAATTATTTTTTCTTTCCATTTTGAATATTTAGATATTTTAAATAGATCAGCTTGTCTTTTCTAAGTTACTTACATAGGTGAGGGGGTGAAGATCAAGAAAACGTAGTTGAGGGTTCATTTGCCATTACTTTTCTAGACGTCACCCTTTCATGTGCTTCATTTCCATCCAATTGTGTTTCTTTTGTCAAGGAAATTACACTATACACTTACATGTTGTTACTTTCTGCCACATTTGCAACTTTAGTTCTGCACCACACAATACTTGTCACAATCTTGTTTTTATTACAATATTTCCTGCCATCAAATCGTCATCTTTTATCACTCTAATTTTCTGTCAATTCTTGACCCAATAAATCAAAACCATGATTGAAACATTTGTGATCAGAAATGAAGTGATTTTTTGAAAAAGAAAATATTATGTGGGATGAATTCAAATGCAAAGAAAAATCCATGTAATGTGTAGAACAATGGATGATGCCAAAGTAAGTTTGATATAATAGTAGCTAAAGTAGTGGACTTCTTGGACTTTTTACCCTAAATTTTTCTAATTTTGAAAAAAAGAAGAAAAGGAAGGAATTATGTGATTACAAAAAGAAAATTAATAGAAGTGTGAATAAGAAATCTTATAGGAAAGAAAAAGATTTTATTTGATAGAGAAGAAATGAAATTTTTGATAGAGAAAAAAATATTTTAAATGGTGAGCTTTCTTGGATGAGAAAGTGAGCTACACCATCGGACAAGAAAAGTTCCCTGGGTGATTATTATTGGGGAAGTATGAAAGGTACCTATGGTATGTTAAATTGATTGTGTGGGATTTTTATGTCACAATCAATTTGAGCTTGAAATTGTACGTATGGTTTGTGAAAATGTTACCATTAAAAATGTGTGAAAAGTCCTATGCTATGCATATATTGTTTTGACATTTTTTAGAGGCTTAGATTGTGGATGTATTGAGATTTTAATTTTTTAGAGGAATTAACTTAACTAATAGTGGATAGATTATAAAATGTGGGCATACACTAAAGGACTAATTTATGTTATATCTTTGAGTTATTTTAATTAGTTGATTTTTTTGGTGTAAGTTTAATATAAATTTTAGAATATCTACCATTACTTAAATGGCTACATATCTTCTTTGAAAGATAAATGATATGTTGAAGATTACATGGATAAGTTTTGGTGTTTTATTCCAAGTCTTGCTTCAAATCATACTTAATGAAATATTGATAAAACCTTTGAGACAATATTTTTGTTGCTTTATTTTTATTTTTAATTATTGATTTTTAGTAATGGTCATTTAGCAAGTAAAAAAAATGTATAAGAATACCATGTAATTAATATGGCCAAGTTGAAAACTAGAAGCTGTGAATTTCATTATTTTAAAGTCGGTTATCTAATTAGGTAGTATCTCGTTGATGATTTTATATTTTTAATAAAATTGTTTTATATTGATTTTAATTAGTTTTCCTTTTGTAATTAAAATTGTGATTTTTAAATAATCTATTGATAACTGATTAGATTTCCATAACTTAAATTGCTGTTTTATGTTATTTTGCACAACTTATGTCATTGTTATTCATATTTATATTATAATAATCAAAAAAGTTTATTGTTTTTATTTTCTTAGAATATATAAAATTTTTAGAAGTAAATGTAATTACTAGGTTATTCTAGTTCTTTAAATTTTATATTACAAGTTTCTTAAAATTATAAAGCAGAAATTATATAAATTATTAAGAGTACTTATTCTTCATACACTAATTAAAAAAAAAAAAAAAAACTAACAAGGTGCTGTTCTATTCGAAGCATACAGATTTTGATCACATTTTTGCTATTAACATACAGGACTTCAAATCTTGGAGAAGACTCTTGATAGGAAGGAAAAAAACCATTAATGCTCATATTCTCAAATGGTTGTCCACTTGACTATCATTAAGTTCACCAAAAAATAAGAACAAAAAGAACTACTCACAATCTCAAGTAGTTCATGACCTAACAAACAAGCAGCGTGATTGAAATGTTTGTGGTTAAGAGGAAATAATAAATATTTTTAAAAATGAAATATAATATACGTGGGATGAATTCAAAAGACAAAGAAATACCCTACATAACGTATTGAACAAGGTGGTTGATAGCAAAAGTCAATTAAAATAGATTGTTAGGTGCTTTTTTTTTTTTTTCATCACAAAAGTTAAGCACGTTATGCAATGTAATAAGCAATAATAAAGAGGGAAACAAGTTACATATTCAATGATTGCACATTAAATTTTAAACATAATATATTTATACATTTTGAACGCACCATCTTATCTTTCCATAAATCATGCATTGTGTTGACCTGGCCTTTTACGAAACGTTTAGGAGGGGATGAAGACCTGGAAAACATAGGGAAAAGGTTCATTTGCCTTTAATTTATTATATGCAATGAGTTCAAAAGACAAAGAAAGACCCATGTAACATATATAACAGTTGTTGATAAAAAAGTCAATTGTCATAGAGGATATCAAGTGAATATGATCAAATAAGATAGGACAGTGTAACAGTGTATCTTAAGAGTGGATTTCTCAGTTATTTTTGTTCCTGCTAAAGATTATTAAATAAATTTTATTTTGAAAAAATTGTGCTATTCTCACAAAATTATTTTTACTATATTGTCATATAAGATAAATAAATATTGTTTGTATTTATTGTGAGTAGCAATGTGGTGAGAATGATTAGTTAAATATATTTTTGTATTTTGAAATATTTTTTTACTGATTGAAGGCATGGTAATTAAATCACTTAAATACACTTAAGATCCTATATTCGAACTCAAATATTATAGCAAAAAAACTTTAACCTTATGTTTGGTTGGAGGAATATGAAGGGGTAAGGAGTAATTGTAACTAAAATCCCTTGTTTGGTTCAAATTTTTGGAAAGGAGAGGAGGGAAAATAAGGGGTCCCAAATCCCTTCTCTCTCCATTCTAACTCCCCTCCAAAAGTGAGAGAATTTGGAAGGGAGAAAAAGCTCATTAAAAATGTTAAACTATGATGATCAAATAATCCTCAATTATCTTTTTAAATTCTAAAGTTACTTTTATCTCTATAACTTAACAATCATCTTTCTTTAAAAAGGTATAATAGTGCATTACCTTCTAATTTAAAATCTCTCCTTTTCCTAACCAAATAAGGGGAGAGAAAATATGTAATGTTAGTCAGTATAATTTACTAATTATATATTGTTTTTTATAATTCATTGCATTATGATTTACGGACTTCAATTCTGCACTCACAATTAGTTAATATCATGTCAGACACACTAACGAAAGGAGCTATTTTTTGGGTGAAGGTATTAGTTGTTGCAGTTTGTAAAGCTATTTCACCAATAAAAAATATTTATACAACATTATTATATCATAAGAAATCTTATCTGTGAATCATTATGAATTAAGCTCCTTTAAAATGATGGATGTATTTTACTTTAAGTGAATTAGAATTCATCACCTCCATATCTACTTGTTAGAAATAATTGTAAGTATATTACAATTAGTATTAAGAAACTTATATGATGTCATAGTTACAAACCTAGCTTGTTTTCACTTGAGTCATGTGAAAGGAAAATTGTGGTGTAGACTTAACTTTCCAAGTCACCACTTAGTCATTTGCTATAGTCCCATCCAAATCTGTTATCTCTATCAAGGAAATTACATACACAAAAAAGTGTGGATACCAATTTTAGATTCTAACCCACCCCAATTCTTTTTCATTAAAAATTTAGAGTTTTTAAAGCTTTGATAGAAGTCACACATTTAGACCCAATTCATTCGAGAATTTCCTCAATTAGGTTGGTGTATCCCACATATCACAACTTTCTCATGATTGAAACATTTGTGGTTAAGAAAAAATAATACTTTCACAAGTAAAACATCAAATACATGGGATGAATTCAAACGACAAAGAAAGACTCCATGTAACATATTGAACGGGGTGGTTGAGGGCAAAAGAGAATTGAAATAGATTGTTAGGTACATTTTTCTCATCATAAAAGGCAAGCATGATATGCAATGGTAAAGAGGGAAATAAGTTATATATTCAATAATTATAAATTAATTTTTAAAACTAATATATTCGTGTATTATGGACACATTATCTTATTTTTTTATAAATCATGTATTGTGTTAACTTGGTCTTTTAAAGAACGTATGGGAGGCAATGAAGAAAACATAAGAAAAGGTTCATTTGCTTTAAATGTGCTGAATGCTAGCCACCATAGACTCATTTGTTCAAGTCCCATCCAATTATTCAAGTAAGCTTTGCAATTGAGAAGAGAAAATAGTTTTAGGAAAGTAAGACATGGGATGAGTTCAAAAGACCAAGAAAGACTCCATGTAACATGTACAACGGTGGTTGATATCAAAGTCAATTGTAGTAGAGGACCACAAGTGAATATGATAGAATAAGATAGGATAACCTGTAAAATGGTGTATCTTAAGAGTTGGTTTCTTTGTTATTGTTTTTTTAACTAAAGATTACCATACAATCCTTATTTTCAAGAAAAAAATTTGGAAGAATATGCTATTGAAATTAGAAAATTATTTTCACTATATTGTCTTACAAAATATAAATTTTGTAATTATTTATTGTGCATGTCAATGTTGTTAGAATAATTAGGTGGCGTATACTTTTTGATTTGAAATTTTTTTTGTTATTAGAGATATAGAAAATCACATAAGCACACACAAAATTTTGAATTTAAATTTAGATACTTAAGGAAAAAATTCTCATGATAATATCGTATATTATTGCATCATTAAAATGTCGATTCTGATTTTGGAATATATAATATTGCTCAATCTAATTTATCAATTATATATTATTCTTTATAATCTATCGCATTATGATTTACAGACTTCAATTTTCTACTCACAATTAATTAGTGTCATGGCAAACTAACTAATATATGAAAGGAGCTATTCTATTTGAGAAGATATTAGCTACTGTGGTTTGTAAAGTTATTTCACCAATGAAAAAAATCAGTACTTAGAAAAGTAAAAGGTTAAATGTTGTTGTGTAGCCAACACCATAAAAGAAAGGATTGAATCTCACCTTTCACTGGGGAGAGAGAACACATTATATGAATAAAATTGTTTTAATTTGGTGAAGTTAATTTCAGCTACTGATATATAGAAATTCGTAGCTACTACCTTCCCTTTCTATTCATAACGTTATTATGTTTGATTATAGATGGGCATATTAGGAAGGTTAAATGCAGTAACCGAACAACTGACTAAAATTGAATTTTAATGGGTTTGATTCAAGCTCATCTGTTTTGTTCTATTTACATCACCCTTACCTTTATTTATGTGTATATTCTTGCGTTGACTTAGTGTATAAGTTGCATATGTTAGGAGTTAAGAGTTCATTTAATGTAACTTCAATAATTACCAATTAATGTAACTTTAACAATTGGCTCTCAACCAAAAAAAGTTATTGGTTGTAGTTTAGAGCTGATGCAAATTAAAAATTATATAAGTTAAAAATTGAATTAACATAGAATTATATAATAAGCTATTAGGAGTACCAAGATTAATGTTAAAAGTTTTTATAATTTGTAACAACTCATCCTTATTTTAAACCATCACCCTACCATTGGTATCAAGAAAGGAAAAGATTTGATTGTACAATCTATAAATATACAAGTAACTTTGGAGAATATTTTGGAATTAACATATACGAAAATAATAGTAAAATTTAATTTTATTGCTTTTGCATGAATTTTAAAATATTTATTGTATATAATTGATGCTATTAAAAAATAAATATGGGTTTGCATAAATTTTATAACATTTATTTAGTGTCACATTGGCAAAATAATTGCATTGACTTATACTCTAAAATTTTAAAGTTGCCTCTATTTGTTTTATCAAAAATTGTAATCTTTGTTGAAAATTATGTACGGCCTTTAATCTCATGCTTCATGTTTCAGGAATAAAATATACATATTTAGATAGCATATATTAAGATACAATTTGAATGCCACTTGCATTCTCTAACGTGTGTTGGTGGCTTCCACATAGAAAAATACGCATAAAATTTAATATAATAATTAAACAGGCCTTGTGAAGGAGATAGGGAAAGTGCACAACACTTACATTGTTGCTTTTTGCACTTTAGCAACTTTTGTTCTGTACCATTGACCAAGTCAAAGGCAATTGTAGAAGATACAATTTTTCAAAATCATACTAAATTTATCTCTGTCGAGAAAGCTACACAAAATAGTTGAATTGTTGCTTTATATTATTTGCATTAATGTGGTCATTGTTATTCATATTTATATTATAATTAGGAAAAAAATTGTTGTTTTTGATTTGTTTAGAATATAGAAAATCTTTACAAGTGGGAAGCAGATGTAATTACTACATTATTGCAATTTTTTAAATTTGAAATTAGAAGTTTCTTAAGATTATAATGCATAGATTATATAAATTATTTAGATTACTTATTCTTCACACATTATTAAAAAATAGCAATCGATAAGGTATTAGTTTATGGGAAGCATGTTGATTTTAGATGAACTTTATCTATCAATGTAGAAAGATTTATTACAAAATGGTTAATACTGTAATTCTCAAATGGTTGCTCACTTGATCACTATTGAATTCAAAAGAATTAATGTGAAAAAATAATCATATTTTCAAGAAAGTTCATGACCCAACAAACAAGGAGCTTGATTGAAACTCTTGTGGTTAAGAAGAAACAAAATTTTCAAAAATGAAATATCACATATATATGTGGGATAAATTCAAACCACAAAGAAAGACCTCATGCAACGTGTTGAGTAGGGTGGTTGACCGCAAAAGTCAATTGAAATAAATTGTTTGGTATTTTTTTCTCTACATATTCTTAGACAAAGACCCCATGTAACTTAATGTGTTGACCTAGTCTTTTAAAGAACGTATGGGAGGGGATAAGATTAAGAAAACGTAGGAAAGGGTTCACTTGTTTTAAATATATCATATGGGATGAGATTGAAAGATAAAGAAAGACTCCATGTAATATGTATAATGATGGTTGATAACAAAGTCAATTGTAAATAGAGTACAACATATGAATATGATAGAATGAGATAGGACAACGTTTAGAACGGTGTATCTTGAAAGTTGGTTTCTTTGTAATTGCTTTTTTTCCTACTAAAGATTATCACACAATTTTTTTTTAAAAAAAATATGAAAGAATTGTGCTATTCTCATAATATTATTTCTACTATATTGTAACAACAATAAAAAAGATTTGTATTTATTTATTGTGCATGATAATATTATGAGAATAATTAAGTAGAATATACTGTTTGATTTTGAAAAAAAATTGATACTTAGAAGTGTGACAAATTACTTAAACACCTACAAAAGATTCTAAGTTTGAACCTAAGTACTGAAGGAAAAAAAAAAAAAAAAAACCAAAATGATAGTGAATGCTACTATATGATTAAGCTATTGGTTCTGATTTTGGAATATGTAGTGTTAGTCAATATAATTCTTTATAATGTTGGTTCTGGTTTTAAAACTCAGTTTTCATACAAACTCAATCAAAACAACAAATTAAAGGTTAAAATTAAACTTTCATCAATATTTTCAAAATGAAATAAATGCATTAAGTAATTAATATTAATTAATTTAGCATAACTATATACACTTATTGTATAATATTTTTATAAAGATATGAGATATAATATATATGGACCTTTTCTGTAAATTAACTAACTACATTATCAATGTATGAGAAATGAATTAAACGTTCAATTATTTTATCAAATCAAAATTTCAAAGTGATTCTCATTCCATTGAAATCTAAAATAAAAAATATTTATTGGATATTATAGATATAGAAAATGTTTCCTATTAGTTGAATAAGAACTCCTATCAACTCATAAGCATAACTTCATCATGCTTTGTGATTAAAATATGATACTATCTAATGATATGTAATGATCAAAACACTTGTATTGTCTTTTGGTTATGTCCAATCTTAAGTAGTTAAGTTGGAATTCACCACCTTCATACTTACCAATTAGAGATCTCAGTAAAAATGTTATAATTATTAGTATGAATTAAGCACCAACTTTAACTTGTAGATAAATTTTAGTGAAAATGATTATCAGAGTTATTTTAGTAAAAATGGTATATAAATAAATTACAAATTTTAGTCAAAGTGATTATCAGAGTTATTTTTGTGTAATTTCAAGTTTTAAAGCTCTGAAACTATTTTTTACAATTTTAACTAAATATAAGTCTCTGAATGTGGACGGTGGGTATAAATGGCATATTAATATATTATGCTCCTTTTACATGACAATTGTAAAAGTAGATAATTACTGAAATTTTAAATTTCTTAATCTTTTTATTTGAAAAAGAAAAATTGAATTGACATAGATTTATATAATAAGCTGCTAGGAATAATGAGGTTAATGGTAAAAATTTTGATAATTTGTAAAAATTGATCCTAGTTTCAAACTGTCACCCCACCATTGTTATTAAGAAAGGAAAAGGTTTGATTGTATAATCCACAAATACATTTGGAAAGCATTTTCGAGAATTAACATATAATAAAATTGAAGAGTAAGAGAGTAATCAAGAGTACCATAGAGATCACAGTAAAAAATAATAAAATTTTAATTTTATTACCTTTGCATAAATTTTAAAACTGTTATAATAAATACCTTTGCGTATATAACTCATGCATAAATTTTAGATAATAAATAATAAATATTTGTCTATATAATAAATACCTTTGCATAAGTTTTATAACACTTATTTGGGATCATATTGATAAAATAACACATCGAATTACACTTTAAAATTTTAAAGTTGCATTATTTTTTTGTGTCAAAAATTGTAATTTTTGTTGAATTTATGTACTACTTTTCTGTTAAAGAGTGGCATATTTATTTAGATATTTACATGAATGGGAGGGAGGAACCAGCTTGTCTTTGGGGTTGATTTGCTTTAACTTTAGTAGTCACTGCCAATTCATTTGCTTCGGTCCCACTCAGTAGGTAAATTGGTCAATATTCCAATTCTATTGTCTCTGTCAAAGAAATTGCACAACACTTGCATTATTGCATTCTGCCACTTTAGCAATTTTATTTCTGTGCCATTCACCGAGTCAAAGTCAATTGTAGTATGTAGGAAGATACAACTTTTGATAATATAAAAGGCAAGACTGTCACACAATGTCATCACATTAAGTAAGAAGCAGAAAATACTAATTAATGTTCATGCATATCAAATTTTATATTTTATATTTTCTTAATTGTTGTTAATTAAAACAGAAAAATTATTAATCACAATAACCTTGTAATTGATGTACTGACTGGGTCATTTAATTTGTACGTATGCCAGAAAAAGGTATGAAAGGGGTCATCGATTTGCCTTAAATTTGCGGAATGTTAACCAATCATTAAAGTTCCATCGAATTGACCAATCATTCAATATTGCTCGATTTCTATTTTGTCTCTAAGGAAATTACCGACAACACTTTATTTGTTTATTGGTTGACAACCCATCAACGAGGGGCATGATTGAAAGGTTTGTGGTTAAGAAGAGAGAATAGTTTTAGAATTGAAAAATACAATATGGGATGATCGAGTTCAATAGACAAAGAAAGATTACAAGTAACGTGTATAAATTATGAGTGGTGTTAATTTCATAATCACATTGTCACATAATGCACATATATACAAATTTATAGTTATTGATTGGTTATGTGTGCAGGTCATGGTTCCAGTTGCTATGGGTGTGTGCATTATATGACAAAGTGATTGTGACAGCAAAATTATCTGTAAGTTACATATGTTAGCGTGAAGAGTAATAGAACGTAGTTGAAGGTTCATTTATTTTATAATCTTATTATTTTTATTAATAAATTTTATTAAATATTTATTTAAAATTTTATATTGTTAAATTTGTTAAATTTACAAATTAAATTTTGAGACTACAAAATCAAATATCCAGCGAATTGTTTTGTGTCAAATTGGTAACCCCACTTACTTTTTTCTTTGCTGTAACTTTTGAAGTGATGGCTGATCAAGTCATATCCTTTTAGCCTTAGCCAATACACCAATTTGTCAATATCGCATCAACTTTATTTTGTTGAAAAATTATACAAAATATTTAACTAATGTTGATATTATTTTACATTAAATGTCATCATTATTCATATTTATATTATAATTAACAAAAAATATTGTTGTTTCTAATTTGTATAGAATATAAAAAATCTTTATTAAATACAAGTGAGAAGTGGATGTGATAACTAAATTCTTGCAGTTCTTTAAATTTTAAATTATAAAGTTACATTATAATGCCAAAATCATACAAATTATTTAAAGTATTTATTCTTCACCTATTAAGGAAACTATACAAAACACTTAAATTATAGGGCCAATTTTATTGTCTCTATCAAGGACACCATACAAAACACTTAAATTATAGATAACAATGTCTTAATATTCTTACCATCTCATTCCTGTGAACATTATGCCCATGTTATATAGATATGGGAAATTAAAAAAATTATAGATATGATTATTTTAAAAAAAATTATAATGAATCAATTTATCATTGATTTCAAACAATTATTTTTTATTTTTGTTAGTTGATATCCTAAGGTGTAAGTTTGTTGAAGATATTTTTGTTTTCTTCCATTAATAAAATGATTACTATATTAGTTGAGATAATAGCTAATATATTTTAAAATATAATTTATTAATACAATTCTTGCCGAGTCCTTTGCGCCAATTCTATTGTCCGTGTCAAGGATATTAAATACAACATTTGAATCTTAATGGGTTGACACATTGACAAATAAATAAGAGCATGATTGAAACATTTGTGGATAGGAAGATAACTTTTTTTAAAAGAAAATTTGTAAATAACTGCAAAGACAGAGTAAGACCCATGTAACGCGCTAAACGGTGGTTTAATTTGACAAAATCTAATGATAAAGATGTATCTATAATTCAGTAACAATTTAGTTCAAGACTAGCTTGAATTTCCAAGAATCACGTGAGAGGAAAATTCTTTGTATAGACTTGTTGTAGATAGTGGCGGGCAAAAAAAATGTTTTCCCTACGTATAAGTGAGATGTTAAATTCATATAAAATAATTTTATGATAATTTGTTTAATGAATCAGAATTTTTTAAGTAATAATTTAGTACAATTTTATTTTTGAAAATAACAAAATAAAATTGATTACTCTTGGTACCTTTTTTTAATTTTAATTTTAAATATATGTATTTAAAATTATTGTTTCCATTAATTCTATAATACCTGTGATAGAAATTGAGTGCAATTAATAATTTAGTGAAATAAAAGCTAATTATAATATTTTATTTATAAATAATTGCTTTTCATTTATTACTCATTTAGTGAAAAGGTTCATTTGCTTTAAATGTGATAAATGCTAGTCACCGGCAACTCATTTATTTAAGTCCCATCCAGTTGTTCAATTAAGCTTTGTGATTAAGAAGAGAAAATGGTTTCCGAAAAGTATGATAGGGGATGAGTTGGAAAGATCAAAAAGGACCCATGTAACATAAAGAATGGCGATTAATATCAAAGTCAAATTATAATCGATAGGTAAATTCAATTTTTGATAGCATAAAAGCCTACTACGATATGCAATGTAATCATCATTAATAAAACTGGGAAACAAGATACATGGGGATCATGAGTAAGATATTTTATTAACCTATTGATAATGTCATAACAAGGATTAAAATTATTATTTGGCCAAGTTAAGTACATTTCATTTAGAAGAGTTTGTACTAATTGAGGATTCTTCAAATAGTGTTAGTTGATATTTTTTGTGTAAGTTTAATATCAATTTTAGAATGTCTAGCATTACTAAAATGACAACATTTCTTTATTGAAAGTTAAGTTACAAGTTTAAGATTGTGTGGATAAGTTTTGGTGCTTCAAACTTCCAATATTATTTTTAATGTTGTGATGTATCCTTTTTAAACTATGTTTTGGGCTTGTTAATAAAACAACACATATATACATAATTTTACTATATGGTAACAGATCTTATGCATGAATTATTATGAATTTAGATTCTCTAAAATATTGAGTGCATAATTAATACTCTACAAAGTATAAGTGATTTAAAATTCATCACCTCCATATCTACTCATTAGAAATAATTGTAAGAATATTAGAATTTGCATTAGGAAACTTTTACTTATATAGATGATGTCAAAATTACATAGCTAACATGTCTTCTCATGAGTCATGTGGGAGGAAAATTATGGCATAGACTTGATTTTCCAAGTCGCTGCTTAGTCATTTGATGCATTGCCATCTAATTCTATTATCTCTATTAAAGAAATTACATACATAAAAAATATAGTTCAAATGGGTGGCTTTGGATTCCAACTCATCCCAATTCCTTTTCATCAAACATTTAAGTCATATCATTTATACCCAACTCATTCAAGAATTCTCAATTACGTTGGTAAATGGTACCCCACAGATCACTATTGTCTCATTCATGCTATGCAATGTAATGAGCAATAATAAACAAGAAAATAAGTTACATATTTAATAATTATACATTAAAAATAATATATTTATATATTTTGGATACACTATATTTTTTTTCAAAAATCACGTATTATTTGACTTAATTTGTTGAAAAACATATAAAACAAGATGAAAATTTAAAAATAAATATTTATTTATTTATTTATCATAAATATATATTTATTTATAATATATTTAAAAAAATTATTGTGTAGACTTAACTTTCTAAATCACCACTGCATCATTTGCTTTAATCCCATCTAAGGTATTGATAGCAAAAGTAAAGAAAGATGGGTAGGTGCAAAAACAAAACACGTTATGCATGGTCCCAACTCATTTAAAAGAGAAACAATTCTGCTGCGCTATGTAGATTTCAATCATTTACGGCTAAACTTGAAGCGAATTCTTTAATTAATGAAAATAGCAATTATACCCACAATATGAAATCAATTAAAGTCAAAGTCAAAGTAAAGTTAAAGTCATATCAATTAACATAAAGTAAAGATAAAAGTTTATATTAAGCAAAGTTAAAGTCATGTCTAAAATTGTTGCTTTATATTATTTTGTATGAATGATGTTATTGTTCTTCATATTTATATTATAATTAGCAAAAAATTTCTAGTTTTTATTTGTTGGGAATATCGAAAATCTTTATTAATTATAGGTAGAAAGTGGATGTAATTACTAGGTTATTGTAGTTCTTTAAATTTTAAATTATAAGTTTCTTAAAATTATAATGCAAAATTATAGAAATTAATTAGATTATTTATTTTTCACACACTGATAAAAAAAAAGTAACTAATAAAGTGTTGATTTATTGAAAGCATGTTAATTTTTGGTGAGCATTAGCTACTAATTCTAAGATGAAAAACCTTTATTAAAAGGATACAATGGTTAATACTCTAACTCTTAAATAATTACCCACTTAATCATCATTGAATTAAAAAAATAAGAAAGAGAGCATTACTCCCTGAAAAAAAAAATCACATTTTCACTTAGTTTGTGACCCAACAAACAAGGAGCGTGGTGGAAACATTTATGCATGAGAAGAAATATTTTTAAAAATGAAATATCATATGTAGAATTAGTTTGTAACGCATTGATCTGGGTGAGTGACATTAAAAGTCAATTGAAATAAATGTTAGGTACTTTTTTTCATCATAAAAGGCAAGCACATTATGCAATGTAATGAGTAATAATAAAAAGGAAAAGAAGGTATATATTCAATAGTTATACATTAAATTTTAAAAATAGTATATTTATATATTTTGGAGACACCGTTTTATCTTCCCATAAATCACATATAATGATGACTTGGTCTCTTAAGAATATTACAAATAATATTGTGTTGACTTGGTCTTTTAAGAAATGTATGAAAAAGGTTCAGTTTAATATATATGTATTTCTTTTAATTATACTAATGATATCACGATTACATAGCTAACATCTCATTGTTCAATTCATGTGAGAGAAAAACTGTGACATAGACTTGACTTTCTAAGTCACCATTTAGTCATTTGCTACAGTCCCAACCAATTCTAATATTTTATCAAGGAAATTACATACACAAAAAAGTGTGAATGGGTGAATTTGACTTCTAACTCATCCCAATTGATTTTCATTATAAAATTAAAATTTTAAATCATTAATGAAAGTCATATAATTTATTTAGACCTAGCTCATTCAAAATTTTCTCTATTAGATTGGGAAATGGTATCCCTCATATAATTACTTTTTCGTAAAAAAAGGCAATAATGTAATGAGCAATAAGTATATCTTAAATTTAAAAATAATATATTTACATATTTTGAACACACCATCTTGTCCTTCCATATATTACATATTGTATTGACTTGCTCTTTTAATGAACATATGAAAGAAATGAGGACCTAAAAATAAAGATGGAAATAATTATTAAGTGTATACACTGTAAGGTTGACTTTCATGGATGATATCATTCACATCCAAACTCATTCGAAAATCTCTCAATTTAGTCGTAACCTAAATATATGACTACTTTTCTTCTTCAAAAATAAATGTTATGTTTTGATTAAAATTTAAATATAAGGAAGATAATAAGAGAAAATAAAATATAAAAATCAACAAGGAAAATAAAGAAACAAAATAAATCATAAAATTAAATTACATATTTTGATTTGTTTTTTATTTTATAAACATCTCAAAACTAAAATCTGTTAAGATTATACCATCTTATACAGTAAATGTGAAATTAGAAAATTATAGTTAAGACTATTTTAAAAATATTATGATGAATTAACTTACATTAATTTACAACTTTTTTATAATTGAAATTATGATTTTTTTATTAACTTTTGATAATTTGGTGACACTGATTTAAATTATCATATTGCCAAGTTAAATACTTTCGATTACCTTTTTTAATTTTGGTGATTTCAAGTGGTCTTTACTTGCTTTTGTTAGTTGATATTTTTTACGCAAGTTTTCTTAATAAATATTTTCTTTGTTACCTTTTTTTCTACTAAACTATAATTATTGTATTATTTAGATTTCTTTTTTAAATGAATTTTTGAATGTATTTATTATTTCTTGTAATTTGCCACATCACTTTTCTTTTTTAGAGTTTTATTTTCTTAAAAGATCTTTGTTGTATAATAAGTGTTGATGGAAGTGATTTCAATCATTTACGGCTAAACTTGAAGCAAATTCTCCAATTAATGAAAACAGCAATTACACCAACAATATGAACTCAATTTATAAATAGTAAAGTTAAAGTTGTGGAATCAATTAATATAAAGTAAAGTTGAAGTGCTGAAATCAATTTATATAAAATAAAGTTAAAGTTGTGAAATTAATGAATAAAAGTAAAGTGAAAGGTGTGAAAACAAATTATATAAAGTAAAGTCATGAAATCAATTTATATAAAATTAAAGTTATACAAACTATGACTGCAAAGTCAAAAGTTTTATGGTGTAATTTGTGTTGTGAAGCCTAGGTATGCACATTTATTTTAAAATATGTTTACATAATTTATTATTGCTATATATTCCTTATAAGTTTTTAAAAAGACCTTTATTTATAAATTTATATATCTCCTCAAATATAGCAACTTGTCACTGCACTCAATGAAGCAAATTAAAAATTATTAATGATATTAAAAATTGCAAATATTATTAAACATGGTAGAGCATTGTTTTGAAGTAGAGTTAAACTATTATCAGAGTTATCTTTGAGCAATTTTAAGTTTTAAAGCTCTGAAACTATTTTGACAATTTTAACTTCTCATATTTTTCACATATTATGCTCCTTTTTAAATAGTAAGTGAAAATAGATAATTATTAAAATTCTAAACTTCTTAATATTTTTATTTTAAAAATATAAGAAAATTTGAATTGACATGGAATTATATAATAAGCTATTAGGTGCATTGAGGTTAATGTTAAAAATGTTCATAATTTGTAAAAACTGATCCTAATATTAAACTATCACCCTGCCTTTGGTATTAAGAAAGAAAAAGGTTTGATTGTATAATCTATAAATATACACGTAACTGTAGAAAATATTTTGAGAATTAACATATACGGAAATAAATAATAAAATTTAATTTTATTACCTTTGCATGAATTTTAAAATATTTATTGTATATAATTGATGCTATTAGAAAATAAACATTTGTCTATATAATAAATACTTTTGCATAAATTTTATAACACTTATTTGGTGTCACACTGGCAAGATAATTAATTGACTTATACTTTAAAATTCTAAAATTTTCTCTATTTTGGATCAAAATTGTAATCTTTGCTAAAAATTTATATACAGTCATCAATTTCATCCTTCATGTTTCAGGAATAAAATGCACATATTTAGATAGCATATATTAAGATACAATTTGACCACCGCTTGCATTCTCTAACACGTGTTTGTGGCTCCCACGTACAAAAATGCACATAAAATTTAATATATATAATTAAACGGACCTTGTGAACAAGTTGTTGATAGGGAAATTGTACAACAATTACATTGTTGCTTTTGCCATTTTAGCAACTTTAGTTCTGTACCATTGACCAAATCAAAGACAATTGTAGAAGGTACAATTCTTGGTAATATAAAAGGCAAGACTGTTATGCAATGTAATCACCATTAAGTAAGAAGCAAATAACACTTAAGACAGAGAGAGGAGATGAGTAAGTGTGTATGGCTGGGATTGTTGATATTGATTCTATTACAAGGTTGCTCTGAAGGCTGCTTGAAGCAAGAGAGAGATGCTCTCTTGTTGCTAAAATCCACTTTCAACAACTACTACCGGCAGTTTGATGATTGGGAGGATGGCACAGACTGCTGTCAATGGGAGAGTGTTTATTGCAACACCACTACAAGGTGGGTGGAAAATCTCACACTTTCTAGAGTGTGGAATGTTGACTCATATGCAGATCGTTGGTATTTGAATTTCTCGAATTTCTTAATCTTTGAACATCTAATGCATCTCAACTTAAGTGCGAATAATATTATTAGTTGTGTTGAATCTGAAGGTAAGTACATCTTATGTCTTGCAATTAATGAACTTTAATTTCATTATTATTAATTCTAGAATATTATGAATAACTTTAATTTTACAATTTGCAGGATGCAAAAATTTAACTTCGAGGTTAAACAATTTGGAAGTCCTTGACTTGAGTGGAAATCAACTTAATGATAGTAGCCTTTCATCATGTTTGAGTTGGTTTTCTTACCCATCTTTTAAGTCGCTATACTTAGAAGATAACCATTTAACTGCAAGATCAATTCATGGTGAGCCTAGCACTTTCTTTTTAATATTTTATATATTTACACTAACACCTAGTCTTTTATAGTTTGATAGTGGTCATTGAAGATAGTGCTTTATTTCATACTGAGATAAATTTGATGAGATGAAAGATAAAACATTCAATATATAAAAAACATGTGGTATAATAAGCACATTACCTTGACAATGATCAAATGGATTAGGGATTTTAATTATGGGAATAATCTTATTTCTAGTAACTACTGGGAGTAATTAATTAATACAAAATCCTATAATTATCCTTTAGAGAATGTGTCTACAATTTTTAAATTCAAATTTATGTATTATCGAATTTGCACCATAGTGAAAGAAACTAAACCCTCCTGCAAAATCATATTGAAATTGCCAGTAAATATATAAAGACTAATCAGTTATTTTATTTAGAATGCAAACCCAAAATAATATAAAACTCACATATAATTACCATTAAAAAGAAAAAATAATTGATAATAGCATATCATAATAAGACAAAAGAAATCACTAAAGAAAATTCATAGCATAAGAGTAGTATGTGTAACATTTATTCATACAGTCAATTCACCTATTATTAAATTGTTGACACAATTTTCATTGCATAAATGAGACTCAACTATAAAATAGGAAGTGGATTTTTATTTTTAAAAATTTTACAGTAAAGCATAAGGGTTGTGCACCACAATATCATTGTTAAAAGCAGCAAATTAATTCTTAATTATTTATTTGCTTAGAATTTTCCTTATTATTACAATTAAAAGTAGAATGAGATTAGATTAAATATATTGCTGACTAATATATAACTCAAATAAATAATTGATGCAGGTTTATCTTCCACATTGACCAATCTAATGGTTCTTGACTTGAGAGGCAACAACTTCAATGACAATGATATTACATCTTCTCTTAGTAAGCTTTTATCCCTAAAATTTTTTACTATAGTGGGCAGTTAATTGATTCTGAAATCAAATAGAAGTAATATCTCATTTCATTAACTATATATAAATTTTGAATTAACATTTCTTTAAATATTTTTTTTTATTTGTTGCCTTTGCTTACTAGTTTTCCCTTAGAAAGCAGCATATGACCAAATGAGGACTTATTAGCAGAAAATGCATTTATTTAGATTTTTTTGTATTGGAGGCCCATCCTGTCTTCGTCATGGAAATTACGCAACACTGGCATTGTTGCTTTATGCCACTTTAACAACTTTAGTTCTGCACCATTGACCAAGTCAAAGTCAATTGTAATAAATTGGAAGGAACATTTTTTTATAATATAAAAGGAAAGGCTGTTATGCCATGTAATCACCGTTAAGCAAGAAGAAGAAAATACTTAAGACATAGAGAAGAGATGAGTAATGTGCACAGGTGGGTTTGTTGATAGTGATTCTATTACAAAGCTGCAGCTCTGAAGGCTACATGAAACAAGAGAGGGATGCTCTTTTGTTTCTCAAAGCCACTTTCAACAATAGCTACTTAACTGGATGGATGGCACAGACTGCTGTCAATGAGAGAGAGTTCACTGCAAGGCCACTACAAGGCTATTGGAAAATTTCACTCTTTTAGATGTGTGGAATGGTGACTCATATACAGATTATTGGTATATGAATTTTTTAAATTTCTAAATCTTTGAACATCTAAAAGGTATTGACTTACGTTGGAATAACAAGGTTGTGTTGAATTTGAAGGTAGGCACATCTTATGTCTTGCAATTAATTGACATGAGAATGAATGTATATTTTGTTATTACTAAGATTTAAAGATATTATCAATAATTTTAATTTCATATATGCTTTCAATTTACAGGATGGAAAAATCTAACTTCAAGGTTAAACAATGTGGAAATCCTTGACTTGAGTGAAAATCAACTAAATGATAGTAGCCTTTTATCATGTTTGAGTGGGTTTTCTCACTCATCTCTTAAGTCACTATACTTAGCAGATAACTATTTGACTGCAAAATCAATCCAAGGTGAGCCTAACACTTTTCTTTTTAATATTCTGTATATATTTACATTAGTATCTAATCTTTTATAGCTTGATCCTGGTCACTAAAGATAGGAAATTTGTTCACACTGAGATATGATGAGGTGAAGGATAAAACATTCAATAATTTTATATAACATACAAAACCAAAAGAATACAATTAATGAATACAAAATCTTGTAATTATCCTTTAGAGAATGTGTGTACAATTTTTAAATTCAATTTATATAGTACCAAATTTGCATCATAGCGAAAGAAACTAAACCCTCTTGCAAATTCCTATTGAAATTGCCATTAAACATATAAAGAATAATCAATAATTTTTATTTAGAATGCAAACCGAAACAAATATAAAAAACCCACTTATAATTACTATTGAAAAAGAAAAAAAAAATTAATAATACCATGTCATAACAAGACAAAAGAAGTCACTAACAAAAACTCATAAATGTCATCTAATTTGCTACTTGTTTGATTTAGTATTTTCAATTAACTTTCTTGATTGGTTTTGTGTCTCCAATTAGTTTACTTTATTTGGGAAAACAATTCTCTTCTGTTTCATTGTTAGTAGCTTTCTTTTGTTCCCTTCCCGCCCTTTCCATTCTTTCATTTTTGTTCCATTCCATTTGATTGATGAGAAATATCCAAACATGGTACAAGGGTTGTACACCACACCAGTATTGTTAAAAGAAGTAAATTAATTCTTAATTATTTATTTGCTTAGAATTTTTCTTATTATTATGATTAAAATTAGGATGAGATTAGATTAAATATATTGCTAACTAATATATAACTCAAACAAATAATTGATACAGGTTTATCATCCACATTGATCAATCTAGAGTCTCTTGATTTGAGCAACAACAACAGCAACGATAATGACATTACATCTTCTCTTAGTAAGCTTTCATCCCTTAAATTTTTAACTATAGTGGATAGTCAATTGATTCTGAAATCAAATGAAAGTAATGTCTCATTTCCTTAAACATATATAAATTTTGAATTAGAATATATATTCTCTTAGTAAACTTTCATCCCTCAAATTTCTAATAATGCCTCATTTCCTTAAATATATGAAAATTTTGAATCAAGAATTCATTTTTGTCCATATTTTCAAAATTTTCAGTTAATTTTTAGTTTGAGCTAAGTACGAACTAACCAATGCTTATTTTTTTGTCCTTATCTCAAATATAAAATTATTAACCCATCTTTTATCTCAAAAAATTGGTTTATCTGAAATTATGGGTACAAACTGCCTACAATTCAAATTCCCTTTATTTTTATTTTCTTTTTTTGAAAGAAAACGTCACAATTTATTTAACTAGAAACCAAATTCCCTTTATTTGCAGTTTACATTATAGATAATGCATTATACATTATTGATAGTGTTTGATGAATAACTTTATATTTGTAGACTTAGATAACAATATGACAGACAACATGCTACTTTCTACAAGTTTGTTTTTCAAATATGAGCAATATTATTGTAGTAATGTTCTATGATATGTTAAATTGAAAGAAATGTTGTTTAGTTTTCTACAATTAAAATTTCACTAACAACAATGTTTGTAGGGACATGTTTTATTATTGAGCAAACAAATGAAGGGTGCATTACGGCCAACCAATATAGAAGTCCTTAGACAGAGCGGCAACAAATTTGGCAATAAAATTTTATTATTTTTAAGAAGGCTTCAACGTCTGAAATTAAAAAGTTAAAGTATAAAAAATGTTAGATAAAATTAAAAATAATAAGAATATTTCACAGTGCAAAACCTAGAACTAAAGGCATTAGGAGTTTTAATTATGGGAAATTTCTAATTTAGGTCCACAAGTGAATCTTATTTCTTTTAACTATTATGTGTAGCTCATTTTACTTGAATAACCACCTAAGTAGTTATCTATCCTTATCAATAATTATATTTCTCTATTAAGTTTATATATTGTCTTTGTATCCATTTGATTATTTTTGAGTTTTAATTTGGGTGAGAGTGCATACATGTCACGTAGTGTGTTTTTAAGATCTGAAACTCCTTTCATAGAGGTGAAAATAAAATAAAATTTATTGAAAAGAGTTTAAAGGTTTTGGTTTGAATATGCACGTAAGAATTTGAATAAGCGTTATATAGTTATTCCTAATCAATTAAATTGTTTCTTTATCGATTGAATCAACTGCTAGATTGTTTAGAATTTCTAATTAGCTTTCGTGACTGGTTTACAATCTCCAATCAATATGATAGACAACATACTACTTTCTCATGGTTTAATTTTTAAATTTGAATAATAATATATGTAGTAATGTTTCATTAAAGGTTAAACTGAAAGGAAATACTGCTTAACTTTGATCTATTAAGATTTTAATTGCAAAAACATTTTATGAAATTGTTTTATTATTCAAAAAATAATGAGAGATCCTTATGGCCAATCAGTATAGAAATTCTTTACTTGGGTGGCAACAATTTCAATGACAAGATTTTATCATCATTTAGAGTGCTTCAATGTCTGAAATCACTTTATATAATGACAACCATTTGGAAGGATTAGTGAATATAAGCTGTTAGTTGTTTGTACATTTAATTTATATGTGCTTCCTCCCATATATATGCTTTTAAAGCGAACAAATTAAAACCATGAAACGTCATGTAGTAGCTAATATAATATATATAATTTGTCTTTCAGAATTGAATACTATTAGAAAGTTAAAAAAAACTTGATGTTAATATAATATCACTAATGTTGTTCAGCATCAAGATATGTATCCAATTTAAATGAAAGGGCATACTGCCCAACTGTGAACTATTAAGATTTTAATTCCAAAAATATTAAATGAAATTATTTTATTTTTAACAGATAATGAGCGATCCTTATGGCCGATTAATCTAGAAATCCTTAACTTGGTTGGCAACAAATTTAGTAATAAAATCTTATCATCTTTTACAGGACTTCAATGTTTAAGATCACTTTCTATAAGTGACAACCAACTGGAAGGATCAATAGATATAAGTGGTTAGTGCTACTTTTAATTAATTAGCTTATCAATTAAGCTTTTATAAATTTGTTTTGTTTGTGAATAAATTAAAAATCATCATACTTTATGTAGTAGCTAATTTAATATTTATCATCTATGTCTTTTAGGATTAACTACTCTCAGAAAGTTAAAAATGCTTGATGTTAGTTGCAATAATATCACAGATTTTGTTGTCTATCAAGGTATGTATATATCTATTTGAACTTGTTCTATGATCATGGAAATACAAAAGATTGAAGGTTCATCCTAAAATTATATTGTATTTCATAACTTAATAATTCTTAATCTAGTTTCCTCAATTGATAATAGCTATATACATCAATGTATTTCAAAATTATTTTTCATGAAATTCATAACAATAATTTCAAAGTATTTAGGGTGCATATTGATGTATCAAACAAAACATACAAGAGCTTAGTTGAAAATATTAATATTAGAAGAATTAAGATTGAGGAGCATGTTATCTTTGAAAGACAAAATTTTAATTAGTCAAATTGGTCTTATCATAGAAATTACAGCTTTGATGTCTCAATCTATGATCATGTCTTACAGGGACAAAATGTCTAAGCAGTGTAAAGGATCTTCGGTTAATTAATTTAACTATAGATGGAAGCAAGCTGCAAAGGTCTCTAAAAGCTTTCCCATCAATTAGGATACTTGATATGAGTAACAATGATTTCAAAGGACAAAGAGTTATAGCTTTTGGAAATTATATATACTTACACGTGTTCTCAGTTTGCCATTGCACACATATAGATATAGGATAATAGCACTAATTCATTCATATTATTATTATTATAATTTTGTGCAGATTTTGGTGAGTTGCACAATCTAGAAGAATTGAGATTGGATTATTCTTCAAACATAGGAAATGAGTTTTTTCAAAGCATTGGTGCTTTGACTTCTCTCAAAGTTTTTGATATGGCTGATTGTGCAATCAATGACACCCTTCCTACTGGAGGTAAGTAATTTACCTTTGTTATTGAGGAGCATTGCATGTTATTTATATATATATTTACTTTGTGTTCGTTTTGTAGTCTAATTTTAGATTTTAAATTAATATCTCCTTCATCATTCTCTTTTCTCAATGTCCCTTACAAGAAAATATTGTGAAAAATAAACCTTTCAGGTTGGTCAAAACTAAACAAGTTGGAAGAGTTATATCTAAGCAATAGTAAGTTTGAGGGCCCACTTCCCTCATTTTTTTTGTAATATGACTTCTCTTTGAATCTTGTATCTTTTTAGGAATAGCTTCATTGGAAATTTGGCTTCCAACCTAGCATGCCTTATGTCACTTGAAGATTTAGATTTTGGAGGCAACCAATTCAAAATCCCTGTATCATTCTCATTTTTAGCCAATCATTCAAACCTAAAGTCCCTCATTGGTACCGGTCAATTACTACCTAACCCATACCCCACTTCTCAAACTTGGGTTCTCAAATTTCAATTAAATGAGTTTGAATTACATTCAATAACAGTGGCCAGTCCTCTTCCACTTCCTAGATTTCTATTCTACCAATATAATTTGACCATTATAGCTTTGAAAGGTTGGAATTTCAATATAGATTTTCCAAATTGGTTGTTAGAGAACAACATAAAATTGATAGATTTTGTACTCATCAATTGCTCAATCATTGGTAATTTCCAATTGCCGTCACAACCAAATCCCAACATTTGGAGAATTGATACATCTGGCAATGCCATAACAGGTCAACTTCCAAGTAGCAATTACACTTTCCAAATTTGCAAATTCTAATCTTGTCTTCAAATGCAATCCATGGCTCACTTCCTCATGCCATTGGTCAAATGAAATCCCTAGATGCGTTGGATCTGTCTAAAAATTATTTGTCTGGATCTATTCCCATGGAGTTCTTTAAACTTGGAAATCTTGGATATTTAGATCTCTCTAAAAATAACTTGTTTGGTTCTATTCCATCTTTTTCCAACTCTACAACTTTGAAATTTATCTATTTGAGCAACAATAGGTTAAGTGGCTTAGACACAAGAAAGTTCAATGAAAGCTCCAATATAATGAAGATTCTAGATCTTAGCCACAATGATATATCCAGTGGAATTCAAGACTTGATTTGCAATTTAAATGACACTACACTACAATTTCTCCTCTTGAAAGGCAATCACTTTATAGGCCAAATACCAAAACAGTTATGCCAATTTACATATTTAACAATTATTGACTTTTCTAATAATAATATTTTTGGTTGTGTACCCAATTGCCTTGGTAGTATGTAGTTCAAGAATGAGAGTCACATAAGATATTTTAGAGCAGACAATGGTCCTTTTTTCTTGCCACAACAAGTAGCATTCACAAATAAAAACCGATTTGACACATACAAGGGGTACATTCTTGAACATACATATGTAATTGATTTATCACTAAACATGCTAAATGGGAACATCCCACCTGAGCTTGGAAACTTGACAAGTATCCAATCAATAAATCTATCTCACAACCACTTGGTAGGTCCAGTCCCAGTCTCATTCTCTAAGTTAAAATTTATAGAGAGTTTGGATCTTTCTTTCAACAAGTTAAGTGGTAAAATCCCCTCTCAACCAACAGAGTTGACCTCTCTTGAAGTGTTTAGTGTGGCACACAACAACTTATCGGGTTCAACACTCGATAGAAAAGACTAATTTATGACCTTTGATGAAAGTAGTTATGAGGGCAGTCTTTTCTTTATGGACCTCCGCTAGAGAAAAATTGCACTAGTGTTATTGAACAATCAAATGGCTCAACTCATAGTGAAGACAATGATAATGGTTTCTTGGACATGAAAGTTTTCTATATCAGCTTTGTGGTATCTTATACATCAGCATTGATGGTATTGGCAATTGTTCTATGTATAAACCCTCATTGGCAAAAGTCATGGTTCTACTACATCGAAGTTTATATCAACAATTGCTACTACTTCGTGCTCAACAATTCTTGTAAGTTTTTCAACAATAAAAACTTGTAGTACCATGATTAATTTGCTTACATAATTGTCATCTTGCATATGAGTTTAAACAATATTGAAGATGTTCAAAAAAGTGCAACTTAAATGATGTAGTAATCTAAATTAGCATTGTTTCATCATCAACTAATTTTCAAAAGTTATACGACTATGCATACCATGGTTCTATTTGGCTAGTGAAGGTCTAAAATGGTTAAAAGCCATATTCCACAAAAGTTAATATCATAGTGCTATTAATACAAAGCAAATATGTTAAAAAAAAATAGGCAGATAAACTAAACCTATAAAGAAGGAAATTAATGATAATAACGGTACATGTCCAGTATTTATACAATTAAATCTTATCTTCCCATGCCTCACATATTATGTTGACTTGGTATTTTAAGTTACTTATACAAGAGGTGAGGACCTAGGAAATGTAAGAAAGGGTTCATTTGCCTTGGATTTGCTAAATGTTAGTCATTGAAGGGTTAGTTGTAATAGAGGATAATAAGCAAATGCGATAGAAAGAGATAGAACAACGTATAAAATGAAGTTTCTTTAAAAGTTGGCTTCTTTATTGTTGCTTTTAGTTTTATTAACATAAAATTTTTACTTTTCAATGCAAATTTGAATAATGTAATGTTAGTAAATATAATTTGTCAATCATTATTTATAATTTCTCACATCACGGACTTAAATTCTCCACTCACAATTAATTTGTATCAATGGCAGGCATACTTATGAAAGGAGCTCTTCAACTGGTGAAAGTATTAGCTGCTACAGTTCAGAAAGTGAAGTGAAACTCTGCGGTTGGTGAAGGTATTTGCTGCTGCAGTCTGTAAAGTTATGTGAAGTAATTGAATTTGACCTTCACTGTTGACAGAGAATATGAAGAAATAATTAAAAAAATACCTTATGCTGTAAATTAGTCATTTGTGTTAGATTATGCATGCATAAGTCATTGGCAGTTTTGTTTGAAAAAATTAAGAAAAATTGGACAAATACACGAGAAGGGAGAAGAAATATAAAGCCACAGAATCATTACTAAATTTATATCTCGGGGGGACCAACTTGTCTTTGAATGACTAACACAAAACGTAGGTGAGGGTTGAGGATGAAATTTCTACCCATCTAACAGACTGGGCTATCCATGATTTTCCTTCATCTTAATGCATCTTCTCAGGTTGATTTAAATATGTACATATATATATATATATATATATATATATATAGAGAGAGAGAGAGAGAGAGAGAGAGACATACAATTCAATTAATTAGCAGTATAAAATAATTTACCTTATTGGCAATAAATAGAGTAGTCATATGATATGATTTTATTTTGAGTTTTCATTACAATATATGTAACATTTTTTAATTTTTCACATTTATTGAAGAAATTTTAAAAAGCTCCTATATGTAGGTAAGTGTGAGACCATGGATTGTTAAAATCTGAATAAGTGAAATAAGTGGCAATAATTACTAGTGGAACGAGTGGGCAATGCTGTGTAAATTTGACAAAAATTATGGCATTCTTTATAGCACTCACTTGTTCATACATATCTATAATGAAAACATGCATTCCCAGAATTTTTGTATTTGTTTGAAATATAATTTTGGTGAAACATTTAAATTTCCATGAGGGCCTTTGATGTGGTTATTGCTTAATTGATTCTTGGCATAGAGTAATTACCATATATATTCACTAACACATTATTGTGAATACAAAGTATTATAATCAAAATACATTATATTAATGAACGCTTAAGGTTAATGAACACTTTACTTTCTTGTGGTTATGTTCAATCTTACTTGTGTCTATAAATTAGGGTTGAAATTCTTCATCTTCATATCTACCATTTAGATATGATTGTAAAAATATTATAATTACAAATAAGAAGTACCAGATACACCAGTATAAAAATAAAATATAACTTTTATACAAATAGATCATAAAATAATTAATTTTGTGTTTTAAATTTTAAAACTTCAAAAACTATTTTTTTTCAATATTTGATAGCTGATTAAATCTTAGCATCTTAGTACATTTGCTAAACTAGCATGTATAATTTGCGTAACAAAAAAGATATTTTTGGAATAAAATGTATGACGAAATATATTCTTCTTTTGGTCTGATCACATCTAAAATTATTGATTTGGTTTAATTGGCCTCAAAAGAGCTTTTTTCAAATTGAAAGTCAACTCAAAATATTAATTAAAATTTGAATGAATTAAACTGATTATTGATCATTTTCATTCCTGTTAATCCATTTTATTTAATTTTATTTGATGCTAGTCACCCTTACTTTTATATTGAGATCTTTTAAAGTGAGAAATGTATGGATAATCATTGCTAAAAAAATAATAATTTAGATAATTTTAAATTTATAAATTATTATCCACTTACTTATATTTTATAATAATCTTCATTATTAATTTTTTTAATCAATAATCATCTATTTATATTTTATTTTATAAAGTATACTTCTCACTTAAAAAAGCATACTTTCTTTTCTTGAGTCATGTTTAGGAAAAAATCTTATATTGACTTAGCATATAAATTGTGCATGTTAAGCTTAATTGTTTTAACTTTGATAGTCATCTTGGAGTCATTTGCTTTTACTATAACATACACTTTTTTTGTTAAAATTATGCCCATCTTATATAGTAAATATGTAATTAAAAATTATAGTTATCATTACTGAAAAAATAAAAAGCTTATGGAGATTCAATTTATTATACATTTTAATTAGTTTTTTTGGTGATTGAAATTAAGATATTTTAATAAACTATTGATAATGTCATAACAAGGATGAAAATTATTATTTGGTAGTTAAAGTTAAGTACATTTCATTTAGAAGAGTGTATACTGGTTGAGGATTCTTCAGATAGTGTTGTATTATTTAAATTAGTTGATATTTCTAGTGTAAGTTTAGTATCAATTTTAGAATGTCTAGCATTACTTAAATGACTACATTATTGAAAGATAAGTTTTATGTTTAAGATTGTGTGGATAAGTTTTGATGATTTTGTGCCATGGAAGTCTTGCTTCAAAGTTTCAATATTATTTTTAACATTGCAATATATCCTTTTAATTAAACAATATTTTGGGCTTGTTGATAAAACAACACATGTAGACATAATATTATTATATGGTAATGGATCTTATGTATGAATTACTATAAATTTAGATCCTCTAAAATGTTTAATGCATAATTAATACTCTAAAAATTATAAGTGAATTAAAATTTATCACCTCCATATTTACCTATTAAAAATAATTGTAAGAATATTTGAATTAGTATTAAGATATTTTACAACCGATGTCACAATTACATAGCTAGCCTATCTTTGTATGAGTCAGCTGAGAGGAAAATTATACTGTAGATTTGACTTTTCAAGTCACCATTTTTGTCATTCGCTACAATCCTATCTAATTCATTGGCTTCTATCAAGGAAATTACATACACAAAAAAAGTGTGAATAGGTGGCTTTAGATTTCAACTCATCCCCATTACTTTTCATAAAAAATTTAAGTAACATCATTCAAACCCAATCATTTGAGAATTCTCAACTACGTTAATAAATGGTGCCCGATATTTCACTATTTTCTCATCATTAAAGGTAAACATGTTGTGCAATCTAATGAGCAATAATAAATAGGAAAATAAGTTATATATTTAATAATTATACATTCAATTTTATAAATAATATATTTATATATTTGAGATACAAAATCTTTTTTTTTTTTCAAAAATCACGTATTGTGTTCACTGGTCTTTCAAAAAAAATGTATAGAAGAAGACGAAGACTTAAAAATAAATATTTATTTATTCATTCAACTTTCTTCCACACCATATATATTGGTTGCAGGGAGTTCCTTTTAATCCTTTGAAGTTGTCAATATGGCATATGCCAAAGAAGGAAAGCAATTGCCAACTCTGCACCACTCTAACGCTACCCTAATGACTACAAAGGTGATGAGGAGGAGTGGCTATGATCCCAAGAGAGGGCTCAGGTGCAAGGGCAATGTGTGAGGAAATTGTCAAAGTTCCTAAAGAAGGAGGACATATACAATCTGGGTTTTAAACCCAAGAAAGTTGATAGAGTTTAGATGGCTCAAATCTTGAAAGAAAGGAGGTTGGCCCACTTGGAAGACCAAGTAGCTAACATGGGAAGGTTTGTTATCAAAAACCTCTATAAAACTTTTCTGAGCACCAGTTTCTAGACTTTAGAACCAATTGCGGCTGTGGAGAGTGTGTAGCATGTTGTTTTGTTGTGTGTTTGACTTTCGAGGTTTAGTAATAAAATGGTTAAACTAGACATACATGAAGTTTTGGAGATGTCATGGCTTGTATCATTTGCATTCAGTCCATGTAACTCCAAAAGAATGAATTGAGTAGAACGATAATTTTCACATTGTAGTTATATGTGGAGAATTGACAATTAAATATGCTAACGGCACATTACTATAACATTGTTAAAGTATTGTTTTATTCATTTATTTGTGTGTGTTGGAGGGAAAAAAAAGCAGAAGCATATTAGAAAATACTAGTGCCTTTTATTCTTCAAACAAGCTAAGAAATTCTTGAATGTTTCCAATCAAATGCCAATGGCATATTTTATGACTTTTGGAAGCATCTTCTAAAACACGTAAGTAGTACTACTTACCTCACTCTTGAATACTTACTTTAGGAGATTTGTAATTTGTTATAAAGATTAATAACCTAGTCTTCACATGAACATTATGTTCTATTGCAATCCATAAAAGAGTAGGTAAGCTTTGAGTTAGCAATGCTGTCCTTAGTGTATATTTTGTCCTATGGCAGGAATTGGGGTGCGTTAAATGTTATTCAAAATTAGGTGTTCAAGTAATAAGGTTTAGAAGAAGTTAATTTGATTGTTTTTATTTGAAGACTACTTCTTGCCCATAACTTGTTTGTGACTGTGTCAATTCCACTCTTGTAGGGCATTTGTAGGCTGTTTACTTCTAGAAAGCATTCCTACCATGTTCTGAAGTAATAGAACCTCTAGGGGGCGTTATCAAGGTTGACATTTTATTTTGAAGTAATTGCCTTTGAATTTGCTTTTATTCAAATATGTAGCTGTCTTTCACTAAGCTTTTGCATGCGGTCCTTGGGTGCTCAGATTTGGTATTGCCATTTGCCCATGCTTTGGTTGAAGGTACAAGTTATGAACTTGGGTGTACTAAATTTTTATTTGACGAATGTACAATTTATGGAGAAGGTTTAGTCTGGTAACCTATTTTATTCTCTGCTCCTTTCCCGGTTGAAAATGACACATCACAAAATGAAAAAATACAGGGGCAAAGTAATGGAAAAATACAATATATTTTATCGCAAGGCTATTCTGGGCTAATTTATGCGGCCACTTTTAGTCCTGTTGGAGATTTTATTCCTTCCTCTTCAACAGACTCAACAGGTATGTTTACTTGATTCCATTTGATTGATCTTTCTTGATCTCTTTCTCATTTTTGGTTGTTATCTTCACTATTTCCTGTGAACTCCCCGTCTTAATTACTGTATTATGTAGTTAATTTAATGGTTGGATTGTTAAAATGACCTTAATTTTCCTCCATTTATCTCTATGTGACTCACTATGTTACTCATAATTTTTGACTAGTCCTATGCCTAGTGTGTTGCGTAATACTTTGGCAATTGGGATTTCTGTTGGATACGATATCAAAGTATATAATTGTAATAATATAATATTTACTTGGAAGGGGAAACCATTGGCTTCTTTCTCATGTACGAAGCTTCTTTTAGGCTAGTTCTACTCAGAAGTATGTGCATTTTTTGCTTTAGTTGGGAGTTATCCACGGTGTACTTGTGGTATTTGCATTTTGCTTTGTTCTCTAGGTTGTTACAGCTTCCTTTATGAGTGTTGTGTACATTTGAAGTAAGCACTATGCCTTTAGAGTTTGCTTTTCCAAAAATTATGGCATTCTTTGCAACGCTCGATTCGTTCATACATATCAATAGTTTGAGAAGGTAAATGGGATTGGACTCCAAATGATCTTGTTATTGAACAAGCTATGAGACTGAAGCATGCTTACACCACAATTACAACTACTGCAGTTTTTAATATTATCAATTATAAGATCCATCTTGACACTATTTTTGCGCCAATTCTATGGTCTCTTTCAAGGAGAATATTGCACAGAAAAAATGCCATCTAAAGTGCGGATAGCAGAAGTCAATTGTAATGCATCGGTAGGTAATTGTTTTTTAACGCTTTCATGGAAATGTACCTAATTGCATGTTTGGGTTCCAACTTTGACGAAGAAAAAAAAGATCCACAAAGAAAAAAAAGATCCTAACTCCTTTCGACCAAAGAAAATAATAAAGCTGTATGAATTAATTGTGAGTAACATCATTCATCCAACTTTCTTAGCGATGGCCCAGAGTATATTGAAATTAGAAAATTTTATTTTCATCTTTTGATTTTTGCATAAATTTCACACTTGATAAATTTGTATTTTTAAATTTATTAAGTCTTATAATTTAGTTTATAAAAATTTAATAAATTTAACCATTAAATTTTACAAATTAAGGATTATATAAAAATAAAAGAATGAAGATAGCATAATTCTTAAAATCAATTTATGTTGATATATGATTGTCAAAACACTTTTACTTTCTTATAGTTATGTTCAATCCTACTTACGTCTATAAATTAGGGTTGAAATTCTTCAACTTTATACCTAACATTTAGATAAGATTGTAAAAAATTTATAATTACTAATAGGAAGTACCAAATACACGAGCATCAAAATAAAATACAACTTTTATATACATAGATTATAAAACAATTAATTTTGTGTTTTAAATTTTAAAACTTTAAAAATTATTTTTTTAAAATATTTGATTGGTAATTAAATCCTAGCATGTCATTATACTTAGTAAACCAGCATGTATGATTTGCACAAAAAATATGAAAATTGTAGAATAGAATTTATGGCATAAGTATTTTGTTGGGTTTGATCGCATCAAAAGTTATCAATTTGGTTTAGTTGGCCTCAAATACTACATGTATATAACATATCAAAGTTGCATAATATTATCACAATACAAAACAAATTCCAATTTCTAGCTGCCAATTTCTTAAAACTAATTTATGTTGATATGTAATTATCAAAACACTTTTACTTTCTTGTATCAATCTTACTTACGTCCACAAATTAGGGTTAAAATTCTTCAACTTCATGCCTAAGATTTAGATATGATTGTAAAAAATTTATAATTACTAATAGAAAGCACCGTATACACCATCATAGAAATAAAATACAACATTTATATTCATAGATGATAAAACAATTAATTTTCTGCTTTAAATTTTGAAACTTTAAAAACAATTTCTTGTTAAATATTTGATAGCCAATTAGATCATAGCATATCATTATACTTGCTAAACTAGCTGGTTCCTACCATTCGCGCCCAAAAAAAAAAATGAATTTAGAATAGAATTTATGACCACTTTTTTTTTGGGTTTGATCACATCTATAGTTATCGATTTGGTTTAGTTGGACGCAAATACTGCATGTATATCACATATAAAAATTGCATAATATTATTGATTTAGTGTATAAGTTGCATATGTTAGGTTTAACTGCTTTAACTTTGATAGTCACCACGAAGCCATTTGCTTTTTCTATAACACGCATTTGTCACAATTTTGTTATTACTACATAATAACTACTTAGTAAACGTGAAATTAGACATTTCAATTATGATTATTGAAGAAGAAAAGGTCTATAAAGAATTGCTTTATCATAGATTTTAATTAATTTTTTTGGTAATTGAAACTAAGATATTTTAATAACCTATTGATAATGTCATAACATGGATTAAATTTATTATTGGGTACTCAAATTAAGTAAATTTCATTTTGGAGGATTCTTTAAATAGTGTTGGTGTATTTTAATTGAAATTAGTTCATATTCCTGGTGTAAGTTTTCTTAGGATTTTTTTTTGTGTGTTTTCAACTAAAAGATTATGATCATATCGTTTGACATGTTTTTTAACATAAATTTTAGAATGTCTAGCATTACTTAAATGACTACATTTCTTTATTAAGAGATCGACAAATGATATGTTTAAGATTGCATGCATAAGTTTTGGTGTTATTGTGACAAGTCTTGCTTCAAACTTCTCATAATTTTTTTTAATATTTCTATCCTTTTAAGCTCTATTTTGGGCTCGTTAATAAAACATTATTATATGGTAACAAATGTTATGTATACACAAAAAATAAGATTTTTTCACCAAAAATATATAATAAGATTTTCTAAAATATTGAGTGTATTTTATTCTATGAAAATAAATAAATTAAAATTCACTTATATATTATAATTATTAATTGAACTATATACATATATGTATATATATTTGCAATCAGTAGCGCAAGGAAAGTAATTAAGTGCGCAAGGGCACTAAAATGTTTACTAGCGAAAAACTGTTGCGTAGACTTTTCCAAGTCGCCACTGCATTATTTGCTTTGGTCCCATCTAATTGACCATGTAGTCAACAACGCGCCAATTCTGTGGTTTGTACGGAGGAATATTGGATTTCTTATCTATTATATTGTCTGATTTTTTTTTAAAATTTAATTTATAATTTTATTTTCTCTCTCATTTATTTTAAAATTTTCTTAAAATATTCTTTATTTTTATTTCACTTGGAATTCCATAACGGTAGATAAGACTTCATCTGTTAGTAAATAAACTCTAGACTCTAACAATACAACATTTCACAACTCCCTCTTCTATTTCTTATTTTTAAAATTTTTATCTCTCACCACGTACGAAAAAAAATTTTTTCCGTTCGTACTGAGATGATTTCCCTCGTCATAATATAAAAAAAAGCTCAACCAAAAAGCAAAGTATTGAGGATCCTTCAAGTGGTCTTTCCTAGCTTTTGTTAGTTGATATATTTTAGGAAATTTTTCTTGATAAATATTTTGTTTGTTACTTTTTTTCTACTAAACTATGATTATCATATTGTTCAAAATTTCTTTTCTAAAATGAATTTTAAAGTGTCTCGCGTTATTTAATATAATTTATTTATTATTTCTTATAATTTGCCCTTATGATTGCAAAGTCAAAATATAAGGATTGTATATTATTTTATAAATGTAAATAGTTAGTTTTGTTATTTAATTTTATACACTTATTGTATAGTCTTTTTGTTGTTTGTGTGCATCCAATGTTACTCTTTAAGTATCAAAAGATTGACGACCCAAAATAACTTAGGAGAGGGCTCATTTGCATTTTGGTTGTTAAAGACAAGTCACTTCATTAAGTCCCATCCAATTTACCAATAAAATATTTAAATTTATGTTATTAATTTCTTTTCATAAAAAAAAGTGTTCGAATAGTTTAAAAGTATATATTAAATAGGTAACTCATCGGACCATCAATACCTTAATCATTTTATCATGTCCATATTTTATGATACGTACTCAAGTTATTGATTTTTATGATTAAATATTTCTTAAATATTTAAATAATATAGATTTAGATCATTTATGAAATTAAAATGCTTAATTATATGTTATATAATACAATAAATTATGTCCATTTATATAATATATAGATTTGTTAAATATTTTATATTTCATAAGTTGCACAGGTGAGGGATGAGGACCCAAAATAACGCAGGTTACCATTGATTTAATTTAACTTTAGTAGTCAATGCCAAGTCATTTTCTTTAGTCCCACCCAATTGCGCCAATTTTGTTGTCTCTGTCTAGGAAATTATACACAATCCTTGAATCAATGGGTTCACCCACCAACAAATAAAAAAGAGCATGATTGAAGCGTTTATTGACAAGAAGAGAACTTTTTAGAAAGGGAAAAGGTGGGTACAAACTGGTGGCAAAGTGGGTGGGCAAAGGTATGTAATTAAACAAGGACAAATCAAGAAAATATTAACTTATTTGATCTCTTAAGTGGAATGGGATGGGACAAGTAGGTTAATATATTTTTATATATAAAGATGTGAAATTGGCTTGCTTAAACCTCTCTCACCCTGCATTAAACCATTGGTTAAATAAGATGAGCTAATTTATCCTCATTCATGTGGGATATATATATATATATGTGTGTGTGTGTGTGTGTGTGTGTGTGAACCTGTCTTACATGAATGAAGTGGGTTCCCATTTTGACAAGCCTGATTACGAGTTTTAAAAAAGGAAAAGACAAAGAAAGGCCCACATGTATTACGTCTAGATTAGTGATTTGATGGCATAGTCAATTGTAATAGATTGGTAGGCATAATTTTTAATATTACAAAAGGCAGCCAGGTTATGTAATGTGATCACCATTAATCGACGGGCACATTGCATATATGGCGATGATGAGTAAGTGCATACGGGTGGCTTTGCTCATACTGATTTTAGGACAAGGGTGATGCAGTGAAGGGTGCTTCGAGCAAGAGAGGGATGCTCTTTTCTTCTCAAAGCCACTTTCAACGACGGTTACCTCTATTTGGATTGGGTGGATGGCACAGACTACTGTCAATGGCAACAACACTACTAGGCGTGTGGAAAATCTCACTCTTGTTGGAGCGTGGCTAGGTGACTCGGATGCAGATCGTATCTGAATTTCTTGGATTTTCTGGTTTTTGAACATCTAAAAGGTCTCGACTTAAGTTTCAATAACATAGCTGGATGTATTGAACACCTAAACCGTATGTACATCTTATGTCTTGCAATTAATTAACATATAAATTAATGCATATTGTGTTGTTATTAAGATTTAAGGACATTATAATTAATTGTTATCTTCTCAATTTGCAGGGTCTAAAAATCTAACTTCAAAGTTAAACAATCTAGAAGTCCTTCTCTTGAATGCAAATCAACTAAATGATAGTGGCCCTTTATCTTGTTTGAATTTGCACTCACTCTCTCTCATCCCTCAAGTTGCTAGACTTATCATTTAACTATCTGACTGCAAAATCAATCGATGGTGAACCTATCTCTCTCTATATACATTCATACAACTATTTGAAATCGCTCTCACACTCATCTCCTGTACTTAGAACATAACTATTTGACTGCAAATTAATCCATGGTGAGCCTAACACTTTTCTTTTAATATTATATATATTTACACTAGCACCTAGCCTTCCATAATTAAATATTGGTCATTGAAGATGAGGCTTTCGTTCGTATTAAGATAGATTTGATGAGGCAAAGGATAAAACATTCAATAATTTTATGTAATAAACAAAGCTAAAAGAATATAATTAATACAAAAACTTACAATTATCCTTTAGAGTATGCGTCTACAATTTTTAAATTCAAATTTATATTTTACCAGATTTGGATCATAAGGAAGGAAAGTAAACTCTCTTGCTAAATCATATTGAAATGGCCATTAAAAATATAAAAAAATAGTCAATAATTTATTTAGAATGAAAGCCAAAAAAAAATATAAAACACTAATTATCCAAGAATGTGCATATTATTTTTTTCATATTCAAATTTATTTATTATAATTTGTTTAAAAAAAGAGAGATAATAAAAACTGTTCATACAGTCAAATTTATCTATTAATTCTTCTCAACAATTTTCATTGCATAAATGAAACTGAACTATAAAATAGTAGGATGTTAGAATCAAAAAGTACCAAGTGGATTTTTTTTTTTCATAATTTTACAGTAATTGTGAACTAAGCTTTTTGCTACTCTAACATATAAAAGACGTGGGGTATTTTAAGAACATTCCCTTGACAACGATCTTGAAGTGAGTCAAATTGGAAGGCGGAGAACAATTTGAAAGGTATAGTAATAACTTTATTCCGTTCCTTTCCATCCTTTCAATTTTGTTCCATTCCATTTGATTAATGAGAAACATCCAATTTGCCTCGAATTTTCTTTATTATTATTATTTGTAACTGAACTAGTATGGTGACGTTGCATCTTCTAACTTTCATCCCTCAAATCCTTAAATAAAACACAAAGTCCATTCCCTGTGAAATCAAATTGAAGTAATGCCTCATTTTCTTTAAATATATGAAAATTTTGAATTAAGAATTAAATTTTGTCCATATTTTAAAATATTTTGGTTATTTGTTAGTTTGAGGTAAGTACCAACCAACTTATGCTTATGTTTTGTTGTCCATATCTAAAATATAAAATTGCAAATACATTTTTTTATCTAAAAAAATTCGTTTATCTGAAAATAAGGCACAAATGGCCCTCAATTCAAATTCCACTTTATGCATAGTTTAGATTATAGATTATATATTATACATTTTTTATAATGATTTATGTATATCTTTATATTCGGAGGCTTTGCAAAACCAAGGATTTTGAGGTTCTCGACTTAAGCCTTAAAAACATGATAGATAATATGCCACTTTCTATAGATTTGTTTTTAAAATATGAGTAATATTATTGCAGCAATGTTTCTTCATACGTTAAATTGGAAAGAAATGTCGTCTAATTTTCTACAATTGAAATTTTAACAGTAGCATTGTTTGTATATGGAGCTGGTTTATTATTCAACAGATAATGGAAGTTTCTTATGGCCAAACAATGTAGAAGTCCTTGGATTGAGGGGCAACAAATTTAATAATAAAATTTTATCATCTTTTAGAGGGCTTCAATGTCTCAAATCACTTGATATAAGTGACAAACAACTAGAAGAATCAACAAATATAAGTGGTGAGTGCTATTTTTAATTAATTACCCTATCAGTGAAGCATTTTTAAATATGTTTCCTTTTGAATAAATTACAACTATCATGCTCGATGTAGTAACTAATTTATTATTTTTCATCCATGTCTTTTAGGAAATGCTCTTATGAAGTTAGGAATGCTTGATGTTAGTAACAATAAAATCAGATTTTGTTGTCCATAAGGTATGTATATATCTATTTAGAACTTGTTCTATGATCATGGAAATACCAAAGTTTGATGTTTTGTCTTTAAATCATATAGCATTTCATAATTTAATAATTCTTAATCTAATTTTATCAATTGATCATAACTATGTATATCAATTTATTTCAAAATTATTTTTTCATAAAATTCCATAACAATAGTTTTAAAGCATTTAGGGTGCATATTGTAGGATCAAATAAAAACATAAAAGACCTCAGTTGAAAATATCCAAATTATAATAATTAAGACTAAGAAACAAGTTATCTTTGAAAGACCATATTTTGATCACTTAAATTGGTCTTATAATAGAAATTAGAGTTTTGATATCTCTATGATAATGTCTTTTAGTTTCATATCTTTTGTGCAGAAACCATCCTTATTTCTTAAAGTGCATTTTCATGCAAAGTAAAAAGTATTAGGTATCACTAAGGATGTTAATAAAAAAGGTATTGCTGAAAAGAATAAGACATGGGTTGAAAAATTGGTAAAACTCCAATGGTGAGTGAAGAATAGTTTTAAGTTATGATGAAGGCAAAAAGGTATTGCTCAAAAGAACAAGACATGGGTTGAAAAATTGGCAAAACTCCAATGGTGAATGAAGAATAGTTTTAAGTTATGATTTTTAGACATGATGAATGCAAAATGTCTTGAGTGAATATTAAATGTGTCGCATCCTTAATTTTTTTTCAGAAGAAAAAGAAGCAAAACATGTTTAAGGAATATGTCAAAAGGGATTTAGCTTAGATTGCTTTGGCTATAGGGCAAATAATTGAAAGATGCATCATGTCTTGAACACTGGTTTATATGTGCTTGACTTTAAGTCTTCCCATAAAGATGCATCACTTATTGTTGGGGTAGATATGCTGTTTGGCATGTACCAGCATTTCTTTTGAAAAATTGACGCGGTAGCTCTTTGCCGTACTGGGAATGTTTTATTACTGCCCCAATACTGCGTTCATGGTATTTGAGGACAAAGTAATGATGGAGATAGGCTTCGTGAAGAGGTACGGGATTGCCATTTTCATCAATTAACTCACCTTTGAAGCTCTTGATGGCAATGTGACCTTTAGGGAACTCAAAATCAAAGAAAGTCTTCTTCACTGCTAATCCTGGCCTGATTTCAAATGCAGGGGTTTTGGAAAACAGCTGTCTTTAGTTGACCGGCATATGCTGTGCGGACGGCCAACAGTAATATTGTTGAAGCAAGTACCCAATAATGCATGTTTATCTATGAACATATATATATTGCCCCAATTAGATTGGAGTATTCGATTCATTTAAACAAAAACCAAATAAATACATTTACAAAATTATGCACAAACTGATGAAATATCACACCCCTCTTTACATGCTACATTTACGTACGATTTATCTTAAACGTTATGCTAACCTGAGAGACACGTAATTGAATTCTTTTTCATCCATGTTACTTGTGGTTGGGTACATATTGTGTGTGAACTATGTGCACATTGCCTACATAAATGAGCAAATAATTGAGCAAATAATGCATGATGGGATTACTTTGCCTTTCTATTTGTCCTGCGCTCAAATGAAATCCTAAGAAATTTTCTAAGGGGTGCTTGATAGGCACAAAAATTTACAATTCCATAAAACTAGGGTTGACTATAGTAATGTTAATTCTAACTATTAATGGCAATTTGTATGTAGCAAGATCAAAGATTGTTGAATATTTTGATAAAAACGTACCATGCAAGGAAAGGATGAGAGGAAAGCCATGGCTAAGTTGACGTAATCAATGAAAGTATTAGAATAATGGGTGAGATCATGTCCTTCTGTGATTGCTTTTATAGTTGAAAGCAAAGGTGGTCAGGTCTCATACATGAGGATTTTGTCATGGTGTGCTTGGCATGACATGTCTGAGAAAAACGTGAATCATAAATTAAAAAGAATTGCATAACAGAACAACCATTGAAGATTGATTTTGACAGTTATTTTATTATCTATTTCAGGCATGTAGGGTGTAATTACAAACTGTAAGTTAATTGTTTTATATAACAATTTGATCAGCTTTCTCCCAGGTATGTTGAGCTACAAATTTATTTTATATCCTGTGTAAACATATTCTGATATGGTATGTCGGTCCAACTGGCATAACTTGTAGCTTGTTGCTAAAGATGAGGTTTCAAGAAGAAATATTTGTGAGAATTGTATATCCAAAGGGCTTTTGAGATGTAAGGATTGACTTGCAGTTCTGCACAGCAAATTGGTAATTAATATATGGGATCATATTACCATGAGTTATCATTCAACTTGACCCATCAAATGAAAATTTCAATTGAGCTAGCCTTATTCATATATTAAGTCGATGCATTTTTGCATAAATTTACACCCATAGCCTCCCCAGACTCGCTAAAAATTGTACCTTAGCCATATAGAGTTTTTAAAATTTTCATGTTGGCCCCCACTAAATCTTTTGAAATTCTGCTCATATTCTATAAAAATTTGAAAAATTTTTAGATAACTCTTCTATATTTGACACAAAGAATTTTCAAAATTTTATATTAACGTTCAAATACTTTAAAATCATAAGATTAACTCTTTTTTTATCACTTTTTAAACTCAGACTTTAAATCTTCTTTAAATTTATAATATAACTTTTCCAATGTCATTCCTTTCACGTTAGTGCTTATTTTTCAATTGTCTTCTACTTCAATTAAACACATTCATTTACTTTTGAATTCAAGTTACAATTATTTATTTGTTCACTCAATAATTTTTGACGATGTTAAAATTTTAAATTATTATTTGTTAAAATATTTTATATTCATTACTTCTTAATTAATTTTTTTTTATAATTTTTCTTTTTACCAAATTAGAAATTAGGATTTATATCAGCAAAACATAAAAATTATAGGTAAGCCCTCATTGAAATTTATGACATACCTTAACCTTAGAATAAAGTAAGATTCACTCGTCCTAAACTTCTAATTAACAAAAGTTTCAAAGATTAAAATTAAATATTTTCTTAAAAGAAGTTCATTTAGGAGTTCTTAAAAGAAATATCTATTAACACATTAAGGGGATATAAATTTATGACAATACTTTCCACTTGGCGATTAAAAATAATTTTTGCTTTGAATATAGGTTTTCTTCTGTGAATAATATTTTCAAGCTAATTATCATTTTAGGTATTTAAACAAATAGTTCAAATTTTCATTATGATAAATAGCACTACTAAAAATGAAAAAAGTATTATTTTATACTTGATAATTTTTTAGGAACATTCACAATTAATATTTTATTAACAATTAATTCATCAATAATTTTTTAATAAAATCACTACCAAGTACCAACAAATTAATAGCACTACAAAAAAATATTGCACTGATGACAGATTTTGCTAACGGTGACATATCTTCTATAAAATTTTAAGTTATTAACAGATACTTTATCAATAAAATAAAAAGTTATACTTCGTTTGTTAATATCTTACTTTTCAATTAATGTAATGGCGCATGCATTGTGAAGAGTGTTTGATTTATTGTTGGACATTGCATTTATACTGCTTTACATGTGTTAATAAATATATAAACTGTTTTGTATATGTCTTTTATTAATTGGGTGTATGACATGGTTGGACGTTGTTAGTAGTTGCTGTTTGTGATATTGTTGTAGCATTTGAGGTGTATTAAATTTGTTTAGAGAATATGGAAATCCTGGAATACTAATGGTAGATGTGTAACAAGGTTTACCCATGTTGACAGAGAACTAGACAAGAGGTTTTTTGATGAGGTGGACAGTTTCATTAGCTTTGCTTGTTAGTTGCCACACTATTTTTCTGAAGGGACTCATGTTCTTGTAATCAATGTTAAAGTGGGACATTTATGACTCCTAACTAGGGGTGGATCCTGAAATTTTTTAAGTAGTGAGAGAAAAAAATATATAACATGCTAAGAAAGAAATTATGAGAAGAAAAAAAAAACTGTTAGAGAACCTTCATTTTTTTTATCTCATTTTTAATAGAATATTCCTTATATTTAATTATAAATTAGTTAGTCATGTCATTTACTTTTATAAATGAGTATTACTGAACAAATAAAATAGTAGTAAAATAAAGAAAAACATGTAGTAGTATAATAATTCCTAATGAGCTTTTGTCTTATTCTAAGTGGCAGTGGGGGTTATTATAAAATTTAATGGGGACAATCATGTAGAATAGATATGTCTAATATTAACATTTAATAAACATAGTGAGGATACTTGCCCCCATAGTGTTATATGTAGGTCCGCCCTTGCTCCTGACAGAGTTAACTATCATCTAATCAGTAATAAAATGCAAGTTCTTTTGGTAGTGTGAATGAGGAGAGTGATTATAACATCAGTCATTATCAATCTATATTTTTTAATGTTACTTGCCTTGATTTTGGATTGCACTGGTTGGTGAATATTGAAAAATGTCCAAACAACTTTTTGATATGTACCAAGGCACACGTATGGATGGGAAGTCAAGTAGCCCTGATCGATGGAGGATGCCATTTTGGAAGATCTCCAGAGGCATTGATCCTCCCCATCTTCTAGAAGAAAACGGCAAAAGCTAAGAATAGCAAAGCCTCCGAGAAGAATGATTCACTCTCACACAAGTTGCTCTATGACCTTTGGAGCGTCCAAGAAGTTGGTAAATATTTTTATTTAAGGTCAATTTACCTTTTTTTGTGTATTAATAGTTATTTCAATTTGTGTTTCATTGTGGTGTAATCCTATTTATTTCCTAGAAGAAGGAATCGAGGTGGTCGATCAGTCTTTGATGAGGCATATTTGTAAGCTCATCAATGGAAAGCTAACAAGGGATGGATCAACGAGTGTTCAAGGGGCCACATATGTAACTGACACATGCTTCAAATTTTAAATTTTGTATGAATTAATTTATTTATTAAATTATTAGTTGTTACTAATTAGTTCTATGTTGTTTTAATTGCAAAAAATGTTTCAAGCTAAGCTAGAAAGGACCCATCCCTGTTCGCACTCGAGGGAGGTCTCAGTTCCAAGGGTAGTCACCTCGTTGATTGGGTTCAGCTATGGACACAAGCAACCGGAGGACCTTACAGGGGTTGTGTTTATGGTTTGGGCTCATAACCCTGCATGAATATTGACTACTTGGTTCTAGCTCTGCCTTGTAGTCCCAACCCTTGGAGTGCATGGAGGAGTTTGATGCTCAGGTCACACAACTGAGGTCACTAGTCGGTCGTTAGCTTAGCCATTGACGACTTGCGGTGCACGATCGCTAGCTTATGCATAAGTCAAATGGTGCCTTCTCCAGCAAAGCCCCTTACTCACCTTTGTTGCCACTGCAGTGACTTTATCCGGGTGAGCACAACGAGGACGCCATGGACTAGTTTAATTGATGACTGCCTTTCGATGTATTTATTTTTAGGCTTTGACTATAGTGATTCCTGATGATTATTGTCTTTTTTTAGCTTTATTGAATAACATTTATTTATTTTTATTAAACATCTAATTAAAAATATTTTTAATAATAACATAATTCAAAATAATTTGATATTATTGGTTTTATATTTCAAGCGAAATAATACCGAGAATTATCCCTTATTATTTTTAAAAGTCTAATTTATCACTACTGAATTTTCCCTCTATAACTACTTCCAATTGGCTAATGATAAATCACTAACCCAAGGCCCATGACATGAGAGTTAGGATAAGCTCCAAAATGGTTTAGACAAAACTTGAAAGTGCACAACAAGAGTTACTGGAAGATCCCACAACCAAAGGGAAATTCGGGGTTCTAGAGGAGTGATTGTGTACAAGAGGGGTAAGAGAGTACAAACTGATGCCACGAAACTTTGCTGGAAATGAAAGAGAAAGAACAAGGTGGCTTGTTGTCATCAGTAGAAAAATGCAATAGAAACAAGCCTCTTGATATGTAACAAAGGAGGGGCAAAGTCAGAAAATTTATTGGGAGGGTCGAGATATTAAAGGTAATATAATAACAAGAAATTTGAAATTAGCACATAATACAACAACAATAAATAGAATTTTTTTTCCACTAAATCATCACACAATACATACATAAAAAATAAAATTAAATATAAATATTTAATAAATTGAAATAATTACATAAAGTTTAATCTTTTTAATTTTCTCAGAATAAAAAAAATTAAAGAACTTAATGTACTATCAGCACTAAGTGTTATTTATTAATTTTAAATTCAAGGAACACAATAAAGAAAGTTAAATGACATAAAAATATTTAATTAAGAAATATTAAAAATATAATATTTTGACAAAATAATAATTTGAAATTTTATCCTTATTAAAATTTCATTGAGTGAGCATAAAATTAATTGTAATTTGAATACAAAACTGTGAATGAATGAGTTTAATTGAAGTAGAGGACGACTAAATTGACAAATAAGAGCAAGCGTATGAGAGACAAACTAAAAAAAATTTTCAAACAAAAATAGGTTTAAATTTTGAGTTTGGAAGATATTAAAGAGAGTGAGTTAATTTTATGATTTTAAAATATTTAAAAATAATATAAAATTTTAAAAAATCTTTGGGTCAAACATAAAAAAAGTTATTTAAAAATTTTCAACTTTGGGATAAACAAGAAATTAGAACTAGAAAGTACATAATTAAAAATGAAGTATTGTGCTTATAAGTGATAAAGAGACACGGCATTTTAGAATATTAAAATTATCATGGGTCATATTAAAAACAAAACCCTCTGATAAGTGATAAAAGCAGGGTTAAGCATTTTTCAAATTTTTGTGGATCATTTTAAATATTTTAAATAAAATACACAGGGAATTTGTTGAAAAGTTTTAAAACTATATAGGCTACTTTTTAAATTTTATAAAACTGATGAGGGACAAAATTGAACATTTTAATAATTTTAATAGGTATATATGAAATTTTTAAAAATGGAGGGGGCCAGGGTCCCCCGTATCTACGTCCCTTTGCCTCTAGAACAAAGAAAGATGCAAGAAAAGGGACAATGAAGCAATGTCTAGCGAAAAGAAGGGAAGAAAAATGAAAATTAAACTATTCTTTGTAAATCTGTTTATGTCCTGTGGTCCCACTACTTATGATAATGTAGCCCCAATTGTTCAATGATGTTTATTTTATGCCCATAGAAATATTCTCTTGCAAAGATTAACAACGGAAGAAGTTTATACAACTCTTCAACAAATGCATCCAACAAAAGTCCCAGATCTAAATGTATGCTTGCCCTATATAATTAGATTTTCTAGGACATTTGGTGATTCAATGATTGATACATTAATTTTGGCAATCTTAAACAATGGTACTGATCTATGTATTCTCAATCAAACCCACGTTTGCATGATTCCTAAACTTAAAAAGCCTGTGCAAATTAGTCAATTTTATCTTTTTAGCCTTTGTAGTGTTGAAATCAACTTGGTAACCAAAACAACAAATGATAAACTGAGATTATCCTGATATTGTGGGTGATTTTCAAAGCCACTTTGTCCCAATAGGCTCATAATAGACAATGCCCTTTTCGTTTTTGACCTCTTTCCAGCACATGAGAAAAAAGAAGGATGGTAGAAAAGAGAATGTAGCTTTCAAATTGGATATGTCAAAGGCATATAATGGAGTAGAGTGGCCTTTTCTAAGAGCTGTGTCACACAATCATGGATAGAAATAACAATGAAATGTGTCCTTTTAGTTTCCTATTCTCTTTTGGCGATTGGAGAATGACAAAAAACATTTTGTTATCGGTAACTTGATGTTATGTTTTATTTAACCTACAAAAAAAATCTAAATTTTTGGCAAATACATAAAAAATAAACCGTAAAAGGTATTATCAATAATATTTTATAACTATAATTGACATATGCAAGTAATATTGCCATCAATTGCCACCAATAAAATTTAAAAAAGTAGAAAGTAAATTGATTAAATTTTTCATGACGATGCAACTTTTATTGAAGAAGCATGGTAGATATATCCTCTAAAAATAAAGAAATTATATATTTGTTAAAAAATTTATGAATTTCATTGACCGATGTAACTCTTAGTAAAATAAATAAAATTAAAGTTTAGAAGATAATTGAATTTAATTGGTAGCTATATTCCTCCTCTGAAAATAATTATGCTTCTATTTTGTGAGGATTGATGAAAATATTAAAGATTTTTCATCCTGCAAGTACATTCTCTACTATTTTTGAAATATTTGTATTGTTTGGGCAATCATCACAAAAATAGCAAGAATGAACCTATGTTATAAAATTTTTTTAATACTTTCATCAATCCATATTATATGAAAATAGCGTGCATTTAAATATTGTTAATTTAATTTAATTTTTACAAAAATTTTACAAAGTTTTTCTTTAGCAATGGAGAATCCTTATAAAAAAATACACTAACATTTAAATTCATTTACTTTGTGATGAGTAAAAAGAAAATGGAAGCGTGAGACATACTCATTCATGCCAATTATTAAATATTACAGAAGTTTGCTATACTCAAGCTAACCAGTGTCACAAAAGTTTGCCATCATCAAAAGGAAAAGAAAACAAGTCAAATATAACAATTGTAAGCACTTAAATTTGTCTACCAGCCAAAAAATAAAATTGAATTTGTAAGTGAATTCAAAATTTTTTTACTTAATTTTAGAATATTTTGCATTTTAAATTGGGTGGAGTAAAAAGAATTAGGATATTTTCTTTGAGCTTTGAGTTATAAATTTTTAAGCAGTCATGTTTTAAAAAATAAAAAAAAATTTCATTTCAGTAAAAAAAAAGGTAGAAGTTTTAATTAAAATGTAAAAGAAAAAAAGAATAGAAAAAAGAGATTTTGAGAAAGAATTAGTTTTAATTTTAAAATTTTTGAATTTCAAGAAAAATTTTGTGAGTTATGTATTTTGATTTGAAAAATTTTTTAAAAAAATTAAGAATTTTTAGAAAATAAAAGAAAATAGTTTGAAGAACAAAATTGTTAGAACTATATTACACTCGAGTATCATTTACTGTCTCACCCTCCAACTGGCTATTAACTCTTAATTTCCTAGATTTCTGGAGCCTCATTTCGACTTCAAATCTATGATTTATAACTTATCCGATGGTAACAATTTAAGGACTCTATTGTCCTAACTAATGCCATGAACCCATAGAAATTTCTTCCCACTATATCCGGAAAAAGGAGGAAAAAGGGAGACATTGCAAAGATGGTGCAATGCAGACATAAAAGGGAAGAGAATCTGAAAGAGAATAGGGACACACGGACAGAAAAGGGCCTGGACACTGAGAGTAAATGGAGAGAAAGTTCTCATTGAGAAAACAAAGCATACAGAGAGGAGAAGAAGCAGAGGAAATACTTGCACACTAACACTCACCTTCACTCCACTTCTCTTATGCATCTTCACTTAACTTAGGCACAAGCTCATGAATTAAGCCAAGAAACCTTTTCCTGATCACAAAAAAAAGTTCCTTTCATTTCTGAAAAACAAGTGGGGCCATTCTCTCTGTTGGATTTTTGGTTGACATTTGAGGTAAGTTCTTTCTGACTCTCCCCCTTTTTATAAGAATTTAAGAGTATTATTAAAAAAATTTTATAGTAAATTTTTTATTTTTAGTGTTTTGGATAAAAAGATAGATTAAAAAACTGAGTATTAGTTGGTAAAAAGTAAGCTTTTTAGTAAATTGTTTAGTTAAGTCACGATTTTTTAAAAAATCGTGACTTATATTAAAAATAATTAATTTAAATAAATTATAAAAAAAAAAGTTGGACAGGCTACTATGACAGAGAATGCAGCCAATTCCACGCCTCGACAGGCTGCATCTATTTTACAAAAAAAATAAAAAACATTAATGTGGGCGAATGTTGGGCTGCAAGCTGCACCCTGTCACTCACCCAAGGTGGGCTGTGGCATGCAGCCCATCACTTTCCTATTTTCTTAATTTGGGCTTAATTTTAAAGTGAACGCAACTAAAATTTTGGTCCTTTTTTTATTAAAGAAAAGTAAAATTAAATAAATAAATTAAAATATTTTGTGTTAAGTTCTTTGTACATTAGAGTATGACTAGTGAGTTATAATTTTAGTTTACTCATTATTTGTTTAACTTGAATTATATTTTTTTTTTATGTGCACCTTTAAATATGTGATATATGTTAGTTCGTTTTTACTTAATTAGCTAGTTTATGAGTGGATAATTCACATCTTAATTGTAGAATCCAATAGTCTAATTTAATTCAATAAAAGGTTCCAAAGTCCTCCATGTTACATAATAAAGGATTCCAATAGTTCTAAATAATACAAGATTCCAATGATCTTATAGGAATAATTTCAAAGATGCTCCAATAGCCTTTTTTTTTTTTTTTTTTCAAACTTTCCCTTATTCAAACATTTTTATTGAAAGAGAAACATTGCTTCAATTTTTAGGAAATCATTTTAATACAAACCTCCTTAGAGAAGTTAGGGAATTGAAATGGAAACTTTCTTTTCCATAACTTGAAAAGGGAGAGCTTTTTCTCACATTGGAAGAATGTGAGACCTATCTAAATGTTATCTTTAAACTTATAGGTATTCTCATTTCTAAATAGCTTAAAATCCTACTAAATAAGGGTTGTGAAAGTGGAACGGAAGTATTCCTTTCTATGACTTGGAAAAGGTATGAAATTTCTGATAGAGCTCATTTTGAAATATTAGAAGCATAGCATTACCTATAAGTATATAGGTATTTTCTTAATTTCAAAATTAGAGCAGAAGCTCCCTTCTTGTTGTTTTACAAATAATAAATCTTTTATTCAAACTTTAATTATGACAAGATATTTATAAATAGTTAAATTACAAATAAGGCAAGTCTCCAAGCACTTTTTAAAACCAAAAAGCAACCAAATAGCTTCTCTACACATAACTAACTCTTGAACTTATTTTCTGTGACACAAATCACTTTTTTTAGTGTTTAATCTCACTATTTAATTCTAGAATAGTGGTGACTCTAAATTTTTCTTATTTTCTAAACCCTACACCAAAAACATCATGTTTTCTCCATCTTTGCTCTGCATGATGTTGTGACAATAGTTAAGCATTCACTCCCATAACTCTAAAGGTGGGAGGTTGGAATTTGCTATCATGAAACCCAAAGGTGGCTCTTGAGATGGTAAAGGTTGAGACCATTCACTCCTATAAGCCTTATAATGGTTTTTTGGGAGTAGCAACCACAAAGTTTAAAGAAAAGATTAACAACAAATTAAAGGATAAAGATATATATCAAGTAAAGAATAGAAGATAAACGTAATTGAATGAGATTCAACAAAGCATTCATGGTTGCCAGTTGTTGCCAGAGATTGCTTGAAAACATGAAGGAGGCCAAAGTGAGAGAGAGGGGAGAGGAGAGGAGAAAATGGTGCTAGCAAGAGTGAGGGAGAAGTCTATAGACTCTCTTATATAGTGATTTTATTGGTGGCTCAAAGTCCACACTAAAATTTAAAAATTTTCAAATTTTTTACTATCAATAAAAATTGGTAGGTAAAAAATTTTAGTAGCATTTTTCCAACCAATCAAACACAATTTAAATTTTATTGGTGGCTACGAACTACCAATAAAATAATTTAGCACCCATCGGCTACACTGATGCATAGTAGTCAACCTTTCAACTTTTCTTTTTTACTGTGATTGGCACCCATTGGTTACCCCAATTAGGGGTGGGCATCGGCTCGAGTCAAATCGTTTCAATCCGTCCAAAATCATAAAAAAGAAAATTTGGACTGGGTTAAGATGAGGTAAAATAAATATAATATAATATTTTAGTCTAAGATGGGGTAAATTGGGTGGGGTTGAATTTTTGTCTCCCTCCCTATTAGGTTATCGCGGTAACCCAACAAAAATTATATATATATATATTTTCTATTACTATAAAATGATGTCGCTTTGTAGATAATATATGTTTCTTTTGTGATGTTACAAAATAACGTCATTTCGTAACTTGTCCTAAATCTTCCCCAAGCAACTCCACGACTCTAGTGCCACTCTTTGGTCCTCCCTTGTCCCTTGACTCCATCTCTTGCGAGCGACGAATTTCATCCGTTGTCTCATCGTCTCCAACAGTCAACGTCGACCACCCACCTCATTTGAGTTGTCTCGGTCCCTCTCTTATCTAGTCATCACACTTCGAGACATCGAGTCCTTAATAGTTAATTGAACCTTGTCGGCTCGCCTCTATTTGCCTCACGTTTGACTATCCTCAGGCCTCCACTCTTTGATTTATCCTAACTAGAACTAACCCATCCAAATGAAACTGAGCCATTCCAATACAAAAATCTTAGTTTGAAAAATTATTTTGGCTGGGGTTGGACTAACTAAATGAGAGATTGGGTTCAATTGGATTGAAAAAATTTTGCCTTAACCTAAACTGTCCCACCCAATGCCCACCCCTAACCACAATACATAGTAGCCAACCTTTTGATTTAGGCTGCTAGTAAATTAAATTGACACTTAATGGCTTTTCCAATGCATGGCATGCAACCATTAGCTTTTCTAATGCACGACAATTGATTGCTGTAATAATAGGCAAATAATGTCGGTATTATTTTACCAACGAAATGCATTGTTGGCAACCATTGCCATCTATTATTTGAAAAAAAAATTTATCCCATTTTTGGTGGCTTTAGCTGCTAGTAATATTACCATTTGCAAAGTTGCTAGTTAAATCTTCAAGCCCCATAGTGGGAAATTAGGATGATATTTTTTGGAAGGAATACCAATGGATATGTCTATTCGAGGGTAAAATTAAACTTTTTGATTGGCTAACACATATCTACCACAAAATCCATTAGTAATATTAAATTTGCTTATTTTAATCAGCAGATGATGCATCCAACAAAAATTGGGAAATTGCTTGTAGTGTAAAAGAAATTAATTATATGAAGAGAAATTACTAATTCTTCTATTTTAAGGAAGACTATCACTATGGAAAAATTTCACATTTCTTACAGCCAATATACACCGGTAATATAAGAAATCCATAGATAAAATAAATTTTTTATGGCATTTTTGGTAGATTTATATTAACTGATAAAAGTGTCATTAGTAATATTCTATGGTCCATATTTATGGTTGTTGATAATATTACTGAATATCCCAATAGCTGCCAATAAAATAAAAAATGACGAATACTAAATTGATTAGTTTATCTTAATGATTTACATTTAGTTATTTAATTTTATCAATGGATACTATTCCCCTGTAAATAGAAATATATTTAATGAAGAATTTATTAATTTTGGAGGTGGATAAAATCTTTGGTAAATTGAGATAAATTAAAATGCACAAGGCATTAGAATTTAATTAGTGGGTATATCTCATGATAAAAATAACAAAGCTTATAAATTATTGACAAATGAGGCCGTTAGAAAATTTATTTGTTTTTTTTAGAACAAGCTGATAGAAGTATTGAAAATTTTCAACTCTAAATTTTATTTCTTACTCATCCTAAAATAATTGCATTGTTTAAAATAATTATTTCAAAAGAGATCAATAAGAAAGAACATTCAAAACTAAAAATCTCTAGCAACTCTATCAATTTATCCAAACCTGCAAAGTATAACAAACAATTGCATTAGGTTTCACTATCAATTAACACCATGCTTGAATCAAAAAAGAATTTGGACTTACCCTCATGGATAACAAACAAAACAAAAACCAGTGGCAAGTAGAATCAATTAACAGCATGCTAGAAATTCGGACTTACAGAAGCTATTTTCATATGACAAAGAAGTAACAACCAACAGGGACAAAATTAGTAGCACCAAATCCAACCATCACTAAAAGAGAGTAGTGAAGAGAGGAGAGGGAAGGAGTAATGGCAAAAATATACTAATGATCTCCGAAGGAGGCCAAAGTGACAGTGAGGGAGTTAGGAGAGAGAAGAGAAGAGATCTATGGTGCCAACGGGTGCAAGATCGCGAAAGGAGGTTGACATGACAATAAGGGAGAGAGAGGAGAGAAGAAGGAAGAAACAAAAGAAGTTTGCAATGTTGTCTACATACTTATTTATAAAGGTAGTTTATTGGCAGCCTATAGACAACTAGTAAAATTAAAAATTTTCAAAACTTTTAACTAGCATCTAGATGTGGCAGGCAATAAAATTTGATACCATTTATGTAGCCAATCACAGAAATTTTAAATTTTACCAGCAGTTTTAACTGCCATAAAAAATAATTTGCAGCCATTGGTGGCCTCGATGCGGCACCACCAATTATTCATCTATGTCTTACTGATCGTTTATACTATTTTTAAAATTAATTCATACCCTATTGGTTGTCTAATGCATCATTATGATCTGTGTGTGTTGCTAATTTTACTGACAGTTCTAGCTACTAATAAAACTGACATGAAATTTGACTAATTGTACCAACACCATAATGGTGGGTAAAACAATTTGGTGCCATTTTTGCAACCACTCAAAGGCATTCTAATTTATACTAGCGGCTGTAATCTCCAATAAAATTAAGTTGCACCTGTTGGCTACCTCAAAGCATGATTTAAATCATTTAATTTTTACTTGTGATTTCTGCCGTTGGTAAAAATAAAGTAATAACTTTAGCACCATTTTCACAACTAATTGAAGTCACTTGAAGTTTACTAGCAGGCCCAAGAATTAGTGTAATTAAACTATTCATTTTCATTACTCACAGCTTATAGCAGTTGCTAAAATTTATGCTACCCGAGGCATACTTAAACTATTCAATTTTTACTTGTGGTTTATGCCATTGATGAAAAAACATGGATAATTTTTATTGCACTTCCAACGCTATAGCCACCAATAGTATTACCATCTGAAAAAGCAATCGGTTTACTTGCCTGTTAAATCTTTCCACCACTTGGTAGGAATTTGGTGTGTAATTTTCTATTGGTTTTACCAACCGATTTTATTATCCATGGGTAAAATTTTTTTACTACTTCGTATATATCCCCCACATATTCTACCAATAAAATTAAATTCTCTTATTTTTACTAGCGGCTGTCAAAATAATCTACCAGAAATCAAGAATTTTCTTGAATTGTATGTGTAAATTCTCAAAATAGATGTCAAATTATGTAATAGCTACAAAATACAAAAAAAAAAAATGTGAGAGAAATTTACTCTTATACTCTAAACTCTTATTTTATAATGAATTGGTTGGTGGAATGCAATTTGAATTTTAACTTTATAAAATTAACCTTCATTTCCCTAGAGACAAACAAAGTCAATTAAAATTAAATTTTCTCTTTTACTCCTCCCACGGCTAAATAACCCTTTGCTAATTTTATGTTCTTGAATAATTTTTTATTTGCTAATTTTTTTGTAGTCTATTTTAAAATGTTTATAGTGACTAAATATTGTACGCCATGAAATTCAGAAACCTAATATGTGAAATGATAGTTAGGGCCATGGCCATAAATTGAGGGGCATGAATAATTTATAAGAGGTTGTTAGGAAAATTTAGTTGGGCTAAGAGTAGAAATTTTATTTGAATTCTTCTTCAGTTTTGAAGAATTTGCTATTGTGATGTTCTTTCTGTTATTACACGATGATAAAATGTTTTTCTAGGTAGTTGTCCTTTTATTTGTTGAGATATTTATTCATATTAAAATTTAAACTAAAATTCTATTTTAGTCCCTTCAATAAGATCATTTTTAATCTAGTCTTCATAAATTTAGTTTGATAAATTGGTCCTCCAAAGATCATATTATGGTGCAGCTTTCAAACTTGGAGTGAGATTCCATTCAAACTTTGTACTTTATGTATTCTACTTGATTTTAGAAGAGAAGTGTAGCATTAGCAAAATATCCAATTAGTTGCAGGCTTTGTCTCCGTTGCTTACGGCATTTTTTGACCATGTTTGTCTCCAGCGTCTTCCATCTTCCTCCTATTTGATGCATTAAAATCGGTCTTGGGCAATACAGGAGAAAATGAATTACTGTTGGGATGCTTTGCTCAATATACATAATCGAATTTAATTTGTGCGTAAGAGGCAATAGCTTCCTCGAGTTCCGAACATATAAAAAGGTATCTATTCCATTTTATAACTATTTGTAATCATTTTCTGTAACTAAGTACGGTTGGGCTCAAATTTTTCTTATAAACTTTCAATTTAATCAAAATGAGGTGACCAATTTTGTTAAGTTCAGGTTAACAAATCTATATAATAATTCCTTATTTGCTAAATCTAAATGCAAAACCACTTGTATCACTACTTAGAAATATATCAAAAGTCAGAAATCTCCAAACAAAACACATTGCAAGTGATCAAGACCTTGTTAACTAAATATTCATCACTTTCCTCCATTTTAAGTTCATTAACTTTTTATTTAAGGAAGAAAGTTTTCTTAAAAAAAAAAAAATTGCTCTGCTAAAAGTTGTTAAAGCCAATAAGGAAATGTATAGTACACAATGCCATATCTAATTGCCAAATAGATTTTGCAAAATCCAGCGTGGATATTGCTAACACTGATACTGAAGTGGCTCGTACAACAAACGATAGTTAGTTGTAATGATGACCCATTACTTATCTATTAGCCTTGCATTACTCTTCTTATTCTTGCTGTAAAGAGAGCTACTTGCACATATAACCAGCCATTCGTCTTCTCCAACAATTGAAAGATGGCCTGTCTCCTTCCACTTTTAAGAGTAAAGGTTCCACAAATTCCCCAAAATCCAACACTAAATCCAAGTCCCATGCAGATATAAAATCCCAAGCTTATTTCTCTAATATCTGTCGTAGGCATATGACTCTGGATTTTCATCCTCGGGGCATTCTTTTTGGAGCAGTGGGCCACAGAGCCAATGGTCTCCTATATATGCAGAAGCTAGTCCAAACAGATTTGTTTCTTGAAAGGTTCAAGGAAGCTAATCCTAACTGATTTGCAATACTGTAAGGTATCCCTCCGATTAATTGATTGTTTGAGAGATCGATACTTATCATGAATCCTAAATTTTTACTATACTTACAATCTTCTCGTTTCCACATTAGTATTGCAAGTCAACGAAGGACAGAGTTATTCCACTTACACCAAAAAACAAATTCTCATGTCTCACAAGAAATAATATTCCTTGAAAGCTCCATATGTGACAGCGCAGATATGTTGTTGAGGCAATATGGTGTATTTCTTGTTATGTTGTTTTGAGAGAGGTCCAATATTTTGAGATTTTGTAGACTGCATAGACTTACAGGTATGGTCTCCCGAAGTACCAAGTCCTATTTTGGATAGGATGGTTGCTGAGTGCAAATTGTGGCTGTCATCTTTCATAAGTTTTTCTCTCTCACATATTTCGAGAAATGGCAATATGGTTATTGCCCAGTTATCATTCCTTGTTTCTGAGCCATTTCGGGTATCAGATAATATGCCCTAGCAAATTGTGTATCTTCTTGATCACCAGGATGCTCCCGATTAATAAAATTTGTTGCCACCGTTTTCAGTAAAATAAAAAAGAAAAAACTTATATCTTTCAAGGTTGATTACCATTAAAAATACTTAATTTTTTTGTTTTTTATTTTTTTAATGTATGCAAATGTACACTATTATTTAAAAAATTAACTTAAATTATTATCTTATTATATCTAAATACATACAATATATTATTTATTCTATGACATTTTTATTCGTTAAAATCTTTTAATTATAATAAAATTATCCAATTTAGTTTTACTAAAACTTTAATTTTACTGTTTCAATTTTTTCAAAACTTTATCAATTAAATTACTTTTAGATCAACATTCTTAAAATTATTTTAATTTATCAGATTATATTTTATAACAAATCAATTTTATACAAAATTATTTACTCTATTTATTTTTTGAATTTTTATTTATTAAATATTTCTAATAAAATTTTAAAATTGAAATTTTACATTATTTTTAATATTATTTTTTATTTCAAAAGTTTATTAATAAAATTATAATTTTAGATAGCTTGGCATAGCCGTTTGAGAGGGGTAAGACCTGTCGTTTGCCAGTAATACGCCATATGATTATGCATCAGTATTGATTTGGAAAATTAAAGTGTTATTAAAATATGTTTATTAAATTTACAAAAAAATTAATACAAGATGAAAATGTGTTGATTTTTATTATTAGATTTAGTAATTTAAATCTTTCAAATAAATTATTTATAAGTTTTAATTTATAAAAATAAAAAAGATTATATTTTTTTTACAGCAAATAACAAAATTAATATTAATTTTGAAAGAAGTGGGAATTTAAAAAGCCATTCATTTAAAAAAATAAAGTCAATCAAGTCAAGTAAATAAGGTCACAGGAAGGACAGATTATAATTTGGGGTAACGACAAGACCCACATAGTGACGTCTCTTGATGCTAATGCGAATGTTACAGTCGACAACGACTAGTTTGCAGTACACACCATAAATAAAGAAGAATGATAAAGTTATAAATAAATTTATATTTTGATTACATATATTTATATAATTTTTTATTATTTTATTATAAGAGATTGGGCTTCTCTGACCAAGTATTTGAGTAAGTAATACGCACCAATCTGAAAGGACTTCCACATGATATCTTTATGCAACCCTAAAATTAATGGTACAATTAGTAACACAGACTTTGAGGGACTTTGTTTTTAAAGGGTAGTGTTATTTTTATGTTTTTTTTTATATGTTATTTATATTTTTAATTTTTTTAAATAAAAAAAATATAAATTATTATTTATCTTTTATTTAAAAAAAATAAAAAAAAGCGTAAGCAATTTATGCAAAAGAAACATACCAATAGTATTACCGGTTCTTAAATATGTAGAAAACAGATAAGCCTGGCACAGATTTATAGTGCTAAGCTATTAGAAATAATTCTGGCTAAGAAGGTGACAAAAAACTGCTTAGTTTTTGAAAAGCATTCCACAGCCCACTAAAAAGCTGTACAATATTTTAGAGAGAACCCTATTATATATACGCGACCTTATTAAATAAAATATGTACGTGACAAATATTATTAATTATTGAAATGCTAATCATATAAACAAAATTTTCAAAATCCAAATTCAATAGGAAACTGCTCACACAAGTATTGAACTGACTTCTACAGCCAAAGATAACGAGTACTTTCAATCATGACCCATTACTTACATATCAGCCTTGCATTTTTCTTTTAATTCTTGCTGGAATAAGAGCTACTTGAACGCACACCCAATCACTCATCTTCTCTAAGAATTGAAAGTAGGCTTGTCTCCATGCACTTTTCAAAATCAAGGTTCCAAAGATTCCCCAAAATCCAATGATAAATCCAACACTCATGCAAACAAAAAATCCAGAACTTATCAATTTGTCTTCATCCTTCTCAGATTCCTCTCCTGGAATGGTTGTTCCAAGGGTATGATTGTCCAAATTTCCGTCCTCAATGCATCCTTTTCTCAATGGTGGGCCACAAAGCTCGTGGTTTTCCATATATGCAGAAGCATGAAAACTTTGTAACTGGGTGCTTGATGGAATTTTGCCTGACAAGTTGTTGAAAGATAAGTTCAAGTAAGCAAGGAAACTCAAATTTGAAAAGCTTGCTGGAATTGTCCCAGATAGAGAGTTGCTTGACAAGTCAAGGGATTCTAACATTGTCATCTGACCAAAATTATCAGGAATGAATCCTGTGAGGTTGTTTCTCGAAAGGTTCAAGGAAGCCAGTCCTAACAAATTTGCTATACTGTGAGGAATCCCTCCAATTAATTGATTGTTTGAGAGATTGATACTTCTCATGAATCTTAGATTTTTACCAAACTCATAGTCTTCTCCTTTCCACCTTAGTATCGCATTGTCAAGGAAAAACTGAGGCAAGAAAGAGTTATCAAACAAATAGTCAAACCGAATACCTGCAACGATTAGAAAATCATTTGCCTCATAAGAAGTAAAAAACTTTGAAAGCTCCATATGTGACAACGCAGATATGTTATTGAGGCAATATGGTATATTTCCTGCTATGTTGTTTTGAGAGATGTCCAATATTTGGAGATTTTGTAGACTGCATATACTTATAGGTATGGTCCCCCAAAGCATATTGGCCCTTAAGCGCAAAACAATCAAATTTGACAATTTAAGGCCAATCCATGTCGGCAACATTCCATGAAGATTATTCTCTCCAAAATCAATAATCCGCAACTGTTGACAATGCTCCAAAAAGGGCATCTCACCGGTTAGACTGTTGTTACTTAAATGAATTGTCCTAATACTTTGCAAAGAGCCAATTGACTTCGGTATTCTCCCAGAGAGATTGTTATGTGCCAAATTTAAAATTTTCAATTCTGGAAATTGTTCCCAACAATCTGGAATTTTGCCAGTGAATAAGTTGTTGGAAAGGTCAAGATGATATAAGAATAGTTGTAATCCCGTACAAAAGAAAGAGAGGGACCCTGAGAACATATTTCTTGAGAGAATCAAGAAAAAACAGCTCCGTTGAAAAAGTGGCAAAGGACCGGACAAATTATTAAAACTGAGGTCCACACCACAGGCATAATCATTAAAAAAAGAAGGTGGGAATGCATTGGGTAAAGAACCATTAATATGATTGTGGGAAAAATTCAAGTACATCAAACTAGAAGATTGTTCCCAAAACCATTGAGGAATTGAATCTGAGATTCCAGCATTTGAAATGTCAAGGAACTGAAGTGCCCTTTGATTTTTAAGCCACACGGGAAAGTGAGGATCTAAAGTGCACGAAGAAGCAAATAAGAATGCTAGTTGAAAAGGTGGAATCCAATTTGGACTCAATTTAAAATGAAGCAAATTTTGGGAGACATCAAAAACTAGTAATCTCGGTAGATTGGATAAATTTGCTTCACTTATTACACCACTGAATTGATTGTTCTGTAGAATTACCCGTTCCAACGATGGAAGACGTATAAACTCAGGCAATGGCCCACTCAAGTTGTTATTGCTTAAATACAAACTAAGCAGGTGAGGGAAGTTCCCAAATGATTGTGGAAGTAACCCATTCAACCTAGTATTGTCAAGATATAATCTCTCTAGTGATGAAAATCTTGAGAAATCAGGAAATGATCCACTATTGAATGGATTGTCACTTAGATCCAGAAACTTTATAGTATTTTGGGCATAACATAAATTCTGAATTGAGTCACTAAGTTTTCCTCCAACTTTGTTGTGGGACATAAGTAACTCTTCTAAATGACACATATGCTGAAAGGATTCTGGTATGCCCCCCTCAATTTTGTTTCGTGAAAGATCAAGAAATTCAAGAGAGACCATATTGGCAAAATCATCTGGAATAGGACCTTCCAAGGCATTCTGTGAGAGATCAAGATGAATGAGGACTTTACTGACATTAAGCACCCAAGATAGAATAGAAATACTCAAGTCATTTCCTGAAAGACCAAGGACTTTAAGAGTAGTGGAAGTGTTCACATGGATAAGAGATTTAGGATAGAAGTGAGGAAGCGAACAAGATGCTAACGTGAGCTCTAATAGAGAAGGGACCTTGCTACTTATTGATGATTGCCAATTTACGGCATGACTTAAATTAACCCGTGTCAAATTAAGGTATTTCAAAGATGAAAGGTGAGAAACCCACTCAAGGTCTGTTGCCGTTAAACCATCATTATAACCAAGGTCTAGAGTTTGCAAATTGGAAAGGTTTCGAAGCTCACGAGGAATGGATCCACTCAACCAATTAGATCCAAGCTTCAAGTCTCTCAATTGACCCAGCGAACCAAGGCACTTTGGGATCTCATGATTGATCGAGTTGTCAGTGAGATCCAAGTAAGTAAGATGTTTCAATTCACATATTGAGGGATGTATCTTACCTTCAAGATTTGCACGATGAAGATCCAGCATGGTGACATGACTTGTCATATTATTGCACGATACTCCTTTCCATTTGCAGCAATCAATTTCTTCTCTCCATGTAGAAAGAATAGCGCTTGATCCTCCAGTGGAACCATGTTTAAACTTGAGAAGAGATTGCCTCTCTGTCTCCATACATCTTATTGTAGGAGAATTTGCTCCACATAAGCAGATGCATAGAAACCCAACCAGAGGTAAGAGGTAGGACTTGTAATTGTTTACGAAGATCGACATGCTTAGAAGTGTATTGGATACTCTAAGCAAGTGCTATTTATAAACATCTCTCAGAGCTTCATTTTTTAGTTACCCGATCTTACCCTTTGCGTTACGCACACGGATTTCAACGAAACAAAATTTGAACAATACGCTCCATTGGAAAGCTCTTGAAATTTATAAATCTACCCTACATTAAAACGTCATTATTGCTTTTGTCAGACATAGAAAATTGAAACGTCACTCAAGAACTAAGGGCCACAGAAGTCTTTTCCTTTACTAATTAATATTAAATGTAACGATTCACCATCAAAACAAAAAATCTTAATTTTCCAAAACAAAGATTATATTTTTTTCTTTATGCCCAAATTAAAAAATTCCAAACAAAGATTAATGGAATGCACATTTTACTCTGCTTTTTACATAAATTTCTTTTATTTTTTAAAACTTTTTAGTTAAAACAGTAAAATATTTTTTTTTTCAAAAAATTTATATTTGATCCTTTCTGCATAAATAATCTCATGCAGTTTTTTTGTTATAATTTATGAATTTATTTCATAAAAACACAATAAAATACTAAAAACATTTGGATATTTCATGTTAAATTAGGATTATATCTAGTACATTTATAAAATATAAAAGAGATTATTATAAGTTTTACTCGAATCGATTGCAATAGCACCCAAAGCAGCCCACCATCTTTGTTGACCTCAAAATATGGCATTTTCAGACACTTATAACAAATTTTTTGTTTAAACTTGGAACGAACATTTTTGTATAAAATTAAATACAAATAAACTTTCCGCAGTAAACCAACTATTTTATTATTTCTACAACTAAAATTATAATAAATCTTTATTCAAAAATCTGAATTATTAAATTTAATAAATTATTATAAAAAAAGGTCAAGAGTTTACAAATTGGAGAGATTTTGGAGCTCATGAGGAATAAATCCACTCAACTGATTAGAACCCAAGCTTCAACTGATGGGGAAAGTGCACAACACTTTCATTGTTGCTTTTTGCACTTTAGCAACTTTTGTTCTGTACCATTGACCAAGTCAAAGGCAATTGTAGAAGATACAATTTTTCAAAATCATACTAAATTTATCTCTGTCGAGAAAGCTACACAAAATAGTTGAATTGTTGCTTTATATTATTTGCATTAATGTGGTCATTGTTATTCATATTTATATTATAATTAGGAAAAAAATTGTTGTTTTTGATTTGTTTAGAATATAGAAAATCTTTACAAGTGGGAAGCAGATGTAATTACTACATTATTGTAATTTTTTAAATTTGAAATTAGAAGTTTCTTAAGATTATAATGCATAGATTATATAAATTATTTAGATTACTTATTCTTCACACATTATTAAAAAATAGCAATCGATAAGGTATTAGTTTATGGGAAGCATGTTGATTTTAGATGAACTTTATCTATCAATGTAGAAAGATTTATTAAAAAATGGTTAATATTGTAATTCTGAAATGGTTGCTCACTTGATCACTATTGAATTCAAAAGAATTAATGTGAAAAAATAATCACATTTTCAAGAAAGTTCATGACCCAACAAACATGGAGCTTGATTGAAACTCTTGTGGTTAAGAAGAAAAAAAATTTTCAAAAATGAAATATCACATATATATGTGGGATAAATTCAAACCACAAAGAAAGACCTCATGCAACGTGTTGAATAGGGTGGTTGACCGCAAAAGTCAATTGAAATAAATTGTTTGGTATTTTTTTCTCTACATATTCTTAGACAAAGACCCCATGTAACTTAATGTGTTGACCTAGTCTTTTAAAGAACGTATGGGAGGGGATAAGATTAAGAAAACGTAGGAAAGGGTTCACTTGTTTTAAATATATCATATGGGATGAGATTGAAAGATAAAGAAAGACTCCATGTAATATGTATAATGATGGTTGATAACAAAGTCAATTGTAAATAGAGTACAACATATGAATATGATAGAATGAGATAGGACAACGTTTAGAACGGTGTATCTTGAGAGTTGGTTTCTTTGTAATTGCTTTTTTTCCTACTAAAGATTATCACACAATTTTTTTTTAAAAAAAAATATGAAAGAATTGTGCTATTCTCATAATATTATTTCTACTATATTGTAACAACAATAAAAAGATTTGTATTTATTTATTGTGCATGATAATATTATGAGAATAATTAAGTAGAATATACTGTTTAATTTTGAAAAAAAATTGATACTTAGAAGTGTGACAAATTACTTAAACACCTACAAAAGATTCTAAGTTTGAACCTAAGTACTGAAGGAAAAAAAAAAAAACCCAAAATGATAGTGAATGCTACTATATGATTAAGCTATTGGTTCTGATTTTGGAATATGTAGTGTTAGTCAATATAATTCTTTATAATGTTGGTTCTGGTTTTAAAACTCAGTTTTCATACAAACTCAATCAAAACAACAAATTAAAGGTTAAAATTAAACCTGAATAGTATGCTTGAATGTGATAAACTTTCATCAATATTTTCAAAATGAAATAAATGCATTAAGTAATTAATATTAATTAATTTAGCATAACTATATACACTTATTGTATAATATTTTTATAAAGATATGAGATATAATATATATGGACCTTTTCTGTAAATTAACTAACTACATTATCAATGCATGAGAAATGAATTAAACGTTCAATTATTTTATCAAATCAAAATTTCAAAGTGATTCTCATTCCATTGAAATCTAAAATAAAAAATATTTATTGGATATTATAGATATAGAAAATGTTTCCTATTAGTTGAATAAGAACTCCTATAAACTCATAAGCATAACTTCATCATGCTTTGTGATTAAAATATTATACTATCTAATGATATGTAATGATCAAAACACTTGTATTGTCTTTTGGTTATGTCCAATCTTAAGTAGTTAAGTTGGAATTCACCACCTTCATACTTAACAATTAGAGATCTCAGTAAATATGTTATAATTATTAGTATGAATTAAGCACCAACTTTAACTTGTAGATAAATTTTACTGAAAATGATTATCAGATTTATTTTAGTAAAAATGGTATATAAATAAATTACAAATTTTAGTCAAAGTGATTATCAGAGTTATTTTTGTGTAATTTCAAGTTTTAAAGCTCTGAAACTATTTTTTACAATTTTAACTAAATATAAGTCTCTGAATGTGGACAGTGGGTATAAATGGCATATTAATATATTATGCTCCTTTTACATGACAATTGTAAAAGTAGATAATTGCTGAAATTCTAAACTTCTTAATCTTTTTATTTGAAAAAGAAAAATTGAATTGACATAGAATTATATAATAAGCTGCTAGGAATAATGAGGTTAATGGTAAAAATTTTGATAATTTGTGAAAATTGATCCTAGTTTCAAACTGTCACCCCACCATTGTTATTAAGAAAGGAAAAGGTTTGATTGTATAATCCGCAAATACATTTGGAAAGCATTTTCGAGAATTAACATATAATAAAATTGAAGAGTAAGAGAGTAATCAAGAGTACCATAGAGATCACAGTAAAAAATAATAAAATTTTAATTTTATTACCTTTGCATAAATTTTAAAACTGTTATAATAAATACCTTTGCGTATATAACTCATGCATAAATTTTATATAATAAATAATAAATATTTGTCTATATAATAAATACCTTTGCATAAGTTTTATAACACTTATTTGGGATCATATTGATAAAATAACACATCGAATTACACTTTAAAATTTTAAAGTTGCATTATTTTTTTGTGTCAAAATTGTAATTTTTGTTGAATTTATGTACTACTTTTCTCTTAAAGAGTGGCATATTTATTTAGATATTTATATGAATGGGAGGGAGGGACCAGCTTGTCTCTGGGGTTGATTTGCTTTAACTTTAGTAGTCACTGCCAATTCATTTGCTTCGGTCCCACTCAGTAGGTAAATTGGTCAATATTTCAATTCTATTGTCTCTGTCAAAGAAATTGCACAACACTTGCACTGTTGCATTCTGCCACTTTAGCAATTTTATTTCTGTGCCATTCATCGAGTCAAAGTCAATTGTAATTAGTAGGAAGATACAACTTTTGATAATATAAAAGGCAAGGCTGTCACACAATGTCATCACCGTTAAGTAAGAAGCAGAAAATACTAATTAATGTTCATGCATATCAAATTTTACATTTTATATTTTCTTAATTGTTTTTAATTCTTAGTTGATGTACTAACTGGGTCATTTAATTTGTACGTATGCCAAAAAAAGGTATGAAAGGGGTCATCGATTTGCCTTAAATTTGCGGAATGTTAACCAATGCAAAGTCATTAAAGTTCCATCGAATTGACCAATTATTCAATATTGCTGGATTTCTATTTTGTCTCTAAGGAAATTACCGACAACACTTTATTTGTTTATTGGTTGACAACCCATCAAAGAGGGGCATGATTGAAAGGTTTGTGGTTAAGAAGAGAGAATAGTTTTAGAATTGAAAAATACAATATGGGATGATAGAGTTCAATAGACAAAGAAAGATTACAAGTAACGTGTATAAAGGTCGTTGATGTATGTGTTGATATAGTGTATAAATTATGAGTGGTGTTAATTTCATAATCACATTGTCACATAATGCACACATATACAAATTTATAGTTATTGATTGGTTATGTGTGAGGGTCATGGTTCCAGTTGCTATGGGTGTGTGCATTATATGACAAAGTGATTTTGACAGCAAAATTATCTGTAAGTTACATATGTTAGCGTGAAGAGTAATAGAACGTAGTTGAAGGTTCATTTATTTTATAATCTTATTATTTTTATTAATAAAATTTTATTAAATATTTATTTAAAAATTTATATTGTTAAATTTGTTAAATTTACAAATTAAATTTTGAGACTACAAAATCAAATATCCAGCGAATTATTTTGTGCCAAATTGGTAACTCCACTTACTTTTTTCTTTGCTGTAACTTTTGAAGTGATGGCTGATCAAGTCATATCCTTTTAACCCCAGCCAATATACCAATTTGTCAATATCGCATCAACTTTATTTTGTTGAAAAATTACACAAAATATTTAACTGATTTGTTGATATTATTTTACATTAATGATGTCATCATTATTCATATTTATATTATAATAGCAAAAAATATTGTTGTTTCTAATTTGTTTAGAATATAAAAAATCTTTATTGCCGTCTAATTCTGCTCTGTCATTTGGTGCATTGCCGTCTAATTCTGTTATTTCTATTAAAGAAATTACATACATAAAAAAATAGTGTAAATGGGTGGCTTTGGATTCCAACTCATCCCAATTCCTTTTCATCAAACATTTAAGTCATATCATTTAGACCTAACTCATTCAAGAATTCTCAATTACGTTGGTAAATGGTACCCCACAGATCACTATTGTCTCATCATTAAAGGCAAGCATGCTATGCAATGTAATGAGCAATAATAAACAAGAAAATAAGTTACATATTTAATAATTATACATTAAAAATAATATATTTATATATTTTGGATACACCATCTTTTTTTCAAAAATCACATATTATTTGACTTAATTTTTTGAAAAACATATAAAACAAGATGAAAATTTAAAAATAAATATTTATTTATTTATCATAAATATATATTTATTTATAATATATTTAAAAAAATTATTGTGTAGACTTAACTTTCTAAATCACCACTGCATCATTTGCTTTAATCCCATCTAAAAGTCATATCAATTAACATAAAGCAAAGATAAAAGTTTATATTAAGCAAAGTTAAAGTCATGTCTAAAATTGTTGCTTTATATTATTCTATATGAATGATGTTATTGTTCTTCATATTTATATTATAATTATTAAAAAATTTCTAGTTTTTATTTGCTGACAATATCGAAAATCTTTATTAATTATAGGTAGAAAGTGGATGTAATTACTAGGTTATTGTAGTTCTTTAAATTTTAAATTATAAATTTCTTAAAATTATAATGCAAAATTATAGAAATTAATTAGATTATTTATTTTTCACACACTGATAAGAAAAAAAGTAACTAATAAAGTGTTGATTTATTGAAAGCATGTTAATTTTTGGTGAGCATTAGCTACTAATTCTAAAATGAAAAACCTTTATTAAAAGGATAAAATGGTTAATACTCTAATTCTTAAATAATTACCTACTTAATCATCATTGAATTAAAAAAATAAGAAAGAGAGCATTACTCCCTGAAAAAAAAAAATCACATTTTCAATTAGTTTGTGACCCAACAAACAAGGAGCGTGGTGGAAACATTTGTGCATGAGATGAAATATTTCTAAAAATGAAATATCATATGTGGGATTAATTCAAACGACAAAGACAAACCCCATGTAACGCATTGATCGGGGTGATTGAGATTAAAAGTCAATTGAAATAAATGTTAGGTACTTTTTTTCATCATAAAAGGCAAGCACATTATGCAATGTAATGAGTAATAATAAAAAGGAAAAGAACTTATATATTCAATAGTTATACATTAAATTTAAAAAATAGTATATTTATATATTTTGGAGACACCGTTTTATCTTCCCATAAATCACATATAATGATGACTTGGTCTTTTAAGAATATTACAATTAATATTGTGTTGACTTGGTCTTTTAAGAAATATATGACAAAGGTTCAGTTTAATATATATGTATTTCTTTTAATTATACTAATGATATCACGATTGCATAGCTAACATCTCATTATTCAATTCATGTGAGAGGAAAAATGTGATATAGACTTGACTTTCTAAGTCACCATTTAGCCATTTACTACAGTCCCAACCAATTCTAATATCTTTATCAAGGAAATTACATACACAAAAAAGTGTGAATGGGTGAATTTGACTTCTAACTCATCCCAATTGATTTTCATTATAAAATTAAAATTTTAAAGCTTTGGTGAAAGTCATATAATTTATTTAGACCTAGCTCATTCAAAATTTTCTCTATTAGATTGGTAAATGGTATCCCTTATCATTGCTTTTTCATAAAAAAAGGCAATAATGTAATGAGCAATAAGTATATCTTAAATTTAAAAATAATATATTTACGTATTTTAAGCACACCATCTTATCCTTCCATATATCACATTGTATTGACTTGCTCTTTTAAGGAACATATAGAAAGAAATGAGGACCTAAAAATAAAGATGGAAATAATGATTAAGTGTATACAGTGTAAGGTCGACTTTCATGGATGATTCATTCACATCCAAACTCATTCGAAAATCTCTCAATTTATTTGTAACCTAAATATGTGACTACTTTTCTTCTTCAAAAATAAATGTTATGTTTTGATTAAAATTTAAATATAAGGAAGATAATAAGAGAAAATAAAATATAAAAATCAACAAAGAAAATAAAGAAACTAAATCTGTATAATGTTTATACCATTTTATTCACTAGTAAATGGTAGTGGTATGACATCGGTAGATCAATTTTTGACCCAAAAAAATCATAAAATTAAATTACATATTTTGATTTGTTTTTTATTTTATAAACGTCTCAAAACTAAAATCTGTTAAGATTATGCCATCCTAAATGAGAAATTAGAAAATTATAGTTAAGACTATTTTCAAAATATTATAATGAATTAACTTACATTAATTTACAAATTTTTTATAATTGAAATTATGATTTTTTTATTAACTTTTGATAATTTGGTGACACTGATTTAAATTATCATATTGCCAAGTTAAATACTATCGATTACGTTTTTTTATTTTGGTGATTTCAAGTGGTCTTTACTTGCTTTTGTTAGTTGATATTTTTTACGCAAGTTTTCTTAATAAATATTTTCTTTGTATTATTTAGATTTCTTTTTTAAATTAATTTTTAAATGTATTTATTATTTCTTATAATTTGCCACTTCAGTTTTTTTTTTTTTTAGAGCTTTATTTTCTTAAAAGATCTTTGTTGTATAATAAGTGTTGATGGAAGTGATTTCAATCATTTACGGCTAAACTTGAAGCAAATTCTCCAATTAATGAAAACATCAATTACACCAACAATATGAACTCGATTTATAAATAGTAAAATTAAGGTTGTGAAATCAATTAATATAAAATAAAGTTGAGGTGCTGAAATCAATTTATATAAAATAAAGTTAAAGTTGTGAAATTAATGAATAAAAGTAAAGTGAAAGGTGTGAAAACAAATTATATAAAGTAAAGCCATGAAATCAATTTGTATAAAATTAAAGTTACACAAACTATGACTACAAAGTGAAAAGTTTTATGGTGTAATTTATGTTGTGAAGCCTAGGTATGCACATTTATTTTAAAATATGTTTATATAATTTATTATTGCTATATATTCCTTATAAGTTTTTAAAAAGACCTTTATTTAAAAATTTATATATCTCCTCAAATATACCAACTTGTCACTGCACTCCATGAAGCAAATTAAAAATTATTAATGATATTAAAAATTGCAAATATTATTAAACATGGTAGAGCATTGTTTTGAAGTAGAGTTAAACTATTATCAGAGTTATCTTTCAGTAATTTTAAGTTTTAAAGCTCTGAAACTATTTTTACAATTTTAATTTCTCATATTTTTCACATATTATGCTCTTTTTTAAATAGTAAGTGAAAATAGATAATTATTAAAAATCTAACCTTCTTAATATTTTTATTTTAAAAATATAAGAAAAATTGAATTGACATGGAATTATATAATAAGCTATTAAGTGCATTGAGGTTAATGTTAAAAATGTTCATAATTTGTAAAAACTGATCCTAATATTAAACTATCACCCTGCCATTGGTATAAAGAAAGAAAAAGGTTTGATTGTATAATCTATAAATATACAAGTAACTTTAGAAAATATTTAGAGAATTAACATATACGGAAATAAATAATAAAATTTAATTTTGTTACCTTTGCATGAATTTTAAAATATTTATTGTATATAATTGATGCTATTAGAAAATAAACATGTGTCTATATAATAAATACTTTTGCATAAATTTTATAACACTTATTTGGTGTCACACTGGGAAAATAATTAATTGACTCATACTTTAAAATTCTAAAATTATCTCTATTTTTTTTTTATCAAAATTGTAATCTTTGCTAAAAGTTTATATACAGTCATCAATTTCATGCTTCATGTTTCAGGAATAAAATGCACACATATTTAGATAGCATATATTAAGATACAATTTGACCACCACTTGCATTCTCTAACCGTGTTTGTGGCTCCCACGTACAAAAATGCACCTAAAATTTAATATATATAATTAAACGGACCTTGTGAACAAGTTGTTGATAGGGAAATTGCACAACAGTTACATTGTTGCTTTTCGCCAATTTTTGATAATATAACCTGTTATGCAATGTAATCACCATTAAGTAAGAAGCAAATAACACTTAAGACAGAGAGAGGAGATGAGTAAGTGTGTATGGCTGGGTTTGTTGATATTGATTCTATTACAAGGTTGCTCTGAAGGCTGCTTGAAGCAAGAGAGAGATGCTCTCTTGCTTCTCAAATCCACTTTCAACAACTACTACTGGCAGTTTCATGATTGGGAGGATGGCACAGACTGCTGTCAATGGGAGAGTGTTTATTGCAACACCACTACAAGGCGGGTGGAAAATCGCACACTTTTTGGAGCATGGAATGTTGATTCATATGCAGATCATTGGTATCTGAATTTCTCGAATTTCTTAGTCTTTGAACATCTAATGCATCTCAACTTAAGTGTGAATAATATTATTGGTTGTGTTGAATCTGAAGGTAAGTACATTTTATGTCTTGCAGTTAATTAACTTTAATTTTGATACTATTAATTCTAGAATATTATGAATAACTTTAATTTTACAATTTGCAGGATCCAAAAATTTAACTTCTGAGGTTAAACATTTTGGAAGTCCTTGACTTGAGTGGAAATCAACTTAATGATAGTAGCCTTTCATCATGTTTGAGTTGGTTTTCTCACCCATTTTTTAAGTCGCTATACTTAGAAGATAACCGTTTGACTGCAAAATCAATTCATGGTGAGCCTAGCACTTTCTTTTTAATATTTTATATATTTACACTAGTACCTAGTTTTTTATAGTTTGATAGTGGTCATTGAAGATAGTGCTTTATTTCATATTGAGATAAATTTGATGAGATGAAAGATAAAGCATTCAATATATAAAAAACATGTGGTATAATAAGAACATTACCTTGACAATGATCAAATGGATTAGGGATTTTAATTATGGGAATAATTTTATTTCTAGTAATTACTGGGAGAAATTAATTAATATAAAATCCTATAATTATCCTTTAGAGAATGTGTCTACAATTTTTAAATTCAAATTTATGTATTATCGAATTTGCATCATAGTGAAAGAAACTAAAGCCTCCTACAAAATCATATTGAAATTGCCATTAAATATATAAAGACTAATCAGTAATTTTATTTAGAATGCAAACCCAAAATAATATAAAAATACATATAATTACCATTAAAAGGAAAAAATAATTGATAATATCATATCATAATAAGACAAAAGAAATCACTAACGAAAATTCATAGCATCAGAGTAGTATGTGTAACATTTGTTCATACAGTCAAATTCATCTATTATTAAATTGTTGACACAATTTTCATTGCATAAATGAAACTCAACTATAAAATAGGAAGTGGATTTTTATTTTTTAAAAATTTTACAGTAATAGTAAGAACAATACCTCTTGCTATACTAACATATAAAAAATGTGGAATAGTAATAACAATACATTAATAAATATATTTCTCAATTTAAATATATATAGTGTGCTTCTAAAGCTGAAAGCAAAAGTTGTTTGCACTACTTTAGATTATTTCTTTATTAATTTAGTGTTTCCAATTAGCTTTCTTGATTGGTTTAGAGTCCCCAATCCGTTTACTTTATTCTGTTTCATTGTTAACAACTTTGTTCCATTACCTTCCCGCCATTCTCTCATTTTTGTTCCATTCCATTTGATTGATGAGAAATATCGAAATAAAGCATAAGAGTTGTGCACCACACTATCACTGTTAAAAGCAACAAATTAATTCTTAATTATTTATTTGCATAGAATTTTCCTCATTATTACGATTAAAAGTAGAATGAGATTAGATTAAATATATTGCTAACTAATATATAACTCAAATAAATAATTGATGCAGGTTTATCTTCCACATTGACCAATCAAATGGTTCTTGACTTGAGAGGCAACAACTTCAATGATAGTGACATTACATCTTCTCTTAGTAAGCTTTTATCCCTAAAATTTTTTACTATAGTGGACAGTTAATTGATTCTGAAATCAAATAGAAGTAATATCTCATTTCATTAACTATATATAAATTTTGAATTAACATTTCTTTAAATATATATAAATTGTTGCCTTTGCTTACTTGTTTTCCCTTAAAAAGCGGCATATGACTAAATGAGGACTTATTAGCAGAAAATGCGTTTATTTAGATTTTTTGGTCTTGGAGGGCCCATCCTGTCTTCGTCATGGAAATTACACAACACTGGCATTGTTGCTTTATGCCACTTTAACAACTTTAGTTCTGCACCATTGACCAAGTCAAAGTCAATTGTAATAAATTGGAAGGAACATTTTTTTATAATATAAAAGGCAAGGCTGTTATGCCATTTAATCACCGTTAAGCAAGAAGAAGAAAATACTTAAGACATAGAGAAGAGATGAGTAAGTGTGTACAGGTGGGTTTGTTGATAGTGATTCTATTACAAGGCTGCAGCTCTGAAGGCTACATGAAACAAGAGAGGGATGCTCTTTTGTTTCTCAAAGCTACTTTCAACAATAGCTACTTAACTGGATGGATGGCACAGACTGCTGTCAATGAGAGAGAGTTCACTGCAACACCACTACAAGGCGATTGGAAAATTTCACTCTTTTAGATGTGTGGAATGGTGACTCATATACACATTATTGGTATCTAAATTTTTTAAATTTCCAAATCTTTGAACATCTAAAAGGTATTGACTTACGTTGGAATAACAAGGTTGTGTTGAATTTGAATTGAGATGAGAATGAATGTATATTTTGTTAATACTAAGATTTAAAGATATTATCAATAATTTTAATTTCATATATGCTTTCAATTTGCAGGATGGAAAAATCTAACTTCAAGGTTAAACAATGTGGAAATCCTTGACTTGAGTGAAAATCAACTAAATGATAAGAATATTTTATTATTTTTATCATTTTTAAGAAGGTTTCAACGTCTGAAATTAAAAAGTTAAAATATAAAAAATCTTAGATAAAATTAAAAATAATAAGAATATTTCACAGTGCAAAACCTAAAACTAAAGGCATTAGGAGTTTTAATTATGGGAAATTTCTAATTTAGGTCCACAAGTGAATCTTATTTCTTTTAACTATTATGTGTAGCTCATTTTACTTGAATAACCACTTAAGTAGTTATCTATCCTTATCAATAATTATATTTCTCTATTAAGTTTATATATTGTCTTTGTATCCATTTGATTATTTTTGAGTTTTAATTTAGGTGAGAGTGCATACAGGTCACGTAGTGTGTTTTTAAGATCTAAAACTCCTTTCATAGAGGTGAAAATAAAATAAAATTTATTGAAAAGAGTTTAAAGGTTTTGGTTTGAATATGCACATAAGAATTTGAATAAGCTTTATACGGTTATTCCTAATCAATTAAATTGTTGCTTTATCGATTGAATCAACTGCTAGATTGTTTATAATTTCTAATTAGCTTTCGTGACTGGTTTACAATCTCCAATCAATATGATAGACAACATACTACTTTCTCATGGTTCAATTTTTAAATTTGAATAATAATATATGTAGTAATGTTTCATTAAAGGTTAAACTGAAAGGAAATACTGCTTAACTTTGATCTATTAAGATTTTAATTGCAAAAACATTTTATGAAATTGTTTTATTATTCAAAAAATAATGAGAGATCCTTATGGCCAATCCGTATAGAAATTCTTTACTTGGGTGGCAACAATTTGAATGACAAGATTTTATCATCATTTAGAGTGCTTCAATGTCTGAAATCACTTTATGTAATGACAACCATTTGGAAGGATTAGTGAATATAAGCTGTTAGTTGTTTGTACATTTAATTTATATGTGCTTCCTCCCATATATATGCTTTCTAAGCGAACAAATTAAAACCATGATACGTTACGTAGTAGCTAATATAATATATATAATCTGTCTTTCAGAATTGAATACTCTTAGAAAGTTAAAAAAAACTTGATGTTAGTGACAATAATATCACTAATTTTGTTCAGCATCAAGGTATGTATCCAATTTAAATGACAGGGTATACTGCCCAACTGTGAACTATTAAGATTTTAATTACAAAAATATTAAATGAAATTGTTTTATTTTTAACAGATATTGAGCGATCCTTATGGCTGACTAATCTAGAAATCCTTTACTTGGGTGGCAACAAATTTAGTAATAAAATCTTATCATCTTTTAGAGGGCTTCAATGTTTGAAATCACTTTCTATAAGTGACAACCATCTGGAAGGATCAATAGATATAAGTGGTCAGTGCTACTTTTAATTAATTAGCTTATCAATTAAGCTTTTATAAATTTGTTTTGTTTGTGAATGAATTAAAAATCATCATACTTTATGCTAGTAGCTAATTTAATATTTATCATCTATGTCTTTTAGGATTGACTGCTCTTAGAAAGTTAAAAATGCTTGATGTTAGTTGCAATAATATCACATATTTTGTTGTCTATCAAGGTATGTATATATCTATTTGAACTTGTTCTATGATCATGGAAATACAAAAGATTGAAGGTTTGTCCTGAAATTATATTGTATTTCATAATTTAATAATTCTTAATCTAGTTTCCTCAATTGATAATAGCTATATACATCAATCTATTTCAAAATTATTTTTCATGAAATTCATAACAATAATTTCAAAGTATTTAGGGTGCATATTGATGTATCAAACAAAACATACAAGAGCTTAGTTGAAAATATTAATATTAGAAGAATTAAGATTGAGGAGCATGTTATCTTTGAAAGACAAAATTTTAATTAGTCAAATTGGTCTTATCATAGAAATTACAGCTTTGATGTCTCAATCTATGATCATGTCTTATAGGGACAAAATGTCTAAGCAGTGTAAAGGAACTTTTGTTAATTAATTTAACTATAGATGGAAGCAACCTGCAGAGGTCTGTAAGAGTTTTCCCATCAATTAGGATACTTGATATGAGTAACAATGATTTCAAAGGACGAAGAGTTATAGCTTCTGGTAATTATATATACTTACACGTGTTCTTAGTTTGCCATTGCACACATATAAATATAGGATAATAGCACTAATTCATTCATATTACTATTATAATTTTATGCAGATTTTGGTGAGTTGCACAATCTAGAAGAATTGAGATTGGATTATTCTTCAAACATAGGAAATGAGTTTTTTCAAAGCATTGGTGCTTTGACTTCTCTCAAAGTTTTTGATATGGCTGATTGTCCAATCAATGACACCCTTCCTACTGGAGGTAAGTAAATTACCTTTGTCGTTGAGGAGCATTGCATGTTATTTATATATATATTTACTTTGTGTTGATTTTATAGTCTGATTTTAAATTTTTAATTAATATCTCCTTGATCATTCTCTTTTCTCAATGTCCCTTACAAGAAAATATTGTGAAAAATTAACTTTTCAAGTTGGTCAAAACTAAACAAGTTGGAAGAGTTATGTCTAAGCAATAATGAGTTTGAGGGCCCAGTCCCCTCATCTTTTTGTAATATGACTTCTCTTCAAATCTTGTATCTTTTTGGGAATAACTTCATTGGAAATTTGGCTTCCAACCTAGCATGCCTTACGTCACTTGAAGATTTAGATTTTAGAGGCAACCAATTCAAAATCCCTGTATCATTCTCATTTTTAGCTAATCATTCAAACCTAAAGTCCCTCATTGGTACCAGTCAATTACTACCTGACCCATACCCCACTTCTCAAACTTGGGTTCCCAAATTTCAATTAAATGAGTTTGAATTACATTCAATAACAGTGGCCAGTCCTCTTCCACTTCCGAAATTTCTATTCTACCAATATAATTTGACCATTATAGCTTTGAAAGGTTGGAATTTCAATATAGATTTTCCAAATTGGTTGTTAGAGAACAACACAAAATTGATAGATTTTGTTTTCACCAATTGCTCAATCATTGGTAATTTCCAATTGCCGTCACAACCAGATGCCAACATTTGGAGAATTGATACATCTGGCAATGCCATAATAGGTCATCTTCCAAGTAGCAATTACACTTCTATTTTTCCAAATTTGCAAATTCTAATCTTGTCTTCAAATGCAATCCATGGCTCACTTCCTCATGCTATTGGTCAAATGAAATCCCTAGATGCGTTGGATCTATCTAACAATTATTTGTCTGGATCTATTCCCATGGAGTTCTTTAAACTTGAAAATTTTGGATATTTAGATCTCTGTGAAAATAACTTGTTTGGTTCTATTCCATCTTTTTCCAACTCTGCAACTTTGAAATTTATCTATTTGTGCAACAATAGGTTAAGTGGCTTAGACACAAGAAAGTTCAATGAAAGCTCCAATATAATAAAGATTCTAATCTTAGCCACAATGACATATCCAGTGGAATTCAAGACTTGATTTGCAATTTAAATGACATTACACTGCAAGTTCTCCTCTTGAAAGGCAATCACTTTATAGGCCAAATACCAAAATAGTTATGCCAATTTACATATTTAACAATTATTGACTTTTCTAATAATAATATTTTTGGTTGTGTACCCAATTGCCTTGGTAGTATGCAGTTCAAGAATGAGAGTCATATAAGATATTTCATAGTAGGCAATGGTCCATTTTTCTTGCCGCAACAAGTAGCATTCACAAATAAAAGCCGATTTGACACATACAAGGGCTACATTCTTGAACATACATTTGTAATTGATTTATCACAAAACATGCTAAATGGGAACATCTCACCTCAGCTTGGAAACTTGACAAGTATCCAATCAATAAATTTATCTCATAACCACTTGGTAGGTCCAGTCCCAACCTCATTCTCTAAGTTAAAATTTATAGAGAGTTTGGATCTTTCTTTCAACAAGTTAAGTGGTAAAATCCCCTCTCAACTGACAGAGTTGACCTCTCTTGAAGTGTTTAGTGTGGCACACAACAACTTATCGGGTTCAACACCCGATAGAAAAGACCAATTTATGACCTTTGATGAAAGTAGTTATGAGGGCAATCCTTTTCTTTGTGGACCTCCGCTAGAGAAAAGTTGCACTAGTGTTATTGAACAATCAAATGGCTCAACTCCTAATGAAGACAATGATAATGGTTTCTTGGACATGGAAGTGTTCTATATCAGCTTTGTGGTATCTTATACATCAACATTGATGGTGTTGGCAATTGTTCTATGTATAAACCCTCATTGGCGAAAGTCATGGTTCTACTACATTGAAGTTTATATCAACAATTGCTACTACTTCGTGCTCGAAAATTCTTGTAAGTTTTTCAACACTAAAAACTTGTAGTACCATGATTAATTTGCTTACATAATTGTCATCTTACATATGAGTTTAATCAATATTGAAGATGTTCAAAAAAGTGCAACTTAAATGATGTAGTAATCTAAATTAGCATTGTTTCATCATCAACTAATTTTCAAAAGTTATACAACTATGCATACCATGGTTCTATTTGGCTAGTGAAGGTCTAAAATGGTTAAAAGTCATATTCCACAAAAGTTAATATCATAGTGCGATTAACACATGGCAAATATGTTAAAAAAAAGGCAGATAAACTAAACCTATAAAAGAAGGAAATTAATGATAATAACGGTACATGTCCAGTATTTATACAATTAAATCTTATCTTCCCATGCTTCGCATATTATGTGGACTTGGTATTTTAAGTTACTTATACAAGAGGTGAAGACCTAGGAAATGTAAGAAGGGTTCATTTGCCTTGGATTTGCTAAATGTTAGTCATTGAAGTGTTACTTGTAATAGAGGATAATAACAAATGCGATAGAAAGAGATAGAACAACGTATAAAATGAAGTTTCTTTAAAAGTTGGCTTCTTTATTGTTGCATTTAGTTTTATTAACATAAAATTTTTATTTTTCAATGCCAATAATGTAATGTTAGTAAATATAATTTGTCAATCATTATTTATAATTTCTCACATCACGGACTTCAATTCTCCACTCACAATTAATTTGTATCAACGGCAAGCATTCTTATGAAAGGAGCTCTTCAACTGGTGAAAGTATTAGCTGCTAGAGTTCGGAAAGTGAAGTGAAACTCTTCGGTTGGTGAAGGTATTTGCTGCTGCAGTCTGTAAAGTTATGTGAAGTGATTGAATTTGACCTTCACTGTTGACAGAGAATATGAAGAAATAATTAAAAAAAATACCTTATGTTGTAAATTAGTCATCTGTGTTAGATTATGCATGCATAAGTCATTGGCAGTTTTGTTTGAAAAAATTAAGAAAAATTGGACAAATGCACAAGAAGCGAGAAGAAATATAAAGCCACAGAATCATTACTAAATTTATATCTCGGAGGGACCAACTTGTCTTTGAATGACTAACACAAAACGTAGGTGAGGGTTGAGGATGAATTTTCTACCCATCTAACAGACTGGGCTATCCATGATTTTCCTTCATCTTAATGCATCTTCTCAGGTTGATTTAAATATGTACATATACATATATATATAGACATATAAATTCAATTAATTAGCATTATAAAATAATTTACCTTATTGGCAATAAATAGAGTAGTCATATGATATGATTTTATTTTGAGTCTTCATTACAATATATGTAACATTTTGTAATTTTTTGCATTTATTGAAGAAATTTTAAAAAGCTCCTGTATGTAGGTAAGTGTGAGACCATGGATTGTTAAAATCTGAATAAGTGAAATAAGTCGCAATAATTACTAGTGGAACGAGTGGGCAATGTTGTGTAAATTTGACAAAAATTATGGCATTCTTTATAGCACTCACTTGTTCATACATATCTATAATGAAAATATGCACTCCCAGAATTTTTGTATTTGTTTGAAATATAATTTTGGTGAAACATTTAAATTTCCACGAGGGCCTTTGATGTGGTTATTGCTTAATTGACTGTTGGCATAGACTAATTACCATATATATTCACTAACACATTATTGTGAATACAACGTATTATAATCAAAATACATTATATTAATGAACGCTTAAGGTTAATGAACACTTTACTTTCTTGTGGTTATGTTCAATCTTACTAGTGTCTATAAATTAGGGTTGAAATTCTTCATCTTTATATCTACCATTTAGATATGATTGTAAAAATATTATAATTACAAATAAGAAGTACCAGATATACCATTATAAAAATAAAATACAACTTTTATACAAATAGATCATAAAACAATTAATTTTGTGTTTTAAATTTTAAAACTTCAAAAACTAATTTTTTTTCAATATTTGATAGCTGATTAAATCTTAGCATGTTAGTACATTTGCTAAACTGGCATGTATAATTTGCGTAACAAAAATGATATTTTTGGAATAAAATGTATGACGAAATATATTCTTCTTTTGGTCTGATCACATCTAAAATTATTGATTTGGTTTAATTGGCTTCAAAAAAGCTTTTTTCAAATTGAAAGTCAACTCAAAATATTAATTAAAATTTGAATGAATTAAACTAATTATTGATCATTTTCATTCCTGCTAATCCATTTTATTTAATTTTATTTGATGCTGGTCACCCTTACTTTTATATTAAGATCTTTTAAAGTGAGAAATGTATGGATAATTATTGATAAAAAAATAATAATTTAGATAATTCTAGATTTATAAATTGTTATCCACTTACTTATATTTTATAATAATTTTCATTATTAATTTTTTTAATCAATAATCATCTATTTATATTTTATTTTAAAAAGTATACTTCTCACTTAAAAAAAACATACTTTCTTTTCTTGAGTCATGTTTAGGAAAAAATCTTATATTGACTTAGTGTATAAGTTGTGTATGTTAAGCTTAATTGTTTTAACTTTGATAGTCATCATGGAATCATTTGCTTTTACTATAACATACACTTTTTTTGTTAAAATTATGCCCATCTTATATAGTAAATGTGTAATTAAAAATTATAGTTATCATTACTGAAAAAATAAAAGGCTTATAGAGATTCAATTTATTATAGATTTTAATTAGTTTTTTTGGTGATTGAAATTAAGATGTTTTAATAACCTATTGATAATGTCATAACAAGGATGGAAATTATTATTTGGCAGTTAAAGTTAAGTACATTTCATTTAGAAAAGTGTATATTGGTTGAGGATTCTTCAGATAGTGTTGTATTATTTAAATTAGTTGATATTTCTAGTGTAAGTTTAGTATCAATTTTAGAATGTCTAGCATTACTTAAATGACTACATTATTGAAAGATAAGTTATATGTTTAAGATTGTGTGGATAAGTTTTGGTGATTTTGTGCCATGCAAGTCTTGCTTCAAAGTTTCAATATTATTTTTAACATTGCAATATATCCTTTTAATTAAACAATATTTTGGGCTTGTTAATAAAACAACACATGTAGACATAATATTATTATATGGTAATGGATCTTATGTATGAATTACTATAAATTTAGATCCTCTAAAATGTTTTGTGCATAATTAATACTCTAAAAATTATAAGTGAATTAAAATTCATCACCTCCATATTTACCTATTAAAAATAAGTGTAAGAATATTTGAATTAGTATTAAGATATTTTACAACCGATGTCACAATTACGTGGCTAGCCTATCTTTGTATGAGTCAGCTCGGAGGAAAATTATAGTGTAGACTTGACTTTTCAAGTCACCATTTTTGTCATTCGCTACAATCCTATCTAATTCATTGGCTTCTATCAAGGAAATTACATACACAAAAAAAGTGTGAATGGGTGGCTTTGGATTTCAACTCATCCCCATTACTTTTCATCAAAAATTTAAGTAATATCGTTCAAACCCAATCATTTGAGAATTCTCAACTACGTTAATAAATGGTGCCCTACATATCACTAGTTTCTCATCATGAAAGGTAAACATGTTATGCAATCTAATGAGCAATAATAAATAGGAAAATAAGTTATATATTTAATAATTATACATTCAATTTTATAAATAATATATTTATATATTTGAGATACAAAATCTTTTTTTTTTCAAAAATCATGTATTGTGTTGACTGGTCTTTCAAAAAAAAATGTGTAGAAGAAGATGAAGACCTAAAAATAAATATTTATTTATTCATTTAGCTTTCTTCCACACCATATATATTGGTTGAGACCAATGCAGGGGGCTCCTTTTAATCCTTTGAAGTTGTCAATATGGCATATGCCAAAGAAGGAAAGCAATTGCCAACTCTGCACCACTCTAGCACCACCCTAATGACTACGAAGGTAATGAGGAGGAGTGGCTATGGTCCCAAGAGAGGGTGAGATGCAAGGGCAATGTGTGAGGAAATTGTCAAAGTTCCTAAAGAAGGAGGACAAATACAATCTAGGTTTTAAACCCAAGAAAGTTGATAGAGTTTAGATGGCTCAAATCTTGAAAGAAAGGAGGTTGGCCCACTTGGAAGACTGAGTAGCTAAAATGGGAAGGTTGTTATCAAAAGCCTCTATAAAACTTTTCTGAGTGCCAGTTTCTAGACTTTAGAACCAATTGTGGCTGTGGAGAGTGTGTAGCATGTTGTTTTGTTGTGTGTTTGACTTTCGAGGTTTAGTAATAAAATGGTTAAACTAGACATACATGAATTTTTGGAGATGTCATGGCTTGTATCATTTGCATTCAGTCCATGTAACTCCAAAAGAATGAATTGAGTAGAATGATAATTTTTGCATTGTAGTTATATGTGGTGAATTGACAATTAAATATGCTAACGGCACATTACTATAACATTGTAAAAGTATTGTTTTATTCATTTATTTGTGTGTGTTGGAGGGAAAAAAAAAGCAAAAGCATATTAGAAAATACTAGTGCCTTTTATTCTTCAAACAGTCTAAGAAATTCTTGAACATTTCCAATCAAATGCCAATGGCATATTTTATGACTTTTGAAAGCATATTCTAAAACGTGTAAGTAGTGCTACTTACCTCACTCTTGAATACTTACTTTAGGAGATTTGTAATTTGTTATAAAGATTAATGACCTAGTCTTTCCATGAACATTATGTTCTGTTGCAATCCATAAAAGAGTAGGTAAGCTTTGAGTTAGCAATGCTGTCCTTAGTGTATATTTTGTCCGATGGCAGGAATTGGGGTGCTTTAAATGTTATTCAAAATTAGGTGTTCAAGTAATAAGGTTTAGAAGAAGTTAATTTGATTGTTTTTATTTGAAGACTACTTCTTGCCCATAACTTGTTTGCGACTATGTCAATTCCACTCTTGTAGGGTATTTGTAGGCTGTTTACTTCTAGAAAGCATTCCTACCATGTTCTGAAGTAATAGAACCTCTAGGGGCCGCTATCAAGGTCAACATTTTATTTTGAAGTAATTGCCTTTGAATTTGCTTTTATTCAAATATGTAGCCGTCTTTCACTAAGCTTTTGCATGCGGTCCTTGGGTGCTCAGATTTGGTATTGCCATTTGTCCATGCTTTGGTTGAAGGTACAAGTTATGAACTTGGGTGTACTAAATTTTTATTTGACGAATGTACAAGTTATGGAGAAGGTTTAGTCTGGTAACCTGTTTTATTCTCTGCTCCTTTCCTGGTTGAGAATGACACATCACAAAATGAAAAAAAACCTTGGGCAAAGTATTGGAAAAATACAATATACTTTATCACAAGGCCATTCTGGGCCAATTTATGCGGCCACTTTTAGTCCTGTTGGAGATTTTATTCCTTCCTCTTCAACAGACTCAACAAGTATGTTTACTTGATTCCATTTTATTGATCTTTCTCTTTCTCATTTTTGGTTGTTATCTTCACTATTTTCTGTGAACTCCCCGTCTTAATTACTGTACTATGTAGTTAATTTAATGGTTGGATTGTTCAAATGACCTTAATTTTCCTCCATGTATCTCTATGTGACTCACTATGTTACTAATAATTTTTGACTAGTCCTATGTCTAGTGTGCTGCGTAATACTTTGGCAATTGGGATTTCTGTTGGATACGATATCAAAGTATATAATTGTAATAATATAATATTTACTTGGAAGGGGAAGCCATTGGCTTCTTTCTCATGTACGAAGGTTCTTTTAGGCTAGTTCTACTCAGAAGTATGTGCATTTTTTGCTGTAGTTGGGAATTATCCACGGTGTACTTGTGGTATTCGCATTTTGCTTTGTTCTCTAGGTTGTTACAGCTTCCTTTATGAGTGTTGTGTACATTTGAAGTAAGCACTATACCTTTCCAAAAATTATGGCATTCTTTGCAGCACTCGATTCGTTCATACATATCAATAGTTTGAGAAGGTAAATGGGATTGGACTCCAAATGATCTTGTTATTGAACAAGCTATGAGACTGAAGCATGCTTACACCACAATTACAACTACTGCAGTTTTTAATATTATCAATTATAAGAACCATCTTGACACTATTTTTGTTCACAAGTTTTTATTCTCTAATCGAATTACATGCATATCTATTTATTTTTATTTGTTTGAAATATAATTTTGGTGAAACATACAAAACTTGAGGCTGTACTATCAACTAACCTTTAATTGTGCGTCTCAAGATAACACTAGTTCTTTAAGTTCTAGTCATTTAAACATATTTATAGAGAAAAAAATGAAAGTTAGATCTAAATAAACATTATCTCATTTTCAATCAATTTTAATTGGGTCTCACATAACTCATCAACAACTATAATGTCCGTTGTGAATATTTTGTGCCCAAAATATCATGGAAGTAAAATTAATATTTTTATAATATGTTGAAGAACAACGTATCGTTCTTAGAAGATAATTATTTATTGTGTTGACCTAACTTTTTTTTTTTTTGGTTGCAAAGGGCCATACATTAGGGTTATTACAGGAAAAGGGTGTTGACCTAACTTTTCAAGTCATTACCACTAAGGCGATTGCTTCAGTCCCATCGAATAGACCAATTGGTCCACATTGCGCGCCAATTCTATGGTCTCTTTCAAGGAGAATATTGCACAGAAAAAATGCCATCTAAAGTGCGGATAGCAGAAGTCAATTGTAATGCATCGGTAGGTAATTGTTTTTTAACGCTTTCATGGAAATGTACCTAATTGCATGTTTGGGTTCCAACTTTGACAAAGAAAAAAAAGATCCTAACTCCTTCCGACCAAAGAAAATAATAAAGCTGTATCAATTAATTGTGAGTAACATCATTCATCCAACTTTCTTAGCGATGGCCCAGAGTATATTGAAATTAGAAAATTTTATTTTCATCTTTTGATTTTTGCATAAATTTTACACTTGATAAATTTGTATTTTTAAATTTATTAAGTCTTCTAATTTAGTTTATAAAAATTTAATAAATTTAACTATTAAATTTTACAAATTAAGGATCATATAAAAATAAAAGAATGAAGATAGCATAATTCTTAAAATCAATTTACGTTGAAATATGATTGTCAAAACACTTTTACTTTCTTGTAGTTATGTTCAATCCTACTTACGTCTATAAATTAGGGTTGAAATTCTTAAACTTTATACCTACATTTAGATAAGATTGTAAAAAATTTATAATTACTAATAGGAAGTACCAAATACACGAGCATAAATATAAAATACAACTTTTATATACATAGATTTAAAACAATTAATTTCGTGTTTTAAATTTTAAAACTTTAAAAAAAATTTTAAAATATTTGATTGGTAATTAAATCCTAGCATGTCATTATACTTACTAACTGGATGTAACCTTGGTAATTAAATCCTAGCATGTCATTATATTTGAAGAAACTAAGCATTTTACTTAACAATTTATTAATTTTACCAACTGGATTTAACCTTGGTAAAATAAATAAAATTTGAGTACAATCAATAGCTTGAATTTAACTAGCAATTATAACCTTTAATAAAAAATTAAAAAAATTAATATTACCGATGGATTAAAGCCATATAAAAATAAGTTTTTTTTTTTTGCACAAACTTATGGAAATGTTGAAAATTTTTATATAAGAATTGTATGCTTGTTGCTCTTAATATAATTTCATTCTTAAGATAGTTATCTTAAAAGTAACAAGAACATTATCCTTACCATGCAAAAAATTTTCGACACTGGCATAGTTCATACTATATGGAGGCATAATGAATTAGAGCAATGAAGATTATGGTCCAACAAGTGTGACCAATCTTCTAAGTTCTAGCAAACAAAATCATGAGAGATAGAATAAAAGTGAGCTTAAAAAAAATAAAGAAAAGGAATGGTATGCCTACATTGGATGATATACAAACAAGGTCAAGATAAAAAAAAAAAAAAAATCAAGCATACTATAATGATGATTAGAACAAAAAAGAAGAGTTAGCTATCAGATTCTAAATTTGATGTGAAATTGTAAGAAGGAAATTAAAGATTGGTTTCTAAGAATTTTGAGAGGAATGGCGTTTTGAACCTTTGAAACTTCCTTTGTCATTTTCTTCAAGTGCATTGCCAAACCCATTGGCCATTTCACCGAAGAGGAGGAAGAAAACAGGCATGGATTAGCCATGAACGATAGCTCCTAAACTCCCAAAGATCATTAGCAACTGGTCATAATAGGATCAAAATAACTCTTCTTGTTGTAAATTCTACAACTCACAATGAAGTTATAATCAATAAAGATTCATTAAATGAAAATTCTACAACTCACTATGATTCATGAAGAGTGATGCCAAGTTTGATTCATGACCATTCACTAGAGAAGGCCAAAAAATGAGAGGTAGGCTAGAGTGAGTGAATGAGGGAAAGAGGGGAGAGAAGAGAGGAGAGAATGTGGCGGCAATGGGAGTTTGGGTTTTGGGGGGGGGGGGGGGGGGTTTGAAGGGAGTCTATAGATTCCCTTATAAAGTGATTTTATTAGTAGCTCAAAATCATCAATAAAATTTTTAAAAAATTTCAAATTTTTTACTGGCAATAAACAGTGAGAGGTGAAAAATATTGACATTGTTTATGCAATCAATCAAAGACATATTGATTTTTACCAACAATTACAAACTGCTAGTAAAATATATTGGCAGTCATTGGTTATCCCAATGCATGGCAGGCAATCAAGTATAATTTGCATTTTATTGATAGCTTTGACCATTAGTAAAATTATGACATGACATTGATTGATGTAATGGCAGCCAAATCAATGATGGTATTTATTTTATCAGTGGCACAATAGTGGATAAAAAAAGTTGTTGTCATTTTTGCAGCTACTCAATAACATAGTAATTTTTATTAGTAGCTACAACCTGCTGATAAAATAAATTGACACCCATTGGCTGCCTTGAGGCATGGAAGCTAACTATTTCAACTTTTGTACTAGCAGCTATTAGCCATCAATAAAATAAATTGGCACCATTGGCTGTGCCGATTCATAGTGGGCAACCATTATAATTCACATTTTACCAACAGCATAAATTAACTTTTAGCAGCTAAATAACCCTTTTCTTGTTTTAATGATAACAAGAATTGTTGGAGAATATGAGTCAATACCTTTGTCCACAACTTTTGATATACTGATGGATTGCCTAGCAAGAAACAGCCATAATTGTTCAAAAAATATTTTAACGAGCAGATAAAATCAAACAGTAAAATAAAATTTTGCCAAACAAAACATTAGCCAATTTCCAGTAGGCATAGTTGTCAATACTCTTGCTGTCCTTATATCCTTCGCCGGTCTGCCAGTGAATTCTTTGTGCCCTTTGGCAGGAATCTGATGTGCAATGTTCCAATCATATTACTAAAGAATATGTATATTTGCATATAAAATTAAATTCATTTATCTAATTGAAAGATATCGGCTTGAAATTCTGCCAGTTAAAGTGTATTTCTTCCTTTATCTGCTAGAAAAATTTGTTGAAAATTGCTTTTTTCTTTTTCTAATGGTTTGTTGGCCACGACAATTTTGTTGTTCACACTATTTTTTCTAGTAGCAATTGTTAATATTATTATAAGATCCATCTTCATACTATTTTTGTTCATAAATTTTTATTCTCTGATTGAATCCTGCTTAAATACTGCATTACATGCATATATATCATGCAATGCAATAAATTTTTATTTGTTTAAAATGTAGTTTTGGTGAAACATTTTAAACTTGAGGCTGTAGTATCAACTAGCCTTTAATTATATGTCTCAAGATAACACTTCTTCTTTAAGTTCTAGTTATTTATAACATATTTATAGAAAAAGAAAGTGTAACTTAGATAACATAATAATCTAAATAATCATTATCTCATTGTCAATAAATTTTAATTAGGTCTCATGTAACTTGTCAAATAACTATGACATGTGTTGCGAATAATTTGTGTCCAAAATATTGTGGGAGTTAAATTGATATTTTAAATTTGATATATTTATAATATATTGGCGAACAACTTGTCTTTCCTACAAGATAATTATTGCGTAGACTTAATTTTTCAAGTCATTACCCCTAAGGTGATTGCTTCAGTCCCATCATATTCAATAAGACCAATTGGTCCATATTGCGCGCCAATTCTATGGTCTCTTTCAAGGAGAATATCGCACACAAAAAATGCCATCTAAAGTGTTGATAACAGAAATCAATTGTAATGCATCGGTAGGTAATAGTGTTTTAAAGGTTTCTTGGAAATGTACCTAATTGCATGTTTGGGTTCCAACTCATCCCAACTTTGACAAAGAAAAAAAAAATCAAACTTTTTTGTCGAAAAAAATGATAAAGCTATATCAATTAATTGTGAGTACCATCATTCTTTCTACTTTCTTATTGAAGGCCTCAGATTAATAAAGAGTTATATTAACATTAGGAAAATTTATTTTCCTTTTCTTATTTTTACATAAATTTCATATTTGATGAATGTATACTTTTAAATTTGTTAGAATTTGTTACGATATACAGAGTTTAGAGAGTGCTAAAACTGAATTCTTTATTGTATACTGAAAGAGGTTATCTGAAGTACATATATAGGCATTGAGCCCTGCTGAATTACTCTGCTATCCTTTTCCTAACTGAACTAACAGACTAAACAACATTTAACAGTCTTTTAATGGCAAATTGAAATAACTAACAATAGAAGAAGTCCTTTTAAGTCTTTTCTCTAACATCCCCCCTTAAGATCAGGGGCATAACTTGGAAAAAGAATGACCTTGAGCTTGCTTCTGAATTGGAGAAACCTTGAATATGAGACAACTTTAGTGAGGAGATCTGTTGTCTGATCAAGAGACGATATATGTCGAACTTCAATCTCCTTATTATTCAACTTTTCACGGACAAAATAGAGGTCCAACTCAATATGTTTAGTTTTTGAATGGAGAACTAGATTTGCTGATAAGTGGACTGTGCTTTGATTATCACAATATATTTTGGCAGCATTGTGCAGTGAAATGCTGAGCTCTTTGAGCAAAGATTGTATCCAAGCTAGTTCTGCCATAGTGCTTGCCAAGCTTCTATATTCTGCTTCGGTGCTGGACCTAGAGACTGTCACTTGCTTCTTGAAAGACCAAGATATAAGATTGGAACCAAGATATACACAGAATCCTGAAGTGTTGCACCTATCATCCATGTCTGAACCCCAATTAGCATCACAGAATGCAACTAAATCAATTGTAGAAGGTTTGTGAAAGACTAAGGCATGATGAATGGTGCCTGCAAGATACCTCAGTATTCTTTTAACCAGTTTCTAGTGAGCATCTATAGGACAATGCATGAATTGACAAGCCTTATTGACACTGTAGGATAATTCTGGTCTTGTAATGGTAACATATTGTAATGCTCCCACAATAGACCTATATGCAGCCTGATCTGATATAGGTGAGCCAGTTTTTGCAGATATTTTTGGTATTGAAGCCATGGGAGTAGGCATAGGATTTGCATCTTGCATCCCAGCTTTAGTAAGGAGATCCTTAATGTACTTGGATTGAGATAGGTATAGGGCACCAATAGAACTGTAGGTTACTTCAATGCCTAAAAAATAGTTGAGATTGCCAAGGTTTTTCAGTGTAAATTTGGCATTTAGTTGTGTGATCAAGTTCTAAACCAGAATTGGTGAAGATTCAATAATTAGAATGTCATCCACATAGACTAACACATAAAGAGAATTGTGACGAGTAATCTGAATGAATAATGATGAGTCACATTTTGCTTTATTGAAACCAAGATCAAACAGAGTTTCTGAAAGTTTTTGGAACCATGCACGAGGAGCTTGCTTGAGACCATAAAGGGCTTTGCAAAGTTTGCAAACTTGAGCTTTGTCAGCTGATTCATATCCAAGAGGCTGAATCATGTAAACATCTTCATTCAAGTCACCATTTAGAAATGCATTATTTACATCTATTTGCTGCACATTCCAACTTTTTGACAAGGCCAAGGTGAGAAGAACACAGATTGTTACTAGTTTCACTACAAGACTGAATATTTCATGAAAATCAACCTCTGCCTCTTGATTATATCCTTTTGCAACCAACCTAGCCTTATAGTTGTTGATTGTACCATCCAGATTTTCTTTAAATCAACCCCTGCCTCTTGATTATATCCTTTTGCAACCAACCTAGCCTTATACTTGTTGATTGTAGCATCCGGATTTTCTTTCACCTTAAACACCCATTTGCACCCTATTGGCCTTCTATTGCTAGGCAAATTTTCTAAACTCCACGTTTTATTATTCATAAGAGCTGCATACTCAAGATCCATGGCTTGTTTCCACTCTGGCCTGCTAAGTGCTTCATAAAGAGTCTAAGGTTCTCTTGAAACAGCAAATACCTTTGGCTTGTGTACCCTTGCCTTACTGCGAGTTACCATTGGATGTACATTTAGGATTGGCTGTTGAGCAACTACAGAATCTAAAGAGGGACCTGAAATGTGTTGCAGAGAGTCCATAACATTGGTATTATTAGTAGATGCACATGAGTTATTTGTTTGATCAATAAATGCATTGTTATTCTCAGCAAGTCTTGTAGTAAACAAGTCTGGACAAGTTAAGACAGGAGGTGTAGCAGAAGAAGGAAGAATAGGATTTAAGATGGTAGAGGAATTCGTTGACTGTGGGGAACCACTAAAATTTTTGAATGGGAAAGTATCTTCATCAAATATAACATCTCTGGATATGATTAGTTTCCCACTAGGATGAAGACATTTGTATCCCTTGTGTGCTGAACTATACCCAAGAAAGGTACACTAAGTGGATTTGAACTAAAATTTTGGATTGTTATAGGGTCTTAGATTAGGGTAGATAGCACACCCAAAGGATTTGAGAATAGAGTAATCAAGTTTGGTGTTGTATAAGACTTGGAAATGGGTTGAACCATTTAATGTTGAAGAGGGTAATCGGTTGATGAGATAAATTGCTGTACTAAATGCCTCAACCCAAAATGAGTTAGGCAATGAGGACTAATGAAGTAAGGCTAATCCAGTCTTAGTTATATGCCTATGCTTTCTTTCTGCAACTCTATTTTGTTCATGAGTATAGGACATGAAAAACGATGGATAATACCTTAGTCTGTCAAGTAGTCATTGAAGGTTCTATATTCTCCCCCCTCAATCAGTTTGCAGGGTAAGGATTTTATGACTGGTTTAGAGCTCTACTTGCTTCTTGAAATGGATAAAAACTTGTAAGGCATCAAACTTATTTTTGAGGAAATATATCCATGTGTAACGTGTGTATGAATCTACAAAGTTTATATAGTATCTATACCCTTCTTTGGATAGTATTGGTGCTGGTCCCCACAAGTCAGAATGTATCAGCTGAAGAGGCTTAGAGTGTTTAGTTTAAGTAGAGACAAATGGTAGTTTATGTATTTTGCTAAGACAACAAGATGAACAGAAAGAAAGTTCTTTATTAGGGATTTTGATATTGCAAGAGTTGAGTACATTCTTGACAATTTGTACAGAAGGATGGCCTAATCTAATGTGCCACTTATCTAGAACAGAATTAAACCTTGACAATGATGATACATGAGAATTATGTACAGTACCTGAAGAAGATGGCAAATGAACTGCTGATACATCTACTGTAGTGAGTGGTTCTTTTTGAATTTGAAAATGATCAAAGACATATAAACCCTCTTTAACAGTCCCCTTCAAGAGTATTTGGTGAGTATCCTGAGATTTGACATAACAAGTGTTAGGGTGGAATTCAAAATAAACACAATTGTCCTTTGCAAATTGGGAAACACTCACTAAGTTTTTAGTAATGCTAGGAACATGAAGAAGGGAATTTAGGTGAAGATTCTGATTAGAAAAGCAAGACTTAATTTGAGAATTACCAATGTTTTTAATGAACAAACCTAAGCCATTACCAATGTGCACCTTCTCTCTTCCATTGTATGGAATTTTCTGCACAATATTAGAGGCATCCAAGGTTACATGATTAGTGGCCCCTGAATCTGGATACCATTCTTGCTCACTATCAGTGTTCTTGTTTGTTGAAGTCAGCATTGCATGAGTAGAATTTCTGAAACTACTATTACTCCCTTTACTGAAATGATTGAAATTCTGAGTTGGTCCCTGAAAGTTTTCATCAAATCTATGAAAGCAATGCCAAGATTGATGTCCATATTTTCCACAAAGTTGGCACTGAATACTGTTTCTGTCAGAAAATTTTCCACTTCTGCCAGCAAAACGCCCATTATTGTAACCTCCTCTACTGAAATTGTTTCTGAAAGAATTTCCTCTGCCTCCAAATTTGTTTCTATTTTTATATTGGCCCAGAAACCGTTGACTATTTCTATTACCATTTTGACAATAGAAGCTTTCTTTTTGATTCTGTGTAGTGAGATTCACTGCCATTAACTCTAGTTCCTTGTGATGCTTCTCAATCCTATTTTCTTGTGCCAGTAGTAAAGCTTCAATTTCATTTACTGAATATGATTCAGTCCTAGAAATTATAGAAGTAATGAAACTATCATATTCTGACGAGAGGCCATCAAGAATTACCTCTATATGATCATTTTCTGTGATTATATGACCAACTGAAGCCAAAGAATCAACAAGATTCTTAATCTTTAAAAGGTACTCAGTAGCAAACATAGACTCTTTCTTCATAGTCTGTAACTGTGACTTGAACTGCTTAATCTTTGCTTTTGTATATGATGCAAAGAAGGTCTCAATCTTTTCCCAAACTTGAAATGATTACTCACATCCCACCATTCTTGTCAGAAAATTCTCAGACATAGATGATAGTAACCATGACAGTAAAAGCTAATCTTGCTTCTTCCAAAGAGTATACTCTTGATTTATGACCCCATGAGTCCTATCTTGCTCAGTCGCAAATCTTGGTGGCATTTCTTGAACTCCATTGATGTATCTCTCAAGATCATGTCCTCTGATAGCAGCAAGGATTTGCTGCTTCCAGAGAAGATACGTACTGCTATCAAGCTTTATTGAAATTGAATGATTGAAAGAGACCAGCGAAGAATTCTGGCATACAGCAGAAATTGAATTTTCCCCCATTGGATCACTATTGCTCTAATACCATGTTACGATATATAGAATTTAGAGACTGTTAAAACTGAATTCTTTATTGTATACTGAAAGAGGTTATCTGAAGTACATATATAGGCATTGAGCCCTGCTGAATTACTCTGCTATCCTTTTCTTGAGTGAACTAACAGACTAAACAACATTTAACAATCTTGTAACGGCAAATTGAAATAACTAACAACAGAAGAAGTCCTTTTAAGTCTTTTCTCTAATAGATTTTATAGTTTAGTTTAAAAAAATTTAATATATTAAACAATTAAATTTTGTAAAGTAAAAATTATATAAAAATAAAAGTATAGGAATTGCATAATTCTTAAAATTAATTTATGTTGATATGTAATTATCAAAACATTTTTACTTTCTTGTATCAATCTTACTTACGTCCATAAATTAGGGTTAAAATTCTTCAACTTCATGCCTAAGATTTAGATATGATTGTAAAAAATTTATAATTACTAATGGAAAGCACCGTATACACCATCATAGAAATAAAATACAACATTTATATACATAGATGATAAAACAATTAATTTTCTTCTTTAAATTTTGAAACTTTAAAAACAATTTCTTTTTAAATATTTGATAGCTAATTAAATAATAGCATATCATTATACTTGCTAAACTAGCTGATTCCTACCATTCACGTGCCAAAAAGAAAAAATGAATTTAGAATAGAATTTATGACCACTTTTTTTATTTTTTTTTTTTGGTTTGATCACATCTATAGTTATCGATTTGGTTTAGTTGGACGCAAATACTGCATATATATCTCATATAAAAATCGCATAATATTATTGATTTAGTGTATAAGTTGCGTATGTTAGGTTTAACTGCTTTAACTTTGCTAGTCACCACGAAGCCATTTGCTTTTTCTATAACACACATTTGTCACAATTTGTTATTACTACATAATAACTACTTCATTTTCGCACCATATATTTGATACATAGTAAACGTGAAATTAGACATTTCAATTATGATTATTGAAAAATAAAGGGTTTATAAAGAATTGCTTTATCATAGATTTTAATTGATTTTTTGGCTGATTGAAATTAAGATATTTTAATAACCTATTGATAGTGTCATAATATGGATTAAATTTATTATTGGGTACTCAAATTAAGTAAATTTCATTTTGGAGGATTTTTCAAATAGTGTTCGTGTATTTTAATTGAAATTAGTTCATATTTCTGGTGTAAGTTTTCTTAGGATTTTTTTTGTGTTTTTTCAACTAAAAGATTATGATCATATCGTTTGACATGTTTTTTAACATAAATTTTAGAATGTCTAGCATTACTTAAATGACCACATTTCTTTATTAAGAGATCGACAAATGATATGTTTAAGATTGCGTGCATAAGTTTTGGTGTTATTGTGACAAGTCTTGCTTCAAACTTCCCATAATTTTTTTTTAAATATTTCTATCCTTTTAAGCTATATTTTGGGCTCCTTAAATTAGAATTCACTTATATATTATAATTATTAATTGAACTATATATATATATATATATATATATATTTGCAATCAGTAGCGCAAGGAAAGTAATTAAGTGCGCAAGGGCACTAAAATGTTTACTAGTGAAATTTTCTTAACATATTCTCTATTTTTATTTCACTTGGACTTCCATAACGGTAGATAAGACTCCATCTGTTAGTAAATAAACTCTAGACTCTAACAATACAACATTTCACAACTCCCTCTTCTATTTCTTATTTTTAAAATTTTTATCTCTCACCACGTACGATAAAAATATTTTCCGTTCGTACTGAGATGATTTCCCTCGTCATAATATAAAAAAAAGCTCAACCAAAAAGCAAAGTATTGAGGATCCTTCAAGTGGTCTTTCCTAGCTTTTGTTAGTTGATATATTTTGGGGAATTTTTCTTAATAAATATTTTGTTTGTTACTTTTTTTCCACTAAACTATGATTATCATATTGTTCAAAATTTCTTTTCTAAAATGAATTTTAAAGTGTCTCGCGTTATTTAATATAATTTATTTATTATTTCTTATAATTCGCCCTTATGATTGCAAAGTCAAAATATAAGGATTGTATATTATTTTATAAATGTAAATAGTTAGTTTTGTTATTTAATTTTATACACTTATTGTATAGTCTTTTGGTTTGTGTGCATCCAATGTAACTCTATAAGTATCAAAAGATTGACGACCCAAAATAACTTAGGAGAGGGCTTATTTGCATTTTGTTTGTTAAAGACAAGTACTTCATTGAGTCCCATCGAATTTACCAATAAATATTTAAATTTATATTATTAATTTCTTTTGATAAAAAAAGTGTTCGAATAGTTTAAAAGTATATATTAAATAGGCAACTTATCGGACTATCAATACCTTAATCATTTTATCATGTCCATATTTTATGATACGTACTTAAGTTATTGATTTTTATGATTAAATATTTCTTAAATATTTAAATAATATAGATTTAGATAATTTATGAAATTAAAATGCTTAATTATATGTTATATAATATAATAAATTATGTCCATTTATATAATATATAGATTTGTTAAATATTTTATATTTCATAAGTTGCATAGGTGAGGGATGAGGACCCAAAATAACGCAGGTTACCATTGATTTACTTTAACTTCAGTAGTCAATACCAAGTCATTTGCTTTGGTCCCACCCAATTGCGCCAATTTTGCTGTCTCTGTCTAGGAAATTATACACCATCCTTGAATCAATGGGTTCACCCACCAACAAATAAAAAAGAGCATGATTGAAACGTTTACTGACAAGAAGAGAACTTTTTAGAAAGGGAAAAAGTAGGTACAAACGGGTGGCAAAGTGGGTGGGCAAAGGTATGTAATTAAACAGGGACAAATCAAGAAAATACTAACTTAATTGACCTCTTAAGTGGAATGGAATAGGACAAGTAGGCTGTTAGGTTAATATATGTTTATATATAAAGATGTGAAATTGGCTCGCTTAAACCCCTCCTGCCCTGCATTAAATCATTGGTTAAATAAGATGGGCTAATTTATCCTCATTCATGTGGGCTATATATATGTGAACCTGTCTTACATTTTATATGGGATGAAGCGGGTGCTCATTTTGACAAGCCTAATTACGAGTTTTAAAAAAGGAAAAGACAAAGAAAGGCCCACATGTATCACGTCTAGATTAGTGGTTTGATAGCATAGTCAATTGTAATAGATTGGTAGGCGTAATTTTTAATATTATAAAAGGCAGCCAGGTTATGTAATGTGATCACCATTAATCGACGGGCACATAGCATATATGGCGATGATGAGTAAGTGCATACGGGTGGCTTTGCTCATACTGATTTTAGGACAAGGGTGATGCAGTGAAGGGTGCTTCAAGCAAGAGAGGGATGCTCTTTTCTTCTCAAAGCCACTTTCAACGACGGTTACCTCTATTTGCATTGGGTGGATGGCACAGACTACTGTCAATGGCAACATCACTACTAGGCGTGTGGAAAATCTCACCCTTGTTGGAGCGTGGCTAGGTGACTCGGATGCAGATCGTATCTGAATTTCTTGGATTTTCTCGTGTTTGAACATCTAAAAGGTCTCAACTTAAGTTTCAATAACATAGGTGGATGTATTGAACACCTAAACCGTATGTACATCTTATGTCTTGCAACTAATTAACATATAAATTAATGCATATGGTGTTGTTATTAAGATTTAAGGACATTATAATTAATTTTTTCCTTCTCAATTTGCAGGGTCTAAAAATCTAACTTCAAAGCTAAACAATCTAGAAGTCCTTCTCTTGAATGCAAATCAACTAAATGATAGTGGCCTTTTATCTTGTTTGAATTTGCACTCACTCTCTCTCATCCCTCAAGTTGCTAGACTTATCATTTAACTATTTGACTGCAAAATCCATCCATGGTGAGCCTATCTCTATATACATTCATATAACTATTTGAACTGGCTCTCACACTCATCTCTCAAGTTGCTGTACTTAGAACATAACTATTTGACTGCAAATTAATCCTTGGTGAGCCTAACACTTTTCTTTTTAATATTATATATATTTACACTGGCACCTAGCCTCCCATAATTTGATACTGGTCATTGGAGATGAGGCTTTCGTTCGTATTAAGATAGATTTGATGAGGCAAAGGATAAAACATTCAATAATTTTATGTAACAAACAAAGCTAAAAGAATATAATTAATACAAAAACTTACAATTATCCTTTAGAGTATGCGTCTACAATTTTTAAATTCAAATTTATATTTTACCAGATTTGGATCATAAGGAAGGAAACTAAACTCTCGCTAAATCATACTGAAATGGCCATTAAAAATATAAAAAATAGTCAATAATTTATTTAGAATGAAAGCCAAAAAAAAATATAAAACACTAATTATCCAAGAATGTGCCTATTATTTTTTCATATTCAAATTTATTTATTATAATTTGTATAAAAAAAGAGAGATAATAAAACTGTTCATACAATCAAATTCATCTATTAATTCTTCTCAACAATTTTCATTGCATAAATGAAACTGAACTATAAAATAGTAGGCCATTAGAATCAAAAAGTACGAAGTGTATTTTTTTTTTCATAATTTTACAGTAATTGTGAACTAAGCTTTTTGCTACACTAACATATAAAAAACGTGGGGTATTTTAAGAACATTCCCTTGACAATGATCTTGAAGTGAGTCAAATTGGAAGGCGGAGAACAATTTGAAAGGTATAGTGATAACTTTATTCCGTTCCTTTCCATCCTTTCAATTTTGTTCCATTCAATTTGATTAATGAGAAACATCCAATTTGCCTCTAATTTTCTTTATTGTTATTATTTGTAACTGAACTAGTATGGTCACGTTGCATCTTCTAACTTTCATCCCTCGAATCCTTAAATCAAACACAAAGTCCATTCCCTATGAAATCAAATTGAAGTAATGCCTCATTTTCTTTAAATATATGAAAATTTTGAATTAAGAATTAATTTTTGTCCATATTTTAAAATATTTTGGTTATTTTTTAGTTTGAGGTGAGTACCAACCAACTTATGCTTATGTTTTGTTGTCCATATCTAAAAAATAAAATTGCAAATGCATTTTTTATCTAAAAAAATTCGTTTAGATTATAGATTATATATTATACATTTTTAATAATGTTTTATGTATATCTTTATATTCGTAGGCTTTGCAAAACCAAGGATTTTGACGTTCTCGACTTAAGCCTTAAAAACATGATAGATAATATGCCACTTTCTATCGATTTGTTTTTAAAATTGAGTAATATTATTGTAGCTATGTTTCTTCATTGGTTAAATTGGAAAGAAATGTCGTCTAATTTTCTACAATTGAAATTTTAACAGTAGCATTGTTTGTATATGGAGCTGGTTTATTATTCGACAGATAATGGAAGTTTCTTATGGCCAAACAATGTAGAAGTCCTTGGATTGAGGGGCAACAAATTTAATAATAAAATTTTATCATCTTTTAGAGGGATTCAATGTCTCAAATCACTTGATATAAGTGACAAACAACTGGAAGGATCAACAAATATAAGTGGTGAGTGCTATTTTTAATTAATTACCCTATCAGTTAAGCATTTTTAAATATGGTTCCTTTTGAATAAATTACAACTATCATGCTTGATGTAGTAACTAATTTATTATTTTTCATCCATGTCTTTTAGGAAATGCTCTTACGAAGTTAGGAATGCTTGATGTTAGTAACAATAATATCACAGATTTTGTTGTCCATAAGGTATATATATATATATATATATATCTATTTAAACCTTGTTCTATGATCATGGAAATACCAAAGTTTGATGTTTTGTCTTTAAATTATATAGCATTTCATAATTTAATAATTCTTAATCTAATTTTATCAATTGATCATAACTATGTACATCAATTTATTTCAAAATTATTTTTTCATAAAATTCCATAACAATAGTTTTAAAGCATTTAGGGTGCATATTCTAGGATCAAATAAAAACATACAAGACCTCAGTTGAAAATATCAAAATTATAATAATTAAGACTAAGAAACAAGTTATCTTTGAAAGACCATATTTTGATCACTTAAATTGGTCTTGTAATAGAAATTAGAGTTTTGATATCTCTATGATAATGTCTTTTAATTTCATATCCTTTGTGCATAAACCATCCTCATTTCTTAAAGTGCATTCTCATGCAAAGCAAAACGTATTAGGTGTCACTAAGGATGTTAATAAAAAAGGTATTGCTCAAAAGAACAAGACATAGGTTGACAATTGGCAAAACTCTAATGCTGAGTGAAGAATACTATTAAGCTATGATGAATGCAAAAGGATATTGCTTGAAAGAGCAAGACATGGGTTGAAAAAATGACAAAACTCTAATAGTAAGTGAAGAATAGTTTTAAGCTATAATTTTTAAACATGATGAATGCAAAATGTCTTGAGTGAATATTAAATGTGTCACATCCTTAATTTTTTTTAAAAGAGAAAGAAGCAAAGCATGTTTAAGAAGTATGTCAAAAGGAATTTAGCTTAGATTGCTTTGGCAATAGGGCAAATACTTGAAAGATGCATCACGTCTTGAACACTAGTCTATATGTGATTGACTTTAAGTCCTCCCATAAAGATGCATCACGTATTGTTGGGGTAGATATACTGTTTGGCATGTACCAGCATTTTTTTTGAAAATTTGATGCGGTAGCTCTTTGCCGTACTGGGAATATTTTATTACTGCCCTAATACTGCGTTCATGGTATTTGAGGACAAAGTAATGATGAAGATAGGCTTCGTGAAGAGGTACGGGATTGCCTTTTTCATCAATTAACTCACCTTTGAAGCTCTTGATGGCAATGTGACCTTTAGGGAACTCAAAATCAAAGAAAGTCTTCTTCACTGCTAATCCTGGCCTGATTTCAAATGCAGGAGTTTGGAAAACAGCTGTCTTTAGTTGACCGGCATATGCTATGCTCACGGCCAACAGTAATATTGTTGAAGCAAGTACCCAATAATGCATGTTTATCTATGAACATATATATATTGCCCCAATTAGATTGGAGTATTCGATTCATTTAAACAAAAACCAAATAAATACATTTACAAAATTATGCACAAACTGATGAAATATCACACCCCTCTTTACATGCTACATTTACTTACGATTTATCTTAAACGTTATGCTAACCTGAGAGACACATAATTGAATTCTTTTTCATCCATGTTACTTGTGGTTGGGTACATATTGTGTGTGAACTATGTGCACATTGCCTACATAAATGAGTAAATAATTGAGCAAATATTGCATGATGGGATTACTTTGCCTTTCTATTTGTCCTGTGCTCAAATGAAATCCTAAGAAATTTTCTAAGGGGTGCTTGATAGGCACAAAAATTTACAATTCCATAAAACTAGGCTATGGAAAGGATGAGAGGATGAGAGGATAGCCATGGCTAAGTTGACGTAATCAATGAAAGTATTAGAATAATGGGTGGAGATCATGTCCTTCTGTGATTGCTTTTATAGTTGAAAGCAAAGGTGGTCAGGTCTCATACATGAGGATTTTGTCATGGTGTGCTTGGCAGACATGTCTGAGAAAAACGTGAATCATAAATTAAAAAGAATTGCATAACAGAACAACCATTGAAGATTGATTTTGACAGTTCTTTTATTATCTATTTCAGGCATGTAGGGTGTAATTACCAACTGTAAGTTAGTTGTTTTGCATAACAATTTGATAAGCTTTCTCCCAGGTATGTTGAGCTACAAATTTATTTTATATCCTTTGTAAACATATTCTGATATGGTATGTCGGTCCAACTGGCATAACTTGTAGCTTGTTGCTAAAGATAAGGTTTCAAGAAGAAATATTTGTGAGAATTGTATACTCGAAGGGCTTTTGAGATGTAAGGATTGACTTGCAGTTCTGCACAGCAAATTCGTAATTAATATATGGGATCATATTACCATGAGTTATCATTCAACTTGACCCATCAAATGAAAATTTCAATTGAGCTAGCCTTATTCATATATTAAGTCGATGCATTTTTGCATAAATTTACACCCATAGCCTCCCCAGACTCGCTAAAAATTGTACCGTAGCCATATAGAGTTTTTAAAATTTTCATGTTGGCCCCCACTAAATCTTTTGAAATTCTGATCATATTCTATAAAAATTTGAAAAATTTTTAGATAACTCTTCTATATTTGACACAAAGAATTTTCAAAATTTTATATTAACGTTCAAATACTTTAAAATCATAAGATTAACTCTTTTTTTAACACATTTTAAACTCAGACTTTAAATCTTCTTTAAATTTATAATATAACTTTTCCAATGTCATTCCTTTCACGTTAGTGCTTATTTTTCAATTATCTTCTACTTCAATTAAACACATTCATTTACTTTTGAATTCAAGTTACAATTATTTATTTGTTCACTCAATGATTTTTGACGATGTTAAAATTTTAAATTATTATTTGTTAAAATATTTTATATTCATTACTTCTTAATTAAATTTTTTTTATAATTTTTCTTTTTACCAAATTAAAAATTAGGATTTATATCAGCAAAACATAACAATTATAGGTAAGCCCTCATTGAAATTTATGACATACCTTAACCTTAGAATAAAGTAAGATTCACTCGTCCTAAACTTCTAATTAACAAAAGTTTCAAAGGTTAAAATTAAATATTTTCTTAAAAGAAGTTCATTTAGGAGTTCTTAAAAGAAATATATATTAACACATTAAGGGGATATAAATTTATGACAATACTTTCCACTTGGCGATTAAAAATAATTTTTGCTTTGAATATAGGTTTTCTTCTGTGAATAATATTTTTAAGCTAATTATCATTTTAGGTATTTAAACAAATAGTTCAAATTTTCATTACGATAAATAGCACTACTAAAAATGAAAAAAGTATTATTTTATACTTGATAATTTTTTAGGAACATTCACAATTAATATTTTATTAACAATTAATTCATCAATAATTTTTTAATAAAATCACTACCAAGTACCAACAAATTAATAGCACTACAAAAAAATATTGTACTGATGACAGATTTTGCTAACGGTGACATATCTTCTATAAAATTTTAAGTTATTAACAGATAATTTATCAATAAAATAAAAAGTTATACTTCATTTGTTAATATCTTATTTGTTATTTAGAACTTTACTTTTCAATAATGTAATGGTGCATGCATTGTGAAGAGTGTTTGATTTATTGTTGGACATTGCATTTATACTGCTTTACATGTGTTAATAAATATATACACTGTTTTGTATATGTCTTTTATTAATTGGGTGTATGACATGGTTGGACGTTGTTAGTAGTTGCTGTTTGTGATATTGTTGGAGCATTTGAGGTGTATTAAATTTGTTTAGAGAATATGAAAATCCTGGAATACTAAAGGTAGTTGTGTAACAAGGTTTACCCATGTTGACGGAGAACTAGACAAGAGGTTTTTTGATGAGGTGGACAGTTTCATTAGCTTTGCTTGTTAGTTGCCACACTATTTTTCTGAAGGGACTCATGTTCTTGTAATCAATGTTAAAGTGGGACATTTATGACTCCTAAATAGGGGTGGATCCTGATATTTTTTAAGTAGTGAGAGAAAAAAATATATATAACATGCTAAGAAAGAAATTATGAGAAGAAAAAAAAAAACTGTTAGAGAACCTTTATTTTTTTTTATCTCATTTTTAATAGAATATTTCTTATATTTAATTATAAATTAGTTAATCATATCATATACTTTTATAAATGAGTATTACTGAACACATAAAATAGTAGTAAAATAAAGAAAAATAAGAAGTAGTATAATAATTACTAATGAGCTTTTGTCTTATTCTAAGTGGCAGTGGGGGTTATAAAATTTAATGGGGACAATCATGTAGAATAGATATGTCTAATATTAACATTTAATAAACATAGTGAGGATACTTGCCCCCATAGTGTTATATGTAGGTCCGCCCTTGCTCCTGACAGAGTTAACTATCATCTAATCAGTAATAAAATGCAAGTTCTTTTGGTAGTGTGAGTGAGGAGAGTGATTATAACATCAGTCATTATCAATCTATATTTTTTAATGTTACTTGCCTTGATTTTGGATTGCACTGGTTGGTGAATATTGAAAAATGTCCAAACAACTTTTTGATATGTACCAAGGCACACGTATGGATGGGAAGTCAAGTAGCCCTGATCGATGGAGGATGCCATTTTGGAAGATCTCCAGAGGCATTGATCCTCCCCATCTTCTAGAAGAAAACGGCAAAAGCTAAGAATAGCAAAGCCTCCGAGAAGAATGATTCACTTTCACACAAGTGGCTCTATGACCCTTGGAGCGTCCAAGAAGTTGGTAAGATATTTTTATTTAAGGTCAATTTACCTTTTTTCGTGCATTAATAGTTATTTCAATTTGTGTTTCATTATGGTGTAATCCTATTTATTTCCTAGAAGAAGGAATCGAGGTGGTCGATCACTCTTGATGAGGCATTTTTGTAAGCTCATCAATGGAAAGCTAACAAGAGATGGATCAACGAGTGTTCTAGGGGCAACATATGTAAGTGACACATGCTTGAAATTTTAAATTTTGTATGAATTAATTTACTTATTAAATTATTAGTTGTTACTAATTAGATTTCTGTGTTGTTTTAATTGCTAAAAAAGTTTCAAGCTGAAATAGAAAGGACCCATCCTCGTTCGCAGTCGAAGGAGGTCTCAGTTCCAAGGGTAGTCACCTAGTTGATTGGGTTCAGCTATGGACACAAGCAAACGGAGGACCTTGCAAGGGTTGTGTTTATGGTTTGGGCTCATAACCCTCCATGAATATTGACTACTTGGTTCTAGATCTGCCTTGTAGTCCCAACCCTTGGAGTGTGATGCTCAGGTCACACAACTGAGGTCACTACTCCATTGTTAGCTTCGCCATTGACGACTTGCAGAGCACAATCGCTGGCATATGCATAAGTCAAATGGTGCCTTCTCCAGCAAAGCCCCTTACTCACCTTTGTTGCCACTGCAGTGCCTTGATCCTGGTGAGCACAACAACGACGCCTAGGACATGTTTAATTGATGACTGCATTTCAATGTATTTATTTTTAGGCTTTGACTATAGTGATACCCGATGATTATCGTCTTTTTATTAGCTTTATTGAATAACATTTTTTTTATTAAACATCTAATTAAAAATATTTTTAATATTAACATAATTTAAAATAATTTCATAATATTAGCTTTATATTTCAAGCGAAATAATACCGAGAACTATCCCTTATTATTTTTAAAAGTCTAATTTCTCACTACTGAATTTTCCCTCTGTTACTACTTCCAATTGGCTAATGATAAAACACTAACCCACAACAAGCCTACCACCGGAGGCCCATGACATGAGAGTTAGGATAAGCTCCAAAAAAACTCAATCTATGTCCTTGACTTTCATGACCCAAAGGTTTAGACAAAACTTGAAAGTGCACAACAAGAGTTAGTGGAAGATCCCATAACCAAAGAGAAATTCGAGGCATGACATTTTAGAATTTTAAAATTATCATGGATCATATTAAAAACATAAAAAAAACTCTGATAAGTGATAAAAGCTGGGCTCATTTTAGTATTTTTCAATTTTTTGTGGATCATTTTAAAAATTTTAAATAAAATACATAGGAAATTTGTTGAAAAGTTGTAAAACCATATAGACTATTTTTTAAATTTTATAAAACTGTTGAGGGGCAACATTGAGCATTTTAACAATTTTTATAGGTATAAATGAAATTTTTAAAAATTGAGGGGACCAAGGTCCCCCGTATCCACGTCCCTTTGCCTCTAGAGCAAAGAAAGATGCAAGAAAAGGGACAATGAAAAAATGTCTAGGGAAAAGAAGGGAAGAAAAATGAAAATTAAACTATTCTTTGTAAATCTGTTTATGTCCTGTAGTCCCACTACTTATGAAAATGTAGTTCCAATTGTTCGATGATGTTTATTTCATGCCCATAGAAATATTCTCTTGCAAAGATTAACAACGGAAGAAGTTTATGCAGCCCTTCAACAAATGCATCCAACAAAAGTCCCAGGTTTGGATGTATGCTTGCCCTATCTAATTAGACTTTATAGGACATTTGGTGATTCAATGATTGATACATTAATTTTGGCAATCTTAAACAATGGTGTTGATCTAGGTATTCTCAATCAAACCCACGTTTGCATGATTCCTAAACTTAAAAAGCATGCGCAAATTAGTCAATTTTATCTTATTAGACTTTGTAATGTTGATTTCAACTTGGTAACCAAAACAACAAATGATAAACTGAAATTGATCATCGTGATATAGTGGGCGATTTTCAGAGCGACTTTGTCCCAATAAGTGCATAATAGACAATGCCCTTTTCATTTTTGAACTCTTTCCATCTCATGAGAAAAAAGAAGCATGGTAGAAAAGAGAATGTTACTTTCAAATTGGATATGTCAAAGGCATATAATAGAGTAGAGTGGCCTCTTTTAAGAGCTGTGTCACACAATCATGGATAGAAATAAGTATTAAATGTGTCTTTCCAGTTTCCTTTTCTCTTTTGGTGATTGGAGAATGACAACAAACATTTTGTCATAGGTAACTTGATGTTATGATTTATACTAACCCTACCAAAAAAATTCTCATTTTTGGTGGATATATAAAAAATCAATTATGAAAGTGTCATCGGTAATATTTTTGTAATTACAATTGCCTTATACTAGTAGTATTACTTAATTTTACCATCAATTGCCACCAATAAAATTTTAAAAAGTAAACAGTAAATTGATTAAAATTTTCATGATAATTTTACTTTTATTGAAAAAATAATTAATTTTACTAGTAGATATATCTCCCAAAAAATAAAAAAAATTATGTATTTATTAAAGAATTTATGAAATTTCATCCGTGAATATAACTCTTGGTAAAATAAATAAAATTAAAACACGAAAGCCAGTTGAATTTAAGTAGCAGCTTCGTCCCTCCACTAAAAAAAAATTATGCTTCCATTTTGTACAGATTGTGAAAATATTAAAGATAAAATTTTTTACCTCATAAGTGCATTCTTTATTGTTCTATAAATATTTACTTAGGGTAATTATCTCAAGAACAGTAAAAATGAACCAATGTTATTAAAAATTTCTAATACTTCCAGCAATCCATATTATATAAAAATAGCATGTATTTAGATAAACTTAATTTAATTTAATTTTACAAAAATTTTAACGAAGTTTTTTCTTAGCAATGAAGATTCCTTGTCAAAATAATACACTAAAATTTAAATTCGTTTACTTTGTAATGAACAAGAAGAAAATGGAAGTGTAAGGCATATTCATTCATTTTGCAGCCAATTATTAAATATTATAGAAGTTTGCTATACTCAAGCCAACCAATGCGACAAAAGTTTGCTATCATCAAAAGGAAAAGAAAGCAAGACAAATATTACAGTTATAAATACTTAAATTTACTTAATACTCAAAAAATAAGAACGAATTTATAAGTGAATTTAAAATTTTTTTACTTATTTTTAGAGTATTTTATGTTTTAAAATAGATAGAGTAAAAGAACCTAAGGACATTTTTTTTGAGCTTTTAGCGATAATTTTCGTGAAATTTTATTTTAAAAAATAAAAAGAAAAGAAAACAGAATTTTCATTTCAATTTTACCAAAAAAGGGTTAAAGTTTTAATTAAAATGTGAAAAGAAAAAAAGAGAGTAGAAAAAAAAGATTTTGGGAAGGAATTAGTTTTAATTTTAAAATTTGTAGATTCTAAGAAAAATTGTGAATAATGTATTTTGGTTTGAAAAATTTTTTAAAAATTTTTAAAATTTTCTAAAAAACAAAATTAAACTATTACAATTTTCTTACACTCAGGTGTCATTTACTCTCACGCTCGAGCTGCCTACTAACTATTAATTTCCTAGATTTCTGGAGCCTCTTTTCGGCTCTGGATCTGTGATTAGTTGTTTATCCAGAGGTAGCCATTTAAGGGCTCTATCATTCCACCTAATGCCGCAAACCCATATAGATTGCTTCCTACTGTATCCGGAAAAAGGAGGAAAAAGGGAGACATTGCAAAGATGCTACAATGCAGACATAAAAGGGAAGAAAAGCTGAAGGAGAACAGGGATACACAGACAGATCTGAGCCTGGACACTAAGAGAAAATGGAGAGAAAGTTCTCACTGAGAAAACAGAGCATACAGAGAGGAGAAGAAGTAGAGGAAATACTTGCACACTGACATTCACCTTCACTCCACTTCTCTTATACATCTTCACTTAGGTACAAGCTCATGAGTTGAGCTAAGAAATCTTTTCCTGATCAAGAAAAAAAGCTCCTTTCACTTCTGAAAAACAAGTGTGGTCATTCTCTCTGTTGGATTTTTGGTCAACATTTGAGGTAAGCTCTTTCTGACTCTCCTCCTTATTCTTGGATCCTATTTATGGTGAAGAATTTTGTGTGTGAATGAGCCGTAGAAATATTGTTATTTGGTTTTGCTTCTTGTTATTGTTAAGTCTCAAGCTTATACTCTGTTATTTTTAGAAATAGATAAGGTTTGAGAGGAGGGAGAGACGGGACAATTTCTCTTGGTTTGGTGGTGTCACCGGCTCTAGTAACGTCGCCAGCAACCACCTGAGGCGTGGCCATGGTGGCCACACCATGCAGCAGGGGCGTAAGACGTCCCTACTGTTTTGTGATCCTCTGCGAAGAGGAAGACGACACTGTTTTTACCATTTGCTTTCTTTTTTTTTCTTTTATATAGCATTATTAAATTGTTTTAAAAAAAGAAAAATAAATGATGGGTACAAATTTGAGAAAAAGTGGATCCATAATTGAGCTCAATAAAATTTTTACTTATTTTTAACATTTTTTAGAAGTTAATTTGATAAAAATATGAGAATATTTTTAAAGATTTTTATAATAAATTTTTTATTTTTTATTCTTTATGAGTAAAAAAATATATTAAAAAATGAATATTACTTTAGTAAAAAGTAAACTCGTAGATGAATTTAATAAAATTTTTAGTTAAGTCATGATTTTTTTAAAAAAATTTTAATAAAAATAAAAAATTTTAAGAGTATATTTTATATCGATTATGTGTAACTACTTTTATTTAAAATAATTAACTTAAATAAATTATAAAAAAAATTTGGACACACTGCTGCGGCAAAGTAGCCTGTTCTATGCTTTGACAAGCTACCTCTATTTTACAAAAAAAAAAATTTAATGTCGGTGTCCCATGCTTGACAGGCTTCTCCTATTTTGTCAAAAAATAAAAAATAAAAAAATTTAATGTGAGTGCTTGCAGCCCGCCACTCTCGTAAGGTGGGCTGCATGCTCTCGCAAGGTGGGCTGCAGCATGTAGCCCACCATTTTCCTAATCTGGGCTTACTTTTAAACTGAGCCCAACTAAAATTTTGGTTCCCCTTATTTATTAAAAAATAAAATAAATAAATTAAAATATTTTGGATTAAGTTCTTTGTGCATTAGAGTGTGACTAGTATGTTATATTTTTAGTTTACTCCTTTACATGTTTAACTTGAATTATATATATTTTTTATTTGTGTGCACATTTTAATAAGTGACATGAGTTAATTCATTCTTACTTAATTAGCTAGTTTCTATTTATCTCTAATGACTGTAATGATAATTGTAGATTTTATTTTATTTATTTATTTTTATTTTTTGTATAAGTATAGATATTTCACTTGCTTAATTGTGAACTCCAATGGTTCAATTTAATTTAATGAAAGGTTCCAAAGGCTTCCACATTACATAATAAAAGACTTCAATGGTCCTAAATAATATAGGATTCTAATAACTCTAAGGGAATAATTTTAAAGAGACTCCAATAGCCTATTTTTTTTCAAACTTCTCCCTTTTCAAACATTTTTATTGAAAGAGAAACATTACTTCAATATTTAGGAAATGCTTTTCATACAAATCTCCTTGGAGAAGTTAGGGAATTGAAATAAAAACTTCCTTTCCCATACCTCAACAAGGGAGAACTTTTTCTCACATCAAAAGAATGTGAAACCTATCTAAATGTTGCCTTTAAACTTATAGCTATTCTTATTTCCCAAAAGTTTAAAATCTTACAAAATAAGGGTCATGAAAGCAGAGTAGAAGTATCCCTTTCTATGACTTTGGGAAAAGTATGAAATTTCATATGGAGGTCACTCTAGAAGATTGGAAGCTCAACACTACCTATAAGTTTATAAGTATTTTCTTAATTTTAAAATTGGAGCAAAAACTCTCTTCTCCTTATTTTGCAAATAATAAATATTTTTTTAAAACTTTAATTCTGACAAGATATTTATAAATAGTTAAATTACAAATAAGGCAAAACTATAAACACTTTTTAAAATCAAAAAGTAACGAAATACTATTGTGGTACGGAAAGGGTGTTGTAGAGTATTAACACCTTCCCTATAAGTAACCAAATCTTGAACCCATTTTCTATAATGTAGACCACTTTTTTCGATATCTGATTTCACTATTTTACTTTTAATTGATGGTGATTCTAAATTTTTCTTATTTTCTAAATCTTTCCCCAAAAACATTGTGTTTTCTCTATCGTTGTTTCACACAATGTTGCAACAACAGTTAAGCGTTCACTTCCATAACTCTAAAGGTGGGAGGCTAGAGTTTGCTATCATTAAACCCAAAGGTGGCTCTTGAGATGGTAAAGGTTGAGGCCATTCACTCCTATAACCCTCATAATGGTTTTGGGAGTGGCCTTTGCAAAGTTTAAAGAAAAGATCAACAACAAATTAAAGGAAGAAGATATATATCAAGTGAAGAAGAGTGAAGATACGCTTAATTCAAATGAGATTCAACAAAGCATTCATGGTAGCTAACTATCACCAAAGATTGCTAGAAAACATGAGGGAGGCCAGAGTGAGAGAGAGGGGAGAGAAGAGAGGAGAAAATGGTGCTAGTGAGAGGGAGGGGGAAGTCTATAGACTCTCTTATATAATGATTTGATCAATGGCTCAAAGCCCATAGTAAAATTTAAAAATTTTTCAAATTTTTTATTGGAAATGAAAATTGGTAGGTAAAACAATTTTAGTAGCATTTTTGCAACCAATCAAAGACAATTTAAAATTTACTAGTAGCTAAGAATAATTTACCACCCATCAGTTGCCTTGATGCATGGTAGCCAACATTTCAACTTTTTTTACTGTAATTGGCACCCATTGGTTACCCCAATGCATGGTAGCCAACCTTTTAACTTAGGTTGCTAGAAAAATATATTAACAACTATTGGTTTTTCCAATGCATGGTAGGCAACCATTGGCTTTTCCAATGCATGACAATTGATTATCGTAATAGCAACTAAATAATGTCAGTATTATTTTACTAATAGAGCGCATTTTTGGCAGCCATTGCCAACTATTATTTGTAAGATAAAAATTTATCCCATTTTCGATGGATAGCAGTATTACCATTTGCAAAGTCAAGGGTTAAATCTTCTTGCCTCTTAGAGGGAAATCGTGTGAAATTTTCTGGAAGGATTACCAATGGATATGTCTATTTGAGGGTAAAATTAAACTTTTTTGATTGGCTAACACATATTTGCAACCAAATCCACTGGTAATACTAAATTTGCTTATTTTAATAACGGATGATGCAACCAAAGGAAATTAGGAAATTGTTTGTAGTGTAAAAGAAATTAATTATATGAAGAGAAATTACTAATTCTTTTATTTTAAAGAAGATTATCACTATGAAAAAATTTTAGAATTCTGTCGGCTAATACACACTGGTAATATAAGAAATCCATAGGTGTAATAAATTTTTTATGGCATTTTTGGCAAATTTGTATCAACCGATCAGTAATGTTCTACGGTTGATATTTATGGCTATTGGTAATATTATTGAATATCCCGATAGCTACCAGTAAAATAAAAAAATGATAAATACTAAATTGATTATTTTATCTTGATTTATATTTAGTAATTTAATTTTATCAGTAGATATTATCTCCTTATAAATAAAAATATATTTAATGACGAATTTATTAATTTTGACAATGAATAAAATCTTTGATAAATTGAGTTAAATTAAAATGCACATGACATTTGAATTTAATTGGCAGATATATCTTTTGGTAAAAATAACAAAGTTTATAAATTATTAACAATCGAAGCCGCTAGAATTTTTTTTTTAGAACAAACTAGTAGAAGTATTGAAAATTTTCAACTCTAAATATCATTTCTTGTTCATCCTAAAATAATTATATTGTTTAAGATAATTATTTCAAAAGAGATCAATAAGAAAGAATACTCAGAACTAAAAATCTCTGGCACCTTTGTCAGTTTGTCCAAACCTGCAAAGTATAACAAACAATTACATTAGACTTTACTATCAATTAACACCATGTTTGAATCAACAAAGAACTCAAACTTATCCTCATGGATAACAAACAAAATAAAAATTAGTGGCTTAAAGCAGAATCAATTAACACATGCTTGAAATTTGGACTTATATAAGCTATTTTCATATAACAAAGAAGCTATTTCCATAAACAATCAACAGGGACAAAATTAGCAGCACCAAATCCAACAATCATTAAAAGAGTATAGTGAAGAGAGGTGAGGGAAGGAGTAATGGCAAAAAAATACCAATGATCATTGAAGGAAGTTAGAGTGCTAGTGAGCAAGACATGAAAGAGAAGAGAGGAGGTTTGCGGTGCCAATGGGTGAGGGATCATCAAAGGAGGCCTAAGTGATAGTGAGGGAGAGAGGGGAGAGAAAAGGGAAGAAAAAAAAAGAAGTCTTTAGTGCTGTACACGTACTTATTTATAAAGGTATTTGACTAATAGCCTAGAGATAGTTAGTAAATTAAAAATTTTCAAAATTTTTAACTGGCGGCTAGATGTCGCAAGTAATAAAATTTGGTATTGTTTACGTAGCCAATCATAGAAATTTTAAGTTTTACTAGCAATTTTAATTGACAGTAAAAAGTAATTTGTAATTGTTGTTGCCCTCAATGTAGCATAGCCAACAATTCATCTGTATTTTACCAACTGTTTATACTATCAATAAAATTAATGCATACCCTATTGGTTGTTCCAATGCATCATTGGGATTTGTGTGCATTGCTAATTTTACAGACAGTTCTAGTTGCCAATAAAACCATGACATGAAATTTGACTAATTGTACTAGTGGCATAATGATGGGTAAAACAATTTGGTGCCATTTTGCAGCCACTCAAAGGCATTCTAATTTATACTAGCAGCCACAATCGTCAGTAAATTAAGTTACACCCATTGGCTACCTCAAGGTATGATTTAAACCATTTTTACCTATGATATCTGTCGTGGGTAAAAATAAAGTAATAACTTTAGTGTCATTTTCATAGCCAATTGAAATCACTTGAATTTTATTGGTAGCCTCAAGAATTAGTGTAATTAAACTATTCATTTTCATTACCCGTAGCTTATAGCAGCTACTAAAATTTTTTGGCACATGTTTGCTACCCCGAGTCATACTTAAATTGTTCAATTTTTACCTGTGGTTTGTGCCACCAATAAAAATATATGGATAATTTTGATTGCACTTCCAATGGTATAGCCCCCCCGATAATATTATTACCTAAAAAAGAAGTTAGTTTACTTGCCTATTAAATCTTTTCACCACTAGGTAGGAATTTGGTGTGTAATTTTCTGTTGGTTTTATTAACAATTTTTATTACCCACAGGTAAATTTTTTTCACTGTCTCGTATATATTCCTTGCATATATTTTTAATAAAATTAAATTCTCTTATTTTTACTAGCGGCTGTCAAAATAATGAGTCAAAAATTGAGAATTTTCTAGCAGTGTATGTGTAAATTCTCAAAACAAATGTGAAATTATGTAATAATTGCAAAATACAAAAAAATGTGAGAGTAATTTACTCTTATAGTCTAAACTCTTAGTTTATAATGAATGGGTTGGTGGAACACAATTTGAATTTTAACTTTATAAAAGTAACCTTCATTTCCTTAGAGACGAACAAAGTCAGATAAAAATTAAATTTCTTTTTTACTCCTCCCATGGCTAAATAACCCTTTGGTATTTTTATGTTCTTTAACAATTGTTTATTTACTAATTTTTTTTTGTAGTCTGTTTTAAATTCTTATAGAGACTAAATATTGTATGCCATGAAATTTTAGAAACCTAATATGTGAAATGATAGTTAAGGCTATGGTCATAAATTGAGGGGCTTGGATAATTTATAAGAGGTTGTTAGGAACTTTTAGTTGGGCTAAGAGTAGAAATTTTATTTGAATTCTTCTTCAGCTTTGACGAATTTGCTATTGTGATTTTCGTGCTGTTATTATACAATAATAAATTTTTTTTTCTTGGTAGTTGTCCTCTTATTTATTGAGTACTTATTCATATTAAAATTTAAATTTAAATTTTATTTAAAATTTTTAAATAAAATTATTTTTAATTTAATCCTCATAAATGTAATGTGATAAATTGGTCCTCCAAAGATCATATTATGGTGTAGCTTTCAAACTTGGAGTGAGGTTCCTTATGCTTTGGAGTTTCATCTGCTAACTGATAAAGCTGACCTTTGTACTTTATGATGCATTAAAATTGGTCTTGGGCAATACAGAAGAACATGACTTACTGTTGAGATGCTTTATTCAATATACATAATCGAATTTAATTTGTGCGTAAGAGGCAATAGCTTGCTCAGGAGAGGCAATAGCTTCCTCGAGTTCCCAACATATAAAAAGATATCTATTCCATTTTATAACTATTTGTAATCATTTTCTATAACTAGGTACGGCTGGTCTCAAATTTTCTTATAAACTTTATATTTAATCATAATGAGGTGACAAATTTTGTTAAGTTCAGGTTAACAAATCTACATAATGATTCCTTATTTGCTAAACCCAAAACAAAACACATTGTAAGAGATCAAGACCTTGTTAACTAAATATTCATCACTTTCCTCCGTGTTAAGTTCATTAACTTTTTATTTAGGGAAGAAAGTTTTCTTGAAAAAAAAAAAAAGTTATTCCACATTAGTATTGAATCCTAAATTTTTACTATACATAAAATCTTCTCCTTTCCACATTAGTATTGCAAGTCAACGAAGAACGAAGTTATTCCACTTCCACCAACAAACAAATTCTTATGTCTCACAAGAAATGATATTCTTTGAAAGCTCCAAATGTGACAGCGTAGATATGTTGTTGAGGCAATATGGTGTATTTCCTGTTATGTTGTTTTGACAGAGGTCCAATATTTGGAGATTTTGTAGACTGCAAAGACTTACAGGTATGGTCCCCTGCAGTACGAAGTCCTACTTTTGATAGGATGGATGCTAAGTGCAAATTGTGGCTGTCATCTTTGATAAGTTTTTCTTTCTCACACTTGGCTTGTCAAAACGGGGCTGTCATCTTTGATAAGTTTTTCTCTCTCACACATAGGCTTGTCAAAACGGGCCGGCCCGCCCCGACCCGCAAAAGCCCGCAATTAGGCAGGGCGGGGTGGGCCGGCCCGCATAATTGGTGGGCTAAAATTTACCTAACCTAACCTGCCCCGCGTCGGGTTGCGGGTTAAGCGGGCTAGCCCGTCAATAATTAAAAAAAATAAAAATTTTATTAAAAATTCAAATTTATAAATGATAGTAAATGAGTAGTTAAATTTAATACACTAATTTTAAAATAATTACAAATTAATACAATCAAATTTACTTTTTAATAATATACCTAAAAGCATAACCTGAATTTAGCTTGTAATGAATTATAAAACCTTGATTCTACTCATAAAATTGCTAATATACAACATTATTTTTTAGGCAAGGCTTCAATAATATTACTAACATACATGCACAATAAAACATGTGCTTACAAAGACATAAAGGTCATATTCCTATATGTGACAAAGTCTAACATTGATATTGTTCAAAATAAACTACATGCTAATTGAAAATAGAGTTATGCTATTATACATTTATACCATTATTTTTATATATGCAATGCTTGAGTTTTACACTTTAAATTATGATAACATAAAAGCTAAATAACTTAATACAAATATAAAGATAATATTTTCTACTTCAAAAAATAATATATAAATGTGATATTAATGATAGCTATGTAACAATACAAGTTTTATATTATCATATAAATGATTCAGAATGAGTTGTTGCATAGTATAATAATTTGTCTTCTCTTTAAACTCATCAATTTTTACTTACCTTTTAACTCGAAACCTTTTAAAAATTCTTTTGTCTCTACGGTCACCTATAAAATCATACATTATACATAAGATATTCAAAACAAAAGAAAATTATATCTAAACTGTATGAGGATCCTGCCTAAATTACATAATCCAAATTGGAATCAAATGACAATCATTTGAATTGCCCTCCTCTTCCAATGCATATCCATTGATCTTGTTGTCATAATAGTATAACTTACAGTAATTTCTTAAAAGTTAAAATTATTTTAAATGATATGTCATTTTAAAAAAAATTAAAATTATGTGGATTCAAACCCGCGGGTTGAACCCGCCCCAACCCGCATTGACCCGCGGGTTATGCGGGTGCGGGCTAATTTACCCGCGAATAAATGAGCCACCTATATAGTAACCCAACCCGCCCCTTATACATTGCGGGGCGGGCTAGCCCGGTGGGTCAAACCCGTTTTGACATCCCTATTCACACATTTCGAGAAATGGCAATGTGGCTGCTCACGCCATTGCCCGGTTATCATTCCTTGCTTCCGAGGCATTTCAGGTATCAGATAAGATGCCCTATCAAATTGTGGGTCCTGATCACTAGGATGCTACTTTAGCTCCCGATTAATAAAATTTTTTGCCACTATTATCAGTAAAAAAAAAAAAACTTATATCTTTCAATCTTGATTACCATTAAAAATAGTTAATTTTTTTGTTTTTTAATTTTTTTAAATGTATGCAAATGTACACTATTATTTAAAAAATTAACTTAAATTATTATCTTATTATATCTAAATACTTACGATTTTATGACATTTTCTTTCGTTAAAATCTTTTAATTATAATAAAATTGTCCAATTTAGTTTTACTAAAACTTTAATTTTACTGTTTCAAAATTTTCAAAACTTTATCAATTAAATTACTTTTAGTTAAACATTCTTAAAATTATTTTAATTTATCAGATTATATTTTATAACAAATCAATTTTATACAAAATTATTTACTCTATTTATTTTTTGAATTTTTATTTATTAAATATTTTTAATAAAGTTTTAAAATTAAAATTCTACATTATTTTTAATATTATTTTTTATTTCAAAAGTTTATTAATAAAATTATAATTTTAGATAGCTTGACATAGCCGTTTGAGAGGGGTAAGACTTGTCATTTGACAGTGATATGCCATATGATTATGCATCAATATTGATTTGGGAAATTAAAGTGTTATTAAAATATGTTTATTAAATTTACAAAAAAATTAATACAAGATGAAAATGTGTTGATTTTTATTATTAGATTTAATAATTTAAATTTTTTAAATAAACTATTTATAAGTTTTAATTTATAAAAGTAAAAAATTATATTTTTTTATGACAAATAACAAAATTAATATTACTTTTAAAAGAAGTGAGAATTTAAAAAAGACAAAGTCAATCAAATTAAGTAAATAAGATCACAGGAAGGATAGATTATAATTTGGAGTAACGACTCAAATGCTAATGCTGCAGTCGACAACAATAAAATCTACATAAATAAAAAAGAATGATAAAGTTATAAATAAATTTATATTTTGATTATATATATTTATATAATTTTTTATTATTTTATTATAAAAACATTTCATTATACACGTAAAAGAGCGTTTTCGATATGGAGACGCAGAAAAAAAGTAAAAAGGTATTCGTGGAAAATGATTGTACGATTGATACGTGTGATATTATGCCAGAGTCTGGTACAATGATTTATTGGGCTTCTCTGACCAAGTATTTGAGTGGGTAATACGGAAATGATGAGAATGCATATGTCTCTCCACGTCTCTGAGACGTGGCTTAAAGTAAAATTATTAAAAATAAAATTTAAAAATTTAAAAAATAAAAAAATATAAAATATAAAATTATAAATATAAAATTATAAAAATAATATTATTAAATGTAAAACGACTTCTACATGATATTTTCATGCAACCCTAAAATTAATGGTACAATTAGTGACAGACTTTGAGTGACTTTGTTCTTAAATATGTAGAAAACAGATGAGCCTGGCACAGATTTATAATGCTAAGCTATTACAAAATAATTCTGGCTAAGAAGGTGACAAAAAATTGCTTAATTTTTTCAAAAGCATTCCGCAGCCCACTAAAAACCTGTACAATATTTTAAAGAGAATACTATTTTATATACGCGACCTTATCAAATAAAATATGTACGTGATAAATATTATTAATTATTGAAATGCTAATCATATAAACAAAATTTTCAAAATCCAAATTCAATAGGAAACTGCTGACACAAGTATTGAAGTGACTTCCACAGCTAAAGATAACGAGTACTTTCAATCATGACCCATTACTTACATATCAGCCTTGCATTTTTCTTTTAATTCTTGCTGGAATAAGAGCTACTTGAACGCACACCCAATCACTCATCTTCTCTAAGAATTGAAAGTAGGCTTGTCTCCATGCACTTTTCAAAATCATGGTTCCAAAGATTCCCCAAAATCCAATGATAAATCCAAGACTCATACAAACAAAAAATCCAGAGCTTATCAATTTGTCTTCATCCTTCCCAGATTCCTCTCCTGGAATGGTTGTTCCAAGGGTATGATTGTCCAAATTTCCGTCCTCAATGCATCCTTTTCTCAATGGCGGGCCACAAAGCCCGTGGTTTCCCATATATGCAGAAGCATCAAAACTTTGTAACTGGGTGCCTGATGGAATTTTGCCTGACAAGTTGTTGAAAGATAAGTTCAAGTAAGCAAGGAAACTCAAATTTGAAAAGCTTGCTGGAATTGTCCCAGATAGAGAGTTGCTTGACAAGTCAAGGGATTCTAACATTGCCATCTGACCAAAATTATCAGGAATGAATCCTGTGAGGTTGTTTCTCGAAAGGTTCAAGGAAGCCAGTCCTAACAAATTTGCTATACTCTGAGGAATCCCTCCAATTAATTGATTATTTGAGAGATCGATACTTCTCATGAATCTTAGATTTTTACCAAACTCATAGTCTTCTCCTTTCCACCTTAGTATCGCATTGTCAGGGAAAAACTGAGGCAACAAGTCAAACACAATTGTTGTACCTGCATCGATTGAAAAACCGTATGTCTCATAAGAAGTAATATTCTTTGAAAGCTCCATATGTGACAACGCAGATATGTTATTGAGGCAATATGGTATATTTCCTGCTATGTTGTTTTGAGAGATGTCCAATATTTGGAGATTTTGTAGACTGCATATACTTATAGGTATGGTCCCCCGAAGCATATTGGCCCTTAACCGCAAAACAATCAAATTTGACAATTTATGGCCAATCCATGTCGGCAACATTCCATGAAGATTATTCTCTCCAAAATCAATAATCCGCAACTGTTGACAATGCTTCAAAAAGAGCATCTCACCGGTTAGACTGTTGTTACTTAAATGAATTGTCCTAATATTTTGCAAAGAGCCAATTGACTTTGGTATTCTCCCAGAGAGATTGTTATGTGCCAAATTTAAATTTGCCAATTCTGGAAATTGTTCCCAACAATCTGGAATTTTGCGAGTGAATAAGTTATTGGAAAGGTCAAGATGAGATAAGAATGCTTGTAATCTCGCACAAAAGAAAGAGAGGGACCCTGAGAACATATTTCTTGAGAGAATCAAGAAAGAACAGCTCTGTTGAAAAAGTGGCAAAGGACCAGACAAATTATTAAAACTGAGATCCACACCATAGCCATTATCATCAAAAAGAGAAGGTGGGAATGCATTGGGTAAAGAACCATAAATATGATTGTGGGAAAAATTCAAGTATGCCAAACTAGAAGATTGTTCCCAAAACCATTGAGGAATCGAATCTGAGATTCCAGCATTTGAAATGTCCAGGTACCGAAGTGCCCTTTGATTTTTAAGCCACAAGGGAAAGTGAGGACCTAAAGTGCACGAAGAAGCATATAAGCGTTCTAGTTGAAAAGGTGGAATCCAATTTGGACTCAATTTAAAATGAAGCAAATTTTGGGAGACATCAAAAATTAGTAATCTCGGTAGATTGGATAGATTTGCTTCACTTATTACACCACTGAATTGATTGTTAGCTAGAAATACCCATTCCAATGATGGAAGACCTATAAACCCAGGCAATGGCCCACTCAAGTTGTTATTTCTCAAATACAAATGGACCAGGTGAGGGAAGTTCCCAAATGATTGTGGAAATAACCCATTCAAACTAGTATTGTCAAGATATAAATCCTCTAGTGATGAAAATCTTGAGAAATCAGGAAATGATCCACTACTGAATGGATTGTCACTTAGACCCAGAAACTTTATAGTATTTTGGGCATAACATAAATTCTGAATTGAGTCACTAAGTTTTCCTCCAAGTTTGTTGTCGAACATACTTAACTCTTCTAAATGACACATATGCTGAAAGGATTCTAGTATGCCCCCCTCAATTTTGTTTCGTGAAAGATCAAGAAATTCAAGAGAGACCATATTGGCAAAATCATCTAGAATAGGACCTTCCAAGGCATTCTGTGAGAGATCAAGATGAATGAGGACTTTACTGACATTAAGCACCCAAGATAGAATAGAAATACTCAAGTCATTTCCTGAAAGATCAAGGAATTTCAGAGTAGTGGAAGTGTTCACATGGATAAGAGATTTAGGATAGAAGTGAGGAAGCGAACAAGATGCTAACGTGAGCTCTAATAGAGAAGGGACCTTGCTACTTATTGATGATTGCCAATTTACGGCATGACTTAAATTAACCCATGTCAAATTAAGATATTTCAAAGATGAAAGGTGAGAAACCCACTCAAGGTCTGTTGCCATTAAACCAACATTATAACCAAGGTCTAGAGTTTGCAAATTGGTAAGGTTTTGAAGCTCACGAGGAATGGATCCACTCAACCAATTAGATCCAAGCTTCAAGTCTCTCAATTGACCCAGCAAACCGAGGCACTTTGGGATCTCATGATTGATCGAGTTGTAACTGAGATCCAAGTAAGTAAGATGTTTCAATTCACATATTGAGGGATGTATCTTACCTTCAAGATTTGCACGATGAAGATCCAGCATGGTGACATGACTTGTCATATTATTGCACGATACTCCTTTCCATTTGCAGCAATCAATTTCTTCTCTCCATGTAGAAAGAATAGCGCTTGATCCTCCAGTGGAACCATTTTTAAACTTGAGAAGAGATTGCCTCTCTGTCTCCATACATCTTATTGTAGGAGAATTTGCTCCACATAAGCAGATGCATAGAAACCCAACCAGAGGTAAGAGGTAGGACTTGTAACTGTTTACGAAGATCGACATGCTTAGAAGTGTATTGGATACTCTAAGCAAGTGCTATTTATAAACATCTCTCAGAGCTTCATTTTTTAGTTACCCGATCTTACCCTTTGCGTTACGCACACGGATTTCAACGAAACAAAATTTGAACAATACGCTCCATTGGAAAGCTCTTGAAATTTATAAATCTACCCTACATTAAAACGTCATTATTGCTTTTGTCAGACATAGAAAATTGAAACGTCACTCAAGAACTAAGGGCCACAGAGGTCTTTTCCTTTACTAATTAATATTAAATGTAATGATTAGAACCCACTCAACTGATTAAACCCAAGCTTCAAGAATGGTGAAAGCACTTGTCTGTTAAAACAGGACAGCACTTCCATGTGACCGAGACATTTACTGACATGTGCTCAGATGATATAAAATAAAGGAGCACTCCTATTGGTGCCTCGTTATCCGCATGTTCAACTATGAAAATCTGTACAACTTTTTCAATGCATGCGGATGTACGAATGCGAGACTATGCATGGAAAGAGTAATTGTTGGGGCAAGGTGAGTTGTACCAACGTTGCGTACACATCGGTTCTTAATTAATATTAGTATTATTATAATTATTAAAAATAATTTTAAAAATTATAAATTATAAATAATATAATTTGCTCTAATATCTATTTTTACAATACCTTATTTATAAAAGTATCTTTCAATTATAATTAAAATTATAAATTTCACTTTAATACAAATTAAATTTTACTTTCTATTTTTTGTTTCCAAAACTTTATCAATTAAATCAATTTTAATTTAAAATTTTTAAATTCACTAAATTTATAAAATTATATATTATTAAAATCAACTCTATAAATTTTTTATTTATAAAATATTTTTATTATAATTTAAATTTTAAATCCCTTCCTATTAAAAATAAAATTCTATTTATTTATCTTTTATTTTATACTTCTTACACAAATTTTTTTTTATTTTCAAAATCCATGTAACCTCTTTTATATTTTATAAATATACTATATATAAATTAAATTTGTTATGAACTATCCTTCGTAAAGTTATGAATTTGAAATGATTTTTAAAAATTATCTTTATTAGTTGAATAACAAAATTTTTTTAATTTTAAAATTTATATTTATATAAAAATAATCATATGTGAGTATTTTTATAAAAAATTAAATTTATGTATAATGTATAAATAAAATATAAGAGAAATTATTATAAATTTTAAAAAAGAGTGTTTATATAAAAAAAATTTAAAATATAGATGCAAGTCATTTGGAAAGTAGAATATTTATGAATGGCATTATATTTTGGAATATTTTGTTTGATCTTTGATGAGTTGTCATTTGGAAAGTAGAATATTTTGTGCAGGGAATACTGACTGCTGCGGGCAGAATTGACTAACGTGGAAAGAACTTCCTAACGCAAAGAAAAGGGTCTTCGTGGAAAATGGCACTGGACTTCGTGGAAATTGGTTAGCAAGTGGAGGAAGTTTGCAGTCGAAACTGACACGTACATATGGTCCGTTTACTCAAACGACTTTATACGATAAGATTGTATTTATCTCGTATGGCTTTGGATTAAAAGCTCATTTCAAATTTTGATAACTACAAGATTTTTAAGTAAAATAATATCAATTATTTTCACACTTTCCAAGTCATTCCATTCAATTTCTGTCATAACCCAGTTATATATTATCATCACTTTACCCTCAATGACCAAGAACTTCAATATCTTGGGTAGGTGAGCATCCAATTGCAATGGAATTGCAAAAGCACCCATAGCAACCTGCCATCTTTGCCGACCTCAAAATATGACATTTTTTTTTTTGAAATATTAATTTTACTTATCATCTTTTAATCATTTTGAAACAAAAAAAAAAAAAGAAATAGTGGATCCATATGTAAGCATGATATAAAACAACTCACAGTCATGTATAAATATTTTTATGGTATAACGAGCTTAATCTCTAGGTAATTTACACAGCTTGGTATGTCTCCATTAATTTTATAAATAGGTACCAAAGTGCTCACCCCATCTTCTCTCCACCCAACAGACATTTTTGTAAATCTCTTATTATCTGATTAAATAATTTATTGAGTCAAATTATACTTGTCATTTCTAATTAGTTCGTAACCTCGATACATATATTATCATGTCTACTAGCTTAATTTATCAGTATTCAATTTTTTGTGGTTTATAATAAAATGTTCTAACATAATTAGTCATTACACAATAGATTTGCAATGTTGTAAAGCATATTCTACTATAATATTTTTATAACATAGTATTTATGTTTCTAATAAAACAGTAATTTAAATAAAAATAAAACTTTTGAAGAGGGTATTATACGCAAGCTAATATTTCTGAATTTGCTTTGCTTGTGTATAAAATAGACATAATCTTGTTCATGAAAGGAATGGTAGCCAACATATTAAAATAAGGAGTTCGTAGATTTCTGTTGATCCAAAGGATCGGAACAATACAAATTAATGGAAAAGACTTTATTAATGTTGATCAAAGAAAGCTTTAATGTTATGGTAGATTTTAATTGAATTCGGAGATTAATTCTTTCGGCTGTAAAGGAAATAGATGCTTTGAAATAAGGAGTATAATTTTTGAAACCCAAAGTATAAAGGTGAATAAATTATATGTTGTAATTATTTAATTTTTATATTTTTTAAATTTTATTATTTATAAAAAGAAATTTAGTTAAATAGATTTTTCATTTAAAAAGTTTATTTCTTTTTTTTTTTAAGTGAAGTATTGCTAACTATTTTCATCATTTTCTAAGTAGTTCCATTTAATTTCGTCAAGGCTTGGTAGCATATTATCATCACCTTACCGTCAAAGGTGAAGATCTCTAATGTCTTCAGCAAGTTAACATCTTATTCCAATGGAATACAACAGCACTCATAGCAACCTACAATCTTTGCAGACCGCAAAATATGACATTTTTATCAGTTTTAGGAGCAAAGACACTCGTAATAATTTTACTAATCATTTTTGTACTGCTTTATGGAGAAAATATGTATTTATATTTAAAGATGACAAAAGTGGCAAGAAAGGGAAGCTATATCATTAGAGCTCTTCAAAGCAATCCAAGAATCACAAATTTCTATCAATCTTTTCAAGAAACTATGCTAGCTCAACATGGTGCTTTGAAGGAAATAACAAAAATTGTTGATTGCTTTGAACAAATGGAACAAACAGTTTTACCAGTTTTTTATGATGTGAATCCATCTGATGTAAAAAAGTAAATTGAGGTTTATGAGAAAGTTTTTTCTCAACATGAAGAAAGATCTAAAGAAAAGGTAAGAGAATGGAAGGCAGCTACGACAAGATTGGCCGAACTCACTGGTTGGAATGTAGAAAATAAGTAAATAATCTTTCCTTAGTGTCTTACATACAATTAGAAAAGAACTTGCATTGATTTGTGTTCGTTTATTTCTATTTCCTGCTCATGCTTTGTCCAGAAATATTAAATTCATTCATAACTTCCGAGTTAGATTAGGACAGTGTTATATTTTCAATGGACATAACTTTTAAAATAATTAACAAAAAGATTATTATCTTTTCACATAATACACATTTTCCTTAAATTTTTTGGCGATGGCTAATTTTGTATTCTTGTCTTCCAATTCTTTTCAGATCAGAGTCTACAAAATTTGAAGAAATTGTTGAAGAGGTAATAAATAAATTAGGTCACGTGCTTTCAATTCTTATTGATGAACTAGTTGGTTTTGACTCTTGTGTAGAAGCATTAGATAAGCACTTAGCTTTAGGCATGGGTGATGCTCAATTTGTAGGATTTGTGGGATGGGTAGAGTAGGAAAGACAATTCTTTTTGCAGCTTTGTATCATAGAATCACTCGCAAATTCCAGGCTCATAGTTTTATTCATGATGTAAGCAAAATTTCTAAAGATAGTGGTCTCATTGTGCACAAGAAAAACTTCTTCGTGAAACACTAGGGGATGAAAGTTTGAAGGTACAAGAAATTGTTGAAGGAGCTAGTTGAATAAAAAATACACTGTAACTTAAAGTTCCTTATAGTTCTGGACAATGTTGATCATTCTGATAAATTAGATTACTCAGTTGGTATGGTGCAGGCAGTATAATCATCATTACAAGTACAAATGAACATATCCTTAGAAGACATGAAATATATGAAGTTTACAGGGTTAATCAATTAAATGAAGATAAAGCTCTTCAACTTCTTTGTAGAAAAGCATTAAAAAGTGATAAACCCTTGGAAGATTATAAGAAGTTGACTGAACGTGTATTGCAATATGTGAAACGCCTTCCATTAGCCACTAAAGTATTGCGTTCTTTTTCATTTGGCCAAAAGGTGTCCAAATGGACTAGCACCTTGGATAGACTGTAAGAAATTCTTAAACTAGAGATTATGGATGTGCTTCGAACAAGTTATGATGGATTAGTTGAACCAGAAAAGGAAATATTTTAGATATTGCTTGTTTTCTTTAACAACAAGAAGGAAGCACATGCAAAATATATTTTAGAAAGATGTGAATTTCATCCAGAGATTGGAACGAAAAGTCTAATAGAGAAATCAATTATATCCATTCAAGGTCAAATTATATGGATGCATGACTTGCCGCAAGAATTGGGCAGTAATATTGTACGAGAAAAATCCTCCAACAAGCCTTGATTATTGAGAGTACTTGTGGATAGAGATGAAGAGAGTTGAGTATGCTTGATTTCTTTTATTTGACATTATTGCAATTGTAAGATGGGTGTGTCTATTGAATTAAGAATTGAACATAAATAACTTATGCATTGTGATGGTACTCTTAGCCATACTATAAGATTTATTACTGCTGAATTCTATTTTGCCCAAGGACAAGCGAAAGGTAAGTGTGGAGAAATTTGATAAGTGCATAATTTCATATTTTTCTTTCCTTTATTCTATTGCTTTTCTAGTCTATTTATTGGTCTTAATATGCTTAATAGAGTTCTATTTGTGTTAGGACATGATTTGGCAAGCTTTGGAGATTTTAATTGAAAGGAGAAGAATTCCTATTTTAATAGGAAACTAACCTCTGTATTGTTTTAAAGGTTTTAAATTATTAAGAAGTTCTAGAATGAAAAAATAGCCTTCAGAGGCTTTAAATTATACATCTAGACTTTTCAAAATGGCTGGATCATCCCAGTTAGAGTTTGTTTGGGCCTCCAATTAGAGCTTCAAAGTTAGTGCAAATTTTGGGGTTTTAGTCCTCAAATCAAGATTCTGCTTGTATAATAGTTAGTATTTTAGTGATATTTAGAGTTACAAAAGCCCAGTTGAGGAGATTCAAAAGGCTATAGAAAGCTAAGAGAAAGGGATACAACTTTCATAACAAGCCCAAATTCCACCATTTTCTAGGATAAAACTTCGTTTCAAAGTGAAATAAGGATTAAGAATTCTAGAGCAGACTCATTTTCAGAACTTTATAATATTCAACAGCTTCAATAGACATCTTTCTAAACCATAGACTAAGAGGCATGACCTAATGTATAAATAGACTTCTTAGGATTATTTTATACAACTTCTTCTTCTTCTTCTTACAACACACTATCTAGAACACTTATTTTTTATTTTTCAACATGTCTGGCTAAACTTTTCTTTTTAGTTCATGGGGATATCAATCCCTAAATACATGCTGATGGTTTAATTATTTTACTAAAATTATTTCTACTCTTTTCTATGAAGTTGGTTATGTTATTTTGCATTAAAAGGGCATGATATTTTGCTTGATTAGCTTAAATAGAGTGCTTTACATTGATTGAATAAATATCTATTGCTAGATCTGGGGATTGTGATACATAATAATCCTTTTCCTAATAATTGAGTGGCACATAGTGGTTATGATTATGGACAAATTCTCATGTTATTCAATGTAAATAACATAAACTAAGTTAAATAATCTAAGCTTTTGTGATTGTTGCTTAGATCAACCTAATCTCTTTATACTTAATGCTATTGCTACATTAAATCTAGAGAGCTTGTTCTAAGTTGTCTTGGAATTAGATGCCAATGAAATACTTGTTTCATTAGTTAAAATTAAGAGAGATTTCGAGCAATAGGGCTTATTATAGTCTAGGGTTGATAATTTCATAAGGTAGATTAACTTGATCTTAGGTAGTTGCCATTAGCTGTGAGGGTGACATAAAACCTAGAATTGAAATTATTTCCATCTAATACTTTTTTTTCATTCGAATTTGTTTATTTGCTATTGTTTACTTTGTATCCAACCCCTCATTTGATTTGTATTTGTTTTAAGAATATCAATATTTGATTGCTTACACTCTTTGTGGGATCGACTTGTTACTATCCTTTCTACTTGTTAGTGATTGGTAGGGCATTTATTTTTGTAGTGTTGATGACACACTACCAATAAGCTAGAGAACTTAACTAATTTGTGTGTTATAATGTGATATACATTTGTTATTTTAAGTATTTTGTTGTGTTTAAGTTGAATTCTAAAATTCCTCTTTAACATGTCTTGTAGTAGGATAGATGGGAATAGATTATCAAGAAGTATACCTAGTTTTATTGGGAATTGAACCAAGCTTAATAAATTGTGAGTCTATTTCATTTTGATTATGTTTGTTCTTAATTTCATTTTTCAATGTTAAGGAATCTTATGTTTCTTTTTAACTGAAAAATTTGACTAAATTGTGAGTTTTGTCTGCATACTACACAATGATTGTGCAGTGTAGTTTTGAATAGAGGTAGACTTCACTTTCATTAATGAGATGTTGTTCCTTTAGGAGAATATCTAATTTGAATGGACCAAATAATAATTTCCTGATTTGAAGGATCTGTAGAATTTGCAACACTTGGGAGTTGAAATTCCTTTTTTCCCCTATATGTGAGGATTTTTATAATAAAATTGGGCATTTAATGAATTGTTTTCTACACTTTTTGTTACTTAGGGTGTTGTTGCTCAATTACTGGTTCCATATTAGAATACATTGGTGGCTTGACGAATTTAACTACTCTATAAGTTGTCTTAAATCGGTATTTTATATATAATACACATGGTAATATTTATTAAAGCATTTGATGCTTTCCTCTTTCCTCCTCATTTTGTACACTTCAATAATAGGACAATGGGTTTTGGCTTGTATTTGAAAATTTGAGATGTATGCCAATTTTGAATGTATGAAATTGAAGATGGATTGCTAACAAAAGCAGAACTATGACTTGTTATATTGTATGCTTTTGTTTTCTTTGATTCTTTTGTTTAGTTGTAGACTAAGTTTCTGAGATCAACTCACACAAACTATCCTTCATAGATGATATCTATTCCCCGTTCCCCCTCTTTTTCTTTTCTGTCCCAAATGTTTGAAAAGATTCATCTATTGTTATATCCATAGTTGGTGTTAATTTATTTTGAAAGGTTAGTTTTGACATTATGAAACAAACCTTAAATCATTACAAATGGGGACAAGTTCAGAGGCCTATTTTGATAAAGGTGGGGTTGCACCTTTTAGTAAGCACCATTATCTAAAACATTAAGTTGCATTTAAGTGTTTCTAAATGGGTGTGAAAGAGTAGAATTACAAAATTTGTCTAAACCTAAGATTACTTCCCATTAAATTTTACATTTAGGATTTGGTTTGTTTCAGCTTCTTTTTCTTTATCTTTAGAAAGAAAAACAAAACTTCTTTTTCTTGCAGAGACTTGAGCTTCAATAGATTAACTGGTTCAATCCTAGATTCAATTCAAGGCTTAGATGCACTAGATTACTTGCTAGTTAAGACTTGCATCTATTAGCGAGAAGATTAGCCAAAAGTTTCTATGTGGATTTTCTAGTCACAAATTAATTTCTTGGAATTTGGTTACCTTTTCTTAATTTCTTTAACTTTCTATCATCATAGATGAGATGGATTTTCATCATGGATGAAGAATAGATATATCCAAAGCAGATTGAGTAAGTGCTTTATTAATTATTATTTTTTTATTTGTTGTAACAAATAACATGATTTTTATGTGTCTTTGTTTTATAGGTTTTTTCGTATTGTAGACCCTCCTTGTCATCTCTACAAAGCTGTCCAGTTGAAATTTGATGGCAAAAATACACTTGGATGAACATGAACAATGGGGCCCATCAAGTTTGGTTTAATGCATAGGCAGTTAGTGAAATATCAAATAAAATTTTACTTTCTTTTAATTTAATATATAATCCCTGTGATGCATAATATTGGCTATAAATTTTTGTAGAAGCATTTCAAGTGATTGGAGGTACATGATCACTAGATACAAAGGAATTGGAAACTCTAATGTGCTACTTAACTCTATCAAATGATGTAGCATATTAGGTTGAGCCTCTGAAGCAACTAAAGTTCATAGACATAACTTTATGGGACAAGATGTGTCAATATTAGGATACTCCTAAGTTTAAGAAGAAATTCAAAATAGGAAAAAAAATTGGGCTTCTGAAACAAGAGGTTCCTTGCACACTAGTAGTTCCATTACTTCCCTTGAGGTCAAGAGGAAGTTGATAAATTCTTTTATATTAGTTTGTAAAAATTATTTTAGGTGTCTAATGTATTTATTACTCAAATTCAGTATAAGAGTAGAAGGAAGGCATACCACAGGGTGAGTAGAAAGTATATGTGAAGATGCACAGGCGAAAGGAAACCAGCTAGTGGGCGGATGCCTCATCTTAGTAGCTAGCCGTGGGTTTTGAATTTGATTGTTATTTAATTTTTTGATTAAATATTAAGGTTTTCATACTTATGCATTGTTTTAAACATTCTTTTTTTGTAGGATAAAGTTTAATAGATGAAGGAAGCTACTTCTTCATCTCAGTGCACTATTGAGGGTGATGCTCAGATAGATGGTGAATCAACATTGGCAAATGAGTCTAGTCTCCTCTTGATGGCAATTGGAGGTAAGAATAAGAAAGGGAGACTTTATGGAGTTAGTAACATAAGTGATATCATATTGGCCTCATCCACTAGTCCATGAACCTCATTTGACCTACTCCACCAACCAAACCCACAAAAAGAGAATCAGGAGTTTAGGATGAGAATGTCACAGACTGAGCATCAGGTCTCCTATGTCATATTAGTGTTGTCTGCTATGTTTGGGATGAACTTTAGTACCTTCATTCCTCCTACAATTGCAGCTCCTCCATTTATTACTCCTCCTGTAGCTCTAACTCCTCCATCTACAGCTCCTTTTGCTACAGTTCCTTTGCCCACAGCTCCTCCTAATGCATTTCTTTGCCCATAGATTCTCCGCCGCAGCTCCATCGCCTCTAGCTTCTCCTGCCAACCTCCTACGCCTGATGATCCACTAAATCAATTAGATTTTGATCTTAAGTGCACTTCATGGACAGTTTGACATTTATGTGTTGTATGAATTTGGTAATATTATTGTTACAATTAAATATATATTATTTTTTTAAAAATATAATATGCTTTTTTTCAATTTATCAAGTTTGATTTGCCTTTAATATAATACAAATTAAAATTATAGAAATTCCCTAGGTTTTGGACAGATTTGCAATAGGATTGTAAATGTAGGAACCCATTTAAGACGGATTTGCAAAGCATTTGTCCGATGACATGTCATATTCAGGATGGATCTGGGACGGATTTCCATCCACGTCTTACGTTTGCAACAGCACTAATTGATATGGTACAAACAATATTAGCTTTGGCTATGGTACTTGTATTAAGCAATTTAATTACAACATTGAGGGTTTGAGTTTTTCCTTTGAAAAATTGTGGTATTTAATTTCGTTAATCAAACATAGAAATGGGAAACAATCATGGCTAGTTTTGGCAGTATGCATTGCGATTATAATAAATAATACCTCTCAATCATGGCTACTGCAATTATAGAATGCTTCAGTGGACCTTCAAAGCATGGCTTTGCAAGTCCTTCAAAGCAATTATAGAATTAAGTAAGCAATTTGTTTTGCAGAAATCTCTTCGTCAAGTCCATTTAAAGGGAAGAACTACCACCAAAAAAAAAAAAATTGTCAAATTTGCGTATTAAATATAAAAATTATTTTTACATCTTTTTCTTCCAACTTAAATTTTTAGGAGCATTTGTTTTTCAACTTAAAGTTTTGTTTTGCCAAAAAGTTTGGCTAGTTTTATTGGTTACAACAAAGTAAAGTCCTTTAATAATTACCTAAAAGATCATTTCTACCATTATACATCCATTCTTCAAAAATCAATTTTTGGACAATCATTGTTTTCACAGTAATTCCAAACACATATGTATCCTTCCATAAACCCACTCTGCATGAAAACACTATTAGAAATTAATTGAATACCGTCAAATTATAGTCCATCAATAAAATTGTAATATTATCAGCGAATTTCAGTTGATTATAAGGCAATATACAATAGACAGAAAAATTAACCGATGCGGTGATATTTTGTTTGTAAAATATACACATGACAGAAAAATAGTACCGACGAAATTACAAATAAAATTTCCACTATAAAAGAATTAATATGTTGTGATGATTTTTTAGTGGTGATTTCAAATAACTGCCACTAAAATAAAAAAAATTATGACAATTTAAATTGTTATAAAATTCTTTATGAATGTTATGGTTATATTTTTAATTATAAAATGAAAATAAATAAGTAAAAATGTTAATGGTGGTTATATCACAATCTAACTGTCACTAAAATAAAATGGCTAATAAACCAACACTTAGGCCTGTGCGGTGCATAGGAAAAAAAAAATAGTAATGTTTCTATTTAATATAATTTATACTTACTTCATATTCTTATTGCAAATTACACATGCTAACGTCATTTATTAAAAATTACTTATTCAAAAGTTTATTTCTTACATTTTACTTCTCATTGTTATAACAAAATATACATAATGATTTGAATTGATCTTGATGAATTAGAGTTGAATTTTGATAGTCAATTTTTTCCTTAAATTATAATAGAGTTTCTTCAACAATGTATTTATCTTCCTCTATATATTGATATTGCCAAACTTGAGTTGGATGTTCATAAAAATTTATTGCTTGTTTATTCCTTTAGAGGATTTTTACATCAGAATATAAATTTTACCTTTAGAATTAATATATTGGTGTAAGTTTCCGAAGGATTTTTCTTGGCATGTTTTCAACTGAAAAAATGACTATCATATTATTTCATATATTTTTTAATATAAATTCTGGGATGTGTAGCATTACTTAAATGACTACATTTCCTTTTTAAAAGATGAATTATATATTTAAGATTGCATGGATAAATTTTGGTGCTTTTGTGCCAAGTCTTGCTTCAAACTTTCAATAATATGTTTAATTTTGATATATGTCCTTTTAAACTATATTTTGGGCAGGTTAATAAAACAACACATATATACATAACCTTATTCTATGATAACAAATCTTATCTATGAATCATTATGAATTAAGATATTTTAAAATGTTAAGTGTATTTTACTTTGCAAAGTGGAAGTGAATTAGAATTCATCACCTCCATATCTAACGGCTAAAAATAATTGTAAGACTATTACAATTAGCATTAGGAAACTTTTACTTATACATATGATGTCACAATTACATAGCTAACTTCTCTTCACATGATGTGAATCATGTGGGAGGAAAATTGTTTCTACATTCTAAACAAATCAAAAACAAGAAATTTTTTGCCAATTGTAAAAGAACAATAACATCATTAATGCAAAATAATGTAAAGCAATAATTAAAGTGTTTTGTTTAGTTTACAACTCATATCAGCCTAGTTTGTTATAAATATTAAGGGTGTTTAAAACTAAATAAACTTTATCATATGAATCCAAATCCATAAAATTTGACTAACAAGGGATCCAAATCGACTCTGATTTGGTTTAGTTTGGCTTAAATTATCCATTTCTAATATATAATTCAAACCCAAATTTTTTTTCCAATTAACTGCTCAGAACCATATCGTTCCCTACAGTGGTCAACCATCACAATCACAAACTCATATGGTCAACAAGTTTCCCTACTATTTATTTCTATTATTTCTTTTCACTTAATATTTATATTTATTAGGTATAAGTTTTTAGTTTTATTAAATCTTATAATTTAATCAATGAAATTAATAAATTTAATAATTAATAGTAATGAAAGCCACCATTAAATATGTTTTTTTATAGAAGTTAAATATTTTTTTCTACATACTATTTAAGCTAAAATCTAAAGCCTTAGAATAACATTTTCGATAGGACTCCCCAAATTTCCAAATGACTTTTGTGAGCTTAGTCAATTAGGCCAACTTTAAACTAGTTTATATAAGTAAATTATACAAAAAATATTAATTTAATTTAATATAATGACTAAATTTTATAAAATAATCGTATAAAATTGTACAATGCGAGGGCCTACATGAAGTCTTTAAAAATGATTAGTGATTCCTTGTTTACATTATAATATTTTGATATACCTATATGTATTTTTTCATGTTTGAATATTAGTTCATGAAGAAGAAAGACAAGAGAAAAAAGAAGAATAATAATAAAAAAAAGACTTTTTATTTGTTATTCTTATAATCAATGGGCACAACATTCGTAAATTATATGCCATCAATATGTGTGGTCTCTAACTAACTTATACTAGCGTGAGCTGTAATTCAACTCAAACATAAGGCCACCTAGCATTGCACCCAAACCAAACTGAGTGTAAATTGATTTTGATCGGTTTAGGTGGATCAGTTGAAATAAATAATCAGCTAACTCAAGTCATTAACAGTGAATAGAGTGGTAGAACCCTTGAGAGGAGAGCAGTTTGCAGAATATTGTGATATGCAAGAAGAAACTACTTTTGAAGCTGACAATATGGTACAAATCCATCATTTTCAAACAAAAATGTCAATGCAAGAATTGAAACAAAACAAAGGAACAAAGGATTAAGAGCAAAATTAGAAGCTGCAATTTGAGTATTGTTTGGGAGAAGAATAAGTAAAGACATAGAGGGGTAAATGGAAGTACCTTGAGAGAAGGAAGCAATGAAGACTTGAGGTTGATGAATGGCTGAGAAAGAACATTGGAAGAGTAGCAAGAGAAGCAGATCAACAAAGTTTGTTGAAAGCAAGGTAAGATGATGATGCTCTCCATCTTATCTCTAAAGAATTAAGAAGTAGGAAGTGGAGGAGATAGTGGGCCATGCAATCTAAAATGTACCATGTTGGTCGTTTTCCCAAGATAAAGATGAAACTTGTTGACCATATGGTCGTGGACAATGTGATACAAGGGTATAAGTGAGCAACATATAGTAAGTTTTGAGCAGTTAATTAAAAAAAAAAATCTAGGGTTTGAATTATTAAAAATGGAAATTTAAACCAAGCTAAACCAAATTAGAGTCAATTTGGATATATTTTTAGTTAAATTTGAGCGATTTGTATGATAATGTTTGCTTAGTTTTGAACACCCTTAATTAATATTTACAACAAGCTAAACTGTTGTGAGTTGTAACAATCGTAAAGCTTTAACACTCTCCTCAAACTCAATGTCTATGAGTTGGAGTCCATTTTTTTTTTAATTCTGCAATTTGATACTTAAAATTGCATTGTTCTAACATGTAACAAAGGATTACTAGACATTTGAATTGTACTTTTAGGTGTCACAAAAGATAATTTGTGGTTTAGGGGAGTGAACTTGTAGATTAAGGAATGATGGAATCCATGTCATTTCAACAATTAGCTAGATTTGCTAAATTCCTATTCACTACTTCTGTACTAGATCTTCACAATGTACTATGTTTCTTAGAAGATCAAGAGATGAGATTTAAGACAAGACAGAAACAGAATCTAGAAGTGATCATCTAGCTTCCCAAATCAGCATCACAAAATGCTATTATATCTAGATGGTGAGACTTGTAGAATTGAAGACCATGTGTGCATGTTCCAACTAGGTGCCTCAATATCCTCTTCACTATCATCTAGTGAAGTTTTAGTGAATTTTGCATAATGTGGCACACTTTGTTCACTTAGGAGATTGTACGCCTAGTTATGGTTGCATACTCCTTACTATGGTCCTATAGAATTGAGGACTTTGCATATACTAGATCACTGCCATAGGCCAATAAACGCATACTTGAAGTCAATGGAGAGCTTGTTGGTTTCAAATTATGCTTTTTAGCTCTACACTGTGGTTCTCTATTGTATTTTATTTGAGATAGTGCAAACCTCCATTCTTGGTTTTCGTCACTTGTATTCTAAGGAAATTGTTTTGGAGACCTAGATCTTAATTTAAGAGCAAAGGCTTGATTGAGACTTGTGACAAGGTTTATGACTAGTTGTTGAGAGGACCTAGTGATGAGTACATTATCCACATTTACCATGACTAAAGAACTGTGAGTACGAGTTTTCTTCATGAAAAGAGATGAATCACACTTTGCAGTTTTAAACCCAAAGTCATGCAAGCCAAGTTGATGGAGCATGTTTAAGACCATAAATGGCTTAGTTAAGTTTGAAAACAAGATATGAATTTGCTTTTGCAAATCTAAGAGGTTGGATCATAAACAACTCTTTAGTAACATCCTCATTTATAAAAGCATTGTCGATGTCAATGTCATGAATTGGCCAAATATCCTTCTTTAGTTCAATGACCAACACAACCATTATAGAGGTGGATTTGACAATTGGGCTAAAATCTCCTTGAAATATGTTCCTTCTTGTTGCTGAAAGCCTTTGACTATAAGTCTAGCCTTATATTTTAGTAAAGAGCCATTAGAACTCTCTTTAACTATAAAAATCCATTTGCACCCTGTAGCCTTTCCCATTTCAAGCAAAGGGACTATATTCCATGTATTGTCTTGCATTAAAGTCTTATATTCTTTTTGCATTTCCGCCTTATAATGAAGTGGTAGTTGTGCCTTAACTTCTAAGTCTAGCTCCTTAAAGGTTATATAAACCTTAGGCTTCTTGATGCTTGCTTCTAGTAGTCATGGCATGAGCAAAGGTTATAGAAGTGAAGCATAATAGGGAAGAGTTTAAGCTGTTCAAGTTCCATTGAATTTGGTATTCTACCTTGGATGGCTCTAATGCCATGTTTGATTATTAGCTAATGAAGAAGGAAGGCAAGCAAAAGAAAAAGGCCTAAAAATAAAAATAAACTTTCTAATTAGGGCATGCTCTAATCTAAAATGTCACCTATCTAAAGTAGAAGTGATTTGGGTACCAGTCTTGGTCATCAAAACTTTTAGCTGTTGCTATCCTTTCATGCATAGATGCAAGTGATTTGTCACCATGCATTTTTTTTTTTTAAGTGGATTTGTGACCATGTTGTTGATAATAACTTTCAATATTGATTTTTAGCTATATTCTAACTACCATTTGGCCCTTGATAGCTATCATCATATCTATGATAGCAATTGTCGACATGTAATGCAAAACAAGAATGAAAAAATGAATGATTTTGAAAATGGGTTTAGGAGAAGAAAAAATGGAGTTGCCACCAACTTAGATTAAAATGGTGAAGTTGGACAATGAAGAAAATGTTCTGTGAAATAAAAAATGGGTTTGGGGGTTAGTTATATGGAGGAAAGGTATTAGCACCCCTACAATGCCCTTTCAATCCCACATTGGTGTTTTATTGTTTTTTGGTTTCAGAACTATGCTTTTTATTTTGTAAAACAAATTTATTATGTTTTTGGGTTTTTGTTTGTCCAACTATTGGTTTTGTAAGTAATCAAGCAACATCCATGATTAATACCATTGGTGATGGCATTTAGCCATTCCTATGGAAAGGAAGGATTCGATGCCTAGTTTATCGAAGTCTTACATCAAAAGCTTGTGCCTAACTTGACTAAGGCTTGTTTAGTTCACGTGAGTTTGAAAAAGGGTATCTAGTTGACTAAGTTTTTCACAAGCACTTTTAAGTTTTTTAGTATGAGGGTGATTCTTATTAATTGTGTCAAAGGAACCATGTTAGTTAATTGATTAAGTTCATAACACCATTTTCCTTAAGACAATTAGACAGCGGCTAGTCGACTAGCGACCTCTTTTTATTCATTGTCAGGAAGAATCTAAGTTTTGAGAAATGGTAAGGCCATGATCAAGAAGTTTGAAAGAGATTGTGATTCTTCATAATTATGTTAGAAGGATCACACCAGTTGATTGACTAAGCCCATAATGCCATTATCCTTGGGGCGAGAATCGAGGTTTAAAGGAGATTGTTTAGAAGAAGCGAGATCAAGGGATCTTGGGGGTGGCAATATTCTTTGTAATCATGTCAAAGGAACCATGTTAGTTAACTGACTAGGCCTATAATATGCTATCTCAGGATGAGAGAAGGGTGGCTAGTTAAGTGACAACCCTCCTATTATCCTTCATTTGGGAGGAAGCCCAGTTTGGAAGACCAAACTATAGCCAAAAGAGATAAAAATGCAGGTTGTGATTCTTTATAATTATGTCAGATGAACCATGCCAATTGACTAACTAAGCCCATAATGTAATTACCTTTAAGATAATAAGCAAGTAGCCAATTAAATGATAAATCTTTCATTTCTATCATTGAGAGAATCTTGGTTTAATAGGAAAAGGATTTCATGAGGTCAAGATAAGAAGAGCAAGTACAAACCCCTTCCCCTTGGATTTCAGTTGGCATTGTACAAAGGACAATTTTATTTTTTAAAAAACTTGGAAAGTCTGAAATTTGTCACACTCCAACTTGATAAACATTGAACAATGATATTCTTTATCAAAGAAAAGGGAGAGTCCATAAGAATAGAGATCATATAATAAGAGGTAGATGTCAACAATATATCTTTAAAGAAAAGAGGGAGTTCCACAAGAATAGGGAATATGCACTGAGAGGGTCAATTACATACACAAAATCTATTCAATGTAGTAAGCAAGCATGATGCCCTATACTAGGTTCTAGTACATACTTAAACGTTGTTTTTGGAAGTCCCAATTAAATAATCAAATGAGCTTCAAAATTTTTGTAAAAATTAGAAAGGGTTTCCAAGACACTAACATTTTGCCAAAAAAAATCCCAATCAAATAAGTTTTTTAAAGTAAGTAGGTTTTCTAGTCAGCACCCAATTTGGAGTCATTGAAAAGACTAATTCAAAAAGTGAACTTAACAAACTCCTTTCACCTAGAATTTTTATACAATCAAGATGACATGTGATATTACTAATATACAAAAATTTAGAATAAATGGAGTTCAATAATGTTGAAAACCAAAGTGAAAAATTTTCAGACATAGCATATGATTGTTGTATGGATAGTGAGTGAACTTCAATTACTCTAGACATGAAAAGAGTTTATTTTACCCAAACTTGGTATACAATAAATCCAACACAAGGATTATCAACCCCACAAAGAATCACACCATTTAGAACTTACTTGCAATTTTAAATCAAATTAGTCCTTAGGCTGGAGAGAGATCACTTCAGTGCAAGGTAGCCAAAAAAAGAAATTTAGAAACCATAGCAAATCAGCCCAAAATGATTTAAAATTTCTATGTGATAACATATAAAATATCAAGACCACAAAAATTTACATTATTCTAAACTCATTTGCTACCTCAAATTAATTTAATCCTATGGTTGTATAGAATACACATCATCATAGGACAACTGGGAAGAAAAATTTAGCAACCTTACCAAATTAGCCTAGAATGAATTTATAGGAGCATAATGACACATCCAAAATAATGTTCACAAAATTTAACAACAAATAAAGTTCATTTGGATACTTAATTGAGCACTAATCAGAGGCATCTTCACTAGTATACTGAACAAGACAGTTTATGACAATAATTTCAAAATTCATATCAAATAAACTCAGAATGCTTTCAAAATTTTATAGGGACATGCTAGTACATGAAAGATCATGATTAATTCATAAAAATGGAGTTCATTTAGATATTTAAACAAGCTTAAACATCCAACACATTCACTAATGTGCCAATGTAGGATAGCTTATGAAAATCATTTTGAAATCCATATCAAATGTACTCCAAATGTTTCAAAATTTTTACTGGAACATGATGGAATATGAAAGATCATAACCACAAAAATTCATTAAAAACAAAGTTCATTTGCTTCTCCAATTAATTCCAAACAACCAACAGAATAGATAAGAATTAACATAGTAGTAGATCTTTTACTTAATATTTTGTCAAACATTTTGGGGGCAACTCTCACACATTTGTTTACAAAATTAAAATCAAGGTATAGCTCAGTAAGTAGATGATAGAGTTACAACCAAAATCAAAAGGATTGAAAGGATTTAAGATTTAGAATCTTAGAGTGAACTTCTTTCTCCTTTTTCCCCTCTTCTCTTCCCATTCACTCTTCTCTCCCTCTCTTCTTCTCTTCATGTGTCTCTCTCTCTTTTGCAAAATAGGCCTCCTCTTCCCTCATAGCTCTCTCCCCTATCAAGATGTTTGTGTGAGTGCATGAGGGTGAGTAACCAAAATGAGGCCTTCTCCTCCTTCATCTTGCGAGTTCCCCCTTCCTCCTTTCTTTCTTTTTTTTTTTTTTTTGTTTCTTTTCAGCTATTCAGCCATCCATCCTCTTCTTATTCTCTGTTTCTGCTTTTTATTTTATTTTGCTCTTTTGTATTTCCCTTTTCTTTTAATTCTTTCCATTTGCTGTTTTATTTTCTTCTTCTTTTTTTAATATTTAGCCATCCCCTTTGCCCTTTCCTAATTTTATGATTCTTTATTTTTATTTTGTTTTTCTCCTTTCCATTTTATATTTCCCTTTCTATTTTATATTTTCCATTCCTTCTTTCCGTATTTCTTGTTTTCACTTTCTTTTGTATTATTTTCTTTCTCTTCTTTGCTCTTTTACTTTCTTTTCTTTTTCTTTTTATATTCCTTATGTGTTGCTTTATTACCAATATGTGTGTTATTTTGTTTATATTGATTTATTTTTAATTTTATGATATTTATTTTGATTGGATAAAATTAGGTGTTTACAGTAGTAATAGACTAGTTGTCTAGATATTCTACAAACTTGGCAAATATCACTTTATCTTGCGAATTAAATTTGTGGCTCTTCCTCTATTTCTTCCATATGAACCCCTTCCTCCATGTCCTCCTTGAACATTGAAATGTTGACTATACGAAGGGTTTAGACCAATTTTCTTTTCCTTAGTTAGTGTGTGGCAATAACGGCTAAGGTTGAATGAAGTCCCTTGCTGTGCTTCTCAAATAGGGCTTATTAGTAGGAATGACTCTATATATCTCTTCTCTTGTATTTCAATCTTTTCTAGACCTGGTGTGTTGAATCACACCCTACCACATGCAAGAATTGATTCTGCAGCTTGTAGCCTTTAATAGCTACCAAGACTAATCACTATAGCAAGAAGTTGTGATGATGTCAAGCTTGATTGAGATGGCGTGTGAGATTCAACCACCGTAGAATGGGAACAAAAAGGGTAAATGAGATGATCCAATCGCATTTGGCCCGAATCAAATTTAGGATTGCCTTTGAAGAATGGACCTTATATTAGGTGTACAATGTGTGTTGCATTTTTATGTACATATGTTTTATTCTATTGCATAAGTTGTAAATGTGTGCCTAGTAGAAAATTTTCAAATGGCTAGCTAGTGTGAAAAATGTTTTTTTGGGCGGGGGAAGTGGGAAATGAAATCAGGAATGTTTTAGTTTCCTCCCTATTTAGGAGCAAAAAAGATTATAAGCAAATCTAAAAGTCTACAAGTTTTTTTTTTTTAAACCAAAGGATAAGTTTATTCATTTATTTTTCCTATAGAATTTGGTAAACACAACCTATAGGATCAACGCATGCAAAATGCAAAATGAATTATAGTTAATACTTAATAAAATAAAAAAATAATATAGGGATGATTAACAAAACTCCAAGGTGCTGCATTTCAAATCCAGCATGAAGTACTTCCAGACAAGCTGAGCTAGTGGGACTTGTTATATTTATTTTTACAATGATCCCACCTACTTATATAAAATAATGGTTGAACTCCAAAATTTACCATGACAAAATATATTAGTCACTATAAGAAAAATATGATTTTGGGATGGAATTTGCAATGCACAAAAATTCCGTCTCAATTTTGATCAAATTTGTAATAAATCAGTGACAACAATTTTTTTCATAATTTTGTAATCAATTTGCAATAAAAATTTTTGTCTCAATTAATTTTATTACATCACAAATTTATCTCTAAATGCACATACAAGTTTCATCAAAAAAGAAAAACTTTTTAGGACAAAATTATGACAAATTTGCCACTAAAAAAATATATTCCTTTTCAAAGGACAAATTTTGTTAAAAAAATATAAGAAACCATCATAGATTCAATTCAATTACTACTTCTTCTTTTTCTTCATCTACTCGTCATCCCTCTTCTCCTTATACTCTCTCTGAGAAAAAATTCTTCATTGTTGCCACTATGAGCTCTTCTTGGGACTAGCATTGTGATTCAAGGGTTGAGCAAGAGCCCTATTGCGGGTTCAAGCTCTTGGGTGATATTTGAAAATTTCACCAAAAAAGGGAACTGCAAGTTAAGGACATTGAGGTTGAGTGCAACTTGCTAGTGGTTAGGCTTTGTTTGGTTGCTATGGAAGTGCATGAAAAATGGAATGCGGCAAATATTGAATTTGTGACAATTGAGAACTTGAGATAGCATTGCAGGATGTAGCATGTTGTTTTATTGTGTGTTTGACTTTCAAGGTTTAGTATTAAAATGGTTAAACTAGACATACATGAAGTTTTGGAGATGTCATGGCTTGTATAATTTGCATTCAGTCCATGTGATTCCAAAAGAATGAATTGAGTAGAACTATATTTTTCGCATTGTAGTTATATGTGGTGAATTAACAACTAAATATGCTAACGGCACATTACTATAACATTGTAAAAATATTGTTTTATTCATTTATTCATGTGTGTTGGAGGGAAAAAAAACAGAAGCATATTAGAAAATATTCGTGTCTTTTATTCTTCAAACATTCTAGGAAATTCTTGAACTTTTCCAATCAAATCCTAATGGCATATTTTATGACTTTTGAAGGCATCTTCTAAAACACATAAGTAGTACTACTTACCTCACTCTTGAAAACTTACTTTAGGAGATTTGTAATTTGTTATAAAAATTAATGACCTAGTCTTTGCAGGAACATTATGTTCTGTTGCAATTCATAAAAGAGTTGGTAAGCTTTTGAGTTAGCAATGCTGTCCTTAATATATATTTTGTCTGATGGCAGGAATTGGGGTGCTTTAAATGTTATTTAAAATTAGGTGTTTAAGTAATAAGATTTAGAAGAAATTAATTTAATTGTTTTTATCTGAAGACTACTTCTTGCCTATAGCTTTTTTGCGAAAATGTCAATGCTACTCTTGTGGGCTGTATTACTAAACTGTAGGCGTTTGTAGGTTGTTTACTTCTAGAAAGCATTCCTACCATGTTCCGAAGTAATAGAACCTCTAAGGGCCGCTATCAAAGGTATGGCATTTTATTTTGAAGTAATTGCCTTTGAATTTGCTTTCATTCAAATATGTAGCTGTCCATTTGCATGCGGTCCTTGGTTGCTAAGATTTGGTCTTGCCATTTGTCCATTCTTTGGCTGCTGAAGGTACAAGTTGTGAACTTGGGTGTACCGAAATTTATGTTAATATGTGATTATCAAACCTCTTTCACTTTCTTGTAATTATATTCAATCTTACTAATGCCTATAAATTAGGGTTTAAATTCTTTAATTTCATACCTAACATTTAGATATACTTGCAAAATTATTATAATTACTAATCAAAAGTACTAGCTACATGAGCATACAAATAAAATACAACATTTATATACACAGATGATAAAACAATTAATGTTGTGTTTTAAATTTTAAAACTTTAAAATTTGTTTTCTTAAATATTGATAGCCAATTAAATCAAAGCATGTTAAATACTTATTAAACTACCATGTATGACTCATGCAAAAAAAAAAATTATAAAATTTTTGAAATAAAATTTATGGCGAAATTTAGCTTTTATGGTTTGATCACATCTAAAGTTATCGATTTAGTTTAGTTACCCTCAAGTACTACAAGTATATCACGCATAAAAGTTGCATAATATTATCGACTAAGTTGGCTGCAAATTCTTTTTTCCAAACTGACAGTCTGAATAAAAAATTAATTAAAATTTAAACAAATTAAACCGACTTATGATGAGTTTCGTTTTGATTAATACATTTTCTTATGTTAACTAGTGTCTAAGTTGAGTATGTTAGGCTTAATTGCTTTAACTTTGATATATTTAGCAAAAATATATTTATTTAGATATTTTCACTAGTTTAAAATTGATTTTTGAAAAAGACAGAATAAACATACCAATAGATTCTAAATATACTAGGTAGACCATTTCTCTTCAAATTAAGTTTGCCTAAGCATCTCATCTTAGGGTTAGCGTGAGAATATATCCATGCTCAATCTTAAAATTCATAAGTTTTGATTTGCTTTTTAAAAATGATGATTTTTGAAAGGATTATGAAAACATGGGTGAACTCTTTAGAGGTGATAAATAGGTCATTTTTCTCCGAATAGGACTTAAAATGTCACATTTTCTTCAGATTAATTATAAGTGACTCCTTATTTGACCATTAATCTGTCATAGAAGAGCTTACCATTTTTGTCAAGGTAGGTTTGCAAAGCCAAGGAAAATAAACGAACCATTTCATGATCTAAAACCATTTTACCAACATGTTTGTGTAAAAAATAAGTGTATGACTACCAAAGGGGAAAGTGGTGTCTAGTCATTACCAAGTATACTTAATCCGAATTGCTTACGACTCAAGAAGCATTAAGCATACACATAGTTAAATTTAATCACACTTGATGGCAATTCAAAAGCCAATTAATCATGAGATTCAAATCATGAAAAAATTTGCAAGCCACTATGACAATAAGACTATATGACCTCTTAACTTCTACCAAGCAAAGATTTCATGACATTTAATTCACAAGTGAAATCAAGGGCTATAAGCTTGAAATGCAATGCAAGTAAATGCGATTGAAATAAACATGCATGCAAAAAATGTCCCAAGTTCATCCAAAACTTTAAGCCTCAATCTGAACTTTGTGCTTTGCAAGTCTTGATTAAATAAGTCAATGAGGTTCAAAAATTCTGAGAAAATTAAGAAAGTATGCTAAGATACTAAATACATCTTCCATGATTATTACTTTCCACAAAAACATGTCCCATTAATACAGTTTTTTATGCAAATGGGCTGCTCCAGTCAGCAAGTCCAATCCAGAGTCACTAGGAAGATTAATTCTGAAAGTAAACCTAATGGGCTCTTTTTGCTTTGAACTTTTTCTAAAACTAAGATAACATATAGTTTAACTTGCACACCAAAAATCATATCAAATTTCACATGCAAGATAGGAGGGATATGGTTTATCAATCCCACAGAAAATCAAAGCATTTGGAATCCATTTACTATTTTAAATCACATTAATCTTAGGGCTACTCAGAATGAACCCCAACACAGGGCAGCTGAAAAGAAAAAAATGGGAAACCTAAGTAAATCATCTTAGATTGATCCAACATTTTTGTAAAGATATGCTAACACATAAAGGATTGACCTACAAAATTTCATGACAAATGAATCACGCTTGCACAAATACAAACAGCGGGGACATACAGTCAAATTGTATTCAAACAGCCAACCTTTAACCAAGAGGCCTATTGTGAAATTCTAAATAGGCACAAAGACTCCCCATTAAAGCCATTAATTGACATTTTATTCTACAGCCAAACCATATATGCCTGGGTGCTCCATCTTTCTATAGCAGAAAACTTCAAAAAAGAAAACTTAGGGGTGGGCAAAAAATCTGATGAAACCAGTCCAACTTGCCCCAAACCTAAAAAAAAAGGAAATTTGGATTGAGTCAGAGTGGGGTAAAATAAATATACTATAATATTTCGGGTTAATATGAATTGCTTTTAGTGGGGTTGGGGTTTAATCTTCTCATTGTTGGAACAAATATATACATGTAGATTTGGGAATTTCCTTCTTATGTAATCTTTATTATTGATTTATTTATTTTATCATCTAATATAGTGGCATATGTTACCTGTTATTCTAGAAATCTATAGTATATGCTTATACAAAATACATATCCAAATTATGATAGAATAGCCCTATAGGAGTGTTAATGCTTTCTGATAATTTGACATTAACAATTATTGTATCTACTATAACTTTTTAGTTTCATTTATGACATTCTAAAAATTTTTTGTGCATACCATTACCAATTTTCTTATATAATGAAAATTTTTATTTATTGATATTGTCGCAAACTGCTAGGCATACCAACAGTTTTTCTTATAACTGTGTTTCATGATATTATAGAATATAAGCGCAATGGCTTAAATGGTTGCTCTTTGAGAAACAATGTGAGAGGAGTAAGATAGAACCAAACATGTTAATTAGGTTGATCCTTTTCTCCCAACCCAACTTAAACTTAATGAGAGGTTTGGGTTTAGACGAATTATGATAAATTTGCCTAACCCAAACTGCCCCACCCAATGCCCACTACTAAGAAAACTCTATTCAAACATGATTAAAGGCAAGAAGCACAAAGAACCAAAATTCAATTAGCACAGATTCATGATGGGCCAAGAAAGAGTAACAATAGTACTGTGACTAAGTTTAAATGATAGCAATCAAAATAAAATGACCAGATGTTAAATACTACTAAAAGCAAGTGAGACTACGCATAACATGATAAATACTACTAAAAGCTAAGGATATTAGCTATAAAAGATGTTAAACGTTACCCCTTTAAAAAAGAAACAGCAGCTACAAGTGGATAACAACAAAATCATTAAAGGAAATGCCATAGCATAAGTGAAGACCCAGGGGCATTAAAAGCTCAAACCAAAACACGGACAGAATTCAGTCACTAAAGAACTACAAGGCGACTAAAAAGAAGCAATCTGCAACGGGTAGAAACGGTCCCGTTATTTATAATCCAAGGAAATTCGCCAAACAAAAATAGGGTACAAGAAGAAGAACCCATCACCTATAGAAACTATTTCGCATATAAAGGACAAGCACAAATACATCTATACGTGTCATGACCAGAATTTCAAAATTGCACATGAATAACGAAATAAAAGATAGTGCTTCAAGGGAAAGGATCTTAAATTTAATTCACTCAGCAGACCTTATTTCTAGAAATAAAAAAATTACCCAAAATGCTTAACTGATCCTTTTGTTGTAGAAGATTTTGAAGACACATGAACTTGAAACCATCCCATATCCCTAGAATTGGTAATATACCATTTTATCCGCACAAAGTAAGATAGAGCAATAGGCATTGGCCAAAAGGCGATAATATATTGAAACAAATTTCTCTAAACATTAGAAGATAACTAAAAGCAACACAGAAAATGAATAATCAGAGATATGAAAACACAGAGTAATATATGGGCACATGATCATAAATGCAGAGAAACAAGAGCAAACATATCACGCTTCAATCGTAAAGATCTCACAATCCCAATCCAAACAGATGCTTCCAAGCCCACCAATAATGTAGAACTAAAGAATTGGGAATGGTACTCACCTTGGTGACAGATTATGCTCCAATCCTGAGTAAATGAAATCCAAATTCAGGGAAAGCCTCAGGTCCCAGATGAATCCGGCAAAGGGGAAGGGGTGAGCAGAAACCAAAATGTCTCCCTCCTTTTAAGCTCCAGATCGGAGAGGAGCCTTAGTATAAGCTGTCATCATCTTCTCATGTCCACCGTCCGATTGTGATTTAGAGCCATACCTGAGTATCCAAACTGTTTTCTTTCCCCATTTCATTCTTTTTCCGCTGCATTCTCGTGCCCTCTCCCCCTGTCGGTGTGCGTGTGTGAAATCTGAGTGTGGAACCCCCCTTGCCGTTACTCCTTATCCCCTCTTTTCTCCATTGTAGCCGGCTGGGCCTCCGTCCCTCCCCCTTTTGTTTTATTTCTTTATTTTTCATTTTATTTTTTTGTCATTTTGATTTTACTCTATTAGGTTATTATCTCATTTTGTTTTTATCCTTTTTATTCTTTTTTCTTTTATAAAAATATATTAAATAAATTAAGAAAATATTAATTTTAATTTAAAACCTTGAACAAAATTTAATGTCTACTATTCTGAGACTTATCATTAGAAAAAATATTATTATTTTTACATTGATAATTTAAGTCAAGGAATTGGTTTAAAAAAAAAGCCCAATGGTAATGGCTTTCCTTAAAATGTAAAAGACATGTGATTTTCAATGCAGATAAATACTTCCATTTCAAAAGTTATTTCAAAAACAATACATAAAATTCAAGATTTTGCATATTTAATTAGATAAAATAGACTAACAATTAATAAGTCGGTATGCTAAGAGTTGAAACACACATATTACAGACCATAATTCAAATGAATGCATTAACAATAAGCCCAATCCAAGTTAAATTAATTCAAACATAAAGACAAAAAGGCCCAAATCATGTTAATCCTCACTCTCATTTTTTAACTACAATTTCATTTAAATCTCTTTCTCTCTTTTTTGGTGAACATATCTCCCTCTTTTTTTAATTTTGGAAACTCTTATATATTTTAAAACACATTATGAGCTTCTCAAATTTCGATTTTCATTTTTTTTTATAACAAAAGCTGATACAAAACTTATATTGGAACCATGTCAAAACTTTTTCTTAAGAACAAATAAATATAGCCGGCTTCAACATGGGTGTGATATTTACTAAAGCTATCAAACAGGCTGGTTGAGTCCCATTTGGATTTTGTGCTAAAAAAGTTTAGATTTTTTTAAATAAAAAAAATTTGAACTTAACTCAAATCTTACAAAGCTAACAATTAAATGAGTTAACCTTGTGACTTGACCCTGACTAGTTCTAAACCTAAATCTGAATTTAAATTTAAATTTAAATTTAATTGTAAACCTAAATTTAAATTTACATTTAAATCTAATCTTGAATCTAACTTAAACTTAAATTATAAATTAATATTTTATATTTAGGATTTCTAAAGTATTAAAATAAGTATAAACTTACAAAATTTTTATTCTTTAACAATAAATTTGTATTACATTATTTTGATTTTAATTCTAATATTATTTGATAATTGTTATTCTTCATTTTTTAAAATTTTGATTCTTAGTTATTAAAATTTTCAATTTTTTTTTTTTATACTAAGAGTTACAAATCCTTTAATATTAATTAACAATCAATCAACTTTAAATAAATTAAACATATCATTTTGTAAATACTCAAAAATCCAGTACATAGAGTAAGAACATAAAAAATCTAATTTCTCCTTTCAGTACTAGGAGTTATCCATTTCCTCTTAAAATCCCTTCATTTGGTTAGATTGGGAACTACCTTTCCATATATCCCTTTAGCCTTTACCTCTAACCAGCGGCACTTTTCAACTGATGGTTAAAAACAAATAAAAAATAAAAATACTTGAGCAATTAAATAGTAATATATTTTCCAAGAAGAAAAGTAATTGAATATTATGATTTTATAGTCTAATTTAAAAAATTAATAAATTTAATAATTTAAATTTTTTAAATAAATATTTAATAAAATTTTACTTATAAGAATAATAATTTTTTAAAAATATTGCATATGCTTTACTTTATAAAATGTAAGTAAATTAAAATTCATTACCTCCATATCTACCTATTAGAAATAATTTGAAGAATGTTACAATTAGTATTAGGAAAGTTTTACTTATAAATATAATGTCACAATTATATTGATAACTTGTCTTTGCTTCAGTCATGCATGTGAGAGAACTATGGCATATACTTTACTTTTCAAGTCACCGCTCAATTATTTGCTATAGTCCCATCCAATTTTATTGTCTCTATCAAGGAAATTATATGCATAGAAAAAATGTGAATGGATGGCTTTGGATTCCAACTCATCCTAATTTTGTTTTCTTAAAAATTTAAAATTTTAAAGTTTTGATAGAAGTCATATCATTTAGATTCAACTCATTATAAAATTCCTCAATTACGCTGCTAAATGTTACCCCACATATGACTACTTTTTTTTTTCTTTTGAAAACTATGTTTGGCTTGCAACTCATCCCAATTCCAATTTGAACAAAATCTTTCCTAAATGCTTTCATGGGAGTCAAATGATTGATGCCCCAAAAAAATTCATTCCAAAATTCCTTAATCTTGTTAGGTCTATACAATTCAAATATTGTTAATATGACAATTTATGCATAAGTTGCAAGAAACAAATTGTATGCAAATTATATAATTTTTTTTCATTTTGAATATTTAGATATCTTGGATAGATCAGTGCGTCATCTTTAAGTTACATGGGCGAGAGGGTGAAGACAAAGAAAATGTAGTTGAGGGTTCATTTGCCATTACTTTGCTACTCATCGTCCTTTCATGTGCATCATTTCCAGCCAATTGTGTTGTTTCTATCTAGGAAATATTGCACACTACACTTAAATGTTGTTGCATTCTCGTGTTCTCTCCTTTCTTAACTATAAGTTCATTTAAATTCCTCTCTTTTTGTTTTTGGTGAACAAATATCTCTTTTTTTAATTTGGGAAACTCTTATGCACTTCAAAACAGGTTCTGAGCTTCCTTGTTGAACTTCGAAATTCCGATTCTTTTTTTTCTAAAAGAAAAGTTGGCCCAAAACTAGTACTGCTCTTGGTCATAATCCTGTTAAAACTTTTTCTTAAAAAATGTGTAGCTGACCTCATTAAGGGTGTGTTTCTGCTGTGCGGACACCTCACTCCCGTTTAATCCTACTTTGTCCTTTTTTTTATTTCTTTTTCTTTTTGTTGTGTTTTATTGAAAAACTAATCCTTTGAGCTCCGCCCACGGCCCAAACCTAATACCTTTTGTTTCGTTTTTCTTTTTTCTCCTGCCTTTGCGTTTTAGTTTAGGCTGGACCAGACCCAAACACTTTCTCTTTTTTTTTGTTTTGCTTTTTACTAAAGTAAATTATGTAAAGTAAAACTATTTATAATTTTTTAGTTTAGAATTTAGGACAAAATTAAGTTTCTATAGTAGTTAAATACATTTTATTAAAAAAAGTGTGTATTGGTTGATGGTTCTTCAAATAGTGTTGGCTTATTTAATTTTAATTAGTTCATATTATTGGTGTTAGTTTACTTAGGATTTTTTTTGTGCGTTTTCAACTAAAAAATGATTAACATATCAACTTGACATAGTTTTTCATATAAATTTTAGAATGTCTAGATTACTTAAATGATTACATTTCTTTATTAAAAGATAAATGATATGTCTAAGATTGCATGGATAAGTTTCGGTGTTATTGTGCCAAGTCTTGCTTCAAACTTTCAATATTGTTTTTAATATTGCAATAAATCCTTGTGAACAATATTTTGGGCTTGTTAATAAAACAATACATGTGTACACAACATTATTCTATGGTAACGAATCTTAGCTATGAATCATTATGAATTGAAATCCCCTAAAATATTATGTATATTTTACTTTAAAAAGTGCAAGTGAATAAAAATTCATTACCTCCATATCTACATATTAAAAATAATTGTAAGAATATTATAATTAGTATTAGGAAACATTTACTTATAAAGATAACGTCACAATTATATTGCTAGCTTCTTTTCATTTGAGTCATGCATGTGGGAGGAAAATTGTGGCATAGACTTTACTTTCTAAGCCATCGCTCAATTATTTGTTATAGTATCATCCAATTTTGTGGTTTATATCAAGAGAATGGTATGCATAGAAAAAGTGTCAATGGGTGGCTTTGGATTCCAACTCATCCTATTTTTGTTTCCTTAAAAATTTAAAATTTTAAAGCTTTGATTGAAGTCATATTATTGAGATTCAACTCATTCAAAAATTCCTCAATTAGGTTGCTTAATGTTACCCCACAAATGACTTTTTTTTCTTTTGAAAACTATGTTTGGGTTGCAACTCATCCCAATTCCAATTTGTACAAACTCTTTCCTTAAAGCTTTCATGGAAGTCATATGATTGATGTCTTAAGAAATTCATTCCAAAATTTCCTAATTTTGCTAGGTCCATTCAATTCAAATACTATTATATGACAATTTACGCATAAATTGTAAAAAAAAAAAGTGTACACAAATTATTTTTTCTTTCCATTTTGAATATTTAGATATTTTAAATAGATCAACTTGTCTTTTCAAGTTACTTACATAGGTGAGGGGGTGAAGATCAAGAAAACGTAGTTGAGGGTTCATTTGCCATTACTTTTCTAGTCATCACCCTTTCATGTGCTTCATTTCCATTCAATTGTGTTCCTTTTGTCAAGGAAATTACACAATACACTTACATGTCGTTGCTTTCTCCCACATTTGCAGCTTTAGTTCTGCACCACACAACACTTGTCATAATCTTTTTTTTATTACAATATTTCTTGCCATCAAATCCTCATCTTTTATCACTCTAATTTTCTATCAATTCTTGACCCAACAAATCAAAACCATGATTGAAACATTTGTGATCAGAAATGAAGTGATTTTTTGAAAAAGAAAATATTATGTGGGATGAATTCAAATGCAAAGAAAAATCCATGTAATGTGTAGAACAATGGGTGATGCCCAAGTAAGTTTGATATAATAGTAGCTAGAATAGTGGACTTCTTGGACTTTTTACCCTAAATTTTTCTAATTTTGAAAAAAAAGAAGAAAAGGAAAGAATTATGTGATTACAAAAAGAAAATTAATAGAAATATGAATAAGACATCTTATAGGAAAGAAAAAGATATTAGTTGATAGAGAAGAAATGAAATTTTTGATAGAGAACAAAATATTGTAAATAATGAGCTTTCTTGGATGAGAAAGTGAGCTACACCATCGGACAAGAAAAGTTCCCTGGGTGATTATTATTGGAGAAGTATGAAAGGTACGTATGGTATGTTAAATTGATTGTGTGGGATTTTTATGTCACAATCAATTTGAGCTTGAAATTGTACATATGGTTTGTGAAAATGTTACCATTAAAAATGTATGAAAAGTCCTATGTTATGCATTTATTGTTTTGATATTTTTTTAGAGGGTTAGATTGTGGATGTATTGAGATTTTAAATTTTTTAGAGGAATCAACTTATTAAATAGTGGATTGATTATAAAATGTGGACATACACTAAAGGACTAATTTATGTTATATCTTTGAGTTATTTTAATTAGTTGATTTTTTTGGTGTAAGTTTAATATAAATTTTAGAATATCTACCATTACTTAAATGGTTACATATATTCTTTGAAAGATAAATGATATGTTTAAGATTACATGGATAAGTTTTCGTGTTTTTATTCCAAGTCTTGCTTCAAATCATACTTAATGAAATATTGATAAAACCTTTGAGACAATATTTTTGTTGCTTTATTTTTATTTTTAATTATTGATTTTTAGTAATGTTCATTTAGCAAGCAATAAAAATGTATAAGAATACCATGTAATTAATATTGCCAAGTTGAAAACTAGAAGCTGTGAATTTCATTAATTTAAAGTCAGTTATTTAATTAGGTAGTATCTCGTTGATGATTTTATATTTTTAATAAAATTGTTTTATATTGATTTTAATTAGTTTTCCTTTTTTTTTAATTAAAATTGTGATTTTTAAATAATCTATTGATAACTGATTAGATTGCCATAACTTAAATTGTTGTTTTATGTTATTTTGCACAACTTATGCCATTGTTATTTATATTTATATTATAAAAATCAAAAAAGTTTATTGTTTTTTATTTTTTAGAATATATAAAATTTTTAGAAGTAAATGTAATTACTAGGTTATTCTAGTTCTTTAAATTTTATATTACAAGTTTTTTAAAATTATAAAGCAGAAATTATATAAATTATTAAGATTACTTATTCTTCATACACTAATTTAAAAAAAAAAAAAAACTAACAAGGTGCTGTTCTATTCGAATCATACAGATTTTGAACACATTTTTGCTATTAATATACAAGAGTTCAAATCTTGGAGAAGACTCTTGATAGGAAGGAAAAAAACCATTAATGCTCATATTCCCAAATGGTTGTCCACTTGACTATCATTAAGTTCACCAACAAATAAGAAAAAAAAGAACTACTCACAATCTCAAGTAGTTCATGACCTAACAAACAAGCAACATGATTGAAATGTTTGTGGTTAAGAAGAAATAATAAATATTTTCAAAAATGAAATATAATATACGTGGGATGAATTCAAAAGACAAAGAAATAGCCTACATAACGTATTGAACAAGGTAGTTGATAGCAAAAGTCAATTAAAATAGATTGTTAGGCGCTTTTTTTTTTTCTCATCACAAAAGGTAAGCACGTTATGCAATGTAATAAGCAATAATAAAGAGGGAAACAAGTTACATATTCAATGATTGCACATTAAATTTTAAACATAATATATTTACACATTTTGAACGTACCATCTTATCTATCCATAAATCATGCATTGTGTTGACCTGGCCTTTTAAGAAACGTTTAGGAGGGGATGAAGACCTAGAAAACATAGGGAAAAGGTTCATTTGCCTCTAATTTATTATATGCAATGAGTTCAAAAGACAAAGAAAGACCCATGTAACATATATAACAGTGGTTGATAAAAAAGTCAATTGTCATAGAGGATATCAAGTGAATATGATCAAATAAGATAGGACAGTATAACAGTGTATCTTAAGAGTGGATTTCTCAGTTATTTTTGTTCCTGCTAAAGATTATTAAATAGATTTTATTTTGAAAAAATTGTGCTATTCTCACAAAATTATTTGTACTATATTGTCATATAAGATAAATAAATATTGTTTGTATTTATTGTGAGTAGCAATGTGGTGAGAATAATTAGTTAAATATATTTTTGTATTTTGAAATATTTTTTACTGATTGAAGGCATGGTAATTAAATCACTTAAATACACTTAAGATCCTATATTCAAACTCAAATATTAAAGCAAAAAAACTTTAACCTTATGTTTGGTTGGAGGAATATGAAGGGGTAAGGAGTGATTGTAACTAAAATCCCTTGTTTGGTTCAAATTTTTGGAAAGGAGAGAGGGAAAATAAGAGGTCCCAAATCCCTTCTCTCTCCATTCTAACTCCCCTCCAAAAGTGAGAGAATTTGGAAGGGAGAAATAGTTCTTTAAAAATTTTAAACTATGATGATCAAATAATCCTCAATTATCTTTTTTAATTCTAAAGTTACTTTTATCTCTATAACTTAACAATCATCTTTCTTTTAAAAGGTATAACAGTGCATTACCTTCTAATTTAAAATCTCTCATTTTCCTAACCAAATAAGGGGAGAGAAAATATGTAATGTTAGTCAGTATAATTTACTAATTATATATTATTTTTTATAATTCATTGCATTATGATTTACGGACTTCAATTCTGCACTCACAATTAGTTAATATTATGTCAGACACACTAATGAAAGGAGCTATTTTTTTGGTGAAGGTATTAGTTGTTGCAATTTGTAAAGCTATATTTCACCAATAAAAAATATTTATACAACATTATTATATCATAAGAAATCTTATCTGTGAATCATTATGAATTGAGCTCCTTTAAAATGATGGATGTATTTTACTTTAAGTGAATTAGAATTCATCACCTCCATATCTACCTGTTAGAAATAATTGTAAGTATATTACAATTAGTATTGAGAAACTTATATGATGTCATAGTTACAAAGCTAGCTTGTTTTCACTTGAGTCATGTGAAAGGAAAATTGTGGTGTAGACTTAACTTTCCAAGTCACCACTTAGTCATTTGCTATAGTCCCATCCAAATCTGTTATTTCTATCAAGGAAATTACATACACAAAAAAGTGTGGATACCAATTTTAGATTCTAACTCACCCCAATTCTTTTTCATTAAAAATTTAGAGTTTTTAAAGCTTTGATAGAAGTCACACATTTAGACCCAATTAATTTGAGTATTTCCTCAATTAGGTTGGTGTATCCCACATATCACAACTTTCTCATGATTGAAACATTTGTGGTTAAGAAAAAATAATACTTTCAAAAGTAAAACATCAAATACGTGGGATGAATTCAAACGGCAAAGAAAGACTCCATGTAACATATTCAACGGGGTGGTTGAGGGCAAAAGAGAATTGAAATAGATTGTTAGGTACATTTTTCTCATCATAAAAGGCAAGCATGATATGCAATGGTAAAGACGGAAATAAGTTATATATTCAATAATTATAAATTAATTTTTAAAACTAATATATTTGTGTATTATGGACACATTATCTTATTTTTTTATAAACCATGTATTGTGTTAACGTGGTCTTTTAAAGAACGTATGGGAGGCAATGAAGAAAACATAAGAAAAGTTTCATTTGCTTTAATGTGCTGAATGCTAGCCACCATAGACTCATTTGTTTAAGTCCCATCCAATTATTCAAGTTAGCTTTGCAATTGAGAAGAGAAAATAGTTTTAGAAAAGTAAGATATGGGATGAGTTCAAAAGACCAAGAAAGACTCCATGTAACGTGTACAACGGTGGTTGATATCAAAGTCAATTGTAGTAGAGGACCACAAGTGAATATGATAGAATAAGATAGGATAACCTGTAAAATGGTGTATCTTAAGAGTTGGTTTCTTTGTTATTGTTTTTTTAACTAAAGATTACCATACAATCCTTATTTTCAAGAAAAAAATTTGTAAGAATATGCTATTGAAATTAGAAAATTATTTTCACTATATTGTCTTACAAAATATAAATTTTGTATTTATTTATTGTGCATGTCAATGTTGTTAGAATAATTAGGTGACGTATACTTTTTGATTTGAAAATTTTTTTTGTTATTGGAGATATAGAAAATCACATAAGCACACACAAAATTTTGAATTTAAATTTAAATACTTAAGGAAAAAATTTCCATGATAATATCGTATATTATTGCATCATTAAAATGTCGATTCTGATTTTGAAATATATAATATTACTCAATCTAATTTATCAATTATATATTATTCTTTATAATCTATCGCATTATGATTTACAGACTTCAATTCTCTACTCACAATTAATTAGTGTCATGGCAAACTAACTAATATATGAAAGGAGCTATTCTATTTGAGAAGATATTAGCTACTGTAGTTTGTAAAGTTATTTCACCAATGAAAAAAATCAGCACTTGGAAAAGTAAAAGGTTAAATGTTGTTGCGTAGCCAACACCATAAAAGAAAGGATTGAATCTCACCTTTCACTGGGGAGAGAGAATACATTATATGAATAAAATTGTTTTAATTTGGTGAAGTTAATTTCAGCTACTGATATATAGAAATTCGTAGCTACTACCTTCCCTTTCTATTCATAACGTTATTATGTTTGATTATAGATGGGCATATTAGGAAGGTTAAATGCAGTAACCGAACAACTGACTAAAATTGAATTTTAATGGGTTTGATTCAAGCTCATCTGTTTTGTTCTATTTACATCACCCTTACCTTTATTTATGTGTATATTCTTGCGTTGACTTAGTGTATAAGTTGCATATGTTAAGAGTTAAGAGTTCATTTAATGTAACTTCAATAATTACCAATTAATGTAACTTTAACAGTTGGCTCTCAAGTTTAAAAAAGTATAATTATGATTACTTAATAAAAAGTTATTGGTTGTAGTTTAGAGATACCTTGGTTGCTGGTTAAAGTTATTGGTTGCAATTTAGAGCTGATGCAAATTAAAAATTATATAAATTAAAAATTGAATTAACATAGAATTATATAATAGGCTATTAGGAGTACCAAGATTAATGTTAAAAGCTTTTATAATTTGTAAAAACTCATCCTAATTTTAAACCATCACCCTACCATTGGTATCAAGAAAGGAAAAGATTCGATTGTACAATCTATAAATATACAAGTAACTTTGGAGAATATTTTGGAATTAACATACACGAAAATAATAGTAAAATTTAATTTTATTGCTTTTGCATGAATTTTAAAATATTTATTGTATATAATTGATGCTATTAAAAAATAAATATGGGTTTGTATAAATTTTATAACATTTATTTGGTGTCACGTTGGCAAAATAATTTCATTGACTTATACTCTAAAATTTTAAAGTTGCCTCTATTTGTTTTATCAAAAATTGTAATCTTTGTTGAAAATTTATGTACGGCCATTAATATCATGCTTCATGTTTCAGGAATAAAATATACATATTTAGATAGCATATATTAAGATACAATTTGAATACCACTTGCATTCTCTAACGTGTGTTGGTGGCTTCCACATAGAAAAATGCGCATAAAATTTAATATAATAATTAAACAGACCTTGTGAAGGAGATAGGGAAAGTGCACAACACTTACATTGTTGCTTTTTGCACTTTAGCAACTTTTGTTCTATACCATTGACCAAGTCAAAGGCAATTGTAGAAGATACAATTTTTCAAAATCATACTAAATTTATCTCTGTCGAGAAAGCTACACAAAATAGTTGAATTGTTGCTTTATATTATTTTGTATTAATGTGGTCATTGTTATTCATATTTATCTTATAATTAGGAAAAAATTGTTGTTTTTGATTTGTTTAGAATATAGAAAATCTTTACAAGTGGGAAGCAGATGTAATTACTACATTATTGCAATTTTTTAAATTTGAAATTATAAGTTTCTTAAGATTATAATGCATAGATTATATAAATTATTTAGATTACTTATTCTTCACACATTATTAAAAAATAGCAATCGATAAGTTAATGACCCAACAAACACGGAGCTTGATTGAAACTCTTGTGGTTAAGAAGAAACAAAATTTTCAAAAATGAAATATCATATATATATGTGGGATAATTCAAACCACAAAGAAAGACCTCATGTAACGTGTTGAATAGGGTAGTTAACAGCAAAAGTCAATTGAAATAGATTGTTTGGTATTTTTTTCTCTACATATTCTTAGACAAAGACCCCATGTAACTTAATGTGTTGACCTAGTCTTTTAAAGAACGTATGAGAGGGGATAAGATTAAGAAAACGTAGGAAAAGGTTCATTTGCTTTAAATATATCATATGGGATGAGATTGAAAGACAAAGAAAGACTCTATGTAATATGTATAATGATGGTTGATAACAAAGTCAATTGTAATAGAGTACAACATATGAATATGATAGAATGAGATAGGACAACGTTTAGAACGGTGTATCTTGAGAGTTGGTTTCTTTGTAATTGTTTTTTTTTCCTACTAAAGATTATCACACAATTTTTTTTAACAAAAAATATGAAAGAATTGTGCTATTCTTATAATATTATTTCTACTATATTGTAACAAAAATAAAAAAGATTTGTATTTATTTATTGTGCACAATAATATCATGAGAATAATTAAGTAGAATATACTGTTTGATTTTGAAAAAAAATTGATACTTAGAAGTGTGACAAATTACTTAAACACCTACAAAAGATTCTAAGTTTGAACCTAAGTACTGAAGGAAAAAAAACCCAAAATGATAGTGAATGCTACTATATGATTAAGCTATTGGTTCTGATTTTGGAATATGTAGTATTAGTCAGTATAATTCTTTATAATGTTGGTTCTTGTTTTAAAACTCAGTTTTCATACAAACTCAATCAAAACAACAAATTAAAGGTTAAAATTAAACCTGAATAGTATGCCTGAATGTGATAAACTTTCATCAATATTTTCAAAATGAAATAAATGCATTAAGTAATTAATATTAATTAATTTAGCATAACTATATACACTTATTGTACAATATTTTTATAAAGATATGAGATATAATATATATGGACCTTTCTGTAAATTAACTAACTACATTATCAGTGTATGAGAAATGAATTAAACGTTCAATTATTTTATCAAATCAAAATTTCAAAGTGATTCTCATTCCGTTGAAATCTAAAATAAAAAATATTTATTTGATATTATAGATATAGAAAATGTTTCCTATTAGTTGAATAAGAACTCCTATCAACTCATAAGCATAACTTCATCATGCTTTGTGATTAAAATATTATACTATCTAATGATATGTAATGATCAAAACACTTGTATTGTCTTTTGGTTATGTCCAATCTTAAGTAGTTAAGTTGGAATTCACCACCTTCATACTTACCAATTAGAGATCGCAGTAAAAATGTAATAGTTATTAGTATGAATTAAGCACTAACTTTAACTTGTAGATAAATTGTAGTTAAAATGATTATCAGAGTTATTTTAGTAAAAATGGTATATAAATAAATTACAAATTTTGATAATTTGTAAAAATTGATCCTAGTTTCAAACTGTCACCCCACCATTGTTATTAAGAAAGAAAAAGGTTTGATTGTATAATCCGCAAATACATTTGGAAAGCATTTTCGAGAATTAACATACAGTAAAATTGAAGAGTAAGAGAGTAATCAAGAGTACCATAGAGATCACAGTAAAAAATAATAAAATTTTAATTTTATTACCTTTGCATAAATTTTAAAACTGTTATAATAAATACCTTTGCGTATATAACTCATGCATAAATTTTATATAATAAATAATAAATATTTGTCTATATAATAAATACCTTTGCATAAGTTTTATAACACTTATTTGGGATCATATTGATAAAATAACACATCGAATTACACTTTAAAATTTTAAAGTTGCATTATTTTTTTTTTTTGTGTCAAAAATTGTAATTTTTGTTGAATTTATGTACTACTTTTCTCTTAAAGAGTGGCATATTTATTTAGATATTTATATGAATGGGAGGGAGGGACCAGCTTGTCTCTGGGGTTGATTTGCTTTAACTTTAGTAGTCACTGCCAATTCATTTGCTTCGGTCCCACTCAGTAGCTAAATTGGTCAATATTTCAATTCTATTGTCTCTGTCAAAGAAATTGCACAACACTTGCATTGTTGCATTCTGCCACAAAGTAAGACCCATTTAACGCGCTGAACGGTGGTTTAATTTGACAAAATCTAGTGATAAAGATGTATCGATAATTCAGTAACAGTTTAGTTAAAGACTAGCTTGAATTTCCAAGAATCACGTGAGAGGAAACTTCTTTGTGTAGACTTGTTGTAGATAGTGGCGGGCAAAAACAAGTTTTTCCTACGTATAAGTGAGATGTTAAATTCATATAAAATAATTTGATGATAATTTGTTTAATGAATGATAATTTTTTAAGCAATAATTTAGTAAAATTTTATTTTTGAAAATAGCAAAATAAAAATGATTACTCCTGGTACCTTTTTCTAATTTCAATTTTAAATATATGTATTTTAAATTATTGTTTCCATTAATTCTCTAATATCTGTGATAGAAATTGAGTGTAATTAATAATTTAGTGAAATAAAAGTTGATTATAATATTTTATTTATAAATAATTGCTTTTCATTTATTACTCATTTAGTGAAAAGGTTCATTTGCTTTAAATGTGATAAATGCTAGTCACCAGCAACTCATTTATTTAAGTCCCATCCAATTGTTCAATTAAGCTTTGTGATTAAGAAGAGAAAATGGTTTCCGAAAAGTATCATATGGGATGAGTTGGAAAGATCAAAAAGGACCCATGTAACATATAGAATGGTGATTAATATCAAAGTCAAATTATAATTGATAGGTAAATTCAATTTTTGATAGCATAAAAGCCTACTACGATATGCAATGTAATCATCATTAATAAAACTAGGAAACAAGATACATGGGGATCATGAGTAAGATATTTTAATAACCTATTGATAATATCATAACAAGGATTAAAATTATTATTTGGCCAAGTTAAGTACATTTCATTTAGAAGAGTTTGTACTAATTGAGGATTCTTCAAATAGTGTTGGGTTATTTAAATTAGTTGATATTTTTGGTGTAAGCTTAATATCAATTTTAGAATGTCTAGCAGTACTAAAATGACTACATTTCTTTATTGAAAGTTAAGTTACATGTTTAAGATTGTGTGGATAAGTTTTGGTGCTTCAAACTTCCAATATTATTTTAAATGTTGTGATTATCCTTTTTAAACTATGTTTTGGGCTTGTTAATAAAAGAACACATATATACATAATTTTACTATATGGTAACAGATCTTATGTATGAATTATTATGAATTTAGATTCTCTAAAATATTGAGTGCATAATTAATACTCTACAAAGTATAAGTGAATTAAAATTCATCACCTCCATATCTACCCATTAGAAATAATTGTAAGAATATTAGAATTAGTATTAGGAAACTTTTACTTATATACATGATGTCAAAATTACAAAGCTAACATGTCTTTTCGTGAGTCACATGGGAGGAAAATTATGGCATAGACTTGATTTTCCAAGTCACTGCTTAGTCGTTTGGTGCATTGCCATCTAATTCTATTATCTCTATTAAAGAAATTACATACATCAAAAAATAGTGTAAATGGGCGGCTTTGGATTCCAACTCATCCCAATTCCTTTTCATCAAACATTTAAGTCATATCATTTAGACCCAACTCATTCAAGAATTCTCAATTACGTTGGTAAATGGTACCCCACAGATCACTATTGTCTCATCATTAAAGGCAAGCATGCTATGCAATGTAATGAGCAATAATAAACAAAAAAATAAGTTACATATTTAATAATTATACATTAAAAATAATATATTTATATATTTTGGATACGCCATCTTGTTTTCAAAAATCACATATTATTTGACTTAATTTTTTGAAAAACATATAAAACAAGATGAAAATTTAAAAATAAATATTTATTTATTTATCATAAATATATATTTATTTATAATATATTTAAAAAAATTATTGTGTAGATTTAACTTTCTAAATCACCACTGCATCATTTGCTTTAATCCCATCTAAGGTATTGATAGCAAAAGTAAAGAAAGATGGGTAGGTGCAAAAACAAAACACGTTATGCATGGTCCCAACTCATTTAAAAGAGAAACAATTCTGCTGCGCTATGTAGATTTCAATCATTTACGGCTAAACTTGAAGCAAATTCTTCAATTAATGAAAATAGCAATATGAAATCAATTAAAGTCAAAGTCAAAGTAAAGTTAAAGTCATATCAATTAACATAAAGTAAAGATAAAAGTTTATATTAAGCAAAGTTAAAGTCATGTCTAAAATTGTTGCTTTATATTATTTTGTATGAATGATGTTATTGTTCTTCATATTTATATTATAATTAGCAAAAAATTTCTAGTTTTTATTTGCTGAGAATATCGAAAATCTTTATTAATTATAGGTAGAAAGTGGATGTAATTACTAGGTTATTGTAGTTCTTTAAATTTTAAATTATAAGTTTCTTAAAATTATAATGCAAAATTATAGAAATTAATTAGATTATTTATTTTTCACACACTGATAAAAAAAAAGTAACTAATAAAGTGTTGATTTATTGAAAGCATGTTAATTTTTGGTGAGCATTAGCTACTAATTCTAAGATGAAAAACCTTTATTAAAAGGATACAATGGTTAATACTCTAACTCTTAAATAATTACCCACTTAATCATCATTGAATTAAAAAAATAAGAAAGAGAGCATTACTCCCTGAAAAAAAAAATCACATTTTCAATTAGTTTGTGACCCAACAAACAAGGAGCGTGGTGGAAACATTTGTGCATGAGAAGAAATATTTTTAAAAATGAAATATCATATGTGGAATTAAGTCAAACGACAAAGACAAACCCCATGTAACGCATTGATCGGGGTGATTGACATTAAAAGTCAAATGAAATAAATGTTAGGTACTTTTTTTCATCATAAAAGGCAAGCACATTATGCAAAGTAATGAGTAATAATAAAAAGGAAAAGAAGTTATATATTCAATAGTTATATATTAAATTTAAAAAATAGTATATTTATATATTTTGGAGACACCGTTTTATCTTCCCATAAATCACATATAATGATGACTTGGTCTCTTAAGAATATTACAATTAATATTGTGTTGACTTGGTCTTTTAAGAAATGTATGAAAAAGATTCAGTTTAATATACATGTATTTCTTTTAATTATACTAATGATATCACGATTACATAGCTAACATCTCATTGTTCAATTCATGTGAGGGAGAAACTGTGACATAAACTTGACTTTCTAAGTCACCATTTAGTCATTTGCTACAGTCCCAACCAATTCTAATATCTTTATCAAGGAAATTACATACACAAAAAAGTGTGAAAGGGTGAATTTGACTTCTAACTCATCCCAATTGATTTTCATTATAAAATTAAAATTTTAAAGCATTAATGAAAGTCATATAATTTATTTAGACCTAGCTCATTCAAAATTTTCTCTATTAGATTGGGAAATGGTTTCCCTCATATCATTACTTTTTCATAAAAAAAGGCAATAATGTAATGAGCAATAAGTATATCTTAAATTTAAAAATAATATATTTACATATTTTGAACACACCATCTTATCCTTCCATATATTACATATTAAAAATAAAGATGGAAATAATTATTAAGCGTATACACTGTAAGGTTGACTTTCATGGATGATATCATTCACATCCAAACTCATTCGAAAATCTCTCAATTTAGTCATAACCTAAATATATGACTACTTTTCTTCTTCAAAAATAAATGTTATGTTTTGATTAAAATTTAAATATAAGGAAGATAATAAGAGAAAATAAAATATAAAAATCAACAAGGAAAATAAAGAAACAAAATAAATCATAAAATTAAATTACATATTTTGATTTGTTTTTTATTTTATAAACATCTCAAAACTAAAATCTGTTAAGATTATACCATCTTATACAGTAAATGTGAAATTAGAAAATTATAGTTAAGACTATTTTAAAAATATTATGATGAATTAACTTACATTAATTTACAACTTTTTTATAATTGAAATTATGATTTTTTTATTAACTTTTGATAATTTGGTGACACTGATTTAAATTATCATATTGCCAAGTTAAATACTTTCGATTACCTTTTTTTATTTTGGTGATTTCAAGTGGTCTTTACTTGCTTTTGTTAGTTGATATTTTTTACGCAAGTTTTCTTAATAAATATTTTCTTTGTTACCTTTTTTTCTACTAAACTATAATTATTGTATTATTTAGATTTCTTTTTTAAATGAATTTTTGAATGTATTTATTATTTCTTGTAATTTGCCACATCACTTTTCTTTTTTAGAGTTTTATTTTCTTAAAAGATCTTTGTTGTATAATAAGTGTTGATGGAAGTGATTTCAATCATTTACGGCTAAACTTGAAGCAAATTCTCCAATTAATGAAAACAGCAATTACACCAACAATATGAACTCAATTTATAAATAGTAAAGTTAAAGTTGTGGAATCAATTAATATAAAGTAAAGTTGAAGTGCTGAAATCAATTTATATAAAATAAAGTTAAAGTTGTGAAATTAATGAATAAAAGTAAAGTGAAAGGTGTGAAAACAAATTATATAAAGTAAAGTCATGAAATCAATTTATATAAAATTAAAGTTATACAAACTATGACTGCAAAGTCAAAAGTTTTATGGTGTAATTTGTGTTGTGAAGCCTAGGTATGCACATTTATTTTAAAATATGTTTACATAATTTATTATTGCTATATATTCCTTATAAGTTTTTAAAAAGACCTTTATTTATAAATTTATATATCTCCTCAAATATAGCAACTTGTCACTGCACTCAATGAAGCAAATTAAAAATTATTAATGATATTAAAAATTGCAAATATTATTAAACATGGTAGAGCATTGTTTTGAAGTAGAGTTAAACTATTATCAGAGTTATCTTTGAGCAATTTTTAGTTTTAAAGCTCTGAAACTATTTTTACAATTTTAAGTTCTCATATTTTTCACATATTATGCTCCTTTTTAAATAGTAAGTGAAAATAGATAATTATTAAAATTCTAAACTTCTTAATATTTTTATTTTAAAAATATAAGAAAAATTGAATTGACATGGAATTATATAATAAGCTATAATGTGCATTGAGGTTAATGTTAAAAATGTTCATAATTTGTAAAAACTGATCCTAATATTAAACTATCACCCTGCCATTGGTATAAAGAAAGAAAAAGGTTTAATTGTATAATCTATAAATATACAAGTAACTCTAGAAAATATTTCAAGAATTAACATATACGGAAATAAATAATAAAATTTAATTTTATTACCTTTGCATGAATTTTAAAATATTTATTGTATATAATTATGCTATTAGAAAATAAACATTTGTCTATATAATAAATACTTTTGCATAAATTTTATAACACTTATTTGGTGTCACACTGGGAAAATAATTAATTGACTTATACTTTAAAATTCTAAAATTATCTCTATTTTTTATCAAAATTGTAATCTTTGCTAAAAATTTATATACAGTCATCAATTTCATGCTTCATGTTTCAGGAATAAAATGCACATATTTAAATAGCATATATTAAGATACAATTTGACCACCACTTGCATTCTCTAACCGTGTTTGTGGCTCCCACGTACAAAAATGCACCTAAATTTTAATATATATAATTAAACGGACCTTGTGAACAAGTTGTTGATAGAGAAATTGCACAACAATTACATTGTTGCTTTTTGCCATTTTAGCAACTTTAGTTCTGTACCATTGACCAAATCAAAGTCAATTGTAGAAGGTACAATTTTTGATAATATAACCTGTTATGCAATGTAATCACCATTAAGTAAGAAGAAAATAACACTTAAGACGGAGAAAGGAGATGAGTAAGTGTGTATGGCTGGGTTTGTTGATATTGATTCTATTACAAGGTTGCTCTGAAGGCTGCTTGAAGCAAGAAAGAGATGCTCTCTTGCTTCTCAAATCCACTTTGAACAACTACTACTGGCAGTTTGATGATTAGGAGGATGGCACAGACTGCTGTCAATGGGAGAGTGTTTATTGCAACACCACTACAAGGCGGGTGGAAAATCTCACACTTTCTGGAGCATGGAATGTTGACTCATGCAGATCATTGGTATTTGAATTTCTCGAATTTCTTAGTCTTTGAACATCTAATGCATCTCGACTTAAGTGCGAATAATATTATCGGTTAAGTACGTCTTATGTCTTGCAGTTAATTAACTTTAATTTTGTTACTATTAATTCTAGAATATTATGAATAACTTTAATTTTACAATTTGTAGGATCCAAAAATTTAACTTCGAGGTTAAACAATTTGGAAGTCCTTGACTTGAGTGGAAATCAACTTAATGATAGTAGTCTTTCATCATGTTTGAGTTGGTTTTCTCACCCATTTTTTAAGTCACTATACTTAGAAGATAACCGTTTGACTGCAAAATCAATTCATGGTGAGCCTAGCACTTTCTTTTTAATATTTTATATATTTACACTAGTACCTAGTTTTTTATAGTTTGATAGTGGTCATTGAAGATAGTGCTTTATTTCATATTGAGATAAATTTGATGAGATGAAAGATAAAGCATTCAATATACAAAAAACATGTGGTATAATAAGAACATTACCTTGACAATGATCAAATGGATTAGGGATTTTAATTATGGGAATAATTTTATTTCTAGTAACTACTGGGAGTAATTAATTAATACAAAATCCTATCATTATCCTTTAGAGAATGTGTCTACAATTTTTAAATTCAAATTTATGTATTATCGAATTTGCATCATAGTGAAAGAAACTAAACCCTCCTGCAAAATCATATTGAAATTGCCATTAAATATATAAAGACTAATCAGTAATTTTATTTAGAATTCAAACCCAAAATAATATAAAAATCACATATAATTACCATTAAAAAGATAAAATAATTGATAATATCATATCATAATAAGACAAAAGAAATCACTAACGAAAATTCATAGCATAAGAGTAGTATGTGTAACATTTGTTCATACAGTCAAATTCATCTATTATTAAATTGTTGACACAAGTTTCATTGCATAAATGAAACTCAACTATAAAATAGGAAGTGGATTTTTTTTTTTAAAAAATTTTACAGTAATAGTAAGAACAATACCTCTTGCTATACTAACATATAAAAAATGTGGAATAGTAATAACAATGCATTAATAAATATATTTCTCAATTTAAATATATATAGTGTGCTTCTAAAGCTGAAAGCAAAAGTTGTTTGCACTGCTTTAGATTATTTCTTTATTGATTTAGTGTTTCCATTTAGCTTTCTTGATTGGTTTAGAGCCCCCAATTTGTTTACTTTATTCTGTTTCATCGTTAACAACTTTGTTCCATTACCTTCCCGCCATTCTCTCATTTTTGTTCCATTCCATTTGATTGATGAGAAATATCGGAATAAAGCATAAGGGTTGTGCACCACACTATCATTGTTAAAAACAGCAAATTAATTCTTAATTATTTATTTGCTTAGAATTTTTCTTATTATTATGATGAAAAGTAGAATGAGATTAAATTAAATATATTGCTAACTAATATATAACTCAAATAAATAATTGATGCAGGTTTATCTTCCACATTGACCAATCTAATGGTTCTTGACTTGAGAGGCAACAACTTCAATGATGGTGACATTACATCTTCTCTTAGTAAGCTTTTGTCCCTAAAATTTTTTACTATAGTGGACAGTTAATTGATTCTGAAATCAAATAGAAGTAATATCTCATTTTATTAACTATATATAAATTTTGAATTAACATTTCTTTAAATATATATATATATATATATATATATATATAAATTGTTGTCTTTGCTTACTAGTTTTCTCTTAAAAAGCGGCATATGACTAAATGAGGACTTATTAGCAGAAAATGCATTTATTTAGATTTTTTTGTATTGGAGGGCCCATCTTGTCTTCATCATGGAAATTACACAACACTGGCATTGTTGCTTTATGCCACTTTAACAACTTTAGTTCTGCACCATTGACCAAGTCAAAGTCAATTGTAATAAATTGGAAGGAACATTTTTTTATAATATAAAAGGCAAGGCTGTTATGCCATGTAATCACCGTCAAGCAAGAAGAAGAAAATATTTAAGACATAGAGAAGAGATGTGTAAGTGTGTACAGGTGGGTTTGTTGATAGTGATTCTATTACAAGGCTGCACCTCTGAAGGCTACATGAAACAAGAGAGGGATGCTCTTTTGTTTCTCAAAGCCACTTTCAACAATAGTTACTTAACTGGATGGATGGCACAGACTGCTGTCAATGAGAGAGAGTTCACTGCAGCACCACTACAAGGCGATAGGAAAATTTGACTCTTTTAGATGTGTGAAATGGTGACTCATATACAGATTATTGGTATCTGAATTTTTTAAATTTCCTAATCTTTGAACATCTAAAAAGTATTGACTTACGTTGGAATAACAAGGTTGTGTTGAATTTGAAGGTAGGCACATCTTATGTCTTGCAATTAATTGACATAAGCTGTCTGAAATCACTTTATGTAATGACAACCATTTGGAAGGATTAGTGAATATAAGCTGTTAGTTGTTTGTACATTTAATTTATATGTGCTTCCTCCCGTATATATGCTTTCTAAGCGAACAAATTAAAACCATGATACATTACGTAGTAGCTAATATAATATATATAATCTGTCTTTCAGAATTGAATATTCTTAGAAAGTTAAAAAAAAACTTGATGTTAGTATAGTATCACTAATTTTGTTCAGCATCAAGGTATGTATCCAATTTAAATGAAAGGGCATACTGCCCAACTGTGAACTATTAAGATTTTAATTACAAAAATATTAAATGAAATTGTTTTATTTTTAACAGATGATGTGCGATCCTTATTGCCAACTAATCTAGAAATCCTTCACTTGGATGGCAACAAATTTAGTAATAAAATCTTATCATCTTTTAGAGGGCTTCAATGTTTGAAATCACTTTCTATAAGTGACAACCAACTGGAAGGATCAATAGATATAAGTGGTCAGTACTACTTTTAATTAATTAGCTTATCAATTAAGCTTTTATAAATTTGTTTTGTTTGTGAATAAATTAAAAATCATCATACTTTATGTAGTAGCTAATTTAATATTTATCATCTATGTCTTTTAGGATTGACTACTCTCAGAAAGTTAAAAATGCTTGATGTTAGTCGCAATAATATCATAGATTTTGTTGTCTATCAAGGTATGTATATATCTATTTGAACTTGTTCTATGATCATGGAAATACAAAAGATTGAAGGTTTGTCCTGAAATTATATTGTATTTCATAATTTAATAATTCTTAATCTAGTTTCCTCAATTGATAATAGCTATATACATCAATCTATTTCAAAATTATTTTTCATGAAATTCATAACAATAATTTCAAAGTATTTAGGGTGCATATTGATGTATCAAACAAAACATACAAGAGCTTAGCTGAAAATATTAATATTAGAAGAATTAAGATTGAGGAGCATGTTATCTTTGAAAGACAAAATTTTAATTAGTCAAATTGGTTTTATCATAGAATTACAGCTTTGATGTCTCAATCTATGATAATGTCTTACAGGGACAAAATGTCTAAGCAATTTAAAGAAACTTCTGTTAATTAATTTAACTATAGATGGAAGCAAGCTGCAAAGGTCTCTAAGAGCTTTCCCGTCAATTAGGATACTTAATATGAGTAACAATGATTTCAAAGGACGAAGAGTTATAGCTTCTGGTAATTATTTGTACTTACACATGTTCTCAGTTTGCCATTGCACACATATAGATATAGGATAATAGCACTAATTCATTCATATTACTATTATAATTTTGTGCAGATTTTGGTGAGTTGCACAATCTAGAAGAATTGAGATTGGATTATTCTTCAAACATAGGAAATGAGTTTTTTCAAAGCATTGGTGCTTTGACTTCTCTCAAAGTTTTTGATATGGCTGATTGTGCAATCAATGACACCCTTCCTACTAGAGGTAAATAAATTACCTTTGTCATTGAGGAGCATTGCATGTTATTTATATATATTTACTTTGTGTTGGTTTTATAGTCTGATTTTAGATTTTAAATTAATATCTCCTTGATCATTCTCTTTTCTCAATGTCCCTCACAAGAAAATATTGTGCAAAAATAAACTTTTCAGGTTGGTCAAAACTAAACAAGTTGGAAGAGTTATATCTAAGCAATAATGAGTTTGAGGGCCCACTTCCCTCATCATTTTGTAATATGACTTCTCTTCAAATCTTGTATCTTTTGGGAATAACTTCATTGGAAATTTGGCTTCCAACCTAGCATGCCTTATGTCACTTGAAGATTTAGATTTTAGAGGCAACCAATTCAAAATCCCTGTATCATTCTCATTTTTAGCCAATCATTCAAACCTAAAGTCCCTCGTTGGTACCAGTCAATTACTACCTGATCCACACCCCAATTCTCAAACTTGGGTTCCCAAATTTCAATTAAATGAGTTTGAATTACATTCAATAATAGTGGCCAGTCCTCTTCCACTTCCTAGATTTCTATTCTACCAATATAATTTGACCATTATAGGTTTGAAAGGTTGGAATATCAATATAGATTTTCCAAATTGGTTGTTAGAGAACAACACAAAATTGATAGATTTTGTTCTCACCAATTGCTCAATCATTGGTAATTTCCAATTGCTGTCACAACCAAATCCCAACATTTGGAGAATTGATACATTTGGCAATGCCATAATAGGTCATCTTCCAAGTAGCAATTACACTTCGATTTTTCCAAATTTGCAAATTCTAATCTTGTCTTCAAATGCAATCCATGGCTCACTTCCTCATGCCATTGGTCAAATGAAATCCCTAGTTGGATCTGTGTAACAATTATTTGTCTGGATCTATTCCTATGGAGTTCTTTAAACTTGGAAATCTTGGATATTTAGATCTCTCTAAAAATAACTTGTTTGGTTCTATTCCATCTTTTTCCAACTCTGCAACTTTGAAATTTATCTATTTGAGCAACAATAGGTTAAGTGGCTTAGACACAAGAAAGTTCAATGAAAGCTCCAATATAATGAAGATTCTAGATCTTAGCCACAATGATATATCCAGTGGAATTCAAGACTTGATTTGCAATTTAAATGACACTACACTACAAGTTCTCCTCTTGAAAGACAATCACTTTATAGGCCAAATACCAAAACAGTTATGCCAATTTACACATTTAACAATTATTGACTTTTCTAATAATAATATTTTTGGTTGTGTACCCAATTGCCTTGGTAGTATGCAGTTCAAGAATGAGAGTCATATAAGATATTTCAGAGCAAGCAATGGTCCATTTTTCTTGCTGCAACAAGTAGCATTCACAAATAAAAACCGATTTGACACATACAAGGGGTACATTCTTGAACATACATATGTAATTGATTTATCACAAAACATGCTAAATGGGAACATCCCACCTGAGCTTGGAAACTTGACAGGTATCCAATCAATAAATCTATCTCACAACCACTTGGTAGGTCCAGTCCCAGCCTCATTCTCCAAGTTAAAATTTATAGAGAGTTAGGATCTTTCTTTCAACAAGTGGTAAAATCCCTTCTGAACTGACAGAGTTGACTTCTCTTGAAGTGTTTAGTGTGGCACATAACAACTTATCGGGTTCAACACCCAATAGAAAAGACCAATTTATGACCTTTGATGAAAGTAGTTATGAGGGCAATCCTTTTCTTTGTGGACCTCCACTAGAGAAAAGTTGCACTAGTGTTATTGAACAATCAAATGGCTCAACTTCTAATGAAGACAATGATAATGGTTTCTTGGACATGGAAGTTTTCTATATCAGTTTTGTGGTATCTTATACATCGGCATTGATGGTATTGGCAATTGTTCTATGTATAAACCTTCATTGGCGAAAGTCATGGTTCTACTACATTGAAGTTTATATCAACAATTGCTACTACTTCGTGCTCGACAGTTCTTGTAAGTTTTTCAACACTAAAAACTTGTAGTACCATGATTAATTTGCTTACATAATTGTCATCTTGCATATGAGTTTAAACAATATTGAAGATGTTCAAAAAAGTGCAACTTAAATGATGCAGTAATCTAAATTAGCATTGTTTCATCATCAACTAATTTTCAAAAGTTATACGACTATGCGTGCCATGGTTCTATTTGGCTAGCGAAGGTCTAAAATGGTTAAAAGCCATATTCCACAAAAGTTAATATCATAGTCCTATTAATACAAGGCAAATATGTTAAAAAAAAAAAAAAGGTAGATAAACTAAACCTATAAAAGAAGGAAATTAATGATAATACGGCACATGTCCAGTATTTATACAATTAAATCTTATCTTCCCATACTTCACATATTATGCTGACTTGGTATTTTAAGTTACTTATACGAGAGGTGAAGACCTAGGAAATGTAAGAAAGGGTTTATTTGCTTTGGATTTGCTAAATGTTAGTCGTTGAAGGGTTAGTTGTAATAGAGGATAATAAGCAAATGCGATAGAAAGAGATAGAACAACGTATAAAATGAAGTTTCTTTAAAAGTTGGCTTCTTTATTGTTGTTTTTAGTTTTATTAACATAAAATTTTTATTTTTCAATGCAAATTTGAATAATGTAAGGCTAGCAAATATAATTTGTCAATCATTATTTATAATTTCTCACATCACGGACTTCAATTCTCCACTTAGAATTAATTTGTATCAACGGCAGGCATACTTATGAAAGGAGCTCTTCAACTGGTGAAAGTATTAGCTGCTACAGTTTGAAAAGTGAAGTGAAACTCTTCGGTTGGTGAAGGTGTTTGCAGCTGCAGTCTGTAAAGTTATGTGAAGTGATTGAATTTGACCTTCACTGTTGACAGAGAATATGAAGAAATAATTAAAAAAAAATACCTTATGCTGTAAATTAGTCATCTGTGTTAGATTATGCATGCATAAGTCATTGGCAGTTTTGTTTGAAAAAATTAAGAAAAATTGGACAAATGCACAAGAAGGGAGAAGAAATACAAAGCCACAGAATCATTACTAAATTTATATCTCGGAGGGACCAACTTGTCTTTGAATGACTAACACAAAACGTAGGTGAGGGTTGAGGATGAAATTTCTACCCATCTAACAGACAGGGCTATCCATGATTTTCCTTCATCTTAATGCATCTTCTCAGGTTGATTTAAATATGTACATATATATATATATATAGACACATACAATTCAATTAATTAGCAGTATAAAATAATTTACCTTATTGGCAATAAATAGAGTAGTCATATGATATGATTTTATTTTGAGTTTTCATTACAATATATGTAACATTTTGTAATTTTTTGCATTTATTGAAGAAATTTTAAAAAGCTCCTATATGTAGGTAAGTGTGAGACCATGGATTGTTAAAATCTGAATAAGTGAAATAAGTGGCAATAATTACTAGTGGAACGAGGGGTCAATGTTGTGTAAATTTGACAAAAATTATGGCATTCTTTATAGCACTCACTTGTTCATACATATCTATAATGAAAACATGCACTCCCAGAATTTTTGTATTTGTTTGAAATATAATTTTGGTGAAACATTTAAATTTCCGTGAGGGCCTTTGATGTGGTTATTGCTTAATTGACTCTTGGCATAGAGTAATTACCATATATATTCACTAACACATTATTGTGAATACAAAGTATTATAATCAAAATACATTATATTAATGAACACTTAAGGTTAATGAAACTTTACTTTCTTGTGGTTATGTTCAATCTTACTTGTGTCTATAAATTAGGGTTGAAATTCTTCATCTTCATATCTACCATTTAGATATGATTGTAAAAATATTCTAATTACAAATAAGAAGTACCAGATACACCAGTATAAAAATAAAATACAACTTTTATACAAATAGATCATAAAACAATTAATTTTGTGTTTTAAATTTTAAAACTTCAAAAACTATTTTTTTTTCAATATTTGATAGCTGATTAAATCTTAGCATGTTAGTACACTTGCTAAACTAGCATGTATAATTTGTGTAACAAAAATGATATTTTTGGAATAGAATGTATGACGAAATATATTCTTCTTTTGGCCTGATCACATCTAAAATTATTGATTTGATTTAATTGGCCCCAAAAAAGCTTTTTTCAAATTGAAAGTCAACTCAAAATATTAATTAAAATTTGAATGAATTAAACCGATTATTGATCATTTTCATTCCTGCTAATCCATTTTATTTAATTTTATTTGATACTGGTCACCCTTACTTTTATATTGAAATCTTTTAAAATGAGAAATGTACAGATAATCATTGGTAAAAAAATAATAATTTAAATAATTCTAAATTTATAAATTGTTATTCACTTATATTTTATAATAATCTTCATTATTAATTTTTTAAATCAATAGTCATCTATTTATATTTTATTTTATAAAATATACTTCTCACTTAAAAAAATATACTTTCTTTACTTAAGTCGGGTTTAGGAAAAAATCTTATATTGACTTAGTGTATAAGTTGTGTATGTTAAGCTTAATTGTTTCAACTTTGATAGTCATCATGGAGTCATTTGCTTTTACTATAACATACACTTTTTTTTGTTAAAATTATGCCCATCTTATATAGTAAATGTGTAATTAAAAATTATAGTTATCATTACTGAAAAAATAAAAAGCTTATAGAGATTCAATTTATTATAGATTTTAATTAGTTTTTTTGGTGATTGAAATTAAGATGTTTTAATAACCTATTGATAATGTCATAACAAGGATGAAAATTATTATTTGGTAGTTAAAGTTAAGTACATTTCATTTAGAAGAGTGTATACTGGATGAGGATTCTTTAGATAGTGTTGTATTATTTAAATTAGTTGATATTTCTAGTGTAAGTTTAGTATCAATTTTAGAATGTCTAGCATTACTTAAATGACTACATTATTGAAAGATAAGTTATATGTTTAAGATTGTGTGGATAACTTTTGCTGATTTTGTGCCATGCAAGTCTTGCTTCAAAGTTTCAATATTATTTTAAACATTGCAATATATCCTTTTAATTAAACAATATTTTGGGCTTGTTAATAAAACAACACATGTATACATAATATTATTATATGGTAATGGATCTTATGTATTAATTACTATAAATTTAGATCCTCTAAAATGTTTAGTGCATAATTAATACTCTAAAAATTGTAAGTGAATTAAAATTCATCACCTCCATATTTACCTATTAAAAATAAGTGTAAGAATATTTGAATTAGTATTAAGACATTTTACAACCGATGTCACAATTACATAGCTAGCCTATCTTTGTATGAGTCAGCTGGGAGGAAAATTATAGTGTAGACTTGACTTTTCAAGTCACCATTTTTGTCATTCCCTACAATGCTATCTATCAAGGAAATTACATAGACAAAAAAAGTGTGAATGGGTGGCTTTGGATTTCAACTCATCCCCATTACTTTTCATCAAAAATTTAAGTAATATCAGTCAAACCCACTCATTTGAGAATTCTCAACTACATTAATAAATGGTGCCCTACATATCACTATTTTCTCATCATGAAAGGTAAACATGTTATGCAATCTAATGAGCAATAATAAATAGGAAAATAAGTTATATATTTAATAATTATACATTCAATTTTATAAATAATATATTTATATATTTGAGATACAAAATCTTTTTTTTTCTTTCAAAAATCACATATTGTGTTGACTGGTCTTTCAAAAAAAAATGTATAGAAGAAGATGAAGACCTAAAAATAAATATTTATTTATTCATTTAGCTTTCTTCCACACCATATATATTGGTTGAGACCAATGCAGGGAGCTCCTTTTAATCCTTTGAAGTTGTCAATATGGCATATGCCAAAGAAGGAAAGCAATTGCCAACTCTACACCACTTTAGCGCCACCCTAATGACTACGAAGGTAATGAAGAGGAGTGGCTATGATTCCAAGAGAGGGCTGAGATGCAAGGGCAATGTGTGAGGAAATTGCCAAAGTTCCTAAAGAAGGAGGACACATATAATCTAGGTTTTAAACCTAAGAAAGTTGATAGAGTTTAGATGGCTCAAATCTTGAAAGAAAGAAGGTTGACCCACTTGGAAGACCCAGCGGCTAAAATGGGAAGGTTTGTTATCAAAAGCCTCTATAAAACTTTTCTAAGCGCTGGTTTCTAGACTTTAGAACCAATTGTGGCCGTAGAGAGTGTGTAGCATGTTGTTTTGTTGTGTGTTTGACTTTCAAGGTTTAGTAATAAAATGGTTAAACTGGTCATACATGAAGTTTTGGAGATGTTATGGCTTGTATCATTTGCATTCAGTTCATGTAACTCCAAAAGAATGAATTGAGTAGAACGATAATTTTTGCGTTGTAGTTATATGTGGTGAATTGACAATTAAATATGCTGCCGGCACATTACTATAACATCATAAAAGTATTGTTTTATTCATTTATTTGTGTGTGTTGGAGGGGAAAAAAAGCATAAGCATATTAGAAAATACTAGTGCTTTTTATTCTTCAAACAGTCTAAGAATTTCTTAAACATTTCCAATCAAATGCCAATGGCATATTTTATGACTTTTGAAAGCATCTTCTAAAATGTAAGTAGTACTACTTACCTCACTCTTGAATACTTACTTTAGGAGATTTGTAATTTGTTATAAAGATTAATGACCTAGTTTTTGCATGAACATTATGTTCTGTTGCAATCCATAAAAGAGTAGGTAAGCTTTGAGTTAACAATGCTGTCCTTAGTGTATATTTTGTCCGATGGCAGGAATTGGGGTGCTTTATATGTTATTCAAAATTAGGTGTTCAAGTAATAAGGTTTAGAAGAAGTTAATTTGACTGGTTTTATTTGAAGACTACTTCTTGCCCATAACTTGTTTGCAACTATGTCAATTCCACTCTTGTAGGGCATTTGTAGGCTTTTACTGCTAGAAAGGATTCCTACCATGTTCCGAAGTAATAGAACCTCCAGGGGCCGCTATCAAGGTTGACATTTTATTTTGAAGTAATTGCCTTTGAATTTGCTTTTATTCAAATATGTAGCTGTCTTTCACTAAGCTTTTGCATGCGGTCCTTGGGTGCTCAGATTTGTATTGCCATTTGTCCATGCTTTGGTTGAAGGTACAAGTTATGAACTTGAGTGTACTAAATTTTTATTTGACGAATGTACAAGTTATGGAGAAGGTTTAGTCTGGTAACCTGTTTTATTCTCTGCTCCTTTGCCGGTTGAGAATGACACATCACAAAATGAAAAAAATACTTGGGCAAAGTAATGGAGAAATACAATATACTTTATCGCAAGGCCATTCTGGGCCAATTTATGCGGCCACTTTTAGTCTTGTTGGAGATTTTATTCCTTCCTCTTCAACAGACTCAAAAGTATGTTTACTTGATTCCATTTGATGGATCTTTCTTGATCTCTTTCTCATTTTTGGTTGTTATCTTCACTATTTTCTGTGAACTCCCCGTCTTAATTACAGTATTATGTAGTTAATTTAATGGTTGGATTGTTAAAATGACCTTAATTTTCCTCCATTTATCTCTATGTGACTCACTATGTTACTCATAATTTTTGACTAGTCCTATGCCCAGTGTGCTGCGTAATACTTTGGCAATTGGGATTTCTGTTGGATACGATATCAAAGTATATAATTGTAATAATATAATATTTACTTGGAAGGGGAAACCATTAGCTTCTTTCTCATGTACAAAGCTTCTTTTAGGCTAGTTCTACTCAGAAGTATGTGCATTTTTTGCTGTAGTTGGGAGTTATCCACGGTGTACTTGTGGTATTCGCATTTTGCTTTGTTCTCTAGATTGTTACGGCTTCCTTTATGAGTGTTGTGTACATTTGAAGTAAGCACTTGCCTTTAGAGGTTGCTTTTCCAAAAATTGTGGCATTCTTTGCAGCACTCGATTCGTTCATACATATCAATAGTTTGAGAAGGTAAATGGGATTGGACTCCAAATGATCTTGTTATTGAACAAGCTATGAGACTGAGGCATGCTTACACCACAATTACAACTACTGCAGTTTTTAATATTATCAATTATAAGATCCATCTTGACACTATTTTTGTTCACAAGTTTTTATTCTCTAATCGAATTACATGCATATCTATTTGTTTTTATTTGTTTGAAATATAATTTTGGTGAAACATATTGAGGCTGTACTATCAACTAACCTTTAATTGTGCGTCTCAAGATAACACTAGTTCTTTAAGTTCTAGTCATTTAAACATATTTATAGAGAAAAAAATGAAAGTTAGATGACTCATAATCTAAATAAACATTATCTCATTTTCGATCAATTTTAATTGGGTCTCACATAACTCATCAACAACTATGATGTCCGTTGTGAATATTTTGTGCCCAAAATATCATGGAAGTAAAATTAATATTTTTATAATATGTTGAAGAACAGCTTATCTTTCTCAGAAGATAATTATTTATTGTGTTGACCTAACTTTTCAAGTCATTGCCACTAAGGCGATTGCGCGCCAATTCTATGGTCTCTTTCAAGGAGAATATTGCACAGAAAAAATGCCATCTAAAGTGCGGATAGCAGAAGTCAATTGTAATGCATCGGTAGGTAATTGTTTTTTAACGCTTTCATGGAAATGTACCTAATTGCATGTTTGGATTCCAACTTTGACAAAGAAAAAAAAGATCCTAACTCCTTCCGACCAAAGAAAATAATAAAGCTGTATCAATTAATTGTGAGTAACATCATTCATCCAACTTTCTTAGCGATGGCCCAGAGTATATTGAAATTAGAAAATTTTATTTTCATCTTTTAATTTTTGCATAAATTTCACACTTGATAAATTTGTATTTTTAAACTTATTAAGTCTTATAATTTAGTTTATAAAAATTTAATAAATTTAACCATTAAATTTTACAAATTAAGGATTATATAAAAATAAAAGAATGAAGATAGCATAATTCTTAAAATCAATTTACGTTGATATATGATTGTCAAAACACTTTTACTTTCTTGTAGTTATGTTCAATCCTACTTACATGTATAAATTAGGGTTGAAATTCTTCAACTTTATACCTAACATTTAGATAAGATTGTAAAAAATTTATAATTACTAATAGGAAATACCAAATACACGAGCATAAAATAAAATACAACTTTTATATACATAGATTATAAAACAATTAATTTCGTGTTTTAAATTTTAAAACTTTAAAAATTATTTTTTTTAAATATTTGATTGGTAATTAAATCATAGCATGTCATTACACTTACTAAACTAGCATGTATGATTTGCACAAAAAATATGAAAATTTTAGAATAGAATTTATGGCATAAGTATTTTGTTGGGTTTGATCGCATCAAAAGTTATCAATTTGGTTTAGTTGGCCTCAAATACTACATGTATATAACATATCAAAGTTGCATAATATTATCACAATACAAAACAAATTCCAATTTCTAGCTGCCAATTTCTAGTGGATATATCAAAATTCGATTGAAACAATTGATCTTGGAAGAATTTTTTGGCAGATTTAATTAGCTACTAAAAGTGTCATTACTAATATTTTGTGACCACAGTTAAAATCTGTCAGTAATATTATTAATGGTAGATTGCTACCAATAAAATTTAAAAAGATACACAGTAAATTGATTAAATTTCTTACAGTAATTCTACTTTTATCATAGAAGATAATTAATTTTATCAGTAGGTATATCTTCTAGTAAAATGAAAAAACTAGGCATTTTATTTAAGAATTTATTAATTTTACCAACTAGATGTAACCTTGGTAAAATAAATAAAATTTGATTACAATCAATAGCTTGAATTTAACTAGCAATTATAACCCTCAATAAAAAAATAAAAAAATTAACATTACCAATGGATTAAAGCCATATAAAAATAAGTGTTTTTTTTGCATGAACTTATGGAAATGTTGAAGATTTTTTATACAAGAAGTGTATGCTTGTTGCTCTTAATATAATTTCAGTATTAAGACAATTATCTTAAAAGTAACAAGAGCATTATCCTTACCATGCAAAAAATTTTTGACAATGGCATTAGTTCATACTATATGGAGGCATAATGAATTAGAGCAATGAAGATTATGGTCCAACAAGTGTGACCAATCTTCTAAGTTCTAGCAAACAAAATCATGAGAAATAGAATAGAAGTGAGTTTAAAAAAATAAAGAAAATGAATGGTATACCTACATAGGTTGATATACAAACAAGGTCAAGATACAAAAAAAAGAATCAAGCATACTATAATGATGATTAGAACCTAAAAGAAGAGTTAGCTATCAGATTCCAAATTTGATGTTAAATTGTAAGAAGGAAATTAAAGATTGGTTTCTAAGAATTTTGAGAGGAATGGGGTTTTGAACCTTTGAAACTTCCTTTGTCATTTTCTTCAAGTGCATTGCCAAACCCATTAGCCATTTCACCAAAGAGGAGGAAGAAAACAGGCATGGATTAACCATGAACAATAGCTGCTAAACTCCCAAAGATCATTAGCTACTTGTCATAATAGGATCAAAATAACTCTTCTTGTTATAAATTCTACAACTCACAATAAAGTTATAATCAATAAGGATTCATTAAATGAAAATTCTACAACTCACTATGATTCACAGAGAGTGAGTCCAAGTTTGATTCCTGATGATTCACTAGAGAAGGCCAAAAACTGTGATGCAGGCTAGAGTGAGTGAATGAGGGAGAGAAGAGAGGAGAGAATGTGGTGGCAATGGGAGTCTGGGGAGGGGGGCACGGAGAGAGTCTATAGATTCCCTTATAAAGTGATTTTATTAGTGGCTCAAAGTCGTCAATAAAATTTTTAAAAAATTTCAAATATTTTATTGGCAGTAAACAATGACAGGTGAAAAATATTGATGTTGTTTATGCAATCAATCAAAGACATTAAATTTTACCAACAACTACAAACTGCTAGTAAAATATATTGGCACTCATTGGTTACCCCAATGTATGGTAGGCAACCAAGTATAATTTGCATTTTATCGATAGCTTTGACCATTAGTAAAATTATGACATGATAATTGATTGATGTAATGGCAGCCAAATCAATGTTGGTATTTATTTTATCAGTGGCACAGTAGTGGATAAAAAAAGTTGTCATTTTTGCAGCCAATTGATAACATGGTAATTTTTATTAGCAGCCACAACCTGCTGATAAGATAAATTGACACCCATTGACTGCCTTGAGGCATGGTAGCTAACTATTTCAACTTTTGTACTAGCAGCTATTAGCCATCAATAAAATAAATTGGCACCATTGGCTGCCCCAATTCATAGTGGGCAACCATTATAATTCACATTTAACCAATAGCATAAATTAACTTTTGGCGGCTAAATAACCCTTTTCTTGTTTTCATGATGACAAGAATTGCTGGAGAATATGAGTCAATACCTTTCTCAACAACTTTTGATATGCCAACGGATTGCCTAGCAAGAAACAGCCAAAATTGTTCAAAAAATACTTTAACCAGCAGATAAAATCAAACAGTAAAATAAAATTTTGCTAAACAAAACATTAGCCAATTTCCAGCAGGCATAGTTGTCAATACTATTGCCGTCCTTATATCCTTCGCCGGTCAGCCAGTGAATTCTTTGTGCCCTTTGGCAGGAATGTGACATGCAATGTTCCAATCATATTACTAAAGAATATGTATATTTGCAGATAAAACTAAATTCATTTAGCTAACTGACAGACATTGGCTTGAAATTCTGCCAGTTAAAGTATATTTCTTGCTTTATCTGCTAGAAAAATTTGTTGAAAATTGCATTTTTTTTTTTTTGGTCTAATGGTTTGTTGGCCACGACAATTTTGTTGTTCACACTATTTTTTCTAGCAGGAGTTGTTAATATTATTATAAGATCCATCTTCACACTATTTCTGTTCATAAGTTTTTATTCTCTGATCGAATCCTGCTTAAATACTGCATTACATGCATATATATATATATATATATATATAGATCATGCACTGCAAGAAATTTTTATTTGTTTAAAATGTAGTTTTGGTGAAACATTTAAAACTTGAGGCTGTAGTATCAACTAGCCTTTAATTATATGTCTCAAGATAACACTTCTTCTTTAAGTTCTAGTTATTTATAACATATTTATAGAAAAAGAAAGCGTAACTTAGATGACATAATAATCTAAATAATCATTATCTCATTGTCAATCAATTTTAATTAGGTCTCATATAACTTATTAAATAACTATGACGTGTGTTGCTAATAATTAGTGTCCAAAATATTGTGGGAGTTAAATTGATATTTTAAATTTGATATATTTATAATATATTGGAGAACAACTTGTCTTTCCTACAAGATAATTATTGCGTAGACTTAACTTTTCAAGTCATTACCCCTAAGGTGATTGCTTCAGTCCCCTTATATTCAATAAGACCAATTGGTCCATATTGCGCGCCAATTCTATGGTCTCTTTCAAGGAGAATATTGCACACAAAAAATGCCATCTAAAGTGCTGATAACAGAAATCAATTGTAATGCATCGGTAGGTAATTGTGTTTTAAAGCTTTCTAGGAAATGTACCTAATTGCATGTTTGGGTTCCAACTCATCCCAAGTTTGACAAAGAAAAAAAAATCAAACTTTTTTATCGAAAAAAATGATAAAGCTATATCAATTAATTGTGAGTACCATCATTCTTTCTACTTTCTTATTGAAGGCCTCAGATTAATAAAGAGTTATATTAACATTAGGAAAATTTATTTTGCTTTTCCTATTTTGACATAAATTTCATATTTGATGAATGTATACTTTCAAATTTGTTAGATTTTATAGTTTAGTTTAAAAAAATTTAATATATTAAACAGTTAAATTTTGTGAAGTAAAAATTATATAAAAATAGAAGTATAGGAATTGAATAATTCTTAAAATTAATTTATGTTGATATGTAATTATCAAAACACTTTTACGTTCTTGTATCAATCTTACTTACGTCCATAAATTAGGGTTAAAATTCTTCAACTTCATGCCTAAGATTTAGATATGATTGTAAAAAATTTATAATTACTAATAGAAAGCACCGTACACACCATCATAGAAATAAAATACAACATTTATATACATAGATGATAAAACAATTAATTTTCTGCTTTAAATTTTGAAACTTTAAAAACAATTTCTTTTTAAATATTTGATAGCCAATTAGATCATAGCATATCATTATACTTGCTAAACTAGCTGGTTCCTACCATTCGCGCCAAAAAAAAAAAAGAATTTAGAATAGAATTTATGACCACCTTTTTTTTGGGTTTGGTCACATCTATAGTTATCGATTTGGTTTAGTTGGACACAAATACTGCATATGTATATCACATATAAAAATTGCATAATATTATTGATTTAGTGTATAAGTTGCGTATGTTGGGTTAACTGCTTTAACTTTGATAGTCACCACGAAGCCATTTGCTTTTTCTATAACACACATTTGTCACAATTTTGTTATTACTACATAATAACTACTTCATTTTCGCACCATATATTTGATACATAGTAAACGTGAAATTAGACATTTCAATTATGATTATTGAAAATTAAAAGGTTTATAAAGAATCGCTTTATCATAGATTTTAATTAATCTTTTTGGTGATTGAAACTAAGATATTTTAATAACCTATTGATAATGTCATAACATGGATTAAATTTATTATTGGGTACTCAAATTAAGTAAATTTCATTTTGGAGGATTCTTCAAATAGTGTTGGTGTATTTTAATTGAAGTTAGTTCATATTTCTGGTGTAAGTTTTCTTAGGATTTTTTTTGTGTGTTTTCAACTAAAAGATTATGATCATATCGTTTGACATGTTTTTTAACATAAATTTTAAAATGTCTAGCATTACTTAAATGACTACATTTCTTTATTAAGAGATCGACAAATGATATGATTAAGATTGCGTGCATAAGTTTTGGTGTTATTGTGGCAAGTCTTGCTTCAAACTTCCCATAATTTTTTTTAATATTTCTATCCTTTTAAGCTATATTTTGGGCTCGTTGATAAAACATTATTATATGGTAACAAATGTTATGTATACATAAAAACTAAGATTTTTTCACCAAAAATATATAATAAGATTTTCTAAAATATTGAGTGTATTTTATTCTATGAAAATAAATAAATTAGAATTCACTTATATATTATAATGATTAATTGAACTATATATATATATATTTGCAATCAGTAGCGCAAGGAAAGTAATTAAGTGCGCAAGGGCACTAAAATGTTTACTAGTGAAATTTTCTTAACATATTCTCTATTTTTATTTCACTTGGACTTCCATAACGGTAGATAAGACTCCATCTGTTAGTAAATAAACTCTAGACTCTAACAATACAACATTTCATAACTCCCTCTTCTATTTCTTATTTTAAAAAATTTTTATCTCTCACCATGTACGATAAAAATATTTTCCGTTCGTACTGAGATGATTTCCCTCGTCATAATATAAAAAAAGCTCAACCAAAAAGCAAAGTATTGAGGATCCTTCAAGTGGTCTTTCCTAGCTTTTGTTAGTTGATATATTTTAGGGAATTTTTCTTGATAAATATTTTGTTTGTTACTTTCTTTTCTACTAAACTATTATTATCATATTGTTCAAAATTTCTTTTCTAAAATGAATTTTAGAGTGTCTCGCGTTATTTAATATAATTTATTTATTATTTCATATAATTCGCCCTTATGATTGCAAAGTTAAAATATAAGGATTGTATATTATTTTATAAATGTAAATAGTTAGTTTTGCTATTTAATTTTATACACTTATTGTATAGTCTTTTTGTTGTTTGTGTGCATCCAATGTTACTCTCTAAGTATCAAAAGATTGACGACCCAAAATAACTTAGGAGAGGGCTCATTTGCATTTTGGTCGTTAAAGACAAGTCACTTCATTGAGTCCCATCCAATTTACCAATAAAATATTTAAATTTATATTATTAATTTCTTTGATAAAAAAAGTGTTCGAATAGTTGAAAAGTATATATTAAATAGGCAACTTATCGGACTATCAATACCTTAATCATTTTATCATGTCCATATTTTATGATACGTACTTAAGTTATTGATTTTTATGATTAAATATTTCTTAAATATTTAAATAATATAGATTTAGATAATTTATGAAATTAAAATGCTTAATTATATGTTATATAATACAATAAATTAAGTCCATTTATATAATATATAGATTTGTTAAATATTTTATATTTCATAAGTTGCATAGGTGAGGGATGAGGACCCAAAATAACGCAGGTTACCATTGATTTACTTTAACTTTAGTAGTCAATGCCAAGTCATTTTCTTTGGTCTCACCCAATTGCGCCAATTTTGTTGTCTCTATCTAGGAAATTATACACAATCCTTGAATCAATGGGTTCAGCCACCAACAAATAAAAAAGAGCATGATTGAATAGTTTATTGACAAGAAGAGAACTTTCTAGAAAGGGAAAAGGTAGGTACAAACGGGTGGCAAAGTGGGTGGGCAAAGGTATATAATTAAACAAGGACAAATCAAGAAAATACTAACTTAACCTCTTAAGTAGAATAGAATGGGACAAGTAGGTTGTCAGGTCAATATATTTTCATATATAAAAATGTGAAATTGGCTCGCTTAAACCCCTCTCGCCCTACATTAAATCGTAGGTTAAATAGGATGGCTAATTTATCCTCATTCATGTGGGCTATATATATGTGAACTTATCTTACATCTTATATGGCGTGAAGCGAGTTCTCATTTTGACAAGCCTAATTACGAGTTTTAAAAAAGGAAAAGACAAAGAAAGGCCCACATGTATTACGTCTAGTTTAGTGGTTTGATAGCATAGTCAATTGTAATAGATTGGTAGGCGTAATTTTTAATATTATAAAAGGCAGCCAGGTTATGTAATCTGATCACCATTAATCGACGGGCACATAGCATATATGGCGATGATGAATAAGTGCATACGGGTGGCTTTGTTCATACTGATTTTAGGACAAGGAGGGTGCTTCAAGCAAGGGAGGGATGCTCTTTCCTTCTCAAAGCCACTTTCAACGACGGTTACCTCTATTTGGATTGGGTAGATGGCACAGACTACTGTCAATGGCAACAACACTACTAGGCGTGTGGAAAATCTCACTCTTGTTGGAGTGTAGCTAGGTGACTCGGATGCAGATCGTATCTGAATTTCTTGGATTTTTTGGTGTTTGAACATCTAAAAGGTCTCGACTTAAGTTTCAATAACATAGCTGGATGTATTGAACACCTAAACCGTACGTACATCTTATGTCTTGCAATTAATTAACATATAAATTAATGCATATTGTGTTGTTATTAAGATTTAAGGACATTATAATTAATTTTTATCTTCTCAATTTGCAGGGTCTAAAAATCTAACTTCAAAGTTAAACAATCTAGAAGTCCTTCTCTTGAATGCAAATCAACTAAATGATAGTGGCCCTTTATCTTGTTTGAATTTGCACTCACTCTCTCTCATCCCTCAAGTTGCTAGACTTATCATTTAACTATTTGACTGCAAAATCAATCCATGGTGAGCCTATCTCTCTCTATATTCATTCATATAACTATTTGAATTGGCTCTCACTCTCATCTCTCAAGTTGCTGTACTTAGAACATAACTATTTGACTGCAAATTAATCTATGGTGAGCCTAACACTTTTCTTTTTAATATTATATATATTTACACTAGCACCTAGCCTTCCATAATTTGATACTGGTCATTGGAGATGAGACTTTCGTTCGTATTAAGATAGATTTGATGAGGCAAAGGATAAAACATTCAATAATTTTATGTAACAAACAAAGCTAAAAGAATATAATTAATACAAAAACAAACAATTATCCTTTAGAGTATGCGTCTACAATTTTTAAATTCAAATTTATATTTTACCAGATTTGGATCATAAGGTAGGAAACTAAACTCTCTTGCTAAATCATATTGAAATGGCCATTAAAAATATAAAAAATAGTCAATAATTTATTTAGAATGAAAGCCAAAAAAAAAATATAAAAAACTAATTATCCAAGAATGTGCCTCATATTTTTTTTCATTTTCAAATTTATTTATTATAATTTGTATAAAAAAAGAGAGATAATAAAAACTGCTCATACAGTCAAATTCATCTATTAATTCTTCTCAACAATTTTCATTGCATAAATGAAACTGAACTATAAAATAGTAGGCCGTTAGAATTAAAAAGTACGAAGTGGATTTTTTTTTTTTTTTCATAATTTTACAGCAATTGTGAACTAAGCTTTTTGCTACACTAACATATAAAAGACGTGGGGTATTTTAAGAACATTCCCTTGACAATGATCTTGAAGTGAGTCAAATTGGAAGGCGGAGAACAATTTGAAAGGTATAGTAATAACTTTATTCCGTTCCTTTCCATCCTTTCAATTTTGTTCCATTCCATTTGATTAATGAGAAACATCCAATTTGCCTCGAATTTTCTTTATTATTATTATTTGTAACTGAACTAGTATGGTGACGTTGCATCTTCTAACTTTCATCCCTCAAATCCTTAAATAAAACACAAAGTCCATTCCCTGTGAAATCAAATTGAAGTAATGCCTCATTTTCTTTAAATATATGAAAATTTTGAATTAAGAATTAATTTTTGTCCATATTTTAAAATATTTTGGTTATTTTTTATAATGTTTTATGTATATCTTTATATTCGGTGGCTTTGCAAAACCAAGTATTTTGAGGTTCTCGACTTAAGTCTAAAAGACATGATAGCTATCATGCTACTTTCTATAGATTTGTTTTTAAAATATGAGTAATATTATTGTGGCAACGTTTCTTCATAGGTTAAATTGGAAAGAAATGTCGTCTAATTTTCTACAATTGAAATTTTAACAGTAGCATTGTTTGTATATGGAGCTGGTTTATTATTCAACAGATAATGGAAGTTTCTTATGGCCAAACAATGTAGAAGTCCTTGGATTGAGGGACAACAAATTTAATAATAAAATTTTATCATCTTTTAGAGGGCTTCAATTTCTCAAATCACTTGATATAAGTGACAAACAACTAGAAGGATCAACAAATATAAGTGGTGAGTGCTATTTTTAATTAATTACCCTATCAGTTAAGCATTTTTAAATATGTTTCCTTTTAAATAAATTACAACTATCATGCTCGATGTAGTAACTAATTTATTATTTTTCATCCATGTCTTTTAGGAAATGCTCTTACCAAGTTAGGAATGCTTGATGTTAGTAACAATAATATCACAGATTTTGTTGTCCATAAGGTATGTATATATCTATTTAAAACTTGTTCTATGATCATGGAAATACCAAAGTTTGATGTTTTGTCTTTAAATTATATAGCATTTCATAATTTAATAATTCTTAATCTAATTTTATCAATTGATCATAACTATGTACATCAATTTATTTCAAAATTATTTTTTCATAAAACTCCATAACAATAGTTTTAAAGCATTTAGGGTGCATATTGTAGGATGAAATAAAAACATACAAGACCTCAGTTGAAAATATCAAAATTATAATAATTAAGACTAAGAAACAAGTTATCTTTGAAAGACCATATTTTGATCACTTAAATTGGTCTTATAATAGAAATTAGAGTTTTGATATCTCTATGATAATGTCTTTTAGTTTCATATCCTTTGTGCATAAACTATCCTTATTTCTTAAAGTGCATTCTCATGCAAAACAAAAAGTGTTAGGTGTTACTAAGTATGTTAATTAAAAAGGTATTGCTCAAAAGGATAAGACATGGGTTGAAAAATTAACAAAACTCCAATGGTGAGTGAAGAATAGTTTTAAGCTAAGACTTCTAAACATGATGAATGCAAAATGTCTTGAGTGAATATTGAAGATGTCACACAATTTCTTTCAGAAGAAAAAGAAGCAAGGCATGTTTAAAGAGTATGTCAAAAGGGATTTAGCTTAGATTGCTTTGGCAATAGGGCAAATACTTGAAAGATGCGTCATGTCTTGAACACTGGTCTATATATGCTTGACTTTAAGTCCTCTCATAAAGTTCATGATTGGGAAAGCAAGTTGAAGCTGTGAAAACTCCTAATTAATAAAATGATGAAACATTGAATTATCAAGCACGAACATAAGTTAAGATTATTTAATCAACTTAGAATGTTTTTCTTTTTGTTTAAGTAAATCAATCCTTGAATGGTTTACTCTAGGTTATTTTTTATTGGGTTGGTTTACCCCCATCAACTTAGGATGGGTTTCTCTAGTTCTCTAGTTCTCTATTGTCGTCATTGGTGCAATTTCTAGCCAAAGCCACACTCATTTTTAGATACGTTCCTTTTACAATGTCTTTACCAAACCGAGGACTGCCACTGTCCATTTCATGATAGCATTTCTCATGGTTTGTTTTCTATAATCTTCTCGCAAATTCAGCAGAAGCTCAATCTACAATGCTCTTCTCTGTCTATGCCTGAGCCATTTTTTGTGGAGTTCAACGTGTGGAAAATTGGTCTGAGGTGGGTAGCTTTTACTTTTCTACCTTCTGGTTGTTATTCTAATTTTTTTTTTTTATATTTCCTCCCTTTTTGATTTGTAGAAGAAGTGACTAAAAAAACTGTGCAAATTCTTTCGCTCACTACTTCATATACCCCAAGGTCTTTTTCTTTTGAAAGGATGTGTGTATATTAATCTTTCTTAAACATTTTTAACATCAAGATAATTTAATCATTTTTTTAATTCCAGCGCAATGACAATTTTTTAACAGAGGAAATAATAAAGAAATCTTTTTTGTAAAACCTCAACAAGATAATCACGTGAACATACAACGGATTCTGTGTTGTCCGACCAAATTTTTTCTTTCTTCTTCAGATACTCAGGACAAATTGCACATGTTCAAGTAATTAGAACAACACTCAAGGACTTGCGGGGCCAAATTTAGTCCATGTAGATAGATAGCAAAAGGAAGGAGGAAATGTTTTCCTTTTCTAGTTGATTTGAATAACTCCTGCTTAATCCAATTAATTTGCAAGAAAAATTATTTGAATAGTTGTTAGTAATGGTGATCGTTGAAGGATAACCTTAACAAGATGGCAAGGATAACCTTGACAAGCTATAAGCTCTGTACTGTGCAACTGCATATGGAAAGAAATTAATGTAATGAAAAGGAATAGCAGGGTTTCCGAGTTATGAAGATATCAGCAAGGACATGAACTTTTGTGATAAGTAGATAAAATATATTGAATTACATTGATATTGAAAAATCGTGAAAAAACATAACGTGCATGAGAGATGAACATTCCAAGTGTTAGTTTGGCAGCCTTTCTGCAACCAAGAGGTAGAACTGCCCCATCACTGCAAGATGCCCATAATTGGTGCTGGAGTAGTTAGATACTAAAGTTAGTGTTTCACCATTATTTATCTTAATAGAACCAGGCTTAGGATAACAAGTGGACATTCCAACAATATAGCCTTCCTCATTTCCAGCTTCCTTCCCCTTTCCATATATAGGTGACGAGCTACATAACAGTTTTCCGTCCTGAAATAATATGCACACATTTAAGAAAAGGTTCATGGATATGGATTACGAAATTTATGGCATCCTACTAATGTTACATATGCAAGGATTATACATTATTTTTCACTATCAAAACTAGGGAAAAGAGTATCAAACACAGAATAGCATGTGATTACTGGTAGACTAGTAGTAAATATATGTGTAATTCTAATCCGTTTCACATTTCAAGGACTCTCATTCATTTACTTCTCTTTCCAAGTTAGATCGTTTTCTATATATAACCATACCACTAGAAAATCATGTTCCAATCTTTTCTTCAAAGGATGACAATAAATATCGTTTCACATCACCTGCCCATAAGGTGCTGCACCAGTTGCACCTCTATGTTGATGAGCAACAGCATAAATGAGATAACCACCAGTTTCCATTGGGATATTTCCACTCTTCACATCAATGCACTCACTGCCATTGCTTTTGCAAGGTAGAACATCATAGTCAACCTGTAAGAAGGAAACCTCAATTAATGCTCACTTACGTCCCTGTGAAAGTTATCAATCAGACTGCAAATATGTTGTCGTGTTTTCGAATTAAAATCAATGGTCACATATCTATGCGTTGAATAACACACATGCCTACCTTGCAATTATGTTTTAGAGTCCCTGAACTATCTTTCTCCACAGAATCAGTCACATCGAGTACATACACCTTAAAAGGCACCATAAAGCTTTCCCAGTCAACGTACTTGACAGTGTATCTGTGGCGAAGAAATCTCTTTGGGGCTTGAAAGCCTTCGTGGAGTTTGCACTGAAGGTTATCATAGCAACACAAAAACCCTGCCTTGTAATTTGGTGGCACAGCATTGCCAAATTCATCCTTCGTGACATTATAAAGGCTGCATACGCATTCAATGCATCCCTTTTTATCTTTTGGCCAAGATATTTACCGACCATTTCTCCACATATCCAGATTCTATTTCCGCAGGATTGCCAGCCTCAATTCCAAAGGGATTCGGAATATCATAGATTGTTTTGCGAGTTTCAGCTCCTAATCCATATTGTTGGGGTAGATATGCTGTTTGGCATGTACCAGCATTTCTTTTGAAAATTTGACGCGGTAGCTCTTTGCCGTACTGGGAATATTTTATTACTGCGCCAATACTGCGTTCATGGTATTTGAGGACAAAGTAATGATGGAGATAGGCTTCGTGAAGAGGTACGGGATTGCCTTTTTCATCAATTAACTCACCTTTGAAGCTCTTGATGGCAATGTGACCTTTAGGGAACTCAAAATCAAAGAAAGTCTTCTTCACTGCTAATCCTGGCCTGATTTCAAATGCAGGGGTTTGGAAAACAGCTGTCTTTAGTTGACCGGCATATGCTGTGCTGACGGCCAACAGTAATATTGTTGAAGCAAGTACCCAATAATGCATATTTATCTATGAACATATATATATTGCCCCAATTAGATTGGAGTATTCGATTCATTTAAACAAAAACCAAATAAATACCTTTACAAAATTATGCACAAACTGATGAAATATCACAGCCCTCTTTACATGCTACATTTACTTACGATTTATCTTAAACGTTATGCTAACCTGAGAGACGCGTAATTGAATTCTTTTTCATCCATGTCACTTGTGGTCGGGTACATATTGTGTGTGAACCATGTGCACATTGCCTACATAAATGAGCAAATATTGCATGATGGGATTACTTTGCCTTTCTATTTGTCCTGTGCACAAATGAAATCCTAAGAAATTTTCTAAGGGGTGCTTGATAGGCACAAAAATTTACAATTCCATAAAACTAGGGTTGACTATAGTAATGTTAATTCTAAATATTAATGGCAATTTGTATGTAGCAAGATCAAAGATCGTTGAATATTTTGATAAAAACGTACTATGCAAGGAAAGGATGACAGGATAGCCATGGATAAGTTGACGTAATCAATGAAAGTACTAGAATAATGGGTGGAGATCATGTCCTTCGGTGATTGCTTTTATAGTTGAAAGCAAAGGTGGTCAGGTCTCATACATGAGGATTTTGTCATGGTATGCTTGGCATGACATGTCTGAGAAAAACGTGAATCATAAATTAAAAAGAATTGCATAAAAGAACAACCATTGAAGATTGATTTTGACAGCTATTTTATTATCTATTTCAGGCATGTAGGGTGTAATTACAAACTGTAAGTTAATTGTTTTGCATAACAATTTGATAGGCTTTCTCCCAGGTATGTTGAGCTACAAATTTATTTTATATCCTTTGTAAACATATTCTGATATGGTATGTCGGTCCAACTGGCATAACTTGTAGCTTGTTGCTAAAGATAAGGTTTCAAGAAGAAATATTTGTGAGAATTGTATATTCGAAGGGCTTTTGAGATGTAAGGATTGACTTGCAGTTCTGCACAGCAAATTCGTAATTAATATATGGGATCATATTACCATGAGTTATCATTCAACTTGACCCATCAAATGAAAATTTCAATTGAGCTAGCCTTATTCATATATTAAGTCGATGCATTTTTGCATAAATTTACACCCCTAGCCTCCCCAGACTCTCTAAAAATTCTACCTTAGCCATATAGAGTTTTTAAAATTTTCATGTTGGCCCCCACTAAATCTCTTGAAATTCTGCACATATTCTATAAAAGTTTGAAAAATTTTTAGATAACTCTTCTATATTTGACACAAAGAATTTTTAAAATTTTATATTAACGTTCAAATACTTTAAAATCATAAGATTAACTCTTTTTTTTACACTTTTTAAACTCAGACTTTAATTCTTCTTTAAATTTATAATATAACTTTTCTAATGTCATTCCTTTCACGTTAGTGGTTATTTTTCAATTATCTTCAACTTCAATTAAACACATTCATTTACTTTTGAATTCAAGTTACAATTATTTATTTGTTCACTCAATGATTTTTGACGATGTTAAAATTTTAAATTATTATTTGTTCAAATATTTTATATTCATTACTTCTTAATTAAACTTTTTTTATAATTTTTCTTTTTACCAAATTAGAAATTAGGATTTATATCAGCAAAGCATAACAATTATAGGTAAGCCCTCATTGAAATTTATGACATACCTTAACCTTAAAATAAAGTAAGATTCACTCGTCCTAAGCTTCTAATTAACAAAAGTTTCAAAGGTTAAAATTAAATATTTTCTTAAAAGAAGTTCATTTAGGAGTTCTTAAAAGAAATATCTATTAACACATTAAGGGCATATAAATTTATGAAAATACTTTCCACTTGGCGATTAAAAATAATTTTTGCTTTGAATATAGGTTTTCTTCTGTGAATAATATTTTTAAGCTAATTATCATTTTAGGTATTTAAACAAATAGTTCAAATTTTCATTACGATAAATAGCACTACTAAAAATGAAAAAAGGATTATTTTATACTTGATAATTTTTTAGGAACATTCACAATTAATATTTTATTAACAATTAAGTCATCAATAATTTTTTAATAAAATCACTACCAAGTACCAACAAATTAATAGCACTACAAAAAAACATTGCACTGATGACAGATTTTGCTAACGGTGACATATCTTCTATAAAATTTGAAGTTATTAACAGATACTTTATCAATAAAATAAAAAGTTATACTTCATTTGTTAATATCTTATTTGTTATTTAGAACTTTACTTTTCAATTAATGTAATGGTGCATGCATTGTGAAGAGTGTTTGATTTATTGTTGGACATTGCATTTATACCGCTTTACATGTGTTAATAAATATATACACTGTTTTGTATATGTCTTTTACTAATTGGGTATATGACATGGTTGGACGTTGTTATTAGTTGCTGTTTGTGATATTGTTGGAGCATTTGAGGTGTATTAAATTTGTTTAGAGAATATGGAAATCCTGGAATAGTAATGGTAGATGTGTATACCCATGTTGACAGAGAACTAGACAAGAGGTTTTTTGATGAGGTGGAGAGTTTCATTAGCTTTGCTTGTTAGTTGCCACACTATTTTTCTGAAGGGACTCATGTTCTTGTAATCAATGTTAAAGTGGGACATTTATGACTCCTAACTAGGGGTGGATCCTGAAATTTTTTAAGTAGTGAGAGAAAAACATATATAACATGCTAAGAAAGAAATTCTGAGAAGAAAAAAAAAATGTTAGAGAACCTTCATTTTTTTTATCTCATTTTTAATAGAATAATCCTTATATTTAATTATAAATTAGTTAATCATGTCATTTACTTTTATAAATGAGTATTACTGAACAAATAAAATAGTAGTAAAATAAAGAAAAATAAGTAGTAGTATAATAATTCCTAATGAGCTTTTGTCTTATTCTAAGTGGCAGTGGGGGTTATTATAAAATTTAATGGGGACAATCATGTAGAATAGATATGTCTAATATTAACATTTAATAAACATAGTGAGGATACTTGCCCCCATAGTGTTATATGTAGGTCCGCCCTTGCTCCTGACAGAGTTAACTATCATCTAATCAGTAATAAAATGCAAGTTCTTTTGGTAGTGTGAATGAGGAGAGTGATTATAACATCAGTCATTATCAATCTATATTTTTTAATGTTACTTGCCTTTATTTTGGATTGCACTGGTAGGTGAATATTGAAAAATGTCCAAACAACTTTTTGATATGTACCAAGGCACACGTATGGATGGGAAGTCAAGTAGCCCTGATCGATGGAGGATGCCATTTTGGAAGATCTCCAGAGGCATTGATCCTCCCCATCTTCTAGAAGAAAACGGCAAAAGCTAAGAATGGCAAAGCCTCCGAGAAGAATGATTCACTTTCACACAAGTTGCTCTACGACCTTTGGAGCGTCCAAGAAGTTGGTAAATATTTTTATTTAAGGTCAATTTACCTTTTTTTGTGTATTAATAGTTATTTCAATTTGTGTTTCATTGTCGTGTAATCCTATTTATTTCCTAGAAGAAGGAATCGAGGTGGTCGATCAGTCTTTGATGAGGCATTTTTGTAAGCTCATCAATGGAAAGCTAACAAGGGATGGATCAACGAGTGTTCTAGGGGCCACATATGTAAGTGACACATGCTTCAAATTTTAAGTTTTGTTTGAATTAATTTATTTATTAAATTATTAGTTGTTACTAATTAGATTTCTATGTCGTTTTAATTGCTAAAAAAGTTTAAGCTGAGCTAGAAAGGACCCATCCTTGTTCGCACTCGAGGGAGGTCTCAGTTCCAAGGGTAGTCACCTAGTTGATTGGGTTCAGCTATGGACACAAGCAAACGGAGGACCTTACATGGGTTGTGTTTATGGTTTGGGCTCATAACCCTCCATGAATATTGACTACTTGGTTCTAAATCTGCCTTGTAGTCCTAACCCTTGCAGTGCATGGAGGAGTGTGATGCTCAGGTCACACAACTGAGGTCACTACTCCATTGTTAGCTTCGCCATTGACGACTGGCAGAGCACAATCGCTAGCATATGCATAAGTCAAATGGTGCCTTCTCCAGCAAAGCCCCTTACTCACCTTTGTTGCCACTGCAGTGCCTTGATCCTGGTGAGCACAACAACGACGCCTAGGACATGTTTAATTGATGACTGCATTTCAATGTATTTATCTTTAGGCTTTGACTATAGTGATACATGATGATTATCGTCTTTTTATTAGCTTTATTGAATAACATTTTTTTTAATTAAACATCTAATTAAAAATATTTTTAATATTAACATAATTTAAAATAATTTCATATCATTAGCTTTATATTTCAAGCGAAATAATACCGAGAACTATCCCTTATTATTTTTAAAAGTCTAATTTATCACTACTGAATTTTCCCTCTGTAACTACTTCCAATTGGCTAATGATAAAACACTAACCCACAACAAGCCTACCACCGGAGGGCTCATGACATGAGAGTTAGGATAAGCTCCAAAAAAACTCAATCAATGTCCTTGACTTTCATGACCCAAAGGTTTAGACAAAACTTGAAAGTGCACAACAAGAGTTAGTGGAAGATCCCATAACCAAAGAGAAATTCGAGGCATGACATTTTAGAATTTTAAAATTATCATGGATCATATTAAAAACATTAAAAACTCTGATAAGTGATAAAAGCTGGGTTCATTTTAGTATTTTTCAATTTTTTGTGGATCATTTTAAAAATTTTAAATAAAATACATAGGAAATTTGTTGAAAAGTTGTAAAACCATATAGACTATTTTTTAAATTTCATAAAACTGTTGAGGGGCAACATTGAACATTTTAACAATTTTTATAGGTATAAATGAAATTTTTAAAAATTGAGGGGACCAAGTCCACGTCCCTTTGCCTCTAGAGCAAAGAAAGATGCAAGAAAAGGGACAACGAAAAAATGTCTAGGGAAAAGAAGGGAAGAAAAATGAAAATTAAACTATTCTTCGTAAATCTGTTTATGTCCTGTAGTCCCACTACTTATGATAATGTAGTTCCAATTGTTCAATGATGTTTATTTCATGCCCATAGAAATATTCTCTTGCAAAGATTAACAACGAAAGAAGTTTATGCAGCTCTTCAACAAATGCATCCAACAAAAGTCCCAGGTTTGGATGTATGCTTGCCCTATTTAATTAGACTTTATAGGACATTTGGTGATTCAATGATTGATACATTAATTTTGGCAATCTTAAACAATGGTGTTGATCTAGGTAATCTCAATCAAACCCACGTTTGCATGATTCCTAAACTTAAAAAGCATGTGCAAATTAGTCAATTTTATCTTATTAGACTTTGTAATGTTGATTTCAACTTGGTAACCAAAACAACAAATGATAAATTGAAATTGATCATCGTGATATTGTGGGCAATTTTCAAAGCGACCTTGTCCCAATAAGTGCATAATAGACAATGCCCTTTTCATTTGTGAACTCTTTCCATCTCATGAGAAAAAAGAAGCATGGTAGAAAAGAGAATGTTGCTTTCAAATTGGATATGTCAAAGGCATATAATAGAGTAGAGTGGCCTCTTTTAAGAGCTGTGTCACACAATCATGGATAGAAATAAGTATTAAATGCGTCTTTCCTGTTTCCTTTTCTCTTTTGGTGATTGGAGAATGACAACAAACATTTTGTCATAGGTAACTTGATGTTATGATTTATGCTAACCCTACCAAAAAAATTTTCATTTTTGGCGGATATATAAAAAATCAATCATAAAACTGCCATCGGTAACATTTTGTAATTACAATCGCCGTATACTAGTAGTATTGCTTAATTTTACCATCAATTGCCGCCAATAAAATTTAAAAAAGTAAACAGTAAATTGATTAAAATTTTTATGATAATTTCACTTTTATTGAAAAGATAATTAATTTTACTAGTAGATATATCTCTCAAAAATTAAAAAAATTATGTATTTATTAAAGAATTTATGAAATTTCATCAGTGGATATAACTCTTGATAAAATAAATAAAATTAGAGCACGAAAGCCAGTTCAATTTAAGTAGCAGCTTCATTCCTCTATTGAAAAAAATTATGCTTCCATTTTGAACAGACTGTAAAAATATTAAAGATAAAATTTTTTACCTCATAAGTGTATTCTTTATTGTTCTATAAATATTTACTTGGGGTAATTATCTCAAGAACAGTAAAAACGAACTTTTGTTCTTTTGTTATTAAAAATTTCTAATACTTCCAGCAATCCATATTATATAGAAGTAGCATGTATTCAAATAAGCTTAATTTAATTTAATTTTACAAAAATTTCAAGGAAGTTTTTTTCTTAGCAATGGAGGTTCCTTGTCAAAGAAATACACTAAAATTTAAATTCGTTTACTTTGTGATGAATAAGAAGAAAATGGAAGTGTAAGGCATATTCAACCATTTTGCAGCCAATTATTAAATATTATAGAAGTTTGCTATACTTAAGCCAACCAATGCGACAAAAGTTTGCTATCATCAAAAGGAAAAGAAAGCAAGGCAAATATTACGGTTGTAAATACTTAAATTTACTTAATACTCAAAAATAAAAGTGAATTTATAAGTAAATTCAAAATTTTTTTACTTAGTTTTAGAGTATTTTATGTTTTAAAATAGATGGAGTAAAAGAACCTAAGGACATTTTCTTTAAGCTGTTAGCGATAATTTTTGTGTAATTTTATTTTAAAAAATAAAAAAGAAAAGAAAACAGAATTTTTATTTCAATTTTACTAAAAAAAGGGTTAAAGTTTTAATTAAAATGTGAAAAGAAAAAAAGAGAGTATAAAAAAGAGATTTTGGGAAGGAATTGGTTTTAATTTTAAAATTTGTAGATTCTAAGAAAAATGTTGTGAATAATGTATTTTGGTTTGAAAAATTTTTTAAAAATTTTTAGAATTTTCTGAAAAACAAAATTAAACTATTACAATTTTGTTACACTCAGGTGTCATTTAGTCTCACCCTCGAGCTGTCTACTAACTCTTAATTTCTTAGATTTCTGGAGCCTCATTTCGGCTCTGAATCTGTGATTAGTTGTTTATCCAGAGGTAGCCATTTAAGGGCTCTATCATTCCACCTAATGCCACAAACCCATATAGATTGCTTCCCACTGTATCCGGAAAAGGAGGAAAAAGGGAGACATTGCAAAGATGCTACAATGCAGACATAAAAGGGAAGAAAAGCTGAAAGAGAACAGGGATACACAGACAGATCTGAGCCTGGACACTAAGAGAAAATGGAGAGAAAGTTCTCACTGAGAAAACAGAGCATACAGAGAGGAGAAGAAGTAGAGGAAATACTTGCACACTGACACTCACCTTCACTCCACTTCTCTTATGCATCTTCACTTAGGTACAAGCTCATGAGTTGAGCTAAGAAATCTTTTCCTGATCAAGAAAAAAAGCTCCTTTCACTTCTGAAAAAGAAGTGTGGTCATTCTCTCTGTTGGATTTTTGGTCAACATTTGAGGTAAGCTCTTTCTGACTCTCCTCCTTATTCTTGGATCCTATTTATGGTGAAGGATTTTTTGTGTGAATGAGCTGTAGAAATATTGTTATTTGGTTTTGCTTCTTGTATTCTTAAGTCTCAAGGTTATACTCTGTTATTTTTAGAAATAGATAAGGTTTGAGAGGAGGGAGAGACGGGACAATTTCTCTTGGTTTGGTGGTGTCACCGGCTCTAGTGACGTCGCCAGCAACCACCTGAGGCGTGGCCATGGTGGCCACACCATGCAACAGGGGCGTAAGACGTCCCTACTGTGTTGTCATCCTCTGCGAAGAGGAAGACGACACTGTTTTTACCATTTGCTTTCTTTTTTTTTTCTTTTATATAGCATTATTAGATTGTTTTAAAAAAAGAAAAATAAATGATGGGTACAAATTTGAGAAAAAGTGGATCCATAGTTGAGCTCAATAAAATTTTTACTTATTTTTAACATTTTTTAGAAATTAATTTGATCAAAATATGAGAGTATTTTTAAAGATTTTTATAATAAATTTTTTATTTTTTATTTCTTATGAGTAAAAAAGTATATTATAAAATGAATATTGCTTTAGTAAAAAGTAAACTAATTTAATAAAATTTTTAGTGAAGTCATGATTTTTTAAAAATTTTTTTTAATAAAAATAAAAAATTGCAAGAATATATTTTATATCTATTATGTGTAACTACTTTTATTTAAAATAATTAACTTAAATAAATTATAAAAAAAAATTTGGGTGCTTGCAGCCCGCCAGTCTCGTAAGGTGGGCTGCAGCATGTAGCCCACCATTTTCCTAATCTGGGCTTACTTTTAAACTGAGCCCAACTAAAATTTTGGTTCCTCTTATTTATTAAAAAAATAAAATAAAATAAATAAATTAAAATATTTTGGATTAAGTTCTTTGTGCATTCGAGTGTGACTAGTATGTTATATTTTAAGTTTACTCCTTTACTTATTTAACTTGAATTATATTTTTTTTTATTTGTGTGCACATTTTAATAAGTGATATGAGTTAATTCATTTTTACTTAATGAGCTAGTTTATATTTATCTCTGATGATTGTAATGATAATTGTAGATTTTATTTTATTTTTTTATTTTTATTTTTTATATAAGTATAGATATTTCACTTGCTTAATTGTGAACTCCAATGGTTCAATTTAATTTAATGAAAGGTTTCAAAGGCTTCCACATTACATAATAAAAGACTTCAATGGTCCTAAATAATATAGGATTCCAATGATTCTAAGGGAATAATTTTAAAGAGACTCCAGAAGCCTATTTTTTTTCAAACTTCTCCCTTTTCAAACATTTTTATTGAAAGAGAAACATTATTTCAATTTTTAGGAAATGCTTTTCATACAAATCTCCTTGGAGAAGTTAGGGAATTGAAATAAAAACTTCCTTTCCCATACCTCAACAAGGGAGAACTTTTTCTCACATCAAAAAAATGTGAAACTTATCTAAATGTTACCTTTAAATTTATAGCTATTCTTATTTCTAAAAAGTTTAAAATCTTACAAAATAAGCATCATGAAAGCAGAGTAGAAGTATCCCTTTCTATGACTTGGGAAAAGTATGAAATTTCATATGGAGCTCACTCTAGAAGATTGGAAGCTCAACACTACCTATAAGTTTAGAGGTATTTTCTTAATTTCAAAATTAGAGCAAAAACTCTCTTCTCCTTGTTTTGCAAATAATAAATATTTTTTTAAAACTTTAATTCTGACAAGATATTTATAAATAGTTAAATTACAAATAAGGCAAGACTATAAACACTTTTTAAAACCAAAAAGCAACCAAATACTAATGTGGTACTGAAAGAGCATTGTAAAATATTAATATCTTCCTTATACATAATTAAATCTTGAACCCATTTTCTATAATGTAGACCACTTTTTTCGATGTCTGATTTTACTATTTTACTTTAAATCGATGATAATTCTAAATTTTTCTTATTTTCTAAACCTTTCCCCAAAAACATTGTGTTTTCTCCATCGTTGTTTCACACAACGTTGCAACAATAGTTAAGCATTCACTCCCATAACTCTAAAGATGGGAGGCTAGAGTTTGCTATCATTAAACCCAAAGGTGGCTCTTGAGATGGTAAAGGTTGAGGCCATTCACTCCTATAACCCTCATAATGGTTTTGGGAGTGGCCTTTGCAAAGTTTAAAGAAAAGATCAACAACAAATTAAAGGATGAAGATATATATCAAGTGAAGAAGAGTGAAGATACGCTTAATTCAAATGAGATTCAACAAAGCATTCATGGTAGCTAGCTATCATCAAAGATTGCTAGAAAACATGAGGGAGGCCAGAGTGAGAGAGAGGGGAAAGAAGAGAGGAGAAAATGGTGCTAGTGAGAGGGAGGGGGAAGTCTATAGACTCTCTTATATAATGATTTGATCAATGGCTCAAAGCCCATAGTAAAATTTAAAATTTTTTCAAATTTTTTATTGGAAACGAAAATTGGCAGGTAAAACAATTTTAGTAGCATTTTTGCAACCAATCAAAGACAATTTAAATTTTACTAGCAGCTAAGAATAATTTACCATCCATCAGTTGCCTCGATGCATGGTAGCCAACATTTCAACTCTTTTTACTATAATTGGCACCCATTGGTTACCCCAATACATGGTAGCCAACCTTTTAACTTAGGTTGCTAGAAAAATATATTAGCACCTATTGGTTTTTCCAATGTATGGTAGGCAACCATTGACTTTTCCAATGCATGACAATTGATTATCATAATAGCAACTAAATAATGTCAGTATTATTTTACTAATGGAGCGCATTGCTGGCAGCCATTGCCAACTATTATTTGTAAGATAAAAATTTATCCCATTTTTTATGGATAGCAGTATTACCATTTGCAAAGTCAATGGTTAAATCTTCTTGCCTCTTAGAGGGAAATTGTGTGAAATTTTGTGGAAGGATTACCAATGGATATGTCTATTTGAGGGTAAAATTAAACTTTTTTGATTGGCTAACACATATTTGCAACCAAATCCACTGGTAATACTAAATTTGCTTATTTTAATAACGGATGATGCATCCAAAGGAAATTAGGAAATTGTTTGTAGTGTAAAAGAAATTAATTATATGAAGAGAAATTAATAATTCTTTTATTTTAAAGAAGATTATCACTATGAAAAAATTTTAGAATTCTGACGGCTAATACACACTGGTAATATAAGAAATCCATAGGTATAATAAATTTTTGATAGCATTTTTGGCAAATTTATATCAACCGATCAGTAATGTTCTACGGTTGATATTTATAGCTATTGGTAATATTATTGAATATCCCGATAGCTACCAGTAAAATAAAAAAATGATAAATACTAAATTGATTAATTTATTTTAATAATTTATATTCAGTAATTTAATTTTATCAATAGATATTATCCCCTTGTAAATAAAAATATATTTAATGAAGAATTTATTAATTTTGATAGTGAATAAAATCTTTGATAAATTGAGTTAAATTAAAATGCACATGACATTTGAATTTGATTGGCAGATATATCTTTTGGTAAAAATAACAAAGTTTATAAATTATCAACAACCGAAGCCGCTGGAATTTTTTTTTAGAACAAACTAATAGAAGTATTGAAAATTTTCAACTCTAAATATCATTTCTTGTTCATCCTAAAATAATTATATTATTTAAGATAATTATTTCAAAAGAGATCAATAAGAAAGAACACTCAGAACTAAAAATCTCTGGCACCTTTGTCAGTTTGTCCAAACCTACAAAGTATAACAAACAATTGCATTAGACTTTACTATCAATTAATGCCATGCTTGAATCAACACAGAATTCAAACTTACCCTCATGGATAACAAACAAAATAAAAATTAGTGGCTTAAAGTAGAATCAATTAACACATGCTTGAAATTCGGACTTATAGAAGCTATTTTCATATAACAAAGAAGATATTTCCATAAACAATCAACTGGGACAAAATTAGTAGCACTAAATCCAACAATCATTAAAAGAGAGTAGTGAAGAGAGGAGAGGGAAGGAGTAATGGCAAAAAAATACCAATGATTACTAAAGGAAGTTAGAGTGCTAGTGAGCAAGACATGAGAGAGAAGAGAGGAGGTTTGCGGTGCCAATGGGTGAGGGATCATCAGAGGAGGCCTAAGTGACAGTGATGGAGAGAGGGGAGAGAAAAGGGAAGAACAAAAAGAAGTCTTTAGTGCAGTACACGTACTTATTTATGAAGGTATTTTACGAGTAGCCTATAGACAGTTACTAAATTAAAAATTTTCAAAACTTTTAACTGGCGGCTAGATGTGGCAAGCAATAAAATTTGGTATTGTTTATGTAGCCAATCATAGAAATTTTAAGTTTTACTAGCAATTTTAATTGCCAGTAAAAAGTAATTTGCAATTGTTGGTGCCCTCAATGTAGCATAGCCAACAATTCATCTGTATTTTACCAACTATTTATACTATTAATAAAATTAATGCATACCCTATTGGTTGTTCCAATGCATCATTGGGATTTGTATGCATTGCTAATTTTATAGATAGTTCTAGTTGCCAATAAGACCATGACATGAAATTTGACTAATTGTACCAGTGGCATAATGATGGGTAAAACAATTTGGTGCCATTTTGTAGCCACTCAAAGGCATTCTAATTTATACTAGTAGCCACAATTGCCAGTAAAATTAAGATGCATCCATTGGCCACCTCAAGGCATGATTTAAACCATTTTTACCTATGATCTCTATCGTGGGTAAAATAAAGTAATAACTTTAGTGTCATTTTCGTAGCCAATTGAAATCACTTGAATTTTATTGGCAGCCTCAAGAATTAGTGTAATTAAACTATTCATTTTCATTACCTGTAGCTTATAGCAGCTGTTAAAATTTTTTGGCACATGTTTGCTACCCAGAGTCATACTTAAATTGTTCAATTTTTACCTGTGGTTTGTGCCACCAATAAAAATATATGGATAATTTTGATTGCACTTCCAATGGTATAGCCCCCCAATAATATTATTACCTAAAAAAACATTTAGTTTACTTGCCTATTAAATCTTTTCACCACTAGGTAGGAATTTGGTGTGTAATTTTCTGTTGGTTTTACTAACAATTTTTATTATCTGCGGGTAAAAGTTTTTTGCTGTCTCGTATATATTCCTTACATACATTTTTAATAAAATTAAATTCTCTTATTTTTACTAACAACTGTCAAAATAATTTGTCAAAAATTGGGAATTTTTTAGTAGTGTATGTGTAAATTCTCAAAACAAATGTGAAATTATGTAATAATTGCAAAATACAAAAAAATGTGAGAGTAATTTACTCTTATAGTCTAAACTCTTAGTTTATAATGAATTGGTTGGTGGAACACAATTTGAATTTTAACTTTATAAAAATAACCTTCATTTCCTTAGAGACGAATAAAGTTAGATAAAAATTAAATTTCTATTTTACTCCTCCCATGGCTAAATAACCCTTTGGTACTTTTATGTTCTTTAACAATTGTTTATTTACTAATTTTTTTTTGTAGTCTATTTTAAATTCTTATAGAGACTAAATATTGTATGCCATGAAATTTTAGAAACCTAATATGTGAAATGATAGTTAAGGCTATGGTCATAAATTGAGGGGTTCGGATAATTCAGAAGAGGTTGTTAGGAACTTTTAGTTGGGCTAAGAGTAGAAATTTTATTTGAATTCTTCTTTAGCTTTGACGAATTTGCTATTGTGATTTTCGTGCTGTTATTATACAATAATAAATTTTTTTTCTTGGTAGTTGTCCTCTTATTTATTGAATACTTATTCATATTAAAATTTAAACTAAAATTTTATTGAAATTTTTTAAATAAAATCATTTTTAATTTGATCCTCATAAATGTAATTTGATAAATTGGTCCTGCAAAGATCATATTATGGTGTGGCTTTCAAACTTGGAGTAAGGTTCCTTATGCTTAGGAGTTTCATCTGCTAACTGATAAAGCTGACCTTTGGGTTGGTTAACATGGGGTAAAATAAATATTATGTAATATTTTAGCTTAAGATGGGGTAAATTGGGTGGGGCTGGATTTGTGTCCCTTCTCATTGGGTTGCCGCGGGTACCCAACAAAATTTACATATATATATATATATATTTTTTTTTTCAATTCTTAAGTTATATATATATATATATTTTTTCTGAATTCTGATATTATAAAATAGCGTCGTTTTACAAAATGATGTCATTTTCTAACTTGCCCTAAAACTTCTACAAGCACAAGCAGGCAAGAGGCAGCTCAACTTCAGCAAACCAACACCACTCCTCCCTCCCTCGTCTTGAACCCTTAGTCCCTCGACTCCATCTCTCATGAGCTACAAGTCTCGTTCATTGTCTCATCGTTTCCAACAGTCAATGCTAATCCCTTATCTCCTCCCACCTTGTCTTGACTCGCCTCTTCTCATTTTGTCTCATCTCTTGTCTAATCATCACACTTCGACACTTTGGGTCCTCAATAGTCGATCGAACCTCATCCTCGTTCAACTACTCGCCTCACGTTCGTTCGTCCCCATCCGAACCCAAACTAACCCACCTAAGTGAAACCGAACCATTCTAACCCAAGAATGCTGGTTTGAAGAAATTTTTGGCTGGGGTTCGACTAACTTAATAAGAGATTGTGTTCAACTGAGTTGAAAGAATTTTGCCCCAACCCAAACCGCCCCACCCAATGCCCACCCCTAGTCCGACCTGATTTTAGGAAAGAAGTGTAGCGCTGGCAAAATGTCCTATCAGTTACAGGCTTTGACTTAATTGCTTACAGCCTTTTTTCGACCATGGTTGCCTCCAGCGTCTTCCCTCTTACTCCTATTTGATGCATTAAAATTGGTCTTGGGCAATACAGAAGAACATGACTTACTGTTGAGATGCTTTATTCAATATACATAATCGAATTTAATTTGTACGTAAGAGGCAATAGCTTGCTCAGGAGAGGCAATAGCTTCCTCAAGTTCCCAACATATAAAAAGATATCTATTCCATTTTATAACTATTTGTAATCATTTTCTATAACTAGGTACGGTTGGTCTCAAATTTTCTTATAAACTTTAAACTTAATCATAATGAGGTAACAAATTTTGTTAAGTTCAGGTTAACAAATCTACATAATGATTCCTTATTTGCTAAACCCAAAACAAAACACATTGTAAGAGATCAAGACCTTGTTAACTAAATATTCATCACTTTCCTCCGTGTTAAGTTCATTAACTTTTTATTTAGGGAAGAAAGTTTTCTTGAAAAAAAAAAAAAAAAAAGCTCTACTAAAGGAAATGTATAGTACACAATGCCATCTCTAATTGCCAAATAGATTTTGCAAAATCCAGAGTGGATATTGCTAACACTGATACTGACGTGGCTCGTACAACAAAAAACGATAATTAGTTGTAACTATGACCCATTACTTATCTATTAGCCTTGCACTACTTTCTTATTCTTGCTGTAAAGAGAGCTACTTGCACATACAACCAGTCATTCGTCTCCAACACTAAATCCAAGCCCCACGCAGATATAAAATCCCAAGCTTATTTCTCTAAATATCTGTCGTAGGCATATGATTGTGTGTATTTTCAACCTCGGGGCATTCTTTTTGGAGCAGTGGGCCACAGAGCCAATGGTTTCCTAGTGACGTCTCTTGATGCTAATGCGAATGCTGCAGTCGACAACGACTAGTCTGCAGTACACACCATACATAAAGAAAAATGATAAAGTTATAGATAAATTTATATTTTGATTATATATATTTATATAATTTATTATTATTTATATTTTAATTATATATTTATATAATTTTTTATTATTTTATTATAAAAGATTTGGCTTCTCCGACCAAGTATTTGAGTAAGTAATACGCACCGATGTGAAAGGACCAATTAGTGACACAGACTTTGAGGGACTTTGTTTTTAAAGGGTAGTGTTATTTTTATGTTTTTTTTTTAAATATTGTCTATATTTTTAATTTTTTTAAAATAAATAATAAATAATAAAAATTATTATTTATCTTTTATTTAGAAAAAATAAAAAAAAAGCGCAAGCAATTTATGCAAAAGAAACATACCAATAGTATTACCGGTTCTTAAATATGTAGAAAACAGATGAGCCTGGTACAGATTTATAATGCTAAGCTATTACAAAATAATTCTGGCTAAGAAGGTGACAAAAAACTGCTTAATTTTTTCAAAAGCATTCCACAGCCCACTGAAATCCTGTACACTATTTTAGAGAGAACACTATTTTATCAAATAAAATATGTACGTGACAAATATTATTAATTATTGAAATGCTAATCATATAAACAAAATTTTCAAAATCCAAATTCAATAGGAAACTGCTGACACAAGTATTGAACTGACTTCTACAGCCAAAGATAACGAGTACTTTCAATCATGACCCATTACTTACATATCAGCCTTGCATTTTTCTTTTAATTCTTGCTGGAATAAGAGCTACTTGAACGCACACCCAATCACTCATCTTCTCTAAGAATTGAAAGTAGAGGCTTGTCTCCATGCACTTTTCAAAATCATGGTTCCAAAGATTCCCCAAAATCCAATGGTAAATCCAAGACTCATACAAACAAAAAATCCAGAGCTTATCAATTTGTCTTCATCCTTCTCAGATTCCTCTCCTGGAATGGTTGTTCCAAGGGTATGATTGTCCAAATTTCCGTCCCCAATGCATCCTTTTCTCAATGGCGGGCCACAAAGCCCGTCGTTTCCCATATATGCAGAAGCATCAAAACTTTGTAACCGGGTGCTTGATGGAATTTTGCCTGACAAGTTGTTGAAAGATAAGTTCAAGTAAGCAAGCAAACTCAAATTTGAAAAGCTTGCTGGAATTGTCCCAAACAGAGAGTTGCTTGACAAGTCAAGGGATTCTAACATTGCCATCTGACCAAAATTATCAGGAATGAATCCTGTGAGGTTATTTCTTGAAAGGTTCAAGGAAGCCAGTCCTAGCAAATTTGCTATACTGTGAGGAATCCCTCCAATTAATTGATTGCATGAGAGATCGATACTTCTCATGAATCTTAGATTTGTACCAAACTCATAGTCTTCTCCCTTCCACCTTAGTACAGCATTGTCAAAGAAAGCGTGATCAAATAAAGCCTCATACATGATAGAGTCAAACAAAATTATTTTACCTGACAACGCAGATATATTATTGAGGCAATATGGTATATTTCCTGCCATGTTGTTTTGAGAGATGTCCAGTATTTGGAGATTTTGTAGACTGCATATACTTATAGGTATGGTCCCCCGAAGCATATTGGCCCTTAAGCGCAAAACAATCAAATTTGACAATTTATGGCCAATCCATGTCGGCAACATTCCATGAAGATTATTCTCACCAAAATCAATAAACCACAACTGTTGACAATGCTCCAAAAAGGGTATCTCACCGGTTAGATTGTTGTCACTTAACTGAATTGCCCTAATATTTTGCAAAGAGCCAATTGACTTTGGTATTCTCCCTGAGAGATTGTTATGTGCCAAATTTAGAATTTTCAATTCTGGAAATTGTTCCCAACAATCTGGAATTTTGCCAGTGAATAAGTTATTGGAAAGGTCAAGATGAGATAACTTTGGTTGTAATCTCGTACAAAAGAAAGAGAGGGACCCTGAGAACATATTTCTTGAGAGAATCAAGAAATAACAGTTTTGCTGAAAAAGTGGCAAAGGACCGGACAAATTATTAAAACTGAGATCCACAACATAGGCACCATCATCAAAAAGAGAAGGTGGCAATGTATTGGGTAAAGAACCATAAATATGATTGTGGGAAAAATTCAAGTATATCAAACTAGAAGATTGTTCCCAAAACCATTGAGGAATTGAATCTGAGATTCCAGTATTTGAAGTGTCAAGGAACCGAAGTGCCCTTTGATTTTTAAGCCACACGGGAAAGTGCGGACCCAAAGTGCACGAAGAAGCAAATAAGCCGAACAGTTGAAAAGGTGGAATCCAATTTGGAATCAATTTAAAACGAAGCAAATTTTGGGAGACATCAAAAATTTGTAACCTCGGTAGATTGGATAAATTTGCTTCACTTATTACACCACTGAATTGATTGTTGGGTAGAATTACATCTTCCAGTGATGGAAGACGAATAAACTCAGGCAATGGCCCACTCAAGTTGTTATTGCTTAAATACAAACTGACCAGGTGAGGGAAGTTCCCAAATGATTGTGGAAATAACCCATTCAAACTAGTATTGTCAAGATATAAACCCTCTAGTGATGAAAATCTTGAGAAATCAGGAAATGATCCACTACTGAATGGATTGTCATGTAGACTCAGAACCTTTATAGTATTTTGGGCATAACATAAATTCTGAATTGAGTCACTAAGTTTTCCTCCAACTTTGTTGTGGGACATACGTAACTCTTCTAAATGACACATATGCTGAAAGGATTCTGGTATGCCCCCCTCAATTTTGTTTCGTGAAAGATCAAGAAATTCAAGAGAGACCATATTGGCAAAATTATCTAGAATAGGACCTTCCAAGGCATTCTGTGAGAGATCAAGATGAATGAGGACTTTACTGACATTAAGCACCCAAGATAGAATAGAAATACTCAAGTCATTTCCTGAAAGATCAAGGACTTTAAGAGTAGTGGAAGTGTTCACATGGATAAGAGATTTAGGATAGAAGTGAGGAAGCGAACAAGATGCTAACGTGAGCTCTAATAGAGAAGGGACCTTGCTACTTATTGATGATTGCCAATTTAAGGCATGACTTAAATCAACATATGTCAAATTAAGGTATTTCAAAGATGAAAGATGAGAAACCCACTCAAGGTCCATTGCCGTTAAACCATCATTATAACCAAGGTCTAGAGTTTGCAAATTGGAAAGGTTTTGAAGCTCACGAGGAATGGATCCACTCAACCAATTAGATCCAAGCTTCAAGTCTCTCAATTGACCCAGCGAACCAAGGCACTTTGGGATCTCATGATTGATCGAGTTGTCAGTGATATCCAAGTAAGTAAGATGTTTCAATTCACATATTGAGGGATGTATCTTACCTTCAAGATTTACATCATGAAGATCCAGCATGGTGACATGACTTGTCATATTATTGCATGATACTCCTTTCCATTTGCAGCAATCAATTTCTTCTCTCCATGTAGAAAGAATAGCGCTTGATCCTCCAGGGAAACCATGTTTAAACTTGAGAAGAGATTGTCTCTCTGTCTCCATACATCTTATTGTAGGAGAATTTGCTCCACATAAGCAGATGCATAGAAACCCAACCAGAGGTAAGAGGTAGGACTTGTAATTGTTTACGAAGATCAACATGCTTAGAAGTGTATTGGATACTCTAAGCAAGTGCCATTTATAAACATCTCTCAGAGCTTCATTTTTTAGTTACCCGATCTTATCCTTTGCGTTACGCACACGGATTTCAATGAAACAAAATTTGAACAATACGCTCCATTGGAAAGCTCTTGAAATTTTTAAATCTACCCTACATTAAAACGTCATTATTGCTTTTGTCAGACATGGAAAATTGAAACTTCACTCAAGAACTAAGGGCCACAGAGGTCTTTTCCTTTACTAATTAATATTAAATGTAACGATTCACCATCAAAACAAAAAATCTTAATTTCCAAAAACAAAGATTATATTTTTTTCTTTATGTCCAAATTAAAAAATTCCAATGAGACGGACACGTTGGAGCTCACGAGGAATGGTGAAAGCACTTCTCTGTTAAAACAGGACAGCACGTCCATGTGACCGAGACATTTACTGACATGTGCTCGCTTACGGATGCGGATGTACGAATGCGAGACTATGCATGGAAAGAGTAATTGTTGGGGCAAGGTGAGTTGTACCAACGTTGCGTACACGTCGGTTCTTAATTAATATTAGTATAATTATAATTATTAAAAATAATTTTAAAAATTAAAAATTATAAATAAATAAATAATTACAAATAAAATTATAAATATAAAAATAATATTATTCATATAAAAATAAAAAAATAAAAATACTGTTTTATTTTTTCTTTATTTTTACCCATAAATTAAATGTGAAAAAAATATTTTGTAAAAGTAGCATTTCCTTTTTTGATTGCTTTGCAAATCCTTTCGAACAACATTTCTTTTGCATCTAATTCTACTCCTTCATTTAAATAAAGAATTTAAAATATTATTTAATTGTATGTAAAACACAAAAGACATAATTTCTAGAGTAAATTATATTAACCATTCTTAAAGTATTTAATTATAATATTTTACTCCATTCTTATTTAAATATGACATTTCACTTTATTTATTTAAATATTAATTAAAAAAATATACTTAATGTTAATAAAATATTCATAAAAAGAATATTAAATTAATATTTTAATCTAATTTTATTTTAAAATTATATTTTGACTCAGTTAATTATTTTAAATAATTAATATTTTGATAAATTATATTTTTTTAATTAAATAATTATATTTATTATAAGGTATAAATTTAATAATGTGTATGATTATGAAAAAAAAATTTAATACAAATATAGAGGCATCTTGGGGTGAGTTTAGTTAGCAAAAAATAAGATCAATTATGCTTTATATATTTTTTTTTCTACCTAAACTCACCCCCAAGATACTTCTATGTTTGTATTAAATTTTTTTCTCATAATCACATATATTGTTAAATTTACACCTTACAATAAATGTAATTATTTGATTAAAAAAAATAATTTATTAAGATATTAGTTATTTAAAATGATTAATTGAATTAAAATATAATTTTAAATAAAATTAGAATAAAATTTGATTTAATATTTTTTTATGAATATTCTATTAATATTTAGGTATATTCTTTTAATTAATATTTGAGTAAATGGGATGGAGTGTTATGTTTGAGTAAGAATGGAGTTGAGTGTCATAATCAAATACCTCAAGGGAGGTTAATGTAATTTGTTCTAATATCTATTTTTACAATACCTTATTTATAAAAGTATCTTTCAATTATAATTAAAATTATAAATTTCATTTTAATAAAAATTAAATTTTACTTTCCATTATTTGTTTCCAAAACTTTATCAATTAAATCAATTTTAATTTAAAATTTTTAAATTCACTAAATTTATGAAATTATATTTTATTACAAATCAACTCTATAAAATTTTTATTTATAAAATATTTTTATTATAATTTAAATTTTAAATCCCTTCCTATTAAAAATAAAATTCTATTTATTTACTTTTTATTTTATACTTCTTACACAAACTTTTTTTTTATTTTCAAAATCCATGTAACCTCTTTTATATTTTATAAATATACTATATATAAATTAAATTTGTTATGAACTATCCTTCGTAAAGTTATGAATTTGAAATGATTTTTAAAAATTATCTTTATTAGTTAAATAACAAAATTTTTTTAATTTTAAAATTTATATTTATATAAAAATAATCATATGTGAGTATTTTTATAAAAAATTAAATTTATGTATAATGTATAAATAAAATATAAGAGAAATTATTATAAATTTTAAAAAAGAGTGTTTATATAAAAAAAATTCAAAATATAAGCAAAGGTAAAATAATTTATGAATGGCATTATATTTTGGAATATTTTGTTTGATCTTTGATGAGTTGTCATTTGGAAAGTAGAATATTTTGTGCAGGGAATATTGACTGCTGCGGGCAGAATTGACTAACGTGGAAAGAACTTCCTAACGCAAAGAAAAGGGTCTTCGTGGAAAATGGCACTGGACTTCGTGGAAATTGGTTAGCAAGTGGAGGAAGTTTGCAGTCGAAACTGACACGTACATATGGTCCGTTTACTCAAACGACTTTATACTATAAGATTGTATTTATCTTGTATGGCTTTGGATTAAAAACTCATTTCAAATTTTGATAACTACAAGATTTTTAAGTAAAATAATATCAATTATTTTCACACTTTCCAAGTCATTCCATTCAATTTCTGTCATAACCCAGTTCTATATTATCATCACTTTACCCTCAATGACCAAGATCTTCAATATCTTGGGTAGGTGAGCATCCAATTGCAAAAGCACCCATAGCAACCTGCCATCTTTGCCGACCTCAAAATATGACATTTTTTTTGAAATATTAATTTTACTTATCATCTTTTAATCATTTTGAAAAAAAAAAAAAAAGAAGAAATAGTGTATCCATATGTAAGCATGATATAAAACAACTCACAGTCATGTATAAATATTTTTATGGTATAACGAGCTTAATCTCTAGGTAATTTACACAGCTTGGTATGTCTCCATTAATTTTACAAATAGGTATCAAAGTGCTCACCCCATCTTCTCTCCACCCAACTGACATTTTTGTAAATCTCTTATTATCTCATTAAATAATTTATTGAGTCAAATTATACTTGTTATTTCTAATCAGTTCGTAACCTCGATACATATATTATCATGTCCACTAGCTTAATTTATCAGTATTCAATTTTTTGTGGTTTATAATAAAATGTTCTAACATAATTAGTCATTACACAATAGATTTGCAATGTTGTAAAGCATATTCTACTATAATATTTTTATAACATAGTATTTATGTTTCTAATAAAACAGTAATTTAAATAAAAATAAAACTTTTGAAGAGGGTATTATACGCAAGCTAATATTTCTGAATTTGATTTGCTTGTGTATAAAATAGACATAATCTTGTTCATGAAAGGAATGGTAGCCAACATATTAAAATAAGGAGTTCGTAGATTTCTGTTGATCCAAAGGATCGGAACAATACAAATTAATGGAAAAGACTTTATTAATGTTGATCAAAGAAAGCTTTAATGTTATGGTAGATTTTAATTGAATTCGGAGATTAATTCTTTCGGCTGTAAAGGAAATAGATGCTTTGAAATAAGGAGTATACTTTTTGAAACCCAAAGTATAAAGGTGAATAAATTATACGTTGTAATTATTTAATTTTTATATTTTTTAAATTTTATTATTTATAAAAAGAAATTTAGTTAAATAGATTTTTCATTTAAAAAGTTTATTTATTTATTTTTTTTTAAGTGAAGTAGTGCTAACTATTTTCATCATTTTCTAAGTAGTTCCATTTAATTTCGTCAAGGCTTGGTAGCATATTATCATCACCTTGCCGTCAAAGGTGAAGATCTCTAATGTCTTCAGCAAGTTAACATCTTATTCCAATGGCATACAACAGCACTCATAGCAACCTACAATCTTTGCAGACCGCAAAATATGACATTTTTATCAGTTTTAGGAGCGAAGACACTCGTAATAATTTTACTAATCATTTTTGTACTGCTTTATGGAGAAAATATGTATTTATATTTAAAGATGACAAAAGTGGCAAGAAAGGGAAGCTATATCATTAGAGCTCTTCAAAGCAATCCAAGAATCACAAATTTCTATCAATCTTTTCAAGAAACTATGCTAGCTCAACATGGTGCTTTGAAGGAAATAACAAAAATTGTTGATTGCTTTGAACAAATGGAACAAACAGTTTTACCAGTTTTTTATGATGTGAATCCATCTGATGTAAAAAAGTAAATTGAGGTTTATGAGAAAGTTTTTTCTCAACATGAAGAAAGATCTAAAGAAAAGGTAAGAGAATGGAAGGCAGCTACGACAAGATTGGCCGAACTCACTGGTCGGAATGTAGAAAATAAGTAAGTAATCTTTCCTTAGTGTCTTACATACAATTAGAAAAGAACTTGCATTGATTTGTGTTCGTTTATTTCTATTTCCTGCTCATGCTTTGTCCAGAAATATTAAATTCATTCATAACTTTCGAGTTAGATTAGGACAGTGTTATATTTTCAATGGACATAACTTTTAAAATAATTAACAAAAAGATTATTATCTTTTCACATAATACACATTTTCCTTAAATTTTTTGGCGATAGCTAATTTTGTATTCTTGTCTTCCACTTCTTTTCAGGTCAGAGTCTACAAAATTTGAAGAAATTGTTGAAGAGGTAATAAATAAATTAGGTCACGTGCTTTCAATTCTTATTGATGAACTAGTTGGTTTTGACTCTTGTGTAGAAGCATTAGATAAGCACTTAGCTTTAGGCATGGATGATGCTCGATTTGTAGGATTTGTGGGATGGGTAGAGTAGGAAAGACAATTCTTTTTGCAGCTTTGTATCATAGAATCACTCGCAAATTCCAGGCTCATAGTTTTATTCATGATGTAAGCAAAATTTCTAAAGATAGTGGTCTCATTGTGCACAAGAAAAACTTCTTCGTGAAACACTAGGGGATGAAAGTTTGAAGGTACAAGAAATTGTTGAACGAGCCAGTTGAATAAAAAATACACTGTAACTTAAAGTTCCTTATAGTTCTTGACTATGTTGATCATTCTGATAAATTAGATTACTCAGCTGGTTTGGTGCAGGCAGTAGAATCATCATTACAAGTACAAATGAACATATCCTTAGAAGACATGAAATATATGAAGTTTACAGGGCTAATCAATTAAATGAAGATAAAGCTCTTCAACTACTTTGTAGAAAAGCATTAAAAAGTGATAAACCCTTGCAAGATTATAAGAAGTTGACTGAACGTGTATTGCAATATGTGAAAGGCCTTCCATTAGCCACTAAAGTATTGCGTTCTTTTTCATTTGGCCAAAAGGTGTCCGAATGGACTAGCACCTTGGATAGACTGTAAGAAATTCTTAAACTAGAGATTATGGATGTGCTTCGAACAAGTTATGATGGATTAGTTGAACCAGAAAAGGAAATATTTTAGATATTGCTTGTTTCTTTAACAACAAGAAGAACGCACATGCAAAATATATTTTAGAAAGATGTGAATTTCATCCAGAGATTGGAACGAAAAGTCTAATAGAGAAATCAATTATATCCATTCAAGGTCAAATTATATGGATGCATGACTTGTCACAAGAATTGGGCAGTAATATTGTACGAGAAAAATCCTCCAACAAGCCTTGAAATTGGAGTAGGTTGTTTTATGAGGATTTTCATCATGTTATAATGGAACACTAGGTATGTTGTCTTTTAAAAATCATTCCATAAGTTATCATAATTTTCATTGAACACAATTTATATAATTGGAGTAACTCCATTTTTTACATTTCTTGTTAATGCTACTTTTCTAGGGGGCAAAATGTGTTGAAGCCATAGTTTTGGATATGAAAGATAAAAAAGAACCTCCTTTATTGAATGCAAAGATTAATAAAAAATGGACAACCTTAGACTACTCATATTGAAAAGGGGAAAGTACTTTTCAGAAAACCTCAGTTGTCTTTCTAACCAATTTAAATATTTTTTGTGTCATATGTATCCTTTCAAATATTTGCCATTTAATTGTCATCAACCAAACAAAGTAGTTCACTTGTCCATGCAACTCTGGGAAGGTGCAAAAATAATCTTGATGCTCAAAACTTGAAGGTAAAATATTAATCTCATTTCATTTTGTAAGGTAAATTAGTATACAATAATGACAAATTATCATTTTATTCAAGGTGTAACTAGTTCTCTCCTCTCCAACCCACTTGCCCTTTCACAGCATTTTCACAATTTGAAAAGCATAGATCTCAGTTCCTCCAACAGTCTTGTTGAGTCACCAGATATCCGTGAAGTTCCATATCTTGAGTGACTAGATTTTGAAAATTGCACAAAACTATCAGCGTTCCGTCTATCAATTGGATGTCTAAAGATGCTTGCTTTGTTGAATTTGTATGGCTGCAAAAGTCTTGTCAGTATTCTTGATTGCATATTGGGTTTAATTTCCCTTGAATCTCTTTATCTCGATGGTTGTTCAAAAGTTCAAAAAACATTTGGTCGATCAACATTTTGTTACAAAAGACATCAAGGATCAGTTATTGTGCCTTGTGCTTCTTTGACCGATCTAGCCTCATATAGGAAATATCTTACTGTAGGTTTTTGTTGTCTATGCAAAGTCCTTGATTCTATAGGATGGCTACATTTTTTGGGAGGTCTTTATCTGGATGGAAACAATTTCATTACACTACCTTCTGCAATCCGTAAACTCAGACGGTTTTCCTTGGAGCATTGTAGGAATCTTGGATCATTGCTCGACCTTCCACTAAGTATTACTTCATTAGATTAAAAAAATTATTCTGCCAAGGAGAGAGAAGGATTTTATATTTTTAACTACCCCAAGTTGTTTGAGATGGAAATCTACACTAGCTTGGCATTGTCATGGCTAATAAAACTAGTTTAGGCTTGAAAGTTACCTCCCACCCTTTATCTCTCTATCTTTTCTCTCTACAGAAAATCAATATAATTAGCTATCTCTAGTGCCCGGATCCACATGCCCCCAAAATAGAGTCTTGGCTTAATTTTTGTTGTTCCTGGGAATTAGATTCCAAGGTAATTCAACTATCAAAATTCTGAACCTTCTATACGGATAAATTTACCTCCCAATGTGCATCACGGACACAGTAATTGGCTTGGCCTTGCTTTGTGCATAACATTCGTGCTATGTGATCCACTAGTAACAGATGTCAAGCATCATATGAAAAGCAAGCTTCTAGTTGATATTTATCAAACTTACTTTTCGTATTCTTTACATCTTAGCATAGCACATGAAATGGTAGTTGGCTTAGATCATGTTTGGCTAACTTATCTATATTGAAACTATTTTTCTCCTGATTCCCAATGGTTGATAGTAAGACCAGACTTTCTTGATGTCAAATTTAAAGATGAGCCAGGGTTGGAGGTGTAGAAATGTGGGTTCTGTTGGGTTTATGGGAGTTGTGTGAAGATCAAGCCAGCTGCAATGTCTGAAAGTATTATGCCAATTGAAGATGATTTAGGGACACAAAACTCAAGTTGCTCTCTCTCTATACCAAATGAATTGGGGAATTGATCAGAGTAATAATTGATTGAGATAGTAAATATTTATTTCCATTTTATTCTATTTTAAGGTTTCTGTTTAGGAATGCACCTATCAAATTACAGTTGTACATTTATTCAGGCATTATAGCACTAAAATATTCTATTTGTTAATGATATCTTTATAATTTGTGTCATCCAGTTTGACCCCAAGAATCATGTTGAAGACAAATGGTGATTCTCTAATTATTATAGTGTCCCATCTGGTTACACAAAACAACCTAAATCTATTGTTGCTCAAAATGAATGGTGCTGAATCAACTTGAATTATTGGCTTATAGTCTTATTATCTTGAACCATGGATGTCAATTACATTCATGATATTAAGATCAATAGCTTTGTGCTTTCCTTATGGACATATAGGATATTAGATCTTCCATAGTGATGTCATTATTTGACATGGCAACTGTTTTGTTTCGCTAGAAAAGTTTCACTAGTTTTATTGGTTACAACAAAGTAGAGTCACTTAATAATTACCTTGAAATCATTTATTACCATTATACATCTATTCTTCAAAAATTAATTTTGGTTTGACACTCGGATCTCTTGTTGGGTGGTAGGTAAATTTTTGTTTCTTTTTTTGCATTTTTAATATGTTGATATTGGAAGTTGAATACATTCATATTATTGTTTACAGGGTCATAGAGAATAATTTGATTAAAGGACCTCTTCCCCCCAGCCTTGAGTGCTTGAATATTTTTCTTTCAAAATTTCTGCAAACTACTTTTTGCAAATAATTTTATAGGGATAATACCAAAAACATTTGACAAGTGATAAGTGCATAATTTTATATTTTTATTCCCTTTATTCTATAGCTTTTCGAGTTCATTTCTATGTCTTAATATGTTTATTATAGTTCTATTTGTGTTAGGACATGATTTGGCAAGCTTTGGAGATTTTAATTGAAAAGGAGAACTCTTATTTTAATAGGAAACTGACCTTTATGTGATTTTTAAGATTTTTGACCATTAAGGAGTTCCAAAATTAAAAAGTGGCATTCAAAGATTTTAAAGTAAACATCCAGAGCTTTTTAAAATGGGTTAGGACCTCCAACTGGAGCTTCAAATTTAGTGCAACTTCATTTCAAAGTGTGATAAGGATTAAGAATTCTGCCATCTTCTAGGATAAAACTTTATTTCAAAATGGCCTAATGTATAAATAAACTTCATTTCAAAGTGTGATGAGGATTAAGAATTCTACAATCTTCTACAACTTTCATGAAGAGGTCAAGTCCAAATTCTACCATCTTTTGGGACAAAACTTTATTTCCAATTGCGATAAGGATTAAGAATTCTAGAGCAAATCCATTTTGAGAAGACCCATGGGTTTGGAGCAACTTTGTGATATTCAATAGTTGCAATAGAGACCTTTCTTAACTAGGAGACTAAAAGGTGTGACCTAATATATAAATAGGCTTCTTAGGATTATTTTATACATTTTCTTCTTCTTCTTCTTGTGACACACACAATCTTGAACACTTGTTTTTGATTTTTTCAACATGTCTAGCTAAACTTTTCTTTTCAGTTCATAGGGATATCAATCCCTAAACACATATTGATGTTTTAATTATTTTAGTGAAGTTATTTTTACTCTTTTCTACAAAGTTGCTTATGTTATTCTACATTGAAAGATCATGATATTTTTCTTGATTGGCTTAAATAGCACACTTTAGGTTGATTGAATGAATATCTATTCATAGATCTAGGGATTGTGATATGTAATAGTCCTTTCTTAATCAATGAGTGGCATATAGTGGTCGCAACTATGAATAAATTTTTGTTTAATTCACTGTGAACAACATAACTTATGTTAAATAATTCGAGCTTGTGTGATTGTTGCTTAGATCAAGTTAATCTCTTTATAGTTAATGCTGCCACTACATTAAATCCAAAGAGTTTGTTCTAGGTTGTCTAGGAGTTAGATGCTAGTAAAGACCTTGCTTCATTAGTTACAATTAAGAGAGATTTCATGCAATAGAGCTAATTATTACATAGGGTTGATAATTTCTTAAGATGGTAGATTAACTTGATCTTAAGTAGTTGCCATTAGTTGTGAGGGTGACATCGAACCTAGAATTGAAGTTGTTTCCATCTAATACTTTCTTCTTCATTTAGATTTGTTTACTTACTATTGTTTACTTTGCATTCAACCCCCTAATTTGATTTATATTTGTTTTAAGAATATCAGTGTTTGATTGCTTGCACTCTCTTTGGGATCGACTCGTACTCACCTTATCTACTTGTTAGTGATTGGTAAAGTATTTATTTTTAGAGTGCTGACAACATGCTACCAAATTTTGGCATTGTTGCTTGGAATGTTTCTCATTAAACTTGATATTTTGATTACTTTAGGAATATTCCATAGTTGCTAGTATCATTAGTGTTTCCATTGTTTGCTAGTTTTTTTTCTAATTTTTTTACTTTCTGTTCATTATTTTTTGGTATTTACATTGTGCGGTAGGTTTTCTTGTGTTTCTTTTTGCAAAACTTCTTGTTTTATGTCAAAGGTACCATTTGAACTTTAGAGAATTTGGGACTTTGTTAGATTAATTGAACAAGCGCAAATGGCCAATAATAGAACTTTGAAGGAGTTCGCTAGTCTTGATTTTAACTTACAACCTTTATGCATAGAATTCCCTATTGTAGATGTAGATTTTGAGCTTAAGTCTAGGTTGATTCACTTATTACCTACTTTTGGTGGCCTTGTAAGTGAGGATCCTAACAAACAGGTAAAGGAATTCCATGTGGTGTGTTCAAGTATAAGGCCAGCTAAAGTGATAGAGGAGCAAATCAAGCTAAGGGCTTTTCCTTTCTCCTTGGCTAATGATGCAAAGGACCAGCTGTACTACCTACCCTCTGGATCCATTACCACATGGAATAAGATGAAAAGGCTATTCTTGGAGAAGTATTTCCTAGTTTCTAAGGTGGCAAACATAAGAAAAGAAATTTGTAGTATCCACCAATACAATAGAGAGTTCTTGTATGAATATTAGGAAAGATTCAAGGAATTGTGTGCAAGCTATCCCTATCACCATATTAGTGACCAACCACTAATTTAACACTTCTATGAAGGGTTGCTTCCTATGGACAGAAACATAATAGATGTAGCCAGTGGTGGAGCATTGCATGGATAAGACTCTTGTTAAAGCTAGAAGCCTAATTTCAAATATGGCTACCAACTCACAACAATTTGGCACAAGACAAGATGCGACCATCAGAAAGGTCAACGAGATAAGTACTTCTACCCTTTAGTAACAAATTTTTTATCTCACCTCTCTTGTTAGACAAATTGTTTTAGGGAATGTCTAGCAAGTCAAGGCATGCAGCATATGTTCTACAATGGGACATTCTACTAACATGTGCTCCATAATGCTAGATGGATCTGAGAAATAATTGAATGTAGAAGGGAGATTTTTGAGATAGCTAAGGAAATATAATCCCTACTCCAATACATACAATCCTAGGTAGAGAGATTGCCCAAACTTGAGTTATGGGAATAGGTAACCTATGCATAGCTCTTTCTCTAATAAATCACTTGGATTCTAGCAAGGGCAGCAAGCTTTCTAGTCTAAACAATCAGCCCTTTCCAATCCATGTATATGTTTAGAAGATATTGTAAAATCTCTTGCCACTAGCACTCACTAGTTTCAACAAGACACAAAGGCTAGCATCCAGAACTTAAAAAATCAAGTGAGTAAACAAGCCACCACAGTGAGTCATTTAGAGGCACAAGGGTCATGGGATGAATCTAAGAGACAATGCCAATGCCATTACCTTGAGGAGTAGGAAGAAATAGAATGAACTAAAAATTCAAACCCCTGCTGTGTTAATAGAAGAAGAAATTGATGAGGAGGCAAAAATTCCACCTACTATAATTCCCAATCCCTTTGATTCAATTAAAACTAACCCTATTCCCTTCCCAATTAAGAGCAAATCAAAATCAAAGAAAGAGGAGCAAGATAAAGAAATTCTAGAGACATTTTGCAAGGTAGCATTGAATATGTCTTTGTTATAAGCAATTAAACAAGTGCCAAGGTATGCAAAATTTCAGAAAGAATTGACCCCAACAAGCAAAAAATAAGGGGTAAGAAAAGGTAAGTATGGGTAAAATGTGTCTACTATTATTCATAGAAAAATTGCCCCAAAGTGCAAGGATCCAGGTATGTTCACCATCTCATGCAAAATAGGGAATACCAGAATTGAGAGAGCTATGCTAGATTTAGGAGTTTCCATTAATGTTATGCCAAAATCCATTTATGCTTCTTGAAATTTAGGACATCTTAAGGATACTAGTGTTATTGTTCAATTAGCTAATTGTACTAATGCTTACCTTGAAGGGGTAGTTAAGGATGTGTTATTACAGGTGAGCAAATTGGTATTTCCTACTCATTTTTTACATTATGGATATGGATGATGATGGCTTCCTTAACTTTACACCAATCTTATTGGGGAGACCATTCTTGTTGACTGTCCAAACAATAATTAATGTTCATGAGGGTATTCTTACCTTAGAGTTTGATGGTGAAGTTGTTTGCTTAAACTTTTATGAGGCTCTGTGGTATCTTGTGATTTTCATTATGTCTATGGTATTAATGTGATTGAGTTTGCAACACAAAAAATTTTTGAAAACACAAGCAAAAAAGATCCTTTAAAGGTGGAAGTCACCAAGCTTCTAGAGTTGGAAAAAGAAGAAAAATGTGAGTTGAGTAAGCAACTAAAGGAATGTGTGGCTGAATTGCATTCTTTGACACTAATTCTAAAAAGGTATGTAGCTTCTTCAATTAAATTGCCTAATTCTTACAAGAAACTTCTACCTTTTGTTTTGCAAGCTCCTAATTTAGAGATGAAGCCATTACTTGCCCATAAGCTAACAACATTAAACAAAGGTGCTGCTTAGTGTGCAACCCAAGAGTGGCTAGCAAGCCACAACCAGATTTGCTTTCTTTCCCTATCTCTTTTATGTATTCTATGTCCATTATTTGCTTTTTATGTTTACACTGGGAACATTGTAAGTTTTAAGTGTGGGGGAGAGGCATGGGAATTTTCACTTTCAATTCTACATGCTTTTAAGACCTTCAATTTAATTCTGCAATTTTTTTTTCTTAATTTTGCAAGTTTTTCAATTATGTGAAAAAATTTTCAAAAATTTTAATTTTTTCCTTAGGCAGCAAATTGGCATGAAAAGATTATATGTTAATTATGTTTTTGAGTACCCAATGATGCATAGGAAATTAACTAGGTAATACTTGCTATGATAGACCACTTAGCATACATTGTTGGCAATGCCTTATAAAGTTAAGTCATGTGTGCTTGAGATTTTGTAGCTGATTGAAATGATACTCTTGAGATGCTATGTAAACAAAGTAATGATGCATGATTAGGAAGTGCATGGTTTACCTTGAGACTATTTTTTTTATGCTAGGCTTAAACTTGGGTTTAAGTAAATAGGGTTGAAACAAAAAAAAAAAAAAAGAGACAAAACAAAAAGAAATAGAAAAAGAGAAGGAAAAAATTTTCCTTATTCTAACCTTAGTAACTGGGGGATTCGACACTACAAGTGTTGACTTTCACATCAAATGGTGACTTAGACACAAGTATGCAAAGCACTTTGATGTTTGTTCCTGTTGATTAAATTTTAGGTGCGAATCAAAGAAGAATATTTGCATCTCTCTCATTAAATTGACACCTTAGTTTGCAACTTGATTTTGTAGTAGTAAAAAGGAATGGTTTAGATGTAAGTATGCATGACTTGGTTGTGTTAGTTATGAGGTTTGCACTAATTTATTGAGAGTACTTGTGGATAGAGATGAAGAGAGTTGAGTATGCTTTATTTCTTTTATTTGACATTATTGCAATTGTAAGATGGGTGTGTCTGTTGAATTAAGAATTGAACATAAATAACTTATCATTGTGATGGTACTCTAAGACATACTATAAGATTTATTATTGCTGAATTCTATTTTGCCCAAGGACAAGCAAAAGGTAAGTGTGGAGAAATTTGATAAGTGCATAATTTCATATTTTTTTCCCGTTATTCTATTGCTTTTCTAGTCTATTTATTGGTCTTAGTATGCTCAATAGAGTCCTATTTGTGTTAGGATATCATTTGGCAAGCTTTGGAGATTTTAATTGAAAGGAGAAGGATTCCTATTTGAATAGGAAACTAACTTCTGTGTTGTTTTAAAGTTTTTAAATTATTAAGAAGTTCTAGAATGAAAAAGTAGCCTTCAGAGGTTTTAAAGTATACATCTAGACTTTTCAAAATGGGCTGGATCATCCCAGTTAGAGTTTGTTTGGGCCTTCAATTAGAGCTTCAAAGTTAGTGCAAAAGTTGGGGTTTTAGTTCTCAAATTAAGATTCTGCTTGTATAACAGTTAGTATTTTAGTGATATTTGGAGTTACAAAAGCCCAGTTGAGGTGATTCAAAAGGCTATAGAAAGCTAAGAGAAAGGGATACAACTTTCATAATAAGCCCAAATTCCACCATCTTCTAGGATAAAACTTCGTTTCAAAGTGAAATAAGGATTAAAAATTCTAGAGAAGACTCATTTTCAGAACTTTGTAATATTCAACAGCTGCAATAGACATCTTCTAAACCGTAGACCAAGAGGCATGACCTAATGTATAAATAGACTTCTTAGGATTATTTTATACAACTTCTTCTTCTTACAACACACAATCTAGAACACTTGTTTTTTATTTTTCAACATGTCTGACTAAACTTTTCTTTTTAGTTCATGGGGATATCAATCCCTAAACACATGCTGATGGTTTAATTATTTTACTAAAATTATTTCTATTCTTTTCTATGAAGTTGGTTATGTTATTTTGCATTAAAAGGTCATGATATTTTTCTTGATTAGCTTAAATAGAGTGCTTTACGTTGATTGAATAAATATCTATTGCTAGATCTAGGGATTGTGATACATAATAGTCCTTTTCCTAATCATTGAGTGGCACATAGTGGTTATGATTATGGACAAGTTTTCATTTTATTCAATGTAAATAACATAACCTAAGTTAAATAATCTAAGCATTTGTGATTGTTGCTTAGATCAACCTAATCTCTTTATACTTAATGCTATTGCTACATTAAATCTATAGAGCTTGTTCTAAGTTGTCTTGGAATTAGATGCCAATGAAATGCTTGTTTCATTAGTTACAATTAAGAGAGATTTCGAGTAATACAGCTTATTATAGTTTAGGTTGATAATTGCATAAGGTAGATTAACTTGATCTTAGGTAGTTGCCATTAGCTGTGAGGGTGACATAAAACTTAGAACTGAAATTATTTCTATCTAATACTTTCTTTTTCATTCAAATTTATTTACTTGCTATTGTTTACTTTGTATCCAACCCCTCATTTGATTTGTATTTGTTTTAAGAATATCAATATTTGATTGCTTGCACTCTTTGTGGGATCGAATTGTAACTATCCTTTCTACTTGTTAGTGATTGGTAGGGCATTTATTTTTGGAGTGTTGATGACACACTACCAATAAGCTAGAGAACTTAACTGATTTGTGTGTTATAATGTGATATACATTTGTTATTTTAAGTATTTTGTTGTGTTTAAGTTGAATTCTAAAATTCCTCTTTAACATGTCTTGTAGTAGGATAGATGGGAATAGATTATCAAGAAGTATACCTAGTTTTATTGGGAATTGAACCAAGCTTAATAAATTGTGAGTCTACTTCATTTTGATTATGTTTGTTCTTAATTTCATTTTTCTATGTTAAGGAATCTTATGTTTCTTTTTAACTGAAAAATTTGACTAAATTGTGAGTTTTGTCTAATACTACACAATGGTTGTGCAGTGTAGTTTTGAATAGAGGTAGACTTCACTTTCATTAATGAGATGTTGTTCCTTTAGGAGAATATCTAATTTGACTGGACCAAATAATAATTTCCTGATTTGAAGGATCTGTAGAATTTGCAACACTTGGGAGTTGAAATTCCTTTTTTCCCCTATATGTGAGGATTTTTATAATAAAATTGGGCATTTAATGAATTGTTTTCTACACTTTTTGTTACTTAGGGTGTTGTTGCTCAATTACTGGTTCCATATTAGAATACATTGGTGGCTTGACGAATTTAACTACTCTATAAGTTGTCTTAAATTGGTATTTTATATATAATACACATGGTAATATTTATTAAAGCATTTGATGCTTTCCGCTTTCCTCCTCATTTTGTACACTCCAATAATAGGACAATGGGTTTTGGCTTGTATTTGAAAATTTGAGATGTATGCCAATTTTGAATGTATGAAATTGAAGATGGATTGCTAACAAAAGCAGAAGTATGACTCATTATATTGTATGCTTTTGTTTTCTTTGATTCTTTTGTTTAGTTGTAGACTAAGTTTCTCAGATCAACGCACACAAACTATCCTTCATAGTTGATATCTATTCCCCGTTCCCCCTCTTTTCCTTTTCTGTCCCAAATGTTTGAAAAGATTCATCTATTGTTATATCCATAGTTGGTGTTAATTTATTTTGAAAGGTTAGTTTTGACATTATGAAACAAACCTTAAATCATTACAAATGGGGACAAGTTCAGAGGACTATTTTGATAAAGGTGGGGTTGCACCTTTTAGTAAGCACCATTATCTGAAACATGAAGTTGCATTTAAGTGTTTCTAAATGGGTGTGAAAGAGTAGAATTACAAAATTTGTCTAAACCTAAGATTAGTTCCTATTAAATTTTACATTTAGGATTTGCTTTGTTTCAGCTTCTTTTTCTTTATCTTTAGAAAGAAAAACAAAACTTCTTTTTCTTGCAGAGACTTGAGCTTCAATAGATTAACTGGTTCAATCCTAGATTCAACTCAAGGCTTAGATGCACTAGATTACTTGTTAGTTAAGACTTGCATCTATTAGCGAGAAGATTAGCCAAAAGTTACTATGTGGATTTTCTAGTCACAAATTAATTTCTTGGAATTTGGTTACTTTTTCTTAATTTCTTTAACTTTCTATCATCATAGATGAGATGGATTTTCATCATGGATGAAGACATAGATATATCCCAAGCAGATTGAGTAAGTGCTTTATTAATTATTATTATTTTTTATTTGTTGTAACAAATAACATGATTTTTATGTGTCTTTGTTTTATAGGTTTTTTCATATTGTAGACCCTCCTTGTCATCTCTCCAAAGCTGTCCAGTTGAAATTTGATGGCAAAACTACACTTGGATGAACATCAACAATGGGGCCCATCAAGTTTGGTTTAATGCATAGGCAGTTAGTGAAATATCAAATAAAATTTTACTTTCTTTTAATTTAATATATAATCCCTGTGATGCATAATATTGGCTACAAATTTTGTAAAAGCATTTCAAGTGATTGGAGGTACATGATCACTAGATACAAAGGAATTGGAAACTCTAATGTGCTACTTAACTCTATCAAATAATGTATAGCATATTAGGTTGAGCCTCTGAAGCAACCAAAGTTCATAGACACAACTTTATGGGACAAGATGTGTCAATATCAGGGTACTCCTAAGTTTAAGAAGAAATTCAAAATAGGAAAAAAAAATTGGGCTTATGAAACAAGAGGTTCCTTGCACACTAGTAGTTCCATTACTTCCCTTGAGGTCAAGAGGAAGTTGATAAATTCTTTTATATTAGTTTGTAAAAATTATTTTAGGTGTCTAATGTATTTATTACTCGAATTCAGTATAAGAGTAGAAGGAAGGCATACCACAGGGTGAGTAGAAAGTATATGTGAAGATGCACAAGTGAAACGAAACCAGCTAGTGGGTGGATGCCTCATCTTAGTAGCTAGCCGTGGGTTTTGAATTTGATTGTTATTTAATTTTTTGATTAAATATTAAGGCTTTCATACTTATGCATTGTTTTAAACATTCTTTTTTTGCAGGATAAATTTTAATAGATGAAGGAAGCTACTTCTTCATCTCAGTGCACTATTGAGGGTGATGCTCAGATAGATGGTGAATCAACATTGGCAAATGAGTCTAGTCTCCTCTTGATGGCAATTGGAGGTAAGAATAAGAAAGGGAGACTTTATGGACTTAGAAACATAAGTAATATCATATAGGCCTCATCCACTAGTCCATGAACCTCATTTGACCTACTCTACCAACTGAACCTACAAAAAGAGAATCAGGAGTTTAGGATGAGAATGTCACAGACTGAGCATCAGGTCTCCTATGTCATATTAGTGTTTTCTGCTATGTTTGGGATGAACTTTAGTACCTTCATTCCTCCTACAATTGCAGCTCCTCCATTTATTACTCCTCCTGTAGCTCTAACTCGTCCATCTACAGCTCCTTTTGCTACAGTTCCTTTGCCCACAGCTCCTCCTAATGCATTTCTTTGCCCATAGATTCTCTGCCGCAGCTCCATCGCCTCTAGCTTCTCCTGCCAACCTCCTACGCCTGATGATCCACTAGATCAAATTAGATTTGATCTTAAGTGCACTTCATGGACAGTTTGACATTTATGTGTTGTATGAATTTGATAATATTATTGTTACAATTAAATATATATTATTTGTTTTTAATAATATAATATGCTTTTTTTCAATTTATCAAGTTTGATTTGCCTTTAATATAATACAAATTAAAATTATAGAAATTCCCTAGGTTTTGGACAGATTTGCAATAGGATTGTAAATGTAGGAACCCATTTAAGACGGATTTGCAAAGCATTTGTCCGATGACATGTCATATTCAGGATGGATCTGGGACGGATTTCCATCCACGTCTCACGTTTGCAACAGCACTAATTGATATGGTACAAACAATATTAGCTTTGGCTATGGTACTTGTATTAAGCAATTTAATTACAACATTGAGGGTTTGAGTTTTTCCTTTGAAGAATTGTTGTATTTAATTTCGTTAATCAAACATATAGAAATGGGTCAAATAACAAAACAATCATGGCTAGTTTTGGCAGTATGCATTGCGATTATAATAAATAATACCTCTCAATCATGGCTACTGCAATTATAGAATGCTTCAGTGGACCTTCAAAGCATGGCTTTGCAAGTCCTTCAAAGCAATTATAGAATTAAGTAAGCAATTTGTTTTGCAGAAATCTCTTCGTCAAGTCCATTTAAAGGGAAGAACTACCACAAAAAAAAAAAATTTGTCAAATTTGCGTATTAAATATTAAAATTATTTTTTCATCTTTTTCTTCCAACTTAAATTTTTAGGAGCATTTGTTTTTCAATTTAAAGTTTTGTTTTGCCAAAAAGTTTGGCTAGTTTTATTGGTTACAACAAAGTAAAGTCATTTAATAATTACCTAAAAGATCATTTCTACCATTATACATCCATTCTTCAAAAACCAATTTTTGGACAATCATTGTTTTCATAGTAATTCCAAACACATATGTATCCTTCCATAAACCCACTCTGCATGAAAACACTATTAGAAATTAATTGAATACCGTCAAATTATAGTCCATCAATAAAATTTTTATATTATCAGCGAATTTCAGTTGATTATAATGCAATATACAATAGACAGAAAAATTAACCGATGCGGTGATATTTTGTTTGTAAAATATACACATGACAGAAAAATAGTACCGACGAAATTACAAATAAAATTTCCACTATAAAAGAATTAATATGTTGTGATGATTTTTTAGTGGTGATTTCAAATAACTGCCACTAAAATAAAAAATTATAACAATTTAAATTGTTATAAAATTCTTTATGAATGTTAATGGTGGTTATATTTTTAATTATAAAATGAAAATAAATAACAGGAAAAAAAATAGTAATGTTTCTATTTAATATAATTTATACTTACTTCATATTCTTATTGCAAATTACACATGCTAACGTCATTTATTAAAAATTACTTATTCAAAAGTTTATTTCTTACATTTTACTTCTTATTGTTATAACAAAATATACATAATGATTTGAATTGATCTTGATGAATTAGAGTTGAATTTTTATAGTCAATTTTTTCCTTAAATTATAATAGAGTTTCTTCATCAATGTATTTATCTTCCTCTATATATTGATATTGCCAAACTTGAGTTGGATGTCCATAAAAATTTATTGCTTGTTTATTCCTTTAGAGGATTTTTACATCAGAATATATATTTCACCTTTAGAATTAATATATTGGTGTAAGTTTCCGAAGGATTTTTTTTGGCATGTTTTCAACTGAAAAAATGACTATCATATTATTTCATAAATTTTTTAATATAAATTCTGGGATGTGTAGCATTACTTAAATGACTACATTTCCTTTTTAAAAGATGAATTATATATTTAAGATTGCATGGATAAATTTTGGTGCTTTTGTGCCAAGTCTTGCTTCAAACTTTCAATATTATGTTTAATTTTGCTATATATCCTTTTAAACTATATTTTGGGCAGGTTAATAAAACAACACATATATACATAACTATATTCTATGATAACAAATCTTATCTATGAATCATTATGAATTAAGATAATTTAAAATGTTAAGTATATTTTACTTTGCAAAGTGGAAGTGAATTAGATTTCATCACCTCCATATCTAACGGCTAAAAATAATTGTAAGACTATTACAATTAGCATTAAGAAACTTTTACTTATACATATGATGTCACAATTACATAGCTAACTTCTCTTCACATGATGTGAATCATGTGGGAGGAAAATTGTTTCTACATTCTAAACAAATCAAAAACAAGAAATTTTTTGCCAATTGTAAAAGAACAATAACATCATTAATGCAAAATAATGTAAAGCAATAATTTAAATGTTTTGTTTAGTTTACAACTCATATCAGCCTAGTTTGTTATAAATATTAAGGGTTTTTAAAACAAATAAACTTTATCATATGAATCCAAATCCATAAAATTTGACAAACAAGGGATCCAAATCGACTCTGATTTGGTTTAGTTTGGCTTAAATTATCCATTTCTAATATATAATTCAAACCCAAATTTTTTTTCCAATTAACTGCTCAGAACCATATCATTCCCTACAGTGGCCAACCATCACAATCACAAACTCATATGGTCAACAAGTTTCCCTGCTATTTACTTCTATTATTTCTTTTCACTTAATATTTATATTTATTAGGTATATATTTTTAGTTTTATTAAATCTTATAATTTAATCAATGAAATTAATAAATTTAATAATTAATATTAATGAAAAACACCATTAAATATGTTTTTTTTATAGAAGTTAAATATTTTTTTCTACATACTATTTAAGCTAAAATCTAAAGCCTTAGAATAACATTTTCGATAGGACTCCCCAAATTTCCAAATGACTTTTGTGAGCTTAGTCAATTAGGCCAACTTTAAACTAGTTTATATAAGTAAATTATACAAAAAATATTAATTTAATTTAATGCAATGACTAAATTTTATAAAAATAATCGTATAAACTTGTACAATGCGAAGGCCTACATGAAGTCTTTAAAAAATGATTAGTGATTCCTTGTTTACATTATAATATTTTGATATACCTATATGTATTTTTTCATGTTTGAATATTAGTTCATGAAGAAGAAAGACAAGAGAAAAAAGAAGAAGAATAATAAAAAAAAGACTTTTTATTTATTATTCTTATAATCAATGGGCACAGCATTCATAAATTATATGCCATCAATATGTGTGGTCTCTAACTAACTTATAATAGCATGAGCTATAATTCAACTCAAACATAAGGCCACCTAGCATTGCACCCAAACCAAACTGAGTGTAAATTGATTTTGATCGGTTTAGGTGGATCAGTTGAAATAAATAATCAGCTAACTCAAGTCATTAACAGTGAATAGAGTGGTAAAACCCTTGAGAGGAGAGCAGTTTGCAGAATATTGTGATATGCAAGAAGAAACTACTTTTGAAGCTGACAATATGGTACAAATCCATCATTTTCAAACAAAAATGTCAATGCAAAAATTGAAACAAAACAAAGGAACAAAAGATTAAGAGCAAAATTAGAAGCTGCAATTTGAGTATTGTTTGGGAGAAGAATAAGTAAAGACATAGAGGGGTAAATGGAAGTACCTTGAGAGAAGGAAGCAACGAAGACTTGAGGTTGATGAATGGCTAAGAAAGAACATTGGAAGAGTAGCGAGAGAAGCAGATCAACAAAGTTTGTTGAAAGCATGGTAAGATGATGATGCTCTCCATCTTATCTCTAAAGAATTAAGAAGTAGGAAGTGGAGGAGATAGTGGGCCATGCAATCTAAAATGTACCATGTTGGTCGTTTTCCCAAGATAAAGATGAAACTCGTTGACCATATGGTCGTGGAGAATGTGATACAAGGGTATAAGTGAGCAACAGATAGTAAGTTTTGAGCAGTTAATTGAAAAAAAAAATCTAGGGTTTGACTTATTAAAAATGGAAATTTAAACCAAGCTAAACCAAATTAGAGTCAATTTGGATATATTTTTAGTTAAATTTGAACGATTTGGATTTGTATGATAATGTTTGCTTAGTTTTGAACACCCTTAATTAATATTTACAACAAACTAAACTATTGTGAGTTGTAACAATCGTAAAGCCTTAACACTCTCCTCAAACTCAATGTCTATGAGTTGGAGTCTTTTTTTTTTAATTCTGCAATTTGATACTTAAAATTAGGGGTGGGCAAAAAATTGCCCCACCCATTCAAACCCAGCCCAAACCAAAAAATTGGTGCATTCAGTTTGGGTTGGGTCAACTCAAAATTATAAAAAGAAATATTAGTAGGTTGATACAGATTATGTTGGCTAGCTTTGGGTTCAGAATTCTACACCCATGGCAACCTAGCTTAAACCGGCTACATTTTTATTGATAATTTATTGAGATATTTTCTAGAGAAGACTCCAGAAGATGAGTCATAATTTCTGGATCTCTCTTCCGGTCTTCACTGTGAATCTCGACCTTCTCCTTTCATTCCCTCTCCTTCTTTCCTTCCCTTCATTCTCTGGTTCTCGTCTCTTAGACTTGATCTCAGAGGCTGCAACACTCCTTCTTCCCTTTCGTTCACTCCTTCCCTTTCGCCTCTGGTTTGTAACTTCGTGTCGTTTGGTTGTTGCCTCCTTCCTATCCAAGCTCTCATTCTTATCCTCTGCTACGTAGCGACACAAAACTCCTTGGGGTAGCACAACACAATGGCACAATAGGAGGTTGGGACACAATGGACGACTATATGGTTGGGGTCGAGAGTCAAGAGGGATTAGGATTAGAGGGGATACGATATTGTTTAGCTTTGGGAAAAAGGGGGGAAAATATGATGGTTCGATTTGTTTGGGGTGTGCGGTTTCGAACCTGACACCAGAACTTGACCGAACAAAGCCATTTGAAACTGACGATTTTGTTCCTCCAACTCGATCCCTTACCTGGTCCAAACTGAAGCTGCATCAGTCCTAGGTTTATCTAGGTTTATTTGAGGTGGTAGTTTTTGCCCACCCCTATCTCTTACTCTTTCCGTCTTTCTTCACAGCGTATTTTTTTTTTGCATGACTTTTGGGTTAAATTTGTCATGGCTTATATTCATTTGCAATTTCTATTGCTATTCATTTCCTTCTTCTATGGGTTTGGGTCTGAATTAGGATTCTGGGTTTCTTTCCTGTAGGAATAGAAAACAAAAGAAGACTGGCCCTTGAAGGTCGAAGGCAATCCAACCACCCCAACCCAATTGAAGCCGCCTCTCCTCAAACCAAAAGACTCGGTTTGAGATCCTTATTTGGCTGGAATTGGTGCAGCAGATGTTTGTGTCGGTTTGGCATGGTTTAGGCAAAATTGTCCCCAACCTGAGCCAACCCAGTCGATGCCCACCCTTACTTAAAATTGCATTGTTCTGACATGTAACAAAGGATTACTAGACATTTGAATTTACTTTTAGGTGTCACAAAAGATAATTTGTGGTTTAGGGGAGTGAACTTGTAGATTAAGGAATGACGGAATCCATGTCATTTCAACAATTAGCTAGACTTGCTAAATTCCTATTCAGTACTTCTGTACTAGATCTTCACAATGTACTATGTTTCTTAGAAGATCAAGAGATGAGATTTAAGACAAGACAGAAACAAAATCTAGAAGTGATAATCTAGCTTCCCAAATCAGCATCACAAAATGCTATTATATCTAGATGCTGAGACTTGTAGAATTGGAGACCATGTGTGCGTGTTCCAACTAAGTGCCTTAATATCCTCTTCACTATCATCTAGTGAATTTTTAGTGAATTTTGCATAATGCGGCACACTTTGTTCACTTAGGAGATTGTAGGCCTAGTTATGGTTGCATACTACTTACTATGGTCCTATAGAATTGAGGACTTTGCATATAATAGATCACTGCCATAGGCCAATAAACGCATGCTTGAAGTCAATGGAGAGCTTGTTGGTTTGAAATTATGCTTTTTAGCTCTACTCTGTGGTTCTCTATTGTATTTTATTTGAGATAGTGCAAACCTCCATTCTTGGTTTTAGTCACTTGTATTCTAAGGAAATTGTTTTCGAGACCTAGATCTTAATTTAAGAGCAAAGGCTTGATTGAGACTTGTGACAAGGTTTATGACCACTTGTTGAGAGGACCTGGTGATGAGTACATTATCCACATTTACCGTGACAAAAGAATTGCGGGTAGGACTTTTCTTCATGAAAAGAGATGAATCACACTTTGCAGTTTTAAACCCAAAGTAATGCAAGCCAAGTTGATGGAGCATGTTTAAGACCATAAATGGCTTAGTTAAGTTTGAAAACAAGATATGAATTTGCTTTTGCAAATCTAAGAGGTTGGATCATAAACAACTCTTTAGTAACATCCTCATTTATAAAAGCATTGCCGATGTCAATGTGATGAATTGGCCAAATATCCTTCTTTAGTTCAATGACCAACACAACCATTATAGAGGTGGATTTGACAATTGAGCTAAAATCTCCTTGAAATATGTTCCTTCTTGTTGCTGAAAGACTTTGACTATAAGTCTAGCCTTATATTTCAGTAAAGAGCCATTAGAACTCTCTTTGACTATAAAAATCCATTTGCACCCTATAGTCTTTCCCATTTCAAGCAAAGGGACTATATTCCATGTATTGTCTTGCATTAAAGTCTTATATTCTTTTTGCATTTCAGCCTTATAATGAAAGTGGTAGTTGTGCCTTAACTTCTAAGTCTAGCTCCTTAAAGGTTATATAAACCTTAGGCTTCTTGATGCTTGCTTCTAGTAATCATGGCATGAGTGAAGGTTATAGAAGTGAAGCATAATAGGGAAGAGTTTAAGCTGTTCAAGTTCCATTGAATTTGGTATTCTACATTGGAAGGCTCTAATGCCATGTTTGATTATTAGCTAATAAAGAAGGAAGGCAAGCAAAAGAAAAAGGCCTAAAAGTAAAAATAAACTTTCTAATTAGGGCATGCTCTAATTTAAAATGTCACCTATCTAAAGTAGAAGTGATTTGGGTACCAGTCTTGGTCATAAAAAATTTTAGCTGTTGCTATCCTTTCATGCATAGATGCAAGTGATTTGTCACCATGCATTTTTTTATGTGGATTTATGACCATGTTGTTGATAATAACTTTCAATATTGATTTTCAGCTATATTCTAACTACCATTTCGCCCTTGATAGCTATCATCATATCTATGATAGCAATTGTCGACATGTAATGCAAAACATGAATGAAAAAATGATTGATTTTGAAAATGGGTTTAGGAGAAAAAAAAATGGAGTTGCCACTAACTTAGATTAAAATGGTGAAGTTGGACAATGAAGAAAATGTTCTGTGAAATAAAAAATGGGTTTGGGGGTTAGTTATATGGAGGAAAGGTATTGGCACCTCTAAAATGCCCTTTTAATACCACATTGGTGTTTTTTGGTTTCAGAACTATGCTTTTTATTTTGTAAAACAAATTTATTATGTTTTTGGGTTTTTGTTTGTCCAACTATTGGTTTTGTGTGTAATCAAGCAACATCCATGATTAATACCATTAGTGATGGCGTTTAGCCATTCTTGTGGAAAGGAAGGATTTGATGCCTAGTTTATCCAAATCTTACATCAAAAGCTTGTGCCTAGCTTGACTAGGGCTTGTTTAGTTCACGTGAGTTTGAAAAAGGGTATCTAGTTGACTAAGTTTTTCATAAGTACTTTTAAGTTTTTTAGTATGAGGGTGATTCTTATTAATTGTGTCAGAGAAACCACGCCAGTTAATTGATTAAGTTCATAATACCATTTTCCTTAAGACAGTTAGACAGCAGCTAGTTGACTAGCAACCTCTTTTTATTCATTGTCAAGAAGAATCTAAGTTTTGAGAAATAGTAAGGCCATGGTCAAGAAGTTTGATAGAAATTGTGATTCTTCATAATTATGTTAGAGGGACCACACCAGTTGATTGACTAAGCCCATAATGCCATTATCCTTGGGGCAAGAATCGAGGTTTAAAGGAGATTGTTTAGAAGAAGCGAGATCAAGGGATCTTGAGGGTGGCAATATTCTTTGTAATCATGTCAAAGGAACCATGTTAGTTAACTGACTAGGCCCATAATGTGCTATTCTTAGGATAAGGGAAGAGTGGCCAATTAAGTGACAACCCTTCTATTATCTTTCATTTGGGAGGAAGCCAAGTTCGGAAGACCAAACTATAGCCAAAAGAGATAAAAATATAGGTTGTGATTCTTTATAATTATGTCAGATGAACCATGCCAATTGACTAACTAGGCCCATAATGCAATTACCTTTAAGATAATAAGAAAGTAGCCAATATAATGATAAATCTTTCATTTCTATAATTGAGAGAATCTTGGTTTAATCAGAAAAGGATTTCATGAGGTCAAGATAAGAAGAACAAGTACAAGCCCCTTCCCCTTGGATTTCAGTTGGCATTGTGCAAAGGACAATTTTATTTTTTAAAAAACTTGGAAAGTCTGAAATTTGTCACACTCCAACTTGATAAACATTGAACAATGATATTCTTTATCAAAGAAAAGGGAGAGTCCATAAGAACAGAGATCATATAATAAGAAGTAGATGTCGACAATATATCTTTAGAGAAAAGAGGGAGTTCCACAAGAATAAGGAATTTGCACTGAGGGGGGTCAATTACATACACAAAATCTATTCAATATAGTAAGCAAGCATGATGCCCTGTACTAGGTTCTAGTATATACTTAAACACTGTTTTTGGAAGTCCCAATTAAATAATCAAATGAGCTTCAAAATTTTTATAAAAATTAGAAAGGGTTTCCAAGACACTGACATTTTGCCAAGAAAAATCCCAATCAAATAAGTTTTTTAAAGTATGTAGGTTTTCTAGTCAGCACCCAATTTGGAGTCATTGAAAAGACTAATTCAAAAAGTGAACTTAACAAACTCCTTTCACCTAAAATTTGTATACAATCAAGATGACATGTGATATTACTAATATACAAAAATTTAGAACAAATGGAGTCCAATAATGTTGAAAACCAAAGTGAAAAATTTTCAGACATAGCATATGATTGTTGTATGGATAGTGACTGAACTTCAATTACTCTAGACATAAAAAGAGTTTTTTTTACCCAAATTTTGTATACAATAAATCCAACACAAAGATTATCAACCCCACAAAGAATCACACCATTTAGAACTTACTTGCAATTTTAAATCAAATTAGTCCTTAGGCTGGAGAGAGATCACTTTAGTACAAGGTAGCCACAAAAAGAAATTTAGAAACCATAGCAAATTAGCCTAAAATGATTTAAAATTTTTATGTGATAACATACAAAATATCAAGACCACAAAAATTTACATTATTCTAAACTCATTTGCTACCTCAAATTAATTTAATCCTATGGTTGTATAGAATACACATCATCATAGGACAACTGGGAAGAAAAATTTAGCAACCGTACCAAATTAGCCTAGAATGAATTTATAGGAGTATGATGACACATCCAAAATAATGTTCACAAAATTTAACAACTAATAAAGTTCATCTGGATACTTAATTGAGCACTAATCAGAGACATCTTCATTAGTATACTAAACAAGATAGTTTATGATAATAATTTCAAAATTCATATCAAATAAACTCAGAATGCTTTCAAAATTTTATAGGGACATGCTAGTACATGAAAGATCATGATTAATTCATAAAAATGAAGTTCATTTAGATATTTAAACAAGCTTAAACATCCAACACATTTACTAATGTGCCAACGTAGGATAGCTTATGAAAACCATTTTGAAATCCATACCAAATGTACTCCAAATGTCTCAAAATTTATATTGAAACATGATGGAATATGAAAGATCATAGCCACAAAAATTCATTAAAAACAAAGTTCATTTGCTTCTCCAATTAATTCCAAACAACCAATAGAATAGATAAGAATTAACACAGTAGTAGATCTTCTACTTAATATTTTGTCAAACATCTTGGAGGCAACTCTCACACATTTGTTTACAAAATTAAAATCAAGGTATAGCTCAGCAAGTAGATGATAGAGTTACAACCAAAATCAAAAGGATTGAAAGGATTTAAGATTAAGAATCTTGGAGTGAACTTCTTTCTCCTTCTTCCGCTCTTCTCTTCCCATTCACTCTTCTCTCCCTCTCTTCTTCTCTTCATGTGTCTCTCTCTCTTCTGCAGAATAGGCCTCCTCTTCCCTCAAAGCTCTCTCCCCTATCAAGATGTTTGTGTGAGAACATGAGGGTGAGGAACAAAAATGAGGCCTCCTCCTCCTTCATCTAGCGAGTTCCCCCTTCCTCCTTTCTTTCTTTCCTTTTTTTTTTTTTTTGGTTTCTTTTCAGCTATTCAGCCATCCATCCCCTTCCTATTCTCCGTTTCTGCATTTTATTTTATTTTGTTCTTTTGTATTTCCCTTTTCTTTTAATTCTTTCCATTTGTTGTTTTATTTTCTTCTTGTTTTTTTATATTTAGCCATCCCCTTTGCCCTTTCCTAATTTTATGATTCTTTATTTTTATTTTGTTTTTCTCCTTTCCATTTTATATTTCCCTTTCTATTATATATTTTCCATTCCTTCTTTCCATATTTCTTGTTTTCACTTTCTTTTGTATTATTTTCTTTCTCTTCTTCGCTCTTTTACTTTCTTTTCATTTTCTTTTTATATTCCTTATGTGTTGCTTTATTACCAATATGTGTGTTATTTAGTTTATATTGATTTATTTTTAATTTTATAAGATTTATTTTGATTGGATAAAATTAGGTGTTTACAGTAGTAATAGACTAGTTGTCTAGATATTCTACAAACTTGGCAAATATCACTTTATCTTGCAAATTAAATTTGTGCCTCTTCCTCTATTTCTTCCATATGAACCCCTTCCTCCATGTCCTCCTTGAATGTTGAAGTGTTGACTATACGAAGGGTTTAGACCAACTTTCTTTTCCTTAGTCAGAGAGTGTGTGGCAATAACGGCTAAGGTTGAATGAAGTCCCTTGCTATGCTTCTCAAATAGGGCTTATTTGTAGGAATGACTCTATATATCTCTTCTCTTGTATTTCAATCTTTTCTAGACCTGGTGTGTTGAATCACACCCTACCACATCGAGAATTGATTCTGCAGCTTGTAGCCTTGAATAGCTACCAAGACTAGTTACTATAGGAAGAAGTTGTGATGATGTCAAGCTTGATTGAGATGGCGTGTAAGATTCAACCACCATAGAATGGGAACAATAAGGGTAAATGAGATTATCCAATCGCATTTGGCCCGAATCAAATTTAGGGTTGCCTTTGAAGAATGGACCTTATATTAGGTGTACAATGTGTGTTGCATTTTTATGTACATATGTTTTATTCTATTGCATATGTTGTAAATGTGTGCCTAGTAGAAAATTTTCAAATGGCTAGCTAGTGGGAAAAATGTTTTTTTTGGGCGGGGGAAGTGGGAAATGAAATCAGGAATGTTTTAGTTTCCTCCCTATTTAGGAGCAAAAAAGATTATAACCAAATCTAAAAGTCTACAAGTTTTTTTTTTTAAACCAAAGGATAAGTTTATTCATCTGTTTTTCCTATAGAATTTGGTAAACACAACCTATAGGATTGACACATGCAAAATGCAAAATGAATTCTAGTTAATACTTAATAAAATAAAAAAATAATATAGGGATGATTAACAAAACTTCCAAGATGCTACATTTCAAATCCAGCATGAAGTACTTCCAGACAAGCTGAGTTAGTGAGACTTGTTATGTTTATTTTTGCAATGATCCCACCTACTTATATAAAATAATGGTTGAACTCCAAAATTTACCATGACAAAATATATTAGTCACTATAAGAAAAATATGATTTTGTGATGGAATTTGCAATGCACAAAAATTTCGTCTCAATTTTGATCAAATTTGCAATAAATCAGTGACAAAAATTTTTTTCAAAATTTTGTAATCAATTTGCAATAAAAATTTTTGTCTCAATTAATTTTATTACATCACAAATTTATCTCTAAATGCACATACAAGTTTCATCAAAAAGAAAAACATTTTAGGACAAAAATTATGACAAATTTGCCACTAAAAAAATATATTCCTTTTCAAAGGACAAATTTTGTTAAAAAAATAATAGAAACCATCACAGATTCAATTCAGTTACTACTTCTTCTTTTTCTTCATCTACTCCTCATCCCTCTTCTCCTTATACTCTCTCTGAGAAAAAATTCTTCATTGTTGCCACTATGAGCTCTTCTTGGGATTGGCATCGTGATTCAAGGGTAGAGAAAGAGTCCTGTTGCGGGTTCAGGCTCTTGGGTGATATTTGAAAATTCCACCAAAAAAGGGAACTGCAAGTTAAGGACGTTGAGGTCGAGTGCAACTTGCTAGTGGTTAGGCTTTGTTTGGTTGCTATGGAAGTGCATGAAAAATGGAATACGGCAAATATTGAATTTGTGACAGTTGAGAACTTGAGATAGCATTGTAGGGTGTAGCATGTTGTTTTGTTGTGGGTTTGACTTTCAATGCTTAGTATTAAAATGGTTAAACTAGACATAGATGAAGTTTTGGAGATGTCATGGCTTGTATAATTTGCATTCAGTCCAGGTGATTCCAAAAGAATGAATTAAGTAGAACTATATTTTTTGCATTGTAGTTATATGTGGTGAATTAACAACTAAATATGCTAACGGCACATTACTACAACATTGTAAAAATATTGTTTTATTCATTTATTCGTGTGTGTTGGAGGGAAAAAAAACATAAGCATATTAGAAAATACTCGTGCCTTTTATTCTTCAAACATTCTAAGAAATTCTTGAACGTTTCCAATCAAATCCTAATGGCATATTTTATGACTTTTGAAGGCATCTTCTAAAACACGTAAGTTGTACTACTTACCTCACTCTTGAAAACTTAATTTAGGAGATTTGTAATTTGTTATAAAAATTAATGACCTAGTCTTTGCATGAACATTATGTTTTGTTGCAATTCATAAAAGAGTTGGTAAGCTTTTGAGTTAGCAATGCTGTCCTTAATATATATTTTGTCTAATGGCAGGAATTGGGGTGCTTTAAATGTTATTTAAAATTAGGTGTTTAAGTAATAAGCTTTAGAAGAAATTAATTTGATTCTTTTTATCTGAAGACTACTTCTTGGCTATAGCTTATTTGTGAAAATGTCAATGCCACTTTTGTGGGCTGTATTACTAAATTGTAGGCATTTATAGGCTATTTACTTCTAGAAAGCATTCCTACTATGTTCCGAAGTAATAGAACCTCTAAGGGCCGCTATCAAAGGTATGACATTTTATTTTAAAGTAATTGCCTTTGAATTTGCTTTCATTCAAATATGTAGCTGTCCATTTGCATGCGGTCCTTGGTTGCTAAGATTTGGTCTTGCCATTTGTCCATTCTTTGGCTGAAGGTACAAGTTGTGAACTTGGGTGTACTAAATTTATGTTAATATGTGATTATCAAATCACTTTCACTTTCTTGTAATTATATTCAATCTTACTAATGCCTATAAATTAGGGTTTAAATTCTTTAATTTCATACCTAACATTCAGATATACTTGCAAAATTATTATAATTACTAATCAAAAGTACTAGCTACACGGGCATACAAATAAAATACAACATTTATATACACAGATGATAAAATAATTAATGTTGTTTTAAATTTTAAAACTTTAAAATTTGTTTTCTTAAATATTGATAGCCAATTAAATCAAAGCATGTTAAATACTTATTAAACTACCATGTATGATTCATGCAAAAAAAATTTATAAAAATTTTGAAATAAAATTTATGGCGAAATTTAGCTTTTATGGTTTGATCACATCTAAAGTTATCGATTTAGTTTAATTACCCTCAAGTACTACAAGTATATCATGCAAAAAAGTTGCATAATATTATCGACTAAGTTAGCTACAAATTCTTTTTTCCAAATTGACAGTCTGAATAAAAAAAATTAATTAAAATTTAAACAAATTAAACCGACTTATGATGAGTTTCGTTCTGACTAATACATTTTCTTATGTTAACTAGTGTCTAAGTTGAGTATGTTAGGCTTAATTGCTTTAACTTTGATATATTTAGCAAAAATATATTTATTTAGATATTTTCACCCTTTTTTTCTTAGTTTAAAATTGATTTTTGAAAAAGACAGAATAAACATACCAATAGATTCTAAATATACTAGGTAGACCATTTCTCTTTAAATTAAGTCTACCTAAGCATCTCATCTTAGGGTTAGCATGAGAATATATCCATGCTCAATCTTAAAATTCATAAGTTTTGATTTGCTTTATAAAAATGATGATTTTTGAAGGGATTATGAAAACATCGGTAAACTTTTTAGAGGTGATAAATAGGTCATTTTCCTCCGAATAGGACTTAAAACGTCACCTTTTCTCAAGATTAATCACAAGTGACTCCTTATTTGACCATTAATCTGTCATAGAAGAGCTTACCATTTTTGTCAAAGTAGGTTTGCAAAGCCAAGGGAAATAAAGCAAACCATTTCATGGTCTAAAAGCATTTTACCAACATGTTTGTGTAAAACAATAGTGTATGAACACCAAAGGGGAAAGCGGTGTCTAGTCATTACCAAGTATACTTAATCCGAATTGCTTACGACTCAAGAAGCATTAAGCATACACATAGTTAAATTTAATCACACTTGATGGCAATTCAAAAGCCAATTAATCATGAGATTCAAATCATGAAAAAATTTGCAAGCCACTATGACAATATGACTATATGACCTCTTAACTTCTACCAAGCAAAGATTTCATGACATTTAATTCACAAGTGAAATCAAAGGCTATAAGCTTGAAATGCAATGCAAGCAAATGCGATTGAAATAAACATGCATGTAAAAAATGTCCCAAGTTCATCCAAAACTTTAAGCCTCAATCTGAACATTGTCCTTTGCAAGTCTCAATTAAATAAGCTGATGAGGTTCAAAAATTCTGAGAAAATTAAGAAAGTATGCTAAGATACTAAATATATCTTCCATGATTATTACTTTCCAGAAAAACATGTCCCATTAATACAGTTTTTTATGCAATTGGGCTGCTCCATTCAGCAAGTCCAATCCAGAGTCACTAGGAAGATTAATTCTGAAAGTAAAACTAATGGACTCTTTTTGCTTTAAACTTTTTCTAAAACTAAGATAACATATAGTTTAACTTGCACACCAAAAATCAGATCAAAAGGATTCCACTAAAGTGAAAAAGTTTTGGACACTCTGCAAAAATATTGTCTGGACAGCAAGAGGAATTCAGTTATTTCGTTCTAGTAAAAGATCTCATTTTGAAGCAAATTTCACATGCAAGATAGGAGGCATATGGTTTATCAATCCCACAGAAAATCAAAGCATTTGGAAACCATTTACTATTTTAAATCACATTAATCTTAGGGCTACTCAGAATGAACCCCAACAGAGGGCAGCGGAAAAGAAAAAAATGGGAAACCTAAGTAAATCATCTTAGGTTGATCCAACATTTTTGTACAGATATGCTAACACATGAAGGATTGACCTACAAAATTTCATGAGAAATGAATCACGCTTGCACAAATACAAACAGCGGGCACATACAGTCAAATTGTATTCAAACAGCCAACCTTTAACCAAGAGGGAAATAATCCTATTGTGAAATTCTAAATAGGCACAAAGACCTCCCATTAAAGCTATTAATTGACATTTTATTCTACAACCAAACCATATATGTCTGGGTGCTACATCTTTCTACAGCAGAAAACTTCACAAAAGAAAACTTAGGGGTGGGCAAAAGATCCAGTGAAACCAGTCCAACCTACCCCAAACCTGAAAAAAAGGAAATTTGGATTGGGTTAGAGTGAGGTAAAATAAATATACTATAACATTTCGGGTTAATATGGGTTATTATTGGTGGGGCTGGGATTTAATCTTCTCATTGTTGGGTTGCCGCGGCAACCCAACAAATATACACATGTAGGTTTAGGAATTTCCTTCTTATGTGGTCTTCATTATTAATTTATTTATTTTATCATCTAATACAGTGACACTGAAAGGTTAGTCATTATATTACCTGTTATTTTAGAAATTTATAGTATATACTTATACAAAATACATATCCAAATTATGATAGGGGAGTCCTATATGAGTGTTGATGCTTTTTGATAATTTGACATTAACAATTATTGTATCTACTATAACTTTTCAGTTTCATTTATAACATTCCAAAAATTTTTTGTGTATACCATTACCAATTTTCTTATATAATGAAAATTTTGTTTATTGATGTTGTCGTAAACTGCTAGGCATACTAACAATTTTTCTTATAAGTGTGCTTCATGATATTATAAAATATAAGTGCAATGACTCAAATGGCTGCTCTTTGGGAAACAAGGTGAGAGGAGTAAGATAGAACCAAACATGCTAATTCGGTTTATCCTTCTCTTTCAACCCAACCCAACCTTAATAAGGGGTTTGGGTTTAAACGAATTAAGATAAATTTGCCTCAACTCAAACCACCCCACCCAATGCCCAACACTAAGAAAACTCTACTCAAACATGATTATAAAGGCAAGAAGCACAAAGAACCAAAATTCAATTAGCACAGATTCATGATGGGCCAAGAAAGAGTAACAATAGTAATATGACTAAGTTCAAATGATAGCAATCAAAATAAAATGACCAGAAGAAAGAACAATAATGGTAAAGATATAAACAGCCCCAAAACCTTACTGATAGAAAGTATGAAGCAAAGCAAGGAAATAAATAAGGATTATTAATTCTCAAAACCAATGAGTGAGAGCTTGCATATCTCTTGATACCAGTCAAAATAAAAGCACATAGACTTTAATAAAAGGAAGCACCAAGTAAAGATAACTATCGTAATCAATTGAGAATCATAGGACTCTAGAAGCAAGTGAGACTAGGCATAACATGATAAATACTACTAAAAGCTAAAGATATTAGCTATAAAAGATGTTAAACGTTACCCCTTTAAAAAAGAAACAGCAGCTGCAAGTGGATAACAACAAAATTATTAAAGGAAATGCCATAGCATAAGTGAAGACCCAGGGGTATTAAAAGCTCTAACCAAAACATGGACAGAATTCAGCCACTAAAGAACCACAAGGCGACTAAAAAGAAGCAATCTGCAAGGGGTAGAAATGGTCCCAATATTTATAATCCCAGGAAATTCGCCAAACAAAAATAGGGTAAAAGAAGAAGAACCCATCACCTATAGAAACTATTTCGCATATAAAGGACAAGCACAAATACATCTATGCGTATCATGACCAGAATTTCAAAATTGCACATGAATAATGAAATAACAGATAGTGCTTCAAGGGAAAGGATCTTAAATTTAATTCACTCGGCAGACCTTATTTCTAGAAATAAAGAAATTACCCAAAATGCTTAACTGATCCTTTTTATGTAGAAGATTATGAAGACCCACATGACGAACTTGAAATCGTCCCATATCCCTAGAATTGGTAATAGACCATTTTATCAGCACAAAGTAAGATAGAACAATAGGCATTGGCCAAAAGGCGATAATATATTGAAACAAATTTCTCTAAACATTAGAAGATAACTAAAAGGAAGACAGACAATGAATAATCAGAGATATGAAAACAGAGAGTAATATATGGGCACATCAAATCATAAATGCAGAGAAACAAGAGCAAACATATCTCGCGATCCCAATCCAAACAGATGCTTCCAAGCCCACCAATAATGTAGAACTAAAGAATTGGGAATGGTACTCACCTTGGTGACAGATTATGCTCTAATCCTGAGTAAATGAAATCCAAATTCAGGGAAAGCCTCAGGTTCCAGATGAATCCGGCAAAGGGGAAGGGGTGAGCAGAAACCAAAATGTCTCCCTCCTTTTAAGCTCCAGACGGGAGAGGAGCCTCAGTATAAGCTGTCATCATCTTCCCAAGTCCACCGTCCGATTGTGATTTAGAGCCATACCTGCGTATCCAAACTGTTTTCTTTCCACATTTCATTCTTTTTCCACTGCATTCTCGTGCCTTCTCCCCCTGTCGGTACGAGTGTGTGAAATCTGAGTGTGGAGCCCCCTTGCTGTTACTCCTTATCCTCTCTTTCCTCCATTGTAGACGGCTGGGCCCCCGTCTCTCCTCCTTTTGTTTTATTTCTTTATTTTTCATTTTATGTCTTTGTCATTTTGTTTTTACTCTATTAGGTTATTATCTCATTTTGTTTTTATCTTTTTTATTTTATAAAAATATATTAAATAAATAAAAAAAATGTTAATTTTAATTTAAAACTTTGAACAAAATTTAATGTCTAAATTAGAAAAAATATTATTATTTTTACATTGAATAATTTAAGTTAAGGAATTGGTTAAAAAAAAAAAAACAATGGTAATGGCTTTCCTTAAAATGTAAAAGACATGTGATTTTAAATGCAGATAAATACTTCCATTTCAAAAACAATACATAAAATTCAAGATTTTACATATTTAATTAGATAAAATAGACTAACAATTAATAAATTGGTATGTTAAGAGTTGAAACACACACATTACAGACCATAATTCAAATGAATGCATTAACAATAAGCCCAATCCAAGTTAAATTAACTCAAGCATAAAGACAAAAAGGCCCAAATCACATTAATCCTCACTCTCATTTTTTAACTACAATTTCATTTAAATCCTTTCTCTCTTTTTTTAATTTTGGAAACTCTTATACATTTTAAAACACATTATGAGCTTCTCAAATATCGATTTTCATTTTTTTTTATAACAAAAACTGATACAAAACTTATATTTGAACCATGTCAAAACTTGTTCTTAAGAGCAAATAAATATAGCTGGCTTGAACATGGGTGTGTATTTTACTAGAGCTATCAAACAGGCTGGTTGAGTTTAGGGTTTGGATTTTGTGCTAAAATGGTTTAGACTTTTTTAAATAAAAGAATTTATATTTAACTCAAATCTATAAGACTAACAATTAAATGAGTTAACCTTATGACTTGGCCCACTGTCTAGTTTTAAACTTAAATTTAAATTTAATTTTAATTTTGAGTCTAAATTTAAATCTATATCTAAATTTAATCCTGAGTTTATCTTAAACTTAAATTATAAATTAATATTTTATATTTAGAATTTATAAATTATTAAAATAAGTATAAACTTACAAAATTTTGACTCTTTAACAATAAATTTTTATTACATTATTTTGATTTCAATTCTAATATTATTTGATAATTGTTATTCTTCATTTTTTTAAAAAATTTTGATTCTTTGTTATTAAAAATTTCAATTTATTTTTTTTATACTAAGAGTTACAAATCCTGTAATATTAATTAATAATCACTCAACTTTAAATAAATTAAACATATCGTTTTGTAAATACTCAAAAATCCAGTAAATAGAGCAAGAACATAAAAAATCTAATTTCTCTTGTAAGTACTAGGAGTTATCCATTTCCTCTTAAAATCCCTCCATTTGGTTAGATTGGGAACTACCTTTCCATATATCCCTTTAGCCTTTACCTCTAACCAGCGGCACTTTGCAACTGATGGTTAAAAAACAAATAAAAAATAAAAATACTTGAGCAATTAAATAGTAATATATTTTTCAAGAAGAAAAGTAATTGAATATTATGATTTTATAGTCTAATTTAAAAAATTAATAAATTTAATAATTTAAATTTTTTAAATAAATATTTAATAAAATTTTACTTATAAGAATAATAATTTTTTAAAAAATATTTTGAACTACAATTCTCCCATTTTCTTGCTTTTGGGCCTTGAGCCTAAGTTATCGTCAGAGGCCTTTGCTCAACCTCAAAGCTCCTGTGAATATCTCGTCCTGGTCATCATTCTCAAAGGATTAGTGCCGCAGCATATGGAAATCATAAGCAGCAACTGCATCTAAAGCATAGCAAATACGGAAATCAAAACCCTGTATTACACAGTATTTCTGTAATTTTTACTATGCAACACGTGCCCTTCCTGTTAGTGAACCGCTTGTTTTGGCTTTCAGGGCCCCTCACTCATGTTTAGTCCCCCTTTGTGTTTCTTTATTTTCTTTTCCTTTTCTTTTGTTGTGTTTTATTTAAAAACTAACCTTTTGATCTACAGCGAGAGCCCAAACCTAATACCTTTTGTTTTTTGTTTTTTTTTTTTTATGCTTTTGCTTTTTAGTTTGGACTACACAAAGTCCAAACCCTTTTTCTCTCGTTTTTACTTTGCTTTTTATAAAAATAAATTATGTAAACTAAAAATCATTTATAATTTTATTTTAGAATTCTAAACAAAATTAAGTGCCTATAATAATCAAGTTAAGTACATTTCATTTAAAACAGCATATACTGATTGATGATTCTTCAAATAGTGTTGGTTTATTTTAATTTTAATTAGTTTATATTACTGGTGCTAGTTCATTTAGGACTCTCTTTTTTGTGTGTTTTCAACTAAAAAATGATTACCATATCATTTCACATATTTTTTAGTATAAATTTTCTTAATATCTTAATTAAATGACTACATTTCTTTGTTGAAAGATAAATGATATTTTGAAGATTTTTGCATGGATAAGTCTTGGTGTTTTTGTGCCAAGTCTTGCTTCAAACTTCCAGTAGTATTTTTAATATTGCTATAAATCTTGGGCTTGTTAATAAAACAACACATATATACACAACATTATTCAATGATAACAAATCTTATCCATGAGCCATTATGAATTCAGATCCTTTAAAATATTGCATATGCTTTACTTTATAAAATGTAAGTAAATTAAAATTCATTACCTCCATATCTATCTATTAGAAATAATTTTAAGAATGTTACAATTAGTATTAGGAAAGTTTTACTTATAAATATAATGTCACAATTATATTGATAACTTGTCTTTGCTTCAGTCATGCATGTGAGAGGAGAACTGTGGCATATAACTTTACTTTTCAAGTCACCGCTCAATTATTTGCTATAATTCCATCCAATTTTATTGTCTCTATCAAGGAAATTATATGCATAGAAAAAATGTGAATGGATGGCTTTGGATTCCAACTCATCCTAATTTTGTTTTCTTAAAAATTTAAAATTTTAAAGTTTTGATAGAAGTCATGTCATTTAGATTCAACTCATTATAAAATTCCTCAATTACGCTGCTAAATGTTACCCCACATATGACTACTATTTTTTTTTTTCTTTTGAAAACTATGTTTGGCTTGCAACTCATCCCAATTCCAATTTGTACAAAATCTTTCCTAAATGCTTTCATGGAAGTCAAATGATTGATGCCTCAAAAAAATTCATTCCAAAATTCCTTAATTTTGTTAGGTCTATACAATTCAAATATTGTTAATATGACAATTTATGCATAAGTTGCAAGAAACAAATTGTATGCAAATTATATAATTTTTTTTCATTTTGAATATTTAGATATCTTGGATAGATCAGTGCGTCATCTTTAAGTTACATGGGCGAGAGGGTGAAGACAAAGAAAATGTAGTTGAGGGTTCATTTGCCATTACTTTGCTACTCATCGTCCTTTCATGTGGATCATTTCCAGCCAATTGTGTTGTTTCTATCAAGGAAATATTGCACACTACACTTAAATGTTGTTGCATTCTCGTGCTCTCTCCTTTCTTAACTATAATTTCATTTAAATTCCTCTCTTTTTGTTTTTGGTGAACAAATATCTCTCTTTTTTAATTTGGGAAACTCTAATGCACTTCAAAACAGGTTCTGAGCTTCCTTGTTGATCTTCGAAATTCCGATTCTTTTCTTTCTAAAAGAAAAGTTGGCCCAAAACTAGTATTGGCCTTGGTCATAATCCTGTCAAAACTTTTTCTTAAAAAATGTGTAGCTGACCTCATTAAGGGTGTGTTTCTGCTGTGCGGACACCTCACTCCCGTTTAATCCTACTTTGTCCTTTTTTTGATTTCTTTTTCTTTTTGTTGTGTTTTATTGAAAAACTAATCCTTTGAGCTCCGCCCACGGCCCAAACCTAATACCTTTTGTTTCGGTTTTTTTTTTTTCCTGCCTTTGTTTTAGTTTAGGCTGGACCAAACCCCAACACTTTTTCTCTTTTTTTTCGTTTGGCTTTTTACTAAAGTAAATTATGCAAAGTAAAAATATTTATAATTTTTTAATTTAGAATTTAGGGCAAAATTAAGTTTCTATAATAGTTAAATATATTTTATTAAAAAAGGTGTGTATTGGTTGATGGTTCTTCAAATAGTGTTGGCTTATTTAATTTTAATTAGTTCATATTATTGGTGTTAGTTTACTTAGGATTTTTTTTGTGCGTTTTCAACTAAAAAATGATTAACATATCAATTTGACATATTTTTTAATATAAATTTTAGAATGTCTAAATTACTTAAATGATTACATTTCTTTATTAAAAGATAAATTATATGTCTAAGATTGCATGGATAAGTTTCGGTGTTATTGTGCCAAGTCTTGCTTCAAACTTTCGATATTGTTTTTAATATTGCAATAAATCCTTGTGAACAATATTTTGGGCTTGTTAATAAAACAATACATGTGTACACAACATTATTCTATGGTAACGAATCTTAGCTATGAATCATTATGAATTGAAATCCTCTAAAATCTTATGTATATTTTACTTTAAAAAGTGCAAGTGAATTAAAATTCATTACTTCCATATCTACATATTAAAAATAATTGTAAGAATATTATAATTAGTATTAGGAAAACTTATAAAGATAAGGTCACAATTATATTGCTAGCTTCTCTTCACTTGAGTCATGCATGTGGGAGAAACATTGTGGCATAGACTTTACTTTCTAAGCCATCGCTCAATTATTTGTTACAGTCCCATCCAATTTTGTGGTTTATATCAAGAGAATTACATGCATAGAAAAAGTGTCAATGGGTGGCTTTGGATTCCAACTCATCCTATTTTTGTTTCCTTAAAATTTTAAAATTTTAAAGCTTTGATTGAAGTCATATTATTGAGATTCAACTCATTCAAAAATTCCTCAATTATGTTGCTTAATGTTACCCCACAAATGACTTTTTTTTCTTTTGAAAACTATGTTTGGGTTGCAACTTATCCCAATTCCAATTTGTACAAAGCTTTCATGGAAGTCATATGATTGATGTCCTAAGAAAGTCATTCCAAAATTTCCTAATTTTGCTAGGTTCATTAAATTCAAATACTATTATATGACAATGTATGCATAAATTGTAAAAAACATTGTACACAAATTATTTTTTCTTTCCATTTTGAATATTTAGATATTTTAAAATAGATCAGCTTGTCTTTTCTAAGTTACTTACATAGGTGAGGGGGTGAAGATCAAGAAAACGTAGTTGAGGGTTCATTTGCCATTACTTTTCTAGTCGTCACCCTTTCATGTGCTTCATTTCCATCCAATTGTGTTTCTTTTGTCAAGGAAATTACACAATACACTTACATGTTGTTACTTTCTGCCACATTTGCAACTTTAGTTCTGCACCACACAATACTTGTCACAATCTTTTTTTTATTACAATATTTCTTGCCATCAAATCCTCAGCTTTTATCACTCTAATTTTCTATCAATTCTTGACCCAACAAATCAAAACCATGATTGAAACATTTGTGATCAGAAATGAAGTAATTTTTTGAAAAAGAAAATATTATGTGGGATGAATTCAAATGCAAAGAAAAATCCATGTAATGTGTAGAACAATGGATGATGCCGAAGTAAGCTTGATATAATAGTAGCTAAAGTAGTGGACTTCTTGGACTTTTTACCCTAAATTTTTCTAATTTTGAAAAAAAGAAGAAAAGGAAAGAATTATGTGATTACAAAAAGAAAATTAATAGAAGTATGAATAAGAAATCTTATAGGAAAGAAAAAGATATTATTTGATAGAGAAGAAATGAAATTTTTGATAGAGAAAAAAAATATTGTAAATAGTGAGCTTTCTTGGATGAGAGAGTGAGCTACACCATCGGACAAGAAAGCTCCCTGGATGATTATTATTGGGGAAGTATGAAAGGTACCTATGGTATGTTAAATTGATTGTGTGGGATTTTTATGTCACAATCAATTTAAGCTTGAAATTGTACATATGGTTTGTGAAAATGTTACCATTAAAAATGTATGAAAAGTCCTATGCTATGCATATATTGTTTTGACATTTTTTAGAGGCTTAGATTGTGGATGTATTGAGATTTTAATTTTTTAGAGGAATTAACTTATTAAATAGTGGATAGATTATAAAATGTGGACATACACTAAAGGACTAATTTATGTTATATCTTTGAGTTATTTTAATTAGTTGATTTTTTTGGTGTAAGTTTAATATAAATTTTAGAATATCTACCATTACTTAAATGGCTACATATCTTCTTTGAAAGATAAATAATATGTTTAAGATTACATGGATAAGTTTTGGTGTTTTTATTCCAAGTCTTGCTTCAAATCATACTTAATGAAATATTGATAAAAACTTTGAGACAATATTTTTGTTGCTTTATTTTTATTTTTAATTATTGATTTTTAGTAATGGTCATTTAGCAAGCAAAAAAAATGTATAAGAATACCATGTAATTAATATGGCCACGTTGAAAACTAGAAGCTGTGAATTTCATTAATTTAAAGTCGTTATCTAATTAGGTAGTGTCTCGTTGATGATTTAATATTTTTAATAAAATTGTTTTATATTGATTTTAATTAGTTTTCCTTTTGTAATTTAAATTGTGATTTTAAATAATCTATTGATAACTGATTAGATTGCCATAACTTAAATTGTTGTTTTATGTTATTTTGCACAACTTATGTCATTGTTATTCATATTTATATTATAATAATCAAAAAAGTTTATTGTTTTTATTTTCTTAGAATATATAAAATTTTTAGAAGTAAATGTAATTACTAGGTTATTCTAGTTCTTTAAATTTTATATTACAAGTTTCTTAAAATTATAACGCAGAAATTATATAAATTATTAAGATTACTTATTCTTCATACACTAATTAAAAAAAAAAAAAACTAACAAGGTGCTGTTCTATTCGAAGCATATAGATTTTGATCACATTTTTGCTATTAATATACAGGAGTTCAAATCTTGGAGAAAACTCTTGATAGGAAGGAAAAAAACCATTAATGCTCATATTCCCAAATGGTTGTCCACTTGACTATCATTAAGTTCACCAAAAAAAAAAAAAAAAAAAGAACTACTCACAATCTCAAGTAGTTCATGACCTAACAAACAAGCAGCGTGATTGAAATGTATGTGGTTAAGAGGAAATAATAAATATTTTCAAAAATGAAATATAATATACGTGGGATGAATTCAAAAGACAAAGAAATACCCTACATAACGTATTGAACATAGATTGTTAGGTGCTTCTTTTTTTTTTTCATCACAAAAGGTAAGCACGTTATGCAATGTAATAAGCAATAATAAAGAGCAAAACAAGTTACATATTCAATGATTGCACATTAAATTTTAAACATAATATATTTATACATTTTGAATGTACCATCTTATCTTTCCATAAATCATGCATTGTGTTGACCTGGCCTTTTAAGAAACGTTTAGGAGGGGATGAAGACCTAGAAAACTTAGGGAAAAGGTTCATTTGCCTCTAATTTATTATATGCAATGAGTTCAAAAGACAAAGAAAGACCCATGTAACATATATAACAGTGGTTGATAAAAAACTCAATTCTCATAGAGGATATCAAGTGAATATGATCAAATAAGATAGGACAGTATAACAGTGTGTCTTAAGAGTGGATTTCTCAGTTATTTTTGTTCCTGCTAAAGATTATTAAATAAATTTTATTTTGAAAAAATTGTGCTATTCTCACAAAATTATTTTTACTATATTGTCATATAAGATAAATAAATATTGTTTGTATTTATTGTGAGTAGCAATGTGGTAAGAATAATTAGTTAAATATCTTTTTGTATTTTGAAATATTTTTTACTGATGGAAGGCATGGTAATTAAATCACTTAAATACACTTAAGATCCTATATTCGAACTCAAATATTATAGCAAAAAAACGTTAACCTTATGTTTGGTTGGAGGAAAATGAAGGGGTAAGGAGTGATTGTAACTAAAATCCCTTGTTTGGTTCAAATTTTTGGAAAGGAGAGGAGGGAAAATAAGAGGTCCCAAATCCCTTCTCTCTCCATTCTAACTCCCCTCCAAAAGTGAGAGAATTTGGAAGGGAGAAAAAGCTCATTAAAAATTTTAAACTATGATGATCAAATAATCCTCAATTATCTTTTTAAATTCTAAAGTTACTTTTATCTCTATAACTTAACAATCATCTTTCTTTAAAAAGGTATAATAGTGCATTACCTTCTAATTTAAAATCTCTCCTTTTCCTAACCAAATAAGGGGAGAGAAAATATGTAATGTTAGTCAGTATAATTTACTAATTATATATTGTTTTTTATAATTCATTGCATTATGATTTACGGACTTCAATTCTGCACTCACAATTAGTTAATATCATGTCAGACACACTAACGAAAGGAGCTATTTTTTTGGTGAAGGTATTAGTTGTTGCAGTTTGTAAAGCTATTTCACCAATAAAAAATATATATACAACATTATTATATCATAAGAAATCTTATCTGTGAATCATTATGAATTGAGCTCCTTTAAAATGATGGATGTATTTTACGTTAAGTGAATTAGAATTCATCACCTCCATATCTACTTGTTAGAAATAATTGTAAGTATATTACAATTAGTATTAAGAAACTTATATGATGTCATAGTTACAAACCTAGCTTGTTTTCACTTGAGTCATGTGAAAGGAAAATTGTGGCGTAGACTTAACTTTCCAAGTCACCACTTAGTCATTTGCTATAGTCCCATCCAAATCTGTTATCTCTATCAAGGAAATTACATACACAAAAAAGTGTGGATACCAATTTTAGATTCTAACTCACCCCAATTCTTTTTCATTAAAAATTTAGAGTTTTTAAAGCTTTGATAGAAGTCACACATTTAGACCCAATTCATTCGAGAATTTCCTCAATTAGGTTGGTGTATCCCACATATCACAACTTTCTCATGATTGAAACATTTGTGGTTAAGAAAAAATAATACTTTCACAAGTAAAACATCTAATACGTGGGATGAATTCAAACGGCAAAGAAAGACTCCATGTAACATATTCAACGGGGTGGTTGAGGGCAAAAGAGAATTGAAATAGATTGTTAGGTACATTTTTCTCATCATAAAAGGCAAGCATGATATGCAATGGTAAAGAGGGAAATAAGTTATATATTCAATAATTATAAATTAATTTTTAAAACTAATATATTTGTGTATTATGGACACATTATCTTATTTTTTTATAAATCATGTATTGTGTTAACTTGGTCTTTTAAAGAACGTATGGGAGGCAATGAAGAAAACATAAGAAAAGGTTCATTTGCTTTAAATGTGCTAAATGCTAGCCAACATAGACTCATTTGTTCAAGTCCCATCCAATTATTCAAGTAAGCTTTGCAATTGAGAAGAGAAAATAGTTTTAGAAAAGTAAGACATGGGATGAGTTCAAAAGACCAAGAAAGACTCCATGTAACGTGTACAACGGTGGTTGATATCAAAGTCAATTGTAGTAGAGGACCACAAGTGAATATGATAGAATAAGATAGGATAACCTGTAAAATGGTGTATCTTAAGAGTTGGTTTCTTTGTTATTGTTTTTTTAACTAAAGATTACCATACAATCCTTATTTTCAAGAAAAAAATTTGGAAGAATATGCTATTGAAATTAGAAAATTATTTTCACTATATTGTTTTACAAAATATAAATTTTGTAATTATTTATTGTGTATGTCAATGTTGTTAGAATAATTAGGTGGCGTACACTTTTTGATTTGAAAATTTTTTTGTTATTAGAGATATAGAAAATCACATAAGCACACACAAAATTTTGAATTTAAATTTAGATACTTAAGAAAAAAATTCCCATGATAATATCGTATATTATTGCATCATTAAAATGTCGATTCTGATTTTGGAATATATAATATTACTCAATCTAATTTATCAATTATATATTATTCTTTATAATCTATCGCATTATGATTTATAGACTTCAATTCTCTACTCACAATTAATTAGTGTCATGGCAAACTAACTAATATATGAAAGGAGCTATTCTATTTGAGAAGATATTAGCTACTGCGGTTTGTAAAGTTATTTCACCAATGAAAAAAATCAGTGCTTAGAAAAGTAAAAGGTTAAATGTTGTTGTGTAGCCAACACCATAAAAGAAAGGATTGAATCTCACCTTTCACTGGGGAGAGAGAATACATTATATGAATAAGATTGTTTTAATTTGGTGAAGTTAATTTCAGCTACTGATATATAGAAATTCGTAGCTACTACCTTCCCTTTCTATTCATAACGTTATTATGTTTGATTATAGATGGGCATATTAGGAAGGTTAAATGCAGTAACCGAACAACTGACTAAAATTGAATTTTAATGGGTTTGATTCAAGCTCATCTGTTTTGTTCTATTTACAACACCCTTACCTTTATTTATGTGTATATTCTTGCGTTGACTTAGTGTATAAGTTGCATATGTCAGGAGTTAAGAGTTCATTTGATGTAACTTCAATAATTACCAATTAATGTAACTTTAACAATTGGCTCTCAAGTTTAAAAAAGTATAATTATGATTACTTAATAAAAAGTTATTGGTTGTAGTTTAGAGATACCTTGGTTGCTGGTTAAAGTTATTGGTTGCAATTTAGAGCTGAGGCAAATTAAAAATTATATAAATTAAAAATTGAATTAACATAGAATTATATAATAGGCTATTAGGAGTACCAAGATTAAAGTTAAAAGTTTTTATAATTTGTAAAAACTCATCCTAATTTTAAACCATCACCCTACCATTGGTATCAAGAAAGGAAAAGATTCGAGTGTACAATCTATAAATATACAAGTAACTTTGGAGAATATTTTGGAATTAACATATACGAAAATAATAGTAAAATTTAATTTTATTGCTTTTGCATGAATTTTAAAATATTTATTGTATATAATTGATGCTATTAAAAAATAAATATGGGTTTGCATAAATTTTATAACATTTATTTGGTGTCACATTGGCAAAATAATTGCATTGACTTATACTCTAAAATTTTAAAGTTGCCTCTATTTGTTTTTATCAAAAATTGTAATCTTTGTTGAAAATTTATGTACGGCCATTAATCTCATGCTTCATGTTTCAGGAATAAAATATACATATTTAGATAGCATATATTAAGATATAATTTGAATACCACTTGCATTCTCTAACGTGTGTTGGTGGCTTCCACATAGAAAAATGTGCATAAAATTTAATATAATAATTAAACAGACCTTGTGAAGGAGATAGGGAAAGTGCACAACACTTACATTGTTGCTTTTTGCACTTTAGCAACTTTTGTTCTATACCATTGACCAAGTCAAAGGCAATTGTAGAAGATACAATTTTTCAAAATCATACTAAATTTATCTCTGTCGAGAAAGCTACACAAAATAGTTGAATTGTTGCTTTATATTATTTTGCATTAATGTGGTCATTGTTATTCATATTTATATTATAATTAGGAAAAAAAATTGTTGTTTTTGATTTGTTTAGAATATAGAAAATCTTTACAAGTGGGAAGCAGATGTAATTACTACATTATTGCAATTTTTTAAATTTGAAATTAGAAGTTTCTTAAGATTATAATGCATAGATTATATAAATTATTTAGATTACTTATTCTTCACACATTATTAAAAAATAGCAATCGATAAGGTATTAGTTTATGGGAAGCATGTTGATTTTAGATGAACTTTATCTATCAATGTAGAAAGATTTATCAAAAAATGGTTAATATTGTAATTCTCAAATGGTTGCTCACTTGATCACTATTGAATTAAAAAGAATTAATGTGAAAAAATAATCACATTTTCAAGAAAGTTCATGACCCAACAAACACGGAGCTTGATTGAAACTCTTGTGGTTAAGAAGAAACAAAATTTTCAAAAATGAAATATCATATATATGTGGGATAATTCAAGCCACAAAGAAAGACCTCATGTAACGTGTTGAATAGGGTGGTTGACAGCAAAAGTCAATTGAAATAGATTATTTGGTATTTTTTTCTCTACATATTCTTAGACAAAGATCCCATGTAACTTAATGTGTTGACCTAGTCTTTTAAGGAACGTATGGGAGGGGATAAGATTAAGAAAACGTAGGAAAAGGTTCACTTGCTTTAAATATATCATATGGGATGAGATTGAAAGACAAAGAAAGACTCCATGCAATATGTATAATGATGGTTGATAACAAAGTCAATTGTAATAGAGTACAACATATGAATATGATAGAATGAGATAGGACAACGTTTAGAACGGTGTATCTTGAGAGTTGGTTTCTTTGTAATTGTTTTTTTTCCTACTAAAGATTATCACACGATTTTTTTTTAAAAAAAATATGAAAGAATTGTGCTATTCTTATAATATTATTTCTACTATATTGTAACAAAAATAAAAAAGATTTGTATTTATTTATTGTGCACAATAATATTATGAGAATAATTAAGTAGAATATACTGTTTGATTTTGAAAAAAAAAAGTTGATACTTAGAAGTGTGACAAATTACTTAAACACCTACAAAAGATTCTAAGTTTGAACCTAAGTACTGAAGGAAAAAAAACCCAAAATGATAGTGAATGCTACTATATGATTAAGCTATTGGTTCTGATTTTGGAATATGTAGTATTAGTCAATATAATTCTTTATAATGTTGGTTCTGGCTTTAAAACTCAGTTTTCATACAAACTCAATCAAAACATCAAATTAAAGGTTAAAATTAAACCTGCATAGTATGCCTGAATGTAATAAACTTTCGTCAATATTTTCAAAATGAAATAAATGCATTAAGTAATTAATATTAATTAATTTAGCATAACTATATACACTTATTGTACAATATTTTTATAAACATATGAGATATAATATATATGGACCTTTTCTGTAAATTAACTAACTACATTATCAGTGTATGAGAAATGAATTAAACGTTCAATTATTTTATCAAATAAAAATTTCAAAGTGATTCTCATTCCATTGAAATCTAAAATAAAAAATATCTATTTGATATTATAGATATAGAAAATGTTTCCTATTAGTTGAATAAGAACTCCTATCAACTCATAAGCATAACTTCATCATGCTTTGTGATTAAAATATTATACTATCCAATTATATGTAATGATCAAAACACTTGTATTGTCTTTTGGTTATGTCCAATCTTAAGTAGTTAAGTTGGAATTCACCACCTTCATACTTACCAATTAGAGATCACAGTAAAAATGTAATAGTTATTAGTATGAATTAAGCACCAACTTTAACTTGGAGATAGATTTTAGCTAAAATGATTATCAGAGTTATTTTAGTAAAAATGGTATATAAATAAATTACAAATTTTAGTCAAAGTGATTATCAGAGTTATTTTTGTGTAATTTCAAGTTTTAAAGCTCTGAAACTATTTTTTATAATTTTAACTAAATATAAGTCTTTGAATGTGGACAGTGGGTATAAATGGCATATTAATATATCATGCTCCTTTTACAATGCAATTATAAAAGTAGATAATTGCTGAAATTCTAAACTTCTTAATCTTTTTATTTGAAAAAGAAAAATTGGATTGACATAGAATTATATAATAAGCTTCTAGGAATAATGAGGTTAATGGTAAAAATTTTGATAATTTGTAAAAATTGATCCTAGTTTCAAACTGTCACTCGACCATTGTTATTAAGAAAGGAAAAGGTTTGATTGTATAATCCGCAAATACATTTGGAAAGCATTTTCGAGAATTAACATATAATAAAATTGAAGAGTAAGAGAATAATCAAGAGTACCATAGAGATCACAGTAAAAAAATAATAAAATTTTAATTTATAACCTTTGCATAAATTTTAAAACTGTTATAATAAATACCTTTGCGTATATAACTCATGCATAAATTTTATATAATAAATAATAAGTATTTGTCTATATAATAAATACCTTTGCATAAGTTTTATAACACTTATTTGGGATCATATTGATAAAATAACACATCGAATTACACTTTAAAATTTTAAAGTTGCATTATTTTTTTGTGTCAAAAATTGTAATTTTTGTTGAATTTATGTACTACTTTTCTCTTAAAGAGTGGCGTATTTATTTAGATATTTATATGAATGGGAGGGAGGAACCAGCTTGTCTTTGGGGTTGATTTGCTTTAACTTTAGTAGTCACTGCCAATTCATTTGCTTCGGTCCCACTCAGTAGGTAAATTGGTCAATATTCCAATTCTATTGTCTCTGTCAAAGAAATTGCACAACACTTGCATTATTGCATTCTGCCACTTTAGCAATTTTATTTCTGTGCCATTCACCGAGTCAAAGTCAATTGTAGTAAGTAGGAAGATACGACCTTTGATAATATAAAAGGCAAGACTGTCACACAATGTCATCACATTAAGTAAGAAGCAGAAAATACTAATTAATGTTCATGCATATCAAATTTTATATTTTATATTTTCTTAATTGTTGTTAATTAAAACAGAAAAATTATTAATCACAATAACCTTTTAATTGATGTACTGAGTGGGTCATTTAATTTGTACGTATGCCAAGAAAAGGTATGACAGGGGTCATCGATTTGCCTTAAATTTGCTGAATGTTAACCAATGCAAAGTCATTAAAGTTCCATCGAATTGACCAATTATTCAATATTGCTCGATTTCTATTTTGTCTCTAAGGAAATTACCGACAACACTTTATTTGTTTATTGGTTGACAACCCACCAAAGAGGGGCATGATTGAAAGGTTTGTGGTTAAGAAGAGAGAATACTTTTAGAATTGAAAAATACAATATGGGATGATAGAGTTCAATAGACAAAGAAAGATTACAAGTAAGGTGTATAAAGGTGGTTGATGTATGTGTTGATATAGTGTATAAATTATGAGTGGTGTTAATTTCATAATCACATTGTCACATAATGCACACATATACAAATTTATAGTTATTGATTGGTTATGTGTGAGGGTCATGGTTCCAATTGCTGTGGGTGTGCGCATTATATGACAAAGTGATTGTGATAGCAAAATTATCTGTAAGTTACATATGTTAGCGTAAAGAGTAATAGAACGTAGTTGAAGGTTCATTTGTTTTATAATCTTATTATTTTTATTAATAAAATTTTATTAAATATTTATTTAAAAATTTATTTTGTTAAATTTATTAAATTTACAAATTAAATTTTGAGACTACAAAATCAAATATCCAGCGAATTGTTTTGTGCCAAATTGGTAACTCCACTTACTTTTCTCTTTGTTGTAACTTTTGAAGTGATGGCTGATCAAGTCATATCCTTTTAGCCCCAGCCAATATACCAATTTGTCAATATCGCATCAACTTTATTTTGTTGAAAAATTACATAAAATATTTAACTAATTTGTTGATATTATTTCACATTAATAATGTCATCATTATTCATATTTATATTATAATTAGCAAAAAATATTGTTGTTTCTAATTTGTTTAGAATATAAAAAATCTTTATTAAATACAAGTGAGAAGTGGATGTGATAACTAAATTATTGCAGTTCTTTAAATTTTAAATTATAAAATAACATTATAATGCCAAAATCATACAAATTATTAAAAGTATTTATTCTTCACCTATTAATAAAAAAAGAATGGTTAATAAGATGTTAGCCTATTGAAAGTGTATTGATTTCAAGGAAACTTTAGTTATTAATATATTGATACTCTAATATCCGAATTACTACTCACTTAACCACCCTTAGATTTATATTTTGGACATATTTGAAATTTTAAAAATAAGTGCATACTCAATAATTATACATTGAATTTTAAAAATAATATATTTATATCTTCTAAATATAGCATCTTATCTTTTTAAACATCACATATGGTGTTGACTTGGTCTTTTAAGAAAAGTATGGGGGGGGGGGGGGTATGAAGACCTAGAAAATGTAAGAAAATGTTCATTTGCCTCAAATGGGATGAGTTCGAAAGATAGGGAAAGACCCCATGTAACGTATATAAGGGTGGTTAATACCAAAGTCAATTGTAATAGAGGAAAGCAAGTGAATATGATAGAATAAGACATGTACAACAGTGTATCATAAAAGTTGGCTTCTTTTCTATTGTTGTTTTCCTACGAAAGATTTCCAGGCAATTTTTACTTTCAAGAAAAGGTTTTCGAAAGAAGTACTATTCTCACAAAATTATTTCTATTATATTATGACACAAAATAAATCAATATCTTTATTGAGTTGACTTAGTTATTAGTTGTGTATGTTAGGAGTGAAGATCAAAAGAACATAGTTATGAGTTCATATAATGTGACTTTTATAATTACCTAAGTCATTTTCTTTCAGCTCCATCCAATTCATTGTTCCTCAAAAATTGTAATTTTTGGTAAAAATTCATGTACTTATTTTTTCTTAAACAAGTGGATGAGAGCTGTTTGTCTTTTCATGAGTCAAGAAAGAGGGAAATTCTTGTGTTGAGTTAGTGTATAAGATGCATATGTTATGTAGAAGTTAAACACCAATAAAATTTAACCAAGTCATTTGCTTTTGGTCCCTCCAATGTACCAATTGGTCAATATAGTGCCAATTTTATTGTCTCTATCAAGGAAACTATACAAAACACTTAAATTATAGATAACAACATCTTAATATTCTTACCATCTCATTCCTGTGAACATTATGCCCATGTTATATAGATATGGGAAATTAGAAAACTATAGATATAATTATTTTCAAAAAAATTATAATGAATCAATTTATCATTGATTTCAAACAATTATTTTTTATTTTTGTTAGGGATGAAGAAGAAAAAATCTTGATAACAGAGAAGATATCAGAGAAAGGTGGAGAAGTTATTTTCACAAGCTTTTCAATGAGGAGCAGTCAACAAATATGGACATGGAAAGTTTAAGTACTCGGGAGGAGGATCAAAACTTTGGTTTTTATCGTAGAATTTAAGAAGTGGAGGTGAAGGAGGCACTTAAGAAGATGGGTAATGGTAACATACCTATTGAGGTTTGGAGGTGTTTGAGAGAGAAAGGTATTTCTTGGCTTACCAAGTTATTGAATGAGATACTAAGGTCCAAGAGGATGTCAGATGAATGGAGGAAGAGTACGTTGATACCCATTTACAAGAATAAAGGAGATGTTCCAAATTGTGGGAACTACCGGGGGATTAAACTCATGAACCATACTATGAAACTTTGGGAAAGAGTGATTGAACTGAGATTAAGAAAAGAGACTCATATATCAAAGAACAAATTTGGTTTTTTGCTAGGAAGATCCACCACAGAGACTATTTATCTTTTACGAAGTTTAATGGAACGGTACCAAAGTAGAGGAAAAGATTTGCATATGGTCTTCATTGATTTGGAAAAAGCTTATGACAAAGTGCCAAGGGAAGTCCTATAGAAAGCATTAGAAAATAAGGGCGTTCGTATTGCTTATATTCTTGCCATAAAGGATATGTATGATAAAGTTACAACAAATATGCAAATTCAAGGAGGGATAACAGAAGATTTTCCCATAAAGATCGATCTGCATCAAGGGTCATCCTGAAGTCTATACCTTTTCACTTTAGTGATGGATGTACTTACTGGACACATCTAAGATGCAGTCTCGAAATGTATGCTGTTTGCTGATGACATAGTCTTTGTAGGGAAAACAAGAGAAGGGGTGAATTGTAAAGTAGAAATATGGAGAGAAACCTTGGAATCAAAGGGTTTTCATTTAAGTCAGAATAAAACAGAGTATATGGAGTGTAAATTTAGCAAGAGGCAAGAAAACGGTGATTTGGAGATCAAAATTGGGGAGCAGAGTATACCGCAGGTGTCCAAGTTTCGATATCTTGGGTCAATTTTACAAAGTAATGGAGAGATTGATGGGGATGTCTTCCACAGGATCCAAGCTGGATGGATGAAATGGAGAAATGCATCGGGGGTTATTTGTGATTGCAAAATATCTACCAAGCTTAAAGGGAAGTTTTATCGAACTGCTATTAGACCAGTTATGCTTTATGGTAGTGAGTGTTGGGCTTTGAAAGGTCAACAAGAGCAAAAAATAGGGGTGGCAGAAATGAGAATGTTGAGATGGATGAGTGGACATACAAGAAAAGACAAAATTCGAAATAATTATATTTGGGAGAGAGTTGGGGTGGCGCCTATTGAGGAGAAAATGATCGAAACCCGGTTACGGTGGTTTGGGCATATACAAAGAAGACCGCGAGAGACACCAGTGAGAAAGGTTGACCAAATGTTGTTTAGTCCTGTGAGGAGATGTAGAGAAAGACCAAAAAGGATACTTGGAGAGGTGATTAAAAGAAATCTTTGGTTAAATGGTATATCCCAAAATTTGGTTTTGGATAGAAGTTTATGGCGTCGTTTGATCCATGTAGCCGACCCCACCTATTGGAAAAAGGTTCGGTTTGTTATTGTTGTTGTTGTTTTGTTAGTTGATATCCTAATGTGTAAGTTTGTTGAAGATATTTTTGTTTTCTTCCATTAATAAAATGATTACTATATTAGTTGAGATAATTGCTAATATATTTTAAAATATAATTTATTAATACTATTCTTGCCGAGTCCTTTGCGCCAATTCTATTGTCCGTGTCAAGGATATTAAATACAACATTTGAATCTTAATGGGTTGACAAATTGACAAATAAATAAGAGCATGATTGAAACATTTGTGGATAGGAAGATAACTTTTTTTAAAAAGAAAATTTGTAAATAACTGCAAAGACAAAGTAAGACCCATGTAACGCTTTGAACGGTGGTTTAATTTGACAAAATCTAATGATAAAGATGTATCTATAATTCAGTAACAGTTTAGTTAAAGCCTAGCTTGAATTTCCAAGAATCACGTGAGAGGAAAATTCTTTGTGTAGACTTGTCGTTGATAGTGGCGGGCAAAAAAAAGTTTTTCCTACGTATAAGTGAGATGTTAAATTCATATAAAATTATTTTATGATAATTTGTTTAATGAATCAGAATTTTTTAAGTAATAATTTAGTAAAATTTTATTTTTGAAAATAGCAAAATAAAAATGATTACTCCTGGTGCCTTTTTTTAATTTTAATTTTAAATATATGTATTTTAAATTATTGTTTCCATTAATTCTATAATATCTGTGATAGAAATTGAGTGTAATTAATAATTTAGTGAAATAAAAGCTAATTATAATATTTTATTTATAAATAATTGCTTTTCATTTATTACTCATTTAGTGAAAAGGTTCATTTGCTTTAAATGTGATAAATGCTAGTCACCGGCAACTCATTTATTTAAGTCCCATCCAATTGTTCAATTAAGCTTTGTGATTGAGAAGAGAAAATGGTTTCCGAAAAGTATGATATGGGATGAGTTGGAAAGATCAAAAAGGACGCATGTAACATATAGAATGTTGATTAATATCAAAGTCAAATTATAATTGATAGGTAAATTCAATTTTTGATAGCATAAAAGCCTACTACGATAAGCAATGTAATCATCATTAATAAAACTGGGAAACAAGATACATGGGGATCATGAGTAAGATATTTTAATAACCTATTGATAATGTCATAACAAGGATTAAAATTATTATTTGGCCAAGTTAAGTACATTTCATTTAGAAGAGTTTGTACTAATTGAAGATTCTTCAAATAGTGTTGGGTTATTTTAATTAGTTGATATTTTTGGTATAAGTTTAATTTCAATTTTAAAATGTCTAGCATTACTAAAATGACTACATTTCTTTATTGAAAGTTAAGTTACTTGTTTAAGATTGTGTGGATAAGTTTTGGTGCTTCAAACTTCCAATATTATTTTTAATGTTGTGATGTATCCTTTTTAAACTATGTTTTGGGCTTGTTAATAAAAGAACACATATATACACAATTTTACTATATGGTAACAGATCTTATGTATGAATTATTATGAATTTAGATTCTCTAAAATATTGAGTGCATAATTAATACTCTACAAAGTATAAGTGAATTAAAATTCATCACCTCCATATTTACCCATTAAAAATAATTGTAAGAACATTAAAATTAGTATTAGGAAACTTTTACTTATATAGATGATGTCAAAATTACATAGCTAACATGTCTTTTCGTGAATCATGTGGGAGGAAAATTATGGCATAGACTTGATTTTCCAAGTCACTGCTTAGTTGGTGCATTGCCATCTAATTCTATTATCTCTATTAAAGAAATTACATACATAAAAAAATAGTGTAAATGGGTGGCTTTGGATTCCAACTCATCTAATTCCTTTTCATCAAACATTTAAGTCATATCATTTAGACCCAACTCATTCAAGAATTCTCAATTACGTTGGTAAATGGTACCCCACAGATCACTATTGTCTCATCATTAAAGGCAAGCATGCTATGCAATGTAATGAGCAATAATAAACAAGAAAATAAGTTACATATTTAATAATTATACATTAAAAATAATATATTTATATATTTTGGATACACCATCTTTTTTTCAAAAATCACATATTATTTGGCTTAATTTTTTGAAAAACATATAAAACAAGATGAAAATTTAAAAATAAATATTTATTTATTTATCATAAATATATATTTATTTATAATATATTTAAAAAAATTATTGTGTAGACTTAACTTTCTAAATCACCACTGCATCATTTGCTTTAATCCCATCTAAGGTATTGATAGCAAAAGTAAAGAAAGATGGGTAGGTGCAAAAACAAAACACGTTATGCATGGTCCCAACTCATTTAAAAGAGAAACAATTCTGCTGCGCTATGTATATTTCAATCATTTACAGCTAAACTTAAAGCAAATTCTTCAATTAATGAAAATAGCAATTATACCCACAATCTGAAATCAATTAGAGTCAAAGTCAAAGTAAAGTTAAAGTCATATTAATTAACATAAAGTAAAGATAAAAGTTTATATTAATCAAAGTTAAAGTCATGTCTAAAATTGTTGCTTTATATTATTTTGTATGAATGATGTTATTGTTCTTCATATTTATATTATAATTACAAAAAATTTCTAGTTTTTATTTGCTGAGAATATCGAAAATCTTTATTAAATATAGGTAGAAAGTGGAGGTAATTACTAGGTTATTGTAGTTCTTTAAATTTTAAATTATAAGTTTCTTAAAATTATAATGCAAAATTATAGAAATTAATTAGATTATTTATTTTTCACACACTGATAAGAGAAAAGGTAACTAATAAAGTGTTGATTTATTGAAAGCATGTTAATTTTTGGTGAGCATTAGCTACTGATTCTAAAATGAAAAACCTTTATTAAAAGGATAAAATGGTTAACACTCTAATTCTTAAATAATTACCTACTTAATTATCATTGAATTAAAAAAAATAAGAAAGAGAGCATTACTCCCTGAAAAAAAAATCACATTTTCTAAGTCACCATTTAGTCATTTGCTACAGTCCCAACCAATTCTTATATCTTGATAAGAAATTACATACACAAAAAAGTGTGAATGGGTGAATTTGACCTCTAACTCATCCCAATTGATTTTCATTATAAAATTAAAATTGTAAAGCTTTGGTGAAAGTCATATAATTTATTTAGACCTAGCTCATTCAAAATTTTCTCTATTAGATTGGTAAATGGTATCCCTCATATCATTACTTTTTCATAAAAAAAGGCAATAATGTAATGAGCAATAAGTATATCTTAAATTTAAAAAAATATATTTACATATTTTAAAGCACACCATCTTATCCTCCCATATATCACATATTGTATTGACTTGCTCTTTTAAGGAACATATGGAAAGAAATGAGGACCTAAAAATAAAGATGGAAATAAAGATTAAGTGTATACACTGTAAGGTCGACTTTCATGGATGATTCATTCACATCCAAACTCATTCGAAAATCTCTCAATTTATTTGTAACCTAAATATGTGACTACTTTTCTTCTTCAAAAATAAATGTTATGTTTTGATTAAAATTTAAATATAAGGAAGATAATAAGAGAAAATAAAATATAAAAATCAACAAGGAAAATAAAGAAACTAAATCTGTATAATGTTTATACCATTTTATTCACTAGTAAATGGTAGTGGTATGACATCGGTAGATCAATTTTTGACCCAAAAAAATCATAAAATTAAATTACATATTTTGATTTGTTTTTTATTTTATAAACATCTCAAAACTAAAATCTGTTAAGATTATGCCATCCTATACAGTAAATGTGAAATTAGAAAAGTATAGTTAAAACTATTTTAAAAATATTATAATGAATCAACTTACATTAATTTACAACTTTTTTATAATTGAAATTATGATTTTTTTTATTAACTTTTGATAATTTGGTGACGCTGATTTAAATTATCATATTGCCAAGTTAAATAGTTTCGATTACCTTTTTTTATTTTGGTGATTTCAAGTGGTCTTTACTTGCTTTTGTTAGTTGATATTTTTTACGCAAGTTTTCTTAATAAAGATTTTCTTTGTTACCTTTTTTTCTACTAAACTATAATGATTGTATTATTTAGATTTCTTTTTTAAATGAATTTTTGAATGTATTTATTATTTCTTGTAATTTGCCAAATCACTTTTTTTTTAGAGTTTTATTTTCTTAAAAGATCTTTGTTGTATAATAAGTGTTGATGGAAGTGATTTCAATCATTCACGGCTAAACTTGAAGCAAATTCTCCAATTAATGAAAACAGCAATTACACCAACAATATGAACTCAATTTATAAATAGTAAAGTTAAAGTTGTGAAATCAATTAATATAAAGTAAAGTTGAAGTGCTGAAATCAATTTATATAAAATAAAGTTAAAGTTGTGAAATTAATGAATAAAAGTAAACTGAAAGGTGTGAAAACAAATTATATAAAGTAAAGTCCTGAAATCAATTTATATAAAATTAAAGTTACACAAACTATGACTGCAAAGTCAAAAGTTTTATGGTGTAATTTGTGTTGTGAACCCTGGGTATGCACATTTATTGTAAAATATGTTTACATAATTTGTTATTGATATATATTCCTTATAAGTTTTTTAAAAGACCTTTATTTATAAATTTATATATCTCCTCAAATATACCAACTTGTCACTGCACTCAATGAAGCAAATTAAAAATTATTAATGATATTAAAAATTGCAAATATTATTAAACATGGTAGAGCATTGTTTTGAAGTAGAGTTAAACTATTATCAGAGTTATCTTTGAGCAATTTTAAGTTTTAAAGCTCTGAAACTATTTTTACAATTTTAACTTCTCATATTTTTCACATATTGTGCTCCTTTTTAAATAGTAAGTGAAAATAGATAATTATTAAAATTCTAAACTTCTTAATATTTTTATTTTAAAAATATAAGAAAAATTGAATTGACATGGAATTATATAATAAGCTATTAGGTGCATTGAGGTTAATGTTAAAAATGTTCATAATTTGTAAAAACTGATCCTAATATTAAACTATCACCCTGCCATTGGTATAAAGAAAGAAAAAGGTTTGATTGTATAATCTATAAATATGTATAAAGAAAGAAAAAGGTTTGATTGTATAATCTATAAATATACAAGTAACTTTAGAAAATATTTCGAGAATTAACATATACGGAAATAAATAATAAAATTTAATTTTATTACCTTTGCATGAATTTTAAAATATCTATTGTATATAATTGATGCTATTAGAAAATAAACATTTGTCTATATAATAAATACTTTTGCATAAATTTTATAACACTTATTTGGTGTCACACTGGGAAAATAATTAACTGACTTATACTTTAAAATTCTAAAATTATCTCTATTTTTTATCAAAATTGTAATCTTTGCTAAAAATTTATATACAGTCATCAATTTCATGCTTCATGTTTCAGGAATAAAATGCACATATTTAGATAGCATATATTAAGATACAATTTGACCACCACTTGCATTCTCTAACCGTGTTTGTGGGTTCCATGTACAAAAATGCACCTAAAATTTAATATATATATATATATATATATAATTAAACAGACCTTGTGAACAAGTTGTTGATAGGGAAATTGCACAACAATTACATTATTGCTTTTTGCCATTTTAGCAACTTTAGTTCTGTACCATTGACCAAATCAAAGTCAATTGTAGAGGGTACAACTTTTGATAATATAACCTGTTATGCAATGTAATCACCATTAAGTAAGAAGCAAATAACACTTAAGACAGAGAGAAGAGATGAGTAAGTGTGTATGGCTGGGTTTGTTGATATTGATTCTATTACAAGGTTGCTCTGAAGGCTGCTTGAAGCAAGAAAGAGATGCTCTCTTGCTTCTCAAGTCCACTTTCAACAACTACTACTGGCAGTTTGATGATTGGAAGGATGGCATAGGCTGCTGTCAATGGGAGAGTGTTTATTGCAACACCACTACAAGGCGGGTGGAAAATCTCACACTTTCTGGAGCATGGAATGTTGACTCATATGCAGATCATTGGTATCTGAATTTCTCGAATTTTTGAGTCTTTGAACATCTAATGCATCTCGACTTATTATCGGTTGTGTTGAACCTGAAGGTAAGTACATATGATACACCTTAGAAGACTCTTTGATTGTTTGAGAAAGTATCAGCTTAAGCTGAACCCAGCAAAATGCACATTTGGTGTAAAATCAGGAAAATTGCTAGGATACATGATAAGCTAGAGAGGGATCGAGGTGGATCCTAATAAAGTCAAAGCCATTATAGACATGCCTCCACCCAAAATAGAGAAAGAAGTTCGGGGTTTTCTAGGGAGAATAAACTATATTGCGAGATTCATCTCCTAATTGATAGCCACTTATGAGCTAATCTTTAAGCTCCTTCGCAAAAATCAGGAGGCTAAGTGGGATAAAGGATGCCGAGAAACGTGTGATAAGATCAAGCAATACCTTCAAAATCCACCAATTCTGGTCCCACAGATACTAGGAAGACCATTACTAATGCACATGACAATGCATGAAGAGTCAATGGGATGTATGTTGGGACAGCATGATAAAACTGAAAAAAAAGAGCAAGTGATTTACTACCTCAGCAAAAAGTTCACTAATTATGAGTCAAAGTACTCGATGCTTGAAAAAACATGCTGTGCCTTAACATGGGCAGCTCATCGCCTCAGACAATATATGATACGTCATACCACGCTGCTAATTTCAAAGATGGATCCAATTAAATACCTCTTTGAAAAACCTACCTTAATGGGAAAAATTGCAAGGTGGCATATGTTTCTGCCTCAGTATGATATCCAATATGTTTCGCAAAAGGCAATAAAGGGAAGCATAATCGCCGATCACTTGGCAAAGAATCCTATTCTAAACCAAGAACTTGATCATTTTGAATTCCTTGATGAAAATGTCATGACACTCTCAGCGATTGATAAAACAACTAAAGAAGAAAGATGGTCCTTACTATTTGATGGAGCATCCAACATATTAGGGCATGGAATTGGGGCAATCTTAATATCTCCTAAAAAGAAATGCTACCCCATGACTACCAAGTTATGCTTTGAATGTACAAACAATGTAGCTGAATATGAGGCCTGTGCCATGCATGTTGAAGCAACCCTGAGTTATCAAGTTGACCTATTAGATGTATATGGTGACTTGGCATTAGTAATTCACCAATTGAAAGGGGAATGGGAGACTAGAGATTACAAGTTGATCCCTTATTAGGAGCACATTAGCAAGCTAGCAAAACAGTTTAAAGATATTACCTTCAATCATGTGTTCAGAGAAGAGAATCAGATGGCAGATGCCTTAGCGATGTTGTTGTCTATGTATCCCATAATGAACGATGACAATCTCCCAAAAATCTGCATGAGAAAACTAGAATCCCCTACATAGTGTGCAGCTATTGAGGAAGAACCTGATGGAGAACTATGGTATAAAGATATTAAATAATTTATCAAAACTAGGGAGTATCCCACTAGGGCATTAGAAAATGACAAGAGAACTCTGAGGAAATTGGCAATGGGTTTCTTTTTTAGTGGTGAAATCCTTTACAAAGGAAATTATGATACAGTGCTTTTGAGATGCATTGAAGCTAAAGAAGCACAAAAGATGATATAAGAAATTCATGAAGAGGTGTGTGGGACACACATCAATGGGCATGTTATGGCTAGAAAAGTCCTAAGAGCAAGATACTACTAGCCAACTATGGAAATAGACTGCATTAATTATGTTAGGAAATGCCATAAATGTCAAATCTATGCAGACAAGATCCACACATCTCCTTCAGTACTCAATGTACTAGCTTCATCATGGCCATTTGTAATGTGAGGCATGGATGTGATTGGGCCAATTGAACCTAAGGCCTTCAGCGGTCATTGCTTTATCTTAGTAGCGATTGACTGTTTCACAAAGTGGGTGGAAGCTGCTTCATATAGCAGTGTGACAAAGAACATGGTTTTAAGATTCCTTAAAAGGGAGATCATATGCAGATATGGCCTTCAAGAAAGGATCATCACTGATAATGCCAGCAATCTCAATAGTAAGATGATGAAAGAAATGTGTGAGAGATTTAAGATAGTTCATCATAACTTAACCCCATATCGCCTAAAAATGAATGGTGCGGTAGAGGCGGCAAATAAAAATATCAAGAGAATTACAGAAAAGATGACTATCACTTATAAAGATTGGCATGAGCTTTTGCCTTTTGCCCTCTATGGGTATCATATGTGAGTTAAAACTTCAACTGGGGCAACCCCATTTTCCTTGGTATATGGAATGGAGGTAGTTTTATCATTTAAAGTGAAGATACCATCTTTAAGAGTACTGATGGAAACCCAACTCGATGAAGCAGAATGGGTTTGAATGCGATACGAGTAATTAAACCTAGTAGAAGGAAAAAGATTGGCAGCTTTGTCTCATGGGTGACTCTATCAAAAAAGGATTATGAGAGCCCATGACAAGAAAGTCCACCAAAAGCAATTTGATAAAGGAGATCTGGTGTTAAAAAGGATCTTGCCAGTCACAAAGGACAACCGTGGCAAATGGTCCTCAAACTATGAAGGACCTTATGTAGTAAAAAAGGCATTTTCTGGAGGGGCATTAATCCTTGCAGACATGGATGGTGATGAGCTCCCAAATCCAATAAATGCAGATGCTGTTAAGAAATATTATGCATGATAGACTAAGAGTCTAGACTTGTTATTAGGTGTAGTTGTATCTAGTATTATCTTCAAGATACCCAATTACCCTCACTAAAATTCCCTTTTCACTCATATGTGCCTTGTGCTTTGTCCTTCATTTATCAGAACCCTAAAAAAGGATGTAAAACCTGGATTTTTATCAATAAAAGCTTACGTTCTTTCATTTATCCTAATTATTTGTATCTTTCTTGTATTTTGTTATAAACATGTATTTGAAACATGATAAGCAGGTAAAAAATCAAATATGTAGTGTTGGAGAATTATATGTTTTAAATTCTAGAGTAAATTACATTAACCTCCCTTGAGGTATTTGATTATGACACTCCACCCCATTTTTATTCAAATATTACATTCTACTCTATTTTTACTTAAATATTACACTCTACTCTATTTTTACTCAAATATTACACTCTAACCCATTTACTCAAATATTAATTAAAAGAATATATATAAATATTAATAGAATATTCATAAAAAGAATATTAAATTAACATTTTATTCTAATTTTACTTAAAAATTATACTTTGACTTAATTAACTATTTTAAATAATTAATATCTTGATAAACTATTTATTTTTAATCAAATAATTACATTTATTGTAAGGTATAAATTTAACAATATGTGTGATTATGAAAAAAAATTTTAGTACATACAGGCATTTTGGAGGTGAGTTTAGTTAAGAAAAAAATATAGAGCATAATTAGTCCTATTTTTTACTAACTAAACTCACCCCCAAGATGACTCTGTTTTTGTACTTATTTTTTTTTTCATAATCACACATATTGTTAAATTTACACATTACAATAAATGTAATTATTTATTAAAAATACATAATTTGTCAAGATATTAGTTATTTAAAATGATTAATTTAGTCAAAGTATAATTTTTAAACTAGAGTAAAATGTTAATTTAATATTTTTTATGAATATTTTATTAATATTTAGATATATTTTTTTCATTAATATTTGAGTGAATGGAGTAAAGTGTAATATTTGAGTAAAAATGGGGTGGAGTGTCATAATCAAATACCTCAAAGGAAGTTAATGTAATTTACTCTAAATTCTAACAACAAAAAGGAAAAGGTGTGGATTGATCTAGTTGCTTGAGATTAAGCTTCTTTGGCAAACAACTCCTCAAGATGATAATGACAAGACTCCACAAAGAAGAAAAACAAATGATAAAGTGCCTTGCCAATAGAGCAAACACTTGAAAGATGCTACATGTTTTGAATGTTGTTCTTCCCATGAGTTCATGGTTGGGAAAGCAAGATGGAGCCATGAAAATCCTTAATTGATAAAATAATGAAACATCAAATCACTGGACTACATAAACATGCATTTGCATCTCTACATAAAGATAAGTTTAACTTAGAATGTTTTTCTCAAGATTTCTATAGGTAAATCATCCTAGAATGGCTTACTCTAGGTTATAAACTTGGAATGGGTTTCTCTAAGTTTTTTACTTCATCACATCCCTAAGAGTGGATCAAGTACTTTTCACGTCCCTGTGGGTGGATTTAGTACCCTGCAATATCCTCATTGGGTGGACAGTAACCCTTCAATACTCTTCACAATCCCCAAGAGTAGATTTAGTACCCTTCACAATCCCTGAGAGTGGATCTAGTACCCTTCATATCTCCGAGAGAGGATCAAGTACCTTTTATATTCCCGAGGGTGGATCAAGTACCTTTTATATTCCCGAGGGTGGATCAAGTACCCTTCACATCCCCCAAGGTAGATTTAGTACCCTTCACATCCAAGGGTCGATTTAGTATCCTTCGTTGTCCCCATTGAGTGAATAACAACCCTTTACATTATAGTCTTTTCTGGTCAAAATAGTATCTCTTAACTTTTGCCCATCTTTTAGTTCCTAAAAGATGAGCAAAGAGGGGTAATCTATAAACACTCAATTTTGTTTAGCCCACTTTGTAAAACTTTAACTTAAAATAAAATAAAATTAAATCAAAGAAAACCATAAAAATGAAGATAAATCCAAGAAAAATCAGAAAAATGAAGATAAATCCAAGAAAAATCAGAAAAATAAGGATAAATCCAAGAAAATCAGAAAAATGAAGATAAATCTAAAGAAAATCAAAAAAATGAAAGATAAGAAATAAATAAAAGATAATAAAAGATAGAATAAGATAAAAACCCAAGAGATAAATAAAAATTAAAAGATAAAAAGATGAAGCATAAAACAATTAGGAAACACGAATCAAACTAAAAACAAACTTTAAGCTCAGAAACTATATAAAAGCCACCCACACTTCACTCCCCAGGGCCTTCTCCATGCACTCTTGAAACCTACTACACACACATGCACTTCACTCTCCACTGCACTCTTGAAGCCCTCTACACACTCTCGGACATGGCACTACACACACACCCCATAAAAAAGAAGAAACATGGAAGGGACTGAGCTTAAGAAAATGAAACTGGAGCCTAAGAAAATGGAGTACCTTCACAGAAGCAAGAGGTTTTCCAAAATTTTTGGGAGGCATTCAGTCTAAGAACGAAGCAAGAACCAAGCGTTCCCAGCTCATTCTGGTCGCTGCGACCACGGGAGCTTTTAGTATCAACGCCGACTGGACTTGCTCATGACCACTCGCTGCAACGTCTTCATCACTTCACTGTCGCCTCGGCGAGTCTCAGTCCGAAATTGCCCTTGTTGCTCAATTTCGTCGTTTCTGCTGCAACATCTTTACTTCACTTTCACGGCACTCACCACTACACCCTTCAGCACTCTCATCTCAAGAAGAAAGCTTCACACTCTCGTAGCCAACACACTCTCGGAAAGAAGAAATAGAAGCAAGAAAACTTAAGCCTACAAAGAAGAGGAATCACCTTTTAACCGGAAAGCATCTTTATCCATCTCGAGCATGCACCAAAAAGGTGGTCTTGAGAAAGCTTTTAACCGGATCACCTCAACTGCACATTTTGAGCCCCTTTGCTCTAACGAATGACGAGGTTCGAGCTCCTTCGTCAAACGGAGATCCTCATCTTGCCCTCCTTCACGATTTTTGTCCTTGCTCCAAAGAAACCAGCAACTCTGACCGAAGCTTGTTGATGTTGTTCACTATGACTGGACTTTGTTGCTGCACCGTTGGCTCGACTTCACCACCTTACCTCCTCGCTACTTCTATTGCAGTAGAAAAATGTCACTGACAGCCGAAGACCACGGCCGTTCTTGCTTGGAGGTCTAGAAGCTAACGTCAAAAGCTACATCCTAGGACGACATCGCACTCGCATTGCTGTCGATCTGCGATCCACTCTTGTTTAATTGAAGTTGAAGGTATAGTCACTTAAACCCTATGTTCCATTCTTTGCAGTTTTTGGGTTACCAAGTTTTTGTAGTGGCTATGAACCTTGTGCTAGCCGTATTTAGTCCTTCCTTAGTTTTGTTTGAAAGTTTGAATAATGAATATGAGCGATGTAGGTTTTGATCTAGAGAAAAAAGTTTAGTTCTACACCCTTTTATTTAGGGTAAATTTCATATTTTAGGGAAATAAGTTATGTCCTTTTCTAAATAGAAATAAATTAGGGATAAATAGCCAATGGGAGACACAAATATTTTTTTTAAAAAAAATCCCGGCTTGGAATAGAAAAGAAATTTTTTTAAAATTATTTTTAAAACCCTAGACTAGAATAGGAAGGGGACTTTTCCTCAAAAATTATTTTTATTTAAAAATTCAAATCCGGAATAGGCATGGATTATTTTTAAAAATCTTTTTTTAAAACCAACATAAATTAATAAAAAATAAATTAATTAGATTATTTTTAGTACCGAAAGGACGTTTCGGGTGCTAATACTTTCCCTAAAACGTAATCTACCTCCGAATCTAATTTCTATTTGTCCTGTGTTGAAATGAAATCCTAAGAAATTTTCTTAGGGTGGACAAAAATTTACAATTCCATAAACCTAGGGTTGACTATAGTAATGTTAATTCTAAATATTAATAGCAATTTGTATGTAGCAAGATCAAAGATTGTTGAATATTTTAATAAAAACGTACCATGCAAGGAAAGGATGAGAGGATAGCCATGGCTAAGTTGACGTAATCAATGAAAGTATTAGAATAATGGGTTGAGATCATGTCCTTCTGTGATTGCTTTTATAGTTGAAAGCAAAGGTGGTCAGGTCTCATACATGAGGATTTTGTCATGGTATGCTTGGCATGACATGTCCGAGAAAAACGTGAATCACAAATTAAAAAGAATTGCATAACAGAACAACCATTGAAGATTGATTTTGACAGTTATTTTATTATCTATTTCAGGCATGTAGGGTGTAATTACAAACTGTAAGTTAATTGATTTGCATAACAATTTGATAAGCTTTCTCCTAGGTATGTTGAGCTACAAATTTATTTTATATCCTTTGTAAACATATTCTGATATGGTATGTCGGTCCAACTGGCATAACTTGTAGCTTGTTGCTAAAGATAAGGTTTCAAGAAGAAATATTTGTGAGAATTGTATATTCGAAGGGCTTTTGAGATGTAAGGATTGACTTGCAGTTCTGCACAGCAAATTCGTAATTAATATATGGGATCATATTACCATGAGTTATCATTCAACTTGACCCATCAAATGAAAATTTCAATTGAGCTAGCCTTATTCATATATTAAGTCGATACATTTTTGCATAAATTCACACCCCTAGCCTCCCCAGACTCTCTAAAAATTGTACCTTAGCCATATAGAGTTTTTAAAATTTTCATGTTGGCCCCCACTAAATCTTTTGAAATTCTGCACATATTCTATAAAAATTTGAAAAATTTTTGGATAACTCTTCTATATTTGACACAAAGAATTTTCAAAATTTTATATTAACGTTCAAATACTTTAAAATCATAAGATTAACTCTTTTTTTAACACTTTTTAAACTCAAACTTTAAATCTTCTTTAAATTTATAATATAACTTTTCCAATGTCATTCCTTTCACATTAGTGCTTATTTTTCAATTATCTTCTACTTCAATTAAACACATTCATTTACTTTTGAATTCAAGTTACAATTATTTATTTGTTCACTCAATGATTTTTGATGATGTTAAATTTTAAATTATTATTTATTAAAATATTTTATATTCATTACTTCTTAATTAAATTTCTTTTATAATTTTTCTTTTCACCAAATTAGAAATTAATAGCACTACAAAAAAATATTGTACTGATGACAGATTTTGCTAACGGTGACATATCTTCTATAAAAATTTAAGTTATTAAGAGATAATTTATCAATAAAATAAAAAGTTATACTTCGTTTGTTAATATCTTATTTGTTATTTAGAACTTTACTTTTCAATTAATGTAATGGTGCATGCATTGTGAAGAGTGTTTGATTTATTGTGGGACATTGCATTTATACTGCTTTACATGTGTTAATAAACATATACACTGTTTTGTATATGTCTTTTACTAATTGGGTGTATGACATGGTTGGACGTTGTTAGTAGTTGCTGTTTGTGATATTGTTGGAGCATTTGAAGTGTATTAAATTTGTTTAGAGAATATGAAAATCCTGGAATACTAAAGGTAGATGTGTAACAAGGTTTACCCATGTTGACGGAGAACTAGACAAGAGGTTTTTTGATGAGGTGGACAGTTTCATTAGCTTTGCTTTTTAGTTGCCACACTATTTTTCTGAAGGGACTCATGTTCTTGTAATCAATGTTAAAGTGGGACATTTATGACTCCTAACTAGGGGTGGATCCTGATATTTTTTAAGTACTGAGAGAAAAAAATATATAACATGCTAAGAAAGAAATTATGAGAAGAAAAAAAAACTGTTAGAGAACCTTTATTTTTTTTATCTCATTTTTAATAGAATATTCTTTATATTTAATTATAAATTAGTTAATCATGTCATATACTTTTATAAATGAGTATTACTGAACACATAAAATAGTAGTAAAATAAAGAAAAATAAGAAGTAGTATAATAATTCCTAATGAGCTTTGTCTTATTCTAAGTGGCAGTGGGGGTTATTATAAAATTTAATGGGGACAATCATGTAGAATAGATATGTCTAATATTAACATTTAATAAACATAGCGAGGATACTTGCCCCCTTAGTGTTATATGTAGGTCCGCCCTTGCTCCTGACAGAGTTAACTATCATCTAATCAGTAATAAAATGCAAGTTCTTTCGGTAGTGTGAATGAGGAGAGTGATGATAACATCAATCATTATCAATCTATATTTTTTAATGTTACTTGCCTTGATTTTGGATTGCACTGGTAGGAGAATATTCAAAAATGTCCAAACAACTTTTTGATATGTGCCAAGGCACACGTATGGATGGGAAGTCAAGTAGCCCTGATCGATGGAGGACGCCATCTTGGAGGAAAACAGCGAAAGCTAAGAATAGCAAAGCCTCCGAGAAGAATGATTCACTTTCACACAAGAGGCTCTATGACCCTCGGAGCGTCCAAGAAGTTGGTAAGATATTTTTATTTATGGTCAATTTACCTTTTCTCGTGTATTAATAGTTATTTCAATTTGTGTTTCATTATGGTGTAATCCTATTTATTTCCTAGAAGAAGGAATCGAAGTGGTCGATCACTCTTGATGAGGCATTTGTGTAAGCTCATCAATGGAAAGCTAACAAGAGATGGATCAACGAGTGTTCTAGGGGCAACATATGTTATATTTTAAGTTTACTCCTTTGCTTGTTTAACTTGAATTATATATTTTTTTTATTTGTGTGCACATTTTAATAAGCAACATGAGTTAATTCATTCTTACTTAATGAGCTAGTTTATATTTATCTCTGATGACTGTAATGATAATTGTAGATTTTATTTTATTTATTTATTTATTTTTATTTTTTATATAAGTATAGATATTTCACTTGCTTAATTGTGAACTCCAATGGTTCAATTTAATTTAATGAAAGGTTCCAAAGGCTTCCACATTACATAATAAAAGACTTCAATGGTCCTAAATAATATAGGATTCCAATGACTCTAAGGGAATAATTTTAAAGAGACTCCAGTAGCCTATTTTTTTTCAAACTTCTCCCTTTTCAAACATTTTTATTGAAAGAGAAACATTACATCAATTTTTAGGAAATGCTTTTCATGCAAATCTCCTTGGAGAAGTTAGGGAATTGAAATAAAAACTTCCTTTCCCATACCTCAACAAGGGAGAACTTTTTCTCACATCAAAAGAATGTGAAACTTATCTAAATGTTACCTTTAAACTTATAGCTATTCTTATTTCTAAAAAGTTTAAAATCTTACAAAATAAGGGTCATGAAAGCAGAGTAGAAGTATCCCTTTCTATGACTTGGAAAAAGTATGAAATTTCATATGGAGCTCACTCTAGAAGATTGGAAGCTCAACACTACCTATAAGTTTTGAGGTATTTTCTTAATTTCAAAATTGGAGCAAAAACTCTCTTCTCCTTGTTTTGCAAATAATAAATATTTTTTTAAAACTTTAGTTCTGACAAGATATTTATAAATAGTTAAATTACAAATAAGGCAAGACTATAAACACTTTTTAAAACCAAAATGCAACCAAATACTAATGTGGTACTGAAAGGGCATTGTAGAATATTAATACCTTCCTTATACGTAACTAAATCTTGAACCCATTTTCTATAATGTAGACCACTTTTTTCGATGTCTGATTTCACTATTTTACTTTAAATCGATGGTGATTCTAAATTTTTCTTATTTTCTAAACCTTTCCCCAAAAACATTGTGTTTTCTCCATCGTTGTTTCACACAATATTGCAACAACAGTTAAGCATTCACTCCCATAACTCTAAAGGTGGGAGGCTAGAGCTTGCTATCATTAAACCCAAAGGTGGCTCTTGAGATGGTAAAGGTTGAGGCCATTCACTCCTATAACCCTCATAATGGTTTTGGGAGTGGCCTTTGCAAAGTTTAAAGAAAAGATCAACAACAAATTAAAGGATGAAGATATATATCAAGTGAAGAAGAGTGAAGATACGCTTAATTCAAATGAGATTCAATAAAGCATTCATGGTAGCTATCACCAAAGATTGCTAGAAAACATGAGGGAGGCTAGAGTGAGAGAGAGGGGAGAGAAGAGAGGAGAAAATGGTGCTAGTGAGAGGGAAGGGGAAGTCTATAGACTCTCTTATATAATGATTTGATCAATGGCTCAAATCCCACAGTAAAATTTAAAATTTTTCAAATTTTTTATTGGAAACGAAAATTGGTAGGTTAAACAATTTTAGTAGCAAATTTGCAACCAATCAAAGACAATTTAAATTTTACTAGCAGCTAAGAATAATTTACTACCCATCAGTTGCCTCGATGCATGGTAGCCAACATTTCAACTTTTTTTACGGTAATTGGCACCCATTGGTTACCCCAATGCATGGTAGCCAACCTTTTAACTTAGGTTGCTAGAAAAATATATTAGCACCTATTGGTTTTTCCAATGCATGGTAGGCAACCATTGGCTTTTCCAATGCATGACAATTGATTATCATAATAGCAACTAAATAATGTCAGTATTATTTTACTAATGGAGCTCATTGCTGGCAGCCATTGCCAACTATTATTTGTAAGATAAAAATTTATCTCATTTTCGATGGATAGCAGTATTACCATTTGCAAAGTCAATGGTTAAATCTTCTTGCCTCTTAGAGGGAAATTGTGTGAAATTTTCTGGAAGGATTACCAATGGATATGTCTATTTGAGGGTAAAATTAAACTTTTTTGATTGGCTAACACATATTTGCAACCAAATCCACTGGTAATACTAAATTTGCTTATTTTAATAATGGATGATGCATCCAAAGGAAATTAGGAAATTATTTGTAGTGTAAAAGAAATTAATTATATGAAGAGAAATTACTAATTCTTTTATTTTAAAGAAGATTATTACTATGACAAAATTTTAGATTTCTGACGGCTAATACACACTGGTAATATAAGAAATCCATAAGTATAATAAATTTTTTATGCCATTTTTGGCAAATTTGTATCAACCAATTAGTAATGTTCTACAGTTGATATTTATGGCTATGGGTAATATTATTGAATATCCCAATAGCTACCAGTAAAATAAAAATAATAATAAATACTAAATTGATTAATTTATCTTAATAATTTATATTTAGTAATTTAATTTTATTAGTAGATATTATTTCCTTGTAAATAAAAATATATTTAATGAAGAATTTATTAATTTGGACAGTGAATAAAATCTTTGATAAATTGAGTTAAATTAAAATGCACATGATATTTGAATTTAATTGACAGATATATCTCTTGGTAAATATAACAAAGTTTATAAATTATCAACAACAGAAGCCACTAGAATTTTTTTTAGAACAAACTAATAGAAGTATTGAAAATTTTCAACTCTAAATATCATTTCTTGTTCATCCTAAAATAATTGTATTGTTTAAGATAATTACTTCAAAAGAGATCAATAAGAAAGAACACTCAGAACTAAAAATCTTTGGCACCTTTGTCAGTTTGTCCAAACCTGCAAAGTATAACAAACAATTGCATTGGACTTTACTATCAATTAACACCATGCTTGAATCAACAAAGAATTCAAACTTACCCTCATGGATAACAAACAAAATAAAAATTAGTGGCTTAAGGCAGAATCAATTAACACATGCTTGAAATTCGGACCTATAGAAGCTATTTTCATGTAACAAAGAAGCTATTTCCATAAACAATCAACAGGGACAAAATTAGCAGCACCAAATCCAACAATCATTAAAAGAGAGTAGTGAAGAGAGGAGAGGGAAGGAGTAATTGCAAAAAAATACCAATGATCACTGAAGGAAGTTAGAGTGCTAGTGAGCAAGACATGAGAGAGAAGAGAGGAGGTTTGCGGTGCCAATGGGTGCTGGATCATCGAGGAGGCCTAAGTGACAGTGAGGGAAAGAGGGGAGAGAAAAGGGAAGAACAAAAAGAAGTCTTTAGTACAATACACATACTTATTTATAATATTTTACTAGTAGCCTATAGACAGTTAGCAAATTAAAAATTTTCAAAATTTTTAACTTGCGGCTAGATGTGGCAAGTAATAAAATTTGGTATTGTTTACGTAGCCAATCATAGAAATTTTAAGTTTTACTAGCAATTTTAACTGCCAATAAAAAGTAATTTGTAATTGTTGGTGCCCTCAATATAGCATAGCCAACAATTCATCTGTATTTTACCAACTGTTTATACTATCAATAAAATTAATGCATACCCTATTGGTTGTTCCAATGCATCATTGGGATTTGTGTGCATTGCTAATTTTACAGACAGTTCTAGTTGCCAATAAAACCATGACATGAAATTTGACTAATTGTACCAGTGCCATAATATGGGTAAAACAATTTAGTGTCATTTTGCAGCCACTTAAAGGCATTCTAATTTATACTAGCAGCCACAATCGCCAGTAAAATTAAGTTGCCTCCATTGGCTACCTCAAGGCATGATTTAAACCATTTTTACCTATGATCTCTGTCGTGGGTAAAAATAAAGTAATAACTTTCGTGTATTGAAATCACTTGAATTTTATTGGCAACCTCAAGAATTAGTGTAATTAAACTATTCATTTTCATTACCCGTAGCTTATAGCAGCTGCTAAAATTTTTTGGCACATGTTTGCTACCCCGAGTCATACTTAAATTGTACCTGTGGTTTGTGCCACCAATAAAAATATATGGATAATTTTGATTGCACTTCCAATGGCATAGCCCCCTGATAATATTACCTAAAAAAGCAGTTAGTTTACTTGCCTATTAAATCTTTTCACCACTAGGTAGGAATTTGGTGTGTAATTTTCTGTTGGTTTTACTAACAATTTTTATTATCCACAGGTAAAATTTTTTTGCTGTCTCGTATATATTCCTGGCATATATTTTTAATAAAATTAAATTCTCTTATTTTTACTAGTGGCTGTCAAAATAATGTGTCAAAAATTGGAAATTTTCTAGCAGTGTATGTGTAAATTCTCAAAACAAATGTGAAATTATGTAATAATTGCAAAATACAAAAAAATGTGAGAGTAATTTACTCTTATAGTTTAAACTCTTAGTTTACAATGAATTGGTTGGTGGAACACAATTTGAATTTTAACTTTATAAAAATAACCTTCATTTCCTTAGAGACGAACAAAGTCAGATAAAAATTAAATTTCTCTTTTACTCCTCCCATGGCTAAATAACCCTTTGGTATTTTTATGTTCTTTAACAATTGTTTATTTACTAATTTTTTTTTGTAGTCTATTTTAAATTCTTATAGAGACTAAATATTGTATGCCATGAAATTTTAGAAACCTAATATGTGAAATGATAGCTAAGGCTATGGTCATAAATTGAGGGGTTTGGATAATTTATAAGAGGCTGTTAGGAACTTTTAGTTGGGCTAAGAGTAGAAATTTTATTTGAATTCTTCTTCAGCTTTGACGAATTTGCTATTGTGATTTTCGTGCTGTTATTATACAATAATAAATTTTTTTTCTTGGTAGTTGTCCTCTTATTTATTGAGTACTTATTCATATTAAAATTTAAACTAAAATTTTATTTAAATTTTTTAAATAAAATCATTTTTAATTTAATATTCATAAATGTAATTTGATAAATTAGTCCTCCAAAGATCATATTATGGTGTAGCTTTCAAACTTGTAGTGAGGTTCCTTATGCTTTGGAGTTTCATCTGCTAACTGATAAAGCTGACCTTTGTACTTTGTGTCCGACCTGATTTTAGGAAAGAAGTGTAGCGCTGGCAAAATGTCCTATCAGTTACAGGCTTTGTCTTAATTGCTTACAGCCCTTTTTCGACCATGGTTGCCTCCAGCGTCTTCCCTCTTCCTCCTATTTGATGCATTAAAATTGGTCTTGGGCAATACAGGAGAACATGACTTACTGTTGAGATGCTTTATTCAATATACATAATCGAATTTAATTTGTGCGTAAGAGGCAATAGCTTCTTCGAGTTCCCAACATATAAAAAGATATCTATTCCATTTTATAACTATTTGTAATCATTTTCTATAACTAGGTACGGTTGGTCTCAAATTTTCTTATAAACTTTATATTTAATCATAATGAGGTGACAAATTTTGTTAAGTTCAGGTTAACAAATCTACATAATGATTCCTTATTTGCTAAACCCAAAACAAAGCACATTGTAAGAGATCAAGACCTTGTTAACTAAATATTCATCACTTTCCTCCGTGTTAAGTTCATTAACTTTTTATTTAGGGGAGAACGTTTTCTTGAAAAAAAAAAAAGAAAAAGAGCTCTGCTAAAGGAAATGTATAGTACACAATGCCATATCTAATTGCCAAATAGATTTTGCAAAATCCAGAGTGGATATTGCTAACACTGATACTGACGTGGCTCGTACAACAAAAAACGATAATTAGTTGTAATTATGACCCATTACTTATCTATTAGCCTTGCACTACTTTCTTATTCTTGCTGTAAAGAGAGCTACTTGCACATACAACCAGTCATTCGTCTTGTCCAAGAATTGAAAGAAGGCCTGTCTCCAACACTAAATCCAAGCCCCACGCAGATATAAAATCCCAAGCTTATTTCTCTAAATATCTGTCGTAGGCATATGATTGTGTGTATTTTCAACCTCGGGGCATTCTTTTTGGAGCAGTGGGCCACAGAGCCAATGGTTTCCTATATGCACAGAAGCTAGTCCTAACAGATTTGTTTCTTGAAAGGTTCAAGGAAGCTAATCCTAACTGATTTGCATTACTGTAAGGTATCCCTCCAATTAATTGATTGTTTGAGAGATCGATACTTATCATGAATCCTAAATTTTTACTATACTTATAATCTTCTCCTTTCCACATTAGTATTGCAAGTCAACGAAGGGCACAGTTACTCCACTTCCACCAAAAAACAAATTCTTAAGTCTCACAAGAAATGATATTCTTTGAAAGCTCCATATGTGACAGCGTAGATATGTTGTTGACGCAATATGGTGTATTTCCTATTATGTTGTTTTGAGAGAGGTCCAATATTTGGAGATTTTGTAGACTGCAAAGACTTACAGGTATGGTCCCCTGGAGTACCAAGTCCTATTTTTGATAGGATGGATGCTGAGTGCAAATTGTGGCTGTCATCTTTGATAAGTTTTTCTCTCACACATTTCGAGAAATGGCAATGTGGCTGCTCACACCATTGCCCGGTTAACACTCCTTGCTTCCGAGGCATTTCGGGTATCAGATAAGATGCCCTATCAAATTGTGGGTCCTGATCACCAGGATGCTGCTTTAGCTCCCGATTGATAAAATTTTTTGCCACTGTTTTCAGTAAAAAAAAATAACTTATATCTTTCAAGGTTGATTACCATGAAAAATACTTAATTTTTTTGTTTTTTAATTTTTTTAATGCATGCAAATGTACACTATTATTTGAAAAATTAACTTAAATTATTATCTTATTATATCTAAATACATAGGATATTATTATTTATTCTATGACATTTTTATTCGTTAAAATCTTTTAATTATAATAAAATTATCCAATTTAGTTTTACTAAAACTTTAATTTTACTGTTTCAATTTTTTCTAAACTTTATCAATTAAATTACTTTAGTTCAACATTCTTAAAATTATTTTAATTTATCGGATTATATTTTATAACAAATCAACTATATACAAAATTATTTACTCTATTTATTTTTTGAATTTTTATTTATTAAATATTTCTAATAAAATTTTAAAATTGAAAATTTACATTATTTTTAATATTGTTTTTTATTTCAAAAGTTTATTAATAAAATTATAATTTGAGATAGCTTGGCATGGACGTTTGAGAGGGGTAAGACCTATCGTTTAGCAGTGATGCGCCATATGATTATGCATCAGTATTGATTTGTGAAATTAAAGTGTTATTAAAATATGTTTATTAAATTTACAAAAAATTAATACAAGATGAAAAGTGTTGATTTTTATTATTAGATTTAATAATTTAAATCTTTCAAATAAATTATTTATAAGTTTTAATTTATAAAAATAAAAAAGATTATATTCTTTTACAGCAAATAACAAAATTAATATTAATTTTGAAAGAAGTGGGAATTTAAAAAGCAATTCATTTAAAAAAAAAAAGTCAATCAAGTCAAGTAAATAAGGCCACAGGGAGGACAAATTATAATTTGGGGTAACGACGAGACTCACATAGTGACGTCTCTTGATGCTAATGTGAATGCTGCAGTCAACAACGACTAATTTGCAGAACAAACCATAAATAACTTTGCCAAAGTACACACCATAAATAAAGAAGAATGATAAAGTTATAGATAAATTTATATTTTGATTATATATATTTATATAATTTTTTATTATTTTATTATAAAAGATTGGACTTATCTGATCAAGTATTTGAGTAAGTAATACGCACCGATGTGAAAGGACTTCCATATGATATCTTCATGCAACCCTAAAATTAATGGTACAATTAGTGACACAGACTTTGAGGGACTTTGTTTTTAAAGGGTAATGTTATTTTTATGTTTTTTTTTTTATATGTTGTCTATATTTTTAATTTTTTTAAAATAAAAAATAAAAAATAAAAAATATTACTTATCTTTTATTTTAAAAAAATAAAAAAAGCGTAAGCAATTTATGCAAAAGATACATACCAATGGTATTATCGGTTCTTAAAAATGTAGAAAACAGACGAGCCTGGCACAGATTTATAATGCTAAGCTATTACAAAATAATTCTGGCTAAGAAGGTGACAAAAAACTGCTTAATTTTTTCAAAAGCATTCCACAGCCCACTGAAAACCTATACAATATTTTAGAGAGAACACTATTTTATCAAATAAAATATGTACGTGACAAATATTATTAATTATTGAAATGCTAATCATATAAACAAAATTTTCAAAATCCAAATTCAGTAGGAAACTGCTGACACAAGTATTGAACTGACTTCTACAGCCAAAGATAACGAGTACTTTCAATCATGACCCATTACTTACATATCAGCCTTGCATTTTTCTTTTAATTCTTGCTGGAACAAGAGCTACTTGAACGCACACCCAATCGTTCATCTTCTCTAAGAATTGAAAGTAGGCTTGTCTCCATGCACTTTTCAAAATCATGGTTCCAAAGATTCCCCAAAATCCAATGATAAATCCAAGACTCATACAAACAAAAAATCCAGAGCTTATCAATTTATCTTCATCCTTCTCAGATTCCTCTCCTGGAATGGTTGTTCCAAGGGTATGATTGTCCAAATTTCCGTCCCCAATGCATCCTTTTCTCAATGGCGGGCCACAAAGCCCGTGGTTTCCTATATATGCAGAAGCATCAAAACTTTGTAACTGGGTGCCTGATGGAATTTTGCCTGACAAGTTGTTGAAAGATAGGTCCAACCAATCAAGGAAACTCAAATTTGAAAAGCTTGCTGGAATTGTCCCAGATAGAGAGTTGCTTGACAAGTCAAGGGATTCTAACATTGCCATCTGACCAAAATTATCAGGAATGAATCCTGTGAGGTTGTTTCTCGAAAGGTTCAAGGAAGGCAGTCCTAACAAATTTGCTATACTGTGAGGAATCCCTCCAATTAATTGATTGTTTGAGAGATCGATACTTCTCATGAATCTTAGATTTTTACCAAACTCATAGTCTTCTCCTTTCCACCTTAGTATCGCATTGTCAAGGAAAAACTGAGGCAAGTAAGCATTATAAAACCAATAGTCAGAATACCTGCATCGATTCAAAAATCATTTGTCTCATAAGAAGTAACAAACTTTGAAAGCTCCATATGTGACAACGCAGATATGTTATTGAGGCAATATGGTATATTTCCTACTATGTTGTTTTGAGAGATGTCCAATATTTGGAGATTTTGTAGACTGCATATACTTATAGGTATGGTCCCCCGAAACAGATTGGCCCTTAAGCGCAAAACAATCAAATTTGACAATTTATGGCCAATCCATGTCGGCAACATTCCATGAAGATTATTCTCACCAAAATCAATAAACCACAACTGTTGACAATGCTCCAAAAAGGGCATCTCACCGGTTAGATTGTTGTCACTTAACTGAATTGCCCTAATATTTTGCAAAGAGCCAATTGACTTTGGTATTCTCCCTGAGAGATTGTTATGTGCCAAATTTAAATTTTCCAATTCTGGAAATTGTTCCCAACAATCTGGTATTTTGCCAGTGAATAAGTTATTGGAAAGGTCAAGTTGAGATAAGATTGGTTGTAATCTCGTACAAAAGAAAGAGAGGGACCCTGAGAACATATTTCTTGAGAGAATCAAGAAATAACAGTTTTGCTGAAAAAGTGGCAAAGGACCGGACAAATTATTAAAACTGAGATCCACAATATAGGCATTATCATCAAAAGGAGAAGGTGGCAATGTATTGGGTAAAGAACCATAAATATGATTGTGGGAAAAATTCAAGTATGCCAAACGAGAAGATTGTTCCCAAAACCATTGAGGAATCGAATCTGAGATTCCAGCATTTGAAATGTCCAGTAACCAAATTTCCCTTTGATTTTTAAGCCACACGGGAAAGCGAGGACCCAAAGTGCACGAAGAAGCAGATAAGGCGAATAGTTGAAAAGGTGGAATCCAATTTGGACTCAATTTAAAACGAAGCAAATTTTGGGAGACATCAAAAATTTTTAACCTCGGTAGATTGGATAAATTTGCTTCACTTATTACACCACTGAATGAATTGTTGGGTAGAATTACCCATACCAATGATGGAATACGCATAAACTCAGGCAATGGCCCACTCAAGTTGTTATTGCTTAAAGACAAACTGACCAGGTGAGGGAAGTTCCCAAATGATTGTGGAAATAACCCATTCAAACTAGTATTGTCAAGATATAAACCCTCTAGTGATGAAAATCTTGAGAAATCAGGAAATGATCCACTACTGAATGGATTGTCACTTAGATCCAGAAATTTTATAGTATTTTGGGCATAACATAAATTCTGAATTGAGTCACTAAGTTTTCCTCCAACTTTGTTGTGGGACATAAGTAACTCTTCTAAATGACACATATGCTGAAAGGATTCTGGTATGCCCCCCTCAATTTTGTTTCGTGAAAGATTAAGAAATTCAAGAGAGACCATATTGGCAAAATCATCTAGAATAGGACCTTCCAAGGCATTCTGTGAGAGATCAAGATGAATGAGGACTTTACTGACATTGAGCACCCAAGATAGAATAGAAATACTCAAGTAATTTCCTGAAAGATCAAGGACTTTAAGAGTAGTGGAAGTGTTCACATGGATAAGAGATTTAGGATAGAAGTGAGGAAGCGAACAAGATGCTAACGTGAGCTCTAACAGAGAAGGGACCTTGCTACTTATTGATGATTGCCAATTTACGGCATGACTTAAATTAACAGATGTCAAATTAAGGTATTTCAAAGATGAAAGATGAGAAACCCACTCAAGGTCCGTTGCCGTTAAACCATCATTATAACCAAGGTCTAGAGTTTGCAAATGGGAAAGGTTTTGAAGCTCACGAGGAATGGATCCACTCAACCCATTAAATCCAAGCTTCAAGTCTCTCAATTGACCCAGCGAACCAAGGCACTGTGGGATCTTATGATTGATCGAGTTGTCAGTGAGATCCAAGTAAGTAAGATGTTTCAATTCACATATTGAGGGATGTATCTTACCTTCAAGATTTACATCATGAAGATCCAGCATGGTGACATGACTTGTCATATTATTGCATGATACTCCTTTCCATTTGCAGCAATCAATTTCTTCTCTCCATGTAGGAAGAATAGCGCTTGATCCTCCAGTGAAACCATGTTTAAAGTTGAGAAGAGATTGCCTCTCTGTCTCCAGACATCTTATTGTAGGAGAATTTGCTCCACATAAGCAGATGCATAGAAACCCAACCAGAGGTAAGAGGTAGGACTTGTAATTGTTTACGAAGATCGACATGCTTAGAAGTGTATTGGATACTCTAAGCAAGTGCTATTTATAAACATCTCTCAGAGCTTCATTTTTTAGTTACCCGATCTTACCCTTTGCGTTACGCACACGGATTTCAACAAAACAAAATTTGAACAATACGCTCCATTTGAAAGCTCTTGAAATTTATAATTCTACCCTACATTAAAACGTCATTATTGCTTTTGTCAGACATAGAAAATTGAAACGTCACTCAAGAACTAAGGGCCACAGAGGCCTTTTCTTTTGCTAATTAATATTAAATGTAACGATTCACCATCAAAACAAAAAATTTTAATTTCCAAAAACAAAGATTATATTTTTTTCTTTATGCCCAAATTAAAAAATTCCAATGAGACGGACACGTTGTACATTAATGGAATGCACATTTTACTCTGCTTTTTACATAAATTTCTTTTATTTTTTAAAACTTTTTAGTTAAAACAGTAAAATATTTTTTTCAAAAAATTTATATTTGATCCTTTTTGCATAAATAATCTCATGCAGTTTTTTTGTTATAATTTATAAATTTATTTCATAAAAACACAATAAAATACTAAAAACATTTGGATATTTCATGTTAAATTAGGATTATATCTAGTACATTTATAAAACATAAAAGAGATTATTATAAGTTTTACTCGAATCGATTGCAATAGCACCCAAAGCAGCCCACCATCTTTGTTGACCTCAAAATATGGCATTTTCAGACACTTATAACAAATTTTTGTTTAATCTTGGAACGAACATTTTTGTATAAAATTAAATACAAATAAACTTTCCGCAATAAACCAACTATTTTATTATTTCTACAACTAAAATTATAATAAATTTTTATTTAAAAATTTGAATTATTAAATTTAATAAATTATTATAAAAAAAGGTCTAGAGTTTACAAATTGGAGAGATTTTGGAGCTCACGAGGAACAAATCCACTCAACTGATTAGAACCCAACCTTCAAGAATGGTGAAAGCACATCTCTGTTAAAACGGGACAGCACTTCCGTGTGACCGAGACATTTACTGACATGTGCTCAGATGATATAAAATAAAGAAGCACTCCTATTGGTGCGTCGTTATCCGAATGCGAGACAATGCATGGAAAGAGTAATTGTCGGGGCAAGGTGAGTTGTACCAACGTTGCATACACGTCGGTTCTCAACATGAAGAAAGATCTAAAGAAAAGGTAAGAGAATGGAAGGCAGCTATGACAAGATTGGCCGAACTCACTGGTTGGAATGTAGAAAATAAGTAAGTAATCTTTCCTTAGTGTCTTACATACAATTAGAAAAGAACTTGCATTGATTTGTGTTCGTTTATTTCTATTTCCTGCTCATGCTTTGGCCAGAAATATTAAATTCATTCATAACTTCCGAGTTAGATTAGGACAGTGTTATATTTTCAATGGACATAACTTTTAAAATAATTAACAAAAAGATTATTATCTTTTCACATAATACACATTTTCCTTAAATTTTTTGGCGATGGCTAGTTTTGTATTCTTGTCTTCCAATTCTTTTCAGGTCAGAGTCTACAAAATTTGAAGAAATTGTTGAAGAGGTAATAAATAAATTAGGTCACGTGCTTGCAATTCTTATTGATGAACTAGTTGGTTTTGACTCTTGTGTAGAAGCATTAGATAAGCACTTAGCTTTAGGCATGGGTGATGCTCGATTTGTAGGATTTGTGGGATGGGTAGAGTAGGAAAGACAATTCTTTTTGCAGCTTTGTATCATAGAATCACTCGCAAATTCCAGGCTCATAGTTTTATTCATGATGTAAGCAAAATTTCTAAAGATAGTGGTCTCATTGTGCACAAGAAAAACTTCTTCGTGAAACACTAGGGGATGAAAGTTTGAAGGTACAAGAAATTGTTGAAGGAGCCAGTTGAATAAAAAATACACTGTAACTAAAAGTTCCTTATAGTTCTTGACAATGTTGATCATTCTGATAAATTAGATTACTCAGCTGGTTTGGTGCAGGCAGTAGAATCATCATTACAAGTACAAATGAACATATCCTTAGAAGACATGAAATATATGAAGTTTACAGGGCTAATCAATTAAATGAAGATAAAGCTCTTCAACTTCTTTGTAGAAAAGCATTAAAAAGTGATAACCCCTTGGAAGATTATAAGAAGTTGACTGAACGTGTATTGCAATATGTGAAAGGCCTTCCATTAGCCTCTAAAGTATTGCGTTCTTTTTCATTTGGCCAAAAGGTGTCCGAATGGACTAGCACCTTGGATAGACTGTAAGAAAATCTTAAACTAGAGATTATGGATGTGCTTCGAACAAGTTATGATGGATTAGTTGAACCAAAAAAGGAAATATTTTAGATATTGCTTGTTTCTTTAACAACAAGAAGAAAGCACATGCAAAATATATTTTAGAAAGATGTGAATTTCATCCAGAGATTGGAACGAAAAGTCTAATAGAGAAATCAATTATATCCATTCAAGGTCAAATTATATGGATGCATGACTTATCACAAGAATTGGGCAGTAATATTGTATGAGAAAAATCCTCCAACAAGCCTTGAAATTGGAGTAGGTTGTTTTATGAGGATTGTCATCATGTTATAATGGAAAACTAGGTATGTTGTCTTTTAAAAATCATTCCATAAGTTATCATAATTTTCATTGAACACAATTTATATAATTGGAGTAACTCCATTTTTTACATTTCTTGTTAATGCTACTTTTCTAGGGGACAAAATGTGTTGAAGCCATAGTTTTGGATATGAAAGATAAAAAATAACCTCCTTTATTGAATTCAAAGATTAATAAAAAATGGACAACCTTAGACTACTCATATTGAAAAGGGGAAAGTACTTTTCAGAAAACCTCAGTTGTCTTTCTAACCAATTTAAATATTTTTTGTGTCATATGTATCCTTTCAAATATTTGCCATTTAATTGTCATCAACCAAACAAAGTAGTTCACTTGTCCATGCAACTCTGGGAAGGTGCAAAAATAATCTTGATGCTCAAAACTTGAAGGTAAAATATTAATCTCATTTCATTTTGTAAGGTAAATTAGTATGCAATAATGACAAATTATCATTTTATTCAAGGTGTAACTAGTTCTCTCCTCTCCAACCCACTTGCCCTTTCACAGCATTTTCACAATTTGAAAAGCATAGATCTCAGTTCCTCCAACAGTCTTGTTGAGTCACCAGATTTCCGTGAAGTTCCATATCTTGAGTGACTAGATTTTGAAAATTGCACAAAACTATCAGCGTTCCGTCTATCAATTGGATGTCTAAAGATGCTTGCTTTGTTGAATTTGTATGGCTGCAAAAGTCTTGTCAGTATTCTTGATTGCATATTGGGTTTAATTTCCCTTGAATCTCTTTATCTTGATGGTTGTTCAAAACTTCAAAAAACATTTGGTTGATCAACATTTTGTTACAAAAGACATCAAGGATTAGTTATTGTGCCTTGTGCTTCTTTGACTGATCTAGCCTCATATAGGAAATATCTTACTGTAGGTTTTTGTTGTCTATGCAAAGTCCTTGATTCTATAGGATGGCTACATTTTTTGGGAGGTCTTTATCTGGATGGAAACAATTTCATTACACTACCTTCTGCAATCCGTAAACTCAGATTGTTTTCCTTGGAGTATTGCAGGAATCTTGGATCATTGTTCAACCTTCTAGTAAGTATTACTTCATTAGATTAAAAAAATTATTCTGCCAAGGATAGAGGAGGATTTTATACTTTTAACTACCCCAAGTTGTTTGAGATGGAAATCTACACTAGATTGGCATTGTCATGGCTAATAAAACTAGTTTAGGCTTGAAAGTTACCTCCCACCCTTTATCTCTCTATCTTTTCTCTCTACAAAAAATCAATATAATTAGCTATCTCTAGTGCCCGGATCCACATGCCTCCAAAACTGAGTCTTGGCTTAATTTTGTTGTTCTTGGGAATTAGATTCCAAGGTAATTCAACTATCAAAATTCTGAACCTTCTATACAGATAAATTTACCTCCCAATGTGCATCACAGACATAGTAACTGGCTTGGCCTTGCTTTGTGCATAACATTCGTGCTATGTGATCCACCAGTAACAGATGTCAAGCATCATATGAAAAGCAAGCTTCTAGTTGATATTTATCAAACTTACTTTTCGTATTCTTTGCATCTTAGCGTAGCACATGAAATGGTAGTTGGCTTAGATCATGTTTGGCTAACTTATCTATATTGAAACTATTTTTCTCCTGATTCCCAATGGTTGATAGTAAGACCAGACTTTCTTGATGTCAAATTTAAAGCTGAGCCAGGGTTGGAGGTGAAGAAATGTGGGTTCTGTTGGGTTAATGGGAGTTGTGTGAAGATCAAGCCAGCTGCAATGTCTAAAAGTATTATGCCAATTGAAGATGATTTAGGGACACAAAAATCAAGTTGCCCTCTCTCTATACCAAATGAATTGGGGAATTGATCAGAGTAATAATTGATTGAGATAGTAAATATTTATTTCCATTTTATTCTATTTTAAGGTTTCTGTTTAGGAATGTACCTATCAAATTACAGTTGTACATTTATTCAGGCATTATAGCACTAAAATATTCTGTTTGTTAATTATATCTTTATAATTTGTGTCGTCTAGTTTGACCCTGAGAATCATGTTGAAGACAAATGGTGATTCTCTAATTATTATAGTGTCCCATCTGGTTACACAAAACAACCTAAATCTATTGTTGTTCAAAGTGAATGGTGCTGAATCAACTTGAATTATTGGCTTATAGTCTTATTATCTTGAACCATGGATGTCAATTACATTTATGATATTAAGATCAATAGCTTTGTGCTTTCCTTATGGACATATATGATATTAGATCTTCCATAGTGATGTCATTATTTGACATGGCAACTGTTTTGTTTTGCCAGAAAAGTTTCACTAGTTTTATTGGTTACAACAAAGTAGAGTCACTTAATAATTACCTTGAAATCATTTATTACCATTATACATCTATTCTTCAAAAATTAATTTTGGTTTGACACTCAGATCTTTTGTTGGGTGGCAGGTAAATTTTTTTTCTTTTTTTGCATTTTTAAAATGTTGATATTGGAAGTTGAATATGTTCATATTATTGTTTACAGGGTCATAGAGAATAATTTGATTAGAGGACCTCTTCCCCCTAGCCTTGAGTGCTTGAATATTTTTCTTTCAAAATTTTTGCAAACTACGTTTTGCAAATAATTTTATAGGGATAATACCAAAAACATTTGACAAGTGATAAGTGCATAATTTTATATTTTTATTCCCTTTATTCTATAGTTTTTCGAGTTCATTTCTATGTCTTAATGTGTTTATTATAGTTCTATTTGTGTTAGGACATGATTTGGCAAGCTTTGGAGATTTTAATTGAAAAGGAGAACTCTTATTTTAATAGGAAACTGACCTCTATGTGGTTTTTAAGGTTTTTGACCATTAAGGAGTTCCAAAATTAAAAAGTGGGATTCAAAGATTTTAAAGTAAACATCCAGAGCTTTTTAAAATGGGTTAGGACCTCCAACTGGAGCTTCAAAGTTAGTGCAACTTCATTTCAAAGTGTGATAAGGATTAAGAATTCTGCCATCTTCTAGGATAAAACTTTATTTCAAAATGACCTAATGTATAAATAAACTTCATTTCAAACTGTGATGAGGATTAAGAATTCTGCAATCTTCTACAACTTTCATGAAGAGGTCAAGTCCAAATTCTACCATCTTTTGGGACAAAACTTTATTTCCAATTGCGATAAGGATTAAGAATTCTAGAGCAAACCCATTTTGAGAAGACCCATGGGTTTGGGGCAACTTTGTGATATTCAATAGTTGCAATAGAGACCTTTCTTAACTAGGAGACTAAAAGGTGTGACCTAATATATAAATAGACTTCTTAGGATTATTTTATACATTTTGTTCTTCTTCTTCTTGTGACACACACAATCTTGAACACTTGTTTTTGATATTTCAACATGTCTGGCTAAACTTTTCTTTTCAGTTCATAGGGATATCAATCCCTAAACACATATTGATGTTTTAATTATTTTAGTGAAGTTATTTTTACTCTTTTCTATAAAGTTGCTTATGTTATTCTACATTGAAAGATCATGATATTTTTCTTGATTTGTTTAAATAGCACACTTTAGGTTGATTGAATGAATATCTATTCATAGATCTTGGGATTGTGATATGTAATAGTCCTTTCTTAATCAATGAGTAGCATATAGTGGTTGCAACTATGAATAAATTTTTGTTTAATTCACTGTGAACAACATAACTTATGTTAAATAATTCGAGCTTATGTGATTGTTGCTTAGATCAAGTTAATCTCTTTATAGTTAATGCTGCCACTACATTAAATCCAAAGAGTTTGTTCTAGGTTGTCTAGGAGTTAGATGCTAGTAAAGATCTTGCTTCATTAGTTACAATTAAGAGAGATTTCATGCAATAGAGCTTATTATTATCTAGGGTTGATAATTTCTTAAGATGGTAGATTAACTTGATCTTAAGTAGTTGCCATTAGTTGTAAGGGTGACATCGAACCTAGAATTGAAGTTGTTTCCATCTAATACTTTCTTCTTCATTTAGATTTGTTTACTTACTATTGTTTACTTTGCATCCAACCCCCTAATTTGATTTATATTTGTTTTAAGAATATCAGTGTTTGATTGCTTGCACTCTCTTTGGGATCAACTCGTACTCACCTTATCTACTTGTTAGTGATTGGTAAAGTATTTATTTTTAGAGTGTTGACAACATGCTACCAAATTTTGGCATTGTTGCTTGGAATGTTTCTCATTAAACTTGATATTTTGATTACTTTAGGAATATTCCATAGTTGCTAGTATCATTAGTGTTTTCATTGTTTGCTAGTTTTTTTTTTAATTTTCTTTTATTTTTTGTTCATTATTTTTTGGTATTTACATTGTGTGGTAGGTTTTCTTGTGTTTCTTTTTGCAAAACTTCTTGTTTTATGTCAAAGGTACCATTTGAACTTTAGAGAATCTGGGACTTTGTTAGAATCGCCAATAATAGAACTTTGAAGGAGTTTGCTAGTCTTGATTTTAACTTACAACCTTTATGCATAGAATTCCCTATTGTAGATGTAGCTTTTGAACTTAAGTCTAGGTTGATTCACTTACTACCTACTTTTGGTGGCCTTGTAAGTGAGGATCCTAACAAACAAGTAAAGGAATTCCATGTGGTGTGTTCAAGTATAAGGCCAGCTAAAGTGATAGAGGAGCAAATCAAGCTAAGGGCTTTTCCTTTCTCCTTGGCTAATGATGCAAAGGACCGGCTGTACTACCTACCCTCTGGATTCATTACCACATGGAATAAGATGAAAAGGCTATTCTTGGAGTAAGTATTTCCTAGTTTCTAAGGTGGCAAACATAAGAAAAGAAATTTGTAGTATCCACCAATACAATAGAGAGTTCTTGTATGAATATTAGGAAAGATTCAAGGAATTCTGTGCAAGCTATCCCTATCACCATATTAGTGACCAACTACTAATTTAACACTTCTATGAAGGGTTGCTTCCTATGGATAGAAACATAATAGAGGTAGCCAGTGGTGGAGCATTGCATGGATAAGACTCTTGCTGAAGCTAGAAGCCTAATTTCAAATATGGCTACCAACTCACAACAATTTGGCACAAGACAAGATACGACCATCAGAAAGGTCAACGAAATAAGTACTTCTACCCTTTAGTAACAAATTTTTGATCTCACCTCTCTTGTTAGACAAATTGTTTTAGGGAATGTCTAGCAAGTCAAGGCATGCAGCATATGTTCTACAATGGGACATTCTACTAACATGTGCCCCATAATGCTAAATGGATCTGAGAAATAATTGAATGTAGAAGGGGGATTTTTGAGATAGCTAAGGAAATATGATCCCTACTCTAATACATACAATCCTAGGTAGAGAGATTGCCCAAACTTGAGTTATGGGAATAGGCAACCTATGCATAGCTCTTTCTCTAATAAATCACTTGGATTCCAGCAAGGGCAGCAAGCTTTCTAGTCTAAACAATCAGCCCTTTCCAATCCATGTATATGTTTAGAAGATATTGTAAAATCTCTTGCCACTAGCACTCACTAGTTTCAACAAGACACAAAGGCTAGCATCCAGAACTTAAAAAATCAAGTGAGTCAACAAGCCACCACAGCGAGTCATTTAGAGGCACAAGGGTCATGGGATGAATCTAAGAGACAATGCCAATGCCATTACCTTGAGGAGTAGGAAGAAATAGAATGAACTAAAATTCAAACCCCTGCTGTGTTAATAGAAGAAGAAATTGATGAGGAGGCAAAAATTCCACCTACTGTAATTCCCAATCCCTTTGATTCAATTAAAACTAACCCTATTCCCTTCCCAATTAAGAGCAAATCAAAATCAAAGAAGGAGGAGCAAGATAAAGAAATTCTAGAGACATTTTGCAAGGTAGCATTGAATATATCTTTGTTAGAGACAATTGAACAAGTGCCAAGGTATGCAAAATTTCAGAAAGAATTGAGCCCAACAAGCAAAAAATAAGGGGTAAGAAAAGGTAAGTGCGGGGTAAAATGTGTCTGCTATTATTCATAGAAAAATTGCCCCAAAGTGCAAGGATCTAGGTATGTTCACCATCTCATGCAAAATAGGGAATACTAGAATTGGGAGAGCTATGCTAGATTTAGGAGTTTCCATTAATGTTATGCCAAAATCCATTTATGCTTCTTGAAATTTAGGACATCTTAAGGATACTAGTGTTATTGTTCAATTAGCTAATTATACTAATGCTTACCTTGAAGGGGTAGTTAAGGATGTGTTATTACAGGTGAACAAATTGGTATTTCCTACTTATTTTTTACATTATGGATATGGATGATGATGGCTTCCTTAACTCTACACCAATCTTATTGGGGAGACCATTCTTGTTGACTGTCTAAACAATAATTAATGTTCATGAGGGTATTCTTAACTTAGAGTTTGATGGTGAAGTTGTTTGCTTAAACTTTTATGAGGCTATGTGGTATCTTAGTGATTTTCATTATGTCTATGGTATTAATGTGATTGAGTTTGCAACACAAAAAATTTTTGAAAACACAAGCAAAAAAGATCCTTTAAAGGTGGAAGTCACCAAGCTTCTAGAGTTGGAAAAAGAAGAAAAATGTGAGTTGAGTAAGCAACTAAAGGAATGTGTGGCTGAATTGCATTCTTTGACACTAATTCTAAAAAGATATGTAGCTTCTTCAATTAAATTGCCTAATTCTTACAAGAAACTTCTAACTTTTGTTTTGCAAGCTCCTAATTTAGAGATGAAATGATTACTTCCCACCATAGAGAAGTTGGATAACACTTAACATTAAGCTAACAACATTAAACAAAGGTGTTGCTTAGTGGGCAACCCAAGAGTGGCTAGCAAACCACAACCAGATTTGCTTTCTTTCCCTATCTCTTTTATTTATTCTATGTCTATTATTTGCTTTTTATGTTTACACTGGGAACAATGTAAGTTTTAAGTGTGGGGGAGAGGCATGGGAATTTTCACTTTCAATTCTACATGCTTTTAAGACCTTCAATTTAATTCTGCAATTTTTTTATTAATTCTGCAAGTTTTTCAATTATGTGAAAAAATTTTCAAAAATTTTAATTTTTTCCTTAGGTTAATTATGTTTTTGAGTATCCAATGATACATAGGAAATTAACTAGGTAATACTTGCTATGACAGACCACTTAGCATACATTGTTGGCAATGCCTTATAAAGTTAAGTCATGTGTGCTTGAGATTTTGTAGCTGATTGAAATGATACTCTTGAGATGCTATGTAAACAAAGTAATGATGCATGATTAGAAAGTGCATGGTTTACCTTGAGACTATTTTTTTTATGCTAGGCTTAAACTTGGGTTTAAGTAAATAGGGTTGAAACATAAAAAAAAAAGAGACAAAACAAAAAGAAATGGAAAAAGAGAAGGAAAAAATTTTCCTTATTCTAACCTTAGTAACTGGGGGATTTGACACTACAAGTGTTGACTTTCACATCAAATGGTGACTTAGACACAAGTATGCAAAGCACTTTGATGTTTGTTCCTGTTAATTAAATTTTAGGTGCGAATCAAAGAAGAATATTTGCATCTCTCTTATTAAATTGACACCTTAGTTTGCAACTTGATTTTGTAGTAGTAAAAAGGAATGGTTTAGAGGTAAGTATGCATGACTTGGTTGTGTTAGTTATGAGGTTTGCACTAATTTATTGAGAGTACTTATGGATAGAGATGAAGAGAGTTGAGTATGCTTGATTTCTTTTATTTGACATTATTGCAATTGTAAGATGGCTGTGTTTGTTGAATTAAGAATTGAACATAAATAACTTATGCATTGTGATGGTACTCTAAGATATACTATAAGATTTATTATTGCTGAATTCTATTTTGCCCAAGGACAAGCAAAAGGTAAGTGTGGAGAAATTTGATAAGTGCATCATTTCATATTTTTTTCCCTTTATTCTACTACTTTTCTAGTCTATTTATTGGTCTTAGTATGCTTAATAGAGTCCTATTTGTGTTAGGACATGATTTGGCAAGCTTTGGAGATTTTAATTGAAAGGAGAAGAATTCCTATTTTAATAGGAAACTAACTTCTGTGTTGTTTTAAAGATTTTAAATTATTAAGAAGTTCTAGAATGAAAAAGTAGCCTTCAGAGGTTTTAAAGTATACATCTAGACTTTTCAAAATGGGCTGGATCATCCCAGTTAGAGTTTGTTTGGGCCTCCAATTAGAACTTCAAAGTTAGTGCAAAATTTAGGGTTTTAGTCCTCAAATTAAGATTCTGCTTGTATAACAATTAGTATTTTAGTGATATTTGGAGTTACAAAAGCCCAATTGAGGTGATTCAAAAGGCTATAGAAAGCTAAGAGAAAGGGATACAACTTTCATAACAAGCTCAAATTCCACCATCTTCTAGGATAAAACTTCGTTTCAAAGTGAAATAAGGATTAAGAATTCTAGAGAAGACTCATTTTTAGAACTTCGTAATATTCAACAGCTGCAACAGACATCTTTCTAGACCATAGACCAAGAGGCATGACCTAATGTATAAATAGACTTCTTAGGATTATTTTATACAACTTCTTCTTCTTCTTACAACACACAATCTAGAACACTTGTTTTTTATTTTTTAACATGTCTGACTAAACTTTTCTTTTTAGTTCATGGGGATATCAATCCCTAAACACATGCTGATGGTTTAATTATTTTAATAAAATTATTTCTATTGTTTTCTATGAAGTTGGTTATGTTATTTTGCATTAAAAGGTCATGATATTTTTCTTGATTAGTTTAAATAGAGTGCTTTACGTTGATTGAATAAATATCTATTGCTAGATATAGGGATTGTGATACATAATAGTCCTTTTCCTAATCATTGAGTGGCACATAGTGGTTATGATTATGGACAAGTTCTCATTTCATTCAATGTAAATAACATAACCTAAGTTAAATAATCTAAGCTTTTGTGATTGTTGCTTAGATCAATATACTTAATGCTATTTGCTACATTAAATCTATGGAGCTTGTTCTAAGTTGTCTTGGAATTAGATGCCAATGAAATGCTTATTTCATTAGTTACAATTAAGAGAGATTTCGAGTAATAGAGCTTATTATAGTCTACGGTTGATAATTTCATAAGGTAGATTAACTTGATCTTAGGTAGTTGCCATTAGTTGTGAGGGTGACATAAAACTTAGAACTGAAATTATTTCTATCTAATACTTTCTTTTTCATTCAAATTTATTTACTTGCTATTGTTTACTTTGTATCCAACCCCTCATTTGATTTGTATTTGTTTTAAGAATATCAATATTTGATTGCTTGCACTCTTTGTGGGATCGACTTATAACTATCCTTTCTACTTGTTAGTGATTGGTAAGGCATTTATTTTTGGAGTGTTGATGACACACTACCAATAAGCTAGAGAACTTAACTGATTTGTTTGTTATAATGTGATATACATTTGTTATTTTAAGTATTTTGTTGTGTTTAAGTTGAATTCTAAAATTCCTCTTTAACATGTCTTGTAGTAGGATAGATGGGAATAGATTATCAAGAAGTATACCTAGTTTTATTGGGAATTGAACCAAGCTTAATAAATTGTGAGTCCACTTCATTTTGATTATGTTTGTTCTTAATTTCATTTTTCTATGTTAAGGAATCTTATGTTTCTTTTTAACTGAAAAATTTGACTAAATTGTGAGTTTTGTCTACATACTACATAATGGTTGTGCAGTGTAGTTTTGAATAGAGGTAGACTTCACTTTCATTAATGAGATGTTGTTCCTTTAGGAGAATATCTAATTTGACTGGACCAAATAATAATTTTCTGATTTGAAGGATCTGTAGAATTTGCAACACTTGGGAGTTGAAATTCCTTTTTTCCCCTATATGTGAGGATTTTTATAATAAAATTGGGCATTTAATGAATTGTTTTCTACACTTTTTGTTACTTAGGGTGTTGTTCCTTAATTACTGGTTCCATATTAGAATACATTGGTGGCTTGACGAATTTAACTACTCTATAAGTTGTCTTAAATTGGTATTTTATATATAATACACGTGGTAATATTTATTAAAGCATTTGATGCTTTCCGCTTTCCTCCTCATTTTGTACACTCCAATAATAGGAGAATGGGTTTTGGCTTGTATTTGAAAATTTGAGATGTATGCCAATTTTGAATGTATGAAATTGAAGATGGATTGCTAACAAAAGCAGAACTATGACTTGTTATATTGAATGCTTTTGTTTTCTTTGATTCTTTTGTTTAGTTGTAGACTAAGTTTCTGAGATCAACGCACACAAACTATCCTTCATAGATGATATCTATTCCCCATTCCCCCTCTTTTTCTTTTCTGTCCCAAATGTTTGAAAAGATTCATCTATTGTTATATCCATAGTTGGTGTTAATTTATTTTGAAAGGTTAGTTTTGACATAATGAAACAAACCTTAAATTATTACAAATGGGGACAAGTTCAGAGGACTATTTTGATAAAGGTGGGGTTGCACCTTTTAGTAAGCACCATTATCTGAAACATGAAGTTGCATTTAAGTGTTTCTAAATGGGTGTGAAAGAGTAGAATTACAAAATTTGTCTAAACCTAAGATTACTTCCCATTAATTTTACATTTAGGATTTGCTTTGTTTCAGCTTCTTTTTCTTTATCTTTAGAAAGAAAAACAAAACTTCTTTTTCTTGCAGAGACTTGAGCTTCAATAGATTAACTGGTTCAATCCTAGATTCAATTCAAGGTTTAGATGCACTAGATTACTTGTTAGTTAAGACTTGCATCTATTAGCGAGAAGATTAGCCGAAAGTTACTATGTGGATTTTCTAGTCACAAATTAATTTCTTGGAATTTGGTTACTTTTTCTTAATTTCTTTAACTTTCTATCATCATAGATGAGATGGATTTTCATCATGGATGAAGACATAGATATATCCCAAGCAGATTGAGTAAGTGCTTTATTAATTATTATTTTTTATTTGTTGTAACAAATAACATGATTTTTATGTGTCTTTGTTTTATAGGTTTTTTCGTATTGTAGACCCTCCTTGTCATCTCTCCAAAGCAGTCCAGTTGAAATTTGATGGCAAAACTACACTTGGATGAACATCAACAATGGGGCCCATCAAGTTTGGTTTAATGCATAGGCAGTTAGTGAAATATCAAATAAAATTTTACTTTCTTTTAATTTAATATATAATCCCTGTGATATATAATATTGGCTACAAATTTTTGTAGAAGCATTTCAAGTGATTGGAGGTACATGATCACTAGATACAAAGGAATTGGAAACTCTAATGTGCTACTTAACTCTATCAAATGATGTATAGCATATAAGCAACCAAAGTTCATAGACACAACTTTATGGGACACGATGTGTCAATATCAGGGTACTCCTAAGTTTAAGAAGAAATTCAAAATAGGAAAAAAAAATCGGGCTTCTGAAACAAGATGTTCCTTGCACACTAGTAGTTCCATTACTTCCCTTGAGGTCAAGAGGAAGTTGATAAATTCTTTTATATTAGTTTGTAAAAATTATTTTAGGTGTCTAATGTATTTATTACTCGAATTCAGTATAAGAGTAGAAGGAAGGCATACCACCGGGTGAGTAGAAAGTATATGTGAAGATGCACAGGCAAAAGGAAACTAGCTAGTGGGTGGATGCCTCATCGTGGGTTTTGAATTTGATTGTTATTTAATTTTTTGATTAAATATTAAGGCTTTCATACTTATGCATTGTTTTAAACATTCTTTTTTTGTAGGATAAAGTTTAATAGATGAAGGAAGCTACTTCTTCATCTCAAGGCACTATTGAGGGTGATGCTCAGATAGATGGTGAATCAACATTGGCAAATGAGTCTAGTCTCCTCCTGATGGCAATTGGAGGTAAGAATAAGAAAGGGAGACTTTATGGACTTAGAAACATAAGTAATATCATATAGGCCTCATCCACTAGTCCATGAACCTCATTTGACCTACTCCACCAACTGAACCTACAAGAAGAGAATCAGGAGTTTAGGATGAGAATGTCACAGACTGAGCATCAGGTCTCCTATGTCATATTAGTGTTGTCTGCTATGTTTGGGATGAACTTTAGTACCTTCATTCCTCCTACAATTGCAGCTCCTCCATTTATTACTCCTCCTGTAGCTCTAACTCCTCCATCTACAGCTCCTTTTGCTACAGTTCCTTTGCCCACAGCTCCTCCTAATGCATTTCTTAGCCCATAGATTCTCTGCCGCAGCTCCATCGCCTCTAGCTTCTCCTGCCAACCTCCTACGCCTGATGATCCACTAGATCAATTAGATTTTGATCTTAAGTGCACTTCATGGACAGTTTGACATTTATTTGTAGTATGAATTTGATAATATTATTGTTAAAATTAAATATATATTATTTGTTTTTAATAATATAATATGCTTTTTTTCAATTTATCAAGTTTGATTTGCCTTTAATATAATACAAATTAAAATTATAGAAATTCCCTAGATTTTGGACAGATTTGCAATAGGATTGTAAATGTAGGAACCCATTTAAGACGGATTTGCAAAGCATTTGTCCGATGACATGTCATATTCAGGATGGATCTGGGACGGATTTCAATCCACGTCCCACGTTTGCAACAGCACTAATTGATATGGTACAAACAATATTAGCTTTGGCTATGGTACTTGTATTAAGCAATTTAATTACAACATTGAGGGTTTGAGTTTTTCCTTTGAAGAATTGTGGTATTTAATTTCGTTAATCAAACATATAGAAATGGGTCAAAAAACAAAACAATCATGGCTAGTTTTGGCAGTATGCATTGCGATTATAATAAATAATACCTCTCAATCATGGCTACTGCAATTATAGAATGCTTCAGTGGACCTTCAAAGCATGGCTTTGCAAGTCCTTCAAAGCAATTATAGAATTAAGTAAGCAATTTGTTCTGCAGAAATCTCTTCGTCAAGTCCATTTAAAGGGAAGAACTACCACAAAATTTTTTTTTTTGTCAAATTTATATAAAAATTATTTTTACATCTTTTTCTTCCAACTTAAATTTTTAGGAGCATTTGTTTTTCAACGTAAAGTTTTGTTTTGCCAAAAAGTTTGGCTAGTTTTATTGGTTACAACAAAGTAAAGTCATTTAATAATTACCTAAAAGATCATTTCTACCATTATACATCCATTCTTCAAAAATCAATTTTTGGACAATCATTGTTTTCACAGTAATTCCAAACACATATGTATCCTTCCATAAACCCACTCTGCATGAAAACACTATTAGAAATTAATTGAATACAGTCAAATTATAGTCCATCAATAAAATTTTTATATTATCAGCGAATTTCAGTTGATTATAAGGCAATATACAATAGACAGAAAAATTAACCGATGTGGTGATATTTTGTTTGTAAAATATACACATGACAGAAAAATAGTACCGACGAAATTACAAATAAAATTTCCACTATAAAAGAATTAATATGTTGTGATGATTTTTTAGTGGTGATTTCAAATAACTGCCACTAAAATAAAAAAAAATTATAACAATTTAAATTGTTATAAAATTCTTTATGAATGTTATGGTTATATTTTTAATTATAAAATGAAAATAAATAAGTAAAAATGTTAATGGTGGTTATATCACAATCTAATGTCACTAAAATAAAATGGCTAACAAACCAACACTTAGCCCTGTGCGGTGCACAGGAAAAAAAAAATAGTAATGTTTCTATTTAATATAATTTATACTTACTTCATATTCTTATTGCAAATTACACATGCTAACGTCATTTATTAAAAATTACTTATTCAAAAGTTTATTTCTTACCTTTTACTTCTCATTGTTATAACAAAATATACATAATGATTTGAATTGATCTTGATAAATTAGAGTTGAATTTTGATAGTCAATTTTTTCCTTAAATTATAATAGAGTTTCTTCAACAATGTATTTATCTTCCTCTATTTATTGATATTGCCAAACTTGAGTTGGATGTCCATAAAAATTTATTGCTTGTTTATTCCTTTAGAGGATTTTTATATCAGAATATATATTTTACCTTTAGAATTAATATATTGGTGTAAGTTTCCTAAGGATTTTTTTTGGCATGTTTTCAACTGAAAAAATGATTATCATATTATTTCATATATTTTTTAATATAAATTCTGGGATGTTTAGCATTACTTAAATGACTACATTTTCTTTTTAAAAGATGAATTATATATTTAAGATTGCATGGATAAATTTTGGTGCTTTTGTGCCAAGTCTTGCTTCAAACTTTCAATATTATGTTTAATTTTGCTATATATCCTTTTAAACTATATTTTGGGCAGGTTAATAAAACAACACATATATGCATAACTGTATTCTATGATAACAAATCTTATCTATGAATCATTATGAATTAAGATATTTTAAAATGTTAAGTGTATTTTACTTTGCAAAGTGGAAGTGAATTAGAATTCATCACCTCCATATCTAACGGCTAAAAATAATTGTAAGACCATTACAATTAGCATTAGCAAACTTTTACTTATACATATGATGTCATAATTACATAGCTAACTTCTCTTCACATGATGTGAATCATGTGAGAGGAAAATTGTTTCTACATTCTAAACAAATCAAAAACAAGAAATTTTTTGCCAATTGTAAAAGAACAATAACATCATTAATGCAAAATAATGTAAAGCAATAATTTAAATGTTTTGTTTAGTTTACAACTCATATCAGCCTAGTTTGTTATAAATATTAAGGGTTTTTAAAACAAATAAACTTTATCATATGAATCCAAATCCATAAAATTTGACTAACAAGGGATCCAAATCGACTCTGATTTGGTTTAGTTTGGCCTAAATTATCCATTTCTAATATATAATTCAAACCAAATTTTTTTTCCAATTAACTGCTGAGAACCATATCGTTCCCTACAGTGGCCAACCATCACAATCACAAACTCATATGGTCAACAAGTTTCCCTAATATTTACTTCTATTATTTCTTTTCACTTAATATTTATATTTATTAGGTATATGTTTTTAGTTTTATTAAATCTTATAATTTAATCAATGAAATTAATAAATTTAATAATTAATATTAATGAAAAACACCATTAAATATGTTTTTTTTATAGAAGTTAAATATTTTTTTCTACATACTATTTAAGCTAAAATCTAAAGCCTTAGAATAACATTTTCGATAGGACTCCCCAAATTTCCAAATGACTTTTGAGAGCTTAGTCAATTAGGCCAACTTTAAACTAGTTTATATAAGTAAATTATACAAAAAATATTAATTTAATTTAATATAATGACTAAATTTTATAAAATAATCGTATAAAATTGTAGAATGCGAAGGCCTACATGAAGTCTTTAAAAAATGATTAGTGATTCCTTGTTTACATTATAATATTTTGATATACCTATATGTATTTTTTCATGTTTGAATATTAGTTCATGAAGAAGAAAGACAAGAGAAAAAAGAAGAAGAATAATAAAAAAAAGACTTTTTATTTATTATTCTTATAATCAATGGGCACAGCATTCGTAAATTATATGCCATCAATATGTGTGGTCTCTAACTAACTTATACTAGCATGAGCTGTAATTCAACTCAAACATAAGGCCACCTAGCATTGCACCCAAACCAAACTGAGTGCAAATTGATTTTGATCGGTTTAGGTGGATCAGTTGAAATAAATAATCAGCTAACTCAAGTCATTAACAGTGAATAGAGTGGTAGAACCCTTGAGAGGAGAGCAGTTTGCAGAATATTGTGATATGCAAGAAGAAACTACTTTTGAAGCTGACAATATGGTACAAATCCATCATTTTCAAACAAAAATGTCAATGCAAAAATTGAAACAAAATAAAGGAACAAAAGATTAAGAGCAAAATTAGAAGCTGCAATTTGAGTATTGTTTGGGAGAAGAATAAGTAAAGACATAGAGGGATAAATGGAATTACCTTGAGAGAAGGAAGCAACGAAGACTTGAGGTTGATGAATGGCTGAGAAAGAACATTGGAAGAGTAGCGAGAGAAGTAGATCAACAAAGTTTGTTGAAAGCATGGTAAGATGATGATGCTCTCCATCTTATCTCTAAAGAATTAAGAAGTAGGAAGTGGAGAAGACAGTGGGCCATGCAATCTAAAATGTACCATGTTGGTCATTTTCCCAAGATAAAGATGAAACTCGTGGACCATATGGTCGTGGAGAATGTGATACAAGGGTATAAGTGAGCAACAGATAGTAAGTTTTGAGCAGTTAATTGAAAAAAAAAATCTAGGGTTTGACTTATTAAAAATGGAAATTTAAACCAAGCTAAACCAAATTAGAGTCAATTTGGATATATTTTTAGTTAAATTTGAGCGATTTGGATTTGTATGATAATGTTTGCTTAGTTTTGAACACCTTTAATTAATATTTACAACAAACTAAACTGTTGTGAGTTGTAACAATTGTAAAGCCTTAACACTCTCCTCAAACTCAATGTCTATGAGTTGGAGTCTTTTTTTTTTTTTAATTCTGCAATTTGATACTTAAAATTAGGGGTGGCTAAAAAATTGCCCCACCCATTCAAACCCAGTCCAAACTGAAAAATTGGTGCATTCAGTTTGGGTTGGGTCAACTCAATATTATAAAAAGAAATATTAGTAGGTTGATACAGATTATGTTGGCTGGCTTTGGGTTCAGAATTCTACACCCACGGCAACCTAGCTTAAACCGGCTACATTTTTATTGATAATTTATTGAGATATTTTCTGGAGAAGACTCCAGAAGATGAGTCATAATTTCTGGATCTCTCTTCCGGTCTTCACTGGGAATCTCGACCTTCTCCTTTCATTCCCTCTCCTTCTTTCCTTCCCTTCATTCTCTGGTTCTCATCTCTTAGACTTGATCTCAGAGGCTGCAACACTCCTTCTTCCCTTTCGTTCACTCCTTCCCTTTCGTCTCTGGTTTGTGACTTCGTGTCGTTTGGTTGTTGTCCTCCTTCCTATCCAAGCTCTCATTCTTATCCTCTGCTACATAGCGACACAAAACTCCTTCTTGGGGTAGCACAACACAATGGCACAATAGGAGGTTAGGACACGATGGACGACTATACGGCTGGGGCCGAGAGTCAAGAGGGATTAGGATTAGAGGGGATACGATATTGTTTAGCTATGGGAAAAAGGGGGGAAATATGATGGTTTGATTTGTTTGGGGTGTGCGGTTTCAAACCTGACACCAGAACTTGACCGAACAAAACCATTTGAAACTGACAATTTTTTTCCTCCAACTCAATCCCTTACCTGGTTCAAACTGAAGCTGCATCAGTCCTAGGTTTGTCTAGGTTTATTTGAGGTGGTAGTTTTTGCCCACCCCTATCTCTTAGTCTTTCCGTCTTTCTTCACAGCGTATTTTTTTTTGCATGACTTTTGGGTTAAATTTGTCATGGCTTATATTCATTTGAAATTTCTATTGCTATTCATTTCCTTCTTCTATGGGTTTGGGTCTGAATTAGGATTCTGGGTTTCTTTCCTGTAGGAATAGAAAGTGAAAGAAGACTGGCCCTTGAAGGTTGAAGGCAATCCAACCACCCCAACCCAATTGAAGCCGCCTTGCCTCAAACCAAAAGACTCGGTTTGAGATCCTCATTTGGCTAGAATTGGTGCAGCAGATGTTTGTGTCGGTTTGGCACGATTTAGGCAAAATTGTCCCCAACTTGAGCCGACCCAATCGATGCCTACCCTTACTTAAAATTGCATTGTTCTGATATGTAACAAAGGATTACTAGACATTTGAATTTATTTTTAGGTGTCACAAAAGATAATTTGTGGTTTAGGGGAGTGAACTTGTAGATTAAGGAATGACGGAATCCATGTCATTTCAACAATTAGCTAGACTTGCTAAATTCCTATTCACTACTTCTGTACTAGATCTTCACAATGTACTATGTTTCTTAGAAGATTAAGACATGAGATTTAAGACAAGACAGAAACAAAATCTAGAAGTGATCATCTAGTTTCCCAAATCAGCATCACAAAATGCTATTATATCTAGATGCTGAGACTTGTAGAATTGGAGACCATGTGTGTGTGTTCCAACTAGGTGCCTCAATATCCTCTTCATTATCATCTAGTGAATTTTTAGTGAATTTTGCATAATGTGGCACACTTTGATCACTTAGGAGATTGTAGGCCTAGTTATGGTTGCATACTCCTTACTATGGTCCTATAGAATTGAGGACTTTGCATATACTAGATCACTGCCATAGGCCAATAAACGCATACTTGAAGTCAATGGAGAGCTTGTTGGTTTAAAATTATGCTTTTTAGCTCTACTCTGTGGTTCTCTATTGTATTTTATTTGAGATAGTGCAAACCTCCATTCTTGGTTTTAGTCACTTGTATTTTAAGGAAATTGTTTTCGAGACCTAGATCTTAATTTAAGAGCAAAGGCTTGATTGAGACTTGTGACAAGGTTTATGACCACTTGTTGAGAGGACCTGGTGATAAGTACATTATCCACATTTACCGTGACAAAAGAACTGTGAGTAGGACTTTTCTTCATGAAAAGAGATGAATCACACTTTGCAGTTTTAAACCCAAAGTCATGCAAGCCAAGTTGATGGAGCATGTTTAAGACCATAAATGGCTTATTTAAGTTTGAAAACAAGATATGAATTTGCTTTTGCAAATCTAAGAGGTTGGATCATAAACAACTCTTTAGTAACATCCTCATTTATAAAAGCATTGTCGATGTCAATGTGATGAATTGGCCAAATATCCTTCTTTAGTTCAATGACCAACACAACCATTATAGAGGTGGATTTGACAATTGGGCTAAAATCTCCTTGAAATATGTTCCTTCTTGTTGCTGAAAGCCTTTGACTATAAGTCTAGCCTTATATTTCAGTAAAGAGCCATTAGAACTCTCTTTGACTATAAAAATCCATTTGCACCCTATAGCCTTTCCCATTTCAAGCAAAGAGACTATATTCCATGTATTGTCTTGCATTAAAGTCTTATATTCTTTTTGCATTTCAGCCTTATAATGAAAGTGGTAGTTGTGCCTTAACTTCTAAGTCTAGCTCCTTAAAGGTTATATAAACCTTAGGCTTCTTGATGCTTGCTTCCAGTAATCATGGCATGAGCAAAGGTTATAGAAGTGAAGCATAATAGGGAAGAGTTTAAGCTGTTCAAGTTCCATTGAATTTGGTATTCTACCTTGGAAGGCTCTAATGCCATGTTTGATTATTAGCTAATGAAGAAGGAAGGCAAGCAAAAGAAAAAGGCCTAAAAATAAAAATAAATTTTCTAATTAGGGCATGCTCTAATCTAATATGTCACCTATCTAAAGTAGAAGTGATTTGGGTACCCGTCTTGGTCATAAAAAATTTTAGCTGTTGCTATCCTTTCATGCATAGATGCAAGTGATTTGTCACCATGCATTTTTTTAAGTGGATTTGTGACCATGTTGTTGATAATAACTTTCAATATTGATTTTCAGCTATATTCTAACTACGATTTAGCCCTTGATAGCTATCATCATATCTATGATAGCAATTGTTGACATGTAATGCAAAACATGAATGAAAAAATGAATGATTTTGAAAATGGATTTAGGAGAAAAAAAATGGAGTTGCCGCTAACTTAGATAAAAATGGTAAAGTTGGACAATGAAGAAAATGTTCTATGAAATAAAAAATGGTTTTGGGGGTTACTTATATGGAGGAAAGGTATTGGCACCCCTACAATGCCCTTTCAATACCACATTGGTGTTTTATTGTTTTTTGATTTCAGAACTATGCTTTTTATTTTGTAAAACAAATTTATTATGTTTTTAGGTTTTTATTTGTCCAACTATTGGTTTTGTATGTAATCAAGCAACATCCATGATTAATACCATTGGTGATGGCGTTTAGCCATTCTTGTGGAAAGGAAGGATTTGATGCCTAGTTTATCCAGATCTTACATCAAAAGCTTGTGCCTAGCTTGACTAGGGCTTGTTTAGTTTACGTGAGTTTGAAAAAGGGTATCTAGTTGAATAAGATTTTCACAAGTACTTTTAAGTTTTTTAGTATGAGGGTGATTCTTATTAATTGTGTCAAAGAAACCACGCCAGTTAATTGATTAAGTTCATAATACCATTTTCCTTAAGACAGTTAGACAGCGGCTAGTTGACTAGCAACCTCTTTTTATTCATTGTCAGGAAAAATCTAAGTTTTGAGAAATAGTAAGGCCATGGTCAAGAAGTTTGATAGAGATTGTGATTCTTCATAATTATGTTAGAGGGACCACACCAGTTGATTGACTAAGCCCTGTAGACACCTAATTTTGTCCAAATCATAAAAAGATAAAAAAAATAAAGAAAAGAAAATTAAAAATAAAATAAATTCGAAAATAAAAAATAAAAATGAAGAAGAATTAAAAAATAAAAAGAAGAAAATAAAAAGAAAAATGAAGGGTAGGTGGATGCATGAAGGAGAGTTGGTTGCATGGAGGAAAGTTGGATGCATAGAAGAAAGTTAGATGCATGGAGGAGAGTTAGTTGCATAGAAGAAAGTTAGATGCATGGAGGAGAGTTAGTTGCATGAAAGAAAGTTAGATGCATGAAGGGAGTTAGATGCATGAAAGGGAGTTGGATGCATGAAAGGTGGTTAAATGCATGTGGGGAGGTAGATACATGAAGGAAAGTTAGATGCATGAAGGATAGTTAGGTGCATAGGATGGCTATATAAGGAGGCCTAAGGAGGGCGCCAAGAACACACAACAAAACCAAGAAGAAGAGAGCAAGAGAAGGAGAGGAAGAGAGCACCAAGAGAAGAGAGAAGAGAGGAGAAGTAGAAGAAGTAGGAGAGTGAGGCTACATCAAAGTAGCTCTTGATTCAAGTAAAGAAGCTCCTTCAAGTAGCATTCAAAGTCTACACTCACTAAGAAGAGGAGTGGAAAAATTCATCATCTAGGTATGCACATCTCTTACCCTTTGTTGAGTTAATTTTCTTGTGTTAGAACCCTTGATTATCCCAACAATGGTCGTTGATGCAATTGGTGAAAACGATTGCAATTAGCTATCCTGAGGAAAGTACGTTATGGATTATATTGAAGAAATTGATATAATTCACGTAACGTGACTAACACCCATTATTTTGAAATTAAACCCCTCTTTAAAATCTTGATTTCTTTCAAATGTCATAGCACTTGTGGTTGACGAAAGTGGCCGCTTTTGTTATCTCCCCAGATAATTACGTTGTGGTTATGTTGAAGAAATTGGCAAAATCCCTCCAACGTAAATATCACAAATCCTCTTTTTCCTAAAGAAATCCCAAAATAAAAAGTTTTAACCAAAATCAAAGCATGAATTTGAAATTAAAAAGCAACAAAACACCAACGTGGTACCGAAAGGGCGTTGTAGGGGTGCTAATACCTTCCCTACACGTAACCAACCCCCGAATCCGATCTTTGTGACGCAGACCTAAATCTCGGTGTCTGATCTCACCATTTAAAATTAGATCGGTGGCGACTCCAAATTTCCAAGTTTTCCAAAACCCACAAAAATTATTTTTCCACCCCTATTTCTCTTCTCTGGTCACCGTGTCCGCGTCGCGATGTCGACAGCTTGGCGACTCCACTGGGGAAGCTTGAGGGTTAGGCCATTTAAATTGGTGTTTGTTGCTTTTTTGTTTCTATGCTTTGTCGTAATGCCTATTTTGTTTATACTTCATGTATTTATATTCTTTTGCCTGTAATGGATTAGGTTTAGATGACTTAATTTTAGTATTCACTATACTGTTATTAGTTAGTTAATTTGCAGGTTTGTGAGTATAATATTCCTATCACACACTTACACTTGCACCACAATAATTAGAAAAGGGGAGGTGATGACCCCTAAGCTCTCTACCCGAGCTTCTAGGAACCTTTAGGATAGTAGGGGCAAAAGTAAGGTCGACCTTCGTGAGACCTCTGGTCTCCGTGCAGGCACCTGAACACCCCGCTCAAGTTGATCCTCACAAGGACAATTTGGGGACCTAATGTAGGAGTCTAAAACGTACCCTTCACACTAGTAGTTGCCTTAGTACCACCTTGTACAAAGAGTATTCGACCCAAACTATGGAAGCTAAGGATCAAACCTAGGGTGACCCTCTACTTAAACACAAAGGGGAAATACTGCTCGCATTCTTCTGTTTTCTGCACCAATCACTATTGCATGCATAAGCCCTCAACCTGAGCACTTACCCTCATAGGTTAGTAAGGGGCAAAAGTAAGGTCGACCTTCATGAGACCCTTGGTCTCCGTGCAGGCACCCGAACACCCCTGCTTAAATTGCTCCCTAAACTACTAGATAAGGGGCAATTTGAGAACATAACTAGGTATTTTATTTTCTTACCCTCATGCATACACGGGGCTCTCGTCTTCATTTTGTGTTTGCATTTGCATCATGTCATAATGCATGTACTCATTCATTTATCCTTTTCATCATCTAGAAGGAAAAGTTTGAAAGAAAAGCCACGGCTCCGGTAACACGTTCCCAATCAAGACAAATGGTAGAACAAAGAACAGAGAAAACAGTGGAGGAGTTGCAGTCTGAAGTCAATGACCTCAAAGAACAATTGGCCAAGATAACTGCTCTACTCGTTGCCAAAAATGAAAGCTTCCTACATGACCAGCATATCCGAGAACAAGGGGATGATCATAGCGTCCGAGACCTTGATGTTGAAGAAGAATTAGAAAAAATAAGGAGAGCCTCTGAAGAAGCCAAGGCTTGTGAAAAGTACAAAAGGCTCGAAGCCAGAGTCAGAAAAATGGAAGGATTTGATGATGTTGACATCCTGGATATAGCTGAAATAGGATTAGTGCCCGATGTTGTATTACTGCCTAAATTCAAGGTGCCTGAATTCATCAAATACAATGGGACAAATTGTCCAAGGCCGCACATCATTATGTACTGCAGAAAGATGGCAGCACACTCTGATGACGAAAAACTCCTTATGCACATCTTCCAGGATAGTTTGATCGATGGAGCCGCTGAGTGGTACATGAGCCTAGATCGTCGTTCCATTCGCACATGGAAAGATCTAGTTGAAGCTTTCCTCAGACACTACAAGTACAATCGAAATGTGGCTCCTAATAGGATCCAAATTCAAAATATGGAAAAAGGGGATAATGAGTCATTCAAAGTTTATGCTCAAAGATGGCGAGATGTGACGGTTAGAGTACAACCTCCCTTATCTGACAAAGAGATGACTACAGTCTTCCTGAATACCCTTACACACCCCTTTTATGGGAAGATGGTAGGGTTCACCCATTTAAAATTTTCCGATCTAGTGGAGATAGGAGAAATAATCGAAAGGGGAATCCACTCTGGAAAAATGGGAAAGTCACAAGCAGGGACCTCATCCCAAAAGAAACCTCAATTTAATAGCAAAAAGAAAGAAGAGGTCCACTCTGTAGACTATCAGGATAAAGGGAAAGCAAAAGATAGGAGATACAATGACAATCGATCAACATATCGGCCACCTCCCACCATGACATTTACCCCAGTAATGAATGTTGTGAAGCCATCCCCACAAATTGCTATTACCCAACTGGCTTATCCCACTGCAGCACAACCGATGCAACAGTCTCAGTTTGCATCCTAATAGCCCAAGCAGCAAGCAAATAGGCCTAGACAGTTACCTAACAAAAGGGCCGTGAACTTTGATCCAATTCCTATACCTTATTCCCAATTGTTGCCACAACTGTTACAAAATAACTTAGTGTTAATAGTCCCTCTCCCGGCCTGGGAACCACCATACCTGGCATGGTATAAGGAGAATCTTACGTGTGCGTACCATGCAGGAGCCAAGGGGCACAATGTGAAAAATTGTACAGCCTTCAAGAGAAAGGTCCAAAGCCTAATTGATGCTAAATGGCTCAATTTTGAGTCAGTTCCATCCAAGTCTGAGGTTGATGGCAACCCTCTTCCTAATCATGAAGGTCAGGGAATTAATCTTGTTACCAAGGAACCTCAACTAATCTCCAAAAAGTCTGTGTTTGAGATCAAAACCCCAATGAAACACATCTTTCAAGCTCTCGCAGAATGCGGTATGGTAGAAAAGAAAGGAGCTATTCAAGAGTCAGGATGTGAATATCATGGGGATGGAGCAATCCACAAGTTGGGAGAATGCATTGCTTTCAAGGACTTTTTGCAAAAAACTAATAGATGAAGGTTTCTTGAAAATAGGGATTGAATCAGAAAACATAAATATGGTCAACATGTCTCCGATAAACTCACCAATTAAGAGCTCCGATGGAATTGCTTCTGCAAGGCCATTGACAATCAAGTACATTGTGTAGGAGGCTCAACTAGATGATAGGGTTACAAAGCAAGCTCCCTCTGAAGCCATGAAAAGATTGACAATCAAGGCTCCACAACCGTTTCCATATACAAGTGATAAGGCAGTCCCCTGGGGATATGGCTGCCAAGTAGTACCACAAGATAATAAATCTCAGGTCACAAATATATCTGGGATTAGTGGAGTTACTCGGAGTGGTCACTGCTACCTCCCATCTACAATAGGGAGGAAGGGTGCAGAAAGGACTAACAACCTCAATCTTGTGGATACTGAGGCAAAAGACAAAGGGAAAGCAATTCTAATAGAGGTCCCTGATAAAAAAGAAAGGGATACTCTATTTAGGGATGAAGCGACTAAGCTGTCAGCAAATAATGACCCCCAAGGGAGCAGATCAAAAATGGAGAAAACAAAACCTATTACACCCAAAAGGCCCGTCACCGAAGAAGAAGCCAGTGAGTTCTTAAAGCTTATCCGACAAAGTGAATATAAAGTGATTGAGCAATTAAGGAAGACTCCGGCTAAAATCTCTTTGTTGTCATTAATTCTACACTCTGAACCGCACAGACAAGCATTAATGAGGGTTTTAGAAGAGGCATATGTCCATAAAGACATAACCACGGATGCAATAAGCAATGTAGTGGGGAACATCATGGCACATAATTATTTGTCTTTCTCTAATTATGAGTTTCCCTTAGGAGGGCGTGGGCATAACAAGGCTTTGCATATTTCGGCTAGATACAAGGATTGTAACCTAGCCAATGTTCTGATTGATAATGGGTCAGCGTTGAACATCCTTCTGGAGTCGACTTTTAGGCGGCTCCCTATTGACAAGTCTCTCCTGAGACCAAGCACCATTGTGGTAAGGGCATTTGATGGGGCCCAAAGTAATGTATTGGGAGAAATTGAGCTGCCCATCTTAATAGGTCCTTGTACCTTCAATATCACTTTTCAGGTGATGGAGGTAAGTTCAGCATATAGTTGCCTCCTTGGGCGCCCATGGATTCACACTGCAGGGACAATCCCTTCTTCTCTGCATCAAAAGGTGAAGTTTGTGTATGATGGGAAAGTAATAGAAGTAGCTGGAGAGGAAGATTTGTTAGTATCAAAGCCTTCCACAGTGCCATACATAGAGGCTGAGGTGGAGTCTGGGATTTCCTTCCAATCATTCGAAATTGTTAATGTGACTTATGTGAAGGAAGGACAAACATTAGCTGTCCCTCATCATTCTGATGCGGCTATGATGCTGGCGAGAGTCTTAAAAGGCAACGGTTATATTCCTGGAGGAGGACTAGGAATTAGAGGGCAAGGTATAAAAGGACCGCCCCAACTCATGCTAAGAAGACACATATGGCCTGGGCTTTAACCCACTCATGCTGACAGGGCCCGAATGGCCAAGGTACGAAGAGAGAGACCCTGGCTAGCTTAGAAGGTCGGATGGTAGACACTGAGAAATTGGTTCTAAAGGACCTGCATGAAGTTTTTGTTAGCGCTGGATTTAGGAACCCAAATCAAGTTGCCGCCATTGAGGAAGGGTGCTCTGAAGAAGGGAAGATAGAGCTAATCACGCCAAGTACCCCTGGCGAGGACCTCGATAATTGGACTGCCAAGCCAATCCCCCCAGTTTTTAATTTTAAAAACATGTAATTTTCAAAGCACGCAGCAGCTTTTAAAATTGCTTTGTTTGTTATTTCAAGCGAAAATTAATAAAATGTGTGTTTGGTTTCATTTTCCACTCATTTTGCATTTCTTCCCCTTCTTTCATATACCATACCAATTCATGTCACATCCCACATTAACACCTAAAATAATTCAGGTCAAATGATGAGGATAACTTTGAAGAGGATTATGCCAATCCCCCAAACTTAAATTTTGAAAGCCAAATCCATTGTGCTTCAGGCGATGAAGGAGAAGGGGAAGACTGGGAGCCATCACCCGAATTGCAAAGAATGGTGAAAGAAGAGGACAAAGGTATTAAGCCTCATGAAGAACCTATCGAAGTGGTTAACTTGGGAAATGAGGAACACAAGAAAGAGCTGAAAATTGGGGCACAATTAGCGGAGGAAGAAAAGAAAGCGATAATCCAACTATTGCAAGAATACAGTGATGTGTTTGCATGGTCATACCAAGACATGCCGGGTTTAAGTACCGATATAGTCCTTCATCGCTTACCCATCAAACCAAGTTTTCAACCAGTAAAACAGAAACTAAGGAGGATGAAGCCTGATGTACTGGTCAAGATAAAAGAAGAAGTGAAAAAGCTACTTGATGCTGATTTTATTGAGGTTGCAAAGTACCCAGATTGGGTAGCTAATATTGTGCGAGTACCAAAGAAGGATGGGAGGATTCAAATTTATGTAGATTATAGAGACTTGAACAAAGCAAGCCCGAAGGATGATTTTCCACTTCCCCACATAGATGTACTTGTGGATAATGCCGCAGGATACTCAGTCTTCTCATTTATGGATGGGTTCTCAGGATACAATCAGATCAAACTGGCCCCTGAAGACAAAGAAAAGACAACTTTCATTACCTTGTGGGGCACTTTTTGCTATAAGGTAATGTCGTTTGGGCTGAGGAATGCTGAGGCAACTTACCAGAGGGCCATGGTGGCTTTATTTCACGACATGATGCATAAGGAGATAGAGGTATATGTTGATGACATCATTGCCAAGTCCAAGTCTGAAACAGAGCACGTGACCTACCTGAGAAAGCTTTTTGATAGATTGAGAAAATATCAACTCAAGCTCAACCCGGCAAAGTGCACCTTTGGTGTGAGGTCAGAAAAACTACTGGGATACATGGTCAGTGGAAAAGGCATTGAGGTGGATCTCGACAAAGTCAAAGCTATCATGGATATGCCTAAACCTAGGACAGAAAAAGAGGTACGAGGTTTCTTGGGAAGGCTCAACTACATAGCCAGATTCATATCCCAGTTGACAGCCACTTGTGAACCAATCTTCAAGCTTCTCCGCAAGAACCAAAACACTAAGTGGGATGAGCACTGCCAAGAAGCATTCGATAAGATCAAGCAGTATTTGCAAAATCCACCGATCTTGGTCCCGCCAGTGCTAGGGAGGCCACTATTCATGTATTTGTCTGTGCATGATGGATCAATGGGCTGCATGCTGGGGCAACATGATGAAACAGGAAAAGAACAGGTAATTTATTACCTGAGCAAGAAATTTACTGACTATGAGTTGAAATACTCGGTGTTAGAAAAAACTTGTTGTGCTCTAGCATGGGCAGCTCGTCGACTCAGGCAGTACATGTTGCGCCACACAACTTGGTTAATCTCAAAAATGGATCCAATCAAGTACATATTCGAAAAACCTGCCTTAACTGGGAGGATTGCAAGATGGCACATGCTTTTGTCTGAATATGACATCCAATATATCTCACAAAAGTCAATAAAAGGAAGTGTGATCGCTGAACACCTTGCCGATAACCCAATTTCAGGAGATGAATCAGTCCAATTTGAATTCCCAGATGAAAACATTATGGCTTTAACCACTGAATGTAAAGGAGAAAGATGGTCATTAATGTTTGACGGCTCATCTAATGCACTAGGGCACGGGATTGGTGTAATTTTGGTATCCCCAAAAGGGAAGCATTACCCTATGACTGCAAAACTATGCTTCGAATGTACTAATAATATAGCAGAGTATGAGGCTTGCACCATGGGGATCGAAGCAGCTTTAAGTTATCAAGTTGATCTTTTAGACGTGCATGGAGATTCAGCATTGGTGATTTACCAATTAAAAGGAGAATGGGAAACTAGAGACCCCAAGCTGATTCCTTATCGAAAGTATATATGTGAGCTAATGGGGCAATTTGAAGATATCACCTTCAGTCATATACCAAGAGAGGAGAATCAAATGGCAGATGCCCTAGCAACATTGTCCTCCATGTACTCAATAATAGATGCAAATGATATTCCTAATATTAGAATGCAGAAGTATGATTCGCCTGCCTATTGTTTGTTTGTGGAAGAGGAACTTGATGGAAAGCCGTGGTATGAGGACATTAAGCGGTTTATTAAGCACAGAGAATATCTAGCAGGTGCATCAGAAAATGACAAAAGGACTTTGAGAAGATTAGCAATGGGGTTTTTCCTCAATGAAGAAATTTTGTACAAGAGGAATCATGATGCTGTCCTTTTAAGATGCATTGAAGCTAAAGAGGCACAGAAACTTATACATGAAATACATGAAGGGGTGTGCAGAACCCATATCAATGGTCATGCTGTGGGATTTTGTCCAAATAAAAAGATAAAAAAAATAAAGAAAAGAAAAGAAAATTAAAAATAAAATAAATTCGAAAATAAAAAATAAAATTGAAGAAGAATTAAAAAATAAAAAGAAGAAAATAAAAAGAAAAATGAAGGGTAGGTGGATGCATGAAGGAGAGTTGGTTGCATGGAGGAAAGTTGGATGCATAGAAGAAAGTTAGATGCATGGAGGAGAGTTAGTTGCATAGAAGAAAGTTAGATGCATGGAGGAGAGTTAGTTGCATGAAAGAAAGTTAGATGCATGAAGGGAGTTAGATGCATGAAAGGGAGTTGGATGCATGAAAGGTGGTTAAATGCATGTGGGGAGGTAGATACATGAAGGAAAGTAGATGCATGAAGGATAGTTAGGTGCATAGGATGGCTATATAAAGAGGCCTAAGGAGGGCACCAAGAACACACAACAAAACCAAGAAGAAGAGAGCAAGAGAAGGAGAGGAAGAGAGCACCAAGAGAAGAGAGAAGAGAGGAGAAGTAGAAGAAGTAGGAGAGTGAGGCTACATCAAAGTAGCTCTTGATTCAAGTAAAGAAGCTCCTTCAAGTAGCATTCAAAGTCTACACTCACTAAGAAGAGGAGTGGAAAAATTCATCATCTAGGTATGCACATCTCTTACCCTTTGTTGAGTTAATTTTCTTGTGTTAGAACCCTTGATTATCCCAACAATGGTCGTTGATGCAATTGGTGAAAACGATTGCAATTAGCTATCCTGAGGAAAGTACGTTATGGATTATATTGAAGAAATTGATATAATTCACGTAACGTGACTAACGCCCATTATTTTGAAATTAAACCCCTCTTTAAAATCTTGATTTCTTTCAAATGTCATAGCACTTGTGGTTGACGAAAGTGGCCGCTTTTGTTATCTCTCCAGATAATTACGTTGTGGATTATGTTGAAGAAATTGGCGAAATCCCTCCAACGTAAATATCACAAATCCTCTTTTTCCTAAAGAAATCCCAAAATAAAAAGTTTTAACCAAAATCAAAGCATGAATTTGAAATTAAAAAGCAACAAAACACCAACGTGGTACCGAAAGGGCGTTGTAGGGGTGCTAATACCTTCCTTACATGTAACCAACCCCCGAATCCGATCTTTGTGACGCAGACCTAAATCTCGGTATCCGATCTCACCATTTAAAATTAGATCGGTGGCGACTCCAAATTTCCAAGTTTTCCAAAACCCACAAAAATTATTTTTCCACCCCTATTTCTCTTCTCCGGTCACCGCGTCCGCGTCACGATGTCGACAAGCCCATAATGCCATTATCCTTGGGGCAAGAATCGAGGTTTAAAGGAGATTGTTTAGAAGAAGCCAGATCAAGGGATCTTGAGGGTACCAATATTCTTTGTAATCATGTCAAATGAACCATGTTAGTTAACTGACTAGGCTATAATGTGCTATCCTCAGGATAAGGGAAGAGTAGCCAGTTAAGTGACAACCCTCCTATTATCTTTCATTTGGGAGGAAGCCAAGTTTGGAAGACCAAACTATAGCCAAAAGAGATAAAAATACAGGTTGAGATTCTTTATAATTATGTCAGATGAACCATGCCAATTGACTAACTAGGCCCATAATGCAATTACCTTTAAGATAATAAGAAAGTAGCCAATTAAATGATAAATCTTTCATTTCTATAATTGAGAGAATCTTGGTTTAATCGGAAAAGGATTTCATGAGGTCAAGATAAGAAGAGCAAGTATAAACCCCTTCCCCTTGGATTTCAGTTGGCATTGTGCAAAGGACAATTTTTTTTTTTTAAAAAACTTGGAAAGTCTGAGATTTGTCACACTCCAACTTGATAAACATTGAACAATGATATTCTTTATCAAAGAAAAGGGAGAGTCCATAAGAATAGAGATCATATAATAAGAGGTAGATGTCGACAATATATCTTTAGAGAAAAGAGGGAGTTCCACAAGAATAAGGAATATGCACTGAGGGGGGTCAATTACATACACAAAATCTATTCAATATAGTAAGCAAGCATGATGCCCTGTACTAGGTTCTAGTACATACTTAAACGCTGTTTTTGGAAGTCCCAATTAAATAATCAAATGAGCTTCAAAATTTTTATAAAAATTAGAAAGGGTTTCCAAGACACTGACATTTTGCCAAGAAAAATTCCAATCAAATAAGTTTTTTAAAGTAAGTAGGTTTTCTAGTCAGCACCCAATTTGGAGTCATTGAAAAGACTAATTCAAAAAGTGAACTTAACAAACTCCTTTCACCTAAAATTTTTATACAATCAAGATGACATGTGATATTACTAATATACAAAAATTTAGAACAAATGGAGTTCAATAATGTTGAAAACCAAAGTGAAAAATTTTCAGACATAGCATATGATTGTTGTATGGATAGTGAGTGAACTTCAATTACTCTAGACATAAAAAGAGTTTTTTTACCCAAATTTCGTATACAATAAATCCAACACAAAGATTATCAACCTCACAAAGAATCACACCATTTAGAACTTACTTGCAATTTTAAATCAAACTAGTCCTTAGGCTGGAGAGAGATCACTTCAGTACAAGGTAGCCACAAAAAGAAATTTAGAAACCATAGCAAATCAGCCTAAAATGATTTAAAATTTTTATGTGATAACATACAAAATATCAAGACCACAAAAATTTACATTATTCTAAACTCATTTGCTACCTCAAATTAATTTAATCCTATGGTTGTATACAATACACATCATCATAGGAAAACTGTGAAGAAAAATTTAGCAACCGTACCAAATTAGCCTAGAATGAATTTATAGGAGCATGATGACACATCCAAAATAATGTTCACAAAATTTAACAACAAATAAAGTTCATTTGGATACTTAATTGAGCACTAATCAGAGACATCTTCACTAGTATACTAAACAAGATAGTTTATGACAATAATTTCAAAATTCATATCAAATAAACTCAGAATGCTTTCAAAATTTTATAGGGACATGCTAGTACATGAAAGATCATGATTAATTCATAAAAATGAAGTTCATTTAGATATTTAAACAAGCTTAAACATCCAACACATTTACTAATGTGCCAACATAGGATAGCTTATGAAAACCATTTTGAAATCCATACCAAATGTACTCCAAATGTCTCAAAATTTTTACTGAAACATGATGGAATATGAAAGATCATAGCCACAAAAATTCATTAAAAAAAAAGTTCATTTGCTTCTCCAATTAATTCCAAACAACCAACAGAATAGATAAGAATTAACACAGTAGTAGATCTTCTACTTAATATTTTGTCAAACATCTTGGGGGCAACTCTCACAAATTTGTTTACAAAATTAAAATCAAGGTATAGCTCAGCAAGTAGATGATAGAGTTACAACCAAAATCAAAAGGATTGAAAGGATTTAAGATTAAGAATCTTAGAGTGAACTTCTTTCTCCTTCTTCCCCTCTTCTCTTCCCATTCACACTTCTCTCCCTCTCTTCTTCTCTTCATGTGTCTCTCTCTCTTCTGCAGAATAGGCGTCCTCTTCCCTCATAGCTCTCTTCCCTATCAAGATGTTTGTGTGAGTACATGAGGGTGAGTATTCATCTAGCGAGTTCCCCCTTCCTCCTTTCTTTCTTTTTTTTTTTTTTTGGTTTCTTTTCAGCTATTCAGCCATCCATCCCCTTCTTATTCTCCGTTTCTGCATTTTATTTTATTTTGCTCTTTTGTATTTCCCTTTTCTTTTAATTCTTTCCATTTGCTGTTTTATTTTCTTCTTGTTTTTTTATATTTAGCCATCCCCTTTGCCCTTTCCTAATTTTATGATTCTTTATTTTTATTTTGTTTTTCTCCTTTCCATTTTATATTTCCCTTTCTATTTTATATTTTCCATTCCTTCTTTCCATATTTCTTGTTTTCACTTTCTTTTGTATTATTTTCGTTCTCTTCTTTGCTCTTTTACTTTCTTTTCTTTTTCTTTTTATATTCCTTATGTGTTGCTTTATTACCAATATGTGTGTTATTTAGTTTATATTGATTTATTTTTAATTTTATGATATTTATTTTGATTGGATAAAATTAGGTATTTACAGTAATAATAGACTAGTTGTCTAGATATTCTACAAACTTGGCAAATATCACTTTATCTTGCGAATTAAATTTGTGCCTCTTCCTCTATTTCTTCCATATGAACCCCTTCCTCCATGTCCTCCTTGAACATTGAAGTGTTGACTACACGAAGGGTTTAGACCAACTTTCTTTTCCTTAGTCAGAGAGTATGTGGCAATAATGGCTAAGGTTGAATGAAGTCCCTTGCTATGCTTCTCAAATAGGGCTTATTAGTAGGAATGACTCTATATATCTCTTCTCTTGTATTTCAATCTTTTCTAGACCTGGTGTGTTGAATCACACCCTACCACATCAAGAATTGATTCTGCAGCTTGTAGCCTTTAATAGCTACCAAGACTAGTTACTATAGCAAGAAGTTGTGATGATGTCAAGCTTGATTGAGATGGCGTGTGAGATTCAACCACCATAGAATGGGAACAATAAGGGTAAATGAGATGATCCAATTGCATTTGGCCCGAATCAAATTTAGGGTTGCCTTTGAAGAATGGACCTTATATTAGGTGTACAATGTGTGTTGCATTTTTATGTACATGTCTTATTCTATTGCATATGTTGTAAATGTGTGCTTGGTAGAAAATTTTCAAATGGTTAGCTAGTGTGAAAAATGTTTTTTTGGGCGAGGCAAGTGGGAAATGAAATCAGGAATGTTTTAGTTTCCTCCCTATTTAGGAGCAAAAAAGATTATAACCAAATCTAAAAGTCTACAAGTTTTTTTTTAAACCAAAGGATAAGTTTATTCATCTGTTTTTCCTATAGAATTTGGTAAACACAACTTATAGGATCGACGCATGCAAAATGCAAAATGAATTATAGTTAATACTTAATAAAATAAAAAAAATAATATAGGGATGATTAACAAAACTCCCAAGGTGTTGCATTTCAAATCCAGCATGAAGTACTTCCAGACAAGCTGAGCTAGTGGGACTTGTTATGTTTATTTTTGCAATGATCCCACCTACTTATATAAAATAATGGTTGAACTCCAAAATTTACCATGACAAAATATATTAGTCACTATAAGAAAAATATGATTTTGTGATGGAATTTGCAATGCACAAAAATTCCGTCTCAATTTTGATCAAATTTGCAATAACTCAGTGACAAAATTTTTTTTCATAATTTTGTAATCAATTTGCGATAAAAATTTTTGTCTTAATTTTATTACATCACAAATTTATCTCTAAATGCACATACAAGTTTCATCAAAAAGAAAAACTTTTTAGGACAAAAATTATGACAAATTTGCCACTAAAGAAATATATTCCTTTTCAAAGGACAAATTTTGTTAAAAAAATATAAGAAACCATCGCAGATTCAATTCAGTTACTACTTCTTCTTTTTCTTCATCTACTTCTCATCCCTCTTCTCCTTATACTCTCTCTGAGAAAAGATTCTTCATTGTTGCCACTATGAGTTCTTCTTGGGACTGGCATCGTGATTCAAGGGTAGAGAAAGAGTCCTGTTGCGGGTTCAGGCTCTTGGGTGATATTTGAAAATTCCACCAAAAAAGGGAACTGCAAGTTAAGGACGTTCAGGTCGAGTGCAACTTGCTAGTGGTTAGGCTTTGTTTGGTTGCTATGGAAGTGCATGAAAAATGGAATACGGCAAATATTGAATTTGTGACAGTTGAGAACTTGAGATAGCATTGCAGGGTGTAGCATGTTGTTTTGTTGTGTGTTTGACTTTCAAGGTTTAGTATTAAAATGGTTAAACTAGACATACATGAAGTTTTGGAGATGTCATAGCTTGTATAATTTGCATTCAGTCCATGTGATTCCAAAAGAATGAATTAAGTGGAACTATATTTTTTGCATTGTAGTTATATGTGGTGAATTAACAACTAAATATGCTAACGGCACATTACTATAACATTGTAAAAATATTGTTTTATTCATTTATTCGTGTGTGTTGGAGGGAAAAAAAACATAAGCATATTAGAAAATACTCGTGCCTTTTATTCTTCAAACATTCTAAGAAATTCTTGAACGTTTCCAATCAAATCCTAATGGCATATTTTATGACTTTTGAAGGCATGTTCTAAAACACGTAAGTTGTACTACTTACCTCACTCTTGAAAACTTACTTTAGGAGATTTGTAATTTGTTATAAAAATTAATGACCTAGTCTTTGCATGAACATTATGTTTTGTTGCAATTCATAAAAGAGTTGGTAAGCTTTTGAGTTAGCAATGCTGGTCCTTAATATATATTTTGTCTGAAGGCAAGAATTGGGGTGCTTTAAATGTTATTTAAAATTAGGTGTTTAAGTAATAAGGTTTAGAAGAAATTAATTTGATTCTTTTTATCTAAAGACTACTTCTTGCCTATAGCTTATTTGCGAAAATGTCAATGCCACTCTTGTGGGCTGTATTACTAAATTGTAGGCGTTTATAGGCTGTTTACTTCTAGAAAGCATTCCTACCATGTTCCGAAGTAATAGAACCTCTAAGGGCCGCTATCAAAGGTATTGCATTTTATTTCGAAGTAATTGCCTTTGAATTTGCTTTCATTCAAATATGTAGCTGTCCATTTGCATGCGGTCCTTGGTTGCTAAGATTTGGTCTTGCCATTTGTCCATTCTTTGGCTGAAGGTACAAGTTGTGAACTTGGGTGTACTAAATTTATGTTAATATGCGATTATCAAATCACTTTCACTTTCTTGTAATTATATTCAATCTTATTAATGCCTATAAATTAGGGTTGAAATTCTTTAATTTCATACCTAACATTCAGATATACTTGCAAAATTATTATAATTACTAATCAAAAGTACTAGCTACACGGGCATACAAATAAAATACAACATTTATATACACAGATGATAAAACAATTAATGTTGTGTTTTAAATTTTAAAACTTTAAAATTTGTTTTCTTAAATATTGATAGCCAATTAAATCAAAGCATGTTAAATACTTATTAAACTACCATGTATGATTCATGCAAAAAAAACATTATAAAAATTTTGAAATAAAATTTATGGCAAAATTTAGCTTTTAAGGTTTGATCACATCTAAAGTTATCGATTTAGTTTAGTTACCCTCAAGTACTACAAGTATATCATGCATAAAAGTTGCATAATATTATCGACTAAGTTGGCTGCAAATTCTTTTTTCCAAACTTACAGTCTGAATAAAAAAATTAATTAAAATTTAAACAAATTAAACCGACTTATGATGAGTTTCGTTTTGACTAATACATTTTCTTATGTTAACTAATGTCTAAGTTGAGGATGTTAGGCTTAATTGCTTTAACTTTGATATATTTAGCAAAAATATATTTATTTAGATATTTTCACCCTTTTTTTCTTAGTTTAAAATTGATTTTTGAAAAAGACAGAATAAACATACCAATAGATTCTAAATATACTAGGTAGACCATTTCTCTTTAAATTAAGTCTACCTAAGCATCTCATCTTAGGGTTAGCATGAGAATATATCCATGCTCAATCTTAAAATTCATAAGTTTTGATTTGCTTTCTAAAAATGATTATTTTTGAAGGGATTATGAAAACATCGGTAAAGTTTTTAGAGGTGTTAAATAGGTCATTTTCCTCCAAATAGGACTTAAAATGTCACCTTTTCTCAAGATTAATCACAAGTGACTCCTTATTTGACCATTAATCTGTCATACAAGAGCTTACCATTTTTGTCAAGGTAGGTTTGCAAAGCCAAGGGAAATAAAGCGAACCATTTCATGGTCTAAAACCATTTTAACAACATGTTTGTGTAAAACAATAGTGTATGAACACCAAAGGGGAAAGCGGTGTCTAGTCATTACCAAGTATACTTAATCTGAATTGCTTACGACTCAAGAAGCATTAAGCATACACATAGTTAAATTTAATCACACTTGATGGCAATTCAAAAGCCAATTAATCATGAGATTCAAATCATGAAAAAATTTGCAAGCCACTATGACAATATGACTATATGACCTCTTAACTTCTACCAAGCAAAGATTTCATGACATTTAATTCACAAGTGAAATCAAAGGCTATAAGCTTGAAATGCAATGCAAGCAAATGCGATTGAAATAACATGCATGCAAAAAATGTCCCAAGTTCATCTAAAACTTTAAGCCTCAATCTGAACATTGTCCTTTGCAAGTCTCAATTAAATAAGCCGATGAGGTTCAAAAATTCTGAGAAAATTAAGAAAGTATGCTAAGATACTAAATATATCTTCCATGATTATTACTTTCCACAAAAACATGTCCCATTAATACAGTTTTTTATGCAAATGGGCTGCTCCATTCAGCAAGTCCAATCCAGAGTCACTAGGAAGATTAATTCTGAAAGTAAAACTAATGGACTCTTTTTGCTTTGAACTTTTTCTAAAACTAAGATAACATATAGTTTAACTTGCACACCAAAAATCAGATCAAAAGGATTCCACTAAAGTGAAAAAGTTTTGGACACTCTGCAAAAATATTGTCTGGACAGCAAGAGGAATTCAGTTATTTCGTTCTAGTAAAAGATCTCATTTTGAAGCAAATTTCACATGCAAGATAGGAGGCATATGGTTTATCAATCCCACAGAAAATCAAAGCATTTGGAAACCATTTACTATTTTAAATCACATTAATCTTAGGGCTACTCAGAATGAACCCCAACAGAGGGCAGCGGAAAAGAAAAAAATGGTAAACCTAAGTAAATCATCTTAGGTTGATCCAACATTTTTGTACAGATATGCTAACACATGAAGGATTGACCTACAAAATTTCATGAGAAATGAATCACGCTTGCACAAATACAAACAGCGGGCACATACAGCCAAATTGTATTCAAACAGCCAACCTTTAACCAAGAGGGAAATAATCCTATTGTGAAATTCTAAATAGGCACAAAGACCTCCCATTAAAGCTATTAATTGACATTTTATTCTACAACCAAACCATATATGTCTGGGTGCTCCATCTTTCTACAGCAGAAAACTTCACAAAAGAAAACTTAGGGGTGGGCAAAAAATCCAGTGAAACCAGTCCAACCTACCCCAAACCTGAAAAAAAGGAAATTTGGATTGGGTTAGAGTGAGGTAAAATAAATATACTATAACATTTTAGGTTAATATGGGTTATTATTGGTGGAGCTGGGATTTAATCTTCTCATTGTTGGGTTGCCACGGCAACCCAACAAATATACACATGTAGGTTTAGGAATTTCCTTCTTATGTGATCTTCATTATTAATTTATTTATTTTATCATCTAATACAATGACACTGAAAGGTTAGTCATTATGTTACCTGTTATTCTAGAAATTTATAGTATATACTTATACAAAATACATATCCAAATTATGATAGGGGAGTCTTATATGAGTGTTGATGCTTTTTGATAATTTGACATTAACAATTATTGTACCTACTATAACTTTTCAGTTTCATTTATAACATTCCAAAAATTTTTTGTGTATACCATTACCAATTTTCTTATATAATGAAAATTTTTGTTTATTGATGTTGTCGCAAACTGCTAAGCATACTAACAATTTTTCTTATAAGTGTGCTTCATGATATTATAGAATATAAGTGCAATGACTCAAATGGTTGCTCTTTGGGAAACAAGGTGAGAGGAGTAAGATAGAACCAAACATGCTAATTAGGTTGATCCTTCTCTTTCAACCCAACCTTAATAAGGGGTTTGGGTTTAAACGAATTAAGATAAATTTGCCCCAACTCAAACCACCCCACCCAATGCCCACCACTAAGAAAACTCTATTCAAACATGATTATAAAGGCAAGAAGCACAAAGAACCAAAATTCAATTAGCACAGATTCATGATGGGCCAAGAAAGAGTAACAATAGTAATATGACTAAGTTCAAATGATAGCAATCAAAATAAAATGACCAGAAGAAAGAACAATAATGGTAAAGATATAAACAGCCCCAAAACCTTACTGATAGAAAGTATGAAGCAAAGCAAGGAAATAAATAAGGATTATTAATTCTCAAAACCAATGAGTGAGAGCTTGCATATCTCTTGATACCAGTCAAAATAACAGCACATAGACTTTAATAAAAGGAAGCACCAAGTACAGATAACTATCGTAATCAATTGAGAATCACAGGACTCTAGAAGCAAGTGAGACTAGGCATAACATGATAAATACTACTAAAAGCTAAAGATATTAGCTATAAAAGATGTTAAACGTTACCCCTTTAAAAAAGAAACAGCAGCTGCAAGTGGATAACAACAAAATTATTAAAGGAAATGCCATAGCATAAGTGAAGACCCAGGGGTATTAAAAGCTCTAACCAAAACACGGACAGAATTCAGCCACTAAAGAACCACAAGGCGACTAAAAAGAAGCAATCTGCAAGGGGTAGAAATGGTCCCAATATTTATAATCCCAGGAAATTCGCCAAACAAAAATAGGGTAAAAGAAGAAGAACCCATCACCTATAGAAACTATTTCGCATATAAAGGACAAGCACAAATACATCTATGCGTATCATGACCAGAATTTCAAAATTGCACATGAATAATGAAATAACAGATAGTGCTTCAAGGGAAAGGATCTTAAATTTAATTCACTCGGCAGACCTTATTTCTGGAAATAAAGAAATTACCCAAAATGCTTAACTGATCCATTTTATATAGAAGATTATGAAGACCCACATGACGAAACTTGAAACCGTCCCATATCCCTAGAATTGGTAATAGACCATTTTATCAGCACAAAGTAAGATAGAACAATAGGCATTGGCCAAAAGGCGATAATATATTGAAACAAATTTCTCTAAACATTAGAAGATAACTAAAAGGAAGACAGACAATGAATAATCAGAGATATGAAAACAGAGAGTAATATATGGGCACATCAAATCATAAATGCAGAGAAACAAGAGCAAACATATCTCGCGATCCCAATCCAAACAGATGCTTCCAAGCCACCAATAATGTAGAACTAAAGAATTGGGAATGGTACTCACCTTGGTGACAGATTATGCTCTAATCCTGAGTAAATGAAATCCAAATTCAGGGAAAGCCTCAGGTTCCAGATGAATCCGGCAAAGGGGAAGGGGTGAGCAGAAACCAAAATGTCTCCCTCCTTTTAAGCTCCAGACCGGAGAGGAGCCTCAGTATAAGCTGTCATCATCTTCTCAAGTCCACCGTCCGATTGTGATTTAGAGCCATACCTGCGTATCCAAACTGTTTTCTTTCCACATTTCATTCTTTTTCCGCTGCATTCTCGTGCCCTCTCCCCCTGTCGGTGCGCGTGTGTGAAATCTGAGTGTGGAACCCCCCTTGCTGTTACTCCTTATCCTCTCTTTTCTCCGTTGTAGCCGGCTGGGCCCCCGTCTCTCCTCCTTTTGTTTTATTTCTTTATTTTTCATTTTATTTCTTTGTCATTTTGTTTTTATCCTTTTTATTCTTTTTTCCTTTATAAAAATATATTAAATAAATTAAAAAAATGTTAATTTTAATTTAAAACTTTGATCAAAATTTAATGTCTAAATTAGAAAAAATATTATTATTTTTACATTGAATAATTTAAGTTAAGGAATTGGTTAAAAAAAAAACCAATGGCAATGGCTTTCCTTAAAATGTAAAAGACATGTGATTTTAAATACAGATAAATACTTCCATTTCAAAAGTTATTTCAAGAACAATACATAAAATTCAAGATTTTACATATTTAATTAGATAAAATAGACTAACAATTAATAAATTAGTATGCTAAGAGTTGAAACACACACATTACAGACCATAATTCAAATGAATGCATTAACAATAAGCCCAATCCAAGTTAAATTAATTCAAGCATAAAGACAGAAAGGCCCAAATCATATTAATCCTCACTCTCATTTTTTAACTACAATTTCATTTAAATCTCTTTCTCTCTTTTTTGGTGAACATATCTCTCTCTTTTTTTAATTTTGGAAACTCTTATACATTTTAAAACACATTATGAGCTTCTCAAATTTCGATTTTCATTTTTTTTGTATAACAAAAGCTGATACAAAACTTATATTGGAACCATGTCATTAATAACAAATAAATATAGCTGGCTTGAACATGGGTGTGTTTTTTACTAGAGCTATCAAACAAGCTGGTTGAGTCTGATTTGGATTTTGTGTTAAAAAGGTTTAGATTCTTTTAAATAAAAAAAATTTAAACTTAACTCAAATTCTACAAGACTGACAATTAAATGAGTTAACCTCGTGACTTGGTCTCACAGTCTAATTCTAAACTTAAATTTAAATTTAATTTTAATTCTGAGTTTAAATTTAAATCTATATTTAAATGTAATGCTGAGTTTAACTTAAACTCAAATTATAAATTAATATTTTATATTTAGGATTTCTAAAGTATTAAAATAAGTATAAACTTACAAAATTTTTATTCTTTAACAATAAATTTGTATTACATTATTTTGATTTTAATTCTAATATTATTTGATAATTGTTATTCTTCATTTTTTAAAATTTTGATTCTTTGTTATTAAAATTTTCAATTTTTTTTATACTAAGAGTTACAAATCCTTTAATATTAATTAATAATCACTCAACTTTAAATAAATTAAACATATCATCTTGTAAATACTCAAAAATCCAGTAAATAGAGCAAGAACATAAAAAATATAATTTCTCTTTTCAGTACTAGGAGTTATCCATTTCCTCTTAAAATCCCTCCATTTGGTTAGATTGGGAACTACCTTTCCATATATCCCTTTAGCCTTTACCGCTAACCAGCGGCACTTTGCAACTGATGGTTAAAAAACAAATAAAAAATAAAAATACTTGAGCAATTAAATAGTAATATATTTTTCAAGAAGAAAAGTAATTGAATATTATGATTTTATAGTCTAATTTAAAAAATTAATAAATTTAATAATTTAAATTTTTTAAATAAATATTTAATAAAATTTTACTTATAAGAATAATAATTTTTTTAAAAATATTTTGAACTACAATTCTCCCATTTTCTTACTTTTGGGCCTTGAGCCTAAGTTATTGTCAGAGGCCTTTGCTCAACCTCAAAGCTCCTATGAATATCTCGTCTTCGTCATCATTCTCAAAGGATTAGTGCCGCAGCATATGGAAATCATAAGCAGCAACTGCATCTAAAGCATAGCAAATACGGAAATCAAAACCCTGTATTACACAGTATTTCTGTTTAACAAAGGGAAGAACCACGCAAGATATGACATTACCTCCCCCAAAAAAAAAAAAAAAAAAGAGTTGAGTTGGGTCTTTTCTAAGAAAAAAAAGAGCGGATTGACTCATGATTGATCAGACCTTTAGATTAAAATTTTATAAATTTGATTCTTAATTTCAGGACCCCTCACTCATGTTTAGTCCCCCTTTGTGTTTCTTTATTTTCTTTTCCTTTTCTTTTGTTGTGTTTTATTTAAAAACTAACCTTTTGATCTCCAGCGAGAGCCCAAACCTAATACCTTTTGTTTTTTTTGTTTTTTTTTTTATGTTTTTGCCTTTTAGTTTGGACTACACAAAGTCCAAACCTTTTTCCTCTCGTTTTTACTTTGCTTTTTATAAAAATAAATTATGTAAACTAAAAATCATTTATAATTTTATTTTAGAATTTTAAACAAAATTAAGTGCCATTAATAATCAAGTTAAGTACATTTCATTTAAAACAGCATATACTGATTGATGATTCTTCAAATAGTGTTAGTTTATTTTAATTTTAATTAGTTTATATTACTGGTGTTAGTTTATTTAGGACTTTCTTTTTTGTGTGTTTTCAACTAAAAAATGATTACCATATCATTTGACATATTTTTTAGTATAAATTTTTTAATATCTTAATTAAATGACTACATTTCTTTATTGAAAGATAAATGATATTTTGAAGATTTTTGCATGGATAAGTTTTGGTGTTTTTGTGCCAAGTCTTGCTTCAAACTTCCAGCAGTATTTCTAATATTGCTATAAATCTTGGGCTTGTTAATAAAACAACACATATATACACAACATTATTCAATGATAACAAATCTTATCTATGAGCCATTATGAATTGAGATCCTTTAAAACATTGCATATGCTTTACTTTATAAAATGTAAGTGAATTAAAATTCATTACCTCCATATCCTATTAGAAATAATTTTAAGAATGTTACAATTAGTATTAGGAAAGTTTTACTTATAAATATAATGTCACAATTATATTGATAACTTGTCTTTGCTTCAGTCATGCGTGTGAGAGGAAAATTGTGGCATATACTTTACTTTTCAAGTCACCACACAATTATTTGCTATAGTCCCATCCAATTTTATTGTCTCTATCCAGGAAATTATATGCATAGAAAAAATGTGAATGGATGGCTTTGGATTCCAACTCATCCTAATTTTGTTTTCTTAAAAATTTAAAATTTTAAAGTTTTGATGGAAGTCATATCATTTAGATTCAACTCATTCGAAAATTTCTCAATTACGCTGCTAAATGTTACCCTACATATGACTATTTTATTTGTCTTTTGAAAACTATGTTTGGCTTGCAATTCATTCCAATTCCAATTTGTACAAAATCTTTCCTAAATGCTTTCATGGAAGTCAAATGATTGATGCCCCAAGAAATTCATTCCAAAATTCCTTAATTTTGTTAGGTCTATACAATTCAAATATTATTAATATGACAATTAATGCATAAATTGCAAGAAACAAATTGTATGCAAATTATATATATTTTTTTCATTTTGAATATTTAGATATCTTGGATAGATCAGTGCGTCATCTTTAAGTCACATAGGCGAGAGGGTGAAGACAAAGAAAATGTAGTTGAGGGTTCATTTGCCATTACTTCGCTACTCATCGTCCTTTCATATGCATCATTTCCAGCCAATTGTGTTGTTTCTATCAAGGAAATATTGCACACTGCACTTAAATGTTGTTGCATTCTCGTGCTCTCTCCTTTCTTAACTATAATTTCATTTAAATTCCTCTCTTTTTGTTTTTGGTGAACAAATATCTCTCTTTTTTAATTTGGGAAACTCTTGTGCACTTCAAAACAGGTTCTGAGCTTCCTTGTTGAACTTCGAAATTCCGATTCTTTTTTTCTGAAAGAAAAGTTGGCCCAAAAGTAGTACTGGCCTTGGTCATAATCCTGTCAAAACTTTTTCTTAAAAAATATGTGTAGCTGACCTCATTAAGGGAGTGTTTCTGCTGTGCGGACACCTCACTCCCGTTTAATCCTACTTTGTCCTTTTTTTTTATTTCTTTTTCTTTTTGTTGTGTTTTATTGAAAAACTAATCCTTTGAGCTCAGCCCACGGCCCAAACCTAATACCTTTTGTTTCGGTTTTTTTTTTTTCCTGCCTTTGCGTTTAGTTTAGGCTGGACCAAACCCAAACACTTTTTCTCTTTTTTTTCGTTTTGCTTTTTACTAAAGTAAATTATGTAAAGTAAAAATATTTATAATTTTTTAGTTTAGAATTTAGGACAAAATTAAGTTTCTATAATAGTTAAATACATATTATTAAAAAAGGTGTGTATTGGTTGATGGTTCTTCAAATAGTGTTGGCTTATTTAATTTTAATTAGTTCATGTTATTGGTGTTAGTTTACTTAGGATTTTTTTTGTGCATTTTCAACTAAAAAATGATTAACATATCAACTTGACATATTTTTTAATATAAATTTTAGAATGTCTAGATTACTTAAATGATTACATTTCTTTATTAAAAGATAAATGATATGTCCTAAGATTGCATGGATAAGTTTCGGTGTTATTGTGCCAAGTCTTGCTTCAAACTTTCAATATTGTTTTTAATATTGCAATAAATCCTTGTGAACAATATTTTGGGCTTGTTAATAAAACAATACATGTGTACACAACATTATTCTATGGTAACGAATCTTAGCTATGAATCATTATGAATTGAAATCCTTTAAAATATTATGTATATTTTACTTTAAAAAGTGCAAGTGAATTAAAATTCATTACTTGTATATCTACATATTAAAAATAATTGTAAGAATATTATAATTAGTATTAGGAAAACTTATAAAGATAACGTCACAATTATATTGCTAGCTTCTCTTCACTTGAGTCATGCATGTGGGAGAAAAATTGTGGCATAGACTTTACTTTCTAAGCCATCGCTCAATTATTTGTTATAGTCCCATCCAATTTTGTGGTTTGTATCAAGAGAATTACATGCATAGAAAAAGTGTCAATGGGTGGGTTTGGATTCCAACTCATTCTATTTTTGTTTCCTTAAAAATTTAAAATTTTAAAGCTTTGATTGAAGTCATATTATTGAGATTCAACTCATTCAAAAATTCCTTAATTAGGTTGCTTAATGTTACCCCACAAATGACTTTTTTTTCTTTTGAAAACTATGTTTGGGTTGCAACTCATCCCAATTCCAATTTGTACAAACTCTTTCCTAAAAGCTTTCATGGAAGTCATATGATTGATGTCCTAAGAAATTCATTCCAAAATTTCCTAATTTTGCTAGGTCCATTCCATTCAAATACTATTATATGACAATTTATGCATAAATTGTAAAAAAAAAATTGTACACATTATTTTTTCTCTCCATTTTGAATATTTAGATATTTTAAATAGATCAGCTTGTCTTTTCTAAGTTACTTACATAGGTGAGGGGGTGAAGATCAAGAAAACGTAGTTGAGGGTTCATTTGCCATTACTGTTCTAGTCATCACCCTTTCATGTGCTTCATTTCCATCCAATTGTGTTTCTTTTGTCAAGGAAATTACACAATACACTTACATGTTGTTACTTTCTGCCACATTTGCAACTTTAGTTTTGCACCACACAATACTTGTCACAATCTTGTTTTTATTACAATATTTCTTGCCATCAAATCCTCATCTTTTATCACTCTAATTTTCTGTCAATTCTTGACCCAACAAATCAAAACCATGATTGAAACATTTGTGATCAGAAATGAAGTGATTTTTTGAAAAAGAAAATATTATGTGGGATGAATTCAAATGCAAAGAAAAATCCATGTAATGTGTAGAACAATGGATGATGCCGAAGTAAGTTTGATATAATAGTAGCTAAACTAGTGGACTTCTTGGACTTTTTACCCTAAATTTTTCTAATTTTGAAAAAAAGAAGAAAAGGAAAGAATTATGTGATTACAAAAAGAAAATTAATAGAAGTATGAATAAGAAATCTTATAGGAAAAAAAAGATTTTATTTGATAGAGAAGAAATGAAATTTTTGATAGAGAAAAAAAATTGTAAATAGTGAGCTTTCTTGGATGAGAAAGTGAGCTACACCATCGGACAAGAAAAGTTCCCTGGGTGATTATTATTGGGGAAGTATGAAAGGTACCTATGGTATGTTAAATTGATTGTGTGGGATTTTTATGTCACAATCAATTTGAGCTTGAAATTGTACATATGGTTTGTGAAAATGTTACCATTAAAAATGTATGAAAAGTCCTATGCTATGCATATATTGTTTTGACATTTTTTAGAGGCTTAGATTGTGGATGTATTGAGATTTTAATTTTTTAGAGGAATTAACTTATTAAATAGTGGATAGATTATAAAATGTGGACATACACTAAAGGACTAATTTATGTTATATCTTTGAGTTATTTTAATTAGTTGATTTTTTTGGTGTAAGTTTAATATAAACTTTAGAATATCTACCATTACTTAAATGGCTACATATCTTCTTTGAAAGATAAATGATATGTTTAAGATTACATGCATAAGTTTTGGTGTTTTTATTCCAAGTCTTGCTTCAAATCATACTTAATGAAATATTGATAAAACCTTTGAGACAATATTTTTGTTGCTTTATTTTTATTTTTAATTATTGATTTTTAGTAATGGTCATTTAGCAAGCAAAAAAAATGTATAAGAATACCATGTAATTAATATGGCCAAGTTGAAAACTAGAAGCTGTGAATTTCATTAATTTAAACTCAGTTATCTAATTAGGTAGTATCTCGTTGATGATTTTATATTTTTAATAAAATTGTTTTATATTGATTTTAATTAGTTTTCCTTTTGTAATTAAAATTGTGATTTTTAAATAATCTATTGATAACTGATTAGATTGCCATAACTTAAATTGTTGTTTTATGTTATTTTGCACAACTTATGTCATTGTTATTCATATTTATATTATAATAATCAAAAAAGTTTATTGTTTTTATTTTCTTATAATATAATAAATTTTTAGAAGTAAATGTAATTACTAGGTTATTCTAGTTCTTTAAATTTTATATTACAAGTTTCTTAAAATTATAAAGCAGAAATTATGTAAATTATTAAGATTACTTATTCTTCATACACTAATTAAAAAAAAAAAAAAAAACTAAGAAGGTGCTGTTCTATTCGAAGCATACAGATTTTGATCACATTTTTGCTATTAATATACAGGAGTTCAAATCTTGGAGAAGACCCTTGATAGGAAGGAAAAAAACCATTAATGCTCATATTCCCAAATGGTTGTCCACTTGACTATCATTAAGTTCACCAAAAAATAAGAAAAAAAAGAACTACTCACAATCTCAAGTAGTTCATGACCTAACAAACAAGCAGCGTGATTGAAATGTTTGTGGTTAAGAGGAAATAATAAATATTTTCAAAAATGAAATATAATATACGTGGGATGAATTCAAAAGACAAAGAAATACCCTACATAAAGTATTGAACAAGGTGGTTGATAGCAAAAGTCAATTAAAATAGATTGTTAGGTGCTTTGTTTTTTTTCATCACAAAAGGTAAGCACGTTATGCAATGTAATAAGCAATAATAAAGAGGGAAACAAGTTACATATTCAATGATTGCACATTAAATTTTAAACATAATATATTTATACATTTTGAACGTACCATCTTATCTTTCCATAAATCATGCATTGTGTTGACCTGGCCTTTTAAGAAACGTTTAGGAGGGGATGAAGACCTAGAAAACATAGGGAAAAGGTTCATTTGCCTTTAATTTATTCTATGCAATGAGTTCAAAAGACAAAGAAAGACCCATGTAACATATATAACAGTGGTTGATAAAAAAAGTCAATTGTCATAGAGGATATCAAGTGAATATGATCAAATAAGATAGGACAGTATAACAGTGTATCTTAAGAGTGGATTTCTCAGTTATTTTTGTTCCTGCTAAAGATTATTAAATAAATTTTATTTTGAAAAAATTGTGCTATTCTCACAAAATTATTTTTACTATATTGTCAAATAAGATAAATAAATATTGTTTGTATTTATTGTGAGTAGTAATGTGGTGAGAATAATTAGTTAAATATATTTTTGTATTTTGAAATATTTTTTACTGATTGAAGGCATGGTAATTAAATCACTTAAAAACACTTAAGATCCTATATTCGAACTCAAATATTAAAGCAAAAAAACTTTAACCTTATGTTTGGTTGGAGGAATATGAAGGGGTAAGGAGTGATTGTAACTGAAATCCCTTGTTTGGTTCAAATTTTTGGAAGGGAGAGGAGGGAAAATAAGAGGTCCCAAATCCCTTCTATCTCCATTCTAACTCCCCTCCAAAAGTGAGAGAATTTGGAAGGGAGAAAAAATTCATTAAAAATTTTAAACTATGATGATCAAATAATTCTCAATTATCTTTTCTAATTTTCAAGTTACTTTTATCTTTATAACTTAACAACCATCTTTTTTTAAAAAGGTATAATAGTGCATTACCTTCTAATTTAAAATCTCTCCTTTTCCTAACCAAATAAGGGGAGAGAAAATATGTAATGTTAGTCAGTATAATTTACTAATTATATATTGTTTTTTATAAGTCATTGCATTATGATTTATGGACTTCAATTCTGCACTCACAATCAGTTAATATCATGTCAGACACAATACGAAAGGAGCTATTTTTTTGGTGAAGTTATTAGTTGTTGCAGTTTGTAAAGCCATTTCACCAATAAAAAATATTTATACAACATTATTATATCATAAGAAATCTTATCTATGAATCATTATGAATTGAGCTCCTTTAAAATGCTGGATGTATTTTACTTTAAGTGAATTAGAATTCATCACCTCCATATATACCTGTTAGAAATAATTGTAAGTATATTGCAATTAGTATTAAGAAACTTATATGATGTCATAGTTACAAACCTAGCTTGTTTTCACTTGAGTCATGTGAAAGGAAAATTGTGGTGTAGACTTAACTTTCCAAGTCACTACTTAGTCATTTGCTATAGTCCCATCCAATTCTGTTATCTCTATCAAGGAAATTACATACACAAAAAAGTGTGGATACCAATTTTGGATTCTACCTCACCCCAATTCCTTTTCATTAAAAATTAGAGTTTTTAAAGCTTTGATAGAAGTCACACATGTTGACCCAATTCATTCGAGAATTTCCTCAACTAGGTTGGTGTATCCCACATATCACAACTTTCTCATGATTGAAACATTTGTGGTTAAGAAAATATAATACTTTCAAAAGTAAAACATCAAATACGTGGGATGAATTCAAACGGCAAAGAAAGACCCCATGTAACATATTGAATGGGGTGGTTGAGGGCAAAAGAGAATTGAAATAGATTGTTAGGTACATTTTTCTCATCATAAAAGGCAAGCATGATATGCAATGGTAAAGAGGGAAATAAGTTATATACTCAATAATTATAAATTAATTTTTAAAACTAATATATTTGTGTATTATGGACACATTATCTTATTTTTTTATAAATCATGTATTGTGTTAACTTGGTCTTTAAAAGAACGTATGGGAGGCAATGAAGAAAAGGTTCATTTGCTTTAAATGTGCTGAATGCTAGCCACCATAGACTCATTTGTTCAAGTCCCATCCAATTATTCAAGTAAGCTTTGCAATTGAGAAAAGAAAATAGTTTTAGGAAAGTAAGATATGGGATGAGTTCAAAAGACCAAGAAAGACTCCATGTAACACGTACAACAGTGGTTGATATCAAAGTCAATTGTAGTAGAGGACCACAAGTGAATATGATAGAATAAGATAGGATAACCTGTAAAATGGTGTATTTTAAGAGTTGGTTTCTTTGTTATTGTTTTTTTAACTAAAGATTACCATACAATCCTTATTTCCAAGAAAAAAATTTGGAAGAATATGCTATTGAAATTAGAAAATTATTTTCACTATATTGTCTTACAAAATATAAATTTTGTATTTATTTATTGTGCATGTCAATGTTGTTAGAATAATTAGGTGGCGTATACTTTTTGATTTGAAAATTTTTTTTGTTATTAGATATAGAAAATCACATAAGCACACACAAAATTTTGAATTTAAATTTAGATACTGAAGGAAAAAATTTCTATGATAATATCGTATATTATTGCATCATTAAAATGTCAATTCTGATTTGGAATATATAATTTTACTAAATCTAATTTATCAATTATATATTATTCTTTATAATTTATCGCATTATGATTTACAGACTTCAATTCTCTACTCACAATTATTTAGTGTCATGGCAAACTAACTAATATATGAAAGGAGCTATTCTATTTGAGAAGATATTAGCTACTGTAATTTGTAAAGTTATTTCACCAATGAAAAAAATCAGTACTTAGAAAAGTGAAAGGTTAAATGTTGTTGTGTAGCCAACACCATAAAAGAAAGGATTGAATCTCACCTTTCACTGGGGAGAGAGAATACATTATATGAATAAAATTGTTTTAATTTGGTGAAGTTAATTTCAGCTACTGATATATAGAAATTCGTAGCTACTACCTTCCCTTTCTATTCATAACGTTATTATGTTTGATTATAGATGGACATATTAGGAAGGTTAAATGCAGTAACCAAACAACTGACTAAAATTGAATTTTAATGGGTTTGATTCAAGCTCATCTGTTTTGTTCTATTTACAACACCCTTACCTTTATTTATGTGTATATTCTTGCCTTGACTTAGAGTATAAGTTGCATATGTCCGGAGTTAAGAGTTCATTTGATGTAACTTCAATAATGACCAATTAATGTAACTTTAACAATTGGCTCTCAAGTTTAAAAAAATATAATTATGATTACTTAATAAAAAGTTATTGGTTGTAGTTTAGAGATACCTTGGTTGCTGGTTAAAGTTATTGGATGCAATTTAGAGCTGATGCAAATTAAAAATTATATAAATTAAAAATTGAATTAACATAGAATTATATAATAAGCTATTAGGAGTACCAAGATTAATGTTAAAAGTTTTTATAATTTGTGAAAACTCATCCTAATTTTAAACCATCACCCTACCATTGGTATCAAGAAAGGAAAAGATTTGATTGTACAATCTATAAATATACAAGTAACTTTGGAGAATATTTTGGAATTAACATATACGAAAATAATAGTAAAATTTAATTTTATTGCTTTTGCATGAATTTTAAAATATTTATTGTATATAATTGATGCTATTAAAAAATAAATATGGGTTTGCATAAATTTGATAACATTTATTTGGTGTCACATTGGCAAAATAATTGCATTGACTTATACTCTAACATGTTAAAGTTGCCTCTATTTGTTTTATCAAAAATTGTAATCTTTGTTGAAAATTTGTGTACGGCCATTAATCTCATGCTTCATGTTTCAGGAATAAAATATACATATTTAGATAGCATATATTAAGATACAATTTGAATGCCACTTGCATTCTCTAACGTGTGTTGGTGGTTTCCACATAGAAAAAAGCGCATAAAATTTAATATAATAATTAAACAGACCTTGCGAAGGAGATAGGGAAAGTGCACAACACTTACATTGTTGCTTTTTGCACTTTAGCAACTTTTGTTCTGTACGATTGACCAAGTCAAAGGCAATTGTAGAATATACAATTTTTCAAAATCATACTAAATTTATCTCTGTCGAGAAAGCTACACAAAATAGTTGAATTGTTGCTTTATATTATTTTGCATTAATGTGGTCATCTTATTCATATTTATATTATAATTAGGAAAAAAATTGTTGTTTTTGATTTGTTTAGAATATAAAAAATCTTTACAAGTGGGAAGCAGATGTAATTACTACATTATTGCAATTTTTTAAATTTGAAATTATAAGTTTCTTAAGATTATAGTGCATAGATTACATAAATTATTTAGATTACTATTATTCTTCACACATTATTAAAAAATAGCAATCGATAAGTTATTAGTTTATAGGAAGCATGTTGATTTTAGATTAACTTTATCTGTCAATGTAGAAAGATTTATTAAAAAATGGCTAATATTGTAATTCTCAAATGGTTGCTCACTTGATCACTATTGAATTCAAAAGAAATAATGTGAAAAAATAATCACATTTTCAAGAAAGTTCATGACCCAACAAACACGGAGCTTGATTGAAACTCTTGTGGTTAAGAAGAAACAAAATTTTCAAAAATGAAATATCATATATATATATATGTGGGATAAATTCAAACCACAAAGAAAGACCTCATGTAACATGTTGAATAGGGTGGTTGACAGCAAAAGTCAATTGAAATAAATTGTTTGGTATTTTTTTCTCTACATATTCTTAGACAAAGACCCCATGTAACTTAATGTGTTAACCTAGTCTTTTAAAGAACGCATGGGAGGGGATAAGATTAAGAAAACGTAAGAAAAGGTTCATTTGCTTTAAATATATCATATGGGATGAGATTGAAAGACAAAGAAAGACTCCATGTAATATGTATAATGATGGTTGATAACAAAGTCAATTGTAATAGAGTACGACATATGAATTTGAAAGAATGAGATAGGACAACGTTTAGAATGGTGGATCTTGAGAGTTGGTTTCTTTGTAATTGCTTTTTTTCCTACTAAAGATTATCACACGATTTTTTTTTTTAAAAATATGAAAGAATTGTGCTATTCTCATAATATTATTTCTACTATATAGTAAGAAAAATAAAAAAGATTTGCATTTATTTATTGTGCATGATAATATTATGAGAATAATTAAGTAGAATATACTGTTTGATTTTGAAAAAAAATTGATACTTAGAAGTGTGACAAATTACTTAAACACCTACAAAAGATTCTAAGTTTGAACCTAAGTACTGAAGGAAAAAAAACCCAAAATGATAGTTAATGCTACTATATGATTAAGCTATTGGTTCTGATTTTGGAATATGTACTGTTAGTCCATATAATTCTTTATAATGTTGGTTCTGGTTTTAAAACTCAGTTTTCATACAAACTCAATCAAAACAACAAATTAAAGGTTAAAATTAAACCTGCATAGTATGCCTGAATGTGATAAACTTTCGTCAATATTTTCAAAATGAAATAAATGCATTAAGTAATTAATATTAATTAATTTAGCATAACTATATACACTTATTGTACAATATTTTTATAAAGATATGAGATATAATATATATGGACATTTTCTGTAAATTAACTAACTACATGATCAGTGTATGAGAAATGAATTAAACGTCAATTATTTTATCAAATCAAAATTTCAAAGTGATTCTCATTCCATTGAAATCTAAAATAAAAAATATTTATTTGATATTATATATATAGAAAATGTTTCCTATTAGTTGAATAAGAACTCCTATCAACTCATAAGTATAACTTCATCATGCTTTGTGATTAAAATATTATACTATCTAATGATATGTGATGATCAAAACACTTGTATTGTCTTTTGGTTATGTCCAATCTTAAGTAGTTAAGTTGGAATTCACCACCTTCATACTTACCAATTAGATATCACAGTAAAAATGTTATAGTTATTAGTATGAATTAAGCACCAACTTTAACTTGTAGATAAATTTTAGTTAAAATGATTATCAGAGTTATTTTAGTAAAAATGGAATATAAATAAATTAAAAATTTTAGTCAAAGTGATTATCAGAGTTATTTTTGTGTAAGTTCAAGTTTTAAAGCTCTGAAACTATTTTTTTACAATTTTAACTAAATATAAGTCTTTGAATGTGGACAGTTGGCATATTAATGTATTATGCTCCTTTTACATGGCAATTGTAAAAGTAGATAATTACTGAAATTCTAAACTTCTTAATCTTTTTATTTGAAAAAGAAAAATTGGATTGACATAGAATTATATAATAAGCTGCTAGGAATAATGAGGTTAATGGTAAAAATTTTGATAATTTGTAAAAATTGATCCTAGTTTCATACTGTCACCCCACCATTGTTATTAAGAAAGGAAAAGGTTTGATTGTATATTTCGCAAATACATTTGGAAAGCATTTTCGACAGCATTTTTGAGAATTAAAATATAATAAAATTGAAGAGTAAGAGAGTAATCAAGAGTACCATAGAGATCACAGTAAAAAAATAATAAAATTTTAATTTTATTACCTTTGCATAAATTTTAAAACTGTTATAATAAATACCTTTGCGTATATAACTCATGCATAAATTTTATATAATAAATAATAAATATTTGTCTATATAATAAATACCTTTGCATAAGTTTTATAACACTTATTTGGGATCATATTGATAAAATAACACATCGAATTACACTTTAAAATTTTAAAGTTGCATTATTTTTTTTGTGTCAAAAATAGTAAGTTTTGTTGAATTTATGTACTACTTTTCTCTTAAAGAGTGGCATATTTATTTAGATATTTATATGAATGGGAGGGAGGGACCAGCTTGCCTTTGGGGTTGATTTGCTTTAACTTTAGTAGTCACTGCCAATTCATTTGCTTCGGTCCCACTCAGTAGGTAAATTGGTCAATATTCCAACTCTATTGTCTCTGTCAAAGAAATTGCACAACACTTGCATTATTGCATTCTGCCACTTTAGCAATTTTATTTCTGTGCCATTCACCGAGTCAAAGTCAATTGTAGTAAGTAGGAAGATACAACTTTTGATAATATAAAAGGCAAGACTGTCACACAATGTCATCACATTAAGTAAGAAGCAGAAAATACTAATTAATGTTCATGCATATCAAATTTTATATTTTATATTTTCTTAATTGTTGTTAATTAAAACAGAAAAATTATTAATCACAATAACCGTATAATTGATGTACTGACTGAGTCATTTAATTTGTACGTATGCCAAGAAAAGATATGACAGGGGCCATCGATTTGCCTTAAATTTGCTGAATGTTAACCAACGCAAAGTCATTAAAGTTCCATCGATTTGACCAATTATTCAATATTGCTGGATTTCTATTTTGTCTCTAAGGAAATTACCGACAACACTTTATTTGTTTATTGGTTGACACCCCACCAAAGAGGGGCATGATTGAAAGGTTTGTGGTTAAGAAGAGAGAATACTTTTAGAATTGAAAAATACAATATGGGATGATAGAGTTCAATAGACAAAGAAAGATTACAAGTAAGGTGTATAAAGGTGGTTGATGTATGTGTTGATATAGTGTATAAATTATGAGTGGTGTTAATTTCATAATCACATTGTCACATAATGCACACATATACAAATTTATAGTTATTGATTGGTTATGTGTGAGGGTCATGGTTCCAATTGCTATGGGTGTGTGCATTATATGACAAAGTGATTGTGATAGCAAAATTATCTGCAAGTTACATATGTTAGCGTGAAGAGTAATAGAACGTAGTTGAAGGTTCATTTGTTTTATAATCTTATTATTTTTATTAATAAAATTTTATTAAATATTTATTTAAAAATTTATATTGTTAAATTTGTTAAATTTACAAATTAAATTTTGAGACTACAAAATCATATATCGAGCGAATTGTTTTGTGCCAAATTGGTAACTCCACTTACTTTTTCTTTGCTGTAACTTTTGAAGTGATGGCTGATCAAGTCATATCCTTTTAGCCCCAGCCAATATACCAATTTGTCAATATCGCATCAACTTTATTTTGTTGAAAAATTGCACAAAATATTTAACTAATTTGTTGATATTATTTTACATTAATGATGTCATCATTATTCATATTTATATTATAATAGCAAAAAATATTGTTGTTTCTAATTTGTTTAGAATATAAAAAATCTTTATTAAATACAAGTGAGAAGTGGATGTGATAACTAAATTATTGCAGTTCTTTAAATTTTAAATTATAAAATAACATTATAATGCCAAATCATACAAATTATTTAAAGTATTTATTCTTCACCTATTAATAAAAAAAGAATAGTTAATAAGATGTTAGCCTATTGAAAGTATATTGATTTCAAGGAAACTTTAGTTATTAATGTATTGATACTCTAATATCCGAATTACTACTCACTTAACCACCCTTAGATTTATATTTTGGACATATTTTAAATTTTAAAAATAAGTGCATATTCAATAATTATACATTGAATTTTAAAAATAATATATTTATATCTTCTAGATATAGCATCTTATCTTTTTAAACATCACATATGGTGTTGACTTGGTCTTTTAAGAAAAGTATGGGGGGTATGAAGACCTAGAAAATGTTCATTTGCCTCAAATGGCTCAAATGGGATGAGTTCGAAAGATAGGGAAAGACCCCATGTAACGTATATAGGGGTGGTTAATACCAAAGTCAATTGTAATAGAGGAAAGCAAGTGAATATGATAGAATAAGACATGTACAACAGTGTATCTTAGAAGTTGGCTTCTTTTCTATTGTTGTTTTCTTACGAAAGATTACCATACAATTTTTACTTTCAAGAAAAGGTTTTCGAAAGAAGTACTATTCTCACAAAATTATTTCTATTATATTATGACACAAAATAAATCAATATCTTTATTGAGTTGACTTAGTCATTAGTTGGGTATGTTAGGAGTGAAGATCAAAAGAACATAGTTAAGAGTTCATATAATGTGACTTTTATAATTACCTAAGTCATTTTCTTTCAGCTCCATCCAATTTATTGTTCCTCAAAAATTGTAATTTTTGGTAAAAATTCATGTACTTCTTTTTTCTTAAACAAGTGGATGAGAGCTGTTTGTCTTGTCATGAGTCAAGAAAGAGGGAAATTCTTGTGTTGAGTTAGCGTATAAGTTGCATATATTATGTAGAAGTTAAACACCAATAGAATTTAACCAAGTCATTTGCTTTTGGTCCCTCCAATGTACCAATTGGTCAATATAGTAAGATCCATGTAACGCGCTGAACGGTGGTTTAATTTGACAAAATCTAATGATATAGATGTATCTATAATTCAGTAACAGTTTCGTTAAAGACTAGCTTGAATTTCCAAGAATCATGTGAGAGGAAAATTCTTTGTGTAGACTTGTTGTAGATAGTGGCGGGCAAAAAAAAGTTTTTCCTACGTATAAGTGAGATGTTAAATTCATATAAAATAATTTGATGATAATTTGTTTAATGAATCATAATTTTTTAAGTAATAATTTAGTAAAATTTTATTTTTGAAAATAGCAAAATAAAAATGATTACTCCTGGTACCTTTTTCTAATTTTAATTTTAAATATATGTATTTTAAATTATTGTTTCCATTAATTCTATAATATGTGTGATAGAAATTGAGTGTAATTAGTAATTTAGTGAAATAAAAGCTAATTATAATATTTTATTTATAAATAATTGCTTTCATTTATTACTCATTTAGTGAAAAGGTTCATTTGCTTTAAATGTGATAAATGCTAGTCACCGGCAACTCATTTATTTAAGTCCCATCCAATTGTTCAATTAAGCTTTCTGATTAAGAAGAGAAAATGGTTTTCGAAAAGTATGATAGGGGATGAGTTGGAAAGATCAAAAAGGACCCATGCAACATAAAGAATGGCGATTAATATCAAAGTCAAATTATAATTGATAGGTAAATTCAATTTTTGATAGCATAAAAGCCTACTACGATATGCAATGTAATCATCATCAATAAAACTGGGAAACAAGATACATGGGGATCATGAGTAAGATATTTTATTAACCCATTGATAATGTCATAACAAGGATTAAAATTATTATTTGGCCAAGTTAAGTACATTTTATTTAGAAGAGTTTGTACTAATTGAGGATTCTTCAAATAGTGTTGGGTTATTTTAATTAGTTGATATTTTTTTGTGTAAGTTTAATATCAATTTTAGAATGTCTAGCATTACTAAAATGACAACATTTCTTTATTGAAAGTTAAGTTACATGTTTAAGATTGTGTGGATAAGTTTTGGTGCTTCAAACTTCCAATATTATTTTTAATGTTGCGATGTATCCTTTTTAAACTATGTTTTGGGCTTGTTAATAAAACAACACATATATACATAATTTTACTATATGGTAATAGATCTTATGTATGAATTATTATAAATTTAGATTCTATAAAATATTGATTGCATAATTAATACTCTACAAAGTATAAGTGAATTAAAATTCATCACCTCCATATCTACCCATTAGAAATAATTGTAAGAATATTAGAATTAGTATTAGGAAACTTTTACTTATATAGATGATGTCAAAATTACATAGCTAACATGTCTTCTCATGAGTCATGTAGGAGGAAAATTATGGCATAGACTTGATTTTCCAAGTCGCTGCTTAGTCATTTGATGCATTGCCATCTAATTCTATTATCTCTATTAAAGAAATTACATACATCAAAAAATAGTGCAAATGGGTGGCTTTGGATTCCAACTCATCCCAATTCCTTTTCATCAAACATTTAAGTCATATCATTTAGACCCAACTCATTCAAGAATTCTCAATTACGTTGGTAAATGGTACCCCACAGATCACTATTGTCTCATTCATGCTATGCAATGTAATGAGCAATAATAAACAAGAAAATAAGTTACATATTTAATAATTATACATTAAAAATAATATATTTATATATTTTGGATACACCATATTTTTTTCAAAAATCACAAATTATTTGACTTAATTTTTTGAAAAACATATAAAAAAAGATGAAAATTTAAAAATAAATATTTATTTATTTATTTATCATAAATATATATTTATTTATAATATATTTAAAAAAATTATTGTGTAGACTTAACTTTCTAAATCACCACTGCATGATTTGCTTTAATCCCATCTAAGGTATTGATAGCAAAAGTAAAGAAAGATGGGTAGGTGCAAAAACAAAACACGTTATGCATGGTCCCAACTCATTTAAAAGAGAAACAATTTTACTGCGCTATGTAGATTCAATCATTTACGGCTAAACTTGAAGCAAATTCTTCAATTAATGAAAATAGCAATTATACCCACAATCTGAAATCAATTAAAGTCAAAGTGAAAGTAAAGTTAAAGTCATATCTAAAGTAAAGATAAAAGTTTATATTAAGCAAAGTTAAAGTCATGTCTAAAATTGTTGCTTTATATTATTTTGTTTGAATGATGTTATTGTTCTTCATATTTATATTATAATTAGCAAAAAAATTCTAGTTTTTATTTGCTGAGAATATCGAAAATCTTTATTAATTATAAGTAGAAAGTGGAGGTAATTACTATGTTATTGTAGTTCTTTAAATTAAATTATAAGTTTCTTAAAATTAGAATGCAAAATTATAGAAATTAATTAGATTATTTATTTTTCACACACTGATAAGAAAAAAAGTAACTAATAAAGTGTTGATTTATTGAAAGCATGTTAATTTTTGGTGAGCATTACCTACTAATTCTAAAATGAAAAACCTTTATTAAAAGGATAAAATGGTTAATACTCTAATTCTTAAATAATTACCCACTTAATCATCATTGAATTAAAAAAATAAGAAAGAGAGCATTACTCCCTGAAAAAAAAAATCACATTTTCAATTAGTTTGTGACCCAACAAACAAGGAGTGTGGTGGAAACATTTGTGCATGAGACGAAATATTTTTAAAAATGAAATATCATATGTGGAATTAATTCAAACGACAAAGACAAACCCCATGTAACGCATTGATCGGGGTGATTGACATTAAAGTCAATTGAAATAAATGTTAGGTACTTTTTTTCATCATAAAAGGCAAGCACATTATGCAATGTAATGAGTAATAATAAAAAGGAAAAGAAGTTATATATTCAATAGTTATACATTAAATATAAAAAATAGTATATTTATATATTTTGGAGACACCGTTTTATCTTCCCATAAATCACATATAATGATGACTTGGTCTCTTAAGAATATTACAATTAATATTGTGTTGACTTGGTCTTTTAAGAAATGTATGAAAAAGGTTCAATTTAATATACATGTATTTCTTTTAATTATACTAATGATATCACGATTACATAGCTAACATCTCATTGTTCAATTCATGTGAGAGAAAAAATGTGACATAGACTTGACTTTCTAAGTCACCATTTAGTCATTTGCTACAGTTCCAACCAATTCTAATATCTTTATCAAAGAAATTACATACACAAAAAAGTGTGAATGGGTGAATTTGACTTCTAACTCATCCCAATTGATTTTCATTATAAAATTAAAATTTTAAAGCTTTAATGAAAGTCATATAATTTATTTAGACCTAGCTCATTCAAAATTTTCTCTATTAGATTGGTAAATGGTATCCCTCATATCATTACTTTTTCATAAAAAAAAGCAATAATGTAATGAGCAATAAGTATATCTTAAATTTAAAAATAATATATTTACATATTTTGAACACACCATCTTATCCTTCCATATATTACATATTGTATTGACTTGCTCTTTTAAGAAACATATGAAAGAAATGAGGACCTAAAAATAAAGATGGAAATAATTATTAAGTGTATACACTGTAAGGTTGACTTTCATGGATGATATCATTCACATCCAAACTCATTCGAAAATCTCTCAATTTAGTCGTAACCTAAATATATGACTACTTTTCTTCTTCAAAAATAAATGTTATGTTTTGATTAAAATTTAAATATAAGGAAGATAATAAGAGAAAATAAAATATAAAAATCAACAAGGAAAATAAAGAAACAAAATAAATCATAAAATTAAATTACATATTTTGATTTGTTTTTTATTTTATAAACATCTCAAAACTAAAATCTGTTAAGATTATGCCATCCTATACAGTAAATGTGAAATTAGAAAATTATAGTTAAGACTATTTTAAAAATATTATGATGAATTAACTTACATTAATTTACAACTTTTTTATAATTGAAATTATGATTTTTTTATTAACTTTTGATAATTTGGTGACACTGATTTAAACTATCATATTGCCAAGTTAAATACTTTCGATTACCTTTTTTTATTTTGGTGATTTCAAGTGGTCTTTACTTGCTTTTGTTAGTTGATATTTTTTACGCAAGTTTTCTTAATAAATATTTTCTTTGTTACCTTTTTTTCTACTAAACTATAATTATTGTATTATATAGATTTCTTTTTTAAATGAATTTTTGAATGTATTTATTATTTCTTGTAATTTGCCACATCACATTTCTTTTTTAGAGTTTTATTTTCTTAAAAGATCTTTGTTGTATAATAAGTGTTGATGGAAGTGATTTCAATCATTTACGGCTAAACTTGAAGCAAATTCTCCAATTAATGAAAACAACAATTACACCAACAATATGAATTCAATTTATAAATAGTAAAGTTAAAGTTGTGAAATCAATTAATATAAAGTAAAGTTGAAGTGCTGAAATCAATTTATATAAAATAAAGTTAAAGTTGTGAAATTAATGAATAAAAGTAAAATGAAAGGTGTGAAAACAAATTATATAAAGTAAAGTCCTGAAATCAATTTATATAAAATTAAAGTTACACAAACTATGACTGCAAAGTCAAAAGTTTTATGGTGTAATTTGTGTTGTGAAGCCTAGGTATGCACATTTATTTTAAAATATGTTTACATAATTTGTTATTGATATATATTCCTTATAAGTTTTTAAAAAGACCTTTATTTATAAATTTATATATCTCCTCAAATATACCAACTTGTTACTGCACTCAATGAAGCAAATTAAAAATTATTAATGATATTAAAAATTGCAAATATTATTAAACATGGTAGAGCATTGTTTTGAATTAGAGTTAAACTATTATCAGAGTTATCTTTGAGCAATTTTAAGTTTTAAAGCTCTGAAACTATTTTTACAATTTTAACTTCTCATATTCTTCACATATTATGCTCCTTTTTAAATAGTAAGTGAAAATAGATAATTATTAAAATTCTAAGCTTCTTAATATTTTTATTTTAAAAATATAAGAAAAATTGAATTGACATGGAATTGTATAATAAGCTATTAGGTGCATTGAGGTTAATGTTAAAAATGTTCATAATTTGTAAAAACTGATCCTAATATTAAACTATCACCCTGCTATTGGTATAAAGAAAGAAAAAGGTTTGATTGTATAATCTATAAATATACAAGTAACTTTAGAAAATATTTCGAGAATTAACATATACGGAAATAAATAATAAAATTTAATTTTATTACCTTTGCATGAATTTTAAAATATCTATTGTATATAATTGATGCTATTAGAAAATAAACATTTGTCTATATAATAAATGCTTTTGCATAAATTTTATAACACTTATTTGGTGTCACACTGGGAAAATAATTAATTGACTTATACTTTAAAATTCTAAAATTATCTCTATTTTTTATCAAAATTGTAATCTTTGCTAAAAATTTATATACAGTCATCAATTTCATGCTTCATGTTTCAGGAATAAAATGCACATATTTAGATAGCATATATTAAGATACAATTTGACCACCACTTGCATTCTCTAACCGTGTTTGTGGGTTCCACGTACAAAAATGCACCTAAAATTTAATATATATAATTAAACGGACCTTGTGAACAAGTTGTTGATAGGGAAATTGCACAACAATTACATTGTTGCTTTTTGCCATTTTAGCAACTTTAGTTCTGTACCATTGACCAAATCAAAGTCAATTGTAGAAGGTACAACTTTTGATAATATAACCTGTTATGCAATGTAATCACCATTAAGTAAGAAGCAAATAACACTTAAGACAGAGAGAGGAGATGAGTAAGTGTGTATGGCTGGGTTTGTTGATATTGATTCTATTACAAGGTTGCTTTGAAGGCTGCTTGAAGCAAGAGAGAGATGCTCTCTTGCTTCTCAAGTCCACTTTCAACAACTACTACTGGCAGTTTGATGACTGGGAGGATGGCATAGGCTGCTGTCAATGGGAGAGTGTTTATTGCAACAACACTACAAGGCGGGTGGAAAATCTCACACTTTCTGGAGCATGGAATGTTGACTCATATGCGGATCATTGGTATCTGAATTTCTCGAATTTCTGAGTCTTTGAACATCTAATGCATCTCGACTTAAGTGCGAATAATATTATCGGTTGTGTTGAACCTGAAGGTAAGTACATATGATACACCTTAGAAGACTCTTTGATTGTTTGAGAAAGTATCAGACTAAGCTGAACCTAGCAAAATGCACATTTGGTGTAAAATCAGGAAAATTGCTAGGATACATGATAAGCTAGAGAGGGATCGAGGTGGATCCTGATAAAGTCCAAGCCATTATAGACATGCCTCCACCCAAAATAGAGAAAGAAGTTTGGGGTTTTCTAGGGAGAATAAACTATATTGCGAGATTCATCTCCTAATTGGTAGCCACTTGTGAGCTAATCTTTAAGCTCCTTCGCAAAAATTAGGAGGCTAAGTGGGATAAAGGATGCCAAGAAGCATTTGATAAGATCAAGCAATACCTTCAAAATCCACCAATTCTGGTCCCACCGATACCAGGAAGACCATTACTAATGTACATGACAATGCATGTAGAGTCAATGGGATGTATGTTGGGGCAGCATGATGAAACTGGAAAAAAAGAGCAAGTGATTTACTACCTCAACAAAAAGTTCACTAATTACGAGTCAAAGTACTCGATGCTTGAAAAAACATGCTGTGCCTTAACATGGGCAGCTCATCGCCTTAGACAATATATGATACGTCATACCACGCTGCTAATTTCAAAAATGGATCCAATTAAATACCTCTTTGAAAAACTTGCCTTAACGGAAAAAATTGCAAGGTGGCATATGTTGCTGTCTCAGTATGATATCCAATATGTTCAGCAAAAGGCAATAAAGGGAAGCATAATCGCCGATCACTTGGCAAAGAATCCTATTCTAAACTAAGAACTTGATCATTTTGAATTCCTTGATGAAAATATCATGACACTCTCAGCGATTAATAAAACAACTAAAGAAGAAAGATGGTCTTTACTATTTGATGGAGCATCCAACATACCGGGGCATGGAATTGGGGCAGCCTTAATATCTCCTAAAAAGAGATGCTACCCCATGACCACCAAGTTATGCTTTGAATGTACAAACAATGTAGCTGAATATGAGGCCTGTGCCATGCATGTTGAAGCAACCCTGAGTTATCAAGTTAACCTATTAGATGTATATGGTGACTTGGCATTAGTAATTCACCAATTGAAAGGGGTATGGGAGACTAGAGATTACAAGTTGATCCCTTATCAGGAGCACATTAGCAAGCTAGCAAAATAGTTTAAAGATATCACCTTCAATCATGTGTCCAGAGAAGAGAATCAGAAGGCAGATGCCTTAGCGATGTTGTTGTCTATGTATCCCATAATGAACGATGACAATCTCCCAAATATCTGCATGAGAAAACTAGAATTCCCTACATATTGTGCAGCTATTGAGGAAGAACCTGATGGAGAATTATGGTATAAAGATATTAAATAATTTATCAAAACTAGGGAGTATCCCACAGGGGCATTAGAAAATGACAAGAGAACTCTGAGGAAATTGGCAATGGTTTTCTTTCTTAGTAGTGAAATCCTTTACAAAGGAAATTATGATATAGTGCTTTTGAGATGCATTGAAGCTAAAGAAGCACAAAAGATGATATAAGAAATTCATGAAGGGGTGTGTGGGACACACATCAATGGCATGCTATGGCTAGAAAAGTCCTAAGAGCAAGATACTACTAGCCAACTATGGAAACAGACTGCATTAATTATGTCAGAAAATGCCATAAATGTCAAATCTATGCAAACAAGATCCACGCATCTCCTTCAGTACTCAATGTACTAGCTTCATCATGGCCATTTGTAATGTGAGGCATGGATGTGATTGGGCCAATTGAACCTAAGGCCTCCAGCAGTCATTGCTTCATCTTAGTAGCAATTGACTATTTCACAAAGTGGGTGGAAGCTACTTCATATAGCAGTGTGACAAAGAACGTGGTTTTAAGATTCCTTAAAAGGGAGATCATATGCAGATATGGCCTTCAAGAAAGGATCATCACTGATAATGCTAGCAATCTCAATAGTAAGATGATGAAAGAAATGTGTGAGAGATTTAAGATAGTTCATCACAACTCAATCTCGTATTGCCCAAAAATATCAAGAGAATTATAGAAAAGATGACTATCACTTATAAAGATTGGCATGAGCTTTTGCCTTTTACCCTCTATGGGTATCGTATGTGAGTTAAAACTTCAACTGGGGCAACCCCATTTTTCTTGGTATATGGAATGGAGGTAGTTTTACCATTTAAAGTGGAGATACCATCTTTAAGAGTACTGATGGAAACCCAACTCGATGAAGCAGAATGGGTTTGAATGTAATACGAGTAATTAAACCTAGTAGAAGGAAAAAGATTGGCAGCTTTGTCTCATGAGTGACTCTATCAAAAAAGAATTATGAGAGCCCATGACAAGAAAGTCCACCAAAGGCAATTTGATAAAGGAGATCTAGTGTTAAAAAGGATCTTGCCAGTCACAAAGGACAATCGCGGCAAATGGTCCCCAAACTATGAAGGACCTTATATAGTAAAAAAGGCATTTTCTGGAGGGGCATTAATCCTTGCAGATATGGATGGTGATGAGCTCCCAAATCTAATAAATGCAGATGCTGTCAAGAAATATTATGCATGATGGACTAAGAGTCTAGACTTGTGATTAGGTGTAGTTGTATCTAGTATTATCTTCAATATACCCAATTACCCTCACTAAAATTCCCTTTTCACTCATATGTGCCTTGTGCTTTGTCCTTCATTTATTAGAACCCTAAAAAAGGATGTAAAACCTGGATTTTTATCAATAAAAGCTTACGTTCTTTCATTTATCCTAATTATTTGTATCTTTCTTATATTTTGTTATAAACATGTATTTGAAACATGATAAGCAGGTAAAAAATCAAATATGTAGTGTTGAAGAATTACATGTTTTAAATTCTAGAGTAAATTACATTAACCTCCCTTGAGATATTTGATTATGACACTCCACCCCATTTTTATTCAAATATTACATTCCACTCTATTTTTACTCAAATATTACACTCTAATCCATTTACTCAAATATTAATTAAAAGAATATATATAAATATTAATAGAATATTCATAAAAAGAATATTAAATTAACATTTTACTCTAATTTTACTTAAAAATTATACTTTGACTTAATTAACTATTTTAAATAATTAATATCTTGATAAACTATGTATTTTTAATCAAAGAATTACATTTATTGTAAGGTATAAATTTAACAATATATGTGATTATGAAAAAAAATTTTAGTACATACAGGTATTTTAGAGATGAGTTTAGTTAGGAAAAAAATGTAGAGTATAATTAGTCTTATTTTTTGCTAACTAAACTCAGCCCCAAGATGACTCTGTTTTTGTACTTATTTTTTTTTTCATAATCACACATATTGTTAAATTTACACATTACAATAAATATAATTATTTTATTAAAAATACATAATTTGTCAAGATATTAGTTATTTAAAATGGTTAATTTAGTCAAAGTATAATTTTTAAACTAGAGTAAAATATTAATTTAATATTTTTTATGAATATTTAGATATATTCTTTTAATTAATATTTGAGTAAATGGAGTAAAGTGTAATATTTGAGTAAAAATGGGGTGGAGTGTCATAATCAAATACCTCAAGGAAAGTTAATGTAATTTACTCTAAATTCTAACAACAAAAAAGAAAAGGTGTGGATTGATCTAGTTGCTTGAGATTAAGCTTCTTTGGCAAACAACTCCTCAACATGATAATGACAAGACTCCACAAAGAAGAAAAACAAACAATAAAGTGCCTTGCCAATAGAGCAAACACTTGAAAGATGCTACATGTTTTGAATGTTGTTCTTCCCATGAGTTCATGGTTGGGAAAGCAAGATGAAGCCGTGAAAATCCTTAATTGATAAAATAATGAAACATCAAATCACTGAACTGCATAAACATGCATTTGCATCTCTACATAAAGATAAGTTTAACTTAGAATGTTTTTCTCAAGATTTCTCTAGGTAAATCATCCTAGAATGGCTTACTCTAGGTTATCAACTTCGAATGGGTTTCTCCAAGTTCTTTACTTCATCACATCCCTAAGGGTGGATCAAGTACCTTTCATGTCCCTATGGATGGATTTAGTACCCTACAATATCCTCATTGGGTGGATAGTTTCAATATCCCCAATGGTGGATTTAGTACCCTTCACAATCCCTGAGGGTAGATCTAGTACCTTTCATATCCCCGACAGTGGATCAAGTACCCTTTATATTCACGATGGTGGATCAAGTACCCTTCACATCCCCTAGGGACATCCCCCACGGTGGATTTAGTACCCTTCACATCCAAGGGTCGATTTAGTATCCTTTGTTGTCCCCATTAAGTGGATAACAGCCCTTTACATTATAGTCTTTTCTGGCCAAAATAGTATCTCTTAACCTTTGCCCATTTTTAGTTCCTAAAAGATGAGCAAAGAAGGGCAATTTGTAAACACTCAATTTTGTTTAGCCCACTTTGTAAAACTTTAACTTAAAATAAAACTAAATTAAATCCAAGAAAATTATAAAAATGAAGATAAATCCAAGAAAAATCAGAAAAATGAAGATAAATCCAAGAAAAATGAAAAAAATAAGGATAAATCCAAGAAAATCAGAAAAATGAAGATAAATCTAAAGAAAATCAAAAAAATGAAAGATAAGAAATAAATAAAAGATAATAAAAGATAGAAAAAGATAAAAACCCAAGAGATAAATAAATTAGATAAATAAAAATTAAAAGATAAAAAGATGAAGCATAAAACAATTAGGAAACACGAATCAAACTAAAAACAAACTTTAAGCTCATAAACTATATAAAAGCCACTCACACTTCACTCCCCAGGGCCTTCTCCATGCACTCTTGAAACCTACTACACACACATGCACTTCACTCTCCACTGCACTCTTGAAGCCCGCTACACACTCTCGAACATGGCACTACACACACACCCCATAAAAAAGAAGAAACATGGAAGGGACTGAGCTTAAGAAAATGAAACTGGAGCCTAAGAAAATGGAGTACCTTCACAGAAGCAAGAGGTTTTCCAAAATTTTTGGGAGGCATTCAATCTAAGAACGAAGCAAGAACCAAGCGTTCCCAGCTCATTCTAGTCACTGCGACCACGGGAGCTTTGAGCATCAACACCGACCGGACTTGCTTACGACCACTCGCTGCAACGTCTTCATCACTTCACTGTCGCCTCGGGGAGTCTCAGTTCGAAATTCCCTTGTTGTTCAATTTCATCATTTCTGCTGCAACATCTTTACTTCACTTTCACGGCACTCACCACTACACCCTTCAGCACTCTCATCTCAAGAAGAAAGCTTCACACTCTCGTAGCCAACACACTCTCGGAAAGAAGAAATAGAAGCAAGAAAACTTAAGCCTACAAAGAAGAGGAATCACCTTTTAACCGGAAAGCATCTTTGTCCATCTCGAGCATGCACGAAAAAGGTGGTCTTGAGAAAGCTTTTAACCAGATCACCTCAACTGCACGTTTTGAGCCTCTTTGCTCTAACGAACGACGAGGTTCGAGCTCCTTCATCAAACGGAGATCCTCATCTTGCCCTCCTTCACAATTCTTGTCCTTGCTCCAAAGAAACCAGTAACTCTGATCGAAGCTTGTTGATGTTGTTCACTATGACTGGACTTTGTTGCTGCACTATTGGCTCGACTTCACCACCTTACCTCCTCGCTGCTTCTATTGTAGTAGAAAAATGTCACTGACAGCTGAAGACCACAGCCGTTCTTGCTTGGAGGTCTAGAAGCTAACGTCGAAAGCTACACCCTAGGACGACATCGCACTCGCGTTGTTGTCGATCTGCGATCCACTCTTGTTTAATTGAAGTTGAAGGTACAGTCACTTAAACCCTATGTTCCTTTCTTTGCAGTTTTTGGGTTACCAAGTTTTTGTAGTGGCTATGAACCGTATCTTGTGCTAGCCGTATTTAGTCCTTCCTTAGTTTTGTTTGAAAGTTTGAATAATGAATATGAGTGATGTAGGTTTTGATCTAGAGAAAAAAGTTTAGTTCTACACCCTTTTATTTAGGGTAAATTTCATATTTTAGGGAAATAAGTTATGTCCTTTTTTAAATAGAAATAAATTATGGATAAATAGTCAATGGGAGACACAAATAATGTTTTTTAAAAAAATCCCAACCTGGAATAGAAAGGAGATTTTTTTAAAACTATTTTTAAAACCCTAGACTAGAATAGGAAAGGGACTTTTTCTCAAAAATTATTTTTATTTAAAAATTCAAATCCGGAATAGGCATGGATTATTTTTAAAATCTTTTTTTAAAACCAACATAAATTAATGAAAGATAAATTAATTAGATTATTTTTGGTACTCAAAGGGCATTTCAGGTGCTAATACCTTCCCTAAAACGTAACCAACCCCTGAACCTAATTTCTATTTATCCTATGCTCAAATGAAATCCTAAGAAATTTTCTTAGGGTGGACAAAAATTTACAATTCCATAAACCTAGGGTTGACTATAGTAATGTTAATTCTAAATATTAATAGCAATTTGTTTGTAGCAAGATCAAAGATTGTTGAATATTTTGATAAAAACGTACCATGCAAGGAAAGGATGAGAGGATAGCCATGGCTAAGTTGACGTAATCAATGAAAGTATTAGAATAATGGGTTAAGATCATGTCCTTCTGTGATTGCTTTTATAGTTGAAAGCAAAGGTGGTCAGGTCTCATACATGAGGATTTTGTCATGGTATGCTTGGCATGACATGTCTGAGAAAAACGTGAATCACAAATTAAAAAGAATTGCATAACAGAACAACCATTGAAGATTGATTTTGACAGTTATTTTATTATCTATTTCAGGCATGTAGGGTGTAATTACAAACTGTAAGTTAATTGATTTGCATAACAATTTGACAAGCTTTCTCCCAGGTATGTTGAGCTACAAATTTATTTTATATCCTTTGTAAACATATTCTGATATGGTATGTCGGTCCAACTGGCATAACTTGTAGCTTGTTGCTAAAGATAAGGTTTCAAGAAGAAATATTTGTGAGAATTGTATATTCGAAGGGCTTTTGAGATGTAAGGATTGACTTGCAGTTCTGCACAGCAAATTCGTAATTAATATATGGGATCATATTACCATGAGTTATCATTCAACTTGACCCATCAAATGAAAATTTCAATTGAGCTAGCCTTATTCATATATTAAGTCGATACATTTTTGCATAAATTTACACCCCTAGCCTCCCCAGACTCTCTAAAAATTGTACCCTAGCCATATAGAGTTTTTAAAATTTTCATGTTGGCCCCCACCAAATCTTTTGAAATTCTGCACATATTCTATAAAAATTTGAAAAATTTTTAGATAACTCTTCTATATTTGACACAAAGAATTTTCAAAATTTTATATTAACGTTCAAATACTTTAAAATCATAAGATTAACTCTTTTTTTAACACTTTTTAAACTCAAACTTTAAATCTTCTTTAAATTTATAAAATAACTTTTCCAATGTCAGTCCTTTCACGTTAGTGCTTATTTTTCAATTATCTTCTACTTCAATTAAGCACATTCATTTACTTTTGAATTCAAGTTACAATTATTTATTTGTTCACTCAATGATTTTTGACGATGTTAAAATTTTAAATTATTATTTATTAAAATATTTTATATTCATTACTTCTTAATTAAATTTCTTTTATAATTTTTCTTTTTACCAAATTAGAAATTAATAGCACTACAAAAAAATATTGTACTGATGACACTTCTATAAAAATTTAAGTTATTAACAGATAATTTATCAATAAAATAAAAAGTTATACTTCGTTTGTTAATATCTTATTTGTTATTTAGAACTTTACTTTTCAATTAATGTAATGGTGCATGCATTGTGAAGAGTGTTTGATTTATTGTTGGACATTGCATTTATACTGCTTTACATGTGTTAATAAATATATACACTGTTTTGTATATGTCTTTTACTAATTAGGTGTATGACATGGTTGGACGTTGTTAGTAGTTGCTGTTTGTGTTACTAATGAGCTTTTGTCTTATTCTATGTGGCAGTGGGGGTTATTATAAAATTTAATGGGCACAATCATGTAGAATAGATATGTCTAATATTAACATTTAGTAAACATAGTGAGGATACTTGCCCCCATAGTGTTATATGTAGGTCCGCCCTTGCTCCTGACAGAGTTAACTATCATCTAATCAGTAATAAAATGCAAGTTCTTTCGGTAGTGTGAATGAGGAGAGTGATGATAACATCAATCATTATCAATCTATATTTTTTAATGTTACTTGCCTTGATTTTGGATTTCACTGGTAGGAGAATATTCAAAAATGTCCAAACAACTTTTTGATATGTGCCAAGGCACACGTATGGATGGGAAGTCAAGTAGCCCTGATCGATGGAGGACGCCATCTTGGAGGAAAACAGCGAAAGCTAAGAATAGCAAAGCCTCCGAGAAGAATGATTCACTTTCACACAAGTGGCTCTATGACCCTTGGAGCGTCCAAGAAGTTGGTAAGATATTTTTATTTAAGGTCAATTTACCTTTTCTCGTGTATTAATAGTTATTTCAATTTGTGTTTCATTATGGTGTAATCCTATTTATTTCCTAGAAGAAGGAATCGAAGTGGTCGATCACTCTTGATGAGGCATTTGTGTAAGCTCATCAATGGAAAGCTAACATGAGATGGATCAACGAGTGTTCTAGGGGCAACATATGTTATATTTTAAGTTTACTCCTTTGCTTGTTTAACTTGAATTATATTTTTTTTTATTTGTGTGCACATTTTAATAAGTAACATGAGTTAATTCATTCTTACTTAATGAGCTAGTTTATATTTATCTCTGATGACTGTAATGATAATTGTAGATTTTATTTTATTTATTTATTTATTTTTATTTTTTATATAAGTATAGATATTTCACTTGCTTAATTGTGAACTCCAATCGTTCAATTTAATTTAATGAAAGGTTCCAAAGGCTTCCACATTACATAATAAAAGACTTCAATGGTCCTAAATAATATAGGATTCCAATGACTCTAAGGGAATAATTTTAAAGAGACTCCAGTGGCCTATTTTTTTTCAAACTTCTCCCTTTTCAAACATTTTTATTGAAGGAGAAACATTACTTCAATTTTTAGGAAATGCTTTTCATACAAATCTCCTTGGAGAAGTTAGGGAATTGAAATAAAAACTTCCTTTCCCATACCTCAACAAGGGAGAACTTTTTCTCACATCAAAAGAATGTGAAACTTATCTAAATGTTACCTTTAAACTTATAGCTATTCTTATTTCTAAAAAGTTTAAAATCTTACAAAACAAGGGTCATGAAAGCAGAGTAGAAGTATCCCTTTCTATGACTTGGGAAAAGTATGAAATTTCATATGGAGCTCGCTCTAGAAGATTGGAAGCTCAACACTACCTATAAGTTTAGAGGTATTTTCTTAATTTCAAAATTGGAGCAAAAACTCTCTTCTCCTTGTTTTGTAAATAATAAATATTTTTTTAAAACTTTAATTCTGACAAGATATTTATAAATAGTTAAATTACAAATAAGCAACACTATAAACACTTTTTAAAACCAAAAAGCAACCAAATACTAATGTGGTACTGAAAGGGCATTGTAGAATATTAATACCTTCCTTATACGTAACTAAATCTTGAACCCATTTTCTATAATGTAGACCACTTTTTTCGATGTCTGATTTCACTATTTTACTTTAAATCGATGGTGATTCTAAATTTTTCTTATTTTCTAAACCTTTTCCCAAAAACATTGTGTTTTCTCCATCGTTGTTGCACACAATGTTGCAACAATAGTTAAGCATTCACTCCCATAACTCTAAAGGTGGGAGGCTAGAGTTTGCTATCATTAAACCCAAAGGTGGCTCTTGAGATGGTAAAGGTTGAGGCCATTCACTCCTATAACCCTCATAATGGTTTTGGGAGTGGCCTTTGCAAAGTTTAAAGAAAAGATCAACAACAAATTAAAGGATGAAGATATATATCAAGTGAAGAAGAGTGAAGATACGCTTAATTCAAATGAGATTCAATAAAGCATTCATGGTAGCTAGCTATCACCAAAGATTGCTAGAAAACATGAGGGAGGCCAGAGTGAGAGAGAGGGGAGAGAAGAGAGGAGAAAATGGTGCTAGTGAGAGGGAGGGGGAAGTCTATAGACTCTCTTATATAATGATTTGATCAATGGCTCAAAGCCCATAGTAAAATTTAAAATTTTTCAAATTTTTTATTGGAAACAAAAATTGGTAGGTAAAACAATTTTAGTAGCAATTTTGCAGCCAATCAAAGACAATTTAAATTTTACTAGCAGCTAAGAATAATTTACTACCCATCAGTTGCCTCGATGCATGGTAGCCAACATTTCAACTTTTTTTACTGTAATTGGCACCCATTGGTTACCCCAATGCATGGTAGCCAACCTTTTAACTTAGGTTGCTAGAAAAATATATTAGCACCTATTGGTTTTTCCAATGCATGGTAGGCAACCATTGGATTTTCCAATGCATGACAATTGATTATCGTAATAGCAACTAAATAATGTCAGTATTATTTTACTAATGGAGCGCATTGCTGGCAGCCATTGCCAACTATTATTTGTAAGATAAAAATTTATCCCATTTTCGATGGATAGCAGTATTACCATTTGCAAAGTCAATGGTTAAATCTTCTTGCCTCTTAGAGGGAAATTGTGTGAAATTTTCTGGAAGGATTACCAATGGATATATCTATTTGAGGGTAAAATTAAACTTTTTTGATTGGCTATATTTGCAACCAAATCCACTGGTAATACTAAATTTGCTTATTTTAATAACGGATGATGCATCCAAAGGAAATTAGGAAATTGTTTGTAGTGTAAAAGAAATTAATTATATGAAGAGAAATTACTAATTCTTTTATTTTAAAGAAGATTATCACTATGCCAAAATTTTAGAATTCTGACGGCTAATACACACTGGTAATATAAGAAATCCATAGGTATAATAAATTTTTGATGGCATTTTTGGCAAATTTGTATCAACCAATTAGTAATGTCCTACGGTTGATATTTATGGTTATTGGTAATATTATTGAATATCCCGATAGCTACTAGTAAAATAAAAATAATAATAATACTAAATTGATTAATTTATCTTAATAATTTATCTTTAGTAATTTAATTTTATCAGTAGATATTATTCCCTTGTAAATAAAAATGTATTTAATGAAGAATTTATTAATTTGGACGGTGAATAAAATCTTTGATAAATTGAGTTAAATTAAAATGCACATGACATTTGAATTTAATTGACAGATATATCTTTTGGTAAAAATAACAAAGTTTATAAATTATCAACAACCGAAGATGCTAGAATTTTTTTTTAGAACAAACTAATAGAAGTATTGAAAATTTTCAACTCTAAATATCATTTCTTATTCATCCTAAAATAATTGTATTGTTAACGATAATTATTTCAAAAGAGATCAATAAGAAAGAACACTCAGAACTAAAAATCTTTGGCACCTTTGTCTGTTTGTCCAAACCTACAAAGTATAACAAACAATTGCATTGGACTTTACTATCAATTAACACCATGCTTGAATCAACAAAGAATTCAAACTTACCCTCATGGATAACAAACAAAATAAAAATTAGTGGCTTAAGGCGGAATCAATTAACACATGCTTGAAATTCGGACTTATAGAAGCTATTTCCATAAACAATCAACAGGGACAAAATTAGCAGCACCAAATCCAATAATCATTAAAAGATAATAGTGAAGAGAGGAGAGGGAAGGAGTAATGGCAAAAAAATACCAATGATCACTGAAGGAAGTTAGAGTGCTAGTGAGCAAGACATGAGAGAGAAGAGAGGAGGTTTGCGGTGCCAATGGGTGAGGGATCATCAGAGGAGGCCTAAGTGACAGTGAGGGAGAGAGGGGAGAGAAAAGGGAAGAACAAAAAGAAGTCTTTAGTGCAATACACATACTTATTTATAAAGGTATTTTACTAGTAGCCTATAGATAGTTAGTAAATTAAAAATTTTCAAAATTTTTAACTGGTGGCTAGATGTGGCAAGTAATAAAATTTGGTATTGTTTACGTAGCCAATCATAGAAATTTTAAGTTTTACTAGCAATTTTAATTGCCAATAAAAAGTAATTTGCAATTGTTGGTGCCCTCAATATAGCATAGCCAACAATTCATCTGTATTTTACCAACTGTATATACTATCAATAAAATTAATGCATACCCTATTGGTTGTTCCAATGCATCATTGGGATTTGTGTGCATTGCTAATTTTACAGACAGTTCTAGTTGCCAATAAAACCATGACATGAAATTTGACTAATTGTACCAGTGGCATAATATGGGTAAAACAATTTAGTGCCATTTTGCAGCCACTTAAAGGCATTCTAATTTATACTAGCAGCCACAATCGCCAGTAAAATTAAGTTGCACCCATTGGCTACCTCAAGGCATGATTTAAACTATTTTTACCTATGATCTTTGTCGCGGGTAAAAATAAAGTAATAACTTTCGTGTCATTTTTGTAGCCAATTGAAATCACTTGAATTTTATTGGCAACCTCAAGAATTAGTGTAATTAAACTATTCATTTTCATTAGCCGTAGCTTATAGCAGCTGCTAAAATTTTTTGGTACATGTTTGCTACCCCGAGTCATACTTAAATTGTGCAGCCACAATCGCCAGTAAAATTAAGTTGCACCCATTGGCTACCTCAAGGCATGATTTAAACTATTTTTACCTATGATCTTTGTCGCGGGTAAAAATAAAGTAATAACTTTCGTGTCATTTTTGTAGCCAATTGAAATCACTTGAATTTTATTGGCAACCTCAAGAATTAGTGTAATTAAACTATTCATTTTCATTAGCCGTAGCTTATAGCAGCTGCTAAAATTTTTTGGTACATGTTTGCTACCCCGAGTCATACTTAAATTGTTCAATTTTTACCTGTGGTTTGTGCCACCAATAAAAATATATGGATAATTTTGATTGCACTTCCAATGGCATAGCCCCCTGATAATATTATTACCTAAAAAAGCAGTTAGTTTACTTGCCTATTAAATCTTTTCACCACTAGGTAGGAATTTGGTGTGTAATTTTCTATTGGTTTTACTAACAATTTTTATTATCCACAGGTAAAATTTTTTTGCTGTCTCGTATATATTCCTTGCATATATTTTTAATAAAATTAAATTCTCTTATTTTTACTAGTGGCTGTCAAAATAATGTGTCAAAAATTGGGAATTTTCTAGCAGTGTATGTGTAAATTCTCAAAACAAATGTGAAATTATGTAATAATTGCAAAATACAAAAAAATGTGAGAGTAATTTACTCTTATAGTCTAAACTCTTAGTTTATAATGAATTGGTTGGTGGAACACAATTTGAATTTTAACTTTATAAAAATAACCTTCATTTCCTTAGAGACGAACAAAGTCAGATAAAAATTAAATTTCTCTTTTACTCCTCCCATGGCTAAATAACCCTTTGGTATTTTTATGTTCTTTAACAATTGTTTATTTACTAATTTTTTTTTTTGTAGTCTATTTTAAATTCTTATAGAGACTAAATATTGTATGCCATGAAATTTTAGAAACCTAATATGTGAAATGATAGTTAAGGCTATGGTCATAAATTGAGGGGTTAGGATAATTTATAAGAGGTTGTTAGGAGCTTTTAGTTGGGCTATGAGTAGAAATTTTATTTGAATTCCTCTTCAGCTTTGACGAATTTGCTATTGTGATTTTCGTGCTGTTATTATACAATAATAAATTTTTTTTCTTGGTAGTTGTCCTCTTATTTATTGAGTACTTATTCATATTAAAATTTAAACTAAAATTTTATTTAAATTTTTTAAATAAATAAAATATGTATGTGACTAATATTATTAATTATTGAAATGCTAATCATATAAACAAAATTTTCAAAATCCAAATTCAATAGGAAACTGCTGACACAAGTATTGAACTGACTTCTACAGCCAAAGATAACGAGTACTTTCAATCATGACCCATTACTTACATATCAGCCTTGCATTTTTCTTTTAATTCTTGCTGGAACAAGAGCTACTTGAACGCACACCCAATCATTCATCTTCTCTAGAAATTGAAAGTAGGCTTGTCTCCATGCACTTTTCAAAATCAAGGTTCCAAAGATTCCCCAAAATCCAATGATGAATCCAAGACTCATACAAACAAAAAATCCAGAGCTTATCAATTTGTCTTCATCCTTCTCAGATTCCTCTCCCGGAATGGTTGTTCCAAGGGTATGATTGTCCAACTTTCCGTCCTCAATGCATCCTTTTCCCAATGGCGGGCCACAAAGCCCGTGGTTTCCCATATATGCAGAAGCATCAAAACTTTGTAACTGGGTGCTTGATGGAATTTTGCCTGACAAGTTGTTGAACGATAAGTTCAAGTAAGCAAGGAAACTCAAATTTGAAAAGCTTGCTGGAATTTTCCCAGATAGAGAGTTACTTGACAAGTCAAGGGATTCTAACAATGTCATTTGACCAAAATTATTGGGAATGAATCCTGTGAGGTTGTTTCTCGAAAGGTTCAAGGAAGGCAGTCCTAACAAATTTGCTATACTGTGAGGAATCCCTCCAATTAATTGATTGTTTGAGAGATCGATACTTCTCATGAGTTCTAGATTTTTACCAAACTCATAATCTTCTCCTTTCCACATTAGTATCGCATTGTCAAAGGAAGAGCCATACACAGTTATTTTACTTGCAGTGAGTGAAAAGCCATATGTCTCATAAGAAGTAACAGTCTTTGAAAGCTCCATATGTGACAACGCAGATATGTTATTGAGGCAATATGGTATATTTCCTGCTATGTTGTTTTGAGAGATGTCCAATATATGGAGATTTTGTAGACTGCATATACTTATAGGTATGGTCCCCTGAAGCATATTGGCCCTTAAGCGCAAAACAATCAAATTTGACAATTTATGGCCAATCCATGTCGGCAACATTCCATGAAGATTATTCTCACCAAAATCAATAAACTGCAACTGTTGACAATGCTCCAAAAAGGGTATCTCACCGGTTAGATTGTTGTCACTTAACTGAATTGTCCTAATATTTTGCAAAGAGCCAGTTGACTTTGGTATTCTCCCCGAGAGATTGTTATGTGCCAAATTTAAACCTTCCAATTTTGGAAATTGTTCCCAACAATCTGGAATTTTGCTAGTGAATAAGTTATTGGAAAGGTCAAGTTGAGATAAGATTGATTGTAATTTCGTACAAAAGAAAGAGAGGGACCCTGAGAACATATTTCTTGAGAGAATCAAGAAAGAACAGTTCAGTTGAAAAAGTGGCAAAGGACCGGACAAATTATTAAAACTGAGATCCACAGCATAGGCATAATCATCAAAAAGAGAAGGTGGCAATTTATTGGGTAAAGAACCATAAATATGATTGTGGGAAAAATTCAAGTATATCAAACTAGAAGATTTTTTCCAAAACCATTGAGGAATTGAATCTGAGATTCCAGCATTTGAAATGTCAAGGAACTGAAGTGCCCTTTGATTTTTAAGCCACACGGGAAAGTGCGGACCCAAAGTGCACGAAGAAGCAAATAAGCCGAATAGTTGAAAAGGTGCAATCCAATCTGGACTCAATTTAAAATGAAGCAAATTTTGGGAGACATCAAAAACTAGTAATCTCGATAGATTGGATAAATTTGCTTCACTTATTACACCACTGAATTGATTGTTGGGTAGAGCTACACCTTCCAATGATGGAAGACGTATAAACTCAGGCAATGGCCCACTCAAGTTGTTATTGCTTAAAGACAAACTGACCAGGTGAGGGAAGTTCCCAAATGATTGTGGAAATAACCCATTCAAACTAGTATTGTCAAGATATAATCTCTCTAGTGATGAAAATCTTGAGAAATCAGGAAATGATCCACTACTGAATGGATTGTCACTTAGATCCAGAAACTTTATAGTATTTTGGGCATAACATAAATTCTGAATTGAGTCACTAAGTTTTCCTCCAACTTCGTTGTCGGACATAAGTAACTCTTCTAAATGAAACATATGCTGAAAGGATTCTGGTATGCCCCCCTCAATTTTGTTTAGTGAAAGATCAAGAAATTCAAGAGAGACCATATTGGCAAAATCATCTAGAATAGGACCTTCCAAGGCATTCTGTGAGAGATCAAGATGAATGAGGACTTTACTGACATTAAGCACCCAAGATAGAATAGAAATACTGAAGTCATTTCCTGAAAGATCAAGGTGTTTAAGAGTAGTGGAAGTGTTCACATGGATAAGAGATTTAGGATAGAAGTGAGGAAGTGAACAAAATGCCAACTTGAGCTCTAATAGAGAAGGGACCTTGCTACTTATTGATGATTGCCAATTTACGGCATGACTTAAATCAACAGCTGTCAAATTAAGGTATTTCAAAGATGAAAGGTGCGAAACCCACTCAAGGTCTGTTGCCGTTAAACCATCATTATGACCAAGGTCTAGAGTTTGCAAATTGGAAAGGTTTTGAAGCTCACGAGGAATGGATCCACTCAACCCATTAAATCCAAGCTTCAAGTCTCTCAATTGACCTAGCGAACCAAGGCACTTTGGGATCTCATGATTGATCGAGTTGTAACTGAGATCCAAGTAAGTAAGATGTTTCAATTCACATATTGAGGGATGTATCTTACCTTCAAGATTTGCACGATGAAGATCCAGCATGGTGACATGACTTGTCATATTATTGCCCGATACTCCTTTCCATTTGCAGCAATCAATTTCTTCTCTCCATGTAGAAAGAATAGCGCTTGATCCTCCAGTGGAACCATGTTTAAACTTGAGAAGAGATTGCCTCTCTGTCTCCATACATCTTATTGTAGGAGAATTTGCTCCACATAAGCAGATGCATAGAAACCCAACCAGAGGTAAGAGGTAGGACTTGTAACTGTTTATGAAGATCGACATGCTTAGAAGTGTATTGGATACTCTAAGCAAGTGCTATTTATAAACACATCTCAGAGCTTCATTTTTTAGTTACCCGATCTTACCCTTTGCGTTACGCACACGGATTTCAACGAAACAAAATTTGAACAATACGCTCCATTGGAAAGCTCTTGAAATTTATAAATCTACCCACATTAAAACGTCATTATTGCTTTTGTCAGACATGGAAAATTGAAACGTCACTCAAGAACTACGGGCCACAGCGATCTTTTCCTTTACTAACTAATATTAAATGTAACGATTCACTATCAAAACAAAAAACTCTTAATTTCCAAAAACAAAGATTATATTTTTTTTCTTTATGCCCAAATTAAAAAATTCGAATGAGACGGACACGTTGTACATTAATGGAATGCACATTTTACTCTGCTTTTTACATAAATTTCTTTTATTTTTTAAAACTTTTTAGTTAAAACAGTAAAATATTTTATTATTTCTACAACTAAAATTATAACAAATTTTTTGTTTAAACTTGGAACGAACATTTTTGTATAAAATTAAATACAAATAAACTTTCCGCAATAAACCAACTATTTTATTATTTCTACAACTAAAATTATAATAAATTTTTATTTAAAAATTTAAATTATTAAATTTAATAAATTATTATAAAAAGAAAAAGGTCTAGAGTTTACAAATTGGAGAGATTTTGGAGCTCACGAGGAATAAATCCACTCAACTGATTAGAACCCAAGCTTCAAGAATGGTGAAAGCACTTCTCTGTTAAAACAGGACAGCACTTCCATGTGACCGAGACATTTACTGACATGTGCTCAGATGATATAACATAAAGGAGCACTCCTATTGGTGCGTCGTTATCCGCATGTTCAACTATGAAAATCTGTACAACTTTTTCAATGCATGGAAAGAGTAATTGTCGGGGCAAGGTGAGTTGTACCAACGTCGCATACACGTCGGTTCTTAATTAATATTAGGATAATTATAATTATTAAAAATAATTTTAAAAAATAAAAAATAAAAAAATTACAATTATAAATAAAATTATAAATATAAAAATAATATTATTTATATAAAAATAAAAGAAAAATTAAATACGCTGTTTCACCTTTTCTTTATTTTTACACATAAATTAAGTATGAAAAAAATATTTTATAAAAGTAGCATTTCCTTTTTTGATTGCTTTGCAAATCTTTTCGAACAATATTTCCTTTGCATCTAATTCTACTCCTTCATTTAAATAAATAATTTAAAATATTATTTAATTGTATATAAAACACAGAAGATATTTTACAATACCTTATTTATAAAAGTATCTTTCAATTATAATTAAAATTATAAATTTCATTTTAATACAAATTAAATTTTACTTTTCATTTTTTGTTTCCAAAACTTTATCAATTAAATCAATTTTAATTTAAAATTTTTAAATTCACTAAATTTATGAAATTATATTTTATTACAAATCAACTCTATAAATTTTTTATTTATAAAATATTTTTATTATAATTTAAATTTTAAATCCCTTTCTATTAAAAATAAAATTCTATTTGTTTTTTTTTTTATACTTCTTACACAAACTTTTTTTTATTTTCAAAACTCATGTAACCTCTTTTATATTTTATAAATACACTATATATAAATTAAATTTGTTATGAACTATCAAAAAAATCCTTCGTAAAGTTATGACAAAATTTTAAAAAATATCTTTATTAGTTGAATAACAAAATTTTTTTAATTTTAAAATCACTATTTATATAAAAATAATCATATGCGAGTATTTTTATAAAAAATTAAATTTATGTATAATGTATAAATAAAATATAAGAGAAATTATTATAAATTTTAAAAAAGAGTGTTTATATAAAAAAATTTAAAATATAAGCAAAGGTAAAATAATTTATGAATGGCATTATATTTTGGAATATTGTGTTTGATGTTTGATGAGTTGTCATTTGGAAAGTAGAATATTTTGTGCAGTGAATATGGACTGCTGCGGGCAGAATTGACTAACGTGGAAAGAACTTCCTAACGCAAAGAAAAGGGTCTTCGTGGAAAATGGCACTGGACTTCGTGGAAATTGGTTAGCAAGTGGAGGAAGTTTGCAGTCGAAACTGACACGTACATATGGTCCGTTTACTCAAACGACTTTATACTGTAAGATTGTATTTATCTTGTATGGCTTAGGATTAAAAACTCATTTCAAATTTTGATAACAACAAGATTTTTAAGTAAAATAATATCAATTATTTTCACACTTTCCAAGTCATTCCATTCAATTTCTGTCATAACCCAGTTATGTATTATCATCACTTTACCCTCAATGACCAAGATCTTCAATATCTTGGGTAGGTGAGCATCCAATTGCAATGGAATTGCAAAAGCACCCATATCAACCTGCCATCTTTGCCGACCTCAAAATATGACATTTTTTTTTTGAAATATTAATTTTACTTATCATCTTTTAATCATTTTGAAAAAAAAAAGAAAAAGAAATAGTGTATCCATATGTAAGCATGATATAAAACAACTCACAGTCATGTATAAATATTTTTATGGTATAACGAGCTTAATCTCTAGGTAATTTACACAGCTTGGTATGTCTCCATTAATTTTATAAATAGGTACCAAAGTGCTCACCCCATCTTCTCTCCACCCAACTGACATTTTTGTAAATCTCTTATTATCTCATTAAATAATTTATTGAGTCAAATTATATTTGTCATTTCTAATCAGTTCGTAATCTCGATACATATGTTATCATGTCCACTAGCTTAATTTATCAGTATTCAATTTTTTGTGGTTTATAATAAAATGTTCTAACATAATTAGTCATTACACAATAGATTTGCAATGTTGTAAAGGATATTCTACTATAATATTTTTATAACATAGTATTTATGTTTCTCATAAAACAGTAATTTAAATAAAAATAAAACTTTTGAAGAGGGTATTATACGCAAGCTAATATTCTGAATTTGCTTTGCTTGTGTATAAAATAGACATAATCTTGTTCATGAAAGGAATGGTAGCCAACATATTAAAATAAGGAGTTCGTAGATTTCTGTTGATCCAAAGGATCGGAACAATACAAATTAATGGAAAAGACTTTATTGATGTTGATCAAAGAAAGCTTTAATGTTATGGTAGATTTTAATTGAATTCGGAGAATAATTCTTTCGGCTGTAAAGGAAATAGACGCTTTGAAATAAGGAGTATACTTTTTGAAACCCAAAGTATAAAGGTGAATAAATTATACGTTGTAATTATTTAATTTTTAAATTTTTTAAATTTTATTATTTATAAAAAGAAATTTAGTTAAATAGATTTTTCATTTAAAAAGTTTAAAAATTTTTTTTTTTTTAAGTGAAGTAGTGCTAACTATTATCATCATTTTCTAAGTAGTTCCATTTAATTTCGTCAAGGCTTGGTAGCATATTATCATCACCTTACCGTCAAAGGTGAAGATCTCTAATGTCTTCAGCAAGTTAACATCTTATTCCAATGGCATACAACAGCACTCATAGCAACCTACAATCTTTGCAGACTGCAAAATATGACATTTTTATCAGTTTTAGGAGCGAAGACACTCGTAATAATTTTGCTAATCATTTTTGTACTGCTTTATGGAGAAAATATGTATTTATATTTAAAGATGACAAAAGTGGCAAGAAAGGGAAGCTATATCATTAGAGCTCTTCAAAGCAATCCAAGAATCACAAATTTCTATCAATCTTTTCAAGAAACTATGCTAGCTCAACATGGTGCTTTGAAGGAAATAACAAAAATTGTTGATTGCTTTGAACAAATGGAACAAACAGTTTTACCAGTTTTTTATGATGTGAATCCATCTGATGTAAAAAAGTAAATTGAGGTTTATGAGAAAGTTTTTTCTCAACATGAAGAAAGATCTAAAGAAAAGGTAAGAGAATGGAAGGCAGCTACGACAAGATTGGCCGAACTCACTGGTTGGAATGTAGAAAATAAGTAAGTAATCTTTCCTTAGTGTCTTACATACAATTAGAAAAGAACTTGCATTGATTTGTGTTCGTTTATTTCTATTTCCTGCTCATGCTTTGTCCAGAAATATTAAATTCATTCATAACTTCCGAGTTAGATTAGGACAGTGTTATATTTTCAATGGACATAACTTTTAAAATAATTAACAAAAAGATTATTATCTTTCACATAATACACATTTTCCTTAAATTTTTTGGCGATGGCTAATTTTGTATTCTTGTCTTCCAATTCTTTTCAGGTTAGAGTCTACAAAATTTGAAGAAATTGTTGAAGAGGTAATAAATAAATTAGGTCACGTGCTTTCAATTCTTATTGATGAACTAGTTGGTTTTGACTCTTGTGCAGAAGCATTAGATAAGCACTTAGCTTTAGGCATGGATGATGCTCGATTTGTAGGATTTGTGGGATGGGTAGAGTAGGAAAGACAATTCTTTTTGCAGCTTTGTATCACAGAATCACTCGCAAATTCCAGGCTCATAGTTTTATTCATGATGTAAGCAAAATTTCTAAAGATAGTGGTCTCATTGTGCACAAGAAAAACTTCTTTGTGAAACACTAGGGGATGAACGTTTGAAGGTACAAGAAATTGTTGAAGGAGCCAGTTGAATAAAAAATACACTGTAACTTAAAGTTCCTTATAGTTCTTGACAATGTTGATTATTCTGATAAATTAGATTACTCAGCTGGTTTGGTGCAGGCAGTAGAATCATCATTACAAGTGCAAATGAACATATCCTTCGAAGACATGAAATATATGAAGTTTACAGGGCTAATCAATTAAATGAAGATAAAGCTCTTCAACTTCTTTATAGAAAAGCATTAAAAAGTGATAAACCCTTGGAAGATTATAAGAAGTTGACTAAACGTGTATTGCAATATGTGAAAGGCTTTCCATTAGCCACTAAAGTATTGCGTTCTTTTTCATTTGGCCAAAAGGTGTCCGAATGGACTAGCACCTTGGATAGACTGTAAGAAATTCTTAAACTAAAGATTATGGATGTGCTTCGAACAAGTTATTGATGGATTAGTTGAACCAGAAAAGGAAATATTTTAGATATTGCTTGTTTCTTTAACAACAAGAAGAAAGCACATGCAAAATATATTTTAGAAAGATGTGAATTTCATCCAGAGATTGGAACGAAAAGTCTAATAGAGAAATCAATTATATCCATTCAAGGTCAAATTATATGGATGCATGACTTGTCGCAAGAATTGGGCAGTAATATTGTACGAGAAAAATCCTCCAACAAGCCTTGAAATTGGAGTAGGTTGTTTTATGAGGATTTTCATCATGTTATAATGGAAAACTAGGTATGTTGTCTTTTAAAAATCATTCCATAAGTTATCAGAATTTCCATTGAACACAATATATATAATTGGAGTAACTCCATTTTTTACATTTCTTGTTAATGCTACTTTTCTAGGGGACAAAATGTGTTGAAGCCATAGTTTTGGATATGAAAGATAAAAAAGAACCTCCTTTATTGAATGCAAAGATTAATAAAAAATGGACAACCTTAGACTACTCATATTGAAAAGGGGAAGTACTTTTCAGAAAACCTCAGTTGTCTTTCTAACCAATTTAAATATTTTTTGTGTCATATGTATCCTTTCAAATATTTGCCATTTAATTGTCATCAACCAAACAAAGTAGTTCACTTGTCCATGCAACTCTGGGAAGGTGCAAAAATAATCTTGATGCTCAAAACTTGAAGGTAAAATATTAATCTCATTTCATTTTGTAAGGTAAATTAGTATACAATAATGACAAATTATCATTTTATTCAAGGTGTAACTAGTTCTCTCCTCTCCAACCCACTTGCCCTTTCACAGCGTTTTCACAATTTGAAAAGCATAGATCTCAGTTCCTCCAACAGTCTTGTTGAGTCACCAGATTTCCGTGAAGTTCCATATCTTGAGTGACTAGATTTTGAAAATTGCACAAAACTATCAGCGTTCCATCTATCAATTGGATGTCTAAAGATGCTTGCTTTGTTGAATTTGTATGGCTGCAAAAGTCTTGTTAGGAATCTTGGATTATTGCTCAACCTTCCACTAAGTATTACTTCATTAGATTAAAAAAATTATTCTGCCAAGGAGAGCAGAGGATTTTATATTTTTAACTACCCCAAGTTGTTTGAGATGGAAATCCACACTAGCTTGGCATTGTCATGGCTAATAAAACTAGTTTAGGGTTGAAAGTTACCTCCCACCCTTTATCTCTCTATCTTTTCTCTCTACAGAAAATCAATATAATTAGCTATCTCTTGTGCCAGGATCCGCATGCCCCCAAAACTGAGTCTTGGCTTAATTTTGTTGTTTCTGGGAATTAGATTCCAAGGTAATTCAACTATCAAAATTCTGAACCTTCTATATGGATAAATTTACCTCCCAATGTGCATCACGGACACAGTAATTGGCTTGGCCTTGCTTTGTGCATAACATTCATGCTATGTGATGCACCAGTAACAGATGTCAAGCATCATATGAAAAGCAAGATTCTAGTTGATATTTATCAAACTTACTTTTCCTATTCTTTACATCTTAGCGTAGCACATGAAATGGCAGTTGGCTTAGATCATCTTTGGCTAACTTATCTATATTGAAACTATTTTTCTCCTGATTCCCAATGGTTGATAGTAAGACCAAACTTTCTTGATGTCAAATTTAAAGCTGAGCCAGGGTTGGAGGTGAAGACATGTGGGTTCTGTTGGGTTTATGGGAGTTGTGTGAAGATCAAGCCAGCTGCAATGTCTGAAAGTATTATGCCAATTAAAGATGATTTAGGGACACAAAACTCAAGTTCCTCTCTTTCTATACCAGATGAATTGGGGATTGATCAGAGTAATAATTGATTGAGATAGTAAATATTTATTTCCATTTTATTCTATCTTAAGGTTTCTGTTTAGGAATGTACTTATCAAATTATAGTTGTACATTTATTCAGGCATTATAGCACTAAAATATTCTGTTTGTTAATGATATCTTTATAATTTGTGTCGTCCAATTTGACCCCGAGAATCATGTTGAAGACAAATGGTGATTCTCTAATTATTACAATGTCCCATCTGGTTACACAAAACAACCTAAATCTATTGTTGCTCAAAGTGAATGGTGCTGAATCAACTTGAATTATTGGCTTATAGTCTTATTATCTTGAACCATGGATGTCAATTACATTTATGATATTAAGATCAATAGCTTTGTGCATTCCTTATGGACATATATGATATTAGATCTTCCATAGTGATGTCATTACTTGACATGGCAACTGTTTTGTTTCGCCAGAAAAGTTTCACTAGTTTTATTGGTTACAACAAAGTAGAGTCACTTAATAATTACCTTGAAATCATTTATTACCATTATACATCTATTCTTCAAAAATTAATTTTGGTTTGACACTCGGATCTTTTGTTGGGTGGTAGGTAAATTTTTTTTTCTTTTTTTGCATTTTTAAAATGTTGATATTAGAAGTTGAATACGTTCATATTAATGTTTACAGGGTCATAGAGAATAATTTGATTAAAGGACCTCTTCCCCCCCGCCTTGAGTGCTTGAATATTTTTCTTTCAAAATTTCTGCAAACTACTTTCTGCAAATAATTTTATAGGGATAATACCAAAAACATTTGACAAGTGATAAGTGCATAATTTTATATTTTTCTTCCCTTTATTCTATAGTTGTTTGAGTTCATTTCTATGTCTTAATATGTTTATTATAGTTCTATTTGTGTTAGGACATGATTTGGCAAGCTTTGGAGATTTTGATTGAAAAGGAGAACTCTTATTTTAATAGGAAACTGACCTCTATGTGGTTTTTAAGGTTTTTGACCATTAAGGAGTTCCAAAATTAAAAAGTGGCATTCAAAGATTTTAAAGTAAACATCCAGAGCTTTTTAAAATGGGTTAGGACCTCCAATTGGAGCTTCAAAGTTAGTGCAACTTCATTTCAAAGTGTGATAAGGATTAAGAATTCTGCCATCTTCTAGGATAAAACTTTATTTCAAAATGACCTAATGTATAAATAAACTTCATTTCAAAGTGTGATGAGGATTAAGAATTCTGCAATCTTTTACAACTTTCATGAAGAGGTCAAGTCCAAATTCTACCATCTTTTGGGACAAAACTTTATTTCCAATTGTGATAAGGATTAAGAATTCTAGAGCAAACCCATTTTGAGAAGACCCATGGGTTTGGGGCAACTTTGTGATATTCAATAGTTGCAATAGAGACCTTTCTTAACTAGGAGACTAAAAGGTGTGACCTAATATATAAATAGACTTCTTAGGATTATTTTATACATCTTCTTCTTCTTCTTCTTCTTGTGACACACACAATCTTGAACACTTGTTTTTGATTTTTCAACATGTCTGGCTAAACTTTTCTTTTCAGTTCATAGGGATATCAATCCCTAAACACATATTGATGTTTTAATTATTTTAGTAAAGTTATTGTTACTCTTTTCTATAAAGTTGCTTATGTTATTCTACATGGAAAGATCATAATATTTTTCTTGATTGGCTTAAATAGCACACTTTAGGTTGATTGAATGAATATCTATTCATAGATCTAGGGATTGTGATATGTAATAGTCCTTTCTTAATCAATGAGTGGCATATAGTGGTTGCAACTATGAATAAATTTTTGTTTAATTCACTGTGAACAACATAACTTATGTTAAATAATTCGAGCTTGTGTGATTGTTGCTTAGATCAAGTTAATCTCTTTATAGTTAATGCTGCCACTACATTAAATCCAAAGAGTTTGTTCTAAGTTGTCTAGGAGTTAGATGCTAGTAAAGACCTTGCTTCATTAGTTACAATTAAGAGAGATTTCATGTAATAGAGCTTATTATTATCTAGGGTTGATAATTTCTTAAGATGGTAGATTAACTTGATCTTAAGTAGTTGCCATTAGTTGTGAGGGTGACATCAAACCTAGAATTGAAGTTGTTTCCATCTAATACTTTCTTCTTCATTTAGATTTGTTTACTTGCTATTGTTTACTTTGCATCCAACCCCCTAATTTGATTTATATTTGTTTAAGAATATTAGTGTTTGATTGCTCGCACTCTCTTCGGGATTGACTCGTACTCACCTTATCTACTTGTTAGTGATTGGTAAAGTATTTATTTTTAGAGTGTTGACAACATGCTACCAAATTTTGGCATTGTTGCTTGGAATGTTTCTCATCAAACTTGATATTTTGATTACTTTAGGAATATTCCATAGTTGCTAGTATCATTAGTGTTTCCATTGTTTGATAGTTTTTTTTTTAATTTTCTTTTATTTTTTGGTATTTACATTGTGCGGTATGTTTTCTTGTGTTTCTTTTTGTAAAACTTCTTGTTTTATGTCAAAGGTACCATTTGAACTTTAGAGAATTTGGGACTTTGTTAGATTAACTAAACAAGTGCAAATGGCCAATAATAGAACTTTGAAGGAGTTCGCTAGTCTTGATTTTAACTTACAACCTTTATGCATAGAATTCCCCATTGTAGATGTAGCTTTTGAACTTAAGTCTAGGTTGATTCACTTACTACCTACTTTTGGTGGCCTTGTAAGTGAGGATCCTAACAAACAGGTAAAGGAATTCCATGTGGTGTGTTCAAGTATAAGGCCAGCTAAAGTGATAGAGAAGCAAATCAAGCTAAGGGCTTTTCCTTTCTCCTTGGCTAATGATGCAAAGGACCGGCTGTACTACCTACCCTCTGGATCCATTACCACATGGAATAAGATGAAAAGGCTATTCTTGGAGAAGTATTTCCTAGTTTCTAAGGTGGCAAACATAAGATAAGAAATTTGTAGTATCCACCAATACAATGGAGAGTTCTTGTATGAATATTAGGAAAGATTAAAGGAATTGTGTGCAAGCTATCCCTGTCACCATATTAGTGACCAACTACTAATTTAACACTTCTATGAAAGGTTGCTTCCTATGGACAGAAACATAATAGATGTAGCCAGTGGTGGAGCATTGCATGGATAAGACTCTTACTGAAGCTAGAAGCCTAATTTCAAATATGGCTACCAACTCACAACAATTTGGCACAAGACACGATGCGACCATCAGAAAGGTCAATGAGATAAGTACTTCTACCCTTTAGTAACAAATTTTTTATCTCACCTCTCTTGTTAGACAAATTGTTTTAGGGAATGTCTAGCAAGTCAAGGCATGCAGCATATGTTCAACAATGGGACATTCTACTAACATGTGCCCCATAATGCTAGATGGATCTAAGAAATAATTGAATGTAGAAGGGGGATTTTTGAGATAGCTAAGAAAATATGATCCTTACTCCAATACATACAATCCTAGGTAGAGAGATTGCCCAAACTTGAGTTATGGGAATAGGCAACCTATGCATAGCTCTTTCTCTAATAAATCACTTGGATTCCAGCAAGGGCAGCAAGCTTTCTAGTCTAAACAATCAGCCCTTTCCAATCCATGTATATGTTTAGAAGATATTGTAAAATCTCTTGCCACTAGCACTCACTAGTTTCAACAAGACACAAAGGCTAGCATCCAGAACTTAAAAAATCAAGTGAGTCAACAAGCCACCACAGTGAGTCATTTAGAGGCACAAGGGTCATGGGATGAATCTAAGAGACAATGCCAATGCCATTACCTTAAGGAGGAGGAAGAAATAGAATGAACTAAAAATTCAAACCCTTGCTGTGTTAATAGAAGAAGAAATTGATTAGAAGACAAAAATTCCACCTACTGTAATTCCCAATCCCTTTGATTCAATTAAAACTAACCCTATTCCCTTCCCAATTAAGAGCAAATCAAAATCAAAGAAGGAGGAGCAAGATAAAGAAATTCTAGAGACATTTTGCAAGGTAGCATTGAATATATCTTTGTTAGAGGCAATTAAACAAGTGCCAACGTATGCAAAATTTCAGAAAGAATTGAGCCCAACAAGCAAAAAATAAAGGGTAAGAAAAGGTAAGTGTGGGGTAAAATGTGTCTGTGATTATTCATAGAAAAATTGCCCCAAAGTGCAAGGATCTAGGTATGTTCACCATCTCATGCAAAATAGGGAATACCAGAATTGAGAGAGCTATGCTAGATTTAGGAGTTTCCATTAATGTTATGCCAAAATCCATTTATGCTTCTTGAAATTTAGGACATCTTAAGGATACTAGTGTTATTGTTCAATTAGCTAATTATACTAATGCTTACCTTGAAGGGGTAGTTAATGATGTGTTATTACAGGTGAACAAATTGGTATTTCCTACTTATTTTTTACATTATGGATATGGATGATGATGGCTTCCTTAACTCTACACCTATCTTATTGGGGAGACCATTCTTGTTGACTACCCAAACAATAATTAATGTTCATGAGGGTATTCTTACCTTAGAGTTTGATGGTGAAGTTGTTTGCTTAAACTTTTATGAGGCTACGTGGTATCTTAGTGATTTTCATTATGTCTATGGTATTAATGTGATTGACTTTGCAACACAAAAAATTTTTGAAAACACAAGCAAAAAAGATCCTTTAAAGGTGGAAGTCACCAAGCTTCTAGAGTTGGAAAAAGAAGAAAAATGTGAGTTGAGTAAGCAACTAAAGGAATGTGTGGCTGAATTGCATTCTTTGACACTAATTCTAAAAAGGTATGTAGCTTTTTCAATTAAATTGCCTAATTCTTACAAGAAACTTCTACCTTTTGTTTTGCAAGCTCCTAATTTAGAGATGAAGCCATTACTTGCCCACCATAGAGAAGTTGGATAACACTTAACATTAAGTTAACAACATTAAACAAAGGTGCTGCTTAGTGGGCAACCCAAGAGTGGCTAGCAAGCCACAACTAGATTTGCTTTCTTTCCCTATCTCTTTTATGTATTCTATGTTCATTATTTGCTTTTTATGTTTACACTTGGAACAATGTAAGTTTTAAGTGTGGGGGAGAGGCATGGGAATTTTCACTTTCAATTCTACATGCTTTTAAGACCTTCAATTTAATTCTGCAATTTTTTTTTATTAATTCTGCAAGTTTTTCAATTATGTGAAAAAATTTTCAAAAATTTTAATTTTTTCCTTAGGCAGCAGATTGGCATGAAAAGATTATATGTTAATTATGTTTTTGAGTACCCAATGATACATAGGAAATTAACTAGGTAATACTTGCTATGACAGACCACTTAGCATACATTGTTGGCAATGCCTTATAAAGTTAAGTCATGTGTGCTTAAGATTTTGTAGCTGATTGAAATGATACTCTTGAGATGCTATGTAAACAAAGTAATGATGCATGATTAGGAAGTGCATGGTTTACCTTGAGACTATTTTTTTTTATGCTAGGCTTAAACTTTGGTTTAAGTAAATAGGGTTGAAACAAAAAAAAAAAAAAAAAAGAGACAAAACAAAAAGAAATAAAAAAAGAGAAGGAAAAAATTTTCCTTATTCTAACCTTAGTTACTGGGGGATTTGACACTACAAGTGTTGACTTTCACATCAAATGGTGACTTAGACACAAGTATGCAGAGCACTTTGATGTTTGTTCCTATTGATTAAATTTTAGGTGCGAATCAAAGAAGAATATTTGCATCTCTCTCATTAAATTGACACCTTAGTTTGCAACTTGATTTTGTAGTAGTAAAAAGGAATGGTTTAGAGGTAAGTATGCATGACTTGGTTGTGTTAGTTATGAGGTTTGCACTAATTTATTGAGAGTACTTGTGGATAGAGATGAAGAGAGTTGAGTATGCTTGATTTCTTTTATTTGACATTATTGCAATTGTAAGATGGGTGTGTCTGTTGAATTAAGAATTGAACATAAATAACTTATGCATTATGATGGTACTCTAAGACATACTATAAGATTTATTATTGCTGAATTCTATTTTGCCCAAGGACAACCAAAAAGTAAGTGTGGAGAAATTTGATAAGTGCATAATTTCATATTTTTCTTCCCTTTATTCTATTGCTTTTCTAGTCTATTTATTGGTCTTAGTATGCTTAATAGAGTCCTATTTGTGTTAGGACATGATTTGGCAAGCTTTGGAGATTTTAATTGAAAGGAGAAGAATTCCTATTTTAATAGGAAACTAACCTCTGTGTTGTTTTAAAGATTTTAAATAATTAAGAAGTTCTAGAATGAAAAAGTAGCCTTTAAAGGTTTTAAAGTATACATCTAGACTTTTCAAAATGGGCTGGATCATCCCAGTTAGAGTTTGTTTGGGCCTCTAATTAGAGCTTCAAAGTTAGTGCAAAATTTGGGGTTTTAGTCCTCAAATTAAGATTCTGCTTGTATAACAGTTAGTATTTTAGTGATATTTGGAGTTAGAAAAGCCCAGTTGAGGTGATTCAAAAGGCTATAGAAAGCTAAGAGAAAGGGATACAACTTTCATAACAAGCCCAAATTCCACCATCTTCTAGGATAAAACTTCGTTTCAAAGTGAAATAAGGATTAAGAATTCTAGAGCAGACTCATTTTCAGAACTTTGTAATATTCAACGGCTGCAATAGACATCTTTCTAAACCATAGACCAAGAGGCATGACCTAATGTATAAATAGACTTCTTAGGATTATTTTATACAACTTCTTCTTCTTTTTCTTACAACACACAATCTAGAACACTTGTTTTTAATTTTTCAACATGTCCGGCTAAGCTTTTCTTTTTAGTTCACGGGGATATCAATCCCTAAACACATGCTGATGGTTTAATTATTTTACTAAAATTATTTCTATTCTTTTCTATGAAGTTGGTTATGTTATTTTGCATTAAAAGGTCATCATATTTTTCTTGATTAGCTTAAATAGAGTGCTTTACGTTGATTGAATAAATATCTATTGCTAGATCTAGGGATTGTGATACATAATAGTCCTTTTCCTAATCATTGAGTGGCACATAGTGGTTATGATTATGGACAAATTCTCATTTTATTCAATGTAAATAACATAACCTAAGTTAAATAATCTAAGCTTTTGTGATTGTTGCTTAGATCAACCTAATCTCTTTATACTTAATGCTATCGCTACATTAAATTTGTAGAGCTTGTTCTAAGTTGTCTTGGAATTAGATGCCAATGAAATGCTTGTTTCATTAGTTACAACTAAGAGCGATTTTGAGCGATAGAGCTTATTATAGTCTACGGTTGATAATTTCATAAGGTGGATTAACTTGATCTTAGGTAGTTGCTATTAGCTGTGAGGGTGACATAAAACTTAGAACTAAAATTATTTCCATCCAATACTTTCTTTTTCATTCAAATTTGTTTACTTGCTATTGTTTACTTTGTATCCAACCCCTCATTTGATTTGTATTTGTTTTAAGAATATCAATATTTGATTGCTTGCACTCTTTGTGGGATCGACTTGTAACTATCCTTTCTACTTGTTAGTGATTGGTAGGGTATTTATTTTTGGAGTGTTGATGGCACACTACCAATAAGCTAGAGAACGTAACTGATTTGTGTGTTATAATGTGATATACATTTGTTATTTTAAGTATTTTGTTGTGTTTAAGTTGAATTCTAAAATTCCTCTTTAAAATGTCTTGTAGTAGGATAGATGGGAATAGATTATCAAGAAGTATACCTAGTTTTATTGGGAATTGAACCAAGCTTAATAAATTGTGAGTCTACTTCATTTTGATTATGTTTGTTCTTAATTTCATTTTTCTATGTTAAGGAATCTTATGTTTCTTTTTAACTGAAAAATTTGACTAAATTGTGAGTTTTGTCTACATACTACACAATGGTTGTGCAGTGTAGTTTTGAATAGAGGTAGACTTCACTTTCATTAATGAGATGTTGTTCCTTTAGGAGAATATCTAATTTGAATGGACCAAAGAATAATTTCCTGATTTGAAGGATCTGTAGAATTTGCAACACTTGGGAGTTGAAATTCCCTTTTTCCCCTATATGTGAGGATTTTTATAATAAAATTGGGCATTTAATGAATTGTTTTCTACACTTTTTATTACTTAGGGTGTTGTTGCTCAATTACTGGTTCCATATTAGAATACATTGGTGGCTTGACGAATTTAACTACTCTATAAGTTGTCTTAAATCGGTATTTTATATCTAATACACGTGGTAATATTTATTAAAGCATTTGATGCTTTCTGCTTTCCTCCTCATTTTGTACACTCTAATAATAGGACAATGGGTTTTGGCTTGTATTTGAAAATTTGAGATGTATGCCAATTTTGAATGTTTGAAATTGAAGATGGATTGCTAACAAAAGTAGAACTATGACTTGTTATATTGTATGCTTTTGTTTTCTTTGATTCTTTTGTTTAGTTTTAGACTAAGTTTCTAAGATCAACGCACACAAACTATCCTTCATAGATGATATCTATTCCCCGTTCCCCCTCTTTTTCTTTTCTGTCCCAAATGTTTGAAAAGATTCATCTATTGCTATATCCATAGTTAGTGTTAATTTATTTTGAAAGGTTAGTTTTGACATTATGAAACAAACCTTAAATCATTACAAATGGGGACAAGTTCAGAGGACTATTTTGATAAAGGTGGGGTTGCACCTTTTAGTAAGCACCATTATCTGAGACATTATGTTGCATTTAAGTGTTTCTAAATGGGTGTGAAAGAGTAGAATTACAAAATTTGTCTAAACCTAAGATTACTTCCCATTAAATTTTACATTTAGGATTTGGTTTGTTTCAGCTTCTTTTTCTTTATCTTTAGAAAGAAAAACAAAACTTCTTTTTCTTGCAGAGACTTGAGTTTCAATAGATTAATTGGTTCAATCCTAGATTCAATTCAAGGCTTAGATGCACTAGATTACTTGTTAGTTAAGACTTGCATATATTAGCGAGAAGATTAGCCGAAAGTTACTATGTGGATTTTCTAGTCACAAATTAATTTCTTGGAATTTGGTTACTTTTTCTTAATTTCTTTAACTTTCTATCATCATAGATGAGATGGATTTTCATCATGGATGAAGACATAGATATATCCCAAGCAGATTGAGTAAGTGCTTTATTAATTATTATTATTTTTATTTGTTGTAACAAATAACATGATTTTTATGTGTCTTTGTTTTATAGGTTTTTTCATATTGTAGACCCTCCTTGTCATCTCTCCAAAGCTGTCCAGTTGAAATTTGATGGCAAAACTACACTTGGATGAACATCAACAATGGGGCCCATCAAGTTTGGTTTAATGCATAGGCAGTTAGTGAAATATCAAATAAAATTTTACTTTCTTTTAATTTAATATATAATCCCTGTGATGCATAATATTGGCTACAAATTTTTGTAGAAGCATTTCAAGTGATTGGAGGTACGTGATCACTAGATACAAAGGAATTGGAAACTCTAATGTGCTACTTTATTAAACGATCTATAGCATATTAGGTTGAGCCTCTGAAGCAACCAAAGTTCATGGACACAACTTTATGTGACAAGATGTGTCAATATCAGGATACTCCTAAGTTTAAGAAGAAATTCAAAATAGGAAAAAAAAATCGGGCTTCTGAAACAAGAGGTTCCTTGCACACTAGTAGTTCCATTACTTCCCTTGAGGTCAAGAGGAAGTTGATAAATTCTTTTATATTAGTTTGTAAAAATTATTTTAGGTGTCTAATGTATTTATTACTCAAATTCAGTATAAGAGTAAAAGGAAGCCATACCACAGGGTTAGTAGAAAGTATATGTGAAGATGCACAGGTGAAAGGAAACCAGCTAGTGGGTGGATGCCTCATCTTAGTAGCTAGCCGTGGGTTTTGAATTTGATTGTTATTTAATTTTTTGATTAAATATTAAGGTTTTCATACTTATGCATTGTTTTAAACATTCTTTTTTTGTAGGATAAAGTTTAATAAATGAAGGAAGCTACTTCTTCATCTCAGTGCACTATTGAGGGTGATGCTCAGATAGACGGTGAATCAACATTGGCAAATGAGTCTAGCCTCCTCTTGATGGCAATTGGAGGTAAGAATAAGAAAGGGAGACTTTATGGACTTAGTAACATAAGTAACATCATATAGGCCTCATCCACTAGTCCATGAACCTCACTTGACCTACTCCACCAACTGAACCTACAAAAAGAGAATCAGGAGTTTAGGATGAGAATGTCACAGACTAAGCATCAGGTCTCCTATGTCATATTAGTGTTGTTTGCTATGTTTGGGATGAACTTTAGTACCTTCATTCCTCCTACAATTGCAGCTCCTCCATTTATTACTCCTCCTGTAGCTGTAACTCCTCCATCTACAGCTCCTTTTGCTACAGTTCCTTTGCCCACAGCTCTTCCTTATGCATTTCTTTGCCCATAGATTCTCCGCCGCAGCTCCATCGCCTCTAGCTTCTCCTGCCAACCTCCTACGCCTGATGATCCACTAGATCAATTAGATTTTGATCTTAAGTGCACTTCATGGACAGTTTGACATTTATGTGTAGTATGAATTTGATAATATTATTGTTACAATTAAATATATATTATTTGTTTTTAATAATATAATAGGCTTTTTTTTTTCAATTTATCAAGTTTGATTGGCCTTTAATATAATACAAATTAAAATTATAGAAATTCCCTAGATTTTGGACAGATTTGCAATAGGATTGTAAATGTAGGAACCCATTTAAGACGGATTTGCAAAGCATTTGTCCGATGACATGTCATATTCAGGATGGATCTGGGACGGATTTCAATCCACGTCTCACGTTTGCAACAGCACTAATTGATATGGTACAAACAATATTAGCTTTGGCTATGGTACTTGTATTAAGCAATTTAATTACAACATTGAGGGTTTGAGTTTTTCCTTTGAAGAATTGTGGTATTTAATTTCGTTAATCAAACATATAGAAATGGGTCAAATAACAAAACAATCATGGCTAGTTTTGGCAGTATGCATTGCGATTATAATAAATAATACTTCTCAATCATGGCTGCTGCAATTATGGAATGCTTCAGTGGACCTTCCAAGCATGGCTTTGCAAGTCCTTCAAAGCAATTATAGAATTAAGTAAGCAATTTGTTTTGCAGAAATCTCTTCGTCAAGTCCTTTTAAAGGGAAGAACTACCACCAAAAAAAAAAAAAAATTTGTCAAATTTGCGTATTAAATATAAAAATTATTTTTACATCTTTTTCTTCCAACTTAAATTTTTAGGAGCATTTGTTTTTCAACTTAATGTTTTGTTTTGCCAAAAAGTTAGTTACAACAAAGTAAAGTCATTTAATAATTACCTAAAAGATCATTTCTACCATTATACATCCATTCTTCAAAAATCAATTTTTGGACAATCATTGTTTTCACAGTAATTCCAAACACACATGTATCCTTCCATAAACCCACTCTGCATGAAAACACTATTAGAAATTAATTGAATACCGTCAAATTATAGTCCATCAATAAAATTTTTATATTATCAGCGAATTTCAGTTGATTATAAGGCAATATACAATAGACGGAAAAAGTAACCGATGCGGTGATATTTTGTTTGTAAAATATACACATGACAGAAAAATAGTACCGACGAAATTACAAATAAAATTTCCACTATAAAAGAATTAATATTTTATGATGATTTTTTAGTGGTGATTTCAAATAACTGCCACTAAAATAAAAAAAATTATAACAATTTAAATTGTTATAAAATTCTTTATGAATGTTATGGTTATAGTTTTAATTATAAAATGAAAATAAATAAGTAAAAACGTTAATGGTGGTTATATCACAATCTAACTGTCACTAAAATAAAATGGCTAATAAACCAACACTTAGCCCTGTGCGGTGCACAGGAAAAAAATAGTAATGTTTCTATTTAATATAATTTATACTTACTTCATATTCTTATTACAAATTACACATGCTAACATCATTTATTAAAAATTACTTATTCAAAAGTTTATTTCTTACATTTTACTTCTCATTGTTATAACAATATATACATAATGATTTGAATTGATTTTGATAAATTAGAGTTGAATTTTGATAGTCAATTTTTTCCTTAAATTATAATAGAGTTTCTTCAACAATGTATTTATCTTCCTCTATATATTGATATTGCCAAACTTGAGTTGGATGTCCATAAAACTTTATTGCTTGTTTATTCCTTTAGAAGATTTTTACATCAGAATATATATTTTACCTTTAGAATTAATATATTGGTGTAAGTTTCCTAACGATTTTTTTTTGGCATGTTTTCAACTGAAAAAATGATTATCATATTATTTCATGTATTTTTTAATATAAATTCTGGGATGTCTAGCATTACTTAAATGACTACATTTCCTTTTTAAAAGATGAATTATATATTTAAGATTGCATGGATAAATTTTGGTGCTTTTGTGCCAAGTCTTGCTTCAAACTTTCAATATTATGTTTAATTTTGCTATATATCCTTTTAAACTATATTTTGGGCAGGTTAATAAAACAACACATATATACATAACTTTATTCTATGATAACAAATCTTATCTATGAATCATTATGAATTGAGATATTTTAAAATGTTAGGTGTATTTTACTTTGCAAAGTGGAAGTGAATTAGAATTCATCACCTCCATATCTAACAACTAAAAATAATTGTAAGACTATTACAATTAGCATTAGGAAACTTTTACTTATACATATGATGTCACAATTACATAGCTAACTTCTCTTCACATGATGTGAATCACGTGGGAGGAAAGTTGTTTCTACATTCTAAACAAATCAAAAACAAAGAAAATTTTTGCCAATTGTAAAAGAACAATAACGTCATTCATGCAAAATAACGTAAATCAATAATTTAAGTGTTTTGTTTAGTTTACAACTCACATTAGCCTAGTTTGTTGTAAATATTAAGGGTGTTTAAAACTAAATAAACTTTATCATATGAATCGAAATCCATAAAATTTGACTAAAAAGGGATCCAAATCGACTCTGATTTGGTTTAGTTTGGCTTAAATTATCCATATCTAATATATAATTCAAACCTAAATTTTTTTTCCATTTAACCGCTTAGAACCATATTGTTCCCTACAGTGGCCAACCATCACAATCACAAACTCATATGGTCAACAAGTTTCCCTACAATTTATTTCTATTATTTCTTTTCACTTAATATTTATATTTATTAGGTATATGTTTTTAGTTTTATTAAATCTTATAATTTAATCAATGTAATTAATAAATTTAATAATTAATATTAATGAAAGCCATCATTAAATATGTTTTTTTATAGAAGTTAAATATTTTTTTCTACATGATATTTAAGCTAAACTCTAAAGCCTTAGAATAACATTTTGTGAGCTTAGTCAATTAGGCCAACTTTAAACTAGTTTATATAAGTAAATTATACAAAAAATATTAATTTAATTTAATATAATGACTAAATTTTATAAAAATAATTGTATAAAATTGTACAATGCAAAGGCCTACATGAAGTCTTTAAAAAATGATTAGTGATTCCTTGTTTACATTATAATATTTTGATATACCTATATGTATTTTTTCATGTTTGAATATTAGTTCATGAAGAAGAAAGACAAGAGAAAAAAGAATAATAATAATAAAAAAAGATTTTTGATTTATTATTCTTATAATCAATGGCCACAGCATTCGTAAATTATATGCCATCAATATGTGTGGTCTCTAACTAACTTATACTAGCATGAACTGTAATTCAACTCAAACATAAGGCCTCCTAGCATTGTACCCAAACCAAACTGAGTGTAAATTGATTTTGATCGGTTTAGGTGGATCAGTTGAAATAAATAATCAGCTAACTCAAGTCATTAACAGTGAATAGAGTGGTAGAACCCTTGAGAGGAGAGCAGTTTGCAGAATATTGTGATATGCAAGAAGAAACTACTTTTGAAGTTGACAATATGGTACAAATCCATCATTTTCAAACAAAAATGTCAATGCAAAAATTGAAACAAAACAAAGGAACAAAAGAGTAAGAGCAAAATTAGAAGCTGCAATTTGAGTATTGTTTGGGAGAAGAATAAGTAAAGACATAGAGGGGTAAATGGAAGTACCTTGAGAGAAGGAAGCAATGAAGACTTGAGGTTGATGAATGGCTGAGAAAGAACATTGGAAGAGCAGCGAGAGAAGCAGATCAACAAAGTTTGTTGAAAGCATGGTAAGATGATGATGCTCTCCATCTTATCTCTAAAGAATTAAGAAGTAGGAAGTGGAGGACATAGTGGGCCATGCAATCTAAAATGTACCATGTTGGTCGTTTTCCCAAGATAAAGATGAAACTTGTTGACCATACGGTCGTGGACAATGTGATACAAGGGTATAAGTGAGCAATATACAGTAAGTTTTGAGTAGTTAATTGAAAAAAAAAACTAGGGTTTGAATTATTAAAAATGGAAATTTAAACCAAGCTAAACCAAATTAGAGTCAATTTGGATATATTTTTAGTTAAATTTGAGTGATTTGGATTTGTATGATAATGTTTGCTCAATTTTGAACACCCTTAATTAATATTTACAACAAACTAAACTATTGTGAGTTGTAACAATCGTAAAGCCTTAACACTCCCTTCAAACTCGATGTCTATGAGTTAGAGTCTTTTTTTTTTTTTTTAATTCTGCAAATCGATACTTAAAATTGCCTTGTTCTGACATGTAACAAAGGATTACCAGACATTTGAATTGTACTTTTAGGTGTCACAGAAGATAATTTGTGGTTTAGGGGAGTGAACTTGTAGATTAAGGAATGACGGAATCCATGTCATTTCAACGATTAGCTAGACTTGCTAAATTCCTATTCACTACTTTTGTACTAGTTCTTCATAATGTACTATGTTTCTTAGAAGATCAAGAGATGAGATTTGAGACAAGATAGAAACAGAATCTAGAAGTGATCATCTAGCTTCCCAAATCAGCATCACAAAATGCTATTATATCTAGATGGTGAGACTTGTAGAATTGGAGACCATGTGTGCATATTCCAACTAGGTTCCTCAATATCCTCTTCACTATCATCTAGCAAATTTTTAGTGAATTTTGCATAATGTGGCACACTTTGTTCACTTAGGAGAATGTAGGCCTAGTTATGGTTGCATACCCCTTACTATGGTCCTATAGAATTGAGGACTTTGCATATACTAGATCACTGCCAAAGGCCTAAAGTCAATGGAGAGCTTGTTGGTTTGAAATTATGCTTTTTAGCTCTACACTGTGGTTCTCTATTGTATTTTATCTGAGATAATGCAAACCTTCATTCTTGGTTTTAGTCACTTGTATTCTAAGGAAATTGTTTTGGAGACCTAGATCTTAATTTAAGAGCAAAGACTTGATTGAGACTTGTGACAAGGTTTATGACCACTTGTTGAGAGGACCTAGTGATGAGTACATTATCCACATTTACCATGACAAAAGAACTGAGTAGGAGTTTTCTTCATGAAAAGTGATGAATCACACTTTGCAGTTTTAAACCCAAAGTTATGCAAGCCAAGCTGATGGAGCATGTTTAAGACCATAAATGGCTTAGTTAAGTTTGAAAACAAGATATGAATTTGCTTCCACAAATCTAAGAGGTTGTATCATAAACAACTCTTTAGTAACATCCTTATTTATAAAAGCATTGTCGATGTCAATGTGATGAATTGGCCAAATATCCTTCTTTAGTTCAATGATCAACACAACAATTATAGAGGTGGATTTGACAATTGGGCTAAAATCTCCTTGAAATATGTTCCTTCTTGTTGCTGAAAGCCTTTGACTATAAGTCTGGCCTTATATTTTAGTAAAGAGCCATTAAAACTCTCTTTGACTATAAAAATCCATTTGCACCTTGTAGCCTTTCCCATTTCAAGCAAAGGGACTATATTCCATGTATTGTCTTGCATTAAAGTCTTATATTCTTTCTGCATTTCAGCCTTATAATGAGGTGGTAATTGTGCCTTAACTTCTAAGTCTAGCTCCTTAAAGGTTATGTAAACCTTAGGCTTCTTGATGCCTGCTTCTAGTAATCATGGCATGAGTGAAGGTTATAGAAGTGAAGCACAATAGGGAAGAGTTTAAGCTGTTCAAGTTCCATTGAATTTGTTGTTCTACCTTGGAAGGCTCTAATGCCATGTTTGATTATTAGCTAATGAAGAAGGAAGGCAAGCAAAAGAAGAAGGCCTAAAAATAAAAATAAACTTTCTAATTAGAGCATGCCCTAATCTAAAATGTCACGTATCTAAAATAAAATTGATTTAGGTACCAGTCTTGGTCATCAAAAATTTTAGTCGTTGCTATCCTTTTATGCATAGATGCAAGTGATTTGTTGCCATGCATTTTTTTTTTTTTTGAAGTGGATTTGTGACCATGTTGCTGATAATAACTTTTAATATTAATTTTTAGCTGTATTCTAACTACCATTTGGCCCTTGATAGCTATCATCATCTCTATGATAGCAATTATTGACATGCAATGCAAACATGAATGAAAAAATGAATGATTTTGAAAATGGACTTAGGAGTAGAAAAAATGGAATTGCCACCAACTTAGATTAAAATGGTGAAGTTAGACAATGAAGAAAATGTTCTACATAATAAAAAATGGGTTTGGGGGTTAGTTACATGTAGGAAAGTTATTAACACCCCTACAATACCCTTTCAATACCACATTAGTGTTTTGTTACTTTTTGGTTTCAGAATTATGCTTTTTGTTTTGTAAAACAAATTTATTATGTTTTTGGGATTTTGTTGTCCAACTATTGGTTTTGTATGTAATCAAGCAACATCCATGATTAATACCATTAGTGATGGCATTTAGCCATTCCTATGGAAAGGAAGGATTCAATGCCTAGTTTATCTAGGTCTTACATCAAAAGCTTATGCCTAACTTGACTAGGGCTTGCTTAGTTCATGTGAGTTTGAAAAAGGGTATCTAGTTGACTAAGGTTTTCACAAGTACTTTTAAGTTTTTTGGTATGAGGGTGATTCTCATTAATCATGTCAAAGGAACCATGCCAGTTAATTGATTAAGTTCATAACACTATTTTCCTTAAGACAGTTAGATAGCAGCTAGTTGACTAGCAACCTCTTTTTATTCATTGTTAGGAAGAATCTAAGTTTTGAGAAATAGCAAGGTCATGGTCAAAAAGTTTGAAAGAGATTGTGATTCTTCATAATTATGCTAGAGGGACCACACCAGTTGATTGACTAAGCCCGTAATGCCATTACCCTTGAGGCAATAGAAAAGTGGCTGGTTAACTGACAACCTTCCTATCATCATTTGGCGAGAATCGAGGTTTGAAGGAGACTGTTTAAAAGAAGCGAGATCAAGGGATCTTGGGGGTGGTAGTATTCTTTATAATCATGTCAAAGGAACTATGTCAGTTAACTGACTAGGCCCATAATGTGCTATCCTCAGGATGAGGGAAGAGTGGCCAGTTAAGTGATAACCCTCCTATTATCCTTCATTTAGGAGGAAACCAAGTTTGGAAGACCAAACTATAGCTAAAAGAGATAAAATACAGATTGTGATTCTTTATAATTATGTCAGATGAACCATGCCAATTGACTAATTAGGTCCATAATGCAATTACCTTTGAGATAATAAGAAAGTAGCCAATTAAATGATAAACCTCTTATTTCTGTCATTGAGAGAAGCTTGGTTTAACAGGAAAAGGATATCATGAGGTCAAGATGAGAAGAGCAAGTACAAACCCCTTCCACTTAGATTTCAGTTGGCATTGTGCAAAGGACAATTTTATTTTTTAAAAAACTTGGAAAGTCTCGGATTTGTCACACTCCAACTTGATAAACATTGAACAATGATATTCTTTATCAAAGAAAAGGGAGAGTCCATAAGAATAGAGATCATACAATGAGAGGTAGATGTCAACAATATATCTTTAAAGAAAAGAGAGAGTCCCACAAGAATAGGGAATATGCACTGAGGGGGTCAATTACATACACAAAATCTATTCAATATAGTAAGCAAGCATGATGCCCTATACTAGGTTCATACTTGAATGCTATTTTTGGAAGTCCTAATTGAATAATCAAATAAGCTTCAAATTTTTTGTAAAAATTAAAAAGGGTTCCCAAGACACTAACATTTTTCCAAGAAAAATCCCCAATCAAATAAGTTTTTTAAAGTAAGTAGGTTTTCTAGTCAGCACCCAATTTGGAGTCATTGAAAAGACTAATTCAAAAAGTGAACTTAAAAAACTCCTTTCACCTAAAATTTTTATACAATCAAGATGACATGTGATATTACTAATATACAAAAATTTAGAACAAATGGAGTTCAATAATGTTGAAAACCAAAGTGAAAAATTTTCAGACATAACATATGACTGCTGTCTAGATAGTGAGTGAACGTCAATTACTCTAGACATAAAAAGAGTTCATTTTACCCCAAATTTTGTATACAATAAATCCAACACAAGGATTATCAACCCCACAAAGAATCACACTATTTATAACTTACTTGCAATTTTAAATCAAATTAGTCCTCGGGCTGGAGGGAGATCACTTCAATACAAGGTAGCTAGAAAAAGAAAGTTAGAAACCATAGCAAATCAGCCCAAAATGATTTAAAATTTTTATGTGATAACATATAAAATATGAAGACCACAAAAATTTACATTATTCTAAACTCATTTGTTACATCAAATTAATTTAATCCTATGGTTGTATAAAATACACATCATCACAAGACAATTAGGAAGAAAAATTTAGCAACCTTACCGAATTAGCCTAGAATGAATTTAAAGGAGATGATGACACATCCAAAATAATATTCACAAAATTTAACAACAAATGAAGTTAATTTGGATACTAAATTAAGCACTAATCAGAGGCATCTTCACTAGTATACTAAATAAGATAGTTTATGACAATAATTTCAAAATTCATATCAAATGAACTCATAATGCTTTTAAAATTTTATAAGGACATGCTAACACATGAGAAGTCATGATTAATTCATAAAAATGGAGTTCATTTAGATATTTAAACAAGCTCAAACATCCAACACATTCACTAATGTGCCAACGCAGGATAGCTTATGAAAACCATTTTGAAATCCATACCAAATGTACTCCAAATGCCTCAATTTTTTTTTTTTTGGGTAAACCTAGGATATCCCCTAGCCAGTAGTTAGAGAATAATCACTTGAGGTATAGAGATCACCAAAGTGGGTTTTGCCTTTTCCAACAAAGCCTTTTTCTATACACACGGCCTAGATCAAACCCAGGACAACATGTTTAAAGGACCTAACCATCTACCAATTGTATCAGGCCTTGTTAGCAATGCCTCAAAATTTTTACTGGAACATGATGGAATATGAAAGATCATTGCCACAAAAATTCATTAAAAATAGAGTTCATTTGCTTCTCCAATTAATTCCAAACAACCAATAGAATAGTTAAGAATTAACACAGTAGTAGATTTTCTACTTAATATTTTGTCAAATATCTTGAAGGCAACTCTGACACATTTGTTTGCAAAATTAAAATCAAGGTATAGCTCAGCAAGTAAAAGATAGAGTTGCAACCAAAATCAAAAGGATTGAAAGGATTTAAGATTTAGAAACTTAGAGTGAACTTCTTTCTCCTTCTTCCCTTCTTATCTTCCCATTCACTCTTCTCTGCCTTTCTTCTTCTCTTCATGTGTCTCTCTCTCTTCTACAAAATAGGCCTCCTCTTCCCTCATATCCCTCCCTATTGAGATGTTTGTGTGAGTGTGTGAAGTTGAGTGACCAAAATGAGGCCTCACTTTCTTTTGTATTATTTTCTTTCTCTTCTTTGCTCTTTTACTTTCTTTTCTTTTTCTTTTAATATTCCTTATGTGTTGCTTTATTACCAATATGTGTGTTATTTTGTTTATATTGATTCATTTTTAATTTTATGTTATTTATTTTGGTAAGATGAAATTAGGTATTTACAATAGTAATAAACTAGTTGTCTAGATGTTCTACAAACTTGGCAAATTACACTTTATCTTGCGAATTAAATTTGTTCCTCTTCCTCTATTTCTTCCATATGAATCCCTTCCTCCATGTCCTCCTTGAACGTTGAAGTGTTGACTATACAAAGGGTTTAGACCAATTTTCTTTTCCTTAGTTAGAGAGTGCGTGGCAATAACAGCTAAGGTTGAATGAAGTCCCTTGTTGTGCTTCTCAAATAGGGCTTATTAGTAGGAATGACTCTATATATCTCCTCTCTTGTGTTTCAATCTTTCCTAGACTTGGTGTGTTGTATCACACCCTACCACATGCGAGAATTGATTCTGCAGCTTGTAGCCTTTAATAGCTACCAAGACTAGTTACTATAGCAAGAAGTTGTGATGATGTCAAGCTTGATTGAGATGGCATGTGAGATTCAACCACCATAGAATGGGAACAATAAGGGTAAATGAGATGATACAATCGCATTTGGCCCGAATCAAATTTAGGGTTGCCTTTGAAGAATGGACCTTATATTAGGTGTACAATGTGTGTTGCATTTTTATGTACATATGTTTTATTCTGTTGCATATGTTGTAAATGTGTGCCTGATAGAAAATTTTCAAATGGCTAGCTAGTGTGAAAAATGTTTTTTTGGGCGGGGGAAGTGGGAAATGGAATAAGGAATGTTTTAGTTTCCTCCCTATTTAGGAGCAAAAAGATTATAACTAAATCTAAAGGTCTATGATTTTCTTTTTTTAAACCAAAGGATAAGTTTATTCATATGTTTTTCCTACAGAATTTGGTAAACACAACCTATAGGGTCAACGCATGCAAAATGCAAAATGAATTATGGTTAATACTTAATAAAATAAAAAAATAATATAGGGATGATTAACAAAACTCCCAAGGTGCTGCATTTCACATCCAGCATGAAGTACTACCAGACAAGCTGAGCTAGTGGGACTTGTTGTGTTTATTTTTGCAATGATCCCACCTACTTATATAAAATAATGGTTGAACTCTAAAATTTACCATGACAAAATATAGTAGTCACTATAAGAAAAATATGATTTTGTGATGGAATTTGCAATGCACAAAAATTCTGTCTCAATTTTGATCAATTTTGCAATAAATCAATTAGAACAAATTTTTTTCATAATTTTGTAATCAATTTGCAGTCAAAATTTTTGTCTCAATTAATTGTATTACATCACAAATTTATCTCTAAATGCACATATATGTTTCATCAAAAAAGAAAAACTTTGTAGGACAAAAATTATGACAAATTTGCCACTGAAAAAATATATTCCTTTTCAAAGGACAAATTTTGTTAAAAAAATATAAGAAACCATCGCAGATTCAATTCAGTTACTACTTCTTCTTTTTCTTCATCTACTCCTCATCCCTCTTCTCCTCATACTCTCTCTGAGAAAAAATTCTTTGTTGTTGCCACTATGAGCTCTTCTTAGGGCTGGCATCGCCATTCAAGGGTTGAGCAAGAGCCTTGTTGCGGTTTCAGGCTCTTGGGTGATATTTGAAAATTCCACCAAAAAAGGGAACTGCAAGTTAAGGACATTGAGGTCGAGTGCAACTTGCTAGTGGCTAGGCTTTGTTTGGTTGCTATGGAAGTGCATGAAAAATGGAATGCGGCAAATATTGAACCTGTGACAGTTGAGAACTTGAGATAGCGTTGCAAGGTGTAGCATGTTGTTTTGTTGTGTGTTTGACTTTCAAGGTTTAGTATTAAAATGGTTAAACTAGACATACATGAAGTTTTGGAGATGTCATGGCTAGTATAATTTGCATTCAGTCCATGTGATTCCAAAAGAATGAATTGAGTAGAACTATATTTTTCGCATTGTAGTTATATGTGGTGAATTAACAACTAAATATGCTAATGGCACATTACTATAACATTGTAAAAATATTGTTTTATTCATTTATTTGTGTGTTGGAAGGAAAAAAGGCAGAAGCATATTAGAAAATACTTGTGCCTTTTATTCTTCAAACATTCTAAGAAATTCTTGAACGTTTCCAATCAAATCCTAATAGCATATTTTATGACTTTTGAAGGCATCTTCTAAAACACGCAAGTAGTACTACTTACCTCACTCTTGAAAACTTACTTTAGGAGATTTGTAATTTGTTATAAAAATTAATGACCTAGTCTTTGCATGAACATTATGTTCTGTTGCAATTCATAAAAGAGTTAGTAAGCTTTTGAGTTAGCAATGCTGTCCTTAATATATATTTTGTCTGATGGTAGGAATTGGGGTGCTTTAAATGTTATTTAAAATTAGGTGTTTAAGTAATAAGGTTTAGAAGAAACTAATTTGATGGTTTTTATCTAAAGACTACTTCTTGCCTATAGCTTATTTGCGAAAATGTCAATGCCACTCTTGTGGGTTGTATTACTAAGCTGTAGGCGTTTGTAGGCTGTTTACTTCTAGAAAGCATTCCTACCATGTTCCGAAGTAATAGAACTTCTAAGGGCCGCTATCAAAGGTATGGCATTTTATTTTGAAGTAATTGCCTTTGAATTTGCTTTCATTCAAATATGTAGCTGTCCATTTGCATGCGGTCCTTGGTTGCTGAGATTTGGTCTTGCCATTTGTCCATTCTTTGGCTGAAGGTACAAGTTGTGAACTTGGGTGTACTAAATTTATGTTAATATGTAATTATCAAACCACTTTCTTTGTAATTATATTCAATCTTACTAATGCCTATAAATTTGAAATTAAATTCTTTAATTTCATACCTAACATTCAGATATACTTGCAAAATTATTATAATTACTAATCAAAAGTACTAGCTACACGAGCATACCAATAAAATACAACATTTATATACACAGATGATAAAACAATTAATGTTGTGTTTTAAATTTTAAAACTTTAAAATCTGTTTTCTTAAATATTCATAGCCAATTAAATCAAAGCATGTTAAATACTTATTAAACTATCATGTATGATTCATACAAAAAAAAAATTATAAAATTTTTGAAATAAAATTTATGGCAAAATTTAGCTTTTATCGTTTGATCACATCTAAAGTTATCGATTTAGTTTAGTTACCCTCAAGTACTACAAGTATACCACGCATAAAAGTTGCATAATATTATCGACTAAGTTGGTTGCAAATTCTTTTTTTCACACTGACAGTCTGAATAAAAAAATGAATTAAAATTTAAACAAATTAAACCGACTTAAGATGAGTTTTGTTCTGACTAATACATTTTCTTATGTTAACTAGTGTCTAAGTTGAGTATGTTAGGCTTGATTGCTTTAACTTTGATATATTTAGCAAAAAATATATTTATTTAGATATTTTCACCCTTTTTTTCTTAGTTTAAAATTGATTTTTGGAAAAGACAGCATGAACATACCAATAGACTCTAACTATACTAGGTAGACCATTTCTCTTCAAATTAAGTCTACCTAAGCATCTCATCTTAGGGTTAGCATGAGAATATATCCATGCTCAATCTTAAAATTCGTCGTAGGAAGATCAATAAGTTTTGATTTGCTTTCTAAAAATGATGATTTTTGAAGGGATTATGAAAACATGGGTGAACTTTTTAGAGGTGATAAATAGGTCATTTTCCTTGGAATAGGACTTAAAATGTTGCCTTTTCTCAAGATTAATCATAAGTGACTCCTTATTTGACCATTAATCTATCATAGAAGAGCTTACCATTTTTGTCAAGGTAGGTTTGCAAAGGCAAGGGAAATAAAACGAACCATTTGATGGTCTAAAACCATTTTACCAACATGTTTGTGTAAAAAATTAGTGCATGACTACCAAACGGGAAAGTGGTGGCTAGTCATTACCAAGTATACTTAATCTGAATTGCTTACGACTCAAGAAGCATGAGATTCAAATCATGAAAAAATTTGCAAGCCACTATGACAATATGACTATATGACCTCTTAACTTCTACCAAGCAAAGATTTCATGACATTTAATTCATAAGTGAAATCAAGGGCTATAAGCTTGAAATGCAATGCAAGCAAATGCGATTGAAATAAGCATGCATGCAAAAAATGTCCCAAGTTCATCCAAAACTTTAAGCCTCAATCTGAACATTGTCCTTTGCAAGTCTCAATTAAATAAGCCGATGAGGTTCAAAAATTCTGAGAAAATTAAGAAAGTATGCTAAGATACTAAATACATCTTCCATGATTATTACTTTCCACAAAAACATGTCCCATTAATACAGTTTTTTATGCAAATGGGCTGCTCTAGTCAGCAAGTCCAATCCAGAGTCACTAGGAAGATTAATTCTGAAAGTAAACCTAATGGGCTCTTTTTGCTTTGAACTTTTTCTAAAACTAAGATAACATATAGTTTAACTTGCACACCAAAAATCAGATCAAAAGGATTCCACTAAAGTGAAAAAGTTTTGGACACTGCAAAAATATTGTCTGGACAGCGAGAGGAATTCAGTTATCTCGTGTAGTAAAAGAACTCATTTTGAAGCAAATTTCACATGCAAGATAGGAGGCATATGGTTTATCAATCCCACAGAAAATCAAAGCATTTGGAAACCGTTTACTATTTTAAATCACATTAATCTTAGGGCTACTCAGAATGAACCCCAACACGGGGCAGCTGAAAAGAAACAAATGGGAAACCTAAGTAAATCATCTTAGATTGATCCAACACTTTTGTACAGATATGCTAACACATGAAGAATTGACCTACAAAATTTCATGAGAAATGAATCACGCTTGCACAAATACAGACAGCGGGCACATACAGTCAAATTGTATTCAAACTGTCAACCTTTAACCAAGAGGGAAATAATCCTATTGTGAAATTCTAAATAGGCACAAAGACTGCCCATTAAAGCCATTATGACTACAACCAAACCATATATGTCTGGGTGCTCCATCTTTCTACAGCAGAAAACTTCACAAAAGAAAACTTATGGGTAGGCAAAAAATCTAGTGAAACCAGTCCAACCTGCCCCAAACCTGAAAGAAAGGAAATTTGGATTAGGTTAGAGTGGGGTAAAATAAATATACTATAACATTTCGGGTTAATATGGGTTATTTTTTATGGGACTGGGGTTTAATTTTTTCATTGTTGGGTTGCCGTAGCAATCCAACAAATATACATATATAGGTTTGGCAATTTCCTTCTTTTGTGGTCTTCATTATTGATCTATTTATTTTATCATCTAATACGGTGACATTGAAAGGTTAGTCATTATGTTACTCGATATTCTAGAAATTTATAGTGTATACTTATACAAAATACATGTCCAACTTATGACAGGGTAGCCCTATAGGAGTGTTGATGCTTTCTGATAATTTGACATTAATAATTATTGTATCTACTATAATTTTTCAATTTCATTTATGACATTCCAAAAACTTTTTGTGTATACCATTACCAATTTTCTTATATAATGAAAACTTTTGTTTATTGATGTTGTCGCAAACTACTAGGTATATCAATAGTTTTTCTTATAAATGTGCTTTGTAATATTATAGAATATAAGTACAACGGCTCAAATGATTGCTCTTTGGGAAATAAAGTGATAGGAGTAAGATAGAACCAAACATGCTAATTAGGTTGATCCTTCTCTCTCAACCCAACCCAACCCAAATGAAGGGTTTGGGTTTAAACAAATTAAGATAAATTTGCCTCAACCCAAACCGCCTCACCTAATGCCCACCACTAAGAAAACTCTATTCAAACATGATTATAAAGGCAAGAAGCACAAAGAACCAAAATTCAATTAGCACAGATTCATGATGGGCCAAGCAAGAGTAACAATAGTAATATGACTAAGTTTAAATGATAGCAATCAAAATAAAATGACCAGAAGAAAGAACAATAATGGTAAAGATATAAACAGCCCCAAAACCTTACTGATAGAAAGTATGAAGCAAAGCAAGGAAATAAATAAGGATTATTAATTCTCAAAACCAATGAGTGAGACCTTGCATATCTCTTGATACCAGTCAAAATAACAGCACATAGTCTTTAATAAAAGGAAGCACCAAGTACAGATAACTATCGTAATCAATTAAGAATCATAGGACTCTAGAAGCAAGTGAGACTAGGCATAACATGATAAATACTACTAAAAGCTAAGGATATTAGCTATAAAAGATGTTAAACAAAAAGAAACAGCAGCTGCAAGTGGATAACATCAAAATTATTAAAGGAAATGCCATAGCATAAGTGAAGACCCAGGGGTATTAAAAGCTCCAACCAAAACACGGACAGAATTCAGCCACTAAAGAACCACAAGGCGACTAAAAAGAAGCAATCTGCAAGGGGTAGAAACGGTCCCATTATTTATAATCCAAGGAAATTCGCCAAACAAAAATAGGGTAAAAGAAGAAGAACCCATCACCTATAGAAACTATTTCGCATATAAAGGACAAGCACAAATACATCTATGCGTATTATGACCAGAATTTCAAATTTGCACATGAATAATGAAATAACAGATAGTGCTTCAAGGGAAAGGATCTTAAATTTAATTCACTCAGCAGACCTTATTTCTAGAAATAAAGAAATTACCCAAAATGCTTAACTGATCCTTTTTATGTAGAAGATTATGAAGACCCACATGATGAACTTGAAACCGTCCCATATCCCCAGAATTGATAATAGACCATTTTATCAGCACAAAGTAAGATAGAACAATAGGCATTGGCCAAAAGGCGATAATATATTGAAACAAATTTCTCTAAACATTAGAAGATAACTAAAAGGAAGACAGACAATGAATAATCAGAGATATGAAAACAGAGAGTAATATATGGGCACATCAAATCATAAATGCAGAGAAACAAGAGCAAACATATCTCGCGATCCCAATCCAAACAGATGCTTCCAAGCCCACCAATAATGTAGAACTAAAGAATTGGGAATGGTACTCACCTTGGTGACAGATTATGCTCTAATCCTGAGTAAATGAAATCCAAATTCAGGGAAAGCCTCAGGTTACAGATGAATCCTGCAAAGGGGAAGGGGTGAGCAGAAACCAAAATGTCTCCCTCCTTTTAAGCTCCAGACCGGAGAGGAGCCTCAGTATAAGCTGTCATCATCTTCTCAAGTCCACCGTCCGATTGTGATTTAGAGCCATACCTGCGTATCCAAACTGTTTTCTTTCCACATTTCATTCTTTTTCCGCTGCATTCTCGTGCCCTCTCCCCCTGTCGGTGCGCGTGTGTGAAATCTAAGTGTGGAACCCCCCTTGCTGTTACTCCTTATCCTCTCTTTTCTCCATTGTAGCCGGCTGGGCCCCCGTCTCTCCTCCTTTTGTTTTATTTCTTTATTTTTCATTTTATGTCTTTGTCATTTTGTTTTTACTCTATTAGGTTATTATCTCATTTTGTTTTTATTCTTTTTATTCTTTTTTCCTTTATAAAAATATATTAAATAAATTAAAAAATTATTAATCTTAATTTAAAACTTTGAACAAAATTTAATGTCTAAATTAAAAAAATATTATTATTTTTACATTGAATAATTTAAGTTAAGGAATTGGTTAAAAAAAAAACCAATGATAATGGCTTTCCTCAAAATGTAAAAGACATGTTATTTTAAATGCAGATAAATACTTCCATTTCAAAAGTTATTTCAAGAACAATACATAAAATTCAAGATTTTACATATTTAATTAGATAAAATAGACTAACAATTAATAAATTGGTATGCTAAGAGTTGAAACACACACATTACAAACCATAATTCAAATGAATGCATTAACAATAAGTTCAATCCAAGTTAAATTAATTCAAGCATAAAGACAGAAAGGCCCAAATCATAGTAATCCTCACTCTCATTTTCTAACTACAATTTCATTTAAATCTCTTTCTCTCTTTTTTGGTGAACATATCTCTCTCTTTTTTTAATTTTGGAAACTCTTATACATTTTAAAACACATTATGAGCTTCTCAAATTTCGATTTTCATTTTTTTTTTAAAACAAAAGCGGATACAAAACTTATATTGGAACCATGTCAAAACTTTTTCTTAAGAACAAATAAATATAGCCGGCTTGAACATGGGTGTGATTTTTACTAAAGCTATCAAACAGGCTGGTTGAGTCCCATTTGGATTTTGTGCTAAAAAAGTTTAGATTTTTTTAAATAAAAAAATTTGAACTTAACTCAAATCCTACAAAGCTGACAATTAAATGAGTTAACCTTGTGACTTGACTCCCACTAGTTCTAAACTTAAATCTGAATTTAAATTTAAATTTAAATTTACATTTAAATCTAATCCTGAATCTAATTTAAACTTAAATTATAAATTAATATTTTATATTTAGGATTTCTAAATTATTAAAATAAGTATAAACTTACAAAATTTTTATTCTTCAACAATAAATTTTTATTACATTATTTTGATTTTAATTCTAATATTATTTGATAATTGTTATTCTTCATTTTTTTTAAAATTTTGATTCTTTGTTATTAAAATTTTCAATTTTTTTTTATACTAAGAGTTACGAATCCTTTAATATTAATTAACAATCACTCAACTTTAAATAAATTAAACATATCATTTTGTAAATACTCAAAAATCCAGTAAATAGAGCAAGAACATAAAAAATCTAATTTTTCTTTTCAGTACTAGGAGTTATCCATTTCCTCTGAAAATCCCTCCATTTGGTTAGATTGGGAACTACCTTTCCATATATCCCTTTAGCCTTTACCTCTAACCAGCGGCACTTTGCAACTGATGGTTAGAAAACAAATAAAAAATAAAAATACTTGAGCAATTAAATAGTAATATTTTTTTCAAGAAGAAAAGTAATTGAATATTATGATTTTATAGTCTAATTTAAAAAATTAATAAATTTAATAATTTAATATTTTTAAATTTAAAATTTTTAAATAAATATTTAATAAAATTTTACTTATAAGAATAATAATTTTTTTAAAAATATTTTGAGCTACAATTCTCCCATTTTCTTACTTTTGGGCCTTGAGCCTAAGTTATTGTCAGAGGAGGCCTTTGCTCAACCTCAAAGCTCCTATGAATATCTCGTCTTCGTCATCATTCTCAAAGGATTAGTGCCGCAGCATATGGAAATCATAAGCAGCAACTGCATCTAAAGCATAGCAAATACGGAAATCAAAACCCAGTATTACGCAGTATTTCTGTTTAACAAAGGGAAGAACCACGCAAGATATGACATTACCTCCCAAAAAAAAAGAGTTGAATTGGGTCTTTTCTAAGAAAAAAAGAGCGGATTGACTCATCAGGCCTTTAGATTAAAATTTTATAAATTTAATTCATAATTTTTTTTCAAACAGATCAAACAATTAAACCGTAATTAACCGCTTGTTTTGTCTTTCAGGACCCCTCATTCATGTTTAGTCCCCCTTTGTGTTTCTTTATTTTCTTTTCCTTTTCTTTTGTTGTGTATTATTTAAAAACTAATCCTTTGGTCTCCAGCAAGAGCCCAAACCTAAAACCTTTTGTTTTTTTTTTCTTTTTATGTTTTTTGCTTTTTATAAAAATAAACTATGTAAACTAAAAATCATTTACAATTTTATTTTAGAATTCTAAACAAAATTAAGTGCCTATAATAATCAAGTTAAGTACATTTCATTTAAAACAGCATATATGATTGATGATTCTTCAAATAGTGTTGGTTTATTTTAATTTTAATTAGTTTATATTACTGGTGTTAGTTCATTTAGGACTCTCTTTTTTGTGTGTTTTCAACTAAAAAATGATTACCATATCGTTTGACATATTTTTTAGTATAAATTTTCTTAATATCTTAATTAAGTGACTACATTTCTTTATTGAAAGATAAAGGATATTTTGAAGATTTTTGCATGGATAAGTTTTGGTGTTTTTGTGCCAAGTCTTGCCTCAAACTTCCAGTAGTATTTTTAATATTGCTACAAATCTTGGGCTTGTTAATAAAACAACACATATATACACAACATTATTCAATGATAACCAATCTTATCTATGAGCCATTATCAATTGAGATCCTTTAAAATATTGCATATGCTTTACTTTATAAAATGTAAGTGAATTAAAATTCATTACCTCCATATCTACCTATTAGAAATAATTTTAAGAATGTTACAATTAGTATTAGGAAAGTTTTACTTATAAATATAATGTCACAATTATATTGATAATTTGTCTTTGCTTCAGTCATGCATGTGAGAGGAGAACTGCAGCATATACTTTACTTTTCAAGTCACCATACAATTATTTGCTATAGTCCCATCCAATTTTATTGTCTCTATCAAGGAAATTATATGCATAGAAAAAATGTGAATAAATGGCTTTGGATTCCAACTCATCCTAATTTTGTTTTCTTAAAAATTTAAAATTTTAAAGTTTTGATGGAAGTCATATCATTTAGATTCAACTCATTAGAAAATTTCTCCATTACGCTGCTAAATGTTACCCCACATATGACTATTTTTTTTTTTTCTTTTGAAAACTATGTTTGGCTTGCAACTCATCCCAATTCCAATTTGTACAAAATCTTTCCTAAATGCTTTCATGGAAGTCAAATGATTGATGCCATAAGAAATTCATTCCAAAATTCCTTAATTTTGTTAGGTCTATACAATTCAAATATTATTAATATGACAATTTATGCATAAGTTGCAAGAAACAAATTGTATGCAAATTATATAATGTTTTTTCATTTTGAATATTTAGATATCTTGGATAGATCAGTGCGTCATCTTTAAGTTACATGGACGAGAGGGTGAAGACAAAGAAAATGTAGTTGAGGGTTCATTTGCCATTACTTTGCTACTCATCGTCCTTTCATGTGCATCATTTCCAGCCAATTGTGTTGTTTCTATCAAGGAAATATTGCACACTACACCTAAATGTTGTTGCATTCTCGTGCTCTCTCCTTTCTTAACTATAGTTTCATTTAAATTCCTCTCTTTTTGTTTTTGGTCAACAAATATCTCTCTTTTTTAATTTGGGAAACTCTTATGCGCTTCAAAACAGGTTCTGAGCTTCCTTGTTGATCTTCGAAATTCCGATTCTTTTCTTTCTAAAAGAAAAGTTGGCCCAAAACTAGTATTGGCCTTGGTCATAATCCTGTCAAAACTTTTTCTTAAAAAATATGTGTAGCTGACCTCATTAAGGGTGTGTTTCTGCTGTGCGGACACCGCACTCCTGTTTAATCCTACTTTGTCCTTTTTTTGATTTCTTTTTCTTTTTGTTGTGTTTTATTGAAAAACTAATCCTTTGAGCTCCGCCCACGGCCCAAACCTAATACCTTTTGTTTCGGTTTTTTTTTTTCCTGCCTTTGTTTTAGTTTAGGCTGGACCAAACCCCAACACTTTTTCTCTTTTTTTTCGTTTGGCTTTTTACTAAAGTAAATTATGTAAAGTAAAAATATTTATAATTTTTTAATTTAGAATTTAGGACAAAATTAAGTTTCTATAATAGTTAAATATATTTTATCAAAAAAGGTGTGTATTGGTTGATGGTTCTTCAAATAGTGTTGGCTTATTTAATTTTAATTAGTTCATATTATTGGTGTTAGTTTACTTAGGATTTTTTTTGTGCTTTTTGAACTAAAAAATGATTAACATATCAATTTGACATATTTTTTAATATAAATTTTAGAATGTCTAAGATTGCATGGATAAGTTTCGGTGTTATTGTGCCAAGTCTTGCTTCAAACTTTCGATATTGTTTTTAATATTGCAATAAATCCTTGTGAACAATATTTTGGGCTTGTTAATAAAACAATACATGTGTACACAACATTATTCTATGGTAATGAATCTTAGCTATGAATCATTATGAATTGAAATCCTCTAAAATATTATGTATATTTTACTTTAAAAAGTGCAAGTGAATTAAAATTCATTACTTCCATATCTACATATTAAAAATAATTGTAAAAATATTATAATTTGTATTAGGAAAATTTATAAAGATAACGTCACAATTATATTGCTAGCTTCTCTTCACTTGAGTCATGCATGTGGGAGAAACATTGTGGCATAGACTTTACTTTCTAAGCCATCGCTCAATTATTTGTTATAGTCCCATCCAATTTTGTGGTTTATATCAAGAGAATTACATGCATAGAAAAAGTGTCAATGGGTGGCTTTGGATTCCAACTCATCCTATTTTTGTTTCCTTAAAATTTTAAAATTTTAAAGCTTTGATTGAAGTCATATTATTGAGATTCAACTCATTCAAAAATTCCTCAATTATGTTGCTTAATGTTACCCCACAAATGACTTTTTTTTCTTTTGAAAACTATGTTTGGGTTGCAACTCATCCCAATTCCAATTTGTACAAAGCTTTCATGGAAGTCATATGATTGATGTCCTAAGAAATTCATTCCAAAATTTCCTAATTTTGCTAGGTTCATTAAATTCAAATACTATTATATGACAATGTATGCATAAATTGTAAAAAAACATTGTACACAAATTATTTTTTCTTTCCATTTTGAATATTTAGATATTTTAAAATAGATCAGCTTGTCTTTTCTAAGTTACTTACATAGGTGAGGGGGTGAAGATCAAGAAAACGTAGTTGAGGGTTCATTTGCCATTACTTTTCTAGTCGTCACCCTTTCATGTGCTTCATTTCCATCCAATTGTGTTTCTTTTGTCAAGGAAATTACACACTACACTTACATGTTGTTACTTTCTGCCATATTTGCAACTTTAGTTCTGCACCACACCATACTTGTCACAATCTTTTTTTTATTACAATATTTCTTGCCATCAAATCCTCAGCTTTTATCACTCTAATTTTCTATCAATTCTTGACCCAACAAATCAAAACCATGATTGAAACATTTGTGATCAGAAATGAAGTAATTTTTTGAAAAAGAAAATATTATGTGGGATGAATTCAAATGCAAAGAAAAATCCATGTAATGTGTAGAACAATGGATGATGCCGAAGTAAGTTTGATATAATAGTAGCTAAAGTAGTGGACTTCTTGAACTTTTTACCCTAAGTTTTTCTAATTTTGAAAAAAAGAAGAAAAGGAAAGAATTATGTGATTACAAAAAGAAAATTAATAGAAGTATGAATAAGAAATCTTATAGGAAAGAAAAAGATATTATTTGATAGAGAAGAAATGAAATTTTTGATAGAGAAAAAAATATTGTAAATAGTGAGCTTTCTTGGATGAGAGAGTGAGCTACACCATCGGACAAGAAAAGCTCCTTGGGTGATTATTATTGGGGAAGTATGAAAGGTACCTATGGTATGTTAAATTGATTGTGTGGGATTTTTATGTCACAATCAATTTAAGCTTGAAATTGTACATATGGTTTGTGAAAATGTTACCATTAAAAATGTATGAAAAGTCCTATGCTATGCATATATTGTTTTGACATTTTTTAGAGGCTTAGATTGTGGATGTATTGAGATTTTAATTTTTTAGAGGAATTAACTTATTAAATAGTGGATAGATTATAAAATGTGGACATACACTAAAGGACTAATTTATGTTATATCTTTGAGTTATTTTAATTAGTTGATTTTTTTGGTGTAAGTTTAATATAAATTTTAGAATATCTACCATTACTTAAATGGCTACATATCTTCTTTGAAAGATAAATGATATGTTTAAGATTACATGGATAAGTTTTGGTGTTTTTATTCCAAGTCTTGCTTCAAATCATACTTAATGAAATATTGATAACAACTTTGAGACAATATTTTTGTTGCTTTATTTTTATTTTTAATTATTGATTTTTAGTAATGGTCATTTAGCAAGCAAAAAAAATGTATAAGAATACCATGTAATTAATATGGCCAAGTTGAAAACTAGAAGCTGTGAATTTCATTAATTTAAAGTCATTATCTAATTAGGTAGTGTCTCGTTGATGATTTAATATTTTTAATAAAATTGTTTTATATTGATTTTAATTAGTTTTCCTTTTGTAATTTAAATTGTGATTTTTAAATAATCTATTGATAACTGATTAGATTGCCATAACTTAAATTGTTGTTTTATGTTATTTTGCACAACTTATGTCATTGTTATTTATATTTATATTATAATAATCCAAAAAGTTTATTGTTTTTATTTTCTTAGAATATATAAAATTTTTAGAAGTAAATGTAATTACTAGGTTATTCTAGTTCTTTAAATTTTATATTACAAGTTTCTTAAAATTATAACGCAGAAATTATATAAATTATTAAGATTACTTATTCTTCATACACTAATTAAAAAAAAAAAAAAAACTAACAAGGTGCTGTTCTATTCGAAGCATATAGATTTTGATCACGTTTTTGCTATTAATATACAAGAGTTCAAATCTTGGAGAAGACTCTTGATAGGAAGGAAAAAAACCATTAATGCTCATATTCCCAAATGGTTGTCCACTTGACTGTCATTAAGTTCACCAAAAAAAAAGAACTACTCACAATATCAAGTAGTTCATGACCTAACAAACAGGCAGCATGATTGAAATGTTTTTGGTTAAGAAGAAATAATAAATATTTTCAAAAATGAAATATAATATACGTGGGATGAATTCAAAAGACGAAGAAATACCCTACATAACGTATTGAACAAGGTAGTTGATAGCAAAAGTCAATTAAAATAGATTGTTAGGTGCTTTTTTTTTTTTCATCACAAAACGTAAGCACGTTATGCAATGTAATAAGCAATAATAAAGAGGGAAACAAGTTACATATTCAATGATTGCACATTAAATTTTAAACATAATATATTTATACATTTTGAACGTACCATCTTATCTTTCCATAAATCATGCATTGTGTTGACCTGGCCTTTTAAGAAACGTTTAGGAGGGGATGAAGACCTAGAAAACTTAGGGGAAAAGGTTGATTTGCCTCTAATTTATTATATGCAATGAGTTCAAAATACAAAGAAAGACCCATGTAACATATATAACAGTGGTTTATAAAAAACTCAATTGTCATAGAGGATATCAAGTGAATATGATCAAATAAGATAGGACAGTATAACAGTGTATCTTAAGAGTGGATTTCTCAGTTATTTTTGTTCCTGCTAAAGATTATTAAATAAATTTTATTTTGAAAAAATTGTGCTATTCTCACAAAATTATTTTTACTATATTGTCATATAAGATAAATAAATATTGTTTGTATTTATTGTGAGTAGCAATGTGGTGAGAATAATTAGTTAAATATATTTTTGTATTTTGAAATATTTTTTACTGATTGAAGGCATGGTAATTAAATCACTTAAATACACTTAAGATCCTATATTTGAACTCAAATATTAAAGCAAAAAAACTTTAACCTTATGTTTGGTTGGAGGAATATGAAGGGGTAAGGAGTGATTGTAACTAAAATCCCTTGTTTGGTTCAAATTTTTGGATAGGAGAGGAGGGAAAATAAGAGGTCCCAAATCCCTTCTCTCTCCATTCTAACTCCCCTCCAAAAGTGAGAGAATTTGGAAGGGAGAAAAATTTCATTAAAAATTTTAAACTATGATGATCAAATAATCCTCAATTATCTTTTTTAATTCTAAAATTACTTTTATCTCTATAACTTAACAATCATCTTTCTTTAAAAAAGTATTATAGTGCATTACCTTCTAATTTAAAATCTCTCCTTTTCCTAACCAAATAAGGGGAGAGAAAATATGTAATGTTAGTCAGTATAATTTACTAATTATATATTATTTTTTATAATTCATTGGATTATGATTTACGGACTTCAATTTTGTACTCATAATTAGTTAATATCATGTCAGACACACTAATGAAAGGAGCTATTTTTTTGGTGAAGGTATTAGTTGTTGCAGTTTGTAAAGCTATTTCACCAATAAAAAATATTTATACAACATTGTTATATCATAAGAAATCTTATCTGTGAATCATTATGAATTGAGCTCCTTTAAAATGATGGATGTATTTTACTTTAAGTGAATTAGAATTCATCACCTCCATAACTACCTGTTAGAAATAATTGTAAGTATATTACAATTAGTATTAAGAAGCTTATATGATGTCATAGTTACAAACCTAGCTTGTTTTCACTTGAGTCATGTGAAAGGAAAATTGTGGTGTAGACTTAACTTTCCAAGTCACCACTTAGTCATTTGCTATAGTCCCATCCAAATCTGTTATCCCTATCAAGGAAATTACATACACAAAAAAGTGTGGATACCAATTTTAGATTCTAACTCACCCCAATTCCTTTTCATTAAAAATTTAGAGTTTTTAAAGCTTTGATAGAAGTCACACATTTAGACCCAATTCATTCGAGAATTTCCTCAATTAGGTTGGTGTATCCCACATATCACAACTTTCTCATGATTGAAACATTTGTGGTTAAGAAAAAATAATACTTTCAAAAGTAAAACATCAAATACGTGGGATGAATTCAAACAGCAAAGAAAGACCCCATGTAACATATTGAACGGGGTGGTTGAGGGCAAAAGAGAATTGAAATAGATTGTTAGGTACATTTTTCTCATCATAAAAGGCAAGCATGATATGCAATGGTAAAGAGGGAAATAAGTTATATATTCAGTAATTATGAATTAATTTTTAAAACTAATATATTTGTGTATTATGGACACATTATCTTATTTTGTTATAAATCATGTATTGTGTTAACTTGGTCTTTTAAAGAACGTATGGGAGGCAATGAAGAAAACATAAGAAAAGTTTCATTTGCTTTAAATGTGCTGAATGCTAGCCACCATGGACTCATTTGTTCAAGTCCCATCCAATTATTCATGTAAGCTTTGCAATTGAGAAGAGAAAATAGTTTTAGAAAAGTAAGATATGGGATGAGTTCAAAAGACCAAGAAAGACTCCATGTAACGTGTACAATGGTGGTTGATATCAAAGTCAATTGTAGTAGAGGACCACAAGTGAATATGATAGAATAAGATAGGATAACCTGTAAAATGGTGTATCTTAAGAGTTGGTTTCTTTGTTATTGTTTTTTTAACTAAAGATTACCATACAATCCTTATTTTGAGGAAAAAATTTGGAAGAATATGCTATTGAAAATAGAAAATTATTTTCACTATATTGTCTTACAAAATATACATTTTGTATTTATTTATTGTGCATGTCAATGTTGTTAGAATAATTAGGTGGCGTATACTTTTTGATTTGAAATTTTTTTTTGTTATTGGAGATATAGAAATCACATAAGCACACACAAAATTTTGAATTTAAATTTAGATACTTAAGGAAAAAATTCCCATGATAATATCGTATATTATTGCATCATTAAATTTGGAATATATAATATTACTCAATCTAATTTATCAATTATATATTATTCTTTATAATTTATCGCATTATGATTTACAGACTTCAATTCTCTACTCACAATTAATTAGTGTCATGGCAAACTAACTAATATATGAAAGGAGCTATTCTATTTGAGAAGATATTAGCTACTGTAGTTTGTAAAGTTATTTCACCAATGAAAAAAATCAGTACTGAGAAAAGAAAAAGGTTAAATGTTGTTGTGTAGCCAACACCATAAAGAAAGGATTGAATCTCACCTTTCACTGGGGAGAGAGAATACATTATATGAATAAAATTGTTTTAATTTGGTGAAGTTAATTTCAGCTACTGATATATAGAAATTCGTAGCTACTACCTTCCCTTTCTATTCATAACGTTATTATGTTTGATTATAGATGGACATATTAGGAAGGTTAAATGCAGTAACCAAACAACTGACTAAAATTGAATTTTAATGGGTTTGATTCAAGCTCATCTGTTTTGTTCTATTTACAACACCGTTACCTTTATTTATGTGTATATTCTTGCGTTGACTAAGTGTATAAGTTGCATATGTTAGGAGTTAAGAGTTCATTTAATGTAACTTCAATAATTACCAATTAATGTAACTTTAACAATTGGCTCTCAAGTTTAAAAAAGTATAATTATGATTACTTAATAAAAAGTTATTGGTTGTAGTTTAGAGATACCTTGGTTGCTGGTTAAAGTTATTGGTTGCAATTTAGAGCTGATGAAAATTAAAAATTATGTAAGTTAAAAATTGAATTAACATAGAATTATATAATAAGCTATCAGGAGTACCAAGATTAATGTTAAAAGTTTTTATAATTTGTAAAAACTCATCCTAATTTTAAACCATCACCCTACCATTGGTATCAAGAAAGGAAAAGATTTGATTGTACAATCTATACATATACAAGTAACTTTGGAGAATATTTTGGAATTAACATACACGAAAATAATAGTAAAATTTAATTTTATTACTTTTGCATGAATTTTAAAATATTTATTGTATATAATTGATGCTATTAAAAAATAAATATGGGTTTGTATAAATTTTATAACATTTATTTGGTGTCACATTGGCAAAATAATTGCATTGACTTATACTCTAAAATTTTAAAGTTGCCTCTATTTGTTTATCAAAAATTGTAATCTTTGTTGAAAATTTATGTACGGCCATTAATCTCATGCTTCATGTTTCAGGAATAAAATATACATATTCAGATAGCATTTATTAAGATACAATTTGAATGCCACTTGCATTCTCTAACGTGTGTTGGTGGTTTCCACATAGAAAAATGCGCATAAAATTTAATATAATAATTAAACAGACCTTGTGAAGGAGATAGGGAAAGTGCACAACACTTACATTGTTGTTTTTTGCACTTTAGCAACTATTGTTCTATACCATTGACCAAGTCAAAGGCAATTGTAGAAGATACAATTTTTCAAAAATCATACTAAATTTATCTCCGTCGAGAAAGCTACACAAAATAGTTGAATTGTTGCTTTATATTATTTTGCATTAATGTGGTCATTGTTATTCATATTTATATTATAATCAGGAAAAAAATTGTTGTTTTTTATTTGTTTAGAAAATAGAAAATCTTTACAAGTGGGAAGCAGATGTAATTACTGCATTATTGTAATTTTTTAAATTTAAAATTATAAGTTTCTTATGATTATAATGCATAGATTATATAAATTATTTAGATTACTTATTCTTCACACATTATTAAAAAATAGCAATCGATAAGGTATTAGTTTATAGGAAGCATGTTGATTTTAGATGAACTTTATCTATCAATGTAGAAAGATTTATTAAAAAATGGTTAATATTGTAACTCTCAAATGGTTGCTCACTTGATCACTATTGAATTCAAAAGAAATAATGTAAAAAAAAAATCACATTTTCAAGAAAGTTCATGACCCAACAAACACGGAGCTTGATTGAAACTCTTGTGGTTAAGAAGAAACAAAATTTTCAAAAATGAAATATCACATATATATGTGGGATAAATTCAAACCACAAAGAAAGATCTCATGCAACGTGTTGAATAGGGTGGTTGACCGCAAAAGTCAATTGAAATAAATTGTTTGGTATTTTTTTCTCTACATATTCTTAGACAAAGACCCCATGTAACTTAATGTGTTGACCTAGTCTTTTAAAGAACGTATGGGAGGGGATAAGATTAAGAAAACGTAGGAAAAGGTTCACTTGCTTTAAATATATCATATGGGATGAGATTGAAAGATAAAGAAAGACTCCATGTAATATGTATAATGATGGTTGATAACAAAGTCAATTGTAATAGAGTACAACAAATGAATATGACAGAATGAGATAGGACAACGTTTAGAACGGTGTATCTTGAGAGTTGGTTTCTTTGTAATTGCTTTTTTTCCTACTAAAGATTATCACACAATTTTTTTAAAAAAAAAAATTGTGCTATTCTCATAATATTATTTCTACTATATTGTAATAACCTATTCATAATGTCATAACAAGGATTAAAATTATTATGCGACCAAGTTAAGTACATTTCATTTAGAAGAGTTTGTACTAATTGAGGATTCTTCAAATAGTGTTGGATTATTTTAATTAGTTGATATTTTTGGTGTAAGTTTAATATCAATTCTAGAATGTCTAGCATTACTAAAGTGACTACATTTCTTTATCGAAATTTAAGTTACATGTTTAAGATTGTGTGGATAAGTTTTGGTGCTTCAAAATTCCGATATTATTATTAATGTTGTGATGTATCCTTTTAAAACTATGTTTTGAGCTTGTTAATAAAACAACACATATATACATAATTTTACTATATGGTAACAGATCTTATGTATGAATTATTATGAATTTAGATTCTCTAAAATATTGAGTGAATAATTAATACTCTACAAAGTATAAGTGAATTAAAATTCATCACCTCCATATCTACCCATTAGAAATAATTGTAAGAATATTAGAATTAGTATTAGGAAACTTTTACTTATATAGATGATGTCAAAATTACATAGCTAACATGTCTTCTCATGAGTCATGTGGGAGGAAAATTATGGCGTAGACTTGATTTTCCAAGTCACTGCTTAGTCATTTGGTGCATTGCCATCTAATTCTGTTATTTCTATTAAAGAAATTACATACATCAAAAAATAGTGTAAATGGGTGGCTTTGGATTCCAACTCATCCCAATTCCTTATCATCAAACATTTAAGTCATATCATTTAGACCTAACTCATTCAAGAATTCTCAATTACGTTGGTAAATGGTACCCCACAGATCACTATTGTCTCATCATTAAAGGCAAGCATGCTATGCAATGTAATGAGCAATAATAAACAAGAAAATAAGTTACATATTTAATAATTATACATTAAAAATAATATATTTATATATTTTGGATACACCATCTTTTTTTCAAAAATCACATTATTTGACTTAATTTTTTGAAAAACATATAAAACAAGATAAAAATTTAAAAATAAATAATTATTTATTTATCATAAATATATATTTATTTATAATATATTTAAAAAAATTATTGTGTAGACTTAACTTTCTAAATCACCACTGCATCATTTGCTTTAATCCCATCTAAGGTATTGATAAATTCATATCAATTAACATAAAGTAAAGATAAAAGTTTATATTAAGCAAAGTTAAAGTCATGCCTAAAATTTTTGCTTTATATTATTCTGAATGAATGATGTTATTGTTCTTCATATTTATATTATAATTAGTAAAAAATTTCTAGTTTTTATTTGCTGAGAATATCGAAAATCTTTATTAATTATAGGTAGAAAGTGGATGTAATTACTAGGTTATTGTAGTTCTTTAAATTTTAAATTATAAGTTTCTTAAAATTATAATGCCAAATTATAGAAATTAATTAGATTATTTATTTTTCACACACTGATAAGAAAAAAAGTAACTAATAAAGTGTTGATTTATTGAAAGCATGTTAATTTTTGGTGAGCATTAGCTACTAATTCTAAAATGAAAAACCTTTATTAAAAGGATAAAATGGTTAATACTCTAATTCTTAAATAATTACCCACTTAATCATCATTGAATTAAAAAAATAAGAAAGAGAGCATTACTCCCTGAAAAAAAAAATCACATTTTCAATTAGTTTGTGACCCAACAAACAAGGAGCGTGGTGGAAACATTTATGCATGAGAAGAAATATTTTTAAAAATGAAATATCATATGTGGGATTAATTCAAACTACAAAGACAAACCCCATGTAACGCATTGATCGCGGTGATTGACATTAAAAGTCAATTGAAATAAATGTTAGGTACTATTTTTCATCATAAAAGGCAAGCACATTAAGCAATGTAATGAGTAATAATAAAAAGGAAAAGAAGTTATATATTCAATAGTCATACATTAAATTTAAAAAATAGTATATTTATATATTTTGGAGACACCGTTTTATCTTCCCATAAATTACATATAATGATCACTTGGTCTTTTAAGAATGTTACAATTAATATTGTGTTGGGTTGGTCTTTTAAGAAATGTATGAAAAAGGTTCAGTTTAATATACATGTATTTCTTTTAATTATACTAATGATATCACGATTACATAGCTAACATCTCATTGTGCAATTCATGTGAGAGGAAATACATAGATTTGACTTTCTAAGTCACCATTTAGCCATTTACTACAGTTCCAACCAATTCTAATATCTTTATCAAGGAAATTACATACACAAAAAAGTGTGAATGGGTGAATTTGACTTCTAACTGATCCCAATTCATTTTCATTATAAAATTAAAATTTTAAAGCTTTGATGAAAGTCATATAATTTATTTAGACCTAGCTCATTCAAAATTTTCTCTATTAGATTGGTAAATGGTATCCCTCATATAATTACTTTTTCATAAAAAAAGGCAATAATGTAATGAGCAATAAGCATATCTTAAATTTAAAAATAATATATTTACATATTTTGAACACACCATCTTATCCATCCATATATAACATATTGTATTGACTTGCTCTTTTAAGGAACATATGGAAAGAAATGAGGACCTAAAAATAAAGATGGAAATAATTATTAAGTGTGTACACTGTAAGGTTGGCTTTCATGGATGATATCATTCACATCCAAACTCATTCGAAAATCTCTCAATTTAGTCGTAACCTAAATATATGACTACTTTTCTTCTTCAAAAATCAATGTTATGTTTTGATTAAAATTAAATATAAGGAAGATAATAAAAGAAAATAAAATATAAAAATCAACAAGGAAAATAAAGAAACAAAATCTGTATAATGTTTATCCCATTTTATTCACTAGTAAATGGTAGTGGTATGACATCGGTAGATCAATTTTTGACCAAAAAAAAATCATAAAATTAAATTACATATTTTCATTTGTTTTTTATTTTATAAACATCTCAAAACTAAAATCTGTTAAGATTATGCCATCCTATACAGTAAATGTGAAATTAGAAAATTATAGTTAAGACTATTTTAAAAATATTATAATAAATTAACATACATTAATTTACAACTTTTTTATAATTGAAATCATGATTTTTTTATTCACTTTTGATAATTTGGTAACACTTATTTAAATTATCATATTGCCAAGTTAAATGCTTTCGATTACCTTTTTTTATTTTGGTGATTTCAAGTGGTCTTTACTTGCTTTTGTTAGTTGATATTTTTTACGCAAGTTTTCTTAATAAATATTTTCTTTGTTACCTTTTTTTCTACTAAACTATAATTATTGTATTATTTAGATTTCTTTTTTAAATGAATTTTTGAATGTATTTATTATTTCTTGTAATTTGCCACATCACTTTTTCTTTTAGAGTTTCATTTTCTTAAAAGATCTTTGTTGTATAATAAGTGTTGATGGAAGCGATTTCAATCATTTACGGTTAAACTTGAAGCAAATTCTCCAATTAATGAAAGCAGCAATTACACCAACAATATGAACTCAATTTATAAATAGTAAAGTTAAAGTTGTGAAATCAATTAATATAAAGTAAAGTTGAAGTGCTGAAATCAATTTATATAAAATAAAGTTAAAGTTGTGAAATTAATGAACAAAAGTAAACTGAAAGGTGTGAAAACAAATTATATAAAGTAAAGTCATGAAATCAATTTATATAAAATTAAAGTTACACAAACTATGACTGCAAAGTCAAAAGTTTTATGGTGTAATTTGTGTTGTGAAGCCTAGGTATGCACATTTATTTTAAAATATGTTTACATAATTTGTTATTGATATATATTCCTTATAAGTTTTTAAAAAGACCTTTATTTATAAATTTATATATCTCCTCAAATATACCAACTTGTCACTGCACTCAATGAAGCAAATTAAAAATTATTAATGATATTACAAATTGCAAATATTATTAAACATGGTAGAGCATTGTTTTGAAGTAGAGTTAAACTATTATCAGAGTTATCTTTGAGCAATTTTAAGTTTTAAAGCTCTGAAACTATTTTTACAATTTTAACTTCTCATATTTTTCACATATTATGCTCCTTTTTAAATAGCAAGTGAAAATAGATAATTATTAAAATTCTAAACTTCTTAATATTTTTAATTTAAAAATATAAGAAAAATTGAATTGAGATGGAATTATATAATAAGCTATTAGGTGCATTGAGGTTAATGTTAAAAATGTTCATAATTTGTAAAAACTGATCCTAATGTTAAACTATCACCCTGCCATTGGTATTAAGAAAGAAAAAGGTTTGATTGTATAATCTATAAATATACAAGTAACTTTAGAAAATATTTTGAGGATTAACATATACGGAAATAAATAATAAAATTTAATTTTATTACCTTTGCATGAATTTAAAATATTTATTGTATATAATTGATGCTATTAGAAAATAAACATTTGTCTATATAATAAATACTTTTGCATAAATTTTATAACACTTATTTGGTGTCACACTGGCAAAATAATTAATTGACTTATACTTTAAAATTCTAAAATTATCTCTATTTTTGATCAAAATTGTAATCTTTGCTAAAAATTTATATACAGTCATCAATTTCATCCTTCATGTTTCAGGAATAAAATGCACATATTTAGATAGCATATGTTAAGATACAATTTGACCACCGCTTGCATTCTCTAACACGTGTTTGTGGCTCCCATGTACAAAAATGCACATAAAATTTAATATATATAATTAAACGGACCTTGTGAACAAGTTGTTGATAGGGAAATTGCATAACAATTACATTGTTGCTTTTTGCCATTTTAGCAACTTTAGTTCTGTACCATTGACCAAATCAAAGACAATTGTAGAAGGTACAATTTTTGATAATATAAAAGGCAAGACTGTTATGCAATGTAATCACCATTAAGTAAGAAGCAAATAACACTTAAGACAGAGAGAGGATATGAGTAAGTGTGTATGGCTGGGTTTGTTGATATTGATTCTATTACAAGGTTGCTCTGAAGGCTGCTTGAAGCAAGAGAGAGATGCTCTCTTGCTTCTCAAATCCACTTTCAACAACTACTACCGGCAGTTTGATGATTGGGAGGATGGCACAGACTGCTGTCAATGGGAGAGTGTTTATTGCAACACCACTACAAAGCGGGTGGAAAATCTCACGCTTTTTGGAGTGTGGAATGTTGACTCATATGCAGATCATTGGTATCTGAATTTCTCGAATTTCTTAATCTTTAAACATCTAATGCATCTCGACTTAAGTGCGAATAATATTATTCTATTACAAGGTAAGTACATCTCATGTCTTGCAATTAATTAACTTTAATTTTTTTACTATTAATTCTAGAATATTATGAATAACTTTAATTTTATAATTTGCAGGATCCAAAAATTTAACTTCGAGGTTAAACAATTTGGAAGTCCTTGACTTGAGTGGAAATCAACTTAATGATAGTAGCCTTTCATCATGTTTGAGTTGGTTTTCTAACCCATCTTTTAAGTCGCTATACTTAGAAGATAACCATTTGACTGCAAAATCAATTCATGGTGAGCCTAGCACTTTCTTTTTAATATTTTATATATTTACACTAGCACCTAGTCTTTTATAGTTTGATAGTGGTCATTGAAGATAGTGCCTTATTTCATATTGAGATAAATTTGATGAGATGAAAGATAAAACATTCAATATATAAAAAACATGTGGTATAATAAGAACATTACCTTGACAATGATCAAATGGATTAGGGATTTTAATTATGGGAATAATTTTATTTCTAATAACTACTGGGAGTAATTAATTAATACAAAATCCTATAATTATCCTTTAGAGAATGTGTCTATAATTTTTAAATTTAAATTTATGTATTATCGAATTTGCATCATAGTGAAAGAAACTAAACCCTCCTGCAAAATCATATTGAAATTGCCATTAAATATATAAAGACTAATCAGTAATTTTATTTAGAATGCAAACCCAAAATAATATAAAACTCACATATAATTACTATTAAAAATAAAAAATAATTGATAATAGCATATCATAATAAGACAAAAGAAATCACTAAAAAAAATTCATAGCATAAGAGTAGTATGTGTAACATTTATTCATACAGTCAAATTCACCCATTATTAAATTGTTGACACAATTTTCATTGCATAAATGAAACTCAACTATAAAATAGGAAGTGGATTTTTATTTTTTAAAAATTTTACAGTAATAGTAAGAACAATACCTCTTGCTATATTAATATATAAAAAATGTGGAATAGTAATAACAATACATTAATAAATATATTTCTCAATTTAAATATATATAGTGTGCTTCTAAAGCTGAAAGCAAAAGTTTTTTGCACTACTTTAGATTATTTCTTTATTAATTTAGTGTTTCCAATTAGCTTTCTTGATTGGTTTAGAGTTCCCAATCTGTTTACTTTATTCTGTTTCATTGTTAACAACTTTGTTCCATTACCTTCCCATCATTCTCTCATTTTTGTTCCATTCCATTTGATTGATGAGAAATATCGAAATAAAGCATAAGGTTTGTGCACCACACTATCATTGTTAAAAGCAGCAAATTAATTCTTAATTATTTATTTGCTTAGAATTTTTCTTATTATTACAATTAAAAGTAGAATGAGATTAGATTAAATATATTGCTAACTAATATATAACTCAAATAAATAATTGATGCAGGTTTATCTTCCACATTGACCAATCTAATGGTTCTTGACTTGAGAGGCAACAACTTCAATGATAATGATATTACATCTTCTCTTAGTAAGCTTTTATCCCTAAAATTTTTTACTATAGTGGGCAATTAATTGATTCTGAAATCAAATAGAAGTAATATCTCATTTCATTAACTATATATAAATTTTGAATTAACATTTCTTTAAATATATATAAATTGTTGTCTTTGGTTACTAGTTTTCCCTTAAAAAGCGGCATATGACCAAATGAGGACTTATTAGCGGAAAATGCATTTATTTAGATTTTTTTGTATTGGAGGGCCCATCCTGTCTTCGTCATGGAAATTACGCAACACTGGCATTGTTGCTTTATGCCACTTTAACAACTTTAGTTCTGCACCATTGACCAAGTCAAAGTCAATTGTAATAAATTGGAAGGAACATTTTTTTATAATATAAAAGGCAAGGCTGTTATGCCATGTAATCACCGTTAAGTAAGAAGAAGAAAATACTTAAGACATAGAGAAGAGATGAGTAAGTGTGTACAGGTGGGTTTGTTGATAGTGATTCTATTACAAGGCTGCAGCTCTGAAGGCTACATGAAACAAGAGAGGGATGCTCTTTTGTTTCTCAAAGCCACTTTCAACAATAGCTACTTAACTGGATGGATGGTACAGACTGCTGTCAATGAGAGAGAGTTCACTGCAAGACCACTACAAGGCGATTGGAAAATTTCACTCTTTTAGATGTGGAATGGTGACTCATAAACAGATTATTGGTATATAAATTTTTTAAATTTCTAAATCTTTGAACATCTAAAAAGTATTGACTTACGTTGGAATAACAAGGTTGTGTTGAATTTGAAGGTAGGCACATCTTATGTCTTGCAATTAATTGACGTGAGAATGAATGTATATTTTGTTATTACTAAGATTTAAAGATACTATCAATAATTTTAATTTCATATATGCTTTCAATTTGCAGGATGGAAAAATATAACTTCAAGGTTAAACAATGTGGAAATCCTTGACTTGAGTGAAAATCAACTAAATGATAGTAGCCTTTTATCATGTTTGAGTTGGTTTTCTCACTCATCTCTTAAGTCACTATACTTAGCAGATAACTATTTGACTGCAAAATCAATCCAAGGTGAGCCTAACACTTTTCTTTTTTATATTTTATATATATTTACATTAGTACCTAATCTTTTATAGCTTGATCCTGGTCACTAGAGATAGGAAATTTGTTCACACTGAGATATATTTGATGAGGTGAAGGATAAAACATTCAATAATTTTATATAACATACAAAACCAAAAGAATACAATTAATGAATACAAAATCTTGTAATTATCCTTTAGAGAATGTGTGTACAATTTTTAAATTCAAATTTATATAGTACCAAATTTGCATCATAGCAAAAGAAACTAAACCCTCTTGTAAATTCCTATTGAAATTGCCATTAAACATATAGAGAATAATCAATAATTTTTATTTATAATGCAAACTAAAACAAATATAAAAAAACCACTTATAATTACCATTGAAAAAGAAAAATAATTAATAATACCATGTCATAACAAGACAAAAGAAGTCACTAACAAAAACTCATAAATGTCATCTAATTTGCTACTTGTTTGATTTAGTATTTTCAATTAACTTTCTTGATTGGTTTCGTGTCTCCAATTAGTTTACTTTATTTGGGAAAACAATTCTCTTCTGTTTCATTGTTAGTAGCTTTCGTTTGTTCCCTTCCCGCCCTTTCCATTCTTTCATTTTTGTTCCATTCCATTTGATTGATGAGAAATATCCAAACATGGTACAAGGGTTGTACACCGCACTAGTATTGTTAAAAGAAGTAAATTAATTCTTAATTATTTATTTGCTTAGAATTTTTCTTATTATTATGATTAAAATTAGGATGAGATTAGATTAAATATATTGCTAACTAATATATAACTCAAATAAATAATCGATGTAGGTTTATCATCCACATTGATCAATCTAGAGTCTCTTGATTTGAGCAACAACAACGTCAATGATAATGACATTACATCTTCTCTTAGTAAGCTTTCATCCCTTAAATTTTTAACTATAGTGGACAGTCAGTTGATTCTGAAATCAAATGGAAGTTATGTCTCATTTCCTTAAACATATATAAATTTTGAATTAGAATATATATTCTCTTAGTAAACTTTCATCCCTCAAATTTCTAATAATGCCTCATTTTCTTAAATATATGAAAATTTTGAATCAAGAATTCATTTCTGTCCATATTTTCAAAATTTTCAGTTAATTTTTAGTTTGAGCTAAGTACGAACTAACCAATGCTTATTCTTTTGTCCTTATCTCAAATATAAAATTATCAACCCATCTTTTATCTCAAAAAATTTGTTTATCTGAAATTATGGGTACAAACTGCCTACAATTCAAATTCTCTTTATTTTTATTTTCTTTTTTTGAAAGAAAATGTCACAATTTATTTAACTAGAAACCAAGTTCCCTTTATTTGCAGTTTACATTATAGATAATGTATTATACATTATTGATAGTGTTTAATGAATAACTTTATATTTGTAGACTTAGATAACAATATGACAGACAACATGCTACTTTCTACAAGTTTGTTTTTCAAATATGAGCAATATTATTGTAGTAATGTTCTATGATATGTTAAATTGAAAGAAATGTTGTTTTGTTTTCTACAATTAAAATTTTACTAACAACAATGTTTGTAGGGACATGTTTTATTATTGAGCAAACAAATGAAGGATGCATTACGGCCAACCAATATAGAAGTCCTTAGAAAGAGCGGCAACAAATTTGGCAATAAAATTTTATTATTTTTAAGAAGGCTTCAACGTCCAAAATTAAAAAGTTAAAGCATAAAAAATCTTAGATAAAATTAAAAATAATAAGAATATTTCACAGTGCAAAACCTAAAACTAAAGGCATTAGGAGTTTTAATTATGGGAAATTTCTAATTTAGGTCCATAAGTGAATCTTATTTCTTTTAATTATTATGTGTAGCTCATTTTACTTGAATAACCACTTAAGTAGTTATCTATCCTTATCAATAATTATATTTCTCTATTAAGTTTATATATTGTCTTTGTATCCATTTGATTATTTTTGAGTTTTAATTTGGGTGAGAGTGCATACAGGTCACGTAGTGTGTTTTTAAGATCTAAAACTCCTTTCATAGAGGTGAAAATAAAATAAAATTTATTGAAAAGAGTTTGGAGGTTTTGGTTTGCATATGCACATAAGAATTTCAATAAGCTTTATATGGTTATTCCTAATTAATTAAATTGTTTCTTTATCGATTGAATCAACTGCTAGATTGTTCAGAATTTCTAATTAACTTTCTTGACTGGTTTACAATCTCTAATCAATATGATAGACAACATACTACTTTCTCATGGTTCAATTTTTTAATTTGAATAATAATATATGTAGTAATGTTTCATTAAAGGTTAAACTGAAAGGAAATACTGCTTAACTTTGTTATATTAAGATTTTAATTGCAAAAACATTTTATGAAATTGTTTTATTATTCAAAAAATAAAGAGAGATCCTTATGGCCAATCAGTATAGAAATTCTTTACTTGGGTGGCAACAATTTCAATGACAAGATTTTATCATCATTTAGAGTGCTTCAATGTCTGAAATTACTTTATATAATGACAACCATTTGGAAGGAATAGTGAATATAAGCTGTTAGCTGTTTGTACATTTAATTTATATGTGCTTCCTCCCATATATATGCTTTCTAAGCGAACAAATTAAAACCATGATACGTTACGTAGTAGCTAATATAATATATACAATCTGTCTTTCAGAATTGAATACTCTTAGAAAGTTCAAAAAAAAAAAAAACTTGATGTTTGTATAGTATCACTAATTTTGTTCAGCATCAAGGTATGTATCCAATTTAAATGAAAGGGCATACTGCCCAACTATGAACTATTAAGATTTTAATTACAAAAATATTAAATGAAATTGTTTTATTTTTAACAGATAATGGGCGATCCTTATGACCAACTAATCTAGAAATCCTTCACTTGGATGGCAACAAATTTAGTAATTAAATTTTATCATCTTTTAGAGGGCTTCAATGTTTGAAATCACTTTCTATAAGTGACAACCAACCGGAAGGATCAATAGATATAAGTGGTCAGTGCTACTTTTAATTAATTAGCTTATCAATTAAGCTTTTATAAATTTGTTTTGTTTGTGAATAAATTAAAAATCATCATACTTTATGTAGTAGCTAATTTAATATTTATCATCTATGTCTTTTAGGATTGACTGCTCTCAAAAAGTTAAAAATGCTTGATGTTAGCTGCAATAATATCACAGATTTTGTTGTCTATCAAGGTATGTATATATCTATTTGAACTTGTTCTATGATCATGGAAATACAAAAGATTGAAGGTTTGTCCTGAAATTATATTGTATTTCATAATTTAATAATTCTTAATCTAGTTTCTTCAATTGATAATAGCTATCTACATCAATCTATTTCAAAATTATTTTTCATGAAATTCATAACAATAATTTCAAAGTATTCAAGGTGCATATTGATGCATCAAACAAAACATATGAGAGCTTAGTTGAAAATATTAATATTAGAAGAATTAAGATTGAGGAGCATGTTATCTTTGAAAGACAATTTTAATTAGTCAAATTGGTCTTATCATAGAAATTACAGCTTTGATGTCTTAATCTATGATCATGTCTTACAGGGACAAACTGTCTAAGCAATGTAAAGGAACTTCTGTTAATTAATTTAACTATAGATGGAAGCAAACTACAAAGGTCTCTAAGAGCTTTCCCGTCAATTAGGATACTTAATATGAGTAACAATGATTTCAAAGGATGAAGAGTTATAGCTTCTGGTAATTATTTGTAGTTACACATGTTCTCAGTTTGCCATTGCACACATATAGATATAGAATAATAGCACTAATTCATTCATATTACTATTATAATTTTGTGTAGATTTTGGTGAGTTGCACAATCTAGAAGAATTGAGATTGGATTATTCTTCAAACATAGGAAATGAGTTTTTTCAAAGCATTGGTGCTTTGACTTCTCTCAAAGTTTTTGATATGACTGATTGTGCAATCAATGACACCCTTCCTACTGGAGGTAAGTAAATTACCTTTGTCATTGAGGAGTATTGCATGTTATTTATATATATTTACTTTGTGTTGGTTTTATAGTCTGATTTTAGATTTTAAATTAATATCTCCTTGATCATTCTCTTTTCTCAATGTCCCTTACAAGAAATTATCGTGAAAAATAAACTTTCAGGTTGGTCAAAACTAAACAAGTTGGAAGAGTTATATCTAAGCAATAATGAGTTTGAGGGCCCGCTTCCCTCATCTTTTTGTAATATGACTTCTCTTCGAATCTTGTATCTTTTTGGGAATAACTTCATTGGAAATTTGGCTTCCAACCTAGCATGCCTTACGTCACTTGAAGATTTAGATTTTAGAGGCAACCAATTTAAAATCCCTGTATCATTCTCATTTTTAGCCAATCATTCAAGCCCAAAGTCCCTCGTTGGTACCGGTCAATTACTACCTGACCCATACCCCACTTCTCAAACTTGGGTTCCCAAATTTCAATTAAATGAGTTTGAATTACATTCAATAACAGTGGCCAGTCCTCTTTCACTTCCTAGATTTCTATTCTACCAATATAATTTAACCATTATAGCTTTGAAAGGTTGGAATTTCCATATAGATTTTCCAAATTGGTTGTTAGAGAACAACACAAAATTGATAGATTTTGTTCTCAGCAATTGCTCAATCATTGGTAATTTCCAATTGCCGTCACAACCAAATCCCAACATTTGGAGAATTGATACATCTGGCAATGCCATAATAGGTCATCTTCCAAGTAGCAATTACACTTCTATTTTTCCAAATTTGCAAATTCTAATCTTGTCTTCAAATGCAATCCATGGCTCACTTCCTCATGCCATTGGTCAAATGAAATCCCTAGATGCGTTGGATCTGTCTAACAATTATTTGTTTGGATCTATTCCCATGGAGTTCTTTAAACTTGGAAATCTTGGATATTTAGATATCTCTGAAAATAACTTATTTGGTTCTATTCCATCTTTTTCCAACTCTGCAACTTTGAAATTTATCTATTTGAGCAACAATAGGTTAAGTGGCTTAGACACAAGAACGTTCAATGAAAACTCCAATATAATGAAGATTCTAGATCTTAGCCACAATGATATATCTAGTGGAATTCAAGACTTTTTTTTGTTATTTAAATGACACTACACTGCAAGTTCTCCTCTTGAAAGACAATCACTTTATAGGCCAAATACCAAAACAGTTATGCCAATTTACACATTTAACAATTATTGACTTTTCTAATAATAATATTTTTGGTTGTGTACCCAATTGCCTTGGTAGTATGCAGTTCAAGAATGAGAGTCATATAAGATATTTCAGAGCAGGCAATGGTCCATTTTTCTTGCTGCAACAAGTAGCATTCACAAATAAAAACCGATTTGACACATACAAGGGGTACAATCTTGAACATACATATGTAATTGATTTATCACAAAACATGCTAAATGGGAACATCCCACATGAGCTTGGAAACTTGACAAGTATCCAATCAATAAATCTATCTCACAACCACTTGGTAGGTCCAGTCCCAGCCTCATTCTCTAAGTTAAAATTTATAGAGAGTTTGGATCTTTCTTTCAACAAGTTAAGTGGTACAATCCCTTCTCAACTGACAGAGTTGACTTCTCTTGAAGTGTTTAGCGTGGCACATAACAACTTATCAAGTTCAACACCTGATAGAAAAGACCAATTTATGACCTTTGATGAAAGTAGTTATGAGGGCAATCCTTTTCTTTGTGGACCTCCACTAGAGAAAAGTTGCACTAGTGTTATTGAACAATCAAATGGCTCAACTCCTAATGAAGACAATGATAATGGTTTCTTGGACATGGAAGTTTTCTATACCAGTTTTGTGGTATCTCATACATCAGCATTGATGGTATTGGCAATTGTTCTATGTATAAACCCTCATTGGCGAAAGTCATGGTTCTACTACATTGAAGTTTATGTCAACAATTGCTACTACTTCGTGCTCGACAATTCTTGTAAGTTTTTCAACACTAAAAACTTGTAGTACCATCATTAATTTGCTTACATAATTGTCATCTTGCATATGAGTTTAAACAATATTGAAGATGTTCAAAAAAGTGCAACTTAAATGATGCTGTAATCTAAATTAGCATTGTTTCATCATCAACTAATTTTCAAAAGTTATACGACATGCATACCATAGTTCTATTTGGTTGAAGGTCTAAAATGGTTAAAAGCCATATTCCACAAAAGTTAATATCATAGTCCTATTAATACAAGGCAAATATGTTAAAAAAAAAAAGGCAGATAAACTAAACCTATAAAAGAAGGAAATTAATGATAATATGGCACATGTCCAGTATTTATACAATTAAATCTTATCTTCCCATACTTCACATCTTATGTTGACTTGGTATTTTAAGTTACTTATACAAGAGGTGAAGACCTAGGAAATGTAAGAAAGAGTTTATTTGCTTTGGATTTGCTAAATGTTAGTCGTTGAAGGGTTAGTTGTAATAGAGGATAATAAGCAAATGCGATAGAAAGAGATAGAACAACATATAAAATGAAGTTTCTTTAAAAGTTGGCTTCTTTATTGTTGCTTTTAGTTTTATTAACATAAAATTTTTATTTTTCAATGCAAATTTGAATAATGTAATGTTAGTAAATATAATTTGTCAATCATTATTTATAATTTCTCACATCACGGACTTCAATTCTCCACTCACAATTAATTTGTACCAACGGCACGCATACTTATGAAAGGAGCTATTCAATTGGTGAAAGTATTAGCTGCTACAGTTTGGAAAGTGAAGTGAAACTCTTCGATTGGTGAAGGTGTTTGCAGCTGCAGCCTGTAAAGTTAAGTGAAGTGATTGAATTTGACCTCTACAATTGATAGAGAATATGAAGAAATAATTAAAAAAAATACCTTATGTTGTAAATTAGTCATCTGTGTTAGATTATGCATGCATAAGTAATTGGCACTTTTGTTTGAAAAAATTAAGAAAAATTGGACAAATGCACAAAAAGGGAGAAGAAATACAAAGCCATAGAATCATTACTAAATTTATATCTCGGAGGGACCAACTTGTCTTTGAATGACTAACACAAAACGTAGGTGAGTGTTGAGGATGAAATTTCTACCCATCTAACAGACTGGGCTATCCATGATTTTCCTTCATCTTAATGCATCTTCTCAGGTTGATTTGAATATGTACATATATATATAGACACATACAATTCAATTAATTAGCAGTATAAAATAATTTACCTTATTGGCAATAAATAGAGTAGTCATATGACATGATTTTATTTTGAGTTTTCATTACAATATATGTAACATTTTGTAATTTTTTGCATTTATTGAAGAAATTTTAAAAAGCTCCTATATGTAGGTAAGTGTGAGACCATGGATTGTTAAAATCTGAATAAGTGAAATAAGTGGCAATAATTACTAGTGGAACGAGTGGGCAATGTTGTGTAAATTTGACAAAAATTATGGCATTCTTTATAGCACTCACTTGTTCATACATATCTATAATGAAAACATGCACTCCCAGAATTTTTGTATTTGTTTGAAATATAATTTTGGTGAAACATTTAAATTTCCATGAGGGCCTTTGATGTGGTTATTGCTTAATTGACTCTTGGCATAGAGTAATTACCATATATATTCACTAACACATTATTGTGAATACAAAGTATTATAATCAAAATACATTATATTAATGAACGCTTAAGGTTAATGAAACTTTACTTTCTTGTGGTTATGTTGGTTCAAATTCTTCATCTTCATATCTACCATTTAGATAGGATTGTAAAAATATTATAATTACAAATAAGAAGTACCAGATACACCAGTATAAAAATAAAATACAACTTTTATACAAATAGATCATAAAATAATTAATTTTGTGTTTTAAATTTTAAAACTTCAAAAACTATTTTTTTTTCAGTATTTCATAGCTGATTAAATCTTAGCATGTTAGTACATTTGCTAAACTAGCATGTATAATTTGTGTAACAAAAATGATATTTTTGGAATAGAATGTATGACGAAATATATTCTTCTTTTGGCCTGATCACATCTAAAATTATTGATTTGGTTTAATTGGCCTCAAAAACGCTTTTTTTAAATTGAAAGTCAACTCAAAATATTAATTAAAATTTGAATGAATTAAACTGATTATTGATCATTTTCATTCCTGGTAATCCATTTTATTTAATTTTATTTGATACAGGTCACCCTTACAGAAATGTACGGATAATCATTGGTAAAAAAAATAATAATTTAAATAATTATAAATTTATAAATTGTTATCTACTTATTTATATTTTATAATAATCTTTATTATTAATTTTTTTAATCAATAGTCATCTATTTATATTCTATTTTATAAAGTACACTTCTCACTTAAAAAAATATACTTTCTTTACTTGAGTTGGGTTTAGGAAAAAATCTTATATTGACTTAGAGTATAAGTTGTGTATGTTAAGCTTAATTGTTTTAACTTTGATAGTCATCATGGAGTCATTTGCTTTTACTATAACATACACTTTTTTTTGTTAAAATTATGCCCATTTTATATAGTAAATGTGTAATTAAAAATTATAGTTATCATTACTGAAAAAAAAAAGCTTATAGAGATTCAATTTATTATAGATTTTAATTAGTTTTTTTGGTGATTGAAATTAAGATGTTTTAATAACCTATTGATAATGTCATAACAAGGATGAAAATTATTATTTGGTAGTTAAAGTTAAGTACATTTCATTTAGAACAGTGTATACTGGTTGAGGATTCTTCAGATAGTGTTGTATTATTTAAATTAGTTGATATTTCTAGTGTAAGTTTAGTATCAATTTTAGAATGTCTAGCATTACTTAAATGACTACATTATTGAAAGATAAGTTATATGTTTAAGATTGTGTAGATAACTTTTACTGATTTTGTGCCATGCAAGTCTTGCTTCAAAGTTTCAATATTATTTTAAACATTGCAATATATCCTTTTAATTAAACAATATTTTGGGCTTGTTAATAAAACAACACATGTATACATAATATTATTATATGGTAATGGATCTTATGTATGAATTACTATAAATTTAGATCCTCTAAAAAGTTTAGTGCATAATTAATACTCTAAAAATTATAAGTGAATTAAAATTCATCACCTCCATATTTACCTATTAAAAATAAGTGTAAGAATATTTTAATTAGTATTAAGATATTTTACAACCGATGTCACAATTACATAGCTAGCCTATCTTTGTATGAGTCAGCTGGGAGGAAAATTATAGTGTAGACTTGACTTTTCAAGTCACCATTTTTGTCATTCGCTACAATCCTATCTAATTCATTGGCTTCTATCAAGGAAATTACATACACAAAAAAAGTGTGAATGGGTGGCTTTGGATTTCAACTCATCCCCATTACTTCTCATCAAAAATTTAAGTAATATCATTCAAACCCACTCATTTGAGAATTCTCAACTCAATTAATAAATCGTGCCCTACATATCACTATTTTCTCATCATGAAAGGTACACATGTTATGCAATCTAATGTGCAATAATAAATAGGAAAATAAGTTATATATTTAATAATTATACATTCAATTTTATAAATAATATATTTATATGTTTGAGATACAAAATCTTTTTTTTTTCTTTCAAAAATCACATATTGTGTTGTCTGGTCTTTCAAAAACAAATGTATAGAAGAAGATGAAGACCTAAAAATAAATATTTATTTATTCATTTAGCTTTCTTCCACACCATATATATTGGTTGGGACCAATGCAGGGAGCTCCTTTTAATCCTTTGAAGTTGTCAATATGGCATATGCCAAAGAAGGAAAGCAATTGCCAACTCTACACCACTTTAGCACCACCCTAATGACTACGAAGGTAATGAAGAGGAGTGGCTATGATTCCAAGAGAGGGCTGAGATGCAAGGGCAATGTGTGAGGAAATTGCCAAAGTTCCTAAAGAAGGAGGACACATACAATCTAGGTTTTAAACCTAAGAAAGTTGATAGAGTTTAGATGGCTCAAATCTTGAAAGAAAGAAGGTTGACCCACTTGGAAGACCCAGCAGCTAAAATGGGAAGGTTTGTTATCAAAAGCCTCTATAAAACTTGTGTATGCACCGGTTTCTAGACTTTAGAACCAATTGTGGCCGTAGAGAGTGTGTAGCATGTTGTTTTGTTGTGTGTTTGACTTTCGAGGTTTAGTAATAAAATGGTTAAACTGGACATACATGAAGTTTTGGAGATGTCATGGCTTGTATCATTTGCATTCAGTTCATGTAACTCCAAAAGAATGAATTGAGTAAAATGATAATTTTCGCATTGTAGTTATATGTGGTGAATTGACAATTAAATATGCTAATGGCACATTACTATAACATCATAAAAGTATTGTTTTATTCATTTATTTGTGTGTGTTGGAGGGAAAAAAAAGCAAAAGCATATTAGAAAATACTAGTGCCTTTTATTCTTCAAACAGTCTAAGAAATTCTTGAACGTTTCCAATCAAATGCCAAGGCATATTTTATGACTTTTGAAAGCATCTTCTAAAACGCGTAAGTAGTACTACTTACCTCACTCTTGAATACTTACTTTAGGAGATTTGTAATTTGTTATAAAGATTAATGACCTAGTCGTTGCATGAACATTATGTTCTGTTGCAATCCATAAAAGAGTAGGTAAGGTTTGAGTTAGCAATGCTGTCCTTAGTGTATATTTTGTCCGATGGCAGGAATTGGGGTGCTTTATATGTTATTCAAAATTAGGTGTTCAAGTAATAAGGTTTAGAAGAAGTTAATTTGACTGGTTTTATTTGAAGACTACTTCTTGCCCATAACTTGTTTGCAACTATGTCAATTCCACTCTTGTAGGGCATTTGTAGGCTTTTACTTCTAGAAAGGATTCCTACCATGTTCCGAAGTAATAAAACCTCCAGGGGCCGCTATCAAGGTTGACATTTTATTTTGAAGTAATTGCCTTTGAATTTGCTTTTATTCAAATATGTAGCTATCTTTCACTAAGCTTTTGCATGTGGTCCTTGGGTGCTCAGATTTAGTATTGCCATTTGTCCATGCTTTGGTTGAAGGTACAAGTTATGAACTTGGGTGTACTAAATTTTTATTTGACGAATGTACAAGTTATGGAGAAGCTTTAGTCTGGTAACCTATTTTATTCTCTGCTCTTTTCCCGATTGAGAATGACACATCACAAAATGAAAAAAAAATACTTGGGCAAAGTAATGGAAAAATACAATATACTTTATCGCAAGGCCATTCTGGGCCAATTTATGCGGCCACTTTTAGTCCTGTTGGAGATTTTATTCCTTTCTCTTCAACAGACTCAACAAGTATGTTTACTTGATTCCATTTGATTGATCTTTCTTGATCTCTTTCTCATTTTTGGTTGTTATCTTCACTATTTTCTGTGAACTCCCCGTCTTAATTACTGTATTATGTAGTTAATTTAAGGGTTGGATTGTTAAAATGACCTTAATTTTCCTCCATTTATCTCTATGTGACTCACTATGTTACTCACTATGTTACTCATAATTTTTGACTAGTCCTATGCCTAGTGTGCTGCATAATACTTTGACTAGTCCTATGCCTATGTTACTCAAAGTCGTCAATAAAATTTTTAAAAATTTTCAAATATTTTATTGGCAGTAAACAATGACAGATGAAAAATATTGATGTTGTTTATGCAATCAATCAAAGACATATTAAATTTTACCAACAACTACAAACTACTAGTAAAATATATTGGCACTCATTGGTTACCCCAATGTATAGTAGGCAACCAAGTATAATTTGCATTTTATCTATAGCTTTGACCATCAGTAAAATTATGACATGATAATTGATTGATGTAATGGCAGCCAAATCAATGTTGGTATTTATTTTATCAGTGGCACAGTAGTGGATAAAAAAAGTTGTCATTTTTGCAGCCAATTGATAACATAAAATTTTTTATTAGACACCCATTGATTGCCTTGAGGCATGGCACCTAACTATTTCAACTTTTGTACTAGCAGCTATAAGCCATCGATAAAATAAATTGACACCATTGGCTGCCCCGATTTATAGTGGGCAACCATTATAATTCACATTTTACCAATAGCATAAATTAACTTTTGGCGGCTAAATAGCCCTTTTCTTGTTTTAATGGTGACAAGAATTGCTGGAGAATATGAGTCAATACCTTTGTCAACAACTTTTGATATACCAACGGATTGCCTAGCAAGAAACAGCCAAAATTGTTCAAAAAATATTTTAACCAGCAGATAAAATCAAACAGTAAAATAAAATTTTGCTAAACAAAACATTAGCCAATTTCCAGCAGGCATAGTTGTCAATACTATTGCCGTCCTTATATCCTTCGCCGGTCAGCCAGTGAATTCTTTGTGCCCTTTGGCAGGAATGTGACATGCAATGTTCCAATCATATTACTAAAGAATATGTATATTTGCAGATAAAACTAAATTCATTTAGCTAACTGACAGACATTGGCTTGAAATTCTGCCAGTTAAAGTATATTTCTTGCTTTATCTGCTAGAAAAATTTGTTGAAAATTGCATTTTTTTTTTTTCTAATGGTTTGTTGGCCACGACAATTTTGTTGTTCACACTATTTTTTCTATTAGGAGTTGTTAATATTATTATAAGATCCATCTTCACACTATTTCTGTTCATAAGTTTTTATTCTCTGATCGAATCCTGCTTAAATACTGCATTACATGCATATATATATATATATATATATATATATATATATCATGCACTGCAAGAAATTTTTATTTGTTTAAAATGTAGTTTTGGTGAAACATTTAAAACTTGAGGCTGTAGTATTAACTAGCCTTTAATTATATGTCTCAAGATAACACTTCTTCTTTAAGTTCTAGTTATTTATAACATATTTATAGAAAAAGAAAGTGTAACTTAGATGACATAATAATCTAAATAATCATTATCTCATTGTCAATCAATTTTAATTAGGTCTCATATAACTTATTAAATAACTATGACGTGTGTTGCGAATAATTTGTGTCCAAAATATTGTGGGAGTTAAATTGATATTTTAAATTTGATATATTTATAATATATTGGAGAACAGCTTGTCTTTCCTACAAGATAATTATTGCGTAGACTTAACTTTTCAAGTCATTACCCCTAAGGTGATTGCTTCAGTCCCCTCATATTCAATAAGACCAATTGGTCTATATTGCGCGCCAATTCTATGGTCTCTTTCAAGGATAATATTGCACACAAAAAATGCCATCTAAAGTGCTGATAACAGAAATCAATTGTAATGCATCGGTAGGTAATTGTGTTTTAAAGCTTTCTAGGAAATGTACCTAATTGCATGTTTGGGTTCCAACTCATCCCAAGTTTGACAAAGAAAAAAAAAAAAAATCAAACTTTTTTGTCGAAAAAATTGATAAAGCTATATCAATTAATTGTGAGTACCATCATTCTTTCTACTTTCTTATTGAAGGCCTCAGATTAACAAAGAGTTATATTAACATTAGGAAAATTTATTTTCCTTTTCTTATTTTTACATAAATTTCATATTTGATGAATGTATACTTTTAAATTTGTTAGATTTTATAGTTTAGTTTAAAAAAATTTAATATATTAAACAGTTAAATTTTGTGAAGTAAAAATTATATAAAAATAAAAGTATAGGAATTGCATAATTCTTAAAATTAATTTATGTTGATATGTAATTATCAAAACACTTTTACTTTCTTGTATCTTACTTACGTCCATAAATTAGGGTTAAAATTCTTTAACTTCATTCCTAAGATTTAGATATGATTGTAAAAAATTTATAATTACTAATAGAAAGCACCGTATACACCATCATAGAAATAAAATACAACATTTATATACATAGATGATAAAACAATTAATTTTCTGCTTTAAATTTTGAAACTTTAAAAACAATTTCTTGTTAAATATTTGATAGCCAATTAGATCATAGCATATCATTATACTTGCTAAACTAGCTGGCTCCTACCATTCGAGCGCCAAAAAAAAAATTGAATTTAGAATAGAATTTATAACCACTTTTTTTTTTATTTGATCACATCTATAGTTATCGCTTTGGTTTAGTTGGACGCAAATACTGCATGTATATCACATATAAGAATCGCATAATATTATTGATTCAGTGTATAAGTTGCGTATGTTAGGTTTAACTACTTTAACTTTGATAGTCACCACGAAGCCATTTGCTTTTTCTATAACGCACATTTGTCACAATTTTGTTATTACTACATAATAACTACTTCATTTTCGCACCATATATTTGATACATAGTAAACGTGGAGTTAGACATTTCAATTATGATTATTGAAGAATAAAAGATTTATAAAGAATTGCTTTATCATAGATTTTAATTAATTTTTTTGGTGATTGAAATTAAGATATTTTAACAACCTATTGATAATGTCATAACATGGATTAAATTTATTATTGGGTACTCAAATTAAGTAAATTTCATTTTGGAGGATTTTTCAAATAGTGTTGGTGTATTTTAATTGAAATTAGTTCATATTTCTGGTGTAAGTTTTCTTAGGATTTTTTTTTTGTGTGTTTTCAACTAAAAAATTATGATCATATCGTTTGACATGTTTTTTAACATAAATTTTAGAATGTCTAGCATTACTTAAATGACCACATTTCTTTATTAAGAGATCGACGAATGATATGTTTAAGATTGCGTGCATAAGTTTTGGTGTTATTGTGACAAGTCTTGCTTCAAACTTTCCATAATTTTTTTTAATATTTCTATCCTTTTAAGCTATATTTTGGGCTTGTTAATAAAACATTATTATATGGTAACAAATGTTATGTATAAATAAAAAATAAGATTTTTTCACCAAAAATATATAATAAGATTTTCTAAAATATTGAGTGTATTTTATTCTATGAAAATAAATAAATTAGAATTCACTTGTATATTATAATTATTAATTGAACTATATATATATATATATATATATATTTGCAATCAGTAGCGCAAGGAAAGTAATTAAGTGCGCAAGGGCACTAAAATGTTTACTAGTGAAATTTTCTTAAAATATTCTCTATTTTGATTTCACTTGGACTTCCATAACGGTAGATAAGACTCCATCTGTTAGTAAATAAACTCTAGACTCTAACAATACAACATTTCACAACTCCCTCTTCTATTTCTTATTTTTAAAATTTTTATCTCTCACCACGTACGATAAAAATATTTTCCGTTCGTACTGAGATGATTTCCCTCGTCATAATATAAAAAAAAGCTCAACCAAAAAGCAAAGTATTGAGGATCCTTCAAGTGGTCTTTCCTAGCTTTTGTTAGTTGATATATTTTAGGGAATTTTTCTTGATAAATATTTTGTTTGTTACTTTTTTTCTACTAAACTATGATTATCATATTGTTCAAAATTTCTTTTCTAAAATGAATTTTAGAGTGTCTCGCGTTATTTAATATAATTTATTTATTATTTCTTATAATTTGCCCTTATGATTGCAAAGTCAAAATATAAGGATTGCATATTATTTTATAAATGTAAATAGTTAGTTTTGTTATTTAATTTTATACACTTATTGTATAGTCTTTTTGTTGTTTGTGTGCATCCAATGTTACTCTCTAAGTGTCAAAAGATTGACGACCCAAAATAACTTAGGAGAGGGCTCATTTGCATTTTGGTTGTTAAAGACAAGTCACTTCATTGAGTCCCATCCAATTTACCAATAAAATATTTAAATTTATATTATTAATTTCTTTTGATAAAAAAAGTGTTCGAATAGTTTAAAAGTATATATTAAATAGGCAACTTATCGGACTATCAATACCTTAATCATTTTATCATGTCCATATTTTATGATACGTACTTAAGTTATTGATTTTTATGATTAAATATTTCTTAAATATTTAAATAATATAGATTTAGATAATTTATGAAATTAAAATGCTTAATTATATGTTATATAATACAATAAATTAAGTCCATGTATATAATATATAGATTTGTTAAATATTTTATATTTCATAAGTTGCATAGGTGAGGGATGAGGACCCAAAATAACGCAGGTTACCATTGATTTACTTTAACTTTAGTAGTCAATGCCAAGTCATTTTCTTTGGTCCCACCCAATTGCGCCAATTTTGTTGTCTCTATCTAGGAAATTATACACAATCCTTGAATCAATGGGTTCAGCCACCAACAAATAAAAAAGAGCATGATTGAATCGTTTATTGACAAGAAGAGAACTTTTTAGAAAGGGAAAAGGTAGGTACAAACGGGTGGCAAAGTGGGTGGGCAAAGGTATGTAATTAAACAGGGACAAATCAAGAAAATACTAACTTAATTAACCTCTTAAGTAGAATAGAATGGGACAAGTAGATTGTCAAGTCAATATACTTTTATATATAAAAATGTGAAATTAGCTCGCTTAAACCCCTCTCGCCCTACATTAAATCGTAGGTTAAATAGGATGGGCTAATTTATCCTCTTTCATGTGGGTATATATATGTAAACTTATCTTACATCTTATATGGGGTGAAGCGAGTTCTCATTTTGACAAGCCTAATTACGAGTTTTAAAAAAGGAAAAGACAAAGAAAGGCCCACATGTATTACGTCTAGTTTAGTGGTTTGATAGCATAGTCAATTGTAATAGATTGGTAGGCGTAATTTTTAATATTATAAAAGGTAGCCAGGTTATGTAATGTACCATTAATCGACGGGCACATAGCATATATGGCGATGATGAGTAAGTGCATACGGGTGGCTTTGTTCATACTGATTTTAGGACAAGGAGGGTGCTTCAAGCAAGGGAGGGATGCTCTTTTCTTCTCAAAGCCACTTTCAACGACGGTTACCTCTATTTGGATTGGGTGGATGGCACAGACTACTGTCAATGGCAACAACACTACTAGGCGTGTGGAAAATCTCACTCTTGTTGGAGTGTAGCTAGGTGACTCGGATGCAGATCGTATCTGAATTTCTTGGATTTTTTGGTGTTTGAACATCTAAAAGGTCTCGACTTAAGTTTCAATAACATAGCTGGATGTATTGAACACCTAAACTGTACGTACATCTTATGTCTTGCAATTAATTAACATATAAATTAATGCATATTGTGTTGTTATTAAGATTTAAGGACATTATAATTAATTTTTATCTTCTCCATTTGCAGGGTCTAAAAATCTAACTTCAAAGTTAAACAATCTAGAAGTCCTTCTCTTGAATGCAAATCAACTAAATGATAGTGGCCCTTTATCTTGTTTGAATTTGCACTCACTCTCTCTCATCCCTCAAGTTGCTAGACTTATCATTTAACTATTTGACTGCAAAATCAATCCATGGTGATCCTATCTCTCTCTATATTCATTCATATAACTATTTGAATTGGCTCTCACACTCATCTCTCAAGTTGCTGTACTTAGAACATAACTATTTGACTGCAAATTAATCTATGGTGAGCCTAACACTTTTCTTTTTAATATTATATATATTTACACTAGCACCTAGCCTTCCATAATTTGATACTGGTCATTGGAGATGAGACTTTCGTTCGTATTAAGATAGATTTGATGAGGCAAAGGATAAAACATTCAATAATTTTATGCAACAAACAAAGCTAAAAGAATATAATTAATACAAAAACTTACAATTATCCTTTAGAGTATGCGTCTACAATTTTTAAATTCAAATTTATATTTTACCAGATTTGGATCATAAGAAAGGAAACTAAACTCTCTTGCTAAATCATATTGAAATGGCCATTAAAAATATAAAAAATAGTCAATAATTTATTTAGAATGAAAGCCAAAAAAACAAAATATAAAACACTAATTATCCAAGAATGTGCCTATTATTTTTTTCATATTCAAATTTATTTATTATAATTTGTATAAAAAAAGTGAGATAATAAAAACTGTTCATACAGTCAAATTCATCTATTAATTCTTCTCAACAACTTTCATTGCATAAATGAAACTGAACTATAAAATAGTAGGCCATTAGAATCAAAAAGTACGAAGTGAATTTTTTTTTTTCATAATTTTACAGTAATTGTGAACTAAGCTTTTTGCTACACTAACATATAAAAAACGTGGGCTATTTTAAGAACATTCCCTTGACAATGATCTTGAAGTGAGTCAAATTGGAAGGCGGAGAACAATTTAAAAGGTATAGTAATAACTTTATTCCGTTCCTTTCCATCCTTTCAATTTTGTTCCATTCCATTTGATTAATGAGAAACATCCAATTTGCCTCGAATTTCTTTATTATTATTATTTGTAACTGAACTAGTATGGTGACGTTGCATCTTCTAACTTTCATCCCTCAAATCCTTATATAAAACACAAAGTCCATTCCCTATGAAATCAAATTGAAGTAATGCCTCATTTTCTTTAAATATATGAAAATTTTGAATTAAGAATTAATTTGTGTCCATATTTTAAAATATTTTGGTTATTTTTTAGTTTGAGGTAAGTACCAACCAACTTATGCTTATGTTTTGTTGTCCATATCTAAAATATAAAATTGCAAATACATTTTTTATCTAAAAAAATTCGTTTATCTGAAAATATGGCACAAATGACCCTCAATTCAAATTCCACTTTATGCATAGTTTAGATTATAGATTATATATTATACATTTTTTATAATGTTTTATGTATATCTTTATACTTGTAGGCTTTGTAAAACCAAGGATTTTGCGGTTCTCGACTTAAGCCTTAAAAACATGATAGATAATGTGCCACTTTCTATAGATTTGTTTTTAAAATATGAGTAATATTATTGTAGCAATATTTCTTCATAGGTTAAATTGGAAAGAAATGTCGTCTAATTTTCTACAATTGAAATTTTAACAGTAGCATTGTTTGTATATGGAGCTGGTTTATTATTCAACAGATAATGGAAGTTTCTTATGGCCAAACAATGTAGAAGTCCTTGGATTGAGGGGCAACAAATTTAATAATAAAATTTTATCATCTTTTAGAGGGTTTCAATGTCTCAAATCACTTGATATAAGTGACAAACAACTAGAAGGATCAACAAATATAAGTGGTAAGTGCTATTTTTAATTATTTACCCTATCAGTTAAGCATTTTTAAATATGTTTTCTTTTGAATAAATTACAACTATCATGCTCGATGTAGTAACTAATTTATTATTTTTCATCCATGTCTTTTTGGAAATGCTCTTACGAAGTTAGGAATGCTTGATGTTAGTAACAATAATATCACAGATTTTGTTGTCCATAAGGTATGTATATATCTCTTGAAAACTTGTTCTATGATCATGGAAATACCAAAGTTTGATGTTTTGTCTTTAAATTATATAGCATTTCATAATTTACTAATTCTTAATCTAATTTTATCAATTGATCATAACTATGTACATCAATTTATTTCAAAATTATTTTTTCATAAAATTCCATAACAATAGTTTTAAAGCATTTAGGGTGCATATTGTAGGATCCAATAAAAACATACAAGACCTCAGTTGAAAATATCAAAATTATAATAATTAAGACTAAGAAACAAGTTATATTTGAAAGAACATATTTTGATCACTTAAATTGGTCTTATAATAGAAATTAGAGTTTTGATATCTCTATGATAATATCTTTTAGTTTCATATCCTTTCTGCATAAATCATCCTTATTTCTTAAAGTGCATTCTCATGCAAAGCAAAAAGTATTAGGTATCATTAAGGATGTTAATAAAAAAGGAATTACTCGAAAGAACAAGACATGGATTGAAAAATTGACAAAACTCTAATGGTGAGTGAAAAATAATTTTAAGTTATGATGAATGTAAAAAGGTATTGCTCGAAAGAACAAGACATGGGTTGAAAAATTAACAAAACTCCAATGGTGAGTGAGAAATAGTTTTAAGTTATGATGAATGTAAAAAGGTATTGCTCGAAAGAACAAGACATGAGTTGAAAAATTGACAAAACTCCAATGGTGAGTGAAGAATAGTTTTAAGTTATGATTTCTAAACATAATGAATGCAAAATGTCTTGAGTGAATATTAAATGTGTCGCATCCTTAATTTTTTTCAAAAGAGAAAGAAGCAAAGCATGTTTAAAGAGTATGTCAAAAGGGATTTAGCTTAGATTGCTTTGGCAATAGGACAAACACTTGAAAGATGCATCACGTCTTGAACACTGGCCGATATGTGCTTGACTTTAAGTCCTCCCATAAAATGCATCACGTATTGTTGGGGTAGATATGCTGTTTGGCATGTACCAGCATTTCTTTTGAAAATTTGACGCGGTAGCTCTTTGCCGTACTGGGAATATTTTATTACTGCCCCAATACTGCGTTCATGGTATTTGAGGACAAAGTAATGATGGAGATAGGCTTCGTGAAGAGGTACGGGATTGCCTTTTTCATCAATTAACTCACCGTTGAAGCTCTTGATGGCAATGTGACCTTTAGGGAACTCAAAATCAAACAAAGTTTTCTTCACTGCTAATCCTGGCCTGATTTCAAATGCAGGGGTTTTGGAAAACAGCTGTCTTTAGTTGACTGGCATATGCTATGCTGACGGCCAACAGTAATATTGTTGAAGCAAGTACCCAATAATGCATGTTTATCTATGAACATATATATATTGCCCCAATTAGATTGGAGTATTCGATTCATTTAAACAAAAACCAAATAAATACATTTACAAAATTATGCACAAACTGATGAAATATCACACCCCTCTTTACATGCTACATTTTCTTACGATTTATCTTAAACGTTATGCTAACCTGAGAGACAGGTAATCGAATTCTTTTTCATCCACGTTACTTGTGGTTGGGTACATATTGTGTGTGAACTATGTGCACATTGCCTACATAAATGAGCAAATAATTGAGCGAATAATGCATGATGGGATTACTTTGCCTTTCTATTTGTCCTGTGCTCAAATGAAATCCTAAGAAATTTTCTAAGGGGTGCTTGATAGGCACAAAAATTTACAATTCCATAAAACTAGGGTTGACTATACTAATGTTAATTCTAACTATTAATGGCAATTTGTATGTAGCAAGATCAAAGATTGTTAAATATTTTGATAAAAACGTACCATGCAAGGAAAGGATGAGAGGATAGCCATGGCTAAGTTGACGTAATCAATGAAAGTATTAGAATAATGGGTGGTGATCATGTCCTTCTGTGATTGCTTTTATAGTTGAAAGCAATGGTGGTCAGGTCTCATACATGAGGATTTTGTCATGGTGTGCTTGGCATGACATGTCTGAGAAAAACGTGAATCATAAATTAAAATGAATTGCATAACAGAACAACCATTGAAGATTGATTTTGACAGTTATTTTATTATCTATTTCAGGCATGTAAGGTGTAATAACAAACTGTAAGTTAATTGTTTTGCATAACAATTTGATAAGCTTTCTCCCAGGTATGTTGAGCTACAAATTTATTTTATATCATTCTGATATGGTATGTCGGTCCAACTGGCATAACTTGTAGCTTGTTGCTAAAGATGAGGTTTCAAGAAGAAATATTTGTGAGAATTGTATATTCGAATGGCTTTTGAGATGTAAGGATTGACTTGCAGTTCTGCACAGCAAATTCGTAATTAATATATGGGATCATATTACCATGAGTTATCATTCAACTTGACCCATCAAATGAAAATTTCAATTGAGCTAGCCTTATTCATATATTAAGTCGATGCATTTTTGCATAAATTTACACGCCTAGCCTCCCCAGACTCGCTAAAAATTGTACCTTAGCCATATAGAGTTTTTAAAATTTTCATGTTGGCCACCACTAAATCTTTTGAAATTCTGCACATATTCTATAAAAATTTGAAAAATTTTTAGATAACTCTTCTATATTTGACACAAAGAATTTTCAAAATTTTATATTAACGTTCAAATACTTTAAAATCATAAGATTAACTCTTTTTTTAACACTTTTTAAACTCAAACTTTAAATCTTCTTTAAATTTATAATATAACTTTTCCAATGTCATTCCTTTCACGTTAGTGCTTATTTTTCAATTATCTTCTACTTCAATTAAACACATTCATTTACTTTTGAATTCAAGTTACAATTATTTATTTGTTCACTCAATGATTTTTGACGATGTTAAAATTTTAAATTATTATTTGTTAAAATATTTTATATTCATTACTTCTTAATTAAATTTTTTTTATAATTTTTCTTTTTACCAAATTAGAAATTAGGATTTATATCAGCAAAACATAACAATTATAGGTAAGCCCTCATTGAAATTTATGACATACCTTAACCTTAGAATAAAGTAAGATTCACTCGTCCTAAACTTCTAATTAACAAAAGTTTCAAAGGTTAAAATTAAATATTTTCTTAAAAGAAGTTCATTTAGGACTTCTTAAAAGAAATATCTATTAACACATTAAGGGGATATAAATTTATGACAATACTTTCCACTTGGCGATTAAAAATAATTTTTTCTTTGAATATAGGTTTTCTTCTGTGAATAATATTTTTAAGCTAATTATCATTTTAGGTATTTAAACAAATAGTTCAAATTTTCATTACGATAAATAGCACTACTAAAAATGAGAAAAGTATTATTTTATACTTGATAATTTTTTAGGAACATTCACAATTAATATTTTATTAACAATTAATTCATCAATAATTTTTTAATAAAATCACCACCAAGTACTAACAAATTAATAGCACTACAAAAAAATATTGCACTGATGACAGATTTTGCTAACGGTGACATATCTTCTATAAAATTTTAAGTTATTAACAGATACTTTATCAATAAAATAAAAAGTTATACTTCATTTGTTAATATCTTATTTGTTATTTAGAACTTTACTTTTCAATTAATGTAATGGTGCATGCATTGTGAAGAGTGTTTGATTTATTGTTGGACATTGCATTTATACTGCTTTACATGTGTTAATAAATGTATACACTGTTTTGTATATGTCTTTTACTAATTGGGTGTATGACATGGTTGGACGTTGTTAGTAGTTGCTGTTTGTGATATTGTTGGAGCATTTGAGGTGTATTAAATTTGTTTAGAGAATATGGAAATCCTAGAATACTAATGGTAGATGTGTAACAAGGTTTACCCATGTTGACAGAGAACTAGACAAGAGGTTTTTTGATGAGGTGGAGAGTTTCATTAGCTTTGCTTCTTAGTTGCCACACTATTTTTCTGAAGGGACTCATGTTCTTGTAATCAATGTTAAAGTGGGACATTTATGACTCCTAACTAGGGGTGGATCCTTATATTTTTTAAGTAGTGAGAGAAAAATATATATAACATGCTAAGAAAGAAATTATGAGAAGAAAAAAAAAACTGTTAGAGAACCTTTATTTTTTTTATCTCATTTTTAATAGAATATTCCTTATATTTAATTATAAATTAGTTAATCATGTCATATACTTTTATAAATGAGTATTAATGAACACATAAAATAGTAGTAAAATAAAGAAAAATAAGAAGTAGTATAATAATTCCTAATGAGCTTTTGTCTTATTCTAAGTGGTAGTGGGGGTTATTATAAAATTTAATGGGGACAATCATGTAGAATAGATATGTCTAATATTAACATTTAATAAACATAGTGAGGATACTTGCCCCCATAGTGTTATATGTAGGTCCGCCCTTGCTCCTGACAGAGTTAACTATCATCTAATCAGTAATAAAATGCAAGTTCTTTCGGTAGTGTGAATGAGGAGAGTGATGATAACATCAATCATTATCAATCTATATTTTTTAATGTTACTTGCCTTGATTTTGGATTGCACTAGTTGGTGAATATTGAAAAATGTCCAAACAACTTTTTGATATGTACCAAGGCACACGTATGGATGGGAAGTCAAGTAGCCCTGATCGATGGAGGACGCCATTTTGGAAGATCTCCGGAGGCATTGATCCTCCCCATCTTCTAGAAGAAAACAGCAAAAGCTAAGAAGAGCAAAGCCTCCGAGAAGAATGATTCACTTTCACAGAAGTGGCTCTATACCTTTGGAGCGTCCAAGAAGTTGGTGAGTATTTTTATTTGAGGTCAATTAACCTTTTTATGTGTATTAATAGTTATTTCAATTGGTGTTTCATTGTGGTGTAATCCTATTTATTTCCTACAAGAAGGAATCGAGGTGGTCAATCACTCATGATGGGACATTTGTGTAAGCTCATCCATGGAAAGCTAACAAGAGATGGATCAACGAGTGTTCTAGGGCCCACATATGAAAGTGACACATGCTTCAAATTTTAAATTTTGTATGAATTAATTTATTTATTAAATTATTAGTTGTTACTAATTAGATTTCTATGTTGTTTTAATTGCTAAAAAAGTTTAAGCTGAGCTAGAAAGGACCCATCCTTGTTCGCACTCGAGGGGGGTCTCAGTTCCAAGGGTAGTCACCTAGTTGATTGGGTTCAGCTATGGACACAAGTAAACGGAGGACCTTGCAAGGGTTGTGTTTATGGTTTGGGCTCATAACCCTCCATGAATATTGACTACTTGGTTCTAGATCTGCCTTGTAGTCCCAACCCTTCGAGTGTGATGCTCAGGTCACACAACTGAGGTCACTACTCCATTGTTAGCTTCGCCATTGACGACTTGCAGAGCACAATCGCTAGCATATGCATAAGTCAAATGGTGCCTTCTCCAGCAAAGCCCCTTACTCACCTTTGTTGCCACTGCAGTGCCTTGATCCTGGTGAGCACAACAACGACGCCTAGGACATGTTTAATTGATGACTGCATTTCAATGTATTTATTTTTAGGCTTTGACTATAGTGATACACGATGATTATTGTCTTTTTATTAGCTTTATTGAATAACATTTTTTTTATTAAACATCTAATTAAAAATATTTTTAATAATAACATAATTCAAAATAATTTGATATTATTACTTTTATATTTCAAGCGAAATAATACCGAGAACTATCCCTTATTATTTTTAAAAGTCTAATTTATCACTACTGAATTTTCCCTCTGTAACTACTTCCAATTGGCTAATGATAAAACACTAACCCACAACAAGCCTACCACCGGAGGCCCATGACATGAGAGTTAGGATAAGCTCCCAAAAAACTCAATCTATGTCCTTGACTTTCATGACCCAAAGGTTTAGACAAAACTTGAAAGTGCACAACAAGAGTTAGTGGAAGATCCCATAACCAAAGAGAAATTCGAGGCATGACATTTTAGAATTTTAAAATTATCATGGATCATATTAAAAACATTAAAAACTCTGATCAGTGATAAAAGCTGGGTTCATTTTAGTATTTTTCAATTTTTTGTGCATCATTTTAAAAATTTTAAATAAAATACATAGGAAATTTGTTGAAAAGTTGTAAAACCATATAGACTATTTTTTAAATTTTATAAAACGGTTGAGGGGCAACGTTGAACATTTTAACAATTTTTATAGGTATAAATGAAATTTTTAAAAATTGAGGGGACCAAGGTCCCCCATGTCCACGTCCCTTTGCCTCTAGAGCAAAGAAAGATGCAAGAAAAGGGACAATGAAAAAATGTCTAGGGAAAAGAAGGGAAGAAAAATGAAAATTAAACTATTCTTTGTAAATCTGTTTATGTCCTGTAGTCCCACTACTTATGATAATATAGTTCCAATTGTTCAATGATGTTTATTTCATGCCCATAGAAATATTCTCTTGCAAAGATTAACAACGGAAGAAGTTTATGCAGCTCTTCAACAAATGCATCCAACAAAAGTCCCAGGTTTGGATGTATGCTTGCCTATTTAATTAGACTTTATAGGACATTTGGTGATTCAATGATTGATACATTAATTTTGGCAATCTTAAACAATGGTGTTGATCTAGGTAATCTCAATCAAACCCACGTTTGCATGATTCTTAAACTTAAAAAGCATGTGCAAATTAGTCAATTTTATCTTATTAGACTTTGTAATGTTGATTTCAACTTGGTAACCAAAACAACAAATGATAAACTGAAATTGATCATCGTGATATTGTGGGCGATTTTCAAAGCGACTTTGTCCCAATAAGCGCATAATAGACAATGCCCTTTTCATTTTTGAACTCTTTCCATCTCATGAGAAAAAAGAAGCATGGTAGAAAAGAGAATGTTGCTTTCAAATTGGTTATGTCAAAGGCATACAATAGTGTAGAGTGGCCTCTTTTAAGAGCTGTGTCACACAATCATGGATAGAAATAAGTATTAAATGTGTCTTTCCGGTTTCCTTTTCTCTTTTGGTGATTGGAGAATGACAACAAACATTTTGTCATAGGTAACTTGATGTTATGATTTATACTAACCCTACCAAAAAAATTCTCATTTTTGGCGGATATATAAAAAATCAATCGTAAAAGTGTCATAGGTAACATTTTGTAATTACAATCGCCATATATTGGTAGTATTGCTTAATTTTACCATCAATTGCCACCAATAAAATTTAAAAAAGTAAACAGTAAATTAATTAAAATTTTCATGATAATTTCACTTTTATTAAAAAGATAATTAATTTTACTAATAGATATATCTTTCAAAAAATAAAAAAAGTATGTATTTATTAAAGAATTTATGAAATTTCATTAGTGGATATAATTCTTGGTAAAATAAATAAAATTAGAGCACGAAAGCCAGTCGAATTTAAGTAGCAGCTTCGTCCCTCCACTGATAAAAATTATGCTTTCATTTTGTACAGATTGTGAAAATATTAAAGATAAAGTTTTTTACCTCATAAGTGCATTCTTTATTATTCTATAAATATTTACTTGAGGTAATTATCTCAAGAATAATAAGAATGAACCTATGTTATTAAAATTTTCTAATACTTCCAGCAATCCATATTATATAGAAGTAGCATGTATTCAGATAAACTTAATTTAATTTAATTTTACAAAAATTTTAATGAAATTTTTTCTTAGCAATGGAGATTCCTTGTCAAAAAAATACACTACATTTTAAATTCGTTTACTTTGTGATGAATAAGAAGAAAATGGAAGTGTAAGGCATATTCATTCATTTTGCAGCCAATTATTAAATATTATAGAAGTTTGCTATACTCAAGCCAACCAATGCGACAAAAGTTTGCTATTATCAAAAGGAAAAGAAAGCAGGACAAATATTACAATTGTAAATACTTAAATTTACTTAATACTCAAAAAATAAAAATGAATTTATAAATGAATTCAAAATTTTTTTACTTATTTTTATAGTATTTTATGTTTTAAAATAGATGGAGTAACAGAACCTAAGGACATTTTCTTTGAGCTTTTAGCGCATAATTTTTGTGTAATTTTATTTTAAAAAATAAAAAAGAAAAGAAAACAGAATTTTCATTTCAATTTTAGCAAAAAAGGTTAAAGTTTTAATTAAAATGTGAAAAGAAAAAAAGAGAGTAGAAAAAAGAGATTTTGGGAAGAAATTAGTTTTAATTTTAAAATTTGTAGATTCTAAGAAAAATTTTGTGAATAATATATTTTGGTTTGAAAAATTTTTTAAAAATTTTTAGAATTTTCTAAAAAACAAAATTAAACTATTACAATTTTGTTAAACTCAGGTGTCATTTACTCTCACCCTCGAGCTGCCTACTAACTCTTAATTTCCTAGATTTCTGGAGCCTCATTTCGGCTCTGAATCTGTGTTAGTTGTTTATCCAGAGGTAGCCATTTAAGGGCTCTATCATTCCACCTAATGCCACAAACCCATATAGATTGCTTCCCACTGTATCCGGAAAAAGGAGGAAAAAGGGAGACATTGCAAAGATGCTACAATGCAGACATAAAAGGGAAGAAAAGCTGAAAGAGAACTGGGATACACAGACAGATCTGAGCCTGGACACTAAGAGAAAATGGAGAGAAAGTTCTCACTGAGAAAACAAAGCATACGGAGAGGAGAAGAAGTAGAGGAAATACTTGCACACTGACACTCACCTTTTCCTGAGTTGAGCTAAGAAATCTTTTCCTGATCAAGAAAAAAATCTCCTTTCACTTCTGAAAAACAAGTGTGGTCATTCTCTCTGTTGGATTTTTGGTCAACATTTGAGGTAAGCTCTTTCTGACTCTCCTCCTTATTCTTGGATCCTATTTATGGTGAAGAATTTTGTGTGTGAATGGGCTGTAGAAATATTGTTATTTGGTTTTGCTTCTTGTTATTGTAAGTCTCAAGCTTATGCTCTGTTATTTTTAGAAATAGATAAGGTTTGAGAGGAGGGAGAGACGGGACAATCTCTCTTGGTTTGGTGGTGTCACCGGCTCTAGTGACGTCGCCAGCAACTACCTGAGGCCTGGCCATGGTGACCACACCATGCAGCAGGGGCGTAAGACGTCCCTACTGTGTTGTCATCCTCTGCGAAGAGGAAGATGACACTGTTTTTACCATTTGCTTTCTTTTTTTTCCTTTTATATAGCATTATTAGATTGTTTAAAAAAAAAAATAAATGATGGGTACAAATTTGAGAAAAAGTGGATCCATAGTTGAGTTCAATAAAATTTTTACTTATTTTTAACATTTTTTAGAAGTTAATTTGATACAAATATGAGAGTATTTTTAAAGATTTTTATAATAAATTTTTTATTTTTTATTCTTTAGGAGTAAAAAAGTATATTAAAAAATAAATATGATTTTAATAAAAAGTAAACTCGTAGATGAATTTAATAAAATTTTTAGTTAAGTTATGATTTTTTTAAAAAAATTGAATAAAAATAAAAAATTTTAAGAGATATTTTATATCTATTATGTGTAACTACTTCTATTTAAAATAATTAACTTAAATAAATTATAAAAAAAATTTTGGACACACTGTGGCAAAGTAGCCTGTTCTATGCTTTGACAAGCTACCTCTATTTTACAAAAAAATAAAAAAACATTAATGTCGGTGTCCCATGCTTGACAGGCTGCTCCTATTTTGTCAAAAAATAAAAAATAGAAAAATTTAATATGGGTGCTTGCAGCCCGCCACTCTCGTAAGGTGGGCTGCATGCTCTCGCGAGGTGGGCTGCAGCATGTAGCCCACCATTTTCCTAGTCTGGGCTTACTTTTAAACTGAGCCCAACTAAAATTTTGGTTCCCCTTATTTATTAAAAAAATAAAATAAAATAAATAAATTAAAATATTTTGAATTAAGTTCTTTGTGCATTAGAGCGTGGCTAGTATGTTATATTTTAGTTTACTCTTTTACTTGTTTAACTTGAATTATATATTTTTTTTATTTGTATGCACATTTTAATAAGTGACATGAGTTAATTCATTCTTACCTAATTAGCTAGTTTATATTTATCTCTGATGATTGTAATGATAATTGTAAATTTTATTTTATTTATTTTTATTTTTATATAAGTATAGATATTTTGCTTGCTTAATTGTGAACTCCAATGGTTCAATTTAATCTAATGAAAGGTTCTAAAGGCTTCCACATTACATAATAAAAGACTTCAATGGTCCTAAATAATATAGGATTCCAGTGACTCTAAGGAAATAATTTTAAAGAGACTCCAGTAGCCTATTTTCTTTTTCAAATTTCTCCCTTTTCAAACATTTTTATTGAAATATAAATATTACTTCAATTTTTAGGAAATGCTTTTCATACAAATCTCCTTGGAGAAGTTAGGGAATTGAAATAAAAACTTCCTTTCCCATACCTCAACAAGGGAGAACTTTTTCTCACATAAAAAGAATGTGAAATCTATCTAAATGTTACCTTTAAACTTATAGCTATTCTTATTTCTAAAAAGTTTAAAATCTTACAAAATAAGGGTCATGAAATCTGAGTAGAAGTATCCCTTTCTATGACTTGGGAAAAGTATGAAATTTCATATGGAGCTCACTCTAGAAGATTGGAAGCTCAACACTACCTATAAGTTTATAGGAATTTTCTTAATTTCAAAATTGGAGCAAAAACTCTCTTCTCCTTGTTTTGCAAATAATAAATATTTTTTTAAAACTTTAATTCTGACAAGATATTTATAAATAGTTAAATTACAAATAAAGCAAGACTATAAACACTTTTTAAAACCAAAAAATAACCAAATACTAATATGATACTGAAAGGGCATTGTAGAGCATTAACACCTTTCCTATATGTAACTAAATCTTGAACCCATTTTCTATAATGTAGACCACTTTTTTCAATGTCTGATTTCACTATTTTACTTTAAATCGATGGTGATTCTAAATTTTTCTTATTTTCTAAACCTTTCCCTAAAAACATTGTGTTTTCTCCATCATTGTTTCACACAACGTTGCAACAATAGTTAAGCGTTCACTCCCATAACTCTAAAGGTGGGAGGCTAGAGTTTGCTATCATTAAACCCAAAGATGGTTCTTGAGATGGTAAAGGTTGAGGCCATTCACTCCTATAACCCTCATGGGAGTGGCCTTTGCAAAGTTTAAAGAAAAGATCAACAACAAATTAAAGGATGAAGATATATATATCAAGTGAAGAAGAGTGAAGATATGCTTAATTCAAATGAGATTCAACAAAGCATTCATGGTAGCTAGCTATCATCAAAGATTGCTAGAAAACATGAGGGAGGCCAGAGTGAGAGAGACGGGAGAGAAGAGAGGAGAAAATGGTGCTAGTGAGAGGGAGGGGGAAGTTTGTAAACTCTCTTATATAATGATTTGATCAATGGCTCAAAGCCCATAGTAAAATTTAAAATTTTTTCAAATTTTTTTATTGGAAACGAAAATTGGTAGGTAAAACAATTTTAGTAGCATTTTTGCAACCAATCAAAGACAATTTAAATTTTACTAGCAGCTAAGAATAATTTACCACCCATCAGTTGCCTCGATGCATGGTAGCCAACATTTCAACTTTTTTTACTGTAATTGGCACTCATTGGTTACCCCAATGCATGGTAGACAACCTTTTAACTTAGGTTGCTAGAAAAATATATTAGCACCTATTGGTTTATCCAATGTATGGTAGGCAACCATTGGCTTTTCCAATGCATGACAATTGATTATCATAATAGCAACTAAATAATGTCAGTATTATTTTACTAATGGAGCGCATTGCTGGCAACCATTGCCAACTATTATTTGTAAGATAAAAATTTATCCCAGTTTTGATGGATAGTAGTATTACCATTTGCAAAGTCAATGGTTAAATCTTCTTGCCTCTTAGAGGGAAATTGTGTGAAATTTTCTGGAAGGATTACCAATGGATATGTCTATTTGAGGGTAAAATTAAACTTTTTTAATTGGCTAACACATATTTGCAACCAAATCCACTGGTAATACTAAATTTGCTTATTTTAATAATGGATGATGCATCCAAAGGAAATTAGGAAATTATTTGTATTGTAAAAGAAATTAATTATATGAAGAGAAATTACTAATTCTTTTATTTTAAAGAAGATTATCACTATGAAAAAATTTTAGAATTCTGACAGCTAATACACACTGATAATATAAGAAATTCATAGGTATAATAAATTTTTTATGGCATTTTTGGCAAATTTGTATCAACCAATTAGTAATGTTCTACGGTTGATATTTATGGCTATTGGTAATATTATTGAATATCCCGATAGCTACCAATAAAATAAAAAAATGATAAATATTAAATTGATTAATTTATCTTAATAATTTATATTTAGTAATTTAATTTTATCAGTAGATATTATCCCCTTATAAATAAAAATATATTTAATGAAGAATTTATTAATTTTGATAGTGAATAAAATCTTTGATAAATTGAGTTAAATTAAAATGCACATGACATTTGAATTTGATTGGCAGATATATCTTTTGGTAAAAATAACAAAGTTTACAAATTATCAACAACTGAAGTTGCTAGAATTTTTTTTTAGAATAAACTAATAGAAGTATTGAAAATTTTCAACTCTAAATATCATTTCTTGTTCATCCTAAAATAATTGTATTGCTTAAGATAATTATTTCAAAAGAGATCAATAAGAAAGAACACTCAGAACTAAAAATCTCTGGCACCTTTGTCAGTTTGTCCAAACCTACAAAGTATAACAAACAATTGCATTAGACTTTACTATCAATTAACGCATGCTTGAATCACCATAGAATTCAAACTTACCCTCATGGATAACAAACAAAATAAAAATTAGTGGCTTAAAGCAGAACCAATTAACACATGCTTGAAATTTGAACTTATAGAAGCTATTTTCATATAACAAAGAAGATATTTCCATAAACAATCAATAGGGAAAAAATTAGTAGCACCAAATCCAACAATCATTAAAAGAGAGTAGTGAAGAGAGGAGAGGGAAGGAGTAATGGCAAAAAAATACCAATGATCACTGAAGGAAGTTAGAGTGCTAGTGAGCAAGACATGAGAGAGAAGCGAGGAGGTTTACGGTGCCAATGGATGAGGGATCATCAGAGGAGGCCTAAGTGACAGTGATGGAGAGAGGGGAGAGAAAAGGAAAGAAAAAAAAGAAGTCTTTAGTGTAGTACACGTACTTATTTATAAAGGTATTTTACTAGTAGCCTAGAGACAGTTGGTAAATTAAAAATTTTCAAAATTTATAACTGGCAGCTAGATGTGGCACGTAATAAAATTTGGTATTGTTTACGTAGCCAATCATAGAAATTTTAAGTTTTACTAGCAATTTTAATTGCCAGTAAAAAGTAATTTGCAATTGTTGGTGCCCTCAATGTAGCATAGCCAACAATTCATCTGTATTTTACCAACTGCTTATACTATCAATAAAATTAATGCATACCCTATTGGTTGTTCCAATGCATCATTGGGATTTGTATGCATTGCTAATTTTATAGATAGTTCTAGTTGCCAATAAAGCCATGACATGAAATTTGACTAATTGTACCAGTGGCATAATGATGGGTAAAACAATTTGGTGCCATTTTGTAGCCACTCAAAGGCATTCTAATTTATACTAGCGGCTACAATCGCCAGTAAAATTAAGTTGTACCCATTGGCTACCTCAAGGTATGATTTAAACCATTTTTACCTATGATCTCTATTGTGGGTAAAAATAAAGTAATAACTTTAGTGTCATTTTTGTAGCCAATTGAAATCACTTGAATTTTATTGGCAGCCTCAAGAATTAGTGTAATTAAACTATTCATTTTCATTACCTGTAGCTTATAGCAGCTGCTAAAATTTTTTGGCACATGTTTGCTACCCCGAGTCATACTTAAATTGTTCAATTTTTACTTGTGGTTTGTGCCACCAATAAAAATATATGGATAATTTTGATTGCACTTCCAATGGTATAGCTCCCCAATAATATTATTACCTAAAAAAGCAGTTAGTTTACTTGCCTATTAAATCTTTTCACCACTAGGTAGGAATTTGGTGTGTAATTTTTTGTTGGTTTGACTAACAATTTTTATTATCCATATGTAAAATTTTTTTGCTGTCTCGTATATATTCCTTACAAATATTTTTAATAAAATTAAATTCTCTTATTTTAACTAACGACTATTAAAATAATGTGTCAAAAATTGGGAATTTTCTAGCAGTGTATGTGTAAATTCTCAAAACAAATGTGAAATTATGTAATAATTGCAAAATACAAAAAAATGTGAGAGTAATTTACCCTTATAGTCTAAACTCTTAATTTACAATGAATTGGTTGGTGGAACACAATTTGAATTTTAACTTTATAAAAATAACCTTCATTTCCTTAGAGACGAACAAAGTCAGATAAAAATTAAATTTCTCTTTTACTCCTCCCATGGCTAAATAACCCTTTGGTATTTTTATGTTCTTTAACAATTGTTTATTTACTAATTTTTTTTGTAGTCTATTTTAAATTCTTATAGAGACTAAATATTGTATGCCATGAAATTTTAGAAACCTAATATGTAAAATGATAGTTAAGGCTATGGTCATAAATTGAGGGGTTTGGATAATTTATAAGAGGTTGTTAGGAACTTTTAGTTGGGCTAAGAGTAGAAATTTTATTTGAATTCTTCTTCAGCTTTGACGAATTTGCCATTGTGATTTTCGTGCTGTTATTTTACAATAATAAATTTTTTTTCTTGGTAGTTGTCCTCTGATTTATTGAGTACTTATTCATATTAAAATTAAAATTAAAATTTTATTTAAATTTTTTAAATAAAATTATTTTTAATTTGATCGTCATAAATGTAATGTGATAAATTGGCCCTCCAAAGATCATATTATGGTGTAGCTTTCAAACTTCGAGTGAGGTTCCTTATGCTTTGGAGTTTCATCTGCTAACTGATAAAGCTGACCTTTGTACTTTATGTGACCTGATTTTAGGAAAGAAGTGAAGCGCTGGCAAAATGTCCTATCAGTTACAAGCTTTGTCTTAATTGCTTACAGCCCTTTTTCGACCATGGTTGCCTCCAGCGTCTTCCCTCTTCCTCCTATTTGATGCATTAAAATTGGTCTTGGGCAATACAGAAGAACATGACTTACTGTTGAGATGCTTTGTTCAATATACATAATCGAATTTAATTTGTGCGTAAGAGGCAATAGCTTGCTCAGGAGAGGCAATAGCTTCCTCGAGTTCCCAACATATAAAAAGATATCTATTCCACCAAAAAACAAGTTCTTGTGTCTCACAAGAAATAATGTTCTTTGAAAGCTCCATATGTGACAGCGTAGGTATGTTGTTGAGGCAATATGGTGTGTTTCCTGTTATGTTGTTTTGAGAGAGGTCTAATATTTGGAGATTTTGTAGACTGCATAGACTTACAGGTGTGGTCCCCTGAAGTACCAAGTCCTATTTTTGAAAGGATGGTTGCTGAGCGCAAATTGCGGTTGTCATCTTTCATTGGTTTTTCTCTCTCACATATTTCGAGAAATGGCAATATGGTTATTGCCCAGTTATCATTCCTTGTTTCTGAGGCATTTCGGGTATCAGATAATATGCCCTAGCAAATTGTGTCTAGATCACCAGGATGCTCCCGATTAATAAAACATTTTGCCACTGTTTTCAGTAAAAAAAAAAAATAACTTATATCTTTCAAGGTTGATTACCATGAAAAATACTTAATTTTTTTGTTTTTCAATTTTTTTAATGCATGCAAATGTACACTATTATTTGAAAAATTAACATAAATTATTATCTTATTATATCTAAATACATAGGATATTATTATTTATTCTATGACATTTTTATTCGTTAAAATCTTTTAATTATAATAAAATTATCCAATTTAGTTTTACTAAAACTTTAATTTTACTGTTTCAATTTTTTCTAAACTTTATCAATTAAATTACTTTTAGTTCAACATTCTTAAAATTGTTTTAATTTATCAGATTATATTTTACAACAAATCAATTTATACAAAATTATTTACTTTATTTATTTTTTGAATTTTTATTTATTAAATATTTCTAATAAAATTTTAAAATTAAAATTTTACATTATTTTTAATATTATTTTTTATTTCAAAAGTTTATTAATAAAATTATAATTTTAGATTGCTTGGCATAGCCGTTTGAGAGGCGTAAAACCTGTCGTTTGGCAGTGATACGTCATATGATTATGCATCAGTATTGATTTGAGAAATTAAAGTGTTGTTAAAATATGTTTATTAAATTTACAAAAAAATTAATACAAGATGTAAATGTGTTGATTTTTATTATTAGATTTAATGATTTAAATTTTTTAAATAAAGTATTTATAAAAGTAAAAAATTTGGGGTAAATAAAATCAATCAAGTCAAGTAAATAAGATCACAGAGAGGACAGATTATAATTTGGGGTAACTACTCGACTCACATATTGACATCTCTCGATGCTAAATTGCTAATGCTGCAGTGGACAACAACAAGACCCACATGCGTAAAGAAAAATGATAAAGTTACAGATAAATTTATATTTTGATTATATATATTTATATAATTTTTTATTATTTTATTATAAAAACATTTCATTCTACACGTAAAAGAGCGTTTTCCATATGGAGACGCAGAAAAAAAGTAAAAAGGTCTTCGTGGAACATGATTGTACGATTGATACGTGTGATATTATGCCAGAATCTGGTACAATTATTTGTTGGGCTACTCTGACCAAGTATTTGAGTAGGTAATACGGAAATGATGAGAATGCATATGTCTCTCCGCGTCTCTGAGACGTGGTTTAAAGTAAAGTTATTAAAAAATAAATTTAAAAAATTTTAAAATAAAAAAATAAAATTATAAATATAAAATTATAAAAATAATATTATTAAATATAAAAAGACTTCCACATGATATTTTCATGTAACCCTAAAATTAATGGTACAATTAGTGATATAGACTTTGAGCGACTTTGTTCTTAAATATGTAGAAAACAGATGAGTCTTCAGTCTGGCACATATTTATAATGCTAAGTTGTTACAAAATAATTCTGGCTAAGAAGGTGACAAAAAATTGCTTAATTTTTTCAAAAGCATTCCGCAGCCCACTGAAAACCTGTACAATATTTTAGAGAAAACACTATTTTATCAAATAAAATATGTACGTGACAAATATTATTAATTATTGAAATGCTAATCATATAAACAAAGTTTTCAAAATCCAAATTCAATAGGAAACTGCTGACACAAGTATTGAACTGACTTCTACAGCCAAAGATAACGAGTACTTTCAATCATGACCCATTACTTACATATCAGCCTTGCATTTTTCTTTTAATTCTTGCTGGAACAAGAGCTACTTGAACGCACACCCAATCGTTCATCTTCTCTAAGAATTGAAACTAGGATTGTCTCCATGCACTTTTCAAAATCAAGGTTCCAAAGATTCCCCAAAATCCAAAGATAAATCCAAGACTCATACAAACAAAAAATCCAGAGCTTATCAATTTGTCTTCATCCTTCTCAGATTCCTCTCCTGGAATGGTTGTTCCAAGGGTATGATTGTCCAAATTTCCGTCCTCAATGCATCCTTTTCTCAATGGCGGGCCACTAAGCCCGTGGTTTCCCATATATGCAGAAGCATCAAAACTTTGTAACTCGGTGCCTGATGGAATTTTGCCTGACAAGTTGTTGAAAGATAAGTTCAAGTAAGCAAGGAAACTCAAATTTGAAAAGCTTGCTGGAATTTTCCCAGATAGAGAGTTGCTTGACAAGTCAAGAGATTCTAACAATGTCATTTGACCAAAATTATCAGGAATGAATCCTGTGAGGTTGTTTCTCGAAAGGTTCAAGGAAGGCAGTCCTAACAAATTTGCTATACTGTGAGGAATCCGTCCAATTAATTTGTTGTTTGAGAGATCGATACTTCTCATGAATCTTAGATTTTTACCAAACTCATAGTCTTCTCCTTTCCACCTTAGTATCGCATTGTCAAGGAAATACTGATGCAAGAAAGCGTCATAAAACGAATAGTCCAACATAATTATTGAACGTGCATCGATTAGAAAATGATTTGTCTCATAAGAAGTAATATTCTTTGAAAGCTCCATATGTGACAACGCAGATATGTTATTGAGGCAATATGGTATATTTCCTGCTATGTTGTTTTGAGACATGTCCAATATTTGGAGATTTTGCAGACTGCATATACTTATAGGTATGGTCCCCCGAAACATATTGGCCCTTAAGCGCAAAACAATCAAATTTGACAATTTATGGCCAATCCATGTCGGCAACATTCCATGAAGATTATTCTCTCCAAAATCAATAAACCACAACTGTTGACAATGCTCCAAAAAGGGCATCTCACCGGTTAGATTGTTGTTACTTAAATGAATTGTCCCAATATTTGGCAAAGAGCCAATTGACTTTGGTATTCTCCCAGAGAGATTGTTATGTGCCAAATTTAAATTTTCCAATTCTGGAAATTGTTCCCAACAATCTGGAATTTTGCCAGTGAATAAGTTATTGGAAAGGTCAAGATGAGATAAGAATGGTTGTAATCTCGCACAAAAGAAAGAGAGGGACCCTGAGAACATATTTCTTGAGAGAATCAAGAAAGAACAGTTTTGTTGAAAAAGTGGCAAAGGACCGGACAAATTATTAAAACTGAGATCCACACCATAGCCAATATCATCAAAAAGAGAAGGTGGGAATGCATTGGGTAAAGAACCATAAATATGATTGTGGGAAAAATTCAAGTATGCCAAACTAGAAGATTGTTCCCAAAACCATTGAGGAATCGAATCTGAGATTCCAGCATTTGAAATGTCCAGGAACCAAAGTGCCCTTTGATTTTTAAGCCACACGGGAAAGTGCGGACCCAAAGTGCACGAAGAAGCAAATAACCCGAATAGTTGAAAAGGTGGAATCCAATTTGGACTCAATTTAAAATGAAGCAAATTTTGGGAGACATCAAAATTTTGTAACCTCGGTAGATTGGACAGATTTGCTTCACTTATTACACCACTGAATTGATTGTTGTGTAGAATTACATCTTCCAATGATGGAAGACGTATAAACTCAGGCAATGGCCCACTCAAGTTGTTATTGCTCAAAGACAAACTGACCAGGTGAGGGAAGTTCCCAAATGATTGTGGAAATAACCCATTCAAACTAGTATTGTCAAGATATAAACCCTCTAGAGATGAAAATCTTGAGAAATCAGGAAATGATCCACTACTGAATGGATTGTCATGTAGACTCAGAACCTTTATAGTATTTTGGGCATAACATAAATTCTGAATTGAGTCACTAAGTTTTCCTCCAAGTTTGTTGTCGGACATACGTAACTCTTCTAAATGACACATATGCTGAAAGGATTCTGGTATGCCCCCCTCAATTTTGTTTCCTGAAAGGTCAAGAAATTCAAGAGAGACCATATTGGCAAAATCATCTAGAATAGGACCTTCCAAGGCATTCTGTGAGAGATCAAGATGAATGAGGACTTTACTGACATTAAGCACCCAAGATAGAATAGAAATACTCAAGTCATTTCCTGAAAGATCAAGGAGTTTAAGAGTAGTGGAAGTGTTCACATGGATGAGAGATTTAGGATAGAAGTGAGGAAGCGAACAAGATGCTAACGTGAGCTCTAATAGAGAAGGGACCTTGCTACTTATTGATGATTGCCAATTTACGGCATGACTTAAATTAACCTGTGTCAAATTAAGGTATTTCAACGATGAAAGGTGAGAAACCCACTCAAGGTCTGTTGCCGTTAAACCATCATTATAACCAAGGTCTAGAGTTTGCAACTTGGAAAGGTTTTGAAGCTCACAAGGAATGGATCCACTCAACCCATTAGATCCAAGCTTCAAGTCTCTCAATTGACCCAGCGAACCAAGGCACTTTGGGATCTCATGATTGATGAAGTTGTCACTGAGATCCAAGTAAGTAAGATGTTTCAATTCACATATTGAGGGATGTATCTTACCTTCAAGATTTACAGCATGAAGATCCAGCATGATGACATGACTTGTCATATTATTGCACGATACTCCTTTCCATTTGCAGCAATCAATTTCTTCTCTCCATGTAGAAAGAATAGCGCTTGATCCTCCAGTGAAACCATGTTTAAACTTGAGAAGAGACTGCCTCTCTGTCTTCATACATCTTATTGTAGGAGAATTTGCTCCACATAAGCAGATGCATAGAAACCCAACCAGAGGTAAGAGGTAGGACTTGTAATTGTTTACGAAGATCGACATGCTTAGAAGTGTATTGGATACTGTAAGCAAGTGCTATTTATAAACATCTCTCAGAGCTTCATTTTTTTAGTTACCCGATCTTACCCTTTGCGATACGCACACGGATTTCAACGAAACAAAATTTGAACAATACGCTCCATTGGAAAGCTCTTGAAATTTATAAATCTACCCTACATTAAAACGTCATTATTGCTTTTGTCAGACATAGAAAATTGAAACGTCACTCAAGAACTAAGGGCCACAGAGGTCTTTTCCTTTACTAATTAATATTAAATGTAACAATTCACCATCAAAACAAAAAATCTTAATTTCCAAAAACAAAGATTATATTTTTTTTCTTTATGCCCAAATTAAAAAATTCCAATGAGACGGACACGTTGTACATTAATGGAATGCACATTTTACTCTACTTTTTACATAAATTTCTTTTATTTTTTTAAAACTTTTTAGTTAAAACAGTAAAATATTTTATTATTTCTACAACTAAATTTATAACAAATTTTTTGTTTAAACTTGGAACGAACATTTTTGTATAAAATTAAAACAAATAAACTTTCCGCAATAAACCAACTATTTTATTATTTCTACAACTAAAATTATAATAAATCTTTATTTAAAAATCTGAATTATTAAATTTAATAAATTATTATAAAAAAAAGTTTAGAGTTTACAAATGGAAGAGATTTTGGAGCTCACGAGGAATAAATCCACTCAACTGATTAGAACCCAAGCTTCGAGAATGGTGAAAGCACTTCTCTGTTAAAACAGGACAGCACTTCCATGTGACCGAGACATTTACTGGCATGTGCTCAGATGATATAAAATAAAGGAGCACTCCTATTGGTGCGTCGTTATCCGCATGTTCAACTATGAAAATCTGTACAACTTTTTCAATGCATGCGGATGTACGAATGCGAGACTATGCATGGAAAGAGTAAGACTAAAATTCTATTTTGATCTTTTAAAGATGAATAAATTTTTATTTTAGTTTTTTACTGTTAAATTTTTCTATTTTAGTCTTTCAGAGATCAATTAACTTCTATTTTAGTCCTTCACTGTTAAATTTTTTTATTTTAATCCTCCAAAGATTGAAATTGATATCAATTAAATCTCTCAATTAGGATGATTGCTAACAAAGTCAAAATTGTTGACGTGACGGAAATTGGATGACGTGGCAGGATTTTGGATGACGTGGCATGCTGACTAGGCAAAAGTTGCTGACGTGGCAGTGTATTAGCTAACGTGTCATACTGATGTGGCTGAATTTGGCTGACGTGGCATGCTGATGTCAGCTGCCACGTCAGCAGGTTTTGCCACGTCAACATGACACGTCATCAAGTTTGACCTTGTTAGCAATCATCCTAATTGAGGGACTTGATTGATATCAATTTCAATATCTGGATGACCAAAATAAAAAAATTTAACAGTGAGGAACTAAAATAGAAGTTAATTGATCTCTAGAGGATCAAAATAAAAAAATTTAACAGTGAGGGACTAAAATAAAAATTTATTCATTTTTAAGGGACTAAAATAAGATTTTACTCAAAGAATAATTGTCGGGGCAAGGTGAGTTGTACCAACGTTGCATACACGTCGGTTCTTAATTAATATTAGGATAATTATAATTATTAAAAATAATTTTAAAAAATAAAAAATAAAAAATAAAAAAATAATTATAATTATAAATAAAATTATAAATATAAAAATATAAAAATAATATTATTTATATAAAAATAAAAGAAAAATTAAGTACGCTGTTTCATCTTTTCTTTATTTTTACACATAAATTAAATATGAAAAAAATATTTTATAAAAGTAACATTTCCTTTTTTGATTGCTTTGCAAATCTTTTCGAACAATATTTCTTTTGCATCTAATTCTACTCCTTCATTTAAATAAATAATTTAAAATATTATTTAATTGTATATAAAACACAGAAGATATTTTACAATACCTTATTTATAAAAGTATCTTTCAATTATAATTAAAATTATAAATTTCATTTTAATACAAATTAAATTTTACTTTTCATTTTTTTGTTTCCAAAACTTTATCAATTAAATCAATTTTAATTTAAAATTTTTAAATTCACTAAATTTATGAAATTATATTTTATTACAAATCAACTCTATAAATTTTTTATTTATAAAATATTTTTATTATAATTTAAATTTTAAATCCCTTTCTATTAAAAATAAAATTCTATTTATTTTCTTTCTATTTTATACTTCTCACACAAACTTTTTTTTATTTTCAAAACTCATGTAACCTCTTTTATATTTTATAAATACACTATATATAAATTAAATTTGTTATGAACTAACAAAAAAATCCTTCGTAAAGTTATGACAAAATTTTAAAAAATATCTTTATTAGTTGAATAACAAAATTTTTTTAATTTTAAAATCTCTATTTATATAAAAATAATCATATGCAAGTATTTTTATAAAAATTAAATTTATATATAATGTATAAATAAAATATAAGAGAAATTTTAATAAATTTTAAAAAAGAGTGTTTATATAAAAAAAATTCAAAATATAAGCAATGGTAAAATAATTTATGAATGGCATTATATTTTGGAATATTTTGTTTGATCTTTGATGAGTTGTCATTTGGAAAGTAGAATATTTTGTGCAGCGAATATTGACTGCTGCGGGCAGAATTAACTAACGTGGAAAGAACTTCCTAACGCAAAGAAAAGGGTCTTCGTGGAAAATGGCACAGGACTTCGTGGAAATTGGTTAGCAAGTGGAGGAAGTTTGCAGTCGAAACTGACACGTACATATGGTCCGTTTACTCAAGCGACTTTATACTATAAGATTGTATTTATCTTGTATGGCTTTGGATTAAAAACTCATTTCAAATTTTGATAACTACAAGATTTTTAAGTAAAATAATATCAATTATTTTCACACTTTCCAAGTCATTCCATTCAATTTCTGTCATAACCCAGTTATATATTATCATCACTTTACCCTCAATGACCAAGATCTTCAATATCTTGGGTAGGTGAGCATCCAATTGCAATGGAATTGCAAAAGCACCCATAGCAACCTGCCATCTTTGCCGACCTCAAAATATGACATTTTTTTGAAATATTAATTTTACTTATCATCTTTGAATCATTTTGAAAAAAAAGAAAAGAAAAGAAATAGTGTATCCATATCTAAGCATGATATAAAACAACTCATAGTCATGTATAAATATTTTTATGGTATAACGAGCGTAATCTCTAGGTAATTTACACAGCTTGGTATGTCTCCATTAATTTTATAAATAGGTACCAAAGTGCTAACCCCATCTTCTCTCCACCCAACTGACATTTTTGTAAATCTCTTATTATCTCATTAAATAATTTATTGAGTCAAATTATACTTGTCATTTCTAATCGATTCGTAACCTCGATACATATATTATCATGTCCACTATAGCTTAATTTATCAGTATTCAATTTTTTGTGGTTTATAATAAAATGTTCTAACATAATTAGTCATTACACAATAGATTTGCAATGTTGTAAAGCATATTCTACTGTAATATTTTTATAACATAGTATTTATGTTTCTAATAAAACAGTAATTTAAATAAAAATAAAACTTTTGAAGAGGGTATTATACGCAAGCTAATATTTCTGAATTTGCTTTGCTTGTGTATAAAATAGACATAATCTTGTTCATGAAAGGAATGGTAGCCAACATATTAAAATAAGGAGTTCGTAGATTTCTGTTGATCCAAAGGATCGGAACAATACAAATTAATGGAAAAGACTTTATTAATGTTGATCAAAGAAAGCTTTAATGTTATGGTAGATTTTAATTGAATTCGGAGATTAATTCTTTCGGCTGTAAAGGAAATAGATGCTTTGAAATAAGGAGTATACTTTTTGAAACCCAAAGTATAAAGGTGAATAAATTATACGTTGTAATTATTTAATTTTTATATTTTTTAAATTTTATTATTTATAAAAAGAAATTTAGTTAAATAGATTTTTCATTTAAAAAGTTTATTTATTTATTTATTTTTTAAGTGAAGTAGTGCTAACTATTTTCATCATTTTCTAAGTAGTTCCATTTAATTTCCTCAAGGCTTGGTAGCATATTATCATCACCTTACCGTCAAAGGTGAAGATCTCTAATGTCTTCAGCAAGTTAACATCTTATTCCAATGGCATACAACAGCACTCATAGCAACCTACAATCTTTGCAGACCGCAAAATATGACATTTTTATCAGTTTTAGGAGCGAAGACACTCGTAATAATTTTACTAATCATTTTTGTACTGCTTTACGGAGAAAATATGTATTTATATTTAAAGATGACAAAAGTGGCAAGAAAGGGATGCTTTATCATTAGAGCTCTTCAAAGCAATCCAAGAAGCGCAAATTTCTATCAATCTTTTCAAGAAACTATGCTAGCTCAACATGGTGCTTTGAAGGAAATAACAAAAATTGTTGATTGCTTTGAACAAATGGAACAAACAGTTTTACCAGTTTTTTATGATGTGAATCCATCTGATGTAAAAAAGTAAATTGAGGTTTATGAGAAAGTTTTTTCTCAACATGAAGAAAGATCTAAAGAAAAGGTAAGAGAATGGAAGGCAGCTATGACAAGATTGGCCGAACTCACTGGTTGGAATGTAGAAAATAAGTAAATAATCTTTCCTTAGTGTCTTACATACAATTAGAAAAGAACTTGCATTGATTTGTGTTCGTTTATTTCTATTTCCTGCTCATGCTTTGTCCAGAAATATTAAATTCATTCATAACTTCCGAGTTAGATTAGGACAGTGTTATATTTTCAATGGACATAACTTTTAAAATAATTAACAAAAAGATTATTATCTTTTCACATAATACACATTTTCCTTAAATTTTTTGGCGATGGCTAATTTTGTATTCTTGTCTTCCAATTCTTTTCAGGTCACAGTCTACAAAATTTGAAGAAATTGTTGAAGAGGTAATAAATAAATTAGGTCACGTGCTTTCAATTCTTATTGATGAACTAGTTGGTTTTGACTCTTGTGTAGAAGCATTAGATAAGCACTTAGCTTTAGGCATGGATGATGCTCGATTTGTAGGATTTGTGGGATGGGTAGAGTAGGAAAGACAATTCTTTTTGCAGCTTTGTATCATAGAATCACTCGCAAATTCCAGGCTCATAGTTTTATTCATTATGTAAGCAAAATTTCTAAAGATAGTGGTCTCATTGTGCACAAGAAAAACTTCTTCGTGAAACACTAGGGGATGAAAGTTTGAAGGTACAAGAAATTGTTGAAGGAGCCAGTTGAATAAAAAATACACTGTAACTTAAAGTTCCTTATAGTTCTTGACAATGTTGATCATTCTGATAAATTAGATTACTCAGCTGGTTTGGTGCAGGCAGTAGAATCATCATTACAAGTACAAACGAACATATCCTTAGAAGACATGAAATATATGAAGTTTACAGGGCTAATCAATTAAATGAAGATAAAGCTCTTCAACTTCTTTGTAGAAAAGCATTAAAAAGTGATAAACCCTTGGAAGATTATAAGAAGTTGACTGAACGTGTATTGCAATATGTGAAAGGCTTTCCATTAGCCACTAAAGTATTGCGTTCTTTTTCATTTGGCCAAAAGGTGTCCGAATGGACTAGCACCTTGGATAGACTGTAAGAAATTCTTAAACTAGAGATTATGGATGTGCTTCGAACAAGTTATGATGGATTAGTTGAACCAGAAAAGGAAATATTTTAGATATTGCTTGTTTCTTTAACAACAAGAAGAAAGCACATGCAAAATATATTTTAGAAAGATGTGAATTTCATCCAGAGATTGGAACGAAAAGTCTAATAGAGAAATCAATTATATCCATTCAAGGTCAAATTATATGGATGCATGACTTGTCGCAAGAATTGGGCAGTAATATTGTACGAGAAAAATCCTCCAACAAGCCTTGAAATTGGAGTAGGTTGTTTTATGAGGATTTTCATCATGTTATAATGGAAAACTGGGTATGTTGTCTTTTAAAAATCATTCCATAAGTTATCAGAATTTTCATTTAACACAATTTATATAATTGGAGTAACTCCATTTTTTACATTTCTTGTTAATGCTACTTTTCTGGGGGGGAAAATGTGTTGAAGCCATAGTTTTGGATATGAAAGATAAAAAAGAACCTCCTTTATTGAATGCAAAGATTAATAAAAAATGGACAACCTTAGACTACTCATATTGAAAAGGGGAAAGTACTTTTCAGAAAACCTCAGTTGTCTTTCTAACCAATTTAAATATTTTTTGTGTCATATGTATCCTTTCAAATATTTGCCATTTAATTGTCATCAACCAAACAAAGTAGTTCACTTGTCCATGCAACTCTGGGAAGGTGCAAAAATAATCTTGATGCTCAAAACTTGAAGGTAAAATATTAATCTCATTTCATTTTGTAAGGTAAATTAGTATACAATAATGACAAATTATCATTTTATTCAAGGTGTAACTAGTTCTCTCCTCTCCAACCCACTTGCCCTTTCACAGCATTTTCACAATTTGAAAAGCATAGACCTCAGTTCCTCCAACAGTCTTGTTGAGTCATCAGATTTCCGTGAAGTTCCATATCTTGAGTGACTAGATTTTGAAAATTGCACAAAACTATCAGCGTTCCATCTATCAATTGGATGTCTAAAGATGCTTGCTTTGTTGAATTTGTATGGCTGCAAAAGTCTTGTCAGTATTCTTGATTGCATATTGGGTTTAATTTCCCTTGAATCTCTTTATCTCGATGCTTGTTCAAAACTTCAAAAAACATTTGGTCGATCAACATTTTGTTACAAAAGACATCAAGGATCAGTTATTGTGCCTTGTGCTTCTTTGACCAATTTAGCCTCATATAGGAAATATCTTACTGTAGGTTTTTGTTGTCTATGCAAAGTCCTTGATTCTATAGGATGGCTACATTTTTTGGGAGGCCTTTATCTGGATGGAAACAATTTCATTACACTACCTTCTGCAATCTGTAAACTCAGACTGTTTTCCTTGGAGCATTGCAGGAATCTTGGATCATTCCTCGACCTTCCACTAAGTATTACTTCATTAGATTAAAAAAATTATTCTGCCAAGGAGAGCGGAGGATTTTATATTTTTAACTACCCCAAGTTGTTTGAGATGGAAATCTACACTAGCTTGGCATTGTCATGGCTAATAAAACTAGTTTAGGCTTGAAAGTTACCTCCCACCCAAGCTTCAAGAATGGTGAAAGCACTTCCCTGTTAAAACAGGACAGCACTTCCATGTGACCGAGACATTTACTGACATGTGCCCAGTTGATATAAAATAAAGGAGCACTCCTATTGGTACGTGGTTATCCTCATGCTCAACTATGAAAATCTGTACAACTTTTTCAATGCATGCGGATGTACGAATGCGGGACTATGCATGGAAAGAGTAATTGTTGGGGCAAGGTGAGTTGTACCACCGTTGCATGCACGTCGGTTCTTAATTAATATTAGGATAATTATAATTATTAAAAATAATTTTAAAAAAATTAAAAATAAAAAAAATTATAATTATAAATAAAAGTATAAATATAAAAATATAAAAATAATATTATTTATATAAAAATAAAAGAAAAATTAAATACGCTGTTTCACCTTTTTTTTATTTTTACACATAAATTAAATATGAAAAAAATATTTTATAAAAGTAGCATTTCCTTTTTTGATTGCTTTGCAAATCCTTTCGAACAATATTTCTTTTGCATCTAATTCAACTCCTTCATTTAAATAAATAATTTAAAATATTATTTAATTGTATATAAAACACAGAAGATATTTTACAATACCTTATTTATAAAAGTATCTTTCAATTATAATTAAAATTATAAATTTCATTTTAATACAAATTAGATTTTACTTTTCATTTTTTGTTTCCAAAACTTTATCAATTAAATCCAATTTTAATTTAAAATTTTTAAATTCACTAAATTTATGAAATTATATTTTATTACAAATCAACTCTAAAAATTTTTTATTTATAAAATATTTTTATTATAATTTAAATTTTAAATCCCTTTCTATTAAAAATAAAATTCTATTTATTTTCTTTTTATTTTATACTTCTTACACAAACTTTTTTATATTTTCAAAACTCATGTAACCTCTTTTATATATTATAAATACACTATATATAAATTAAATTTGTTATGAACTATAAAAAAATATCCTTCGTAAAATTATGACAAAAATTTTAAAAAATACCTTTATTAGTTGAATAACAAAATTTTTTTAATTTTAAAATCTCTATTTATATAAAAATAATCATATGTGAGTATTTTTATAAAAAATTAAATTTATGTATAATGTATAAATAAAATATAAGAGAAATTATTACAAATTTTAAAAAAGAGTGTTTATATCAAAAAAATTCAAAATATAAGCAAAGGTAAAATAATTTATGAATGGCATTATATTTTGGAATAGTTTGTTTGATCTTTGATGAGTTGTCATTTGGAAAGTAGAATATTTTGTGCAGGGAATATTGACTGCTGCGGGCAGAATTGACTAACGTGGAAAGAACTTCCTAACGCAAAGAAAAGGGTCTTCGTGGAAAATGGCACTGGACTTCGTGGAAATTGGTTAGCAAGTGGGAGGAAGTTTGCAGTCGAAACTGACACGTACATATGGTCCGTTTACTCAAACGACTTTATACTATAAGATTGAATTTATCTTGTATGGCTTTGGATTAAAAACTCTTTTCAAATTTTGATAACTACAAGATTTTTAAGTAAAATAATATCAATTATTTTCACACTTTCCAAGTAATTCCATTCAATTTCTGTCATAACCCAGTAGTATATTATCATCACTTTACCCTCAATGACCAAGATCTTCAATATCTTGGGCAGGTGAGCATCCAGTTGCAATGGAATTGCAAAAGCACCCAAAGCAACCTACCATCTTTGCCGACCCCAAAATATGACATTTTCTTAATTATTAATTTTGCTTATCATCTTTTAATTATTTAAGAAAAAAAGAAATAGTGTATCCATATGTAAGCATGGTATAAAAAACTCGCAGTCATGTATAAATAGTTTTATAGTAATTTACACAATTTGGTATGTCTCTATTAATTTTATAAATATGTACCAAAGTGCTTACCCCATCTTCTCTCCACCCAACTGACATTTTTGTAAATCTCTTATTATCTCGTTAAATAATTTATTGAGTCAAATTATACTTGTTATTCCTAATCAGTTTGTAACCTCGATACATATATTATCATGTCCACTAGCTTAATTTATGAGTATTCATTTTTTTGTGGTTTATAATAAAATGTTCTAACATAATTAGTCATTACACAATAAATTTGCAATGTTGTAAAGCATATTCTACTATGATATTTTTATAACATAGTGTTTATGTTTCTAATAAAACAGTAATTTAAATAAAAAATAAAACTTTTGAAGAGGGTATTATACGCAAGCTAATATTTCTGAATTTGCTTTGCTTGTGCATAAAATAGACATAATCTTGTTTATGAAAGGAATGGTAGCCAACATATTCAAATAAGGAGTCCGTAGATTTCTGTTGATCGAAAGGATCGGAACAATACAAATTAATGGAAAAGACTTTATTAATGTTGATCAAAGAAAGCTTTAATGTTATGGTAGATTTTAATTGAATTCGGAGATTAATTCATTCGGCTGTAAAGGAAATAGATGCTTTGAAATAAGGAGTATACTTTTGAAACCCAAAGTATAAAGGTGAATAAAATATACATTGTAATTATATAATTTTTATATTTTTTAAATTTTATTATTTATAAAAAGAAATTTAGTTAAATAGAGAGAAAGCCCTCAACTTTTTATTTAAATTCTTTTTTTTTAAGTAAAGTAGTGCTAACTATTGGTAATGGTAAGGCTTTGGGTCCTGATAACATACCTATTGAGGTTTGGAGATGTTTGGGAGAGAAAGGTATTTCTTGGCTTACCAAGTTATTGAATGAGATACTAAGGTCCAAGAGGATGCCAGATGAATGGAGGAAGAGTACGCTGATACCCATTTACAAGAATAAAGGAGATATTCAAAATTGTGGAAACTACCGGGGAATTAAACTCATGAGCCATACTATGAAACTTTGGGAAAGAGTGATTGAACAGAGATTAAGAAAAGAGACTCATATATCAGAGAACCAATTTGGTTTTATGCCAGGAAGATCTACCACAGAGGCTATTTATCTTCTACGAAGTTTGATGGAACGGTACCAAAGTAGAGAAAAAAATTTGCATATGGTCTTTATTGATTTGGAAAAAGCTTATGACAGAGTGCCAAGAGAAGTCTTATGGAAAGCATTGGAAAAGAAGGGTGTTCGTATTGCTTATATTCTTGCCATAAAGGATATGTATGATAGAGTTACAACAAATGTGCGGACTCAAGGAGGGGTAACAGAAGATTTTCCCATAAGAATCGGTTTGCATCAAGGGTCGTCCTTAAGTCCATACCTTTTCACTTTAGTGATGGATGTACTTACTGGACACATCCAAGATGCAGTCCCGAATTGTATGTTGTTTGCTGATGACATTGTCTTAGTAGAGGAAACAAAAGAGGGGTTGAACTGCAAAGTGGAATTATGGAGAGAAGCCTTGGAATCAAAGGGTTTTCGTTTAAGTCGGAATAAAATAGAGTATATGGAGTGTAAATTCAGCAAGAGGCGAGAAAACAGAGATTTGGAGATAAAAATTGGGGAGCAGAGAATACCGCAGGTGTCCAAGTTTCGGTACCTTGGGTCCATTTTACAAAGTAATGGAGAGATTGATGGGGATGTCTCCCATAGGATCCAAGCTGGATGGATGAAATGGAGAAACACATCGGGGGTTATTTGTGATCGCAAAATATCTATCAAGCTTAAAGGGAAGTTTTATCGAACTACTATTAGACCAGCTATGCTTTATGGAAGTGAGTGTTGGGCTTTGAAAGGTCAACAAGAGCAAAAAATAGGGGTGGCAGAAATGAGAATGTTGAGATGGATGAGTGGACATACAAGAAAAGACAAAATTCGAAATGATTATATTCGGGAGAGAGTTGGGGTGGCGCCTATTGAGGAGAAAATGACAGAAACCCGGTTACGGTGGTTTGGGCATGTACAAAGAAGACCGCGTGAGGCACCAGTGAGAAAGGTTGACCAAATGGTGTTTAGTCCTGTGAAGAGATGTAGAGGAAGACCAAAAAGGACACTTGGAGAGGTGATTAAAAGAGATCTTTGGTTAAATAGTATATCCGAAAATTTGGTTTTGAATAGGAGTTTATGGCGTCGTTTGATCCATGTAGCCGACCCCACCTAGTGGGAAAAGGCTTGGTTTGTTGTTGTTGTTGTTGTAAAGTAGTGCTAACTATTTCACCATTTCCAAGTAGTTCCATTTAATTTCGTCAAGGCTTGGTAGCATATTATCAGCACCTTATTCCAATGGCATACAACAGCACTCATAGCAACCTACAATCTTTGTAGACCGCAAAATATGGCATTTTCATCAGTTTTAGAGGTGAAGACACCCGTAATAATTTTACTAATCATTTTTGTACTGCTTTACAGAGAAAATATGTATTTATATTTAAAGATGACAAAAGTTCAAAGCAATCCGAGAATCACGAAATTCTATCAATCTTTTCAACAAACTATGCAAGCTCAATATGGGGCTTTGAAGGAAATGACAAAAATTGTAGATTGCTTTGAACAAATGGAACATACAGTTTTACCAGTTTTTTTATGATGTGAATCCATCTGACGTAAAAAAGTAAATTAAGGTTAATGAGAAAGTCTTTTCTCAACATGAAGAAAGATTTAAAGAAAAGGTAAGAGAATGGAGGGCAGCTCGACAAGATTGGCCGAACTCACTGGTTGTGATGTAGAAAATAAGTAGTAATCTTTCCTTAGTGTCTTACATATAATTAGAAAAGAACTTGCATTGATTTGTGTTCGTTTATTCCTATTTCCTGCTCATGCTTTGTCCAGAAATATTAAATTCATTCATAACTTCCGAGTTAGATTAGGACAGTTTGATATTTTTAATGGACATAACTTTTAAAATAATTAACAAAAAGATTATTATCTTTTCACATAATACACATTTTCCTTAAATTCTTTGGCGATGGTTAATTTTGTATTCTTGTCTTCCTTTTCTTTTCAGGTCAGAGTCTACAAATTTGAAGAAATTGTTGAAGAAGTAATAAATAAATTAGGTCACGTGCTTTCAATTCTCATTGATGACCTAGTTGGTTTTGACTTTTGGGTAGAAGCATTAGATAAGCACTTGGTTTTATGCATGGATGATGCTCGATTTGTAGGGACTTGTGGGATGGGTGGAATAGGAAAGACAATTCTTGTTGCAGCTTTTATCAAAGAATTCCTCGCAAATCCCAGACTCATAGTTTTATTCATGATGTAAGCAAAATTTCTAAAGATAGTGGTCTCATTTGTGCACAAGAAAAACTTCTTCGTGAAACACTAGGGGATGAAAATTTGAAGGTACAAGATATTGTTGAAGGAGCCAGTTGGATAAAAAATAGGCTGTCACTTAAAAGGCCCTTGTAGTTCTTGACAATGATGATGAATCTGATAAATTAGAGAATTTGGATAGATAACTCAGCTGGGCTGATGCAGGCGATAGAATCATCATTACAAGTACAAATGAACATATCCTTAGAACACATGAAATATATTAAGTTTACAGGGCTAATCAATTAAATGAAGATGAAGCTCTTCAACTTCTTTGTAGAAAAGCATTAAAAAATGATAAATCCTTGAAAGATTATAAGAAGTTGACTGAACGTGTATTGCAATATGTGAAAGGCCTTCCATTAGCCACTAAAGTATTGCGTTCTTTTTCATTTGGCCAAAAGGCGTCCGAATGGACAAGCACCTTGGATAGACTATAAACAAGTCCTAAACTAGAGATTATGGATGTGCTTTAAACAAGTTATGATGGATTACTTGAACCAAAAAAGGAAATATTTTAGATATTGCTTGTTGTTTTAACAAAAAGAAGGAACCATATGTAAAATATATTTTAGAAAGATGTAGATTTCATCCAGAGATTGGAACAAAAGTCTAATGGAGAAATCAATTATATCGATTCAAGGTCAACTTATATGGATGCATGATTTGTCGCAAGAATTGGGCAATAATATTGTACGAGAAAAATCCCCCAAGAAGCCTTGAAATTGAAGTAGGTTGTGGGTTTATGAGGATTTTTGTCATGTTATAATGGAAAACTAGGTATGTTGTCTTTTAAAAATCATTCCTCAAGTTATCATAATGTTCATTGAAGACAATTTATATAATTGGAGTAACTCCATTTTTTACATTTCTTGTTAATGCTGTTTTTCTAGGGGGACAAAAGATGTTGAAGTCAGTTTTGGATCTGAAAGATAAAAAGGAACCACTTTTATTGAATGCAAAGATTAATAAAAAATGAGCAACCTTAGACTGCTCATATTGAAAAGGGGAAAGTACTTTTCAGGAAACCTCAGTTGTCTTTCTAACCAATTAAAATATTTTTTGTGTCATATGTATCCTTTCAAATATTTGCCATTAATTATCATCAACAAGACAAAGTAGTTCACATGTCCATGCAACTCTGAGAAGGTGCAAAAATAATCTTGATGCTCAAGACTTGAAGGCAAAATATCAATCTCATTTCATTTTGTAAAGTAAATTAGTATACAATTATGACAAATTATCATTTTATTCAATGTGTAACTAGTTCTCTCCTCTCCAACCCACTTACCCTTTCACAGCATTTTCACAATTTGAAAAGCATAGATCTCAGTTCCTCCAACAATCTTGTTGAGTCACTAGATTTCCATGAAGTTCCGTATCTTGAGTGACTATATTTTGTAAATGCACAAAACTCTCAGCATTCCATCTATCAATTGAATGTCTAAAGATGCTTGCTTTGTTGAATTTGTATGGCTGCAAAAGTCTTTTCAGTATTCTTGATTGCATATTGGGTCTAATTTCCCTTGAAACTCTTTGTCTCGATGGTTGTTCAAAACTTCAAAAAACATTTGGCCCATCAACATTTTGTTAGAAAAGACATCAAGGATTAGTTATTGTGCCTTGGGCTTCTTTGACCAATCTAGCCTCATATATGAAATATCTTACTGTAGGTTTTTGTTGTCTGTGCAAAGTCCTTGATTCTATAGGATGGCTATTGCTTGGAAGGCCTTTATTTGGATGGAAACAATTTTATTATGCTACCTTTTGCAATCTATAAACTCAAACTATTTTCCTTGGAGCATTGCAAGATTCTTGGATCATTGCTCGACTTTCTACTAAGTATTGCTTCATCAGATCAAAAAAATTATTTTGCAAAGGAAAGAGGAGGATTTTATATTTTTAACTGCCCCAAGTTGGTTGAGATGGAAAGCTACACTAGCTTGGTGTTATAATGGCTAATAAAACTAGTTTAGGTTTGAAAGGTACCTCCTACCCTTTATCTCTCTGTCTCTTCTCTCTATAGAAAATCAATATAATTAGCTATTTTTCTCTGGTGCTAGCATCCCCATGCCCCCAAAACTAAGTCTTGACTTAATTTTGTTGTTCCTGGGAATCAAATTCCAAGGTAGTTCAACTATCAAATTTCTAAATCTTCTATACAGATAAATTTACCACCCAATGTGCATGATAAACATAGTAATACATGACAGACATCATGTGTTAAGCAAACTTCTATTTGATATTTATCAAACTTACTTTTCCTATTCTTTACATCGTAGTCTAGCAAATAAAATGGTGGTTGGCTTAGATCATGTTTGGCTCACTTATCTTTCTTGAAACTATTTTTCTCCTGATTCCGAATGGTTGATAGTAAGACTAGAGTTTCTTGATGTCAAATTTAAAGTTGAGCTAGGGTTAGAGGTGAAGAAATCTGGGTTCTGTTGGGTTTATAGGAGTTGTGTGAAGATCAAGCCAGTTGCAATGTCTAAAAGTATTATGCCAATTGAAGATGATTTGGGGACAAAAAACTTAAGTTGCTCTCTCTCTATACTAGATGAATTGGGGAATTGATCAGAGTAATAAATGATTGAGATAGTAAAAATTTACTTCCATTTTATTCTATTTTAAGGTTTCCATTTAGGAATGTAATTATCGAATTACAATTATACATTTATACAGGCATTATAGCACTAAAATATTTCATTTGTTAATGATATCTTTATAATTTGTGTTATCCAGTTTGTCCTCGATAATCTTGTTGAAGACAAATGGTGATTCTGTAATTATTACTATGTCCCATCTAGTTACACAAAACAACCATAATCTATTATTGCTCAAAGTGAATGGTGCTTAATCAACTTGAATTATTGGTTATAGTCTTATTATCTTGAACCATGGACGTCAATTACGTATATGATATTAAGGTCAACAGCTTTGTGTTTTCCTTATGGACATATATGATATTAGATCTTCCATAGTTATACTATTACTTGATATGGTAACCATTTTGTTTCGCCAGAAAAGTTTCACTAGTTTATTGATTACAATAAAGTAGAGTCACTCAATAATTACCTTGAAAATCACTCATTACTATTATACATCCATTCTTCAAAAATTAATTTTGGTTTGACACTCAAATCTTTTGTTGTTTGGTGGTAGGCCAAATTTTTTTTTTTTTGCATTTTAAAAATGTTGATATTGAAAGTTGAATACGTTCATATTAATGTTTATAGGGTCATAAAGAATAATTTGATCAGAGGACCTCTTCCCCCAGCCTTGAGTGCTCAAATATTTTTCTTTTAAAAATTCTACAAACTACTTTCTACAAATAATTTTACAGGGATAATACGAGAAACATTTGGCAAATGGTAAGTGCATAATTTTATATTTTTCTACCCTTTATTCTATAGCTTTTCTAGTCTATTTTTACATCTTAACATGCTTATTAGAGTCCTATTTATGTTAGGACATGATTTGCCAAGCTTTGGAGATTTTAATTGAAAAGGAGAAGAATTCCTTTTTTCATAGCAAACTGACCTCTATATGGGTTTTAAGGTTTTACACTATTAAGGAGTTCCAAAATTAAAAAGTGGCCTATAGAGATTTTAAAGTAAACATCAAAAGCTTTTCAAAATGGTTTAGGACCTCCAATTGGAGCTTCAATATTAGTGCAACTTCATTCCAAAGTGCAATCAGGATTAAGAATCTTGTCGTCTTCTAGGACAAAACTTCATTTGAAAGTGACCTAATGTATAAATAGACTTCATTTCAAAATGGATAAGGACTAAGAATTTTGCAATCTTCTACAACTTTCATGAAGAGGTCAAGTCCAAATTTTGCCATCTTCTGGGATAAAACTTTATTTCAAATTGTGATAAGGATTAAGAATTCTAGAGCAGAACCATTTTGGGAAGATCCATGGGTTTGGGGCAACTTTGTGATGTTCAACAACTACAATAGACACCTTTCTAAACTAGGAGACTAAGAGGCATGACCTAATGTATAAATAGACTTCTTAGGATTATTTAATACATCTTCTTCTTCTTCTTCTTCTTGCGACACACACAATCTGGATCACTTGTTTTTTATTTTTCAACATGTTTGGCTGAATGTTTCTTTTCAATTCATAGGGATATCAATCCCTAAATACATGTTGATGTTTTAATTATTTTAGTGAAGTTATTTTTACTCTTTTCTATGAAGTTGCTTATGTTATTCTACAATGAAAGATCATGATATTTTTCTTGATTGGCTTAAATAGTGCATTTTAGATTGATTAAAAGAATATATATTCCTAGATCTAAGGATTGTGATACATGGTAGTCCTTTTTCTAATCAATGAGTGGCATACAGTAGTTGTAATTATGGATAAGTTTTCGTTAATTCATTGTGAACAACATAATGTATGTTAAATAATCCAAGCTTGTGTGATTGTTGCTTAGATTAAGCTAATCTCTTTATAGTTAATGCTGCTACTACATTAAATCCAAAGAGTTTGTTCTAGGTTGTCTAGGAGTTAGATGCTAGTGAAGACCTTGTTTCTTTAGTTATAATTAAGAGAGATTTCATGCAATAGAGATTATTATTATCTAGGGTTGATAATTTCATAAGATGGTAGATTAACTTAATCTTAAGTAATTGCCATTAGCTATGAGGGTGACATTGGACCTAGAATTGAATTTGTTTCCATCTAATACTTTCTTTCTTATTTAGATTCATTTACTTGCTATTATTTACTTTGCATCCAACCCCCCGATTTGATTTGCATTTGTTTTAAGAATATTAGTGTTTGATGCTTGCATTCTTTTTGGGATCAACTCTTACTCACCCTATGTACTTGTTAGTGACTGGGAAAGTATTTATTTTTGGAATGTTGGCAACACACTACCAAATGTTGGCACCGTTGGTGGGAGTGTCTCTTATCAAACTTGATATTCTAATTACTTTAGGAGTATTCCATAGTTGCTTATCAAACTTGATATTCTAATTACTTTAGGAGTGTTGGCAACATGCTACCAAATTTTTCATTTAGATTTTGACTTTTGTGTAGAAGCATTAGATAAGCATTTGGCTTTAGGCATGGATAGTACTCGATTTGTAGGGATTTATGCGATGGGTGGAATAGGAAAGAAAATTCTTTTTGTAGCTTTCTATCCTAAAATCACTCTCAAATTCTAGGTTCATAGTTTTATTCATGATGTAAGCAAAATTTCTAAAGATAGTGGTCTCATTTGTGCACAAGAAAAACTTCTTCGTGAAACACTAGGAGATGAAAGTTTGAACGTACAAGAAATTGTTAAAGAAGCTAGTTGGATAAAAGATAGGTTGTCACTCCAAGGTCCTTATATTCTTGATAATGTTGATCATTCTAATAAATTAGATTACTCAGCTAGTTTGGTGTAGGCAATAGAATCATCATTACAAGTACAAATGAACTTATCCCTAGAAGACATGAAATATATGAATTTATAGGGCTAATCAATTAAATGAAGATGAAGCTCTTCAACTTCTTTGTAGAAAAGCATTAAAAAATGATAAACCCTTGGAAGATTATAAGAAGTTGATTGAACATGTATTGCCATATGTGAAAGGACTTCCATTAGCCACTAAAGTATTGCATTCTTTTTCATTTGGCCAAAAGTTGTCCAAACGGACAAGCACCTTGGATAGACTGTAAGAAAGTCCTAAACCAGAGATTATGGATGTGCTTCAAGCAAGTTATGATGGATTGGTTAAACCAGAAAAGGAAACATTTTAGATATTGCTTATTTCTTTAACAAAAAGAAGGAAGCACATGTAAAATATATTTTTGGAAGATGTGGATTTCATCCAGAGATTGGAACAAGAAGTCTAATGGAGAAATCAATTATATCAATTCAAGGTCAACTTATATGGATGCATGATTTGTCACAAGAATTAGGCAGCAATATTGTACGAGAAAAATCCCCAAAGAAGCCTTGAAATTGGAGTAGGTTGTGGGTTTATGAGGATTTTCACCATGTTATAATGGGAAACAAGGTATGTTGTCTTTTAAAAATTATTCCTTAGGTTATCATAATTTTCATTGAACACAAATTATATAATTGGAGCAACTCCTTTTTTTACATTTTTTGCTAAAGCTATTGTTCTAGGGGGCAAAAGATGTTGGAGCCATAGTTTTGGATATGAAAGATAACAAAGAACCTCCTTTATTGAATGCAAAGATTTATAAAAAATGAGCAACCTTAGACTATTCATATTTAAAAGGGGAAAGTACTTTTCAGGAAACCTTAGTTGCCTACCTAACAAATAAAAATATTTTTTGTGTCACACATATCCTTTCAAATATTTATCATTAGTTTGTCATCAACCAGACAAACTAGTTCACTTGTCCATGCAAAGCAGTAATGTCACACAACTCTGGGAAGGTGCAAAAATAATCTTGATGCTCAAAACTTGAAGGTAAAATATCTCTCTCATTTCATTTTGTAAGTTAAATTAGTATACTATTATGACAAATTATTGTTTTATTCAATGTGTAACTCATTCTCTCCTCTCCAACCCACTTACCCTTTCACAGCATTTTCACAATTTGAAAGCATAGATCTTAGTTCCTTCAACAATCTTGTTGAGTCACTAGATTTTTGTGTAAAGTTCCATATCTTGGGTGACTGAATTTTGAAAATTGCACAAAACTATCAGCTTTCCATCTATCAATTGGATGTCTAAGGATGCTTGCTTTGTTGAATTTCTACAACTGCAAAAGTCTTATCAGTATTTTGGATTGCATATTGGGTCTAATTTCCCTTGAAACTTTTTATCTTGATGGTTGTCCCAAACTTCAAAAAACATTTGGCCAATCAACATTTTGTTACAAAAGACATCAAGGATTAGTTGTTGTGCCTTGGGATTCTTTGACCAATCTAGCCTCATATAGGAAATATCATACTGTAGGTTTTTGTTGTTTATGCAAAGTCCTTGATTCTATAGGATGGCTACATTGTTTGGAAGGCCTTTATTTGGATGGAAACAATTTTATTACACTACCTTCTGCAATCCATAAACTCAAACTATTTTCCTTGGAGCATTGTAGGAATCTTGGATCATTGCTCGACCTTCCACTAAGTATTGCTTCATCAGATCAAAAAGAATTATTCTGCCAGGGAGAGAGGATGATATTATATTTTTAACTGCCCCAAGTTGGTTGAGATGGAAGGCTACACTAGCTTGGCATTGTCATGGCTAATAAAACTAGTTTAGGTTTGAAAGCTACCTCCCACCCTTTATCTCTGTATTTTCTCTCTATAGAGCATCAATATAATTAGCTATTTTTCTCTGGGAATTAGGTTCCAAGGTAGTTCAACTATCAAAATTCTAAACCTTTTATACAAATAAATTTACCTCCCAATGTTCATCACAGACACAGTAACTGGATTGGCCTTGCTTTGTGCATAACATTCATGCTATGTGATTCATAACCACCAATAATAGATGTCAGGCATATATGAAAAGCAAGCTTCTATTTGATATTTATCAAACTTAATTTTCTTATTCTTTACTTTGTAGTGTAGCAAATGAAATGGCAGTTGGCTTAGATCATGTTTGGCTAACTTATCTTTCTTGAAACTATTTTTCTCCTGATTCCCAATGATTAATAGTAAGACTAGAGTTTCTTGATGTCAAATTTAAAGCTGAGCCAGGGTTAGAGGTGAAGAAATGTGGGTTTTGTTGGGTTTATGTGAAGATCAAGCCAGCTGCAATGTCTGAAAGTATTATGCCAACTGAAGATGATTTAGGGACACAAAACTCTTGTTGCTCTTTCTCTATAATAGATGAATTAAGGAATTGATCTGAGTGATAATTGATTGTTACAGTAAATATTTACTTCCATTTTATTCTATTTTAAGGTTTCTATTTAGGAATGTAATTATTAGATTTACAGTTATACATTTATATGGGCATTACAGCACTAAAATATTCCATTTGCTAATGATATCTTTATAATTTGTGTAATCTAGCTTGACCCTGGGAATCATGTTGAAGACAAATGGTGATTGTCTAATTATTACTGTGTCCCATTTGGTTACACAAACAACCATAATCTATTATTGCTCAAAGTGAATAGTACTGAATCAACTTGAATTATTGGCTTATAGTCTTATTATCTTGAACCATGGATATCAATTACATATATGATGTTAAGATTAATAGCTTTGTGCTTTCCTTATGGACGTATATGATATTAGATCTTCAATAGTGATGCCATTACTTGATATGGTAATCGTTTTGTTTCACCAGAAAAGTTTTATTGGTTACAACAAAGTAGAGTCACTCAATAATTACCTTGAAAATCATTACTATCATTATACATCCATTCTTCAAAAATTAATTTCGGTTTGACACTCAGATCTTTTGTTGTTTGGTGGTAGGTAAATTTTTTTTTTCATTTTAAAAATGTTGATATTGGAAGTTTAATACAGTCATATTAATGTTTATAGGGTCATAGAGTATAATTTGAGTAGAGGACCTCTTCCCCCCAACCTTAAGGGCTTGAATATTTTTCTTTTAAAAATTCTGCAAACTACTTTCTGCAAATAATTTTACAAGGACAATACCAGAAACATTTGGCAAGTGATAAGTGCATAATTTTATAATTTTCTTCCCCTTATTCTATAGCTTTCTAGTCTATTTCTACATCTTAACATGCTTATTAGAGTCCTATTTGTGTTAAGACATGATTTGGCAAGCTTTGGAGATTTTAATTAAAAAGGAGAAGAGCTCCTATTTTAATAGCAAACTGACCTATGTGTGGTTTTTAAGGTTTAAGACCATTAAAGAGTTCCAAAATTAAAAAGTGGCCTACAGAGATTTTAAAGTAAAGATCTGGAGCTTTTCAAAATGGGTTAGGGCCTCCAACTGGAGCTTCAAAATTAGTGCAACTTCATTTCAAAGTGTGATAAGGATTAAGAATTCTATTGTCTTCTAGGACAAAACTTCATTTCAAAGTAACATAATGTATAAATAGACTTCATTTCAAAGTGCAATAAGGATTAACAATTCTGCAGTCTTCTACAACTTTCATGAAGAGACCAAGTCCAAATTTTGCCATCTTCTAGGACAAAACTTTATTTCAAAGTGCAATTGGGATTAAGAATTATTGAACAGACCCATTTTGAGAAGATCCATGGGTTTGGGACAACTTTGTGATGTTCAATAGCTACAATAGACACCTTTTTGAACTAGGAGACTAAGAGGTGTGACCTAATGTATAATAGACTTCTTGGGATTATTTTATACATCTTCTTCTTCTTCTTCTTCTTCTTCTTCTTGTGACACACACAATCTAGAACACTTGTTTTTTTTTTCAACATGTCTGGCTAAATGTTTCTTTTCAGTTCATAGGGATATCAATCCCTAAACACATGTTGATGTTTTAATTATTTTAGTGAAGTTATTTTTACTCTTTTCTATGAAGTTGCTTAGGTTATTCTATAATGAAACATCATGATATTTTTCTTGATTAGCCTAAATAGTGCACTTTAGGTTGATTGAATGAATATCTATTCCTAGATGTAAGGATTGTGATACGTAATAGTCTTTTTCCTAATCAATGAGTGGCATACAATGGTTGTAATTATGGATAAGTTTTGGTTTAATTCATTGTAAACAACATAACTTATGTTAAATAATCCAAGCTTGTGTGATTGTTGCTTAGATCAAGCTAATCTCTTTATAGTTAATACTACTGCTACATTAAATCCAAAGAGTTTGTTCTAGGTTGTCTAAGAGTTAGATGCTAGTGAAGGCCTTGTTTCATTAGTTACAATTAAGAGATATTTCATGCAATAGAGCTTATTATTATCTAGGGTTGATAATTTCATAAGATGATAAATTAACTTGATCTTAAGTAGTTGCCATTAACTATGAGGGTGACATTGAACCTAGAATTGAAGTTGTTTCCATCTAATACTTTCTTTTTCATTTAGATTTATTTATTTGCTATTATTTATTTTGCATCCAACCCCTGATTTGATTTATGTTTGTTTTGACAATATTAGTGTTTGATGCTTGCATTCTCTTTAGGATCAACTCTTACTCACCCTATCTACTTGTTAGTTATCATGAAAGTATTTATTTTTGGAGTGTTGGCAACATGCTACCAAATTTTAGCACCGTTGGTAGGAGTGTTTCTTATCAAACTTGATATTCCAATTACTCTAGGAGTATTCCATAGTTGCTAGTATCATTACTGCTTCCAACGTTTGCTAGTTTTTTAAATTTTCTTTGATTTTTTGTTCATTGTTTTTTGGCATTTACACTATGTGGTGGGTTTTCTTGTGTTTCTTTTTGTAAAACTTCTTGTTTTATGTTAAAGGGACCATTTGAGTTGTAGAGAATCTAGGACTTTGTTAGATTAGCTAAACAAGAATAGATGGCTAATAATAGAACTTTGAAGGAGTTCGTTACTCTTGATTTTAACTTACAACCTTTATGCATAGAATTCCTTGTTGTAGATGTAGCTTTTGAACTTAAGTCTAGGCTAATTCACTTACTACCTACTTTTAGTGGCCTTGCAGGTGAGGATGCTAACAAATATCTAAAGGAATTCCATATTGTGTGTTCAACATGAGGCCAACTGAAGTGATAGAGGAGCAAATCAAGCTAAGGCCCTTTCCTTTCTCCTTGGCTGATGATGCAAAGGACTGTACTACCTACCCTTTGTATCCATTACCAAATGGAATAAGATGAAAAGGCTATGCTTTGAGAAGTATTTCCTAGCTTCTAGGGTGGTTAACATAAGAAAAGAAATTTGTGGTATCCACCAGTACAATAGGGAGTCCTTGTATGAATACTAGGAAAGATTCAAGAAATTGTGTGCAAGCTATCCTTATTACCAGATTAGTGACTAACTAATAATTTAACACTTCTATGAAGGGTTGCTTCCCACGGATAAAAACATAATGGTTATAGCTTGTGGTGGAGCATTGCATGAATAAGACTCTTGTTGAAGCTAAGAGCCTAATTTCAAATATGGCTGCCAACTCACAACAATTTGGCATGAGACAAGATGCCCCTATCAAAAAGGTCAAGGAAATAAGTACTTCTACACTTTAGTAACAAATTTTTGATCTCACCTCTCTTGTTAGACAAATTTTTGTAGGGAATGTCTAGTAAGTCAAGGCATACAGCATATGTTCTACAATGGGACATTCTTTTAACATGTGCTCCATAATGCTAGATGGATTTGAGGAATAATTGAATGTAGAAGGGGGATTTTTAAGATAGTTAAGGAAATATGATCCCTACTCCAATACATATAATGCTAGGTAGAGAGATCACCCAAACTTGAGCTAGGGGAATAGGCAACCTATGCATAGCTCTTTCCCTAATAAGCCACCTAGATTCCAACAAGGCAACAAGTTTTCTAGCCCAAACAATCAGCCCTTTCCAATCCATGTATATCTTTAGAAGATATTGTCAAATCTCTTGCCACTAGCACTTACTAGTTTTAGCAAGACACAAGGGCTAGTATCCAGAACTTAAAAAATCAAGTGAGTTAACTAGCCACCACAGTGAGTCATTTAGAGGCACAAGGGTCATGGGATGAACCCAAGAGAAAATGCCATTGCCATTACCCTAAGGAGTAGGAAGAAATAGGAAGAACTAAAAATTTGAACCCCTGCTGTGTTAATAGAAGAAGAAATTGATGAGAAGGAAAAAATTCCACCCAGTGTAATTCCTAATCCCTTTGACTCAATTAAGACTAGCCCTATTCCCTTCCTAAGTAAGAGTAAATCGAAATCAAAAAAGTAGGAGCAAGATAAAGAAATTCTAGAGACATTCCACAAGGTAGCCTTGAATATACCTTTGTTAGGGGCAATCAAACAAGTGACAAGGTATGCAAATTTTTGAAAAGAATTGAGCCCAACAAGCAAATAATAAGGGGTTAGAAAAGATAAGTGTGGGGCTGAATGTGTCTGCTATTCTTCATTGAAAACTTGCCCCAAAGTCCAAGGATTTGGGTATGTTCACCATCCCATGCAAAATAGGTAATACCAGAATTGAGAGAGCTATGCTAGATTTAGGAGCTTCCATTAATGTTATGCCAAAATCCATTTATGCTTCTTGAAATTTAGGTCCTCATAAGGATACTAATGTTATTGTTCAATTAGCTAATTGTACTAATGCCACCTTGAAGGGGTAATTGAGGATGTGTTAGTACAGGTGAACGAGTTGGTATTTCCTGCTTATTTTTACATTATGGATATGGATGATAATGGCTCCTTGAACTTTGTACCTATCTTATTGGGGAGACCATTCTTGATGACTACCCAAACAATAATTAATGTTCATGGGGCTATTCTTACCTTGGAGTTTGATGGTGAAGTTGTTCACTTTAACATTTATGATGCTATGTGGTATCTTAGTTATTTTCATTCTATTGTGTAGCAAATGAAATGGCGATTGGGTTCGATCATGTTTGGCTAACTTATCTTTCTTGAAACTATTTTTCTCCTAATTCCCAATGGTTAATAGCAAGACTAGAGTTTCTTGATGTCAAATTAAAGCTAAGCCAAGGTTAGAGGTGAACAAATGTGGGTTTTGTTGGGTTTATGGGAGTTGTGTGAAGATCAAGCCAGCTGCAATGTCTGAAAGTATTATGCCAATTGAAGATGATTTGGGGACAAAAAACTCAAGTTACTCTCTCTCTAAACCAGATGAATTGGGGAATTGATTAGAGTAATAATTAATTGAGATAGTAAATATTTACTTCCATTTTATTCTATTTTAAGGTTTTTGTTTAGGAATGTAACTATCAGATTACAGTTATACATTTATACAGGCATTACAACACTAAAATATTCCATTTGTTAATGATATCTTTATAATTTGTGTCATCCAGTTTGACCCCGAGAATCATGTTGAAGACCAATGGTGATTCTCTAATTATTACTGTGTCCCATCTGGTTACACAAACAGACATAATCTATTATTGCTCAAAGTGAATGGTGCTGAATCAACTTGAATTATTGGCTTATAGTCTTATTATCTTGAACCATGGACATCAATTACATATATGATATTAAGATCAATAGCTTTGTGCTTTCCTTATGGACATATATGATATTAGATCTTCCATAGTGATGCCATTACTTGATATGGTAACCATGTTGTTTCGCCAAGTTTTATTGGTTACAACAAAGTAGAGTCACTCAATAATTACCTTGAAAATCATTCATTACCATTACACATCATTTCTTCAACAATTAATTTTGGTTTGACATTTAGATCTTTTGTTGTTTGGTGGTACGTCATTTTTTTTTTTTGCTTTTTAAAAATGTTGATAATGGAAATTGAATACGTTCATCTTAATGTTTACAAGGTCATAGAGAATAATTTGATTAGAGGACCTCTTCCCCCAGCCTTGAGTGCTTGAATATTTTTCTTTCAAAAATTCTGCTAATGATTTTCTGCAAATAATTTTACAGGGACAATACCAGAAACATTTGGCAAGTGATAAGTGTATAATTTTATAATTTTCTTCCCCTTATTCTATAGCTTTCTAGTCTATTTCTACGTCTTAACATGCTTATTAGAGTCCTATTTGTGTTAGGACATGATTTGGCAAGCTTTGGAGATTTTAATTGAAAAGGAGAAGAACTCCTATTTTAATAGCAAACTGATCCTTGTGTGGTTTTTAAGGTTGTAAACTATTAAGGAGTTCTAAAATTAAAAAGTGGCCTTCAGAGATTTTAAAGTAAACATCAAGCTTTTCAAAATGTAGGGCTTCCAACTAGAGCTTCAAAATTAGTGCAACTTCATTTCAAAGTGTGATAAGGATTAAGAATTCTGCCATCTTCTAGGAGAAAACTTCATTTCAAAGTGACCTAATGTATAAATAGACTTCATTTCAAAGTGCAATAAGGATTAAGAATTCTGCAGTCTTCTACAACTTCATGAAGAGGCCCAGTCCAAATTCTGCCGTCTTTTCAGACAAACTTTATTTCAAAGTGCAATAAGGATTAGGAATTATTGAGCAGACCCATTTTGAGAAGATCCATGTGTTTGGGGCAACTTTATGATGTTCAGCAGCTGTAATAGACACCTTTCTAAACTAAGAGACTAAGAGGTGTGACCTAATGTATAAATAGACTTCTTAAGATTATTTTATACATCTTCTTCTTCTTCTTCTTGCAACACACACAACCTCAGGGCATTCTTTTTGGGGCAGTGGGCCACAGAGCCAATGGTCTCCTATATATGCAGAAACTAGTCCTAACAGATTTGTTTCTTGAAAGGTTCAAGGAAGCTAATCCTAACTGATTTGCAATACTGTAAGGTATCCCTCCAATTAATTGATTGTTTGAGGAGATCGATACTTACCATGAATCCTAAATTTTTACTATACTTATAATCTTCTCCTTTCCACATTAGTATTGCAAGTCAACGAAGGACACAGTTATTCCACTTCCACCAAAGAAACAAATTCTTATGTCTCACAAGAAATAATATTCTTTGAAAGCTCCATATGTGACAGCGTAGATATGTTGTTGAGGCAATATGGTGTATTTCCTGTTATGTTGTTTTGAGAGAGGTCCAATATTTGGAGATTTTGTAGACTGCATAGACTTACAGGTATGGTCCCCTGAAGTACCAAGTCCTACTTTTGATAGGACGGTTGCTGAGTGCAAATGGTGGTTGTCATCTTTCTTAAGTTTTTCTCTCTCACATGTTTTGAGAAATGGCAATATGGTTGCTCACACCATTGCCCAATTATCATTCCTTGTTTCTGAGGCATTTCGGGTGTCAGATAATACGCCCTAGCAAATTGTGGGTCTTTATCATCAGGATGCTGCTTTAGCTACCGATTAATAAAAGTTTTTGCCACTGTTTTCAGTAAAAAAAAAAAAAAACTTATATCTTTTAAGCTTGATTACCATTAAAAATACTTAATTTTTTGTTTTTCATTTTTTTTAGCGTATGCAAATGTACACTATTATTTAAAAAATTAACTTAAATTATTATCTTATTATATCTAAATACATACGATATTATTATTTATTCTATGACCTTTTTATTCGCTAAAATCTTTTAATTATAAGAAAATTATCCAATTTGGTTTTATAAAACTTTAATTTTACTCTTTCAATTTTTTCAAAATTTTATCAATTAAATTACTTTTAGTTCAACATTCTTAAAATTATTTTAATTTATCATATTATATTATATAACAAATCAACTTTACACAAAATTATTTACTCTATTTATTTTTGAATTTATATTTATTAAATATTTCTAATAAAATTGAAATTCTACATTATTTTGAATATTATTTTTTATTTCAAAACTTTATTAATAAAATTATAATTTTAGATAGCTTGGCAGAGCCATTTGAGAGGGGCAAAACCCGTCGTTTAGCAGTGATACCATATGATTATGCATCAGCATTGATTTGGGAAATTAAAGTGTTATTAAAACATGTTTATTAAATTTAAAAAAAGTTAATACAAGATGTAAATATGTTGATTTTTATAATTAGATTTAATGATTCAAATCTTTTAAATAAATTATTTATAAATTAAAATTTATAAAAATAAAAAGATTATATTTTTTTACAGCAAATAATAAAATTAACATTAATTTTGAAAGAAGTGGAAATTTAAAAAGCCAATCACTTACCAAAAGAAATAAAGTCAATAAGTCATATAAATAAGGCCACAGAGAGGACAGATTATAATTTGGAGTAATGACAAGACCTATTTATAGACGTCTCTCGATGCTAAATGTCAATGCCACAGTCGACAAAGAATAGTTTGCAGTACACACCATAAATAAAGAAGAATGATAAAGTCCTGGACAAATTTATTTTTTGATTATATATATTTATATAATTTTTTATTATTTTACTATCAAAAGATTTCATTCTACACGTAAACGAGCGTAACGCAGGAAAAATGTGAAAAGGTCTTCGTGGAAAATGGTTGTACGATTGATAGATGATGATATAATGCCAAAGTCTGGTACAATTATTTATAGAGCTTCTCTGACCAATATTTGACTCAGACATTGTTCTTAAATATCTAGAAAACACATGATCCTGGCACAGATATATAATGCTAAGCTATTAAAAAATAATTCTGGCTAAGAAGGTGACAAAAAACTGCTTAGTTTTGTCAAAAGCATTTCGCAGCCCACTGAAAACCTGTACAATATTTTAGAGAGAACACCATTATATAAACGCGACCTTATCAAATAAAATATGTACGTGATAAATATTATTAATTATTGAACTGCTAGTCATAGAAACAAAATTTTCAAAATCCAAATTCAATAGGAAACTGCTGACACAAGTATTGAACTGACTTCTACAGCCAAAGATAACGAGTACTTTCAATCAAGACCCATTACTTACATATCAGCCTTGCATTTTTCTTTTAATTCTTGCTGGAATAAGAGCCACTTGAAGGTACACCCAATTGTTCATCTTCTCTAAGAATTGAAAGTAGGCTTGTCTTCATGCACTTTTCAAAATCGTGGTTCCAAAGACTCCCCAAAATCCAATGATAAATCCAATACTTATACAAACAAAAAATCCAGAGCTTATCAATTTGTCTTCATCCTTCTCAGATTCCTCTCCTAGAATGGTTGTTCCAAGGGTAGGATTGTCCAAATTTTCGTCCCCAATGCATCCTTTTCTCAATGGCGGGCCACAAAGCCCGTGGTTTCCGATATATGCAGAAGCATCAAAACTTTGTAATTGGGTGCTTGATGGAATTTTGCCTGACAAGTTGTTGAACGAAAAGTTCAAGTAAGCAAGGAAACTCAAATTTGAAAAGCTTGCTGGAATTGTCCCAGAAAGAGAGTTGCTTGACAAGTCAAGGGATTCTAACATTGTCATCTGACCAAAATTATCAGGAATGAATCCTGTGAGGTTGTTTCTTGAAAGGTTCAAGGAAGCCAGTCCTAACAAATTTGCAATACTGTGAGGAATCCCTCCAATCAATTGATTGTTTGAGAGATCAATACTTCTCATGAATCCTAGATTTTTACCATACTCATAATCTTCTCCTTTCCACATTAGTATCGCATTGTCAAAGAAGGAGCCATACACAGTTATTTTAAGTGCAGTGATTGAAAAAGCGTATGTCTCATAAGAAGTAATATTCTTTGAAAGCTCCATATGTGACAACGCAGATATGTTATTGAGGCAATATGGTATATTTCCTGCTATGTTGTTTTGAGAGATGTCCAATATTTGGAGATTTTGTAGACTGCATAGACTTATAGGTATGGTCCCCTGAAGCATATTGGCCCTTAAGCGCAAAACAATCAAATTTGACAATTTATGGCCAATCCATGTCGGCAACATTCCATGAAGATTATTCTCACCAAAATCAATAAACCGCAACTGTTGACAATGCTCCAAAAAGGGTATCTCACCGGTTAGATTGTTGTCACTTAACTGAATTGTCCTAATATTTTGCAAAGAGCCAATTGACTTTGGTATTCTTCCTGAGAGATTGTTATGTGCCAAATTTAAAACTTCCAATTTTGGAAATTGTTCCCAACAATCTGGAATTTTGCCAGTGAATAAGTTATTGGAAAGGTCAAGTTGAGATAAGATTGGTTGTAATCTCGTACAAAAGAAAGATAGGGACCCTGAGAACATATTTCTTGAGAGAATCAAGAAAGAACAGTTTTGCTGAAAAAGTGGCAAAGGACCGGACAAATTATTAAAACTGAGATCCACAGCATAGGCATAATCATCAAAAAGAGAAGGTGGCAATGTATTGGGTAAAGAACCATAAATATGATTGTGGGAAAAATTCAAGTATATCAAACTAGAAGATTGTTCCCAAAACCATTGAGGAATTGAATATGAGATTCCAGTATTTGAAATGTCAAGGAACCGAAGTGCCGTTTGATTTTTAAGCCACACGGGAAAGTGCGGACCCAAAGTGCACGAGGAAGCAAATAAGCCGAATAGTCGAAAAGGTGCAATCCAATTTGGACTCAATTTAAAATGAAGCAAATTGTGGGAGACAGCAAAAACTAGTAATCTCGATAGATTGGATAAATTTGCTTCACTTATTACACCACTGAATTGATTGTTGGGTAGAATTACATATTCCAATGATGGAAGACCTATAAACTCAGGCAATGGCCCACTCAAGTTGTTATTGCTTAAAGACAAACTGACCAGGTGAGGGAAGTTCCCAAATGATTGTGGAAATAACCCATTCAAACTAGTATTGTTAAGAGATAATATCTCTAGTGATGAAAATCTTGAGAAATCAGGAAATGATCCACTACTGAATGGATTGTCATGTAGACGCAGAACCTTTATAGTATTCTGGGCATAACATAAATTCTGAATTGAGTCACTAAGTTTTCCTCCAACTTTGTTGTTGGATATATCTAACTGTTCTAAATGACACATATGTTGAAAGGATTCTGGTATGCCCCCCTCAATTTTGTTTCCTGAAAGAGCAAGAAATTCAAGAGAGACCATATTGGTAAAATCATCTAGAATAGGACCTTCCAAAGCATTCTGTGAGAGATCAAGATGAATGAGGACTTTACTGACATTAAGCACCCAAGATAGAGTAGAATTACTCAAGTCATTTCCTGAAAGATCAAGGAATTTAAGAGTAGTGGAAGTGTTCATATGGCTAAGAGATTTAGGATAGAAGTGAGGAAGTGAACAAGATGCTAACGTTAGCTCAAATAGAGAAGGGACCTTGCTACTTATTGATGATTGCCAATTTACGGCATGACTTAAATTAACAGATGTCAAATTAAGGTATTTCAATGATGAAAGATGAGAAACCCACTCAAGGTCCGTTGCCGTAAAACCATCATTATAACCAAGGTCTAGAGTTTGCAAATGGGAAAGGTTTTGAAGCTCACGAGGAATGGATCCACTCAACCCATTAGATCCAAGCTTCAAGTCTCTCAATTGACCCAGCGAACCAAGGCACTTTGGGATCTCATGATTGATCAAGTTGCCAGTGAGATCCAAGTAAGTAAGATGTTTCAATTCACATATTGAGGGATGTATCTTACCTTCAAGACGCATAGATAATTCATTTGCAGGTTGAAGATCCAGCATGGTGACATGACTTGTTATATTATTGCATGATATTCCTTTCCATTTGCAGCAATCAACTTCTTCTCTCCATGTAGAAAGAATAGCACTTGATCCTCCAGTGAAACCATGTTTAAACTTGAGAAGAGATTGCCTCTCTGTCTCCATACATCTTATTGTAGGCGAATTTGCTCCACATAAACAGGTGCATAGAAACCCAACCAGAGGTAAGAGGTAGGACTTACAATTGTTTACAAAGATCGACATGCTTAGAAGTGTATTGGATACTACAAGCAAGTGCTATTTATTAACATCTCTCAGAGCTTCATTTTTTAGTTACTCGATCTTACCCTTTGTGTTATGCATACAAATTTCAACGAAACAAAATTTGAACAGTAAGCTCCATTGGTGAGCTCTTAAAATTTCTAAACCTACCCTAAATTAAAACGTCATTATTGCTTTTGGCAGATATAGAAAATTGAAACGTCACTCAAGAACTAAGGGCCACAGAAGTCTTTCTGTACAACTACCCTTAATATCTTCTCTGTAAAGGAATATGAACCATTCAAACTTGAATTGATTTTTTTATTTTCAATAACGTACAAATAAAAAATAAAATTAACTGAACTTTTTTTCTTTGGACAAGGAAAACCGCGGAACTAAATAAACGACGGTCACTTTAGTCTTTTCCTGTACTAATTAATATTAAATGTAACGATTCAGTACCAAAACAAAAAATCCTAATTTCTATAAACAAAAATTATATTTTTTTCTTTATGCTCAAAGTACAGTATGTTTCATGCACTAAATGGATTTAAAAATTCCTACCGAAAAAGCTTGGCATAGTTGGTAGATGGCTGAATCTCTTAAGCATGTTGTCCTAAATTCGATTCAAGTCATGTGTATGAAAAAGACTTTGTTGGAGAGGTTATACCCACTTCGATGATCTCTTTGCATTAAAGGGCATTAGTTTCTAACTACTAGTCAAGAAATACTCTAAGTTTACCCAAAAAAAAAAATTCCAATGAGATGGACACGTTGTACACTAATGGAATGCACACTTTACTCTGCTTTTAATATAACCTTCTTCGATTTTTTTAAAACCTTTTAGCTAAATAGTAAAATATTTTTCTTAAAAAATTTATGTTTAATTCTCTCTACATAAATGATCTCATGCAGTTCCTTTTACAATTTATGAATTTATTTCATAAAAACACAATAAAATACTAAAAACATTTTGATATTTCATGGTAATTTAGGATTATCCGTAATATATTTATAAAATACAAAAGAAATTATTATAAGTTTTAAAAATAAAAAAATTTATGTAAGAACTGAAAAACTAAAAAAGAATTAAAGTAACTTACTTAAACTTTATTTTGTAGTGTTTTTTTTTATTTTTTTTTAAGAGTTGTCATTTGAAATTTTGAATTTTTTAAGAGTAGTCTAAGTAATTTACTTAGAAAAAAAATGCAAAGAAAAGTAAAAGAATAAAACAACAACAACAACAAATTGAGCCTTTTCTCACTAGGTGGAGTTAGTTACATGGATTAAATGATACCATAAACTTTTATCCGAAATCAAATTTTAGAAAATATCATTTAGCCAAAGGTCTTTTTTAATCACCTCTTCAAGTGTCCTTTTTGGTCTTCTTTTATATCTTTTCACAGGACTAAGTACCATTTGGTCAACCTTTCTTACTGGTGTCTCCTGTGGTTTTCTTTGTACATGCCCAAACTACCGTAACTGGGTTTCCGTTATCTTCTCCTCAATAGGTGCCACCTCAGCTCTCTTCCGAATATAATCATTTTGAATTTTGTCTTTTCTTGTATGTCCACTCATCCATCTAAATATTCTTATCTCTACCACCTCCATTTTTTGCTCATGTTGACCTTCAGAGCCTAGCACTTACTACCATAGAGTATAGCTAATCTACTGGCAGTTTGATAAAACTTTCCTTTAAGTTTGGAAGATATTTTGCGATCACAAATGAGCCCTGATGCATTTATCCATTTCATCAATCTAGTTTGAATCCTCTGTGTGACATCCCCATCAATCTCCCCATTACTTTGTAAAATCGACCCAAGATACTAAAACTTGGACACCTGTGATATACTTTGCTCCCCAATTTTTATCTCTAAATTACTATGTTCTTATCTCTTGCAAAATTTACACTCCATATACTCTATTTTATTCCGGCTTAAACGAAAACCCTTTGATTCTAAGGCTTTTCTCTATATTTCCAATTTACAATAAGCCTCCTCTCTTGATTTCCCTACTAAGACAATGTCATCAGCAAAAAGCATACATTTCAGGACTACATCTTGGATGTGTCCAGTAAGTACATCTATAACTAAAGTGAAAAAGTGTGGACTTAAGGATAACTCTTGATGCAAACCAATCCTTATGGGAAAATCTTCTATTACCCCTCCTTGAGTTCGCACATTTATTGTAACCCCATCATACATATCCTTTATGGCACGAATATAAGCAATATGAACACCCTTCTTTTCCAATGCCTTCCATAGGACTTCTCTTGGCACTCTATCATAAGTTTTTTCTAAATCAATGAAGGCCATATGTAAGTGTTTTCCTTTACTTCAGTATCATTCTATCAAACCCTGTTATGGTGGATCTTCCTGCATAAAACCAAATTGGTTCTCTGATATATGAGTCTCTTGTCTTAATCTATGTTCAATCACTCTTTTTTAAAGTTTCATAATATGGCTCATAAGTTTAATCCCTCGGTAGTTACCACAATTCTGAATATCTCCTTTATTCTTGTAAATGGGTATCAACGTACTCTTCCTCCATTCATTTGACATCCTCTTGGACCTCAATATCTCATTCAATAACTTGGTAAGCTAAGAAATACCTTTCTCTCCCAAACACCTCTAAACCTCAATAGGTATGTTATTAAGGCCCAAAGCCTTACCATTACCCATCTTCTTAAGTGCCTCTTTCACCTCAATTTCTCTAATTCTACGATAAAAAGCAAAATTTTGATCCTCCTCCTGAGTAATTAAACTTTCTATATCTATACTTGTTATCTGTCCTTCATTGAAAAGCTTATGAAAATAACCTCTTCACCTTTCTCTGATATTTTCCTCTATTACCAAGACTTTTTCTTCATCATCCTTAATGCATTTCACTTGATCCAAATCTCTTGTTTTCCTTTCCCTTTCCTCAGCAAGCTTGTATATTTGTTGTTCTCCATTCTTTATTCTTAAAGCTTGGTAAAATCCATCCAACGCTTTAGATTTTGCCTCACTAACTACTTTCTTTGTCTCATTTTTAGCTGACCGATACTTCTCTCAATTTTCCTCCTTGTTATCAAGATGTAAAGCTTTGAAACACTCCCTCTTATATTTAATCTTTGCTTGAACATTCTCATCTCACCACTAAAATTCTTTACCTTTAGGGCCAAATTCTTTTGATTCACCTAAAATTGCTTTAGCTACCTTTTGGATCCCATTTGCCATCTCTTTTCACATAAGGTTAGCACAATCTTGTGTCTCCCAAACTCTCTTTTCCATTGGCTTTCTTTAAAAAACTAACTATTTTTCATCCTTTAGTTGCCACCACATGATTCTGGGGTTTATAACTCTTCTACTTCGCTGTTTCTGACTCTTTACCTGCATGTCAAGGACCAAAACCTATGTTGTGTGGTCAAACTCTTACTTAGTATAACTTTACAATCCTTATTCTTTTATTCATATTCCATACCAAAAAAAAATCTATTTGTGATCTTGAGGCCTTACTCTTGTATGTGATTAAATGCTCCTCCCACTTCTTAAAATAAGTATTTGCAATCTTAAAGTCATAAGTCATTGAGAAGTCTAAAATTAATTTTCCTTCCTTATTTAGTTCTCCTATATCAAAACCCTCATGAAATCCTGCATATTGCCCTGCATCCTTTCCAACATGACTATTAAGATCTCCACCTAAGGCAATCTTTTCATGTTGGGGAGTTCCTTGGACTAAACCCTCCAAATCTTTCCAAAACTTTACCTTTTTTTTGTTCTTCCAACCCTACTTGTGGTGCATAAGCACTTATGATACTAAAAGTCACCTGTTCCACCACCATTTTAAGGGATAAAATCCTATCCCCTATCCTTTTAACTTCCACCACATTATTATTCCAAGTCTTATTTACAATAATACTAACTCCATTCTTTGCTCTAGCCTTCTCTGTATACCAAAGCTTGAATCCTGAAGTATCCAATTCCTTAACCTTCTCTCCAACCCATTTGGTTTCTTGAAGACACATAATGTTAATTCTCCTTCTAATCATAGTATCCACTACCTCCATAGACTTCTTGATCAAAGTTCCAATATCTCAAGTGCCAAAACGGATCTTGTTCCCCTAGACTAACTTCTTTACCCATATCTATCCAGAAAAGTGTGAGGACCCTTGCTTATTTAACACTACATCTGGGTGCCGATGTAGCAGTTCTAGCTCATTTGACACTATACTACAACGTGTTACTTCTGGGTAATAACCTAGCATTATCACTATAACTTTGTTTGTCCATGTCATATGGATTCGATGCAATTTTACGTTGGCTATCGACTACCTAATACAACCCTCCTCCTTTATCCGGACTTGGGAGTAGCTATGTAAAACACAGGTGGAGTTAAAGAAAAGTAAAAGAATCTTCCTAGAAAATGGTTGCAATTGGGAGGAAGTATGTGCTCAAAAGTGACATATATTTGGTCCGTTTACTTGAACCGATTGCAATAGCACCCAAAGCAACCTACCATCTTTGTCGATCTCAAAATTTGGCATTTTCAGACACTTATAACAAATTTTTTTGTATAAACTTGGAACGAACATTTTTATATAAACTTAAATATGGCATTTTTATTGAATTTAATAGATTATTATAAAAAAGGTCTAGAGTTTACAAATTGGAGAGATTTTAGAGCTCATGAGGAATAAATCTACTCAACTAATTAGAACCCAAGCTTCAAGTCTCTCAGTTGACCCAATGAGGCAAGGTAGTTTGGGATTTCCTGATTGATCACGTTGTAACTGAGATCCAAGTACGTTAGATGTTTCAATTCAGATATTGAGGGATGTATCTTACCTTCAAGACGCATAGATAATTCATTTGCAGGTTGAAGATCCAACATGGTTATATGACTGGTTATATTATTGCCTGATATTCCTTTCCCTTTGCAGCAATCAATTTTATCTCTCCATGAGGAAAGAATAGCGGTTGATCCTCCAATGAAAACCATGTTTCAGCTTGAGAAGAGGTTGCCTCTCTGCCTCTACATCTTATTGTAGGAGAATTTGCTCCACATAAACAAATGCAAAGACACCCAACTAGAGATAAAAGGCAAAACAAAATTTGACCATTAGGCTCAAATAGAAAGCACTTCTCTGTTCAAACAGGAAAGCACTTCCATGTGACCAAGACATTTACCGACATGTTTCTTAAATATGGTGAAAAAACATTTACTTACGTGATATAAAATAAAGCGGTACAGTTTCTGAGAAGGGTTTGTTATATGTATATTTATAATGGTATAATATTTATATTTATATTTATATTTATATTTTTATAATTTATTTATATATAATATATAAAATTGTATTCACGTAGCATTTTCTTTTATAAAATTACAAAGTTCATTGTCAGCTTCCATATGCTCAACTATGAAAATCTATACAACTTTTTCGATGAATCCGGATGTACGAATGCGAGATTATAAATAGAAATAAAGAAAAGGTTAAATGCGCCGTTTCACCTTCTCTTTATTTCTTCACGTAAGTTAAATGCAAAAAAAAAAAAAAAAAATTGTAAACGTAGCATTTCCGTTTTTGATTGCTTTGCAAATCCTTTGGAACAATATTTCTTTTGCATCTACTCCTTAATTTAAAATATTATTTAATTGTATACAAAACACAGAAGAGATAATATCTATTTTTACAATACCTTATTTATACCAGTATCTTTCAATTATAATTAAAATTTCAAATTTCATTTTAATGCAAATTAAATTTTACTTTCCATTTTTTGTTTCCCAGGCTTTATCAACTAAATCAATTTTAATTTAAAATTTGTAAATTCCCTAAAATTATATTTTATTACAAATCAACTCTATAAATTTTTAATTTATAAATTTTTTTTATTATAATTTAAATTTTAAATCTCTTTCTATTAAAAATAAAATTCTATTTATTTTCTTTTTATTTTATACTTCTTACACAAACTTTTTTTTTTATTTTCAAACCTACATAACCTCTTTTATATTTTATAAATGCATACATATAAATTAAATTTATTATGAACTATCAAAAATACCTTAGTTAAGTTATGAATTTGATATGATTTTTAAAAAATATTCTTATTAGTTGAATAACAAAATTTTTTTCATTTTAAAATCTCTATTTGTGCAGAAATAATTTGATGTGAGTATTTTTATAAAAAGTTAAATTTATGTGTAATGTATTAATAAAATATAAGCGAGATTATTATAATTTTTTGAAAAAAAGAATTTACATAAAAAATTCAAAATATAAGCAAAGGTAAAATAATTTAAGAATGGCACTATATTTTAAAATATTTTGTTTCATCTTTGAAGAGTTGTCATTTGGAAAGTAGAATATATTGTGCAGTGAATATTGACTGCTGCCGGCAGAATTGACTAACATGGAAAAAACTTCCTAACGCAAAGAAAAGTGAAAGGGTCTTCTGGAAAATGGCACACGACAAATAACGTAAAGAAAAGTAAAAGGGTCTTCGTGGAAAATGGTTAGCAAGTGGGAGGAAGTTTGCAAATGGCGCATGACAAATAACGCAAAGACAAGTGAAAGGGTCTTCGTGGAAAATGGTTGGCAAGTGGGAGGAAGTTTGCACTCGAAACTGACACATACATATGGTCCGTTTACTCAAACGACTTTATATTATAAGATTGTATTTATCTTGTATGGTTTTGGATTAAAAACTCATTTCATATTTTGATAATAACAAGATTTTTAAATAAAATAACATCAATTATTTTCACACTTTCCAAGTAATTCCATTCAATTTCTGTCATAACCCAGTGGTATATTATCATCACTTTACCCTCAATGACCAAGATCTTCAATATCTTGGGCAGGTGACCATCCAATTGCAATGAAATTGCAAAAGCACCCAAAGCAACCTACCATCTTTGCCGACCTCAAAAAATGACATTTTTTTAAGTATTAATTTTACTTATCATCTTTTAACTATTTTGAAAAAAAAAAGAAATAGTGTATCCATATGTAAGCATGATTTAAAAAACTCACAGTCATGTATTAATAGTTTTATAGTAAAACAAACTTAATCTCTCAGTAATTTACACAGTTTGGTTTGTCTCCATTAATTTTATAAATAGGTACCAAAGTGCTCATCCCATCTTCTCTCCACCCAACTGACATTTTTGTAAATCTCTTATTATCTCGTTAAAGTATTTATTGAGTCAAATTATAATTGTCATTCCTAATTAGTTCTTAACCTCGATACATATATTATCATGTCCACTAGCTTAATTTATCAGTATTCATTTTTGTATGGTTTATAATAAAATTTTCTAACATAATTAGTCATTACATAATAAATTTGCAATGTTATAAAGCATATTCTACTATAATATTTTTATAACATAGTATTTATGTTTCCAATAAAATAGTAACTTAAATAGAAATAAAACTTTTGAAGAGGGTATTATACGCAAGCTAATATTTCTGAATTTGCTTTGCTTGTGTATAAAATAGACATAATTTTGTTCAGGAAAGGAATGGTAGCCAACATATTAAAATAAGGAGTTCGTAGATTTCTGTTGATCCAAAGGATCGGCACAATACAAATTAATGGAAAAGACTTTATTAGTGTTTATCAAAGAAAGCTTTAATGTTATGGTAGATTTTAATTGAATTCGGAGATTAATTCGTTCGGTTGTAAAGGAAATAGATGCTTTGAAATAAGGAGAATACTTTTTGAAACCCAAGGTATAACGGTGAATAAATTATACGTTGTAATTATTTAATTTTATATTTTTTTAAAATTTATTATTTATAAAAAGAAATTTAGTTAAATAGAGACAAAGCCCCCAACTTTTCATTTAAAAAGTTTTTTTTTTTTTTTTAAGTAAAGTAGTGCTAACTATTTTCAACATTTTCCAAGTAGTTCCATTTAATTTCGTCAAGGCTTGGTAGCATATTATCATCATCTTACCGTCAAAGACGAAGATCTCTAATATCTTCAGCAAGTTAACATTTTATTCCAATGGCATACAACAGCACTCATAGCAAACTACAATCTTTGCCAACCGCAAAATATGACATTTTCATCAATTTTAGAGGTGAAGACACAAGTAATAATTTTATTAATCATTTATACTGCACAGAGAAAATATGTATTTATATTTAAAGATGACAAAAGTCTCAAGAGAGGGAAGCTATATCATTAGAGCTCTTTAAAGCAATCCCAGAATCACGAATTTCTATCAATTTTTTCAAGAAACTATGCTAGCTCAACATGGTGCTTTGAAGGAAATGACAAAAATTGTTGATTGCTTTGAACAAATGGGGCATACAGTTTTACCAGTTTTTTATGTTGTGAATCCATCTGATGTGAAAAAGTAAATTGAGGTTTATGAGAAAGTCTTTTCTCAACATGAAGAAAGATTCAAAGAAAAGGTAAGAGAATGGAGGGCAGCTATGACAAGACTGGCCGAACTCACTGGTTGGGATGTACAAAATAAGTAGGTCTTTCCTTAGTGTTTTACATATAATTAGAAAAGAGCTTGTATTGATTTGTGTTCGTTTATTCCTATTTCCTGCTCAGGCTTTGTCCAGAAATATTAAATTCATTCATAACTTCCGAGTTAGATTAGGACAATTTTATATTTTTAATGGATATAACTTTTTTAAAATTATTAACAAAAAGATTATTATCTTTTCACATAATACACATTTTCCCTAAATTCTTTGGCGACGGTTAATTTTGTATTCTTGTCTCCCTTTTCTTTTCAGGGTAGAGTCTACAAAATTTGAAGAAATTGCTGAAGAGGTAATAAATAATTAGGTCACGTGCTTTCAATTCCTATTGATGACCTAGTTGGTTTTGACTCTTGTGTAGAAGCATTAGATAAGCACTTGTCTTTAGGCATGGATGATACTCGATTTATAGGGATTTGTGGGATGGGTGGCATAGGAAAGACAATTCTTTTTGCAGCTTTTATCATAGAATCTCTCACAAATTCCTGGCTCATAGTTTTATTCATGATGTAAGCAAAATTTCTAAAGATAGTGGTCTCATTTGTGCGCGAGAAAAACTTCTTCGTGAAACACTAGGGGGTGAAAAGTTGAAGGTACAAGATATTGTTGAAGGAGCCAGTTGGATAAAAAATAGGCTGTCACTTAAAGGTCCTTATAGTTCTTGACAATGTTGATCATTCTGATAAATTAGTGAATTTGGATAGATAACTCAGCTGGTTTGGAGCAGGCAGTAGAATCATCATTACAAGTACACATGAACATATCCTTAGAAGACATGAAATATATGAAGTTTACAGGGCTAATCAATTGAATGAAGATGAAGCTCTTCAACTCCTTTGTAGAAAAGCATTGAAAATTGATAAACCCTGGGAAGATTATAAGAAGTCCACTGAACGTGTATTACAATATGTGAAAGGCCTTCCATTAGCCACTAAAGCATTGCGTTCTTTTTCATATGGCCAAAAGGTGTCCGAATGGACAAGCACCTTATATACACTGTAAGAAAGTCCTAAACCAGAGATTATGGATGTGCTTTGAACAAGTTATGATGGATTGTTTGAACCAGCAAAGGAAATATTTTAGATATTGCTTGTTTCTTTAACAAAAAGAAGGAAGCACATGTAAAATAAATTTTAGAAAGATGTGGATTTCATCCACAGATTGGAATGAGAAGTCTAATAGAGAAATCAATTATATCCATTCAAGGTCAACTTATATGGATGCATGATTTGTCGCAAGATTAGGGCAGGAATATTGTACAAGAAAAATCCCCAAAGAAGCCTTGAAATTGGAGTAGGTTGTAGGTTTATGATCATCATGTTATAATGGAAAACAAGGTATGTTGTCTTTTGAAAATCATTTCTTAAGTTATCATAATTTTCATTGAACACAAATTATATAATTGGAGTAACTCCATTTTTAACATTTCTTGCTAATGCTGTTGTTCTAGGGGGCAAAAGATGTTGAAGCCATAGTTTTGGATATGAAAGATAAAAAAGAACCGCCTTTATTGAATGCAAAGATTTATAAAAAATGAGCAACCTTAGGCTACTCATATTGAAAGGGGGAAAGTACTTTTCAGGAAACCTCAGTTGTCTTTCTAACCACTCAAAATATTTTTCGTTATATGTATCCTTTCAAATATTTGCCACTTAATTGTCATCAACCAAACAAACTGGTTCACTTGTCCAGCAGAGAAGTAAAGTCACACAACTCTGGGAAGGTGCAAAAATAATCTTGATGCTCAAAACTTGAAGGTAAAATATCTATCTCATTTCATTTTGTAAGGTGAATTAGTATACTATTATGACAAATTATCATTTTATTCAATGTGTAACTAGCTCTCTCCTCTCCAAACCACTTATCCTTTCACAACGTTTTCACAATTTGAAAAGCATAGATCTCAGTTCCTCCAACAAACTTGTTGAGTCACCAAATTGCCGTGAATTTCCATATCTTGAGTGACTAGATTTTGAAAATTGCACAACACTATCAGCGTTCCATCTAACAATTGGATGTCTAAAGATGCTTGTTTTTTGAATTTGTATGGCTGCAAAAGTCTTGTTAGTATTCTTGATTGCATATTGGGTCTAATTTCCCTTGAAACTCTTTATCTCGATGGTTGTTCAAAACTTCAAAAAACATTTGGCCAATCAACATTTTGTTACAAAAGACATGAAGGATCAGTTATTGCGCCTTGGGCTTCTTTGACCGATCTACCCTCATATAGGAAATATCTTACTATAGGTTTTTGTTTTCTATGCAAAGTCCTTGATTGGAAGGCCTTTATTTGGATGGAAACAATTTTATTACACTATCTTCTGCAATCCGTAAACTCAGACTGTTTTCCTTGGAGCATTGCAAGAATCTTGAATCATTGCTCGACCTTCCAATAAGTATTGCTTCATCAGATCAAAAAAATTATTCTGCCAAGGAGAGAGAAGGATTTTACATTTTTAACTGCCCCGAGTTGGTCGAGATGGAAACCTACATTAGCTTGGCATTATCATGGCTAATGAAACTAGTTCAGGTTTAAAAGCCACTGCCCACCCTTTATCTCTCTGCCTTTTCTCTCTACAGAAAATCAATATAATTAGCTATTTTTCTCTGGTGCCAGGATCCCCATGCCCCCAAAACTGAGTCTTGGCTTGATTTTGTTGTTCTTGGGAATCAGATTCCAAGGTAGTTCAACTATCAAAATTCTGAATCTTCTATACAGATAAATTTACATCCCAATGTGCATCATGGACACAGTAATTGGCTTGGCCTTGCTTTGTACGTAATATTCGTGCTATGTGATCCATGTCCACCAGTAACAGATGACAGGCATCATATGAAAAGCAAAGTTCTATTTGATATTTATCAAACTTACTTTTCCTATTCTTTACATCGTAGTGTAGCAAATATAATGGCGATTGGCTTAGATCATGTTTGGCTAACTTATCTTTCTTGAAACTATTTTTCTCCTGATTACTAATGGTTAATAGTAAGACTAGAGTTTCTTGATGTCAAATTTAAAGCTGAGCTAGAGTTAGAGGTGAAGAAATGTGGGTTCTGTTGGGTTTATGGGAGTTGTGTGAAGATCAAGCCAGCTGCAATGTCTGAAAGTATTGTGCCAATTGAAGATGATTTGGGGAGTCAAAACTCAAGTTGCTCTCTCTCTATACCAGATGAATTGGGGAATTGATCAGAGTAATAATTGATTGAGATAGTAAATATTTACTTCCATTTAATTCTATTTTAAGGTTTCTGTCTAGGAATGTAATTATCAAATTATAGTTATACATTTATACGGGCATTACAGTACCGTTTATTAATGATATCTTTATAATTTGTTTCTTCCAATTTGACCCCGAGAATCATGTTGAAGAAAAATGGTGATTCTCTAATTATTACTGTGTCCCATCTGGTTACACAAAACCATAATCTATTATTGCTCAAAGTGAATGGTGCTGAATCAACTTGAATCATTGGCTTATAGTCTTATTATCTTGAACCATGGACGTCAATTACATGTATGATATTAACATCAATAGTTTTGTGTTTTCCTTATGGACATATATGATATTAGATCTTCCATAGTGATGCCATTACTTGATATGATAACTGTTTTGTTTCGCTAGAAAAGTTTCACTAGTTTTATTGGTTACAACAAAGTGACTCGCTCAATAATATTGTTGACTAGCGTATGCTGTGCTGATGGCCAATAGTAATATTGTTGAAGCAAGTACCCAATAATGCATGTTTATCTGTGAATATATATAATCTTACAATTAGATTGGAGTATTCGATTGATTTAAACTAAAATCAAATCCACATATATTGTCTTTCTTATGAATAATACATTTAGAAAATTATGCACAAACTGATGAAATGTCACCCCCCTCTTTACATGCTACATTTACTTACGATTTATCTTAAATATTATGTTGACTTGAGAGACATATAATTGAATTCCTATTCATCCAAGTTACTTGTGGTTGGGTACATATTGTGTGTAAACTATGTGCACATTGTCTACACAAATGAGCAAATAAATGAACAACTATTACATGATGAGACTACTGTGCCTTTCCATTTGTTTTGTGCCCAAATGAAATCGTAAGAAATTTTCTATTGGTGCTTGATAGGCATAAGAATTTACAATTCCATAAAACCGAGGTTCACTATGGTAATGATAATTCTAAATAGTAATGGCAATTTTGCACGTGGCAAGATGAAAAGATTGTTGCAATATTTTGATAAAAACGTACCATACAAGGAAACGATGAGAGGATAGCCATGCTTAAGTTGAGGTAATCAGAGAAAGTATTAGAATAATGGGTGGAGATCGTGTCCCTCTGTGATTGCTTTTATAGTTGAAAGCAAAGGTGGTCATGTCTCATACATGAGAGTCGGTATGTAGCTGGCAAATCAAAATCCTAAGCCAAAACTCACCAGAACCACTTTAAGAAACATAAACAAAATTTTAAAGAGAAAGCCGGTATGTAATTGGCAAATTTTACATGTGGGTGCAATCCACAAACATATGAAGGGCTAAGGTTTTTATAACAGCCCATTTCCCCGAGAGATCGAACGTGCCGCTGGATTATGGTAGAGATACCGTGCGAACTAGGAGCTCCTAGTGGTGGCTCTATCCTTCAAGTAACGGCACACGATTGAGTACAAAACGGCTGCGGCCGTTGGCAGATGCTACGGGTGAAATCGTGGTCGAAGGTCGAAAATAGCGGTCCAAGGTCGAAGGTCCCTCTCCCTCAAAAAAATAATCCCTCTTCCCTCTCTCTGAGGTGCTCTTACTCTCTCTCTTTTTCTCTCTGTGTGTTCCTCTTCAGAGTTCATTACTTTCTCAATAAGAACAAGGCATCCATCTGAATAGGGGTTCTCCTAGTATTAGCCTCGAGAGGATGGGTAATGAGGGTTTCATATTTGGAAATGAGGGAAATGAGCGTGCCAATTAAAATAGCCAAAATAGGTCTTCGAAAATAAGGGGTTAAACTAAAATGACGTCATATAGATAGGAAACATATTAAAATTTTGCATTAATCTTAAATTTGTTATATAAACTTTGCATTATGCACCAATGTTATATTTTGTTACAAAATGTTAAAACTTTACATCAAAATATATTATTTTCTTTTCAAAAATTATTCTTTTACCATTTCTTGGTAAAATTACATTTTGTTACTACTTTGAATAAATTATACTTTTTCCCTTGAGGTTTAATGCAATAGCACTTAAAACATATCAAAATATTACATTCACCCTTTTTAATGGAGTTGACTAGTTATTGACTTAACATATTTTAAGGAAATACTTTATCTAACAATAATTAAGTATTTATCTTACATGTTTAAAAATAGTTCTTGTTTACAAATATTAAATTTATAAACATATAATGAAAGTTGGATATAATAAATAAATTTTAAAATATTACATGATTTTCATCATTTAAACTATTAAATAAAATATATTGCATAAAAAAATCATACACAAGATTTAAGTTAGGTTGATGAAATAAAAAAAATACTTTTGGGATCATTTATGATCATAAAATATTTAGTAAGTTTAAAGAAAAGTTTTATAAATTATTATTAAACCAGTTATATTTTATCGTAGTAAGTGTTGGGCCTGGAAAGTCAATATAAGTAAAAGATGGAAATGACAGAGATGATAATATTGAGATAGATGAATAGATATATAACAAAAGATAAAATTTAAAATGATTATATTCAACAGAAAGTTGATATGATACTTTTTGAGAAAAAAAAGACAGAAGTTCATTTACGATAGTTTGAATATATATAAAGAAGACCGCAAAATGCTCTAATAAAAAAAATTGATCAAATAATTTTAACTTAAAAAAATGTAGAGAAAGATCAAAAAAATTATTTAAAGAGGTTATTAAAAAAGGTCTTTAGTTGAATAAAGTTCTATTTTTTGTTATTATTGTAAGCTTACTAAAAATAGAACATATTGCATAAAGAGAGTATATTTGCTTATACAAAATTATTTAAATTAAAAATTTGAAATTACAGACAATAATATGTGTTTGTTATCAAATTTATCGTAAAAATTTTACTATTTTGACAAAAATTATTTGTGACATTTAAGATAAATTTTTGACCAAATATTATTTGAGAGGGAAAGTATGCAAAGAATTTCTGCTACTTGTTTGGAATTATCAATGAATTGGGGATAAGGGTTTTGTGGTTTTGAGAGTAAAAGTCTGAAGAGTTTAAGAGTAACGTGACATGTAAAACAAAACGACTCCATATAATATTCAAAAACTTTATTTTTTTAATAACTAGAATTAAAAATTGTATTCTTCTTTTTTACTCATAATTTATTTTGTAAATTTTCAAAATTTTTAAAATAAACCTAAAAGATTATTAGTCTATCTTTATTGTGAAAATTTGTATCTTTTATTTTTCTTATTTTTTTTACATAGTTTGAAAAATAGTAATTCATATATTTTAAAATAAATTATTCTCTTAATTTTTTACAATCATAAACTTAAAATGAAATAAAATAATAAAATAAATATATATATATATATATAACATTTATGTCACAAAAAGTAATTACTTGTTGTCTTCCATTTTAAATTTTTTTTATATGGATTTGCAACAGAATATTAAAAAAAAATTAGTTTAAGGTGGTAGGAAAAACATTTGAGATTGACAATATGTCACAAATCCATCTCAAATATATAGAGAATTAACGTATTTGAGACAGATTTGTAAAAGACACGTATAGTTTGTTACAAATCTAAAAAGTAATTAAAGTCTCAAATCTTGAAAGAATTAAAGCGTTTGAGACATTATAACAGGCTTATTTTGTGACAAAAATTCTGTTACAAATTCATATCAAATCTAAAAAGAATTAAGTGTTTAAGACGGATTTGTAATGGACTTACTTAGCCACAGAAATTTCATCACAAATCCTTCTCAAAATTTTCTAACTATTTTTTGTCACAAATTTGTCACAAATCCATTGCAAATTTATGACAAAATTGTCTATTGCAAAATTTAGTAGCAAAATTTAGTTGCAAATTGGCCTTATTATTCTTACAGTGATAAATAATAGAAGATAATGATAATAAAAATAAGAAATAAATATTAATAATAAAATAAATAGTAGGATAAAATAAGTCCAAGAAATAACAATTAAAAAAGCAAAATAATAAAAGATAAATAATAACAAAACAAAAATGAAATAAAAATAAAGCAAAATAAGGTAATAATCAAATATAGATAAAAGAAAGTGATGAAAGCATATGATATAAAATAAATTTTAAAGTTAGAAAACAATAAAGAGATAACAATAACAAGATAGAGAAATAAACAAAAGGTAGATAATAGAGATAAAAGACAAATAAAAGAAGATAAAAGATAATGATAAGGTGAAAGATAACAAAAAAATAAGAAAATGTTCAAGAGATAATAAAAAGTAAGCAGAATACAAAACAAATTTAAAAGAATAAAAGATAAATAACAAAAAGATAAAGAAGATAATAAACAAAATAAGTAATAGTAGAAGATAAAAGATAACAAATAACAAGAAATAAAAGATAACTGAAATCAAGAGATAAAATGAAGAAATAAAATTTGAGTAAGAAAGAACTCTAAAATATAACTATAAATATAAACAAAGAGAATCATTAGAAATACTGTTACTCTTCGCTCTAGCACCTAGGCATTAAACTCATATGTTAAGCCTAAGAACTCCTATCATACATTGCTAGTTGCACACTCAAGCACTATTATTCAAAATATTTTTACATGAATAGAATACAGATGAGTGGAATTTGCCTAGTTAGTTCGTAAGATCCTTTATTATTTTATTTCATCTTTGGCATGTCATAGTCTTTGTTAATTGTGTGACTATGTGAATATGTAAAATCTGCATGGTAGGTGAAATGCAGTAATGTTAGGTTAGAAAGAACATTTGGGTCAATAAGGATTTCTAAAGTAATTAAAATAAAGATGTAGCCAAAAATAATAAATAATAGTGGTTTCAAAAAGCAAGAATCATTTCATAGATAAATTCTAAATTTTTCTACTTAATTATGAGTTTCTTATGGGTTGAATTTGATAAAAGTACGTATATTGAACAATATTTTTTTGGATATAATAAGTTTTTCTCCTAAGATTTTAAAATTATAAAAATATATATTTATTAAGAAGTAAAGTGGAATCATGTGCATCCTTTTTTATTTCTTTTACTTTCTTTTTTGTAGTAAAAGAGAGATTTTAAAAGTAAAACAACTTCTTTAAACTAATTTTATGAAAGTCTCTCCTGAAACAAGTGGAGAATTTTCAAAAAGAAATTATTTCTCAAACTAAAAGTCAATTTTTAGAAAGTACCTCTTGAAAGGAGTGAGAATTTTCTTAAAAAAATTATTTTTAAAAATACATAGAAATTTGATTTAGTAAAGACAGAGAATTTTTCTTAAAATTATTTTTATCTATAATCCTGATCTAAAATGAGTCAGGATTATTTTTAAAATCTCCATTTTAAAAAGTTTTAAACTAACATTAAATTAAAATAAGATAAATTAATTAAATCATTTTAATAATAAAAAGGCATTTAGAGGTGTTAACACATTTTTTACATATAGCAAACCCACAAACTAAATTTTTTAAATTATAGACCATACACCTTTAAAAAATTATGCAAGTGGCAATTGTATGTTTTTAAAAAAAAAAAACATTTTTCCTTGTCCCAAAAAATCAAGAGAGAGAGTTTCATATGTGATCATTACTCCGTGTTGTGACGTTGCAACAAAATGTTGATTGAAACTTCATATGCACTTTAACAATTTGGTATTTTCCTGTTGGGAACAAATAAGAACTGCAATTATGTTGAATTTGACACTTAAGTACTAAGTTTCTTAGGGATTCCCTGATGTTGGTTGGGGATCAAGGACATCTTTCTCCTTGTGGGGATGGGGATAGGAGAAAATTTTTTCTGTCAATATTTTGGGGACAAGGTTAGAAATTCCCCCCTTGCTGGGATTTTCATTATATTAAATTGTTAGAATGCCCTTTGTATCATAACCAGGTAATATATAGTATTAGGGGTAAAATAGTAATTCCATTAGAAGACCCTAATTTTCAAACCTAATATTTACAATTAGTCTTTCACTTTCATCCTGCCACACCCTTTCTCCTCTCCTGGTACGAACCCTTATTGTTGTCGCTGGTGAAATTTCTACCCGAAGCAACCTCCACTTTTAAATGTATTCCTCTTACAATGTCTTCATCAAACCGAGGACTGCCACTATCTATTTCTTGATAGTATATCTCACGGTTTGGTTTCTATAATCTTTCCACAAATTCAACGGAAGCTCAAACTACAATGCTCCTCTCTGTCTGTGCCTGAGCCATTTTTTGTGCAGTTCAACACGATGATAAATTGGTTTGAGGTGGGTAGGCTTAACTTTTCCACGATCTGGTTGTTACTCTAATTTTTTTTTTTTTCTATATTTCCTCCCTTTTTGATTTGTAGAAGATATGGCTAAAAGAACTGCGCAAATTCTTTCGCTCACTACTTCATCTACCCCAAGATCTTTTTCTTTTGATAGGATGTGTGTACATTAACTCTTCTCAAACATTTTAACCATCAAGATAATTTAATCATTTTTTAAATTCCAGTGCAATGACAATTTTTTAATAGAGGAAATAATAAAGAAAATCTTTTCTGTAGATCCACAACAAGATGATCACTTGAGCCTACACGGAGTCTGTCTTGTCTCACCAAATTTATTCTTTCTCCTTCTAACACTCTGGACAAAGTGCACATGTTCTAGTAATTAGAACAACACTCAAGAACTTATCCAAGTCCATGACAAGGATGCACCTTAGTTACTACATCAAATCATCTATTACGTGTCTTAATGTTCCTCCAAAGTTAGCGATATCCACACAAATTAGAGAGTACTAAATATTTTTTTGTTCATTATGTGATTTCTTAGCCTTAAAAATAAGTGTTTCTAGACAAGTAAAAAGAGAACGAATAAATAAAATAGTACATAAATTAAAATTTAGTAGGTAGAACAAAAACTTGTACATTAATTCAATTTTACTTTTTTCTTTGAAAAATAAATGTCCCATGACATCTTATCTTTAATCAACAAGTAAAAAAAGTAGTGCTTTCTTTTATCCCCAACATTACAAATATGCTTGATCAAAAGTTCGTTAAATATCATTAAAAAATTAATTGCATATTATTCTAATAAATACATTGTCCCTTAATTAAGAAACAATTACTGTTTAAACAATAAATTTTGCTTCTTCTTTTATGAATATATTTTTTTCACATTCATGATAATCAAAGTTGATAAAAAAACCATAATGAAATTCTTCTAATGGTTAACATTCTGAAAATGATTTTTGTCCAATTGTAAAGATTTCCTAGTTGATTTGAATAACCCCTGCTTAATCCAATTAATTTGCAAGAAAAATTATTTGAATAGTTATTAGTAATGGTGATCATTGAAGGATGGCAAGGATAACCTTGACAAGCTGTAAGCTCTTTACTGTGCAACTGCATATGGGAAGGAATTAATGTAAGAAAAAGGAATAGCAGGTGTTTAGAATTATAAAGATATCAGCAAGGACATGAACTTTTGTAATAAGCAGATAAAATATATTGAATTAGATTGATATTGAAAAATTGCGCAAAAACATAACGTGCAAGAGAGATGAACATTCCAAGTGTTAGTTTGGCAGCCTTTCTGCAACCAAGAGGTAGAACTGCCCCATCACTGCAAAATGCCCATTATTGGCGCTGGAGTAGTTAGATACTAAAGTTAGTGTTTCACCATTATTTACCTTAATGGAACCAGGCTTAGGAAAACAAGTGGACATTCCAACAACATAGCCTTCCTCATTTCCAGCTTCTTTCCCCGTCCCATATATAGGTGATGAGCTACATAACAGTCTTCCGTCCTGAAACAATATGCTTACATTTAAGGAAAAGTTCATTGATATGGTTTACAAAATTTGTAACACCCTACTAATGTTACATATACAAGGATTATACATTATTTTTCACTGTCAAAACCAGGGAAAGAGTATCGAAGACAGAATAGCATGTGATTACTGGTAGACTGGTAGTAATTATATGTGTAATTCTAATCCGTTTCACATTTCAAGGACTCTCATTCATTTACTTCTCTTTCCAATCTTTTCTTTAAAGGATGACAATAAATATCATTTCACATTACCTGGCCATAAAGTGCAGCACCAGTTGCACCTCTATGTTGATGAGCAACAGCATAAATGAGATAACCACCAGTTTCCATTGGGATATTTCCTCTCTTCACATCAATACACTCACTGCCATTGCTTTTGCAAGGTAAAACATCATAGTCAACCTGTAAGAAGGAAACCTCAATTAATGGTCACTTACGTCCTTGACAAAGTTATCAATCAGACTACAAATATGTTGTCATGTTTTCGAATTAAAATCAATGGTCATATATCTATGCGTTGAATAACCCACATGCCTACCTTGCAATTATGTTTTAGAGTCCCTGAACTATCTTTCTCCATAGAATCAGTCACATCGAGTACATACACCTTAAGAGGCACCATAAAGCTTTCCCAGTCAACGTACTTGACAGTGTATCTGAGGCGAAGAAATCTCTTTGGTGCTTGAAAGCCTTCGTGGAGTTTGCACTGAAGGTTATCATAGCAACACAAAAACCCTGCCTTGTAATTTGGTGGCACAGCATTGCCAAACTCATCCTTTGTGACATTATAAACGCTGCATACGCATTCAATGCATCCCTTTTTATCTGCTGCACCACGAGTATCAATGGCCAAGATATTTACCAACCACTTCTCCACATATCCAGATTCTATTTCCGCAGGATTGCCAGCCTCAATTCCAAACGGATTCGGAATATCATAGATTGTTTTGCGAGTTTCAGCTCCTAATCCAAATTGTTGGGGAAGATATGCTGTTTGGCATGTACCAGCATTTCTTTTGAAAATTTGACGTGGTAGCTCTTTGCCGTCTTGGGAATATTTTATTGCCGCCCCAATACTGCGTTCATGGTATTTGAGGACAAAGTAATGATGGAGATAGGCTTCGTGAAGAGGTAAGGGATTGCCTTTTTCGTCAATTAGCTCACCTTTGAAGCTCTTGATGGCAATGTGACCTTTAGGGAACTCAAAATCAAAGAAAGTCTTCTTCACTGCTAATCCTGGCCTGATCTCAAACTCAGGGGTTTGAAAAACAGCGGTCTTTAGTTGACCGGCGTATGCTGTGCTGACGGCCAACAATAATATTGTTGAAGCAAGTAACCAATAATGCATGTTTATCTGTGAATAAGTATAATCTTACAATTAGATTGGAGTATTCGATTGATTTAAACTAAAAGCAAATGCACATAAATTATTTTTCTTATGAATAATACATTTAGAAAATTATGCACAAACTAATGAAATGTCACACCCCTCTTTACATGCTACATTTACTTACCATTTATCTTAAATATTATGCTAAATTGAGAGACAGATAATTGAATTCCTATTCATCCAAGTTACTTGTGGTTGGTTACATATTGTGTTTAAACTATGTGTGCATTGTCTGCACAAATGAGCAAATAATTGAGCAACTATTACGTGATGGGACTACTTTGGCTTTCTATTTGTCTTGTGCTCAAATGAAATCCTAAGAAATTTTCTATTGGTGCTTGGTAGGCACAAGAATTTTCAATTCCATAAAACCGAGGTTCACTATAGTGATGATAATTCTAAATAATAATAGCAATTTTGTATGCAGCAAGATCAAAAGATTGTTGCAATATTTTGATAAAAACGTACCATGCAAGGAAAGGATGAGAGGAAAGCCATGCTTAAGCTGAGGTAATCGGTGAAAGTGTTAGAATAATGGGTGGAGATCGTATCCCTCTGTGATTGCTTTTATAGTTGAAAGCAAAGGTGGTCATGTCTCATACATGGGGATTTTGTCATGGTATGCCTGGCATGATATGTTTGAGAAAAATATGGATCACAAATTAAAAAGGATTGTATAACGGAACAATCAATGAAGATTGATTTGACAGTTATTCTATTATCTATTTCGAGCATGCGAGGTGTATCTACAAACTGTAAGTTTTTTGATTTCCATAACAACTTGATAACCTTTCTCCCAGGTGTGCTGAGCTGTAAAATTATTATATGTCCTTTGTAGGCGTATTCTAATATGGTATGTCCGTCCAACTGACATAACTTGTAGCTTGTTGCTAAAGCTAAGGTTTTATGAAGATATATTTGTGATAGCTGTATCTTTGAAGGACTTTCGAGGTGCATGAATTGACATGCGGTTCTGTAAAACAAATTGGTAATTGGCATATGTGATCAAATTGCGATGAGCAATCATACAACTTGACCCATCAAATAAAAATTTCAATTAAGCCAGCCTTGATGATTTATTAAGTCGTCACATTTCTGTGTAAATTTATATAACTTAATGTCAATTTAAATTTAGAGGGTTCTTATGGCTATATCTTAAAGGACTATTTTCTACATCGGAGCCCACTCTTAAAACATTGCTAATGAATATTGTGTTTATAGTCATAACGAGAGCGCATCTTCTGTAAGAAAAAAAATTTGGTACACCTTGCATAGGTGCTTCCTCCAGTTAAATAAATGAATAGTGACTGCTTTCGAATGAAAAGAAGTCTGACAAAATTGTATGCATATTTTCATTTTAATGGAAGGCATGCACACATTTTTACGACCAAAATTTTTTTTTTCTATACAAATAGTATGCTCAGAGGCGGATTTACATGGAGGCCAGGGCCCCGACTTTCTAAAATTGACACCTACGCCATATCAAGTGTTTATAATTTTCATGTTGTCCCCCCACTAAATCTTTTGAAATTCTGCACATGTTCTAATAAAATTTGTGAACCTTTTGAACAACTCTTTTATATTTGACACAAAGAATGCTCAAAATTTTATATTAACCTTTAAATATTTTAAAATCATAAAATTAACTTTCTCTTCAATACTTTCTAAACTCAAAGTTTAAACCTTCTTTAAATTTATAATAAGTTTTTTCCAGTGTCATTCCTTTCACATCAGTGCTTATTTTTCTTGAATTAAACACAATCATTTACTTTCTGAATTCAAGCTGCAATTATTTTTTTTTTTTTGGTTCACTCAATAGAATTTTTACAATGTTAAAATTTTAAATTATTATTTGTTAAAATATTATATATTCATTATTTTTAATTAAATATGTATATTTTTTTCTTCTTTTTTATGTTTATTAAAATTTAAATGAATAATAATATTAGGAGATGGGAGTACATTAAATTATTCAATTTTTTATTCCTAAGAATTTAGTAGAATTAAGTTTGTGTATAATAATGTCAATTAATTAATTTATTATATTCAATTTTATTTTTTTATATGTATACATTATGAGAAGGTTTGGGCCCTCTCAATACATTTCCTGCCTCTGCCCCGGAGTATGCTTTATATAAAAATAAGATCATGTATTTGAATTGAAAATATTTTTAGAGACTCTACAATAACATTATCAATATTGTTTTATTTTCAGTTGACAAAGTTTCTTGCATAAATTTAAGTTCTTGTTGCTCAGTTTACAAGCTATTTGATTTTATGATCCTATAATTCAACCTTTAGGATACATTAAATTCAACGTTTCAAATTTTCTTAAATAAATTTTACTAAAATTAAATTTGTCTGGACCATTGTACAAAGCGCAAAGGTTTATATATGTGTAATACTCACTCGTAAATGATTGGTCCGAGAATTTATAGAGATCAAGTGTGATCGGTCTCATCCGAATAAGCATAACGAATCCCTCTTCCAAGTTGTCCCTTATGTCACAACTAGCATTTATGTTCTGTTAATCAAATAATAAGAAAAAAAAAAAAGTCCTACAAATTTATTCCAACGAAATGATCACTATAACTATCATGAGTGAATGCACTTGGGAATAAGTTTTACGGGGGATATCCGTGTTGTAAAAGGAAATTAATTTTTACCATACTCGTTAGTCTGTGCCACTGATCTGTTTGACATATCTGCCTGTGTATGTGTGTGCGTGCTTTATCCTTTGCAATAATTTCTTTTAAGAAGAACATGGATTCAAGAGCTTTTCCCAAAATAAGAAAAAAAAGGTAGTTTAATTTTCTCTAGCACGTTACACAATGATTGAAATGTCGATTGAAACTTCATCTGCACTTCAGTAATTTGAGGCTTCCCTGTTGGCAGCAAACAAGCACTGCAGATATGTCGAATTTGGCAATTAAATACAAAGGTTTTTGGGGATGGCAATTCTCTCCGGCCAAGTAGGGATTCCTTGACTTCGGTCGGGGATCAAGGACATATTTCTCCTTGTGGAATGGGGAAAAGGGGAAAATTTTCCCCGTCAATATTCCCTTGTGGGGATTCTTGATATATTAAATTGTTAGAATGCCCTTTGTATCATAACCAAGTAGTATATAGTATTAGGGGTAAAATAGTAATTCCATTAAAAGACCCTAATTTTCGAACCTACTATTTTGAATGAGTCTTTTGCTTTTATCCGGCTGCACCCTTTCTCCTCTCTTGGCTGGAACCCCGATTGTCGTCGCTAGTGAAATTTCTACCCGAAGCCACCTCCATTTTTAGATATGTTCCTCTTACAATATCTTTATCAAACCGAGGACTGCCACTGTCTATTTCTTGATAGCATTTCTCAGGGTTTGGTTTCTATAATCTTCCCTCAAATTTAGCAGAAGCTCAAAATACAATGCTCCTCCCTGTCTATGCTTGAGCCATTTTTTGTGGAGTTCACCGTGTTGAAAATTGGTTTGCGGTAGGTAGGTTTTACTTTTCTACCTTCTGGTTGTTATTCAAATTTTTTTTTTATATTTCCTCCCTTTTTGATTTGTAGAAGATATGACCAAAAAAACTATGCAAATTCTTTTGCTCACTACTTCATATACCCCAAGATCTTTTTCTTTTGATAGGATGTTTGTATATTAATCTTTCTCAAACATTTTTAACATCAAGATAATTTAATCATTTTTTTAATTCTAGCGCAATGACAATTTTTTAACAGAGGAAATAATAAAGAAAAGCCTTTTTTGTAAATCCTCAACAAGATAATCACTTGAGCCTACAACGGATTCTTTGTTGTCTGACCAAATTTATTCTTTCTTCTTCAGATACTCAGGACAAATTGCACATGCTCAACTAATAAGAACAACACTCAAGGAATTGCGGGGCCTAATTTAGTCCATGTAGATAGATAGCAAGAGGAAAGAGGAAATGTTTTCCTTTTCTCTTTTTCCCCATCTAATCAGCGCACCAAACATTAATTAATTGCAATTGCCATTATATAAAATAAGTTTTCCTAGCACAGCATTACAGAAAAGATTGAACTTATCCAAGTCCACGACAAGAATGCATGTTAGTTAGTATATGCAATCATTTATTAGTGGTGTCTTAATGTTTCTCCAAAGTTGGCGACATCCACTCATATTAGTGGGTACTTAATATTTTTTTCGTTCGTTATGTGATTTCTTAGTGTTAAAAATAAGAGTTTCTAAGCTGGTAAAAAGAGACAAGAATAAATAAAATAGTACATAAATCAAAATCAAGTAGGTAGAACAAAAAGTTGTACAACAATTCAATTTTACTTTTATGGCCAACATTACAAATATGCTTGATCAAAAGTTCGTTAAATATTATTAAAAAATTATTTACATATTCTTCTAATAAATCCGTTATCCCTTAATTGAGAAACAACTACTGTTTAAACTATAAATTTTGCTTCATCATTTAGGATAATCCTTTTTCACGTTCATGATAATCAAAGTTGATAAAAAAAAAAAAAACCATAATGAGATTCTTCTAATGGTTAATATTCTGAAAATAGATTTTTGCCTAATCGTAAAGATTTCCTAGTTGATTCAAATAACTCCTGCTTAATCCAATGATTTTACAAGAAAAATTATTTGAATAGTTGTTAGTAATGGGGATCATTGAACGATAACCTTAACAAGATGGCAAGGATAACCTTGACAAGCTATAAGCTCTTTACGGTGCATCTGCATATGGCAAGGAATTAATGTAAGAAAAAGAAATAGATATCAGGAAGGAGATGAACTTTTGTAATAAGCAGATAAAATATATTGAATTAGATTGATATTGAAAAATTGCGCAAAAACATAACGTGCAAGAGAGATGAACATTCCAAGTGTTAGTTTGGCAGCCTTTCTGCCACCAAGAGGTAGAACTGCCCCATCACTGCAAGATGCCCATTATTGGCGCTGGAGTAGTTAGATACTAAAGTTAGCGTTTCACCATTATTTATCTTAATGGAACCAGGCTTAGGATAACAAGTAGACATTCCAACAATATATCCTTCCTCATTTCCAGCTTCCTTCCCCGTCCCATATATAGGTGACGAGTTACATAACAGTCTTCCATCCTGAAACAATATGCGCACATTTAAGAAAAAGTTCATCGATATGGAATACGAAATTTATAGCATCCTACCAATGTTCATATGCAAGGATTATACATTATATTTTACGATCAAAACTAGGGAATAGAATATCGAAGACAGAATAGCATGTGACTACTGGTAGACTGGTAGTCAATATATGTGTAATTCTAATCCGTTTCACATTTCAGGGACTCTCATTCATTTACTTCTCTCTCCAAGTTAGATCGTTTTCTATATATAACTTACCACAAGAAAATCATGATCCAATTTTTTCTTTAAAGGATGACAATAAATATCATTTCACATCACCTGCCCATAAAGTGCTGCACCAGTTGCACCTCTATGTTGATGAGCAACAGCATAAATGAGATAACCACCAGTTTCCATTGGGATATTTCCCCTCTTCACATCAATACACTCACTGCCATTGCTTTTGCAAGGTAGAACATCATAGTCAACCTGTAAGAAGGAAACCTCAATTAATGCTCACTTACATTCCTGAGAAAGTTATCAATCAGACTACAAATATGTTGTCGTGTTTTCGAGTTGAAATCAATGATCACATATCTATGCGTTGAACAACCCACATGCTTACCTTGCAATTATGTTTTAGAGTCCCTGAACTATCCTTCTCCGCAGAATCGGTCACATCGAGTACATACACTTTAAGAGGCACCATAAAGCTTTCCCAGTCAACGTACTTGACAGTGTATCTGAGGCGAAGAAATCTCTTTGTGGCTTCAAAGCCTTCGTGGAGTTTGCATTGAAGGTTATCATAGCAACACAAAAACCCTGCCTTGTAATTTGGTGGCACGGCGTTGCCAAACTCATCCTTCGTGACATTATAAACGCTGCATACGCATTCAATGCATCCCTTTTTATCTACTGCACCACGAGTATCAATGGCCAAGATATTTACCAACCATTTCTCCACATATCCAGATTCTATTTCCGCAGGATTGCCAGCCTCTATTCCAAAGGGATTCGGAATATCATAGATTGTTTTGCGAGTTTCAGCTCCTAATCCAAATTGTTGGGGAAGATATGCTGTTTGGCATGTACCAGCATTTCTTTTGAAAATTTGACGTGGTAGCTCTTTACCGTTCTGGGAATATTTTATTGTTGCCCCAATACTTCGTTCATGGTATTTGAGGACAAAGTAATGATGGAGATAGGTTTCGTGAAGAGGTACGGGATTGCCTTTTTCGTCAATTAATTCACCTTTGAAGCTCTTGATGGCAATGTGACCTTTAGGGAACTCAAAATCAAAGAAAGTCTTCTTCACTGCTAATCCTGGCCCGATTTCAAACTCAGGGGTATGGAAAACAGCTGTCTTTAGTTGACTAGCGTATGCTGTGCTGATGGCCAATAGAAGTATTGTTGAAGCAAGTACCCAATAATGCATGTTTATCTGTGAATATATATATTCTTACAATTAGATTGGAGTATTCGATTGATTTAAACAAAAATCAAATACGCATATATTGTCTTTGTTATGAATAAATACATTTAGAAAATTATGCACAAATTGATGAAATGTCACATCCCTCTTTACATGCTACATTTACTTACGATTTATCTTAAATATTATGCTAACCTGAGAGACACATAATTGAATTCCTATTCATCCATGTTACATGTGGTTGGGTACATATTGTGTGTAAACTATGTGTACATTTCCTGCACAAATGAGCAAATAATTGAACAACTACAACATGATGGGACTACTTTGGCTTTCTATTTGTTTTGTGCTCAAATGAAATCCTAAGATATTGTCTTTTAGTGCTTGATAGGCACAAAAGTTTAGAATTCCATAATACCGAGGTTCACTATAGTAATGATAATTCTAAATAATAATGACAATTTTGTATGTAGCAAGATCAAAAGATTGTTGCAATATTTTGATAAAATCGTACCATGCAAGGAAACGATGAGAGGATAGCCATGCTTAAATTGAGGTAATCAGTGAAAGAATTAGAACAATGGGTGGAGATCATCTCCCTCTGTGATTCGTTTTATAGTTGAAAGCAAAGGTGGTTATGTCTCATACATGAGGATTTTGTCATGGTATGCCTGGCATGACATGTTTAGTAAAAACGTGGATCACAAATTAAATAGGATTGTATAACGGAACAACAAGTGAAGATTGATTTGACAGTTATTCTATTATCTATTTTGGGCATGTGAGGTGTGATTACAAACTATAAGTTGATTGATTTCCATAACAACTTGATAACCTTTCTCCCAGGTGTGCTAAGCTATAAATTTGCTATATATCCTTTGTAAACGTATTCTAATATGGTATGTCAATCCAACTGGCATAACTTGAAGCTTGTTGCTAAAGCTAAGGTTTCAAGAAGATATATTTATGATAGCTGTATCTTTGAAGGACTCTCAAGATGCATGAATTGACGTGCGGTTCTATAAAACAAATTTGCTATTGACATATCTGATCATATTGCAATGAGCAATCATTCAGCTTAACCCATCAAATAAAAATTTCAATAGAGCCAGCCTTGATCATATATTAAGTCGATACATTTCTGCGTAAATTTATATAACTTATTGTCAATTTAAATTTGGAGGTTCTCATGATTATGTCTTAAAGGACTATTTTCTATATTGGGGCTTGCTCTTAATACATTGCTAATGAATAATGTGTTTCAAGTTATAACGACAGCGCATCTTCTGCAAGAGAAAAAATTTGGTACTCCTCACATCGGTGCTTCCTCAAGTTAAATAAATGAATTGCGACTGCTTCCAAATGAAAAAAGGCCTACAAAAGTGTATGCATATTTTCTTTTTAATGGAAGTCATGGATACGTTTTTACGACCAAAAAATTTTTCTTCTATATAAATAGTATGCTCAGAGGCAGATTTGCGCGGAGGCCAGGAACCCTGACTTTCTAAAAATTAAAAGCTATGCCATATCAAGTGTTTACAATATTCATGTTGTCCCCCCACTAAATCTTTTGGAATTCTGCACATGTTCTATAAAAATTTGTAAACTTTTTAAATAGCTCTTTCATATTTGACACAAAGAATGCTTAAAATTTTATATCAACCTTTAAATATTTTAAAATTATAAAATTAACTCTCTCTTCAGCATTTTCTAAACTCAGACTTTAAACCTTCTTTAAATTTATAATGTATCGTTTCCAATGTCATTCCTTTCACATTAGTGCTTATTTTTAATTGTCTTCTACTTCAATTAAACACAAACATTTACTTTTTGAATTGAAGCTGCAATTATTTTATTTTTTGTTCACTCAATAGAATTTTGACAATGTTAAAATTTTAAATTATTATTTGTTAAAATAATATATTTTCATTATTTTTTAATTACATATGTATATATTATTTTCATTCTTTTTTATGTTTATTAAAATTTAAATGAAAAATAATATTAGAAGCTGGTAGTACATTAAATTATTCAATTTTTTTATTCTTAAGAATTTAGTAGAGTTAAGTTTGTATATAATAATGTCAATTAATTAATTTATTATATTCAATGTTATTTTTTAAATGTATACATTATGAGAAGGTTTGGGCCCTCTCAATAAATTTCCTGGCTCTGCCCCTGAGTATGCTTTATATAAAAATAAGAATATGTATTTGAATTGAAAATACTTTTAGAGACTCTACACTAACATTTTAAATATTACTTTATCTTTTAGTTGACAAATTTTCTTGCATAAATTTAACTTCCTGTTACTCGGTTTACAAGCTATTTGATTTTGTGACATTATAGTTCAGTCTTTGGAATACATTATATTTAATAGTTCAGATTCTCTTAAATAAATATTTAGTAAAATTTAATTTATTAAGACAACTGCATATAGGGCAAAGGTTGCATGTGTGTAATATTTACTGTAGACACCTAATTTTGTTCAATGCACTTTCTAAAATTTTAACTTAAATTATAAACTTAAATTTAAACTAAAAATAAGAAAATAAAATAAGATAAATCCTAAATAATAAAATTTAAAACTTAAAAATAAGCGTAAGATACAATTAAATACAAAATTAAACCTAACCAAAATTCAAAGTAAAATAAATAAGCCCAAAAATAAATCAAGCCTAAACTCAAGAATAAAATTTTAAAATAAAACTAAAATAAAATCAAAAAATAAATAAGATAACCAAAATTAAAGAATAATAATACAAGATAAATTAAAAATTAAAAAAGATAAATAAAATAATTAGAAGATAAAAGATAAGATATTAGGATAAATAAAAGATAATAAAGATAAAATAAAAAATAAAAAAAAGAAGATAAAAGATAATAAGAAGTAGAAATATCTAAATTAAGATAAAAATGACGAGGATAATAAGATAAAAATTAAAGATTATAAAATAAAGATAAAAAATAAAAGATAAAATATAAGAGATAAACTACAATTGAAATTAGAAAATAAGAATTTAACTAAACAAGAAATTTAAACTTTACAATTATAAATAGCCAATCACAACAGTCAAAAAGGGAGTTCATGTACATAAGCAAAAAGAAGAGCCAAACAAATTGAGTCCGTTGTAGAAAACAACAAAACAACTCCTTCATTCACAGAATTTATCACCTTTAGAAAAGATCCCCACTGTATCTTATTTCTCCATCTACGCTAGCAAGCAAAACTTAGGAGAACCACTTCCAAAGTGCATGAAGCTCTCAGCCATACCACACACGGAAGCCAACTCCTCCACCCTCTCTTGATCATGCTTCTGTATGCCCAAAAAAGAATAGCCATCATTGAAGCTCTGTCTACGGCACCATTCATTGTCAAAGATCAATACCCCCACCGCTTTTCTCCTCCATCTTCATGGTAACCTATCAACCAGCACCATTTACTTCTAAAGATAGAAAATATAGCTTGCCGGCATCCAAGACTCACTCAAAATCTTGGACTCTTCACACTAGCATACACAACACTTTCACCTTGCATGATTTCTTTCACATACACCTTCCACAGCCAAGAACCACCACTCCTTGTTCACCCAAGTCCTAAAAGCGACTCCAACAAAAGACCTACACGCCACTCCTCTCCTTGCTGATATTCCAAAATCTCAACCTAGCTGAGGGTACAAGCCGCCACCATTGAGCGTTGCACCATCTAGAACTGCGAAGTTGCCAACCTGGTGCCACTATACCCAATGCCATTTTGTAGTGCCAAAGAAACTAGAAGTTCGTGTAAGTCTCTAAATGATGTCTTAAACATGAAATGACATCTTAAACAGAGTAAAAGCGGAAGAAAACTAACCTCTAGCCATTGCAAACTTCAAGTCGAAAGTTGCGCAGGGATACTTCTAACTCGAGATTTCTCACTCTTTGATGGTGTGCTGAAGTGTGTTTTTCTTCTAAATGATGAGAAACTGAGCCAGGGGACCCCGTATATATAGTAGTCTAGCGTTGCAACTTCTTCCCATCAAAGACGGCAACACCTCCATTAAACTCCTTCAAAGCGCCGTGGAAACTCCTGAAACGGACGACATTATGGTCTGTAACACCGGTTTCAATGGCGAACGTTCTAAAACGCAATACTTAATTGCCAATGTTCATGAAACCAAAGGACGTCCAAAAACAGAGGAGAAAGACATTGGCAATTCCAACATTCTGAAACTGAAGGAACACTGGTTTGCCAACACCTCTAAAATGTCCATGCAACGTTTAAAAAATGTGCAGACTTACATTCTCCCACTTAGTCCGTATATTCTATAATGTTTCCACAGTTCAGATTCCAACAGTAGAAAACTAAATGCATGAATCATGGCGATAAGTCCTCTTAAAACGAGTATTACCTTCCATGTATTACAATGTATTTTTGTTTCCTCAAACTCACTATAACTTAATGAATAAACCCTATGCTTATTCAGGGTCATCTTAATTGTTGTTATTCTTAAAATAAATAAATAAATGTGCACACAAAAGAGAAAACAACATATGTATAAATAAGAGCTTTATTACAAAATGATGAAAATTTTACATCAATGTCTCAATGTGGGACCAAGTCCTATTCTAATTATATGATCCTTAAAACCTGTTGGTGGCATGCCTTTGGTCAAAGGATTGGCTATCATCAACTTAGTGCTTACGTGTTCAATGGTGATTTTATTCTCCTTGACACGTTCCCGAATGGCTAAGTACTTAATGTCGATATGCTTGCTTCGACTTTCACTCTTATTATTTTTAGCCAGAAAAATAGCAGCTGAGTTATCACAATATATTCTTAATAGCCTTGAAATAGAATCCATTATTCTAAGCTAAGAGATAAAGTTCTTTAGCCATACACCATGAGAAGTTGCCTCAAAACAAGATACGAACTCAGCCTCCATGGTAGAAGTAGCAATCAAAGTTTGCTTTGTGCTCCTCCATGACATGGCTCCACCAGCAAGCATAAAAATGTATCCTGATGTTGATTTTCGTGAATCAACACATCCCGTGAAATCCAAATCAGAGTAGCCAACTACCTCAAGATTCTTAGTTCGTCTGTATATCAGCATGTAGTGTTTAGTACCCTTAAGGTACCTCATCACCTTCTTTGCAGCTTTCCAATGGTCCATTCTTAGATTACTCTGGTATCTCCCTAACATGCCAACTACGAAAGCAATGTCAGGTCTTGTGCAAACTTGAACATGCATAAGGCTTTCAATAGCAGAAGCATATGGCACATTACTCATCTGTTCCTTCTCAAGGTCATTCTTTGGGCACTGGTTCAAATTGAACTTGTCACCCTTCACAATAGGTGCAACACTTGGTGAACAATCCTTCATCTGAAACCTCTCTAAGACCTTGTTGATATAGGTTTCTTGTGATAGACCTAATGTATATTGAGTTCTATCCCTATGGATCTTAATGCCAATGACATAAGATGCCTCACCCATATCCTTCATATCAAAGTTCTTTGTGAGAAACTATTTTACCTCATATAGCATCTGTCTATCATAGGTTGCAAGTAAAATATCATCCACATATAGTACCAAGAAACAGATTCTGCTCCCACTGACCTTCTGGTATATACATTGATCCATGACATTTTTCACAAAACCAAATGAGGAAATAATATCATGAAACTTAAGATACCATTGGCGTGAGGCCTGTTTCAATCCATATATAGATTTCTTGAGCTTGCAAACCAAATGCTCACCAGCACTAGAGGAGAATCCTTTAGGTTATTTCATATATACCTCCTCCTTTAGTTCTCCATTGAGAAATGCCACCTTCACATCCATTTGATGTAGTTCTAGGTCAAAATGGGCAACTAATGCCATTATTACATGAAGGGAATCTTTTCTAGATACAGGAGAGAATGTCTCCTTGTAATCATTTCCTTCCCTTTGAGTGAATCCCTTGACCACGAGTCTTGCCTTATATCTCTTTATGTTGCCTAATGAGTCCTTTTTAGTTTTGTAGACCCATTTACATCCAATGGCGTTAGAGCCACTAGGCAACTCAACGAGATCCCAGATTCCATTTGATGCCATGGAATCCATCTCTTCCTTCATAGCATTGTGCCACAATTCAGATTCTCTGCAACTGATGGCTTGTGAAAATGTCTCTGGATCATTCTTGACTCCAATATTGTAGTCAGATACTTCTAGGTACACTATATAGTCACTAGGAATTGCTGACCTCCTTATCCTAGTTGATCTTCTTAATGTTGTCTCAACATCCTCTTGAAGAGGTTGTTGGTTAACTAGTTGTTCAATAGTTTCTGGTAATTGTTGATCAACCGGATCAACTTGGCTATGGTCAACAGGTTGTGAAGTCTCAATGATTGGTCGTTCAATACCCATTTGTACTTGAGGGGTATGAATTATAACCAATCTATCACTTGATGTGGAAGCTTAAGAACCAAAATGATCTTGCTTAGAATCTAAGTTCTAAATTTGATCACTCCCACTAATCAAGTCATTCTCAAGAAATTTTGCATTTCTTGATTCCACAATCCTAGTACTATGAGATGGACAATAAAATCTACATCCCTTAGACCTTTTGGCATACCCAATAAAATAGCCACTAATGGTCCTTGGGTCTAACTTCTTCTCTTGTAAATTATAAACCCTAACTTCTGACAGGCATCCCCAAACGCGCATATGTCTTAAACTGGGTTTTCATCCTTTCCATAATTCAAATGGTGTCTTTTCGATAGACTTGGTTGGATCCTGGTTAAGAATATATACAGTCATCTTAAGGGCTTCAGTCCACAAGGACTTAGGAAGTTTAGAGCTGTTAAGCATGCTCTGCACCATGTCCATTAATGTTCGATTTCTCCTTTTAGCTACATCGTTTTGATCCGGAGATCTAGGCATGGTGTATTAGGCAACAATCCCATATTCTTGAAGAAACCTTGCAAATGGACCTAATGCTTGTCCATCTTCAGTGTATCTACCATAATACTCACCACCTCTATTTGATCTCACTATCTTAATTTGTTTACCACATTGTTTCTCTACTTTTGCTTTGAAAACCTTAAAGGCATCTATTGCCTCATTTTTGTTATTTAGTAAATAGAGAAACATATATCATGAGTAATCATCTATAAAGGTGATAAAGTATTTTTGACTACTTGAATCCATATCTGAACTATAGATATCTGTATGTATGATCTCTAATGAGGTAGAACTCCTCTTGGCACCTTTCTTGGTCTTATTAGTCTGCTTTCCCTTAATGCAGGCTACACAGGCATCAAAGTCAGTAAAGTTAAGAGTACTAAGTACTCCATCTTTTACTAACCTTTTCACCCTCTCTATTGAGATATGCCCAAGTCTACGATGCCATAATTTAGAGGAATTTTCATCAGTAATGCTTCTCTTAATACCTATGTTGCTAGAAACATGCATTGAATCATAAGATGTACTGTCTTGTAATTGAAGTTGAAATAGACCATGATAAACTGTACCTTTTCCAACAATATCAGATTTATAAGATAATTGGAATAAATTATCTAAAAAGTTGAAGGAATATCCAAATGGTACAAGTTTTGAAACTGAAATCAAGTTTCTAGAGAAACTTGGTACATAAAAAGTCTTTTTCAAAATCAATACATAGTTAGTATCTAAAACTAATTTGCATGTTCCTATGCCTTCTACTTGTGAGCCCATCTTGTTTCCTGAATAGATGTATTGCTCACTGCCCACCAACTTCCTTAGGTCTAGAAAGCCCTGTAAGGTATTAGAGATATGGATTGTAGCACCAGAGTCAATCCACCATGTATTACTACTAACATCTACCATATTAGATTTATAACAAAAAAGTGAGGTTGAGTTACCTTTCTTTTCCAGCCAAGCCTTGAATTTGGCGCAGTCCTTCTTCATGTGTCCTTTCTTTTTACAGAAAAAGCACTTGGACTCCTTCTTGATGCCAGCTTGAATCAGTGCCTTGCCCTTCCCTTTAGCCTTGAATTGATTTTTACCTTTTTCTTGTATGGTCAAGTGTGCACTTTCTCCCATATAAGCTAGGAGCCTTCCCTCTTCTTGGACACACATGGTCAATAGTTCATTAATAGACCATTTCTCCTTATGTGTGTTGTAAGAGATTTTGAAAGGTTCATACTAAGATAGTAAAGAGTTCAAAATAAAGTGCATAAGGAAAGACTTTGACATCTCAACCTCTAGACTCTTCAGTTGAGCCGCAATATCCCTCATTTGCATTATGTGCTCTCGCACACCCCTTATGCCGTGAGTTTCATAGTAGATAACCTTGTCATCAGGGTGTTTGCTAAGGCCTTGTCAGATGACTCATATTGCTCATCGATGGCCTTCAGTAGGTCTTGGACGTATTCATGCTCTCCTAACGATCCAAGGATACCTTCAGATATTTTAGTCTTTATATACATCATGCTGAGATGGTTCGATCGCTCCCAGCGTTCATAAAAATCTGTCTCTGAAGCATTGCTTGTGTTCATGGGCGTAGCAGGTTTTTCCTTTCTTAGTGCATAGTCAACATCCATCCACCCTAATTGTAGAAGAATTTTCTCTTTCCAAGTTTTGTAATTGTCCCCATTTAGTTCAAGAACTTGAAAGTCAGAGATACATATGGGTTGAAAAGCTGCATAATATGCCATGTCAAAATTTGAGGCAACTGACTATTTCTTTATGATATGTCTTACCAATGTAAAGCATATCTTGTAAATCATGAGCCCAATAAGAAATAAAACTGCCTGTGGGCTAAGCCTTATTCAATTAGGTTCGTGCAGCTTTATGATGAAATTGGTAAATTATCTCTATTTCTTAAATCCTGTGGGTAATTAAAAAAAAAGAAAATTTACCATCCTATCTTAATTAAACATATATAATATGATAACAATCCTGTGGGATAATGATTATCACATCATACATATTAATCACAATTTTATGTCTTTTACTATATGTGATTTATTTCATAATGTGTAATTTTAAAATTATCAAAGGTGCTGTAGCTAAACTTTAATTAAACTAAAATTACACTAATCACATGACATTATTGAGAAACTAAATGCTTGCTAATAACTAAACAAATATGTAAAAGCAAGCTTGCATAATAGAAATTTAAATAATTAATTAATCAACTTGTCTTAAAATGTGACTAATTAATTAAAATTTCTCTCAAAAAAATATGCCAAAACACTCCCGAAAATAAATTTTAAATATTGGGTATATGGCATTTTCAATCATAAAGTTTGGACAAAAATAAATATTAAATTTCAAATGGACTATGCTAAACTTTGTCCAAAATAATAAATTATTATTATTATTATAATTAATAAATAATACCCAACATGAAATTTTGATCATAGAATACTAAATTCTGAATGAGCCATGTCAAAAAGTCCAAAAATTTAGCCCAATTTCGGCCCAAATCCGGAAATCCAATTTTTTTTTTTGGAGTTTAAAAACAGAACAGGCCCGAAAGCCCAGCCCAAAGGCCTAGAATGCACGGCCTGGAGGCCTAGATAGCGCAGCTCGGAGCCCGGTCCAGACAGTATTAATGAAGCAGTGCATTTCAGGGATGCTAGGGCTGAATTTCAACCAAATCAAAATGACGTGTCGCTCAATAGAGGCGACGTGTCGGGGGATAAAACGACATGTCGTTTACGTCGTCTTCAACCTCCAGCCTAGTCACTCGACCCGACCCGGCCCGTTTCGGACCCGTCAGAAAACCCAACATTTTTTGGTGATTACGAATGTATTTTTCAACGTTTCAAAAGCCTAAATTGATCAGAATTTCATTAGGAATCTATTTATGCAATCAAAACATGAAAAATACTCATGCATGAAGCAACTTGAAGCCAAGAAGTTTTCACGATTTTTAGAGGAAAAACGCAGCAAGACAGAGGCTTTCAAATGCTCTGATACCAACTGTAAGTCTCTAAATGATGTCTTAAACATGAAATGACATCTTAAACAGAGTAAAAGCGGAAGAAAACTAACCTCTAGCCATTGCAAACTTCAAGTCGAAAGTTGCCCACGGGATGCTTCTAACTCAGGATTTCTCACTCTTTAATGGTTGCTGAAGTGTGTTTTTCTTCTGAATGGTGAGAAACTAAGTCAGGGGATCCCGTATATATAGTGGTTTGGCATTGCAATGTCTTCCCATCAAAGACGGCAACGCCTCCATTAAACTCCTTCAAAGCGCCGTGGAAACTCCTGAAATGGACCACATTATGGTCTGTAACACCGGTTTCAATGGCCAACATTCTGAAACGCAATACTTAATAGCCAATGTTCATGAAACCAAAGGACGTCCAAAAACAGAGGAGAAAGACATTGGCAATTCCAATGAAGGAACACTGGTTTGCCAACGTCTCTAAAATGTCCATGCAACGTTTAAAAAATGTGCAGACTTATAGTTCGCTATGTCATACATTGATTCAGCCTAAAGGAAGTGCCACCGTTGAAGCTTGGGTCACATATCCCGTTCGAAGTAGCATTGACCTGACACCTCTCCATCCATAGTGCCAGCGTTGCCTCTTCATTTACCATTGCAGAAAGCTAGTTTGCCACTTGGAAGATTCATTCCTCAGAAAGCCAGTGTCTTTGAAGGTTCTCTTGTACCCAGCCAGGTTTCTCGCTAACTAAACCCGCTATACTCCTTAGAGCATCAATGAGAATTAGGTAGATTTCTAATTGAAACTGCTACTTGAGCACTGGATGACATCCTGTTTGTTTCTGTTGGATTCTTCCTCTTTAAAATTTGTGCAGTTTGCAAGCTTTGATAAGGAGTGTTGTTGATTTTCTTTTGCTTTTGATTTTGTACACTTCTTGAAGGTGTTTTTTGTATGTTGGTTTAATTAGGATGCTTAGTTGAAGATTTACTTGTCTCATTTGGTTATGGGTGGATTGCTTGATATAGGAACTCTAGGCAACGTGGGTTACTTAATCTAAGGATTGGTGGGATTAGGTTGATTATAGTTAATGGGTTGTTCCTTAACCCTTAGAAGTTTTAATAGTATGAATTATTCTTGTCAGGGAAAGAAGTCTTTATTGAGCATTGTGGCTGGCATCTTGATGTCATGATGATCTTTATATTCATGATAAATTCTTAGATTGGAATTTGATATGGTGAATCTTGAACTTTAAGAAGACATTGTTATCTTAAGGTAAAGTGTCTTTTTGCATAGGGATTTTTTTTGAGGAAATGACTTTCCTAAGATTTTAAAAACCCTAATCTAAAATAGGAAAGAGATTTTCTTTAAAAGATTTTAAAACTTTAGACTGGAATAGGAAGGAAATTTTTTTTAAATTATTTATTTTAAAACTCCGGACTAAAATAGAAAGGGGATTCTTTTAAATTATTTTTAAAACTCCAGACTGAATAGGAAGGAGATTTTCTTAAAATTATTGTTTTAAAACTCTGACTTGAAATAGAAAGAGAATTTTCTATAAACTATTTTAAAACCACGGTCTGAAATAGAAAAGAAATTTTTCTCAAAATTATTTTTATCTCAATCCGGAATGAACAGGGATTATTTTAAAAAATATTTTAAAATCAATGCAAATTAATCAAGATAAATTAATTAAATTATTTTTGGTACCAAAAAGGCGTGTAGGGTGCTAATACCTTTCTTAAAACATAATCAACCCCCGAACCTAATATCTAAAAACGTAGACTATTTTTAATTAAGTATCCGATCTCTCCTCAAATAATTTAGGTTGGTGGCGACTCCAAAGCAAAATTTTGAGGTCAACACTCACTTGTAAATGATTGGTCCCAAAATTTATAGTGATCAAGTGTGATTAGTCTCATTCGAATAAGAGTAAGGAATTTCTCTTCCAAGTCGTCCCATGGGTCACAACTGGCATTTATGTTTTGTTAATCAAATAATAAGAAAAAAAAAAAAGTCCTACAAATTTATTCCAACGAAATGATCACTATAACTATTAGCGAGTGCATGCACTTGGGAATAAGTTTTATGGGGAATATCCATGTTGTAAAAAGAAATTAATTTTTACCATAGTCGTCAGGCTGTGCCACGATCTGTTTGATATATACATGTGTGTGTATGTGTGCGTGCTTTGTCCTTTGCAATAATTTCTTTTAAGAAGAACATGGATTCAAGAGCTTTTCCCAAAGTAAAAAAGGGCAGTTTAACTTTCACTAGCACGTTACACAATGATTGAAATGTTGATTGAAACTTCATCTGCACTTCAGTATTTTGACGCTTCCCCGGTGGCAGCAAACAAGCACCGCAGATATGTTGAATTTGGCAATTAAATACTAAGCTTCTTGGGGATGGCAATTCTCTCCGGCCGGGCAAGGATTCCCTAACTTTTGCTAAGGATCAAGGACGTATTTTTCCTTGTGGAGATGGGGACATAGGGAAAATTTTCCCTGCCAATATTCCCTAGCGGGGATTCTCGATATATTAAATTGTTAAAATGCCCTTTGTATCATAACCAAGTAATACATTGTATTAAGGGCAAAATAGTAATTCCATTAAAAGACCCTAATTTTCAAACCTGCTATTTAGAATGAGTCTTTCGCTTTTATCCTACTGCACCCTTTCTCCTCTCCTGGTAGGAACCCCTATTGTCGCCGTTGGTGAAATTTCTACTCGAAGCCACCTCCATTTTTAGAAATGTTCCTCTTACAATGTCTTTATCAAACCGAGGACTGCCATTGTCCATTTCGTGATAGTATTTCTCACGGTTTGGTTTCTATAATCTTCCCGCAAATTCAACAGAAGCTCAAACTACAATGCTTCTCTCTGTCGCCAGATCCATTTTTTGCAGAGTTCAACGTGTTGAAAATTGGTTTGAGGTGGGTAGGTTTTACTTTCCTCCTTTTTTGATTTGTAGAAGATATGACTAAAAAACCTGCAAATTCTTTTGCTCACTACTTCATATACCCCGAGATCTTTTTCTTTTCATAGGATTTATGTATGTTAATCTTTCTCAAACATTTTTAACATCAAGTTAATTAATCATTTTTTTTAATTCCAGTGCAATGACAATTTTTTAACAGAGGAAATAATAAAGAATTTGTTTTTTGTAAATCCTCAACAAGGTAATAACGTGAGCCTACAACGGATTCTGTGTTGTCCGACCAAATTTATTCTTTCTCCTTCTGATACTCAGGACAAATTGCACATGTTCATGTAATTAGAACAACAATCAAGGACTTGCGGGGCCTAATTTAATCCATGTAGATAGATAGCAAAAGGAAGGACGAAATGCTTTCCTTTTCTCTTTTTTCCCATCTAATCAGTGCACCAAATATTAATTAATTGTAATTGGCATTATATAAAATAAGTTTTCCTAGCATAGCATTATAAAAAGAATGAACTTATCCATGACAAGGATGCACGTTAGTTAGTATATGTAATCATTTATTAGTTGTGCCTTAATGTTCCTCCAAAGTTGGCGATATCCACACATATCAGTGGGTACTCAATATTTTTTTCGTTCGTTATGTGATTTCTTACTGTTAAAAATAAGAGTTTCTAAACAGGTAAAAAGAGACAAGAATAAATAAAATAGTACATAAATCAAAATCAAGTAAGTAGAACAAAAAGTTGTACAACAATTCAATTTTACTTTTTTTCTTGAAACATAAATGTGCCGTTGACATCTTTTCTTCAATCAACATGTGAAACAAAGTAATGCTTTCTTTTATACCCAACATTACAAATATGCTTGATCAAAAGTTCGTTAAATATTATTAAAAAATTATTTACATATTATTCTAATAAATCTGTTATCCCTTCAAACTATAAATTTTTATGATTATCTTTTTTCACGTTCACGACAATCAAAGTTGATAAAAAATATATATAATGAGATTCTTCAAATGGTTAATATTCCGAAAATGATTTTTGTTTAATCGTAAAGAATTCCTAGTTGATTCATATAACTCCTGCTTAACCTAATTAATTTGCAAGAAAAATTATTTGAATAGTTGTTAGTGATGGTGATCATTGAAGGATAACCTTAACAAGATTGCAAGGATAACCTTGACAAGCTATAAGCTCTTTACTGTGCAAGAGCATATGGCAAGGAATTAATATAATGAAAAGGAATGGCAGAGGTTCCGAATTATAAAGATATCAGCAAGGAAATGAACTTTTGTAATAAGTAGATAAAATATATTGAATTAGATTGATATTGAAAAATTGCACAAAAACATAACGTGCATGAGAGATGAACATTTCAAGTGTTAGTTTGGCAGCCTTTCTGCAACCAAGAGGTAGAACTGCCCCATCACTGCAAAATGCCCATTATTGGCGCTGGAGTAGTTAGATACTAAAGTTAGTGTTTCACCATTATTTATCTTAATGGAACCAGGTTTAGGAAAACAAGTGGACATTCCAACAACATAGCCTTCCTCATTTCCAGCTTCCTTCCCCTTCCCATATATAGGTGACGAGTTACATAACAGTCTTCCGTCCTGAAATAATAAACGCACATTTAAGAAAAAGTTCATCAATATGGATTACGAAATTCATAGCATGCTACTAATGTTACATATACAAGGATTATACATTATTTTTCACCATCAAAACAAGTGAAAAGAGTATCGAAGACAGAATAGCATGTGATTACGGTTGGACTACTAGTAAATACATGTGTAATTCTAATCCGTTTCACATTTCAAGGACTCCATTCATTTACTTCTCTTTCTACGATGGATTGTTTCCTATATATAACCTTACCACTAGAAAATCATGCTCCAATCTTTTCTTTAAAGGACGACAATAAATATCATTTTTCACATCACCTGCCCATAAAGTGCTGCACCAGTTGCACCTCTATGTTGATGAGCAACAGCATAAATGAGATAACCACCAGTTTCCATTGGGATATTTCCCCTCTTCACATCAATACACTCACTGCCATTGCTTCTGCAGGGTAGAACATCATAGTCAACCTGTAAGAAGGAAACCTCAATTAATGCTCACTTACATTCCTGAGAAAGTTATCAATCAGACTACAAATATGTTGTCGTGTTTTCGAGTTGAAATCAATGATCACATATCTATGCGTTGAACAACCCACACGCTTACCTTGCAATTATGTTTTAGAGTCCCTGAACTATCTTTCTCCGCAGAATCGGTCACATCGAGTACATACACTTTAAGAGGCACCATAAAGCTTTCCCAGTCAACGTACTTGACAGTGTATCTGAGGCGAAGAAATCTCTTTGGGGCTTCAAAGCCTTCGTGGAGTTTGCATTGAAGGTTATCATAGCAACACAAAAACCCTGCCTTGTAATTTGGTGGCACGGCGTTGCCAAACTCATCCTTCGTGACATTATAAAGGCTGCATACGCATTCAATGCATCCCTTTTTATCTACTGCACCACGAGTATCAATGGCCAAGATATTTACCAACCATTTCTCCACATATCCAGATTCTATTTCCGTAGGATTGCCAGCCTCAATTCCGAAGGGGTTCGGAATATCATAGATTGTTTTGCGAGTTTCAGCTCCCAATCCAAATTGTTGGGGAAGATATGCTGTTTGGCATGTACCAGCATTTCTTTTGAAAATTTGACGTGGTAGCTCTTTGCCGTCCTGGGAATATTTTATTGTTGCCCCAATACTACGTTCATGGTATTTGAGGACAAAGTAATGATGGAGATAGGTTTCGTGAAGAGGTACGGGATTGCCTTTTTCGTCAATTAACTCACCTTTGAAGCTCTTGATGCCAATGTGACCTTTAGGGAACTCAAAATCAAAGAAAGTCTTCTTCACTGCTAATCCTGGTCCGATTTCAAACTCACGGGTATGGAAAACAGCTGTCTTTAGTTGACTAGCGTATGCTGTGCTGATGGCCAATAGAAGTATTGTTGAAGCAAGTACCCAATAATGCATGTTTATCTGTGAATATATATAATCTTACAATTAGATTGGAGTGTTCGATTGATTTAAACCAAAATCAAATACACTTGTATTGTCTTTCTTATGAATAATACATTTAGGAAATTACGCACAAACTGATAAAATGTCATACGATTTATCTTAACTTTTATGCTAACTTGAGAGACACATTAATTGAATTCCTATTCATCTAAGTTACTTGTGGTTGGGTACATATTGTGTGTAAACTATGTGTGCATTGCCTGCGCAAATGAGCAAATAATTGAACAACTATTACATGATAGGACTACTTTGCCTTTCTATTTGTCTTGTGCTCAAATGAAATCCTAGGAAATTTTCTATTGGTGCTTGATAGGCACAAGAATTTATGATTCCATAAAACCGAGGTTCACTATAGCAATGATAGTTCTAAATAATAATGGCAATTTTTTATGTAGCAAGATCAAAAGATTGTTGCAATATTTTAATAAAAACGTACCAGGCAAGGAAACGATGAGAGGATAGCCATGCTTGAGTTGAGGTAATCAGTGAAAGTATTAGAATAACGGGTGGAGATTGGTTCCCTCCGTGATTGCTTTTATAGTTGAAAGCAAAGGTGGTCATGTCTCATACATGAGGATTCTGCGATGTTAGGCCTGGCATGACATGTCTGAGAAAAATATGGATCACAATTTAAAAAGGATTGTATAACGAAACAACCAGTGAATATTGATTTTGACAGTTATTCTATTATCTATTTGGGGTATGCGAGGTGTAATTACAAACTGTAAGTTTATTGATTTCCCTAACAATTTGATAACCTTTCTCCCATGTATGCTGAGCTGTAAAATTATTATATATCCTTTGTAAACGTATTCTAATATGGTATGTCGGTCTAACTGGCATAACTTGAAGCTTGTTGCTAAAGCTAAGGTTTCAAGACGATATATTTGGGATAGCTGTATCTTTGAAGGACTTTCGAGATGCATGAATTGACATGCGGTTCTGTAAAACAAAATGGTAATTGACATATGTGATCATATTGCAATGAGAAATCACTGAGCTTGACCCATCAACTGGAAATTTCAATTGAGCAAGCCTTGATCATATATTAAGTTGATTAATTTTGCGTAAATTTGTATAACTTATTGTCAATTTAAATTTGGAGGGTTCTCATGATTATGTCTTAAAGGACTATTTTCTATATTGGGGTTTGCTTTTAATACATCGCTCATGAATAGTGTGTTTCAAGTCATAACGAGAGTACATATTCTGCAAGAAAAAAATTTGGCACTCCTCGCATAAGTGCTTCCTCGAGTTAAATAAATGAATTGCGACTACTTCCGAATGAAAAAAGGCTGACAAAAGTGTACATTTTTACGACCAAAAAATTTTTCTTCCATACAAATAGTATGCCCAGAGGCAGATTTACATGGTGGCCAGGCCCTTGACTTTCTAAAAATTATTCCTATGCTCTGATTTTCTAAAAGGTGTAGTTATGCCATATAATGTTTTTAAAATTTTCGTGTTGCCCCCCCCCCCCCCCCCCCAAAAAGTTTTGGAAATTCTGCACATATTCTATAAAAATTTGTAAACTTTTTAAATAACTCTTTTACTTTTGACATGAAGAATTCTTAAAATTTATATAAACCTCAAAATATTTGAAAATCATAAAATTAACTCACTCTCTTTAACTGTTTCTAAACCTAAACTTTAAACCTTCTTTAAATATTTTATCTTTTGTCATTCCTTTCACATTATTTCTTGTTTTTCAGTTTGATTGTCTTCTACTTTTATTAAACACATTCATTTACTTTTTGAAATCAAGCTACAATTATTTTTTTGTTCATTCAATGAATTTTTAACAATGTTAAAATTTTAAATTATTATTTGTTAAAATATAATATATATTCGTTATTTCCTAATAAAATGTGCATATTATTTTTCATCTTTTTTATGTTTATTAAAATTTAAATGAATAATAATATTAGGTTATGGTAGTACATTAAATTATTTAATTTTTTTATTCTTAAGAATTTAGTAAAATTAAGTTTGTACGTAAAAATTTTAATTAATTAATTATTTTATTTATTTTACTTTTTAATGCATACATTATTAGAAGATTTGGCATCCTCTCAATATGTTTCCTCAGTCAGCTGTGTGTGCTTTAGATAAGAAAAAGAACATATATTAGAATTGAAAAATTTTTTAGAGACCCTACAATAACATGTTCAATATTACTTTGTTTTTCAGTTGACTAATTTTATTTGCATAAATTTAAGTTCTTGGTGCTCAGTTTACAAACTATTTGATTTTGTGAACTTACAGTTTAGATTATGAGATTAAGTAAATATTTAGTAAAATTTAACTTGTGAGAACCTTTGTACAAAGGGTAAAGGTGACATATGTGAAATGCTCACTTGTAAATAATTGGCGCCAGAATTTGTCAATGATCTGGTGTACATTAGTCTCATCTGTGTAAGAATAAGGAATTTCCCTTCCAACTCATCCCTTCTGTCACAACTAGCATTTATGTTGTATCAATCCAATGAAAAGGAGAAAAAAATCCTACAAATCTATTACAATGAAATTATCACAATAACAGTTAGTGAGTCATGCATTTGTGGGAATAAGTTTTACAGGGGATATTCGTGTTCTAAAACAAAATTAATTTTTACCATATTCGTCAAATTGTGCCACTAATCTGTTTGATATATATGCTTTATTCTCTTTAATAAGTTTTGTTAAGAAGAACACGAATTCAAGAGCCTTTCCCAAAACAAAAACAAGGTAGTTCAACTTTCACTAGCTCATTATACAATGATTGAAATGTGGATTGAAAATTCATATGAACTTCAATAATTTGATGCTTCCATGTTGGCAGCAAACAAGCACCGCAGACATGTTGAATTTGGCAATTAAATACTAAGGGGAAAATTTTCCCCGTTGGTATTTCGGGGACCAGTATAGACGTGGAGATCCTTGATATATTAAATTGTTAGAATGCCCTTTATATCATAACCAGGTAATATATAATATCAGGGGTAAATGACTAATTCCATTAAAAGACCCCAAATTTCAAACCTACTGATTCAGCCTGAGTCTTTCCCTTTCACCCTATTGCACCATTTCTCCTTTCCTAGCAGGAACCCTTATCGACATCATCGGTGAAATTTCTACTGGAAGCCACCTCCATTTATAGATCTTTCCTCTTACAATGTCTTTATCAAACCAAGGACTACCACTGTCCATTTCTTGATAGTACTTCTGACGGTTTGATTTCTAAAATCTTCTCGCAAATTTAGCAAATGCTTAAACTACAATGCTCCTCTCTATCTACGCTTGACCCATTTTTTGTGAAGTTCAACATGCTGAAAATGGTTTGAGGTGGATTGATTTTCCATTTTTGCCTTCTCGTTGTTGTTGTAATTTTTTTCTATATATTCTTCCTTTTTAATTTGTAGAAGATATGACTACAAAAATGATGCAGATGCTTTTGCTCACTACTTCATTTACCCCCAAGCTCTTTTTCTTTTTTGCAGAAAAATAACCTCCAGTAACATAAAATACTCATCCTTTAAGAAAATGCCTATATATATTTTTTTAAAATTTTCCGTTGTGAGTGAAGACATGCCTGCTTGATTTAAATACCCCGCAAGTATGCATTTCCCATGGGACCGAAGGCGGGGAGCAGGCAAATCTACCCATTGAGGATGGGGAAAAGGATAAGGAAATATTTTCCATCAGGGTCGAGGAGCGGGAAGGCATTCCCTGGCCCTGCCCTGTCCTGTTGCCACTCCTAATGGTAACACTGCCTTTGAATAGCTGTCTTTTAGAAAATTATTATTTTTTTAATTGTAACTTTCCAAGAATCAAGACTTCATTAATTTTTTTCTACCAACTCACCTTTATTTAACCCGCTTCCTAATAAATACTCGGCCAACTCTCATCTCTTTCTATTAAGATATAATTGTTTTATCTTGTTAACTTTTAGTATTTTTCAATCTTATATGCTGATAAAATAATTTGAGAAAAATATATACACACCTTTCAACTTTAAGTCAATTACAAATGCACCCATTCAATTATAAAAATTAGCAAGTATATCATTTTTATTATCAAAATATTGTAAATACACTCCTACCATTTATTTGCCATTAAATATTAATAGTCACGTGACTTTCACATGATTATTAATACACATAACATCTTTTTATTTGCCATTTGTAAGAACTTAACAATAGTAATAATAAACGAAGTGAAGTCAGTTATATAGATGAAATAAAAAATTAGCGAATATAAATGAAGCAAAAGATCAAATAAAGAGCCAAAGAGTGCCAATACTTTGAGCCAAAATATAATAGAAGTAACTCATTTGCCCAATTAAATAATAGAACAACAAAACTGAAATAGATAAGTGCAAAGAAAACTCACCAACTATATAGAAACTTAAAAAGATTATGGAATTAAAAAACATTAGGAATAAAATAAAAGTATGTTTATGGGTTAAGAGTAACCAAGCTTATTAAGACTCTTCAGCTTTCTTATAAAAAATATATATATATATATAAATTGTTTTCCTTCCCATGCAAGTCTTTTTATTTAAGTTCATCCAAACAGTCAATAAAAAGACATCATATGTATTAGTAATCATGTGCTAATTATGTGTCTGTTAATATTTAATGATAGATAGATAGAAGGAATGTGTTTATAATGTTTTAACATTTGAAGGGCTATATTTACATTATTTTGATAGTTAAAGGAGTGTATTTGATGTGTTTTATTTAGAGTTATATTTGCAAATGACTTAAAATTAAAAAGATGTATATTAATTTTTCTCAAACATTTTTAATATTAAGATAATTTAATTATTTTATTAATTCCACTACAATGATAGTTTTTTAATAGAGGCAATACAATGAAAATCTTTTCCATAAATCCTCAACATGGTAATCACATGAGCCTACAACAAAGTCTATGTCATTTCACCAAATTTATTCCTTCTCCGGCTGATACTTAATAAAATGCACATGTTCTAGTATCACAATAACACTCAAGAACTTGTGGGGCCTAATGTAGACTGTGTAGATAGTTAGGAAGGAGGAAATGTTTTCCTTTCTCTTTTTCCCCATCTAATTAGGGCACCAAACATTAATTAATTGCAATTGTCATTATATAATATCAACCAAAGATTGAACTTATCCAAGTCCATGACATGGATGCACATTACTATATGTAACCATCTATTAGTGATGTCTTAATGTTCCTCCAAAGTAGGAGATATCCACACATATTAGTGGGTACTTGATTTTTTTTTTTTTTTGTTAATTATGTCATTTCTTAGCATTGAAAATAAGGATTTGTAGATGTTGACATTGTGATGTGGAGTGGCAACTAAGAAATTATTTATTTAAAAAAACATGTTTCAAAAATGGGGTTTTAAGAAAATATATGAAAATTTAAAAAATTTGGAGTTGCCACTAATCTAATTTTAAATGGTGAGATTGAAAACTAAAAAATTACCACATTAGTTTTTTGTTGGTTTTGGATTTCAAAACTGTGCTTTGGTCTTGTTAAAATAAATTTACTTTATTTTTATTTTTATTTGTCTCACCGTAAATTTCGCATACAATCAAGTGTGATCCGTAATTAATATCATGGGTAAGTGGCATTATTCATTTCTATAGAAAAGAAAATTTTGATGCTTAGTTCATTCAGGACTTACATCAAACTTGCATGCCTAATTTGACTAAGTCTTGTTCAGCTTGACTAAGTCTTTGAAAAGGTTTCTAGCTTGACTAGGGTTTGGCCCAATTGGATTAGGGTTGGAAAAGCACTTAACTTGATTAGGGTTTTCATGGGTATTTTTGGATTTTGAGGGAGGTTTGGGAGAAAGGTGGATTTGTGTTAATCATGATATAAGCACTTTGTCAATTTCTCCAACACAGCCCACAACATGATCACCCTTGAGATAGCTAATAGTGGCCACTTCCGCCAATCACACTAACAATTGTCATGGGGAAGAATTGAGGTTTGAATGGCAGTAGATGAATATGGTGCTTTAGGGGCATTAATTCATAATAATTGCATTAGAGGGGTCCTACCAATTTCTCTAATGTAACCCATAATGCAGTTATCCTTTGCATGGTTAATAGTTGTTGCTTTCACTAATCACACTCACTATCATCCTTAGGAAAATTTGGGGTTTGAAAAGGAAGGATGGATTTACCAAGAAAGGCATTTGACTTTATGGTAAGGCTATTAACCATGTCAAGTGAGCTATGCCTATTTTTCTAACATAACTCATAACATAATTACCCTCGGAATAGTTAGCTATAGTTGCTCTTACCATCCACATTGTCGACGCATTATGTGGAGTAGCAACTAAGAAAATAAAACAATTATGGAAACTAGTTGTTTGAGGAAATGGGCTTTAGGAAAAGAAATAAAAATGGAGTCGCCATTGACTTAGATTGAAATGGTGAAGTTAGACATCGAAGAAAATGGTCTATGTAACAAAAAATAAATTTAGGGGTTAGTTATATGTCAAAAAGTTATTACTCTACAAAGCCATTTTGGTATCACATTGGTATTTTAGGTTTTTTCATTTTCTCACTACTAGTTTTGCATGTGATTAAGCATGATTCATGATTAACACTATTTAGTATGTGACATTTAACCATTACTATGGAAAGAGTAGTTCGACACTTAGTTCATGTAGGACTTACATCGAAAAATAGGTGCCTAGCATGACTAGGAGTTGAAATGGGTATCTAACTTGACTAGGGTTTAAAAAGGTTACTTAGCTTGACTAGGTCTTGATAGAATAGATTAGGAAAGAAAAATTAGTAAACTTGATTAAGGGCATCACGCAAACCCTTTTTCTCCAAATCGGGTCTACTTAAATGCATTTCCTTAGAAGTACAAGAATGACTCCAAAATCTATCTCATTGTTTGTCATCAAGAAGTTTATTGTTTTTTGCTTTGGAAGTATGAAAATTAACCTTTTTTACATGAGAAAGTTAAAAACCAATAAACCTCATAAGAGTATCAGGCAGGCCCATTTTCTATAAATTAGATCGACTTGAATAGTCTCCCTTAGAAGTACAAGGAATGACTCCTTATTCCACCTCATAGTTCATTGTTAGAAAGAATCCAAGATTGAAAGGAAAAAAACAAGGGATACAAATAGAATCTGCATAGTGAATAGTGTGAGAAAGTACATAAATGAAATTAGTATATATAAATAGTATAAAACACAAATAGAATTTATATACATAAATAATATATGACACAAATGAAATTATGTGAGGCACAAATGAAATTTAGAGGCATGAATAGTATAGGACACAAATGGAATTAGAATACGTGAATAGTATAAGACACAAATTAAATTTGTGTACATGAATAGTATGAGAGACAAATAGAATTTATGTGCATGAATAGTATAGGACACAATTTTAGACACAAATGGCCAGCGGCCATCTTTGCTTTTTTGTCTTTTCTCTCTCTTTTTTTTGACTCTTAAAATAATATTACTAAATTTTTAATCTTTTTCAGTTGGACTTTAAAATTTCATGAAAAATAGTCCCAATTTTGTTAGATTAATCTGTGAAATCAGAATTTTTTTTTATTAAGGAGATTTTTTATATTTTCTAGAAACAAAAATAATTAACAGAAATAATACAATTAAATTTTATAATTTTTATTAAAAAATTTTTAAACCAGTAGCAAAAATTCTCAAAAAATTCTATATATCCAATTACATATTTTGTTTTATCTTTTTAAAACATTTTTTATGAAAGAAAAGGGACACTTAGTAAACTTAACAAAATTTAGAAAGAAAAGGGACACTTACTCAATGACCATCGCTGGGAAGAATTTTGGCCTTTGGGAGAATGCAACATGTATTGGGTATTTTAGAAAAATAAGCTTGTGTTATCCCTTTCCTTGAATGCAAACCGTGGTAATCTCAAAAATATTTCATTTCAAAAGTTTCTTTTTCAAAGAATTAGAGATTGATAGAAAAGCAAGGATATGGGCTCGTGTGAGTAGGATGCAGAAAATATCTATTCTAGTTCTATCATTAGCTATGGGTTTGAATTTCAAAGAAATTCTAGAGAATGTTTGCTACCCTAAAATTCTCTTGTCTTTCCTAAATGAAAAGGAGAAAAAAAATCGAGTCAAAAGAAAATGCCATTTAGAAGTTTTATCAACAATTTGCTTGTGTAGGTAGGGATTCGGTATTTTCTGAATCTTTATGTAAGGAATTACAAAAGAAATTCTTTCAACAAAGATGTGAATTAAGAAGGATTGGTCGTAAAATATGAACCGAAGATTGAATCTTGATATACCTCAGAATAATACATTTTTGTTTGGTGCATTAAAAATTTGAACACTTAACGAAATAAAATAAATTATTAATAATTTACCACTAGTCCAAGATCACTTATCTTAAATTAAAATCAGATAAGCTCAAATCAAAGAACATGACAATTTAACTGAAAAATTTTGAGAAATACAAACCCCAAATTTAAACAAAGTTTTGGCCCACATCCCAACCTTTTCCTTCCTTTAAAAGGAAAAGCCCAATTATGGGCATAATGACTGAGAGCCACGGCTTTGGACTTTCCGTGGCCTTAACCCTTTGAAACAATTTTTATTTTTTAATTTAAAGTATGGAAGGAGGGGTCCACAATTTGGGCTACACATAGCCAAAATATAACATCCCAATTCGTAAGATAACCACATTCACATTTTATTAGAAAATTCCGACAGATTCCCTTATAAGATTGATGTCTCAGGACACATTAATCTTTTTATTTAATATTTTAAATATTGTAATACCAAAAGTTAATCCTATACCTTAATCACATTATAGTATTTCCAACTTATACCACTTTAAAATAAAACATTCACAATCTCAATATATATATATATATATATGACATATCTAAATAACAACATTAAAATGAAACAAGAAACTAACTTTGGCTTGGTCTTCGCGATTACACTCTCTTAACTTAATTGTTCAAAGATAATTAGCTTTGCAACTATAAAGATAACTTTAATAAACCTAAGCTCAATTAATGGATAAAAGTCTAACAAAGGGGAACAGTCAAAGGGTTCATCAAATGCCTCATTATACATAAATTAATTCTTTTCCAAAATTATTCATCACCATATCCATAAATCAAATTCTTGAAGATAACTAGTACAATTCATAAACTACTTGTTTTCTAAATAGAAGAAATTTATATTAAAATACCTGAACTATTCTCTATTTTATAAAAAAAAAAAAAAAAAGCCATACCCATTTGAAGAAACATACTGTATTCAAGTACCTTCAAAACTCATTAAATTTCCTTTTAAGTAGCAATATTTAGAATCTAAAGTAAATAATTAGTTTTATAAAACAAACATTGTTAGAAGTTTATCTTCTTACCTGGGCGCCATACTACAGATCTAACATTATCATGACCCTCAATAATTGAACCTTGATCTTGTTAGAATTCAACTTCTTTCCTATACATAAAATTTTGAGGCTAGAGGTCGAGTAAATCTCCAACCATTGAACTAGACCCACTATAAAAGCATAACATGAGACCTAGTGCTTAACATTCCTGTCCAAATTGACTACTCAAAGCTACAATCTAAAGTAAGGCATAGTCATTGAATCAAATATAAAACAAAAGTTAGAGTTTTAATTAAAGACACATGAAATGACCTTATTTTTCCATAAAGCTGAATTATTTTACTTGAAAAAAAATTCTGAAAAATTAATAAAACACAGCCCTATATATCTAATCTCTTACACAATTCATTGCAAAAAGTAATACATATTGAGTTCATATATATTAATTATTTTAGAACTTTTCTCAATTAATAGAAGAGATATAATTTATAAATTCTTGTCAAACCAAAATATCAGGACATTTTGAACAAAAACATTTTCTCATAACTTGACTTCCACATTTAAATTCCGAAATAAATCCTTTAATGAATGCACAAATACAATTTGAAAATAGTAATTAAACAACTTGAATCAAATCTTGAAAACGTTTGAGACCTAAATATCTTAGTATTCAAGAAACCACAATTAAAATTGTGAAAACTTCACCTTACTCCAAAAATCTGTATGAATTGACAAAGAATTAAAATATGAAATATTATCCAAATTAAAGTATTGGCTTTCTAGTTTTAAATTCCTTTGAAAGTTTGTAAGAATGAGTTGCCTAATTCAAGATCATGAGTGCTGTTAAACTGACAGTACACAGAAAATAGGTCTATTTCCAATTTGAACTGCAGTAAACTGGGGAAGACTTTACGCACAAAAAGATGATATAATTTATAGCTTTATGTGTCTAGTTTCTAATGCCTTTTGAAATTTGTTATTTGGGATCCTATAACTCAAGAAACAGTCAAAACAGTGACAGCTGCTCAGAATTTCAGCAAAACGAATTTCTCACTATAATTTAGGCACCTTGCTTAAAACAAATCAACTATCCTTTTTAAAATAAAAAATTATGTGTAACTCTCAACCACAAGACTGATAGAATTGTTGATCTTGTTATATGAATTTTTAGTTATTGTTTATGTATGTTATAAGGGGTGGACGAACTTGAAATCTATTTCTCAATCTTTATACCTTTTTCCCTAAGATGGAGGCATGTCGAAGAAGAATGAATGTCACATTCAATGTATACATTTTCCATTTCAACAATATCAAATTAGTTATGTTTTGAAAAGTCTATCCTATCAAATGCTTTTCAAGTTGTAATTGTAGCCATGTCTCACTTTCTTGTAGAGGTTAGCGCTATCCTCTTTCATAAAAAGCCAAAACTCGTATTCTCAATATTTGAAGACAATATCAACCTAAAAGAATGTACTTAAAGTGATTTATTGCCAACCACACGTTCTTAAATATAATTAGCATAACCCTAGTTTTGAAACAAAAAACAAAAGGAGAAAAAGAATAATCTTAACGAATGAATACCTATTTGCTGTTCACGATAATTAATAAAACACTCAATTGCTTTATTTTTATTTTAAAATTGTAAAATGTGCCCAATTGTTAACTAAAAATGGAAAGCAATTAAAACTCACGTAAAACTAGTTTAGCATTACTAGCTTATTATTAAATTATTTTGTTTCTCATTCACTATATGTAAAGGATGAGATTTGTTCATATTACTCTTAATTTGACACTTAGTCTAAAAGTTTAGTACGTTCTAATTTTATAGAGCGACCCAACTATTTTATTTCGATTTAAAAATTATTTCATCAAGCATCAATTCTAAATGCTTTAGTTTCATAAATATTTGTTTTACTTTATTTCAATTTCTGTTTTCATATTTCACAAACATATGTTCTATGACAGGAACATTCCCCAACAACTACTCTAATGCTAGACAAAACTAATACAACCGCAACGGATGATGCAGTTCCGTTGTCCTATAAATCTCTTGGTGATCTTGCCATAGGTAGCCCAAAAGAGAAGGTATATCTATTATTTGTTAACTTCCATCCTATTCGGGATTGCTGGGTTTTGCATTCCATTGAACCCAACAAAGCATTCTTATCTATTTTTATCTTCATATGTTTATAAATTGATTGTGGTTGTCACGACTTTTTTCTTCTTATAATTCCCTTATTCTTTTGTTTTATGATTCATTTAGAGGCGAAGACATCTTGAGCCATCAACTTCAGGGGCAATAGTTGTAATTAATTCCCAACCACAAGAGTGGCAGAAGAATTGGGAATGTTATCCTGGGCAACAAAAAAAATGGACATGTGGATAACGTAAGTGATTGAATTTAAAATGAAAATTGATTTGAAGTTGGTTTTTGGGTCTTCTTGTAGATAAGGATTTACAAAATGAACCATATTTAGGAATTATTTATATTTTTCACTTTATATTTATCTTTCCTTGTGTGATCTTTCTTATTCCTTGTCAAAAATAGAATTGATATTTGTTGCAGAGTATTAGTATCAATTGAAATTTTAAGTCTGCTGCTTTCTTGATATGAATTATTAATAACATTATTTTTATAGTATTATTATCATAAGAAATTGAACATTATTTGTCGATCGTTGAAAGAGATAAAAAGATTTGAGATGCAAGGAATCCTTCCTGGACAACATAGAAAATCGAAAGAGAAAGGTGTCAAAAAAGAATTCAATGTAGTGTACTTAGACATTTTGGCAAATGTTAAAAGTTCAATACCACTTAGTAGTATTATACAAAATCTTTCAGGGATTCAAGTATGCTAATGATATTGTACTAGTGTTATCTCAAAAGGAAAAGACTTTAAGGGTTTCAAGGCCCAAGGTACCAGGGGCAAACGAAAAGTAGATGATGAAAGATTGCAATCATCATCAAGTAAGAGAAGAATTGAGAATTTAGTGGACAATAGTGAGGATGAAGATACACAGATCATTGCTGAAAAATTTTTGGCTGAGCACTTCTTTGACAATGACGAGTAGTCTTAAGGTAAGCTTTCTAATCCTTTTAGGAAGGGAAAATTACACAAACGTAAGAGTGATAGGAACCGTAAATAATCCATTAAAGCTAAATTTGACAACAGTAACTTTTTAGTCATCCCTATATTTTATATATTTGATCAAGCAATTATGTTTAATTAAACTTTTTTAAAAATTGTATTACCATGAAATTCTCAAGTTAGGAAGCTAACAACAATTGCTGAAGAGTTTAGTTTGCACCCAAAGCGGCCTTTTGAATTGAACTACTAAATTTTGGAAATTCTTACCATTTTTTCTTCAAATAAAATTGTATTAATTATGTACTCATTCTAGTGTTAGTTTAATTATATACCCAAAGCAGTCTTTTGAAAGAGATTGCCTGCTTTGTCAATCTTTGTTCTTTGAAGGATTAGTCTCTTGGCTTTCAAACTGATGGATACCTTGGAGCAATAAAAAAATTGTTTCAATGACTAAAATGTAGGAAATAAAGATAATTCTACCCATGCAACTCTTCTCTATAATTTTTGGCTACCTTACCATTCTTCTTTTCCTTCACACTTATTCATATCCATCCATGAACTCATATGGGCAAGGCCATATCTACATTCTTCACATCCCACCACTGGTTGCAAATATTAATGTTGAGCGGCCTTCATTATTTTTGTCAGAATTTCTACGTAGTGAATTGTTTAAGCTAGTAATCTTCGTTGTGTCCAAAAGAATTAATGTTGTCTCTACATTTTCTCCATTATTGTTCTCTCAAAAGTGATTGCTAAGTTCCTTTAACTTATTTAATGGTTGTTTAATTATATACGAATTAAATAAAGCCGGCAGGTTATAAAGTGATCATCGGGATTATGGAGGCTTTTCTTAAAATAAACTTCTTTCATAATTAAGTTTTTGTATTGAATGATTTTTTTTTACATAATATATAATGTTCTTGTAATTTTGGTTGTTTTAGATTTTGGAGAGACACGCCCAAAGAAAACTGCCAAAAAATTATCAGGGGTAGCTGAGCAAAAAGATAAGGTTGGACCTTTTATCGCAACCAACTTCAAAGCCTCAGAAAACAAGCACAACAATTCTGAGTCGCCTTAATGATCTGGAGCAATCTCTTAAAGAAGTAAAAGCGATGATCTTTAGCTTGACAACTGCGCTAGAAGAAAGATGCCACATTCCAAGATCCAAGCACGGACGTTGAACCATTCTGACTGTTGCTTAAACATTATAACTATCTTTTTCGCTTTTCTTGTATTTTGATTGCTAGCCTTGAACGATCTGTTGTTTGTATAATTGCTTGCTTGCGAATTTTATTTTCACAATTTGGTCTATGAATAACTAGTTTATATGTTTTTATCCATGTTCTTGTTAGTATGCTCTTTTATCTTTTTGATCATGCAAAAAAGGGGAGAAGGTAACATGGGTAGTGAAATTTAATCAGTTATGTCTTTAAACACAGTAAGTATGACTAAACTATTGAATCAAAATTTAATCCTATTTTTCCTTCCCCCCTCATGATTTGGTACGGTTATCATCATAAAAAAATCATTCTATTACTCTGTCCTCTAACTCCAAGCTTCTTCTATAAGAACACTGGATGATTATTTGGAAAAATTCCTCTTCAGGTATGGTAGTTTGTATATTCAGTCTTGCTATTTCCATAATAAAATTTTTCAAAATCCTCATACTTAATAGAATTGAAGACAATAAATTTATTGCATTTTACAAACCAAACTAAATCTAACAATAACCAATTTTTTAAATATTTTAGTAGTCCCACATTATGCGAAGCACTTTTATTCTTGTACAATTTTACTCTCTAGTAATTGTTGGCAACTGAACCTTTGTTGTTATGTGAATTGATAGGAGCCATTGAAGCCCAAACTACAGACACAAGATAAAAGAGAGCTACAGTAATTGACTAAAATATAAAGAGTAATGCTGATATGGATTTGGGTCCGTGTAATTTTACGCTGACCCTATAGTGCCAACAGAAGATGTCAATGCAATTTGGGGCAAATACCAAATAAATTGCATGTTATGCTCAGATGGACCCTAGCACAACATGTCAAACATTATGGTTTTAATGAATAGTGAAAATGACAGGTATCAAAGTGATTGGGACACGTATGCCAATATGGTTGAACAGAGTGGAATCTTTTTTGGGTAGTTAGCTAAGTCAGCAGAGTTGGTTAAATGAGTCAGCAAGATTAGTTAGTCTGTTTCATTTTCTGTTAAGGAGTCATTTGTATCTCAGTGGCGATATGAGTCACTCCCCTCTATTCAACAAAGATAAGTCAAATTCCTTTTGCTTTCATGCTTCTATCATGGTATCAAAGCCAACGCCATCAATGGCGAAACAATGGCCATCCACTGATAAAAAGTTCTCCAATTTCTTTTTCGCACACTGTGTCAGTGAAGTTGGATTCTAGCAACTACTTGCTATGGAAGCAGCATGTTCCCTTAGCGATCAAAGGGCACAAATTACAGAAGTTCATCTCCGATTCTCCACCGCCATCTGGATTTCTCACGGCAAAAGACGTGATTAGAGGTTCCATTAATCAAGAATTTTCTGATTGGGAACAACAAGACCAGTTGTTGTTGTCTTGGTTGCTCTCATCCATGATTAGTTCTAACCAGATTGGTTGGAGGTGTCACAACACTAGAAGCATGGCAGCGTATTGAGATTCATTTTGCATCACAGACAAAGGCAAAGATCAAGAATTTAAGGGGGGCAATCACAAAACACCAAGAAAAGGGGAAGCATTGTCAGTTAATACTTGATGTAAAGATTCAGAAGATAACTGATCTCCTAGCTTCTTTAGGGCATGCAATCACACCAGCAGATCATATAGAAGCCATCTTAGATGGACTACCAGCTCCATTGGTCATTTCACTAATGACTAAACCTGATGATTACAGTGTAGATGAGGTTGAAGCCCTCCTGCTAGCACAAGAAACCAGACTTGAGAGGCACCTGAAAGAAATTGATGTAATGTCAGTAAATTTGAGCACTCACTCACAAGACTATAAAGAAAGGAACCCTAGCAACAACAACAGTCAAGGTCAGTTCAGAAATTCATCACAATTTCAATCAATTTAGTTTAGTTCTAAACCAAGAAACAATCATGGTAATAACAACTTTGGAGGCATGTTTAGAGGCAACTCTGTTTCAAGACGCAAAGGAAGAGCTAGACAAGGTCCTAGACCAAATTATCAAGGTCAAATGTGTCAAGTATGAGGGAGGCCAGGTCACTTGGTTTGGTATTGTCATTTTCGATATAATGAGAATTGTCAGGTACAAATCCCCAATTTTCAAAGGTCTTTCAATTGTGATCAGTTTCGCAGTACTCAATATAGGAGCTATAGTGAGCAGTATCCAAGCTTGAAGCCTTCCATGCAAGCTATGTTTGCTTTAGGAACAAAACAAACTGATGAAATGCCTTCATTATTGGCTATGACTGTTAGCACTGGCAAAAATCTTGGCCCACACCAGTATCTTGATTCAGGAGCTATAAATCGCTTGACTCACAGTTAAGAAAATCTCAGAGTCAGACACAAATATGGAGGTCCAGATCAAGTTCGAATAGGTGATGGAACAGTCTATGAGACACCTGCCCCTTTGTCCAAAACAGTCTCTGAGACACCTCTTCAGCTTATTCACACTGATCTTTGGGGCCCCTCTCCAACCAATGGCTTTTGATATTTTGAGTTTTATTGATGCTCAAACCAATATAGTTGGCTTTATTCTCTGACTGATAAATCACAAGCATTCCAAGCATGTATTTGTTCCAAAAATGAGTGGAGCTGCGCTTTAACCAAAAGATTAAGTCTATCCAATCTGACTAGGGTGGAGAATCTAAGAGTTTCTCCAATTTCTTAGTCAAAATGGCATTATTCATAAAGTTTCATGCCCATACCCATCATCAAAATGGCATATAACAGAAGTTGGCCTAACCCTTTTGTATCAAGCCAGTTTGCCACTTCATTTTCGGTGGATGCCTTCCAAACAGCTGTATACCTCATTAATCGACTACCAACTTTAGTTTTGAGTCACAAATCCCCTTTTGAGCTGTTGTTTAATACCAAACTAGACTACCAGTTGTTAAAAGTTTTTGGATGCTTGTATTTTCCAAATTTGAGGCCATATAATTCACCCAAATTTCAGTATAGGTCCACCCCTTGTACATTTTTGGGTTACAGCTTGTACCATAAAGGTTATAAGTGTTTGAGTAGCTCGGGAGGACTTTACATTTCAAGAGATGTTACCCACAATGAGAATCACTTTCCCTTTGCTTCCATGGCCACTAATTCCTCAAAAACTCCACCTCCAACCCTTTCTATTGCCTTTATTCTCTTACTGTTCAATGTCAAACCAAGTTAACTCCCAAGTCAGCACGTGTTACAAGAATTTAGTTCAAATAACTCTATCAATTGGAATCTTCATAACAGGGCTATCAGTAGTGCAGTGCAGGTATTCTGAGAAATGAATCTCCTCATGGTTCAGCTGATTTCGATTAGTCTAAGAAACAAACATCAGTACTGAATACCCATCCAATGATCACACTAAGTAAGGCAGGAGTGTTAAAACCAAAGGTATTCACTACTTTTGTTGAACCAACCTCGGTTAAGGTTTATCTAGACCAGAATGGAAAAAAGCCATGGATGAGGAGTACAGAGCTCTCGTGGCCAATAACACATGGAAACTTGTTCCATTACCTGCAAACAGAAGTGCTATAGGCTGTCGTTGGGTTTTCAAAGTGAAACAGAACCCTGATGGATCATTCCTTAAACATAAAGCAAGGTTAGTTGCTAAATGATTTCATCAAGAATATGGCACTGACTACACAGAGATCTTTAGTCCTGTGCTCAATCCTGCAATTGTTGGAGCAGTCTTGCCTCTTGCTCTCTCAAAGAATTAGCCAATACATCAAATTGATGTTAACAATGCATTTCTCAATAGTGACCTCCATGAAGAAGTATTCATGACCCAACCCGCTGGTTTATTTCATCAGACCCTACCTTAGAATAAGGCTCTATAGGGACTCAAACAAGCTCTAAGAGCTTGGCTTCACAAGTTAGCAGGTGCTCTTCATCAGCTTGGGTTTCAATCCACAGAGTGTGATGCCTCGTTTTGTAAAGTTCACTAATCAGTCCACTACCATCATTTTGGTTTACGTTGATGACATCCTCATCATTGGATTATCAACAACAGATATTCAACAATCAATTCAACAGTTACATGCACAATTTGCTTTGAAAGACCTTGGTAAACTGAGTTATTTCTTAGGTATAGAGGTTCAAAACATTGATCATGGTGGTGTATTGCTGTCACAAGCAAAATATGCCACTGATCTCCTATGTAAGTGCAAGAAGAAATATGCAAAGCTGAGTTCCACCCCTATGGCCACAGGTGCAAGACTACTCCAATGTGGAAGTGATCCAATAGCTGACCCCACTCTTTATTGTTCCACAATTGGTGCACTGCAGTATGCAACGATCACATGCCTGAAATTCCCTTTGCTGTGAACAAACTATCTCCGTTCCTCCAAAATCCATTAGAAAGTCATTGGCAAGTTGTCAAGAGGATTCTTCGATACTTATCTAGCACAACTCGACATGGCTTACATTTTGAGAAAAGCAATGTTACTGAGCTCACTGCCTATTGTGATGCCGACTGGGCATCAAACCCCAACGACAAAAATTCAACCATGGGTCACTGTGTTTAACTCTCAACCAATCTGATTAACTGGCCAGCAAACAAAAAGGTCCACCATTTCCAGGAGCAGCACTGAAGCGGAGTACCAGAGCTTAGCAGCTGTTGTACTGTGTAAGTTACATCTCTTTTGTCTGAGCTACATATGCCTCTATCAGCTTCACCTACGATCTACCGTGACAATTTAAGTGTTACCCATTCAGGTATAACTTGGCGCTCCATGCCCGAACCAAGCATGTGGAGCTTGACCTCCACTTTGTTCAAGACAAAGTTGCAAAGAAACAAATCCAGATGAATCATTTGTCTTTTGATCCACAGACAGCTGAAATCCTGACCAAGCCATTGTCCAGTGCTCAATTCTTGGTTCTTTGAGACAAACTTATGGTCTTCGATCAAGAGACCTTACGTTTGAGGGCGGATGATAGGGACACGTATACAAATATGGTTGAATGGAGTGGAATCAGTTTGGGTAGCTAGCTGAGTCAGCAGAGTTGGTTTAATGAGTTAGTAAGATTATTTAGTCTGTTTCATTTTCTATTAAGGAGTCGTTTGTATCTCAGTGGCTATATAAGTCACTCCCCTCTATTCAATAAAGATAAGTCGAATTCCTTTTGCTTTTATTCTTTTTTTTTTTGTGTTAGTAAATTACTAATAATTTAAAATATATGTATAAGATATGTTATCTATTTAAATTGTATTGATAAATTTAACATAAAATAATTATATAGTATTGATTAATTTCGACTAACAATATATAAATTATATAAAATTCATTCGTTTTATGTTTTGTGGAAATCATATAATTTTTACATGATATTTTTTAAAGTTACATACCACTTTTATAATATAGTTACTAAAAATTCTAAAAAGTTTTGAGGGGGCTTGGCGTCCCCCCACCCCCTCCCCCCAAACAACACCCCTTAAAATATCCACCTCTAATTTGTTGTCTTCTTCTCAACTCCATGTTCTATAACTACAAGGCAGTGGAGCAGCAATTTTCCTAGCACTAATGTAGTTCAGAGTACATCTTTTTGTACTTTGTGATATTGGATAGTTCAAGACTAAATGTATTACTTAGGTGTTGTTCTATTGTAATCCAAGAATGTATGCATTTACCATAAGAAAATTCTCAATTTTTGACCAATATTTCTAAAGGATAAAATATCCATCGATAAAAATAAGAAAAATTAAATAAGCTAACAAAATTTTTGTCGAATACATGTTAGCTAGTCAAAAACTATAATTGTACTCACAAAATAGAATATGCCTCGAAAATCCAACCAAAAATTTGCCTAGCACATTCTCCCCAAGGGGCATGAAGATTTTACCATTGGTATAACTGGCAACTTAGTGAATGGCAATATTATCCACAGCCAATACCACTGGGAATCAGGTAAAAGTTTGCCATATGAATTATTACTTGGCTAAAAACCAAAGGATCTGGTTGCCTGTAATTTAACCTGCTATAGCCACCAGTTGTCCACCAAAAATAGTTCATTTACTAGCATTTAACTGTCGGTAAATTAATATTTATTTTAAAGTTTACCTCTGCTAACTACCAAAAAGTATAGTTTTACTTGTTGATTAAACTGCTAGTTAAATGAAAAATGATTAAAAAATTGGATGGTGGCCTACTAGAAAATTGGTCAAGAAAAATGAATTTGCCTATCAGAATTCAAAATTATCTGCTAGTAAAAATGCTTTTAAAAAGTATCCACCCACTTCTTCTTGTCATTTTGGTTAGGCTTATCCTCTCTTTTCATTTTCCTCCATCTTCTCTTTTTTTTTCTCCTACTTCTATATCTTCTTTCACTTTTTCTCTAACATATCACAAGAAATGAAGAGTATTTGGTTGATGAAGTTGATTTAGTGGTTGTTTTAACTCAAATACAAGGTAAGTAATTAAACTCCTCTCATTTTCCACTATCTTCTGTTAAATCTTTTCTAATGTTAAATCTTTTCTTCCACTTTCATGTTAGATTTGTTCTCCCGCTTCTCTATTTTCTTTCATTATCTCTTTAACATACTACAAGAATTAAAGAATATTTTGTTAATGTAGTTTATTACTAGTGTTATATAACTCAAATAAAAGGTAAGTAATTGATTTTATCCTCAAATGTCATATTTGTTTTGCATGACAAAAAATTCTTTATTATAGCATACCATTTAAATGCATATATTTATATATGATATATATGTACATGTGTTTTTTCTATTTTAGTTATTGTGTCATGAAATTCTAAGTACATATATGAGGTTGTTAGTTATTGTGTGCATACATATCTATCTATAGTTGGTGCGTGGTGATTAATATTAGTTATATTGTGAGACAATGGAAATCCCGTATCATTGTAGATGGATGCATAATAGAAATTATCTAGGTTGAACAAGACTTAGACAAGAGTTTATTGACGGGGTTGATGGTTTTGTTGCATACGCTTGTCAGTTGCCATTATGTATCAAATATCCTTCTAATAAATGTCAAATTTTAGCACTCTTACCTCCTGATACAGTAAAGATTCATCTATATATTTATGGTTTTAAACTTAGTTACTAGTATTGGATAAACCATAGTGAAGAGCATTAGACAAGATTTTAATATTATTACAATATAAATAGTGAAAGGACTTTTGGCAATGCTTATGTGGGTCATGAAGATAATATTGATCATCATTAGCCTATGGGTTTTGATGTTGTTGGGCCTGACTTTGAGCAACATTACCAAGAAAATATAGAAGAATCTTCAAATCCAGAGGCCCAATAATTTTATAATTTGTTACATACTTCTAAGCAACAATTATGTGAGGACTACGAAGACTACTTAGAATTGTCAACAATAGTGAAAATGTTGAGCATACAAGCATATTCAAATCATAGTAAATACGCCTTTGATTATGGGTGAAATTTGTGAGGGAATTTGGAAACCCCAATTTGGTGATTGATGATTTTTACCAGGCAAAAGAAATGGTATCTAAATTGGGACTAAAATAAAAAAAAAATTTGTTTGTTGCATTAATGGTTGCATGTTGTACTACAAAGATGATGCATGTGAGAGGGAATGCAAATTTCGTAGATTTGCCAAATACAAGCCAAGGCAAAGAGATAGAGGGACAAATGTGCTTGACGTTAGAATGCATTATATACTTTTGATTCCTAGACTACAGTGGTTATATGCTTTCGTGAGCTGTGCCTTGCACACAAGGTGGCATTATGGGAACAAGCAACTTGAAAGTGTGTTAAGCCACCTATTAGAAGGGGAAGCATGGAAGTACTTTGATCATACTTATCCTGATTTTGCTTGCGACCCCCAAAATGTTAGGTTAGGTTTGTTGTACTGATTAATTCACTCTATATAGCCAATCAGCTAAGGCATATTCTTGTTAGCAAGTAATTGTAACTCCATACAATCTTTTGCCAAAGCTCTGCATGACTACCCTATACATGTTTTTGACATGTCTTATCCTTAGTTTGAATCATCCAAAAGCAAAGATTAATGTGTACCTCTAACCACTTATAGGTGGGTTAAAACAATTATGGGGACAGGGTGTTTTGATGTATGATATCTCCACAAAATAGAATTTCATGATATAGGTAGCATTAATGTGAATAGTCAATGATTTCTCCACATATGGAATGTTGTCAAGGTGGAGTACAGTAGAAAAACTAGCATGCCCCATTTGCATATAGGAAAGTAAGGCATTCTTCTAAAAAAACTCTTTAGCAAAAACTCTTGATTTGATTCACATCAATAATTCCTTCCCCTTGATCATCCATTCCAATAGAACAAGATAACATTTAGGAGGAATAAGGCTAAGAGGGACGAGCCTCCAACAAGGTTGACTGGCAAGCAAGTTTAGGCAAGATTAGCTAGTGTGCCTAAGATACATGAGCATGAGTCATTATGGAGACTCGACGAGTTTGTAATTAGTCACAACTAGACGAAACATAGCATCCTTTTGGAATTATCTTATTGGAAGTATGATTTAATCCCGCATAATTTAGATGTGATGCATATAAACAATAATGTCTTTGACAATGTCAAAGGGTAAATCTAAAGACACCAAGAAAGCAAGGCTAGACTTAAGAGAATATTGTGAGTGATAGGAATTGGAGCTGACATCATTGACTAATGGCAAGTTTACCAAGCTTAAGGCCACTTATTCATTGACCTTGCTATATATGTGAATGGATGGAAGAGCTAAGAATGCTAGATGATTATATGCCAAACTTGGCCAAATGTGAGGACAAACAAGAGCGAAAGTTACATGGTATAAATAGTCACGACTATCATATATTTATGGAGTGTTTGTTGTCGATTTTGTTTATATTACTGTCTGACAATGTGTGAAAGCCTCTTACAAAGCCAAGTTAGTTTTTTTGAGACTTGTGTACAACCACACTTAGGGTAGAAAACTTATTAACTACTATTAAGGAGACCTCCAATTTTTGCTCTTATTAATTCAAACCTCATGTGCAATCTAGAAGAACTTGAGTTGACCATTTTGATGATGGTGGATCAAGTGTATCAGCTTCAACTCTTTCCATTTTCAATCAACCTAGCTATGCTTGGGGGAAAGCCAAGAAATGGTGGATTAATGAAGAAGAGTATAAGTTTGCAACCCTACACATTTTATTGAACTATGATAAAGTCTAACCATATCTAAAGTAAGTATATTGCATTTACTGAATTAAATGCAATGTCATGATTATCATTCTCTTATGCAAAGGATTTTCATCCATGCAATATTTGCTTGCAATTGTTTGTGACAACCAATCAGAGGCATTAATTCAAGCACAATTTGCATCCTAGTTTAAAAGTTATGTAAGTGTTTATATATTGATGTGTGCATATTCATTATATGCTTAAATAAGATTTATGTTAGCACATTTTACTAGTAATGTGGTCTATTTCTATTGAAATCATATCATATTTTCTTGTAGATATATGACTCCAATGAATGGAATAAATGACAAGAATCTACATTCTCTAGCATCGGGCCATAACAAAGACACTAGGAGTTGGCAAACATTTTTCACAAATGGATTTAAGTTTCATAGGCATCCTAGTTAGAGAGGAAAAAAACAAACAATAGCAATGTTTGGGTTAAAGGAACTAGTGTAGGTGGTGACAATGAATATTATGATATCCTTAAGGACATGCTGAAATTGGATGATCCCCAAATTCATAAGAGGAAAGTGGTCCTGTTTGAATGTGAATGGTTCGACCCTACTCAGATGAGAAGGATTAGAGTTCATAATCAGTTTAAACTTTTTGAAGTAAACATGACCATAAGTGTAAACATTATGATTCATTCATTATCATGCAGTAAGTGAGACAAGTTTGTTTTGCATCTTACATGACCATAGAGAGATTAGCTCGATCTCATAATTGGTGGGTAGTCATCAAGACTAAGGCTTAGGGCAAGGTGATAATTGAGAATGAACTAGCTTTACCTTACCAAGCCGATTCACCACAACAGGCCAAGATTGTGCTTGTTGATGGAACAACGATGGGTGCCTTGCATGATGACTAACAGAGCTTTGATAAAGTTGAAGTTAGTCATAAGAATACACTCGTCCTCACATGTCTCATTAAGAAGTAGAAGTTGAACATGCAAGCAGCTTTGAGAGCACTAAAGAACCAACCTATTGATGTAGATGAAACTAAAGAACATAAGGACATTGCTGATATTGAACAAGAAGAAGGTGATAAACACTCAGATTAATGTAATTCAGTTAAATTATATGTTGACAATTATTTAATTATATGAAATTTAATTTGTGAATGTTTAATATAATGTCATTTAAAAAATATTATATGCTTATTAACTAATAATTTAACTAAATAGTAACACTTAAAAATTTATATAATTTCATAATTCATACATTACATGAAGCTATTAATTATATTAATACTTATTAAATGCATTTATGTCTTTCAATTATTAATTTCAAAAATCTTTTCATTTTACCAATAGCATATGCAACCGATATATTAATTTTGCAGCCTTTGGTTACAAAAGTTGCAAGGAAGCCTGCAAAACTTATTTTACAAGTAGGTAACAGTGCCAATAAATCTGAAACTGATAATGATTGGTTAAAATTATAGTAGCAAATAGTCATGTTGCCCTTTTACTAATGGCTTAAAAGAAATTTATAGTGACTATCACATTAATGTCAATTATTTTACTAGTAGTTTAGCTGCAAATAAATTACAAACATAATAACGATATGCCCAAATGATGGTGTGATTTACTAATTATCAGCAGCATAAACCACTAGTAAAAAATGCTGTAACTAACTTGAAATGATCAAGTGCCAGTTAAATGGCATCAAAATACATATACCTGCAATAATAGGCATCAGTAAAAAGTTAAAAAAAAAATTATTTTGTACAGGTGGAAGTAGCTATTAATAATTTTATTTTATAAGGGAGTCTCACAAGCTTCCCACTCACTTCATGCTATCCCTCTTCTCTCTTTTTCTCTCTCGACTCTCCCTTCCTCTAGCCTTCGTCCAACAAGGTAACTTCTCTTTTTTTCTCCCCCTTCTCTCCTTTTGTCCGCCCTTCTCTCTTCTTCTCTCTATTTTCTCCTCTACCTCACTTCTTTTTTTGTCTTTTTTCAATCTTCCCTTCACTTCTCCATCTCTCCTCCATTGATTGTGTTGTCGTTGAGGTTGGTTTTCTCTTCTCTTCTCTATGTTGTGGTTAATGGCAACATGGTAGGTGACTTATTTTAAATGTGAATTTCTATTTCTTATAATTGTGAATTGTTAGATTACTAGTTTGTTCCTCTTTTATTGATGGCAATAGGATAGGTAACTTACTTTAAATTAGTTTGTTAAAGTTAGATTTCACGTTTGTTGGTATTAGATTTTTGGTTTGTGAATGGAAAATTACTAGAATGTTGAATTGTGTTTGGTTGTTGTTTTGTTGTATTTTAAAAAGAGGGGCTCTCCATTGTTAATGGGAGTCTCTGGCAAATTTTTTTAAAATAGTGAATTAATTTTTAAGATATTAATTAATTTTATGTGAATTATAATGAATTTATTATGATTTTGGTTCTTAGTAATATTTTAAAGCTTGATTATTAATTAGTTTATTAATCATTAATTTTAGTTCATTGGCTACTTAGTTTGTTAAAGTTAGATTTCTAGCTTATGAATGGTAAACTGTTAAAATGTTGAATTGTGTTTGGTTGTTGTTTTGGTGTATTTTACAACCAAGGGGTCTCCATTGCTAAGAGGAGACTTTGCCAAAATTTTTTAAAATATTAAATTAATTTTAGGATGTCAATTAATTTGATGTGAATTATAATGAATTTATTATGACTTTAGTTCTCATTTAGCAACAATTTAAAGCTTGATTATTAATTAGTTTATTAATAATTAATTTTAATTTGTTGGTTAATTAGTTTGTTAAAGTTAAATTAGTATGTTATATTTAGATTAACTAGCTTGTGAATTAGTCAGTAAAATTTAGATTTATTAGTTTGTGTGTGAATTTAGTTTTTATGTCAATGTTATGTTATATTATTTTAGATAACATCCTATACGCTCCAGCAGTAGGGTAAGTGTAGGGGTTGACCTCCTAAGACCAACAATCAACCCCGACCCTCTAGGACTACCCTAGCCAACAACTAGTACCACCCAGCCTCCACCAGCCTCACTCCAACCACCATTCATATTGCCTCCCCTTTAGAGTCCCAGATGACTATGATATCTACACTTGGGTTTCAGTGTCTTCCTCTTCACCCTCATCTAACTTCCATACTAGTTACTGATCCTCTAGGGCATCCTCCTAACCTACCCCTTCTAATGAGGAGGAGTAATTCATAGCTCCGTTGTCCATGACGTCGACTGAGGTCATGCCTGACAGAACGTTTAAGTATGTATTTTAATTTTAAACTTATTTTTATAATTATGCTTGAAATATTTTGTAAACTTTATTAACTTCAATTATTAATATTCATTTAATGACTTGCAATAGGTGGAAGCTATCGGCACCTAGCAGCCATAGTATCATTCGAGCATGAGATGATAAGCCTTGGTAGAGTTAGGGAGAAATTCCCTCTTGACTCATAGCATGCTTTTTGACAACTGGAAAGTAAGTATAATTAATTATTTTTTTAGAATTAAATCTAATATAATGTTATTAACTTTTTTTGCAAATGTATATTACATTCAACGAGGATCACCATAATACTCATATATGAAGAGCATCTAATAGTCAAGGGTCTAAAGAACTCTCTAACCTATATAAGGATGCTCGAAAGGTACAGCAAAGGCCCTTCTAGATGCAATCTAGCATTTGGAAGGACCTTTGCAATTATTGGGAGATGGCAAAGTATAAGGCCAAGAAGAACTAAGCATCAAAGAAGAGGGGTCACTACACACCAGGGTATCTACCCAACTTGATACTACTACAGATTGATTGATAAGTAACATTATTTGATATTTTACAAATATAACTTATTATTGCTATGATTCAATTAATTTTTGTAATTTTTTCATAGGCGAGCCAATTGGGGCAACAACTAGAAGAAGCATGATAAAGCTTGGCTTAATGAGCACTCCTTAATGACCAACGTTAGTTTTTTAGTTACATTAATTTCTTTAAGTTGTTATTAGTTTGATTATTTTTATCATTGAATTAAGTTAATTTCATACTTTTTTTCTTATAGGACAAATATTTGGTTTAGAATCAACCACTATCTTAAATGTTATAGCAATTTCTAAAGGGTCCTAAGGAGAGCTCCAAATGTCTATCCTTATCAACTAAGAAGACATATGGATAAAGATAGCTGGTGGCACACATAAAGGCTAGGTACATGGGAAGAGTGCACATAGTGCTAGGAGCAAAGCCGTGTCTAGGTTTGGTGCAATATCTTATTCTGTTACCTCCTTTGCTTAGATTAATTTGACTATTGTTGCTGATTTAAGGTACCAAATTAGGGAGCAAATGAGTGAGGAGTTCAACAAGCGCATCACTCAAGCATAGGCCAAGCAGCAGGCCAAGAATGCAAAGTTAGAGGCGTGGCTATTTTAGTTACATACCCTGATGGAGGGCCAATTATAGGGTAGCTCATTGCCTAGGCTGTCTAGTTATCAAAGTTTAGCCCTCCATCCTGCTACAAACCTAGCACTTGACCACCCATTAGATGACCAAGATGATCCCTCATCACGCTTCAATTTTGTAGATTATAGCTAGATGTAGGATTTATTTTGTTTTTAGTCATATTTGTTTGACAATATTTTAATTTTATAATATTATTAATCACATATTTCTTTTAATTTTAAATTCTTTGTATTTATCTTTCAATTCTTAATTTTGTATTATAACCTAATTATAATTAAAAAAATTATTTAATCTAGATTTCTAGCCCATTTTATCCTTCAGAAAATTCTTTCATATTTAAATATTTTCCAATGACCCCAACACTTGGTAAAAATGATTTAAATATATAAAAAATTTGTTCAACAAAAAATGAATAATTATTTCTGATGTCTTTCTTCCCATAGTTATTATTTATTTTTTTTAATTCTTATGAGTGATAAAGCCACTGGTGATATTTTGAATGTCTTCTCTTCATGAAATATCTAAAAATTACTAAAGATCCAATCCACTGATATCATTAACAAATTCTTTGATAAATAAATATTTTCTTTTTTAACTAGGGATTTGTTTGCTAGTACAAATAATTACCCTCTTCGGAAAAGGGTGAATTATCAAAACTAATCAATTAATTTATTGTCAACCTTTTTTTAATTTTATCAGTGGTTTTTAGCTAGTAATGTTGGCTAATATTACTAGTAGTGTCGATATTTGTTGCAAAATATTACCAATTAACACTTATATTAACCAATTCATATATGCTAAAAAATTCATCAAAAATAAATATTTTTGATCAATTTTGTTTATTTCTAAAGAACAGTAGCTACTGAAATTTTGAATTTTTTTGTAGTGATTATAGGGGAGGTTATGCCAAAATTTTGACCAATTCTGTAGTTGAAAATGAATTTTTAATTTCCTTTATATCATAAGGTTTTCATAGACTAATTCATCATAGCCAACTTCACAACTTTCTAGATTAAGAGTTTAGTCAATGCATGGGTCAATAGGTCATTGCTCGTGATACCATCTTTGACAAATTATTAAAATGACAAGTTTAAGTAATACCTATTGTTTATAATTAATTGAGAATGACTTTATTTACTGTAGTCATAATATGTTTTATGTCCTTTTTTTAAGCTAATTATCATTTTAGTAATTTACAAAAAAAAAGGTTGGATACCTTTTTGTCTAATTAAATGGCTTACTAAATTTTGAAGTAATACAGTAGGCAAAAAAAAAGACATGTCTAACCTACAATAAGGACTAATTAATAGTGCCTCACCTTGGCATAAATTTGGAAAGCAAGTAAAAGAAATAGATTGGCCAACATCTTGGAAATGGATACCTTTAGTTCTTACTTTTTAAAATGAATATAATTTCAATCATTTTTCATCATAAGTTACAAATATGAATCCTGACCTTTTTTTCTATATGTAATATCAATCTAACATTAAATGGCTAGGTCATACAAAAGGTAATATTAAAAGATGAGATATGCTGTATAGTATTTTTAAAATATTTATTTACTTTAGAGGTATTTTTTTTCTTATCATTTCTATTTATGGTAATTAACATTTTTTTACCAACACAAGTTGGCTCAATTGGCAGGGACTTGGATCCTTATGCAAGTTGTTTTAGGTTTAATCCAAGCCTTGCATACAGAGAAAATTCACTTAGAAGAGTTCTACTCATTTTAGCACTATCAGTACTTCAAGGAGATTAATGTTTGCTTGTCCAGTAAAAAATACTATAAGGAGACCAAGAAAAAAGTAGCATTAGTTATGTAAGGAAGATTGTACATGATTTAATAATAATAAATAGCTTTGGAAAAACATGCTCACATTAAATGGTGGATAGTAAATGCTCATTAACTTTAAAATGAACGATTATATTTGTTAAGTCTCACAATTAAATCTATGATCCAATATTAAATTTAATGGTTTCAAATTATTTTAAGTGAGTTTTCAATAATACTTATTTTGTCGGAATAGTAGGACTCACTAACTTTACTTAAAAAAACTACATGTAAAAGACCCTGCTCTACAAGATGGGTCCTCTACTTTAACTCTTAATAGATAATTTGGAAGGAACATCTCCTCAGACTATCAAGTCTAGAAATTTCAATTCACTTTTCATCTTATCACTATCAAAAACCATCCAAAAATGAATCAATCTTTAGATTCAAAAATCTTGTTTGAAGATAATGGAAAGCAAGAAAGTTTGTTTGATAAGGAAGAGAAGATTTCTTCTAACTTTATCAAATAAATTAATAAGGTATCAACCTAATTGCTTGATTCCGTCTTTAGAATTTAGGTTTTTGGTGTAAATTTCATTAATTACTCCCATCTACATTTAAACTATCTCTTTTTGAATTCAAATGTACATTTCATTTTCCAAGCAATTGTAGAACTAGGGAATTTACTCCAATTTTGGTTAAAATCCCAAATTCCCCTTCTTGATCTATGATTATTTGTTTGAGTTCTAGTTAATTAAACAAGGAATGATAAAGATAAATTTTTAGCCACTTAGGTTTGTATCTATGGTTGTGGAGCCAAAACTCTTTTCATTCATAATTGATCCTTTTTAACAATCTTCAATGCTAGGGAACAAGCTTTAATGGTTTCAAATTATTTTAAGTGAGTTTTCAGTAATATTCATTTTGTGGGAATAGTAGGACTCACTAACTTTACCCAAAAAAATTACCTTTAAAAAACCCTTCTCTACAAGATGGGTCCTCTACTTTGACTCTTAATAGATAATCTAAGAGGAACATCTCCTCAAATTATCAAACCTTGAAATTTCAATTCACTTTTCATCCTATCACTATCAAAAATATCTAAAAATGAATCAATCTTTTGATTCAAATATCTTGTTTGAAGAAAATGGAAAGCAAGAAAGTTGGTTTGATAAGCAAGAGAAGATTTCCTTCTAACTCTATCAAAGAAATTTATAGGGTATCAACCTAATGGCTTGATTCCATCTTTAGAATTTAGATTTTTTTGGGTGCAAGTTTCATTAATTACTCCCATCTACTTTTAAACTATCTCTTTTTGAATTCAAATGTGCATTTCATTTTCCAATCAATTGTAGATCTGGGGAATTTACTCCTTTTTTGGTTAAAATTCCAAATTCCCTTGCTTGATCTATGATTATTTGTTGAGTTCAAGTTAAGTAAGCAAGGAATGCTAAGGATAAATTTTTAGCTACTTAGGTTTATATCTATGGTTGTGAAACCAAAACTTTTTTCATTCATAATTGATACTTTCTTAACAATCTTCAATGCAAGGGTACAAGTTGTCAATCATATGGAGAACAAGGGGAGACAAAAACCACATTGTTTTAGCCTAAGGGCAATTACAAAAGATATGGCAAGCAGAGTCTAGAAACTAAAGACACCACAAACATTCAATCTCCACTCGCATACCCCTTTTGCATAAGCTTTGCTTGGTTGGAAGGCAATCTATGAGTGCATGCCCAAGGAAATTTCTAACTTTTGGATGGACCGAGAGGTTCCACATTTTTGCCTAATTCACAATTTTGTTCACACCCAAATTACTACAATTTCTTGAGACAACCCAGGCCAGACTAGAGTATAATCTCTACTAATCCAGGACAAGAGGATGCTGAAAATTTAGGCTGCTTCAAAGGCTAGAATAAGAGAATTTATGAGTGCAATGTCCAAATATCTACATGATTCAATAATTAGTTGGGAAACAATTTCAACACCTAGAATTGGAGGACTCCAAATTTTAAAACTATTATGCCTAGGGGGCCAATTGTCATGCTAGATATTAATGGATTTCTCATTTCCAACTGCCTAATAACACCCCTTTTTCTAACACCCATTTGCTATTCCAAATACTCCTCCAAGTATAACTAGGTCGAAATCCAATTTGTGAATCAATGAAATGAGAGCAAGGGTAATATCTATTAGTAATAACTCTAGCCATAAGAGACTTAGTGTATTAAATGCCAATGCCAATCTTGCTTTGCCAACAAAGCCGCGTTAGAATAAAAAAAATCCCAAGACCTCATGCCATCATCCTTTTTAGATCTAAACATCTTATTACAGCTGACCTAGTGAACTTTTCTCTCTTGGCCTTTGGATCCCAATCAAAAATGGCTAATAGTCATTTCAATACTATGACACAATGAGTCTGGTAGTTTAAAATACCCCCTAATGTAGGTGGGTATGGATTGAGCCATTGCCTTAATTAGAACTTCCTTCTTGCCTCTCAACAAAGACTTCTCCTTCCAACCTTTGAGCTTTTTCTAAACCCTCTCTCGGACAAAGTCAAAAACTTGTCTCTTAGATTTGCCCACTAAAGTGGGAACTCCTAAGTACTTGGAGAAACACTCAACAACCATAATTCCCTCTACAATTGGATCAAATTTCTTCAATGTGTTGGTATATTTGGTTTAAAAGGGAGCTCTAATGTATCCAAATTATTACACTAGCCTAAAGCTTCTTGTTGTTTTTCCAAAATATCTTTTGAACACTAGGTCTACTGCTTATTTGCCGTGTAAAAAAATTATGTTTTCATCCTTAAAGAACCAATGAAAGATAGTTGAGACCTAACATGCAATTTTTATTCCATGTAAACTCCCTGCAAGATGTTCCTTCTAAATAAGAGTGGAGAACACTTACATACAAGGAATAAAGAGGTAAGGGGACAAAGGGTCCCCTTGTCTAAGACCTCTTTGTGGAAAAAACTTTTGTCTAGGGTGCCATAAATTAGCAAAGAGAAAGCAATCAAGGAAATACATTTCATAATCAAATTTACCCAATGTTTAGGAAACCCATGCAAATAAACCATTTCTAGGGAAAACCCACTCCACTCTATCATATGCCTTTGACATGTCATGTCTTGAAGGGAAAAAAAAAAGAAGCTTTTTTCCCTTCTTTCTTCTTGTTCATATGGTGAAAAATATCAAGGCTACCGGGCCATTTATTAATAATAAGATGACTAGAAACAAAAGCACCTTCATGGCCACTAACATTCTCAGACAAAATGATTTTTAGTCTATTAGCAATTATTTTTGTGATCAATTTGAAAACAACATTATATAAGCTAATAGGCCTAAAATATTTTATGTAGAAAGGCTTTTTAATCTTGGGGATTAACGTGATCAAAGTATAGTTCAAATCATTGGGTTGACCCCACCATGATTAAGGACTTGGACAGCCATGTCCATTACTATGTCTCCCACTATGGGGCAGAATTTTTTCTTAAAGAGAGTTGCATCCCATAAAGGCCAAGAGCTTTTGTAGTATGAGTATGCTTTAAGGCTGCAAATATTTCTTCTCAAGTAAACTCCTAGCTTAGAATGGGATTCATATCCTCAGTCACCCTCCCCCTTACCACATTCATCACCAATTCAAAGTCATGCGGGTTATAAGAGGTAAATAGATGTTGAAAATAATTTTTCATAACAATAGCTATATAATCTTAATTATAACAATATTTTCTTGCATCATCTTAGATCTTTTTAATATTATTTTTCCTTTCATTGCGAGTTTTACCATGGAACAATTTTGTGTTCTTATCACCGTGCATAAGCCAAATAGCTCTCAACCTCTAGCACCACACGATCTCCTTTAGCTTCAACGCCTCATCAAGTTAACTCTCATTTTGCTTTTGCCACATTCAGTTTGAATCGAACAAATGGGATTTCTTGCACTAGTCTAGCTCTCTCTTTAGCTAGTTGATACACTCTGGGCATATTCCCATAATGATCTTGGCTCCAGCTATTTAGACTGTAAGAGCATTTTCCCCATGCACATGCCACAACCTCAAAAATCTTTCATTAGAGAGACATAGTTCTTCAAATCTAAAAGTTCTTAGCATATTTTGCTTCGTAGGTCCCTCCCTTCCAAAGTATATAGGCAGCAAAGCATGGCCAGATTAATTTATGTCTAGGAAGATGATGAATTTCCTAGTTGATAAAAGTATTACTCCAATCTTCAAAGGCCACGGCTCTGTCAATTTTCTCCTGGATATTATTTGCACCACCATAACTATTACTCCAAGAAAAACAATTCTTAGTAAAATCCAAATCATGAAGACCACAAGTCTGAAGGGCATCTTTGAATCTGTGAATTTGAGCAAGGGGAACAAAATTACCTCTGTTTTTTTCAATTTGGCTTAAGACAACATTAAAATCTCCATAAATTAACCAAGGAAGATTTAAACTAGTATGGATATTTTTAATAGGTCCCAAGGATCTTATTTCCTATTTTCTTCTAGAAAATCATAGAATCTTGTTCGTCTCCTGCAGACATCAACAATAGGACATTTAATAACCACATCAATGAAATTTTTGCTAATAGTTGTTATAGATACTTCAATATCATCTTTCTATAAACAAGCAACTTGATCTCTACCACTACCAACACAATCAACAACTACCACGTTATAAATCCACATCAATGTCTCAACCACTTCGCTTCATCCACCAAACGCTTGTTTCATAAGGAATACCAAGGTTGAATCTTCAAAATTGATGAGCTTTCGCAAAGTTCGAATTGTCTATGGGTTCCCAAGCCCATGACATTCCAACTTATTCTTGGCAAATGGTGGGGTAGCGTAGGAACTACCACCCACTCAAGAAAGTACTCCTTTGTCTTTTGGCCTCCAACCAATTTTCTTTCACCATCTCAACTACCCCTTAGAGGACCCATGTTGCCTCTTTTGTTTCCACATGCAAAACTAATCCTAAGACCATATAACCCCCTTACTTGTATCTTCCATTTTTTAATGCTCTAGATATTCCCCTCCGTAGAATGGTGTGACTCTTGAAGACATTTAATTAATTGGATCAACATGCTCCCTATTATACCCTCCTCCATCTTGCACCTCTATTCCTGTGTCACTAGTATAAATATTTCCCACTGTCTTCACAAAGTTGCTATCACTGTGATTCCCTCAGCCACTTGCTCCCCCATTCTTGAGTCCCCAACAATATTAAATCCCACAATCTTATCAAGGTTACAGCCAATTAGGAAACCCACTAGAAGACACTTATTTGAGTCAAGATGCTCCCTGTTATACCCACTCCCTCTTGCACCTCTATTCTCGATCCACCAATAGTAATATTTCCCATCTTCTTCACATGATTGTTACCACTGGAATAACCTCCACCCATTTGCACCCCCATCCTAGGGTCACCAATAATATTATTTTCCAACCTCCTTATTGTGGATCCTAAAATTTGGTTTTGGAGTCACCACTAATCTAAATTACTTAAGGTGAGATTGGACACCTAACTAAAAAAATGGTCTACGTTTTTAGAGATTGAGTTTGCAGGTTGGTTACGTTTTAGGGAATGTGTTAGCACCCCAAACGCCCTTTTGGTACCAAAAATGATCTTATTAATTTATCTTAATTAATTTATGTTGGTTTTAAAATTTTTTTTAAAAAAAAATTTTGATAAATAATCCCCGCTCATTTCAGATCGGGATAAAAATAATTTTGAAAAAAATCTCCTTTTTATTCCAATCTGGGGTTTTAGAAAATAATTCTAAAGCAAATCCCTTTCCTATTCCAATCTAGGGATTTAAAAATAATTTTAAGAAAATCCCCTTCCTATTCCAGTCTAGGGTTTTAAACATAATTTTAACAAAAAATTCCCTTCCTATTCCAATCCGGGGTTTTAAAAATAATGTTAGGAAAAGTGCCTAGAGCCAAAATTGCTTAGGACTAAAGAGGAACTCAAGGTGGTGATACTAGAGTTTCTTAACAGATAATTCTAATGCTAAAATTTAATAGAAAATTTACAAGAAATTAAATCAATGAATATGAAAGATCAATAAGAACATTGTCTAGGCTAAAATATGTGCAGAATCTTCAATACAAAACATGCAGAATTTTTAGTATGTAAAAGTCATATGAAGATTCCATACAGAATGCAGAAACAAAACAACAAAATAGAAATACGATTGCTAAAACTTATTTTGTGCAAAATTTATGAAACAAAATGTAGAAGTTAAATTGCAGTATAGAATTTGTGGAAGACAAAAAGTGCAAAATGAAATGATGTGCAAAATTTTCAAGTAGAAAATAGTGCAAAATTTTTAGTTCAAGATGCAGTACAAAACTATTTAAACAAAATGCAAAACCATGCAAAAGTAGAAATTTGGATATTCAAAACAGTATAAATATGTGCAAAAAATTAAAACACCATATGCAAAATTTAATCATACGCATAATTATGCAGAATTTAATATGAAATTTATGCATGCTAATAGTGCAGAATATGCAGAATTTTGACATAATTTTATTTGCATGTAGAGACCCACATAAATCAAGATAAAAAGGGGTGATAGAATGTGAAAAATCATGCATGTCATGATTAATAAAAATGAAAGTTATGCAAACACTATAGCAAAAACAATCCTAGCTATATTAGGATTAAAGTATGATATCTACATGATTAAAATTGAACAACACATATGAATCTAAAAAGAAAAGGGAAAGGGGCTTACCTTGAGTGTCTTCCTATGTCTCAAGCAAAAAGAGCAGGTGACTTTGAAAAATGATGCTTGATTTAGAATAAGTGGTGTGACAAGAGTGTATGGTTGTATGAGAAAGTGGAGAGGTTTTTCTTGCTGAAATTTTCTTCCAAAAAGTCTCCTCCCTTGTGATACATGAACCCCTTTATTCTTGTAGGCTTTTTTTTTAAAATTTTTAGGCTTTCTCCTTTCTTGTAAGCCGTGAAAAGCCCCCTTTTTTCTTGTAGGATCAAGTCTCTTTCTTGCTCTTCTCCCCTTTTCCTTGTGTATGTGAACTTCTCTTTTAGTGCATGTGATGATGGGTTTTTTGTAAAATTAGAATTCCTTTTAGTTAAATTCTTATTTCCTAGTTTCACTTATATTTTATCTCTTTTTATTCTTTTATCTTTGAATCTTTTTATTTGTCTTATCATATCTTTATTTTTATCTTATTATCTTTATCATTTTTGTCCTATCTTTGGATATTGTTAATTGTCTTATATCCTTTTTTTTTTGTCTTTTATCTTTATTTTTTATTTACCCTAATATCTTATACTCTTATCATTTTATCTCCTTTAATTTTGAATTTATCTTGTATTATTATTCTTTAATTTTGATTACCTTATCTTCTATTTTTGATTTTATTTTAGTTTTATTTTAAAATTTTATTTTTTTGGTTTGTGCTTGATTTATTTTTGGGCTTATTTATTTTATTTTGTGTTTTGGTTAAGTTTAATTTTATATTTAATTGTATTTTGGGCTTATCTATAAGTTTTGTTATTTTTAGTTTAAATTTAGATTTATAATTTATGTTAAAGTTTTGAGAAAGTGAGTCGGACAAAATTTAGTATCTATACTTATCTTGCACCACCTCACTTAAACCCCCCATTTTCTCCTTAACCCTATTACTAGACTACTTACCTCCATTCTCCTTTGTTTCTAACACTATTTCCTTGAACACAATCTCCCTTGCACATTTTGGCTTCCCATCATTTTGTTCCACCCGAGTAGCAATTCTCAGCGGTGATGCTCTTAGCTTAGGGCCATAAGAGAAGGAGTCTACATCTTCAACATCATCGACTTCATGAAGTTTAGAACTATCACAATCTATTAAGGCTCAAACCAAAGAAAAGACCTCAATCAAAAAGATCAACCTATTAGGAAAGAGAGCCTCTTTGACTTGAGTACCATTCTATAATTGCTTGTGGAATTATATGAGACTCATAACACAGTCCTTGATGATGTGCCCTAATCTGCCACATAAATGACATAGTTGGGCAATCATTCATACTTTACAATATTTTTCATAAATTTTCCTTCCATTGCCCTTGTGGTCATACCCTGTTTTAAAGGTTTGTTTACGTCAATCACGACCTGTATTCTAATAGACACCCCTGATTATTTGCCAATGTTTTTGTCCCAATCAACAAATATTCCCACCAAATTCCCCAACAAATCATATGTTCGTACCCAGAAACACACCCAATAAAGATGTACCAATGACATTTGCGTCGAAGCATTTACTTCCTTTAGAACGAGAACATATTTAGCGAAGAAACAACGTTCTCCTTTCAAAACCTTCTATCTGTCCAGCCAGAGGAAGAACTAAAATAGGAACAAATTCCTTCCTTGCTCTGTGATCTCCAATTTGTGAATCATTATAGTCTTAAGTGCAAAAATTCTAAATTGTTTTGCTGTCCAAAGCTTTCCTAGTAGGCATAGAGACACTCGTTTCTCTTGGAACACTCCCTCTCTTCTAATAGGTTGAATGATTACCTCTGTTTCCTCTATGTGAAATTCTATAGATTCCCACCAAGATGCCATCGGGATACCCACCACCCAAAGACAAACTCTACCAAGGGAGATGGAAAATCCTAAGGGTACAAACTCTCCACAACGGGAAACTTGGATTGGGTACTTAATTATTAAGTAATAGCTGTAACATTCATTTAGGTCATTAGTATTTCTATCGAAGTTTGTTAGTCCACTTAATGCGTCACAGTTTGAATTGACTCTGACAAATTATTAAGTCTTACTAAGTCTCTGACACATTTTGAGCCTTACCAAGGTAGGATACTGCCCAATTACGTTTATTAATTACTTTACCAAAAATATACATATCAATTAAACTCATGATCTATGACTCTAATACCGCTTTTTGAATCAAGCACTTATGACTAAGTCAAAAGCTATAACTATTAGTTAAATTGTGACAATCTCTACTTGAATTTATCAGCTCTTGATCTGACGCAACTTTGACTCACTACTAAGCCTTGCCAAACTATGATACTGGCCAATTATTTTCTTCAAAGCTAACTTCATATTCAATTTTTATCTACCTTTACTATTTTAAGTTGCTATGAATCATGTTTTATTTTGGGTTTCAAGTTTGCACAATTATTTATTCTTAACTCATCTTTTGCGCTCTAACATATAGAAGAAGTATTAATCGTCAAATCTGTATGGATAATTTTGCCCCAAAAGAAATAGTTCTATTCATTTCAAAAAAAGATAAGCAATTCAAAATACATGAGGTGGAGGATTGCTAAGTGAGACTCTGGGAACATGACAACGGAAGCTGAAGAATAGTATAACATTGTAGCGATTCTACAGCAGTAATTAAGTTAACATTCTTGTTAGAGATGGAGCTATATACAGTACTCTATAACATTTGAATTTGTTGAGCTGCTAACACTATTTTCTCCACAGTTGGAGTAGGTGGGCTGGTGAGGGTCATAATCTCTTTGTACAAGTCTTTCTACCTCTATTTTCGTGTGTGCTGATATCAAGTTGTCTTTTACTCTTGCGGGTGCTCTCAAATTATAAACAAAGTTAGTCAATAAACCTTTATGAAAGCAAAAGAATACATTGGCCCAATGTCATCATCATACTAAACCTACCCAATTTCAATAATTTCACCTTCTTGGCTTTGTGGAGGCTTGGGTTGTGGGCAAGAGAGGGTCCAGCTTATCTGAAACTGGAGTGCCTGTCAAAGGGAGTAGGACGAGCAAGCATGGCAAGTGGTAAGTGGATTCGAGTCGGCCGCGCTATTCACACTAACACCCATTCATTCACAAGCACCCAATAAAAAACTATCACCAATTTACAGCCCAGAGGCAAAGGGAGTCCCATATAATCAAATAGGAAAATGTTATTTGTATATATGGGATGAAGATACATATTTTTGAAAAGGAAAAAAATAAAGTAAAAATGTAAAAGTATATATAATCTATGTAGAAAGTTAATATATACATGTATTATTATCCATTAATTAATAGGTATATTTATTTTTTTAAAATAATGATATATATATATATATATATATATATATACAAATAAACTCTATACATACTCTATATACAATTTCACATTCTTACTCTTTACTTTCTTTTCACTCAAAAATTTCTATTTCACAGCCTCCCTCCTCGAACGTGTGCCTAATATTTTTCCTTTTTTATAAAGCTTTTGTGTGTGGATTCTAGATGCAGATTATCTAACTTACACGTTTAAAAATCAGGATGCAATAAGAGAAATATGTACAAAATTAGTAGAATCGAAAAATTAATAAAAAATTAAACCTACATATATATATAAACTGGTAAGAAAAGGTAGCTTCCTTGACCAATGTTTCCCACCTATTATTTTGCTTCTATTTTTTTTTTTTTTTGGACAGCTGCAGTGAACTGCTGTATGGTGGGCACCTCTGCACCTGCACAGGTGTGTAGACACAACTACTTAAATTTTAAATATAAATAAAAATTCACTAAATTTAGAAAATAAAGATGCATTTTCGTGAAAACAGAATTTTTAAAGAGTTGTTGCAAGTTTGCTGTGCCGTGGAAAGTGGTCAAGGTTGGAGCAAGTAAAATCGTGCTTTGTTGGTACTGGGGCTGCTCGCTGACTGTCTTCTAGATGAGCTCAAGTGCGCCAATTACACACTCACTGACTTAGTAGTCTCAGGAAATATCAATTACTCCTTCAAAGTTTTGACAATAGAATGATTTAGTGGGTAATATTGACAATCCAAATAATAAAAGTCAATGGGCCATAACGCAGACACCGCATCACTCAGAACATGCGGATGAGAAATACATGTGGCAGCTCTGTATTCACATTCCCCAAAATTCACAAATGCATAGGACAAACCTTAATATATACGTTAATAAATTTCAACAAATGAAAGCACTTTTCATGAAAACCAACATTGCAGCAGGTCCTTCAGCTCAAACATGTGCACTCAATGGGGATGCACATGAATCCAACTAGGCATTCAGAGCAAAAAGTACTTGCACCATGTGAACTCAAGGAATGACCCAAGCAAGACCACAGAAAAGTCAAAAACTAGATTACAGTTCTGATTTATTTCCTCATTCAATGACATGAGCCTAGCAATAATGGAGTGTCTATCTGTGGGCGCATATAGCTTTTAGAAACTTGCCCATGAAACTTTACATCTGACGCAGCTTCTCAAATCATTTTGTACAGTTTGTCTAATTTTTGTTGGATAAAGTTTTCCATGAGCCTGAATTTCTAGGTGAGTATCTAAATTAGTATTTCTTCTCAGTCAAATCTTAGACAAAGCTATCCAATACTACTCAAAAGAGTGAGAAGTTATGGAATTAACATATTTCCATCCAACCATTTAAAAAATAAGTAAATACAAGCAACCACAACATCATAGTTATGTGTCTCTGCAGGAAAGATAACCATAAGTTACCAGGATTTGTAGAGAAAATAAGTGAACGCCAGAATGAAGCCCATCAATAAAAGATGTTATTGAAGTTGCCCCGTAAATTACTGATCAGCATATGTCCAAAACTATAACTGTAATTGTACAATTCCAAAACCACTAATAACTTTCTAAACGAAAATTATAAAAAAAGGAAAACGAAACAAATAAATAAATAGACAAATAAGCTTATGGCTAGTGCCCAGAGCCAAAGATAGTGGCGTGTCCAGCAAATTTGTGCAGCAACCCTTTCAGCTCTATCTTCTCATTTGTGTGAATAAATAGGGACGAAAATGGAGGAAACAAGTGACAAATTGCAGCATCAAATTAAGAACAAACCCAATTGAATTATTTGTACCACAAACCAATCTAAACCAAGGATCCATTTTTTTACCAAGCACTCTTCTTCCCAGATGTAGAATAGTACTCCTTATACCAATTCACAAATTTCTTCAAACCTGTTTGCAAATCAGTGTTGGGCTTGTATCCAAGTTCCCTTTGGGCATAGGTAATGTTGGCATGAGTGAAGAGCACGTCTCCATTTATGGGCATTGGCAGCACTTTCTTCTTAGCGTCCACCTTCAGCAACTTCTCCAGTATGCTCACGAGCTTGGTAACTGGCACAGGTGAAGTATTCCCCAGATTGAAAACCCGCAATTGGGCTGCCCCTTTCTTCTTCCCACCACTCCCAGTACTCTTCCCAGCAGTGTCCAACGCCCCTAAGCAACCCTTAACAACGTCATCAATGTAGGTGAAATCCCTCGCGACAGTGCGGTGAGCAGGGCCTTCAAAGATCTGAATTTGCTTCCCTTTCAACATATCCTTCGTGAAAAAGAAATACGCCATATCTGGTCGACCCCATGGCCCATAAACAGTGAAGAATCGCAAACCTGTAATGGAAAGGCCATAAATATGGTTGTAAGTGTGAGCAATTTCCTCACCAGCCTTCTTGGTTGCAGCATACAAGCTAGCAGGTCGGTCCGTTCGATCTTTCTCCGAAAAGGGTACCTTCGAATTGAGGCCGTAAACGGAACTCGACGATGCCCACACGATTGCAGGTTGCGGATTCGCCGATTTGCAAACCTCTAGAAGATTCACAAACCCAGCAATGTTGCTGTGAACATAGGAGGCAGGATTCTTCATCGCGTAGCGCACCCCCGCTTGCGCCGCGAGGTGCATTACATGGGTGAATTTCACCAATTCAAAAAGCTCACGCAGCAGAGAAGCGTCATTGATGTCTCCCTCAACAACGAAAACCCCTTTCCGACGGAGAAGATCGCAACGCGCACGTTTCAGAGAGGGATCGTAGTATTTGTTGAAGTTATCAATGCCAACGACGCCATCGCCGCGCCGCTTCAAAGCAAGGGAGACATGGGTGCCGACAAAGCCAGCGGCGCCGGTGACGAGCACCCTGAGACCTTTAGATGTAGGACGTGGGGTGGCCGATTGACGCACGGAAATCGCCCAGGTGGCATCGCTGCGGAGGGCGCGTCGGGAGGGGGAAGCAGACGGCGGAGATCTGAAGAAGGAGAAGACAATCAAGGCCAAGAAGACGAGGAACCAGAAGAGCAGCTTGGAGATGGAGAAATGGTAGCGGGGCCGGTGAATGCTGGCAGGTTTATCCACCATTGTTAGAGAAATTGCTGAGAAAACAAAAAGAGAAGGAGGAAAATTCACAGTAGTGAATAACCTCAAATTTTCGGAGTGGATTCAAAAGAAAGAGGGAATCTGCGTTTGCTTGTTTCGTTTGTTTTTCATTTATGGATTGGGAGAGATTGTAGATGAAGATTGAAGAAAAGGATTATGGTATTAGATGCATTAGTCTTTATCTGTGTCTCTGTCTCTGTCTTTCTCGTGTCAATGAATTTGTCATGATAATTACTTGGATTGAGTCTGGTGCTTATCTATACAGTTTCTAGAGAGAGAGAGAGAGGAGAGAGAAAAAGAAAAAGGGTAAGAGCAGAGTAAGAGAAGAAAGCTAGATTATGGGAAGAAAGAGACGCGGTCTGAAATGGCAGAGTCAAAATGCAAACAAAACAGCGGCGTTGAGACGCAGGACCGCCACATGTGAATGAAATCAATGACCTCATTATGGTTTGGATGTATATGCAAAAACAATTATTATTTATATTTAATTTTATGCATTATATATATAAATTAATTAATAATTAAAAATATAAATGTATATATATATTAATTTTTATATTTAAAAATATATAGCCATATAAACATTGCGACATCGTTTCGGTGGGCATCAGTAATTGGAAATAGTCTAAGCTCGTATGACTTGCGAGTTATGACTGAGACAATGCAATGACCAACGGATTACAAAAGCCAAGGGAACCAACAAAACCAGTTGGAACCATATTGAAAGAAAATAGAATACGGTGGCGTAAAAAAAATAGAGCAAAATCATCGCATTATATATACTTAGAGAGAACTCGTTTTAAATACGGTGCTATCAAATATTCCTTTTTTAATTTTTCAGTTTTTTACATGTACAGTTGAATAGCAAAAGGTGCTTTCTTGGGTAATGTTATAAATTTGAATAATCATATTTAATTACATATTTTAAATACTAGTTTCCTTTTTTATTTTTAATTACATATATTTAATAACTTTTATTATAAATGCTGCCACCTACTGATCCACTTGAAATTCTTTAATATAATAATTTATGTGGGGCATGAAAATGCATCTATAAAATGGGTATAGAGGTGGAGACATAACATGAATTATTTCTTTTGATGGCAACAAATATTTCACATTATAACTTTTTCCAATTCATCTTTCAATTTGAACACCCAGATGAATGACAACCTTGACATTTAGGAAGACCCATCAAAGTTCAGATTCTGTTAATGGCAACAATTATCTCTCAGATTTTAATTTGAACACCCAATTGACTGACAGCCTTGATATTTATGTAGAATTAAAATGCCTATAAATTTTTTTGGGAATAGCCTACAAAATATAAAAAATATTTGGAACTTCTTTTAATTGAAATTTGGTAATAGTAAAAGTACTACAATTATATAAATCCATTAAAGTTATAATCTTATTCATGGCAACAATTATTTCACATTATAAATTTTTATCTGAACCAAATCCAATTTCAATTTGAACACCCAAATCAATAACAGTTTGATAGTTTTTTTTCCTTTTACATGTGGGTGGAGAGAGATTGAACTTGGGTGGGGAGGGAGGTGGAAAACCCAAATTGAGCATTTGAGCCAAGGCTCCCGAAAGCTTTGATACTTATGTACAATTAAATCGCCTATTAGTATTTTTCTTTAATGGAATATGTCTGCAAAATATAACTAAGATTTGAAAATTATTATTAAAAGAATTGGACAACCGTAGAACATTATTAGAATTAGAAAATAACACAATTGATGTAGGTACCATCACAAGCCAAAAAATTTAGAGTAAAACCCTCTTTTGGTCTCTCAAAGATGAACAAACTTTTATTTTAGTCCCTCACTGATAAATTCTTCTATTTTAATCCTTTAAAGATTAATTAACTTCTATTTTAGTCACTCATTATTAAAAATTTCTAATTAGGTCCTTAAAAAATTGAAATTGATATCAATCAAGTCTTTCAATTAATATGGTTGCTGACGTGGTAAAAACTGGCTAACGTGGCTGAATTTGGCTGATGTGGCACGCTGACATCAGCATGCCACGTCATCATGACATGTTAGCCAATACCCTATCACGTCAGCAAATTTTACCTTGTCAGCATGTCATGTCATCCAAATTCTGCCACATCAGTATAACATATTAGTAATTTCTGTCACGTCATCATGATACGTCAGTAAATTTGACCTTGTTGGCAATCATCCTAATTGAAGGACTTGATTGATATCAATTTCAATCTTTGGAGGACTTAATTAGAAATTTTTAACAATGAGGGATTAAAATTGAAGTTAATTGATCTTTGAAGGACCAAAATAGAAAAATTTAACAGTGAGACACTAAAATAGAAGTTTGTTCATCTTTGAGGGACCAAAAGAAGATTTAGTCAAAAATTTATGTTTTACAAATATCAACTATTTTCTAATCATTGGCCTCACAATGAAATTGTAATAACTGCTTGTTTTGGCTGGAGGAACTTGTGAGCTTTCAAATAAATATGCTTTTTAAAATTAGCAATCTAGGAAAATTGAAAATATTTGTATGTGTGTGTATATATATAATATTAGAATATAATGTTAATATAAAATTATAGTGGAAATATGTGTGTATATAATTTAATTTCAATACAGTTTTACCTTAATTTTATCTTAATATAATATACATTTTGTATGCACTTATATTTGTAAATATAATTAAGGACTAATGTAGGTGATTTGGGTAAATGAATAAAGATTAAATATAATACTGGCTAAAACGAAAATATTGATCTAATCTTAGGAGTAGGCCGTGTTATCTTAATCAGTAAAGATGTATGAAAGAAAATTAACACATTAAATATTTGGTGAAGACAACTTTTGGTGTTTAAATTTGATTTACTATTAAAATTTGAAGCAACAGTTAAATTGTAATATAAGTGTAGAATTACGTTTTATGTTAATTTGCTCAATCATTTTAATTTTATTTACCTATATTTTTGCATGTTTAATGTGCTACAATTTATTTAATCATAATATTTATTATAACTTTCAGTGAAGTTCTCATATTTTACCTCTTATATTCAAACATTTATAGGTAGTAAATAATGAGCAATTTACCTTTTATATTCATATGTATAATTGAACATTTACACCACGTTTGTAAGCCAAAACATTTATGAGTAATTTACCTTTTATATTCATTGCCATAATTTACCTTTTATGGCGCAAGCAATAAATTTACTTTTAATCATGAAAATAGTACAAATTCAAAATAAAAATTAAAAGCATGTCAAATTTAGTATCTTTATATTGAATATTTTGTGACAAATCTTTAATTCACCAATTAAAACAGATATACCCTTGAAGCGCAATAAAAGGTATTTTAAAATTTTATTATTCTCTTATTAGGTTTTTTGTACTTAAGTCAATTTATTAATTTTTCATTTAATTCCAATTGCGCATACTATTAAATTTGATGAATCCAATAATTATTTTGACGTTCTACTATTCTCCAATGGGTTGTATTGATTATTTCGTATGATCAAGTTTAAATATCTTTTACTATTCAATTCAATTCTTGCCACATAGTCTTAAGTCTTAAAATCCTAGTTGAATTTCTACATTTCTCCTGAGTGTGGTATTTAGAAGGGTTGTTTCTACATCCCCACAAAAGGGGAACTGCATTCCACCTTCTGTCTCTTTCTCCCACTATAGCTCGCCCACTCGGGTTCATTGTCAATCCGATCACATGTTACAGTCATATATGTTCGCTTCAATTTCCACCAAATTGATTTCTGCAATTTTGCTACAAATTTTTATCATCGTTATCCTGTATTGGAGTTGATTGTTAGTGTTCATAACTTTAGATCTCTTTGTGAATTATTACATTTATGTCATTTGTTCTATATGATATGTTCTTTGTTTGATATGCATAATTCATTGAAATATTATATGGTTTCATTTTCTTTACAAGAAAATCATTTAGATAAGTTGATGTTGGAAGAATTATGAACAACTATAATAGGACAATGCGGTGAGAATTCCTTCAATTTAAATATTATACAACTTAATTTCTTTGAAATTTTTGTTAAAGTTGAGCTTTAAACTAAGGATATGTTCTGAGCATACCTACTTTTAATATGTTATTGTAAGTTTATTTTTATATGTATAAAAATATGCATTCCCCTAATAAACGTTAGCTTCAATTTCTGAGATTGGTATGCACACTATTTTGCTGTAAATTAATTATGAAAAATACATTAACTCTATCTTATAAGTAAGTCATCTCAAAATATTATGTGGTTACAGTTTTTTTAATAGGGAAATCATTTGGAAAATTTGCGGGTGGAAGAATTGTGAATAACTATCATATTGAGTGTAGGAATGCGATTGAACTAATTTTTATCTCATTAATTTCTTTGCCATTTTTATTGATGTTGAGCATGTAAACTAATGAAGGTTTCATACATGCCTACTTTTAATATTTTATTGCAAGTTTATTCTAATAGGTATAACAAAAATGTATTCTCCTTACATATGTCTTTTCCAGATAACAATAAACTAGAAGAATCGTGAATCGTTGCTATTTGGTGGGTAAGAACATTTTAGAATCCGTTTGCTTCTTAATTGTTGTATTTATATTTGGATATACTGTGTAATTGTGATATTGTTTAATTGTAGCTTAATATACATTGATAAATAATGGATGACATCTTTTGGTGTAGACTATATTGTTTTAATATCATCAGTGGCACATCTAGGTAGTATTTATATTTGTCTCAATTCAATAACTTAAAAAATTAGTTGTTATTTACATTTCTTTTATACAAAATGTTTTCAATATATTGCACGGTTAATGCAAGTTCATATTTTACCTCCTTTTGGTTTATGAACTCACTTTATATTCTTTGCTCTTTTGCATCAACTTAGTTTTTCACACAGCCACTTTTAAATGGATAATTGATATAGAACTATATTTATTCACCTTATTATCATTTTATTGTCGACTTTTATCTTAACATACATAAGAATATCATTTATAAATTTAATATGCTTGGATTAAATTTAATAAAAGGAATGAAATAGTTGGTTCATTTATTGTTTCCACATTAAAATGCTTTGGACTACATTACATACTTATTTTGTTTTCAAATACCTCTACAATTTTGGTTGGTAAAATCAAATTACATCCGTAAAAGTTTATTTTATTTCATATAATTCTTTGCATCTGTCTAATGTTTTTTTTTTCTTCGGTTAATGAGATGAGAACCAAGAATTATAGATCATTTTAAATTGTAGAAAGAAAAATTTGTCAAATCTCTCTTTTTATTAATTTATTGGCATTTTCTATTATTATGGCTATATACCATCAGTCTATTTAATTCCTCTACTTTTTCTTTCAGCATAATATACATAAAAAATCACTTAAAATTTTTGAGGAAATTACTTCAAGTTCATTATGTGTAGACAACATTGTTTCAAATTCATTGGTGATTAAATGAATTTATTTTTTCTTCAATGAATAGATTAACTTCGAAGTATATTCACATCCTACGTGCACATTTATATTTTTTCATAAAATATGATATGTGTATATATCAAGGTCATTTCATGTTTAAATCGTATTTACATTTCATCTATAAAATATGATATGTGTATATTTCAAGGTTAGTTCATGTTTTAATACCAGTAATGTTTGATATGCCTAAATCAGCTTTATGTCATTTGTCATATGCTTTATATTTTATAAGTAAATAATCTCAAAATATAATAAAGTTGAAGTTTTTTAAGGGGAAAATCATTTGAATGGGTTGCAGTTTGAAGAATTGTGAATCACAACCATAATGAATCTAAGAATTTCTTGGAATTAGTTTTTAATATTATCAATTTCATCACTATTTTTATTGACATAAATATATTTGTTTCTTCTTTGTTATCATTTTCTATAGCCATCAAAGTTTCCATAGTATTGAAAATCATTTTCACATAGTTAGGTTGTAGTGCAATAGCCCTTAACCATGTAAGTTGCTTATCACCCTATATGGCATATTATTTATATTAGGGCCTAAACACAATTTAATCATTCCCAACCATGTATATCTTTTAAGTAGGGATCATAATGATGTTAGAGATGCAAGATCAAAAAGAAAAATGATTATAGCTAAAAAAAATAACAAGGGAAAAATCTAGACAATGTTGTAGCAATGATGGTCAAGATAACAATGTACTACCATCCCAAGTGTCTCTAGCTGAGCTTCCCATGTGTCATAGATTTGAGACAAATCTTGTTAGAACTCCTCTCACCAACATAACCAAGGTATAATATTTTACATTTTCATTTACTATTCATACACGTAACACCAATTATATCTTGTAGTCATTGTTAATATTCATTTACACATATTTGAAACTACAATCAGCTTGAACGGATCCCATTCAACCATTTCAAATGGCAACTTAGACATAAATACCACATCTTCATTCTATAAAAGTCGGAATCAACTAGACACTACATCTACTAGTAATAGGAGAAAGGAAATCATAATGGAGAAAATCAAAGGAACCAATGCTCTAATGATAGACAAAACTCTGATTTCTTCAACAAATCTTTCAATCGTAATCACTAATGAAAGAGTGACCATAACAAACACAAGTAGAAGCAAATCATTCAAGCTACATTTATGTTGATCATCTTTCACCATCCATGAGGCCTGGATCAATACAAATTCCCAATTATCCATTTCCAAGGCTAGGTAACATATTTTGTCCTTTAATTTGTAATATGCAAAAATATTCCATTATTTAATGTTGTGGATTTGAAACATATGATGTAACAGATGTCTTGTTGCTTGATTTAGTTGTATATAGTTACTAAGAGTAGATGGAATATGCCCTGATTGCAACTATGCAAGTGGTGAACCTTTGAACTATTCGAATATTAGATAAACATTCATTGACTTAGGTTCCATTTTCAATGGCACAATTAACTAAATACAAGTCTCTGGTTCCTCAATCAATTAACAAGCTTGTGTGTGACATTATTCTAATTAGATTTGGGAAGCATGTCATGCATAGCAGCAACATCATACAATCCTTGACAAGGAGTGGATCCACTATGTTTAGCAACAATGATGTCACAACAACTAAAATGTATTATGATAATCAATATATAATCACGTTGCAGCATATTACTTGATGCTTACGCAGTGAGAAATATATAATTCAAGTATTGTGTAGTTGATGAAAATAATTATCCTTATCAAATATTGTTACTATTTCAAAGGAAAAATATTGACTGTGAAATTTATTCTAATTACAATTAATCTATATATCTATCAATCCCTTCATTTAAAGTTTAATATTTAGCTTTTGTGCTCAAGGACACACTTCTACCAAGTATAATCAAAGCATATGCAGAGGTACTTATAAGTAACACATTCAATATTAATTTGTAGACATAGTTATCTTAGATTTTAAACAACCAATTTTAGAATTCAGTTATTTTGGTGATTTGCTTGATTATTTCCCACAAAAGTGGCAAACTTAAACAATGAAAATGACATGTCTATGGATTTAGATCATGATGGTAATCCAAAAACAATTCATGTTATCCTAAAACACAAACAATAAAGTTATATTTACACATAATTAAAATAATTTAATTTACTATTTTTAGATGAGATTGACATTGATCCTGCTAAGCACACACATTATTCTTATGTAAGAGGTAGGTACAATCTTAGATTTGTTTCACCAATAACTTTTTATGCTATATTTGGACACTTTCATTAATTGTCCTCCTATTATATGTTATTATTAATTTTTTTATCTTTACTTAGATTGTTAGGATATTGAGATTTGACCTATCCTTGCAATCATTCTCAAGAAAATATGTGGTATGAAGAAAGGATTAGAAAGGAATGGAATTCTACAAATCCAAAATGTAGCATGTGTTGCATGCTTGCAAAAGTTCAACTTCTTATTCTTATGAAAGCTCCTAAACTACTTTGGAAGCTCCACAATGAGGAAGACAGCCAAAATAAGCTATTTTGTACAGAATATATAGCTATATAACTCAATCTTTGCATTGGCATCTTTAGGAGGCAGGATTGATATAAGCAATAATAGAGGATCCAATCCTTTCACTTTTAGGATGGGAGGGCAAAACCACTACTTTGTCGAGAGTTTGCTACCTATGGATAGTGAGCGTCTTAGGTCACAACTTTACATATATGATACAAAAAATGAAGTAGAAAATAGAATGAGGGCTTTCAGGTAGATATGATGTGTCTCGTTTTATAAGTTATCATCATACCTAAGAGATAAAAGTTATTTTTATTGATGTAAAAGATTTGAAACTCCTGAACCCTTGAATCTTGACATAGTTACAGCTTTGAAGGACAAGTTGGATAAGAATAAGGTGCTTTTACAATCATTCAGGTATGCCTAAGACTATTTTAGAGTGGGGGACTTCAATGTAGTTAGACTAAGACTTATCCACAAGAGGGATAAGGATGGAAGAATATACAACCTTCCAACCATATTTAAAGTGGTCACCTTGATAGTTAGAGATATTGATAGTTCCATTAGGAATAAAGACATTATTATTGAGACCAGGTCAAGGGAACTATAGTGAATTAATGTGAAGCATCTTATGTACCTAGGGTTATATTATCCCTTATTATTCCTATATGATGAAGATAGATTTAGTGATAATATTGAGGTGAGGACATTCGATTATCCCTAGGTCAATTTATGGAAGACTATCAAAATTAGAGAATATTTTACTTTCAAGCTTCAAAATTGCCTAAATGAGTGTTAATATTGAGCTCAAGAAAGCTATTCCAACAATTTCTGGTGGATGCTTACATGATGATTAAGGCTAAGTGCTTGAACTTCATTTGATACCAATAAATACTTAGAGCTGATTTGTATAACTACCTCAGTGATTGTTTAGTTTGTGGGGAAAGAGAAGTAGTAGTAGCTGGAAATTGTATTCCTTCAAGTTTTACTAGTGAACCAAGATACATCGTAGAAAATTACCAAGATGCCTTTGTGATCTATTGATGGTATGGATATCCTAACCTTTTTATCAACATAACCTGCAACCCACAATGGCTAAAAAGTACAAGATTTACTGAGAATAGAGGGCTAAGAACAGAGGATCAGCCAAACATATGGTGTAAAGTTTTCAAGATGAAATTGGATCAATTACTAACAAACTTAGAAATAAGGCACATCTTCTAATGGGTCATTGCATGTATGTATTCACCTATTTCATTACCACACCCTATTAATTCATGTTTTAGGCTTATAGCAATATAATTATCAATAATATGCATCCTAACTATTGACTCATGACTTTATTAGGTGTTTGCAAGATTGAATTCCAAAAATAGGGCCTCCCTCATGCCCACATCCTATTGTGGTTTGATCCATAAGATAAACCTAACTTTGGTCATGACATTGATAAAATTATCTCTATAAAAATTCTTGACAAACATAGGATCTAGATCTATACAAAGCAGTTGAGACTCGTGATACACAGTCCATGTGGTTAAGCAAACCTAAGTTCTCCCTGCAAGATTAAGAATAAGTGTACAAAAAAGTTTCTAAAAGCTTTTACTGAGCATACAACAATTGATGGCAAGGGCATTCTGCACTACAAGAGGAAGGGAAATGGGAACATTGTGACCAAGATGCACATTGACCTTGACAACTAGTATATGGTCCCATATAACACAAAACTCCTACTAAAGTATCATGCCAACATTAATGTTGAGTACACATGCCAGACAAGTGCTATCAAGTACCTTTTGAAGTATGTTCATAGAGAAACGACCAAATTATAGTTGCTTTATACCACAATCATTTAGCAAATGCTCCGCATTGTGTTGCATGTGAAATCATATTGTAGTATGATTGTAGTTATGTTTCTACATGTGATGCTACATGGAGGATATTTGGGTTTGACATATGCTATAGATATCCACTTGTGTAGAGATTGTCATTCCATCTCCCTAAAGGAAAGAATGTTGTATTCAAGGAGAGGGAATTAATCAAAGACATCATCACAAGGGCAAACAATAAGAGGTTAATCTTTGAAACCTGGATAGAGGCAAACCAGGAGTACCCAGTGGCCAAACAATTGATATATGCCAAGTTTCCAACTAAGTTTGTGTACAAAGAAGGCCAGTAGGAATGGGCCCCAAAAAAGGGGGTCATTGGACAAATGAATCATTTACCTCCTAGTGTTGAAGAGGACTAATATTTGAGGATGCTATTAAATATTCAAAAAGGATGCAAGATCAATGCAAATACCTAAACTATTAAAGGGATAATTAATCCTACATATAAAGAAGATTATTATTTAGTTAGATTACTAGATGATGATAAAGAATACATCAATGGATTGAAAGAGGCTAGCACTTGAGCATTTACCCATTACCTTAGAAACTTGTTCGCCATGCTCTTGACATCAAATAGTATGAACTTGCTAGAAGTTGTTCAGAATAACTATTGATCTTTACTGCTAAACGATGTCTAATATTGAGCAAGAAGGAATACAAATTGTCCATGTATGAGTTTCATCACTTGCTGTGTTCATCCTATAATACTTTATTTCTATTATCCAAAGTTCAAAGTCTTACACTCTGATTTAAATGTTTCATGTTCTACATCATCTATATTCAAGATTAACATTGATTAAAGAAGAGATAAAAAAATAATGCCTTGCCTGAGTTGGAAAGGATCCTTCAAGAGAATGGTAAAAGTCTCAAGGACTTGAACACAATGCCCCATCCAATAGGAGGAGTGCTTTTGTAAATACAAAACAAGTTGATTCTTGAAGAATTGTCATATGACAAATCATTTTTAGCCGAGGAACACAAACACTACTTTGTGTCTGAATAAGGATTAGCGGAAGGTCTATTACACTATAATGTCAACCACTTTAGAGGACACTAAAGGTTCTTCTTTGTGTATGGATATGGTGGAACTAGCAAAACTTTCATTTAGAAAACCTTATCTACAACACTTTGCTCAAAATGGGAAATTGTATTGAATGTTGCATCTAGTGGAATTGCATCACTACTACTACCCAATGGACAAATGGCCCACTCTAGGTTTGTAATACCACTCCAAGTATATGAGAATACTACTTGCAACATAAAATAAGATAATACTCAAACCAAACTATTGATCAAGACAAGACTAATTATTTAGGAAGAAGCATAAATTGTCACAGGTTCTATTTTGAGGCATTGGATGGGACATTAAGGGATATTCTTGGATTCCACAATTTCAAATATTACAATCTATCGTTTGGAGGAAAAACTATGGTTGGGAAGTTACTTTAGGCAAATTTTGCTTGTGATCCCAAATTCTAGCCAACAATAAATTGGTAATGCTACAATCAATTCTTTCAACTTATGGGACCACTGCATAATTTTGACATTGAGTAGGAGTATGAGAATTGAAATCGATTCCTCTACCACAAACCTTCAAAAAGCAAATGAACTTTTAGATTGGATGTTAAACATTGGCAATGGCAAAATAGGAAAAAGGTAAGGATGGTGAATCTAATATACAAATCTTAGATGAAATGCTCATAAGGTATTCAGAGAATCCATTAAGAGAACTTGTGGATTTTGTGTACCCTAACCTCCTAGGCAATATGATCCAATATTTTTTAAAGAAAGGACCATACTTATGCCATGTCATTGATATCAAGAGATGAAAAGACCTATTTGAGTTTAGATAGCATTTGTAAAGATGATGCAAATATTTAGTCAACTAAACACTTACTCTTTGGAAATATTAAACACCTTTACATGTTCTGGGCTGCCAAGTCACAACTTGAGCTTCACAATAGGGGTTCCCATTATGTTGCTCATAAACATCAATCAATCCAATGGATTATGCAACCGGACAAGATTGCAGTAACAAAACTTGGTAACCATGTGGTAAAGACAATGTTGCATTCTAGGAGCAATGTAGGGCAAGTTGTACTACTCCTTTACATGACAAGGACTTTGTCTAATCATAATATTCCTATCAAGTGGTAGCGAAGACAATTTCCCGTTTTAGTTTGCTTTGCTATGACCATTAATAAGAGCCAAGGTCAAATTCTCTCCCATGTTCAACTCTACCCAGCCAAACTAGTATTTAGCCATGGATACCTCTACGTTGCTATTTCTAAAGTGAGATCCAAACAATGACTAAAAATTATGAGTGTTGATGAGGAAGGAGAAATTTCAAATACTATGACCAATGTTGTTTTTAACGAAGTCTTCTAGAGACTACATGAATGCAAGTAGATGATGGCATTCCTTTCATATATTTGTAACAATCATCCTACACATCATACTTTTGGTTAATCATGAAACTACTGACATAGGTAGAATAAATCCTATTAGCAAGTGGTTTGATTGGACAAATGAAGTTTCATTGCAGTCATTAGTGTAGAGTTTGTTCATTCTAAATATGGAATTTTTTTTTCCTATTAAATATGTTATTTGTAATCGTATCTTATGTGTTGTAAACAATGAATAACAATTGCTATACATCTTTGAATTATGAGTTACCAACAAATCATTAATTACATTAAAACATTCAACCAAAGGGATATATATATATATATATATATATATATATTCTTAAGTTAAATAGACATTCGAAGGATATTCTTTTCTTTGTCACAATACGACCAAACAAGTATGCATTGTGATTGTGCCGAGTAATACCTTGTGCAATGCATAGGTATAACACTAGTTGAATACTTTAATTATAATAAGAAGATATACTCTAATTAAATGAATTCAATCAAATAAATAAGTTCAAACTTGAATTGTATTACACAATCCGCTAAAAAGATATTTACAAGCTTCATTTATATTTTTTTAAGCATAAAATTAACTAGAATTCATTTAAATAAAAAGAAAAATAATAAAAAAAAAGACCAAAGTTTACATTTACAACAATAAAATCTTCAAATCAACATATGGTGAATATAACCTAAAAAATGATCCACTTACACTTGTTAGACACTACAAAAGAATGCCTGGAATAATGTTGTCACATGCTTAGCCAAAATCATCTAAAATTTCTCACCAAATGAACCTCAAAATGTATATTTTATATAGGGTAAAATACACAAGACCCTCCTCAACTTAAGGTCAGTCGCAAAAGACTCTACTCTATTTCCAATTTTTTTATAGAATCCTCTTGAACTTTCTAAATTTTACAATGCACCCCTTTTGTTATATTTTCTATCCAATACTTAACAAAATTCCCAAAACCATGGTTAAACTCCAAATTTACCCATGTGAAATACCCAAACTGCCCCTAAACCCCAATTCAAATCTCAGGCTCACTATGCAGTTGTTACTCTTAGGCTCACTATGCATTTGGTTCACAAGGAAGTGTCCAAGCTAATCTTGCAAGAGCTGGTCTAAGCTTCTCTTGTGTCAAGGTTTTGGTAGTGCAAAAGTGCTCTTATTCTTATATTCAAGATCTCTTTAACACTCAAATCTAGATACATTAACACTAAATCTTCTTAAAGCACAATCAATTTTTACTAAATAAATACCCTATTAGTCGATTCTTTAAGTTTAGATTGCAAGAATCTTAAGTTCATGTGATGCTTCAAAATAAATGCAATTAAGTTGTCTATTGATATTTGATAATATGTCAGCCTTTTTTAGTGATGTGATATTAACTTTAATCATAAAAAATTTAATTAACTATTGTATCACCCACCTCAGGAAAGGTTTTCTTTTAGCAGCGAATTTAAGATACAACAATTCAAAAGGTGACGAAAATAATTAATGGTACAATTGAAATACAAAATGACCAAGTAGAACTGAACAAATGTATAATTAACTATTGATTTAATTTTATATTAACACCTTTTCAAAAAAAAAAAAACTTTGTATTAGCACAACCGTCGCGATAATAAAATCGTTTGAACATCTTATATTATTCATGAACGAAATAATACTTGAATTCTAAAACCTGAGTATATATTAGTAACAAAAAAAATTATATATTTATATGATTTTATAAAAGGAATATATATATATATATATATATATATATATATCCTTACAAATGTCTTAACAAAATGAACTATATATATATGGTTATATAAAAGGAATTAATATTCTGATAAATGTCTTAGTGTCGCCATATATAACAACGAAAATAAAATAAAAAAAGAACAGTCCATTTTCTCATAATTTACTCCTTTATTATAATTAACTATCTACTATTCATTTTTCTATATACAAAATTAAAGACAAATAATCATTAAATAAATTTAAAAAAAAGAGTCTAGCATGTCCATAAGTGCATTATTCCCTGCGTAAAGATATAATTATAATTAATTATCTATTATTAATTCCTCATTCTATGTATCCTACTTCTATTACACAATTCTTTTATCTATTTTCTAAACTTATATGAACTTCAATTGAATAGGAAAAAATCATGCTGGTTCTTACAGTAAATAGTTTCTTCTAGTCTAAATCAATAATATCAAGTTGCCAAAAATTGTGTGATCTTCTTTATAAGAATATAGGTAAATTTTATTTAAGCAATTAAAATGTGTTATCAAGGTACTGGTAAAATATTAAAACTCAATTTTGTTGATTTAGTGTAACAAAAGTCTCTTAATCTAGTAGTCATAAAGAATTAATTTAACTTAAGGAGGTTTGCAAACATTCTTAAAAAAGCTATTCTTGATGAAATATAGGAGAAGTTAGAGTAATTTACTCCAAAAAAATGTAACTATGTGTATATATATATATATATATATATATATATATATATATATATATATATATATATATATAACATCGAGGCAAAATATTATACTTTGATCAAAATTATTTTGCTAAGTTACTTTTACTTATAAAAATGTGAAACGTTGTTGTATGATGTTTTTATGAGAAACTTACTTTTAGAAAATTAATAATATAAATATTTAGGCAAATTTATTGTGAAATGTTATTTAAATTTCAACTTATAGGAAAATATCTACTACACAATAGGACACTAGAAGTGCTCAAAATACCAATCCAAACTGAGTAAATGAGTTCAACTGAATTAGGAAATTGTTTGAAACAAACTAAACATATAACAGTAAAAAAAAAAAAAAAGAAATCCCCAAAGGTTCAAATTACAACATATATAGGACACGGAAATTTCAAAACATTATAAAAATCTGATAGCTTTCTAACATTTTGAACTTCATAATTTAGGACAAGGTGACAAAAATGTTGATTGCTTGTGATTAAATCTCCTTAAAATAATATTTTGGCTTCGTTTAGTTCTTGGAATTGGAATTGAGATTTAAAATTAATATAATTCCAATTTCCAATTCTGTAGGTATTAGAATTGAGATAAAATTATAAATTTGATATTTGGATCTTTTGAAAAATTAGACATAGAATTTAATAAAGAAAAAGAAAGTTAATGATATTTTGTAGTGCTACTGGTGGTTTAGCAACAACAATAATGGTGGTCTGGCAACAATACTATTGGCAACAAGAATAATGGTTTTCTAGCCATGGTAATGATGATGGTGATGATGGCAACAATGGTGATAATAGTAGTGATGGTATGGCAGCGGTGGTGGTAATTGTTGTTTGACAGTAGTCTTAGGGACAATAGTGGTCCATTTGTGGCAATTGGCATTAGTTTGACAACAAAGATGATCGTCATGTTCAAACAGTGACAACAATGCAGTGGTTTCCAATGACAATGAGGATGAAATTAGTAGTACTCGAACAATGATAATTATAACAATAGTAACAATGGCTGTAGCAATGATGGTAATAATGATGACAATAATAATAGTAACAAAAATAGTGGTGGAGATGGCAACAACAATAGCAGTGATAGTGGCGGTAGTAGAGATGATAGTGATATGGTGGCAATAACAATAACAATAATAATAGTAGTGCCAACATTAACAACAATAGTATTAGTGGTGTTGACACTTGGTAGTCAGCAGTGATGAAAGTGGTGGCATCGGTAGCAATAGAAAGGAAGTGATAGCTAATTTCAAGTGTTTGAATTCAAATTTTAATTAGAGGGTAAGCCAAAAGTTGGAATATGCATTTCATTAAATTGTAAGAAGAAATTAAGATTCCAATTCTAATAAACATTACAAACAAAATATTTAAAAATTAAAGGTTCAATTCCAATTTTGAATCCGAATTTCAATTCTAATTCCAATTCTAACATTGAAAGGGCTTAGTAAATTTCTAGTTCATACTCCATTTCATAGTTTCCGAAAGAAAGTCATGTTTTTTCATAAACTTTAATTCCAACCAAAAAATTACAAAAATTTTCATTCAAAACGTAATATATAGAAGTCCAAAAATCTTTAGATAGTCTTATTAAATCTGTGGCAAGATACAGTTTTAGGATATTTATCTTCTAAATAAGTAATATCACAATCAAAACTTGGTCCCAGATGCATGCATGACACAAAACAAGCATTCAAGACTTAAGAACTCCCTTGTGGTTTATTGATACAAATAGCTGTCCGGGATTTAATCCCATATGGACATTGTAGGTTATGTGTCCTAGGTGTACCTAATTTTTTCAACTAGATATTTAGGCCTCCCTTCCCACAAAATAAATTTCTAGTTCCAAACAAGTTTACTAATAGAAATTCTGAACAAGTCATAAATTCAATGTGGAAGTCCATATCATAGTAAATGAACATTAATATAAGTTCTCTAGTTTTATAGTGTTTACTCACAACTAACTCTATCTACAAATAACTATTTAAACAGAATATAACAGCCTCAATTACTCTTCTTACTGACGTAGCACCAAAGTAATTAGAAAAACATCATATCAAAATAAGAATGACTCATTTCAAAGGTAGTTATAGCACTCACTTCTTGGTGCACTAACACCAAACTTGGACTTTTAGAATTCTAATGATGTTACCCACATGATCTCTTAGTCAGCCAACTGACAAAGTTTGATATTTGTCCAATTTCAGTTAACATTCAACTCCATCTAACTGTTTAAGCTCTTTTTCTGTTTTTCTCAAATGGCCTAACTCTATTACTTCCACTACAATAATAATAATAAAGAGAATTTTATCCCACTAGATAGGATTTGCTATATAAATCAAACAGCACCATTAAACTTTATCAAAAAACTATATTGTTGGAAATACCTAAGACCATTTATCCATTAGTTTCACTATTCCCACAATTTATTCTCATTTAATCTTTATAATACAATTTATTTTATCAAATTTTATTATGTCTCACAAACTAAACTATAAAACCCAATAAATCTAAAAATTCACAACTAAACAATACAAACATTAAATAAAATTGAAGGTATGATAATTTCATTCCCCTAACTCCATGGCCAAACACACATCTTTGAAGCCAACCACTTGGGATTTATATCGAGCTTTTTAGGAGAATCTTCAATTCAGGGTCATTTTCTTGGCTAGTCTTGAAACTTTAGTTTATGAATCAGTTGCAGACCCAATTAATCCGTGCCATGAAATATATTTGGTAAATTTACAGTTGGGTCAGATCTGTCTCATGATCAGGTAAGCCATGGGTTTGAGTTGCCAACTGCTTGTATTTTCTTATCAGTTTCATTATTTTCACACATTTCTCACTTCACATAATCTAAGCTTTTAAATTTATTAATCTTATTAATTGAATTGTAAGACCTAATAAATACAAAGACTCACATAAATTGTGAGTCTTTAGTAGAAAATCTATTTGTAGGAAGAAATTTCCTGTTTTCTTATTGCTCTTTGAGCTCCTTATGATTTTACGATTTGACCCCCATTGTATGTCATTCTACCAAAATGATTACGGGAAGAGTCTTATTATATGTACATTATAGGGTTTTTTTCAAACCCTCACTACCAGCTCCATGCTGGGGAGAAAAGAAGCAGAAGGAAATGGTTGCAAAATGATATGAAGAGGGCTACTCCTTGAGTTTTAGTTGCTCTATGATGTTCTAACCGGACCCTGCAGGGTGCAAGGGGAATTTCAACCCCCTTGCACCATTTTCTTCATCTTAACCATTTCTTGCCCATTCTTTGACTTTATTAACCCATTAGGATTGAGAAGGAGTTGTCAAATGATACAGTACTTAAATGATTTAGATCATCACGTTATGTACGAATTAGGAAAGCTTTGAATTTTTCAGGAAAGGACTGAAACGTTCAATGCTTCCAAGAAAATGTTTTAGAGAGTTTTTTAAGAGTAATATGATAGTTTAGATGACACTAGAGCATTGGTGACATACTAACCTATCTATGTTTTGAAGACATTTCTGCCCATACTACGTAGCTGGTTGTGTTAAAAGTTCATCTGTTGTTGTCAACTATTATTTTTCTCTTAAATCTTGAAATTGCTACATACAATTACCAATTCACATAAAACAGAATTTTGGGATACAATATAAGATGTGAAAGTGATTGACCAACTCATGCATTGACATAGGCAAGCATTTGTCAATAGGATAGAGATCCTATAACTTCGTGACTTCTTTATCTGTTACTATTTTGCAGTATTTTTTTTTTTCTCATGTTTAGTGCAAATTCACTTGTAATATAAAGAAAGATTGAAAAAAGGTTCATCAATGTCAAGGAATCCAAATTCTTTGTAAATATTTGAAAATAATAGCTGTACAATTTCATCCTTAAAACATGCTCAAGTTTAGTTCCTAAAACAATTTTTTCCATGACTTAGTCCCCTAAAATGTCAAAATCGTTTCAATTTAGTCACTCCGTTAAGTGTACTTGGCTAAGTAAGACTCGGTTGACAAGGTAAGTGTTGAGGTGTACTATTAAGTCGGTGATGTGGAACATTATTTAATATTGTAAGTATTAACATGGCAAAATTAGATTTCTTTCACATGCTAAGGTAGCAAAAATAATAACATTTAAAGAATAAACTAACATTCTAGTCCCTAAATCACTTTACTCACTTAAATTCCAAACCATAAAATCTTGAACAATAGACCTTAAATTGTGAAACCTAAAATCTCAAACACTCAACTACAAAACCCCAAATCTCAAACCCTAAACTATAAAACTTCAAATCCCAAACTCTAAACTATAAAATCCCAAACCCTAAACCTTAAAATCCTAAATTCTAAACCTTAAATCTTAAACCCTACATTGTGAAACCCCAAATCTTAAACCATAAATTGCAAAACCCCAAATCCTAGACCATGAAACCCCAAACCCTAAATCATGAAATCTCAAATCTTAAATTGCAAAACCCCAAATCCTAAACTACAAAACCCCGAATCTTATACTACAAAACACTAAATAATGAAACCCCAAACCTTAAATTGCAAAATCCAAAAACTTCAAACTTTAAACCTTAAATTATAAAATCTCAAACCCTAAATTATGAAATACTAAACCCCAAACTTTAGACCATGAAATACCAAACCCTAAACACAAAATAGGAAAACCTCAAACCCTATATTGTGAAACCCCTAACCTTAATTGTGAAATCCAAAATTGCAAACCCTAAACTATGAAACTCCAAACTTTAAAACCTAAATTGTGAAACTTTCAAACCCTAAATCTTAAACCAAGAAACCCAAAACTACAAAATCCCAAGTCCCAAACCGTAAACTATAAAATCCAAACCTCACTTTTGATTATCACCCACCTAGTTTAGGGTTTGGAGTTTCCTAATTTAAGACTTGGGGTTAGTTGTTTCATAGTTTAGGATTTGGCATTATTTGGTTCAGGGTTTAGGATCAGGTTTTACAGTTTAGGATTTGGTATTGGGTTGTACAATTTAGGATTTAGAATTTAAGGTTTGCAATTTATAGTTTGGGCTTCATAGTTTAGGGTTTCGATTTAGGGTTTTGTAAGTTAAGATTTGAGGTTTGGAATTTCACAATTTAGGATATTAGAGGTTTAGGGTTAGCAATTTGGGGTCTTTCAATTTTAAGGTTTAAGATTTTAGGGTTTGAGTTTTATGGCTTTGGGTTGAGGTTTTGCAATTTACGGTTGAAATTTGGGGTTTAGAATTTTGAAGTTTAGGTTTAAGATTTAGGGTTTCATAATTTAAGGTTTAGAATTTTATAATTTAGGATTTTGTCTTTAGGGTTTCCTAGTTTAGGGTTTAAGGAACGATTTAGGATTTCATAGTTTAGAGTTAAGAGTTTGAAGTTTCATAGTTTTAGGATTTATAATTTAGTATTTTAGGGCTTATAGTTTTAAGGTTTACAGTTTAGGATTTAAGATTTAGGGTTTTGAATTTTAAAATTTTGGTTTTAGTTTTTAAGGTTTTGAGATTTTAAAATTTAAGATTTAAAAGTTTTGGACTTGTGGTTTAGGGTTTGGGATTTGGGAATTGCAATTTAAGATTTCTAATTTAGGGTTTTATTATTGGAATTTCAACAAGTAAAAATGATTCAAGAACTAAATTGTTAGTTTACTCTTTAAATATTATTAATTTTGCCAATTCAGTAAGTAAAATAATTTAATTTTTCCATATCAACTACCCACTATATTAAATAATGTGCTATTTCATTGACTTAATAGTATATCTCAGCACTTAACGAAACACTTCATCAATTAACATGTCATGTCATCGGTTGCATCTCACTTAGCCAAGGCCACTTAACCAAGGGACTAAAGTGAAATGATTTTGATAATTTCAGGAATTGGGTCAATCGAGGGACTAAATTGAAATAATTTTAACAAATTCATGAATTGAGTCGTGGGTAAAATTGTTTCAGGGACTAAAATGCAAGCTTTGTGTATCTTTCATGAACCAAATTGTACATTTCATCTATTTGAAATCGTCTCCTTCGGAATTTGAAAACAAATTAAAATGGGATGGAGCTAATTTATAGGGTGGTTGAGGTACACATGAAGACTTCATCGCCAGCATTGCTCTCTAATGACTTTCGGCCTCCATCGAACCGTTGCCCATTTCATTGATTTTGGTCAGTATATTTGCCCATTTCCTAAGCCGAAAAGTTGGTCTATAATTCGTTAACACATGATAGGCACACCAATTCTGAGTGAGCTTGAACGAATAATTAGAAAGGCTATAATCTGCAAAGCAAATCAGAACTGAAGTAGATTCTTTCATCACATGGAAGTACAGAAAGCATGTAGTCATGGAGCTTTTCAACAATCTGTTATCGACATTGCAAATGACTTACATGACTATATGTCTCCATCCATCTATTTTCACAAATCAAATATTATAAAAGTTTTTCTAAAAAATTCCACACCATTATATTTACTATACTATAAAACTCAATAAATCTAACACCTCACATTTATTGTTATTAGATTTTAGTACACTCCATTTTGTAAAACTACCATTTTTCTAAATTTACCTGTGATGTGGTTGGCAAAACGTATGTATATCACTTTAAATTTACCTCGATTCACTTTAAACTTCGAACACTTCAACTTGATCATACAATTTGTTATATATCACCACGTGTGCAACTAAATGCAAATAACCACAGCCTCTCCTGTATTAACCGAACTTGAGGAGGAAAACGGAAAGACAAAAAGAAATGGGAAAAACAAAATTGAATAGCTTCAAATATAGTACAAGAAACAATTGTAACATTCATTTGTTTTAGATTATTTGTACTATTTGAAGTTCAAAATGCCGAACAAATTACTCCCCAAAAGCCAACATGAATTAACAGCCGAGGAAAACATTTCAATGAAATTATCAACAGAATAATTCTACTGCTATATTTATTAAAACACTTTATTGCTTTGCTGTTTTCTACAAAATCTCAAATATATGTCAAGGAGCTATAATGAAGGAGCAGGCAGAAAAGGAAAAGGTGCAACAGAGGCATATGCTACAGGTGGACGTCCTTGTGCTCCTTCTGAAGGACGCCTCCCCTTGAGGTTCCTGTCAAGGTTTTCACCCTTCTGCACTGAAGTTTCCATGAAAGACAAATACTTCATGAACCCATTCATATTGTCTACCTTTAATTGTTGATTATCAGAACGACGGTGAATTAAAAGCCCAGACATGAACACTGGAAGATAGAGAAGGCTGGCATGAAACATTCTCCTAGCTTTTTCTTTAGTACGGTCTCTGTAGAATGAAAATGCTGTAGCACTTATTGCAAATGTCAGTATCAAGGACTCAAGACAAAACCATCCAGATGTCACACCCCCTGCAGACAAAGGCAGAAACAGAATGACAAGAGTCTCATTGTGGCCGAGACAAACTTTCCACACTGAACACAAACAAAAAGAAGCCATCTTGATTTATTAAACTGGCAAATGAATAACGCAACGGAAATCATCCTTAGAGATCTTTCTGAACATTTTGTAAGGCCATGGTTAACTTCATGACTATAAACCACTATTTTACATAGATAAGAGAAATAGAGAATATAACATGGTCCATGACGGAGAAATGAATAATAAAGCATATGCCTTACTTGCAACAGGCAAGTGCACGTACATATATATATATATATGACAAAAATTACTTTAATTTGAAAACAAAATTTAAGAAAAACTAAAGACTCATTAGTCCTCCTGAAGTCACGCCAGCTGGTGATAGCATTTCTAGCAAAAGCCCAACAGTGACTTTGGTATAGAAAGCTCTTACGGTAAAGCTAAATTTCCAGCTTTCCATAGAAAAAACAAAAACGCTTCTTGTTTCTTTAAAAAATCCTGTTAGAACCAAATATTTCTAACTTATTTAAAAGTACTTTTCTATGTTAAAAAAGAAAGAACTTTTGATCATAAATATATAAAAATCTTCTGCAAACAGGTGAGTTCACAGTTTTTTTCCCCTTTTCTTTAATTTTGAGTAGAAGTAGATCGCCCTCCAAGCTTTAACAGCGTGCTTCACTTGATATACCCAATTTACTGTCCCATACTTTTCTTCAATGCTATTACTCGGAATGAGTTTGATGCCAGACACAAGATTAATATAACACACGAAACTACTAATTGACTTCTTAATTTCAAAAATTAAAAAAATCTGCTACTTTTAACTAGAATTGAATATGACAATTTGCATTTGACACACAAATTTATAAAGGTCTCCATGGAAGTATGTAATAACACTCACAGCACAAGATCAAGATCAAGTAACTACAGAATAATTATATAACAAAGTAATTCTTGAAAGGGAAACTGGCACTCACAATCATAGGCTAAGAATCCCAAAGGAATTAGATACATCGAGTTCCTCAGAGCCACCAAGGCCGTTCTCTGACCAGATGCATCAGCAAGAGAGAACATCTTAAACCTAAATATACAACAGACATTAATCAATAAGTAAATGATATTGTACAGTACAATATCTAATCATCAGTGGTTGAGTGGAAGATATTTGTAGTGTGCAGTGTAGACTATCAACCATGTGCAGATGATCAGCGCAACAAAATTTCAAAACAAGTATAAAATGAATAAATTTGGACATTAATATTAGTTTTCACAGTTTGAATACTCAAAAGTTAAGCACATGTCAGAACAGCAACAGCTCAAACAGAAACGAATATTCAACCGAGCCCATATGTGAATTAATCAGTTCCACTAGTGGAAATTCTTCAGACAGAATCATGTAGTTGACTGCAGAAAATAAAGACTTCCAACACTGATAAAAGTCTCCTTGAACAAAGGGGATCTGGTCCCCCAGTTCAACAAAATTTGCACCTAAATAGTTGCATATGGTAATAGTTCATCACTATAAACAACCAAGTGAACTTACCCTCCAGCAGCATAGTCACTGCGGCACATATAAGCAAGAGCCATAAAATGAGGTATCTGCCAAAAATATAAGGCAGCTGGAAGAATCAACCCATTAAGTGAAATACTGCCTGATGCCGCAGCCCATCTGAAAACAAGCTACAATAAGCTAAGGGCAGCAGGAAACACAAACATAATTACATGAGCATACAAACATGGGGAATGGGATGCCAGAATAAACAACAACAACAACAAACCAAGCCTTTTCCCACTAGGTGGGGTCGGCTACATGGATCAAACGACGCCATAAACTTCTAACCCAAAGAGAAATAGAAAGTTTCATAGCAATTAGATGGATTCTATCTGTCAGTTGAAACTATATTTACAAAAGATATAGGCACAGCAAATATTGTGACTCTACCGCATGGGGAAATACATAAGAACTCATATTTACTATATCAGGAAATAAAATGCGTATGTAGTAATCATATTCATATCTTCATTCATGATTGTGCATGCACGTTAGTGTGATTCTGTTTGTGTGTGCGAGAGACAGAGAGAGATGACTCCATAACATAACACAGAGACATGGACAAAAATAAAGAAAGGCTGTTGGCATATCACAAACTAAAGCATTACTCATGAAAGAAGTTTATCTATCCTTTCCATATTTTTGTACATTTTCATCTTTTGGATACACAGACTATGGCAATGAAACAGGGACAAAATACATTTTCATCTTTTGAGCTAGACTTGATTCCGTAAAGTCCCCATTAATTACTAGTTGCCCATCATTTTATACACTCCTAAAAATCATGAGCAAAAGAACTTCAAAAGCATTGCTTATAATGTACAAACAAAATTAATTTCTGAGAGTGCCATGCATATGAGAACTAAAAGAAAACTTTCAGAGATTTTACCCCAAAAGTGGTGGAATCGCACCAACAATAGCTCCCACCCATGTATTCACAGGATGAATCTGCTTCAATGGTGTATATACGAATGCATATAGAATCAGATTGGAAGCAGCAAGCCCAGCAGCTAACATATTAGCCTGGAACGACCTTGTCATAAAGTGGCAATATTAGTCCCACAACTCAGTACATCAACAATTTCACTAGAAATGCATTCATATGTTTACACTAATATTATACACAATCAAAGAAGTGACCAAATTTGCCTTGTCACCTGTGTTGCTAGCAGAGCTGTGCCAGCCAAGCCACAAGATGACGCCCACATGGTCGCATGTGGTACTGAAATGCGCCCTGAGGGCAGTGGCCTTTGACTTGTTCTCTTCATTTTGGCATCATTGTTTATCTCAAACACCTAAGATGACAAAATAATATGAATTTTAGGTTAAATTAGAATATAATTGAAAAAGCACACACTCAAAGACCAAAACGAGTTAATGAGCATATACTTCATACAATATCTACTATGACCCCATTTGCATTGGCTTATTTTCTGGGGGGAAAACACAAAACACTTCAACCAACCAAAAAAAAAAAAGCACTTCTGAAAAATCAATGTTTGTTTGGATTGGGCTTCTAAAGATTTTGTTTGGATAAAATTATCCATTCAACCATTCAAAATGACAGCCTACCCCTACATTACAACCCCTTCTCCCATCCCCTTCATTCGTCTGCTTTCTGTCTTCTTTGTTCATATTGGACAAGTCCAGATGTCGTCTGTGGCAGCCACTGTCATCTTCAACCTTGCCCACCATCATCCATCCATACCTCTTACGGTAGGTTCTCCCCATAGCTTCTCTCATCTCTTGCATCAGGATAGGAGACCAATTGTTTTTCTCCATCCATTTTTCTGATTTCTACCCAGCTTGGGTCTGTACCATTTTTTTTTTTTTTTCCTATCCTACTATCACAGGAAAATGATTTCAGGAAGTGTCACAGGGTGATTGACGAGATTTGCTTTTATTTTAATTTAGTTTTTCATTTTTCAGTTGCACCCTGTTGAGGCCAAGAAGCAAAAGGAAAAAAAAATTACTTTGCTAGAATATATGTTATAGAATGGCATCTAGGTCATACATTCTTTGAAGCTTTCTTCGACATCATGGGCTCTGCACTTTAGTCTATCTTTTGTTTATCACTGCTGTATTGAGAGAAGCCCAGTAGCCACAGCTTAATGGACCTGTATCTTTTGGTTAATCTCCTATCGTTTAAGGATTTCTTTTTTTTTTTCAAAATGAATGATTTTATTGCTTCAGAGTGTGCTTCTGACCCAGGAACTTTTTTTGTTTTCTTTTGTCGAACCCACCAGGTATCTCCAACCTTTGAGCAAAACTAATCTCCACCAAACTTAAAGCAAAACAGTTTTACCCAAGCCCCAAGGAGTGATTCCAGGATCAAATCCTGGGCATATGGCGTGCCTCAAAATGACCTGGGACTCCAGCCCACTTCCACTGTGCCAACCTCTTGGGTTTGACCCAGAAACTTTTATAATTAGCTAGTCTGATTTAGAACCATTTGGTCTTTGTAGTCTGAGAAAACTATTTAATGGCATTACTCCAGGCAGGTTTTCTAGCTGATTGTTAATTAAACTTAGGCAAGAATGCAAATCATACTCCTGAACTTAAGTGCTTTTGCAAAATACCCTCCTTTGCCTTTAATTAAATCAATGTAACCTCCAATAGTCCCAAAACTGGACAATGTACCCCTTCTATCAAGTTTGCCATTAAAAAACTTAACGGAAACCCCAAATCTCATTCCAAAACCCCATCTTCTTAGAGTTACTCCTATTAGAATAAGATATTCCTTAATGAGCAAGAGATGATTAGCAGTTTCCATTCAGGAGAACTGATCCTCTAACACTAAACACATTTTGCTAACAGCAATTTCCCACAAATTCTCAACTTCCATTTTTGATATCAAAACATCACCAGTTCTCAAGACCCAATCCTCGACTATAAAGAAACCAGCAATTTGTACGAAAAGGTTCAATGGGATTCAAGAAAAGGTGTCATTGACGATACCTGGAAGGCCAATGTCAATTGAATCTTTTGGTTTTCAAAATAATACTACCTAAAGCCTTAAACCGATCTTTTAGTCCTAATGTTTGGTACATGGTAAGCCCTATATAACTGTTAAATCAAAGCCTAGAGTTCCACCATTACCATACACACCATCAACTTCCACGCCAATTCCCTCACCACCAGCAGTGAATCCATCCTCATCTTCTTCCACAAAGGTATAAACAGTCCCTCACACTAAGCCGACTTTGCTCCCCTGCTTGCCACTGCTTAATTCTAAGATCCTCTTCCCTTTGCATTGCGGATGAAGCTTGACCAATTGCTAGTTGACCCAAAATACAACTCACTACTTGGATCTCTACCAGCCAGTCCCCAAACTCCTTGCTCAACTTTCTCTCAATATGCCACCAAATATCTAAGATCTTCTCCAACATCCTCTTTAAGTGTCGATGATGGCATTTTAGCCAAATATTCCCTCTTAATCACATTAATGCACTTCAAAGCCATGTAGAAGTTGTCACCAAAGAGATGGTGATTGGCTCCAGAGGAAACTTCCATCAAAACTTCAATCAACTGAATACAGGTTTGGAAAGATTCTAGAGAGAGATTAACATTTTGTTGTGTAATAGAAGAAGCGTCCCAAAATGAGATTTAGCTATTCGTAATGAGATTTGAGGTTTTCTGTTAAGTGCTCTAACAACACACTTGACAGAAGAGGTACATTGCTCAGTTTTGGGAATATGGGAGGTTACACTCATTAAATAGAAAGTAGATGTGGTTTTTTGCAAAAGCACTTAGTACAGTAGGGTTATTTGCATTTAGCCTAAAACTCAAAATGATATTTAATTATGTATGATTTGATCTTCTTTCATTCAATACCACTTATATGGGCAAACAAATTTTAACTCTTACTTAGAATATTATGAATTTTTAAATTATCCCCTTGGTTTCCAAATCCAAAGTGTATAAAAGAGTCACTTCTCATCCTTGAGGCATGTAATATCTATGTTCAAGAGATTAAAGGGACTTCTTAAAAGATTATATGTGCAAGTGAATCATTCAAAATTTAGTTTGGATTGTTAATGGAGAGCAAATATAGGCAGCTAAATGTTATCCAGCTTCACTGTGAATTTTTCAAATAAATATATCTTATGCAGTCTCCTTCATTTGAGTTTAGTGTATAATTGATGCCCAAATATTTTGAGTCCCAAAATAATTAAGAGAAGACTAGGAACATATTAGCCAGAGTAGATTGAGTCGTGCCATACATTTTATCTCATATAGGAATTCAGAGTCCTCTTTTTTTTTTTTTTTTTCCATATCAAACCCTTCATCCCTCTCCCAAATCTTATATCTACTTGTTCTCCACCTGCCCCAAGGAACATTGGCTACAATCATTTTTCTCAGGATCCAAGAGGATGCCAGATGAATGGAGAAAAAATACTTTGATATGTATTTACAAGAATAAGAGAACTATTCAGAATTGTGGAAACTACCAAGGATCAAACTCATGCGATACTATGAAACTTTGAGAAAGATAGGTTGAGCACAAATTAAGAAAAGAGACTCATATATCAAAGAATCAATCTGGTTTTATGCCAAGAAAATAACCCACAGAGGCTATATATGTTTTATGGAATTTGATGGAATGGTACTTAAGTACAGAGAGAGACGGTTTTCATTGACTTGGAAAAAGCTTATGATAGAGTGTCAAGGGAAATTCTAAAAATGGCATTGGAAAAAATGGATGTACGTATCGCGTATATTCGCGCTATAAAGAATAAGTATGATGAGGCAACAATAAATGTGATAACTCAAGGAGGGGTGACAAAAGACTTCCCCATAAAGATAACTTTGCACCAAGAGTCATCTTTAAGTCCATACCTTCTCACTTTAATGACAAATGTACTTATTGGACACATCTAAGATGCAATCCTGAATTGTTTGCTTTTTGTAGATAATATAATCCTAGTAAAAGAGTCAAAAGAGGATATTAATTGTAAATTGAAGATGTGGAAGGAAATCTTGAAATCAAACAATTTTCATTTAAGCAAGAGTAAAATAGAATATATAAAGTACAAATTTAGCAAGAAGCAAACAAATAATGATTTGAAGATAAAAATTGAGGATCATAGTACACCACAGGCGAAGTTTTAGTATTTTGAATCAATTTTACAAAATGGAAAAATCGATGGAGAGGTCACACAGGATTCAAGTTAGGTGGATGAAATGAAAAAACGTTTCAAGGGTCATTTGTGATTGCAAAATATCTAGCAAGGTTAAAAAGAAATTTTACCGAATTATTATAAGACCAACTATGCTCTACGATAGTGAGTGTTAGGCTTTAAACGGTCAAAAAGAGCTAAAAATTGGGTGACAGAGATAAGAATATTGAGATGGATTAGTGGACATGCAAAAAAAAAAAACAAATTCGTAATAATTGTATATGGGAGAGTTGCTGTTACATGTATTGAAAAGAAAATGATGAAAACTCAGTCACGATGATTTAGGCATGTACAATGAAGACCGCTAAAGGTTCCAGTGAAAATTTTTGATCAAATAGATTTTAATCCAATAAAAAGACATAGATTAAGACAAAAAAAAACACTTAAAAAGGTTATTAAAAAGAATCTTTAGTTATATGATATTTTTAAAAACTTAATTTCAAGAAAAACTCAATAACGTCGTTTAATCCATATAGCCAACTCCACCAAGTAGGATAAAACTCTATTTGTTGTTGTAAACAATGCATCCTTAAATTTTCCAAAACATCTTCACCGTTGCTCTCTTGCATAATCCATTTTCGCAAAGCCTGTACTAAGTGCTTTTCATTTATTTCTACCAATACCTTGAGTGCATAACTTTATTCACCATAACTTGACACAGACACAAGTGGTACTGTGTTTTTCTTTGATCGCTTGAGAGAGGTCACTCTGTCCTCTAGTTGTTTTGTGTTTGTAGTATACTCTCCTAATGTTGTTATTTTTTGTCTTGTTTTTTGAAAAACTGAACACTTGGTTGCAATTTTGCTCTAGGATTTGAAAAAAGTGCATCACAATATCTGATTTAATTCTATGAGTATGTTTTCTGAATTGAAAATTTTGCTTGAATAATTTTGGACATTCTATCTTTGTCTTCATCAGGATCAAGGATAGGCAATAGTTATATGAGTAAGTTTGTGTTGTGGTGGTCTTATGAGAGTTGTGTTCATTTTTATGGCAATGAACAGTTAATAAGGAATATATCAAGTCTTAGCTTATATAACTTCCCATATTGCAAGATCATTTATAGAAGTTTTCAGAAATTTTCAAAGTCATTGATAACTTCATATAAGAACACCATGTTAGAAGCATGTTATTTATATGCTAGTGCATCATTAGCTAAAATTTACAAGTGCAAGGAACTCTAAACTGCATCTGACGTATTAATATTTACCCTTTTCTGTGGTTTTTGGATTCCAAGTTTATTACGACCAGGCATGGCTACAGTTAATTTTCAAAGTTGGGTATCAAAGACATGCTTGATGCTTGATACTTGATACCTTGACTGTTTGGTTTCCACTATGGTGTTTGCAGTTACAAGCTCTTAAAGCTAGAGACTGCCTTAAAGCTAGAACAATCGTCCGAGCAGCAACATTTTCATTGAGCCCACAAATGGTTTTGGGACATCGATGACTGTGAAATTGAGAGAGAGAAAGAGAGAGGGAGCTAGGGTTCTTAAACCAATGTTGATCTGCAAGACCAGACCTTCAAGATGAAAGCTTCTACAACATGCTTAACAGCATTGGGCATTGATGATCAACAGAACTGTTGGCCCCATTCCGAGCAGTACCATATTCATTGAGCCCACAAATGGTATTTTAACATTGATGACAGTGAAATTGAGTGAAAATTTGGCTTAGCTCAACCTTTTTTTTCTTTTTCCTATCAGTTTCAAATTATTCTTCTGATTTACATTGTCGTATAAAATTCAAACAAATCTACTTAACATTTCAAGTGAGTAAATGAAAATTCAAAAATTTAGACTCTAGAGTATTGCGATATATACATTCTTGGTTGAAATAAAAATCATAAATTCTAGTTAATGGGTATATGCCTCAAAATTGCTTTCCAGCTCTGGCAAGCAGATGCACCATGAATAAAAATGGGATTCTATCTATGCATTGCTTCGGTATTTTATTCATGTCAGTGCTTTGGAATCAAGAGATCAAAATATAACAAATGGAATGAATGAAAGTGTTTGGAGAAAGTTGCCCAAATCTACATGGTGGCTCATATCACCCACCAATGAGAATTAAAAGAATATGAGCCATCTCTTTGTGTGTAAATTTTATTACTTGCTATCTGCCAAGAAGTTGATCAGTAGACTTCCAATATATAGAATAAACATTACTTAGTAGTACAACCTATAATAAAAATATATAATAAATTTCTGTATTAATACAGATTCCCAAACTTGGAGAATAAATTATGACTACAGTTTGAAAATTAAAAAATTTTAAGTTGCTATTTTGAAATTTTAAAATTCATAAACGTTTTTTTCTGTCCAAATGCTTATACTATAGGAGAGCTTCATCATACTCTTTTCAGTAATTATTATCACCCAAAAGTCCCTTTATTTACACTTCTGCATCCAAATAACTCTCACATCTGAAAAAGTGCTTCTTGATCAGTGTTGTCAATGGCAAATGGTGGTCCATGGCGACAAGCCAAAAATCCACCATAGCCCTATGGTGCATGACATGGCAGCCAATGCAAGCATGACAGCCATTTTAAAAAATGGAAAATTTACCAAAAAAAACTTGTAAAATATAGATAGAGTTAATAGCTTATATAAAGAATAATGAACATAATAGAATATTTTCTAGTAAATAATTTTATTATCAATGTGTGTAGCAAGGACAGAGTTTGAAAAAAAGAAAGAGCATAAATTCAGAACAAATTGGAAAAGAAAGGAAACAGAACACAGGAAGAGAAAATAGATCAGAGCATTAAAATGGAGGAACATAAATGAAAGAAGAGGATGAGGAGGATAATAAAAGAGAACAGAACAACATAAAGGAAACCAGGATGACGAGGTCAGAAGTTGGAAAAAAAAAAAAAAAAAAACTAGTGGAAGAGAAGAAGAATGGAGCCAAGGAGGAAGAAAAATGAAAAATGAAGCTGAAATTGAAATAGAGATGGATATTAGCTGTGACTTTCACCTATATTGCTTGTGTATGGGTATAAGTTTTGCATTTGAGTCAGTACAAAACACGGATATGGCAAATTTGCCAAAAAATAATGGGGTTACAAGCACAGCAATATATATATATATATATATATATATATATATATATAGATGGATAGATAGATAGAAAAAAAAAGATATATATATAATTATATATTAAAATTATATATAATTAACAAAAAAGTCACATTAAAACAATAATCCAGAATTTATGAGCACAGATCACAAAACAATAAACCACTCTTGAGGGAGCATTTTGTTATCAAAATGGGTGCTGAAAGGTCATCATAAAGACACCTCAAACAAAACAATAAAGAAGACAGGGTAAGAGGTCTTAGATGTCTCAAACAAAAAGGCACGAGGAGCCACCTCATAAAGACACTTCAAACAAAACAATAAAAAACATAGGTAAAGACACCTCAAATAAAACAATAGAATTCATACAGGAAGGGAGGGACAGGAAGCCACTGAAACAGCACTCTTCTGTATGACCATGAATACTGAAAGTGAAAATTCATCAATGCCGCACTCCAGACCATGTGAAAGAAAAGGGCGCAGAGGGGAAGCCACCAGAGAAGCCCATACCACCGCTGTCCACAGAAATCACAATTCGCAGAGGGGACCTTCGAAACAGAGGGGAAGGGAAGGATGGTGCCCAAATCGCAATCTGGAGCTGAAGAGGCCAGAAACCACTGAGCTTGGAAGAGGGAAATGTCCTACAAAGAAGCTTCAAGACACTCCAAGATGCGGAGGTTCATGTCTCAAAATATTTTTCAAAAGAAAAAATGGAACACACTGGAGACGGTGGTGCCAGCAGGAACACATCCCCATCTCTAGTGTGTCTCCATTACTGGGACGCTGGCCAAAATGGTATTTTGGTACAACCTTGATTTTCACCTGTTTCTATCCCAGTTTTAAAAGTTGTAAACCCTAATTTCACACTGGCTCCTTCTACAACAGACAACATACCCAAGAATTGAGTCAATAAATTAGAGTCTGGTGTATTTTACTCACAGCAGCCGCCAAAACACCTTCCACCATGCTTATGGCCAGCAACATGGCACTTCAAGAACAAACCCACAAGGCAACATGTTTTTGATGACAGTGAACTGAAAAACTGCCCTACTAAAACCACCATTTGACATGACCGTCCTTGATTATTGCATCCAAATGCAAAACAGTGTCATGTCTAAGTAAAGATCATCTAAGTGTTTTTTTAAAAGCCAAACCAAACAGGCCCCCAAAGGTCAACCTAGTAAATACAATCTTCCCAATAGTAACACTTGTAAAAGGACTAATAAAGTTCAATTTACTATAGTCCTTCCTAAGACATTCTCTCTCAATCCTCTATCTTTTTCTTATCTCTCTCAAGGAAAAAAAAAAACTTACATCAGAGCAACCAATTGAACAACAATCCTAAAATCTTATACTCCTCCTATCTCCTTAAATTGAAACAATTTCATAAATGGAACAAAAATCAGTTGGCAGTAATTTTCATCTTGCTATATGAATTTTAGCCTCCCTGTCTTTCACTGCATACTTGTGACTATGCAAGACTGCATATCCTATGTTGATCAAGTGCTTCATGAATTTGAATCTTGTTGAATCTCATATCTTAAGGGAAGACAAGCCAAATCATTCATCTTAAGAAAGTCGTTTAAAAAAGAGAACAAATAAACACTTTAAATGACTCAAGAGCAAGACAAGCTTCTCCTTGAAAACCAACCTGATTCAGAGAGTTAGCTGATGCAGCAACCATCATTGTACCCATGCAAGTCCAACAAAGTGCTGACAAATCAATAGCATTGCTACTTCCTAAGACAAATCCAGTCCCAGATGTTGCAACCACAAGCATGCTGGAATCAAGTTAGAAAACAGTAAGTGAAATCATAAAAAACAGACACATTTTAGTATGATAGCTTTTGTAAAGAATGATATTAAGTCTAGACATAAATACAAGGGTAAAGATATTCTTGAGAATTCCAGGGGGAAAGATACGGGAAACATATTATCGTTAGGTTTCAATATATAGTTTTAAACAATTAAACTTCAGATACGCAATATAACATAATATAACAAGGAAACTAAATAATATTAATCCATAATGAAAGTCTCAAATATCAGCTACATACCCACTAAAGGTAAGTGTTCAAAATGTTACTGTGCTTTTGAGAATAATGGCCTTCCATGATGCCAAGGAATAAAGATTACACCAAAAGTATACATGAAATACATAAAGTAGAGGCTATTTTTGTATCTGAATTTAGTAGCCAATCACATCTGAGTATCCAAATACGCTCAAATGAACAACCTCCGCCATATGAATTGACAAAGTACGATACCTCAACCAGACATTACTTCCAAGGCCACAAAGTCTTGACGTGTTAAGCACACAACATTAACAAGAAAACATCATTCCTTATAAATGTAAAAGCTAATGAAAATTAACGACATTCCTATCCAAGTAACAATCTTTTATCCCCAAAGAAAAACTCTTGGCGTGGTTACTGTTCGAGTTGAAGCACTTTTGGCATAAAATCTCGATTAATACTATTATCAAAGTGGATAAGTCATCTATTCCTCAGAATCACGTTTCATAATAAAAGGTGTTGTTATTAAAACATGAGTCAAAGAAAAGAGAGTTTAACCAAGACTAACACATGGAACACAACCAATCTACAATACCCAGTTGTCTCATCTTGAGAAAGGCCATCATAACTTGAATCAAAATTCAATTTTTCGGAATCTAACCTCAGGCGAGCTTTGGAAAGCTCCCAATAGCACCGGCTATAGTGCCGGGTCAAGTCCACCATTTCCCTAGCTTTCGACGCCGATGCTGAGACCAGAGAAGTAAGATCACCGGCGGAAGAGGAAGCATAAACAGATGGGATCCCATCCGATTTGCTAAATCCTAGTTTCAAGGAATCCGCAGAGGAATTTGAAGTAGGAGTGGAAGAGGATGAGGACAGATGATGGGAGTGAGAAAGCAGAAGGAACCGGAGCACACTCTCAGTGGAGGAAGACACCGAAGAGTAGGTTAGAGGGTTAAGGTTCTGAGAGGAACATCGGAGGACTTTGGAATAAAAGCTCAGAGAACTCCGCAACATGGCATTGGACGAAGGGAATCGCTGAGGAGAGAACAAGCCACAGAGCGGCGGCGGAGAATGACCACCGCGCTGGCTTTTTTTTTTATACCTTTCTGTTAGGTTTTTGGCATTTTATAAATAAAATACATTTTTACCACAATTAAAATATATCTTTCTCACAAATTTGGCACATGAATTTTGGTGCCGGACACTTTTACCCCGCGACAGCTGAATCAAAGTGAAACCGCTTTGCAGTTAACGGCAGATGGTGCATGGGAATCAATGTGCCCCACACACCCCTGACCCGCTTTACCAAAATTTTCACAAAAGCTCAGTAGAAACAGTAGACCAAGCCAAAACTTGGAATGAAGCACAGGTTTGATTTTATTCTGAATTTTTTATTTTCAAAAATTAATTTTAAGAGAATTAAAATATTAAAATTTTATTTGATTAACTCGTTCTAATAATTATTTTGAAACCTTAAAATATAAAAAATAATTTAATAAATTTTGTTTTAAAAATAAATTTTAAAAACAAAAAAAAATCATTTGGTTTAATTTTATTTAAAGAAATTTGCTTATGATAACTTTAAATTTTGTGAATAAATTATAGAAATATTTTCAATAATTGATGTGCTTGTTACTCGACGTTGAAGGTATCTAACTTAAATTGCATGGTGGATTTTCATTTTGTTTCTAGTGAAGCCTCTATATTTTATAGGCCTCTAATTTAATTTCTTGAAGTGTCAACCTAATAATTTCTTTCCCACAAAACTTTTGATATTTTATAAGATGCTAATTTTCGTTCATGTATTCGTAAGTATATGCTCACCTTACAACAAATTTGGAAATTTGTTCTTTAATACTTTAAAGAAGCTCTCAATTGTCTTTCTCAAATTTAAGTGCCTATATTTAGATAACTCCTGACAACTTTTTAGTCATCTACCTTAACCCTCATACTTTTGTGCATAATATCTTTCCCTCTATAATTGAAAAGCAACCCTTTAGTATAAGGATAGCTAGCATCCATAAGATAGAATAATCTTATATCAATGAGCGTAGATTAAGAGTCAAAATAAATTATACATTTTACTTAAACAAGAAGATTTTAACTTATATTGCTCATCTTAAGTAAGTGATGAAAAATCCAGCATTTGAATTGGTAAATGCATTAAAAAAGACTTTCGCATCATTTGCACTACCATCCCCCCATATATACATATGTGAACATCATATTAAAATCACATATAGACATTACATTTTGTGTCACAATTATCTTTCTATCTCTACACATTTTCTTTTCAACAAGAACATGTGCACTTACATGTGTGCCATCAACTACACCAAAACAATTTTGTTATAGATACACCATTATTGAGTAACCAATTTGTGCTAGAATAAAAAATAAAGACAACATGAATGGATGCCATATCGCACAAAATACATACCTTGAACCATAGATAATAAATTATCTTTAAATTTCTTATGCAATTTTGTGGACTCTTGTTTTATCAACTCCTTTCCTCATTGGCATATAACTCTCAAAACTTCCTTAAAATAGCGTAATACTATTTCTGTGGAATGTTGAAAGCAATCTAACACTAATCATTGACAAATATTATGTCCAATAATAAAAATGAACATAACAAGTTTTTCTTCCAATAGCACATCCCTTGAGTTACTAAATAACATTTCCTTCTTAATTCATCACAAAAGTTAAGAATTATTATACTCACAAGAAACTACCTAGATTTCGGAAACAATTTAGCTCATATATCTAATTTAAGGACCATAGACAAAGGCATCTTATAATTACCCAAGCCCATCAATAATTACACTTAATCATTCTAAATTTTAGCACTAGGGTTCCGAACTTTTAAGGAAAAAAAGAAAAGAAAAGAAAAAGGGTTCCAAATTAATTTAGCTCATATATCTCATTTAAGGACCATAACAAAGGCATCTCCTAAATATATTTATGTCTTCACCAATTGTTACTATTATAGACCCAATATAGAGATATCAAATTTAGGAAGAGAGAATGACTGAAAAGAAAGCTTTATTGAAGAATTCCTCCTATTGTAGGTGCAATTACCCCTTGAGCTATAAACAAGATAGACTCTCCCCAAGGCTGCCCTTTCTGTCCAAAGATCTAGGCTCCGATTACACTCTCACTCAATCAATGTGCAAAGATGCCACCTTCCCTTCTATCTTAGCTCTATTTCTACCTAACTAACTAACTAACTAGGAAACATGACTACTTCTAAATAACTACTAAACTTAACCCCATTCTTTCACGTTTTCTTTATTACCTAAATCCTATCAGTTACACTATCTTCGGTACTAGGGTTCCAAAAATTAAAAAAAAAAAATTAGTACTTTTATTTAAAAAGTCTACAAGGCTAGATAGGCATTTACATGAAATGCACATATCCATGTCCTAAATGCAAGGTACGGACACTAACTACAAAAACACTAGAGAATAACGTAGAAGCATATTAAGAAAAGAAATAGAGCATAATCTATAACTTTGCATTCTTTTAAATTTTATAACAATAAACAGAGTGCACATAGTTTATAAATACTCAAGAAAAAAAAGAGCATTTCTTGTCAAGGTGACTCACTCACCAGTGAAGGAAAAAGCTCCATAAAAGCAGCAAGCTCATGAAATGCAACAATAATCTTGGAGATGACTAATCCTGGAAGATAAGAACACAATGAACAACATACCTTTTGGGTTCATTCAATTGGAAGGAAACGGAAGTAAAAAAAAACATATAAATACACTTAAACCTCCAATAAATACACTAATAGAGAAGAAACAAAAGGAAGTTTGATGGCTTACTAAGGAGAAGAAGCAAGTTACTGTGAAGAAGCTCACCTTTACAAGGAAGAAGTTTGACAAGCTACCACTGAGATGAAGTGAAGAGGACTTAGGGTTTTTGGAGAGTAACATAATTCTAATGTCCTTCTTAATATTTATAGGACTTCCATTGATAAAATATGTTTTGCATATTAATCTCCATGTTTTAAAGGTGAGAACAAGTAAAAGAGAACAAAAACAAGTTCTATGTGTTCTCAAATTTTTACTCTAAAAATAGATTATGCAAAACAAGTTTTTAAAATAGTTAGATAAAAAAATTAAGCACCCAAACAAATTTTATTGTGTTTCTATTTCACCAAAAATAAAAAACCATTCTTGAAAATAGAAATCAAATAAGCCCTTAATCTCTCTCTCTCTCTAATCGTACAAAAACTCTTTTATTATTTCTATTTTTATCTTAATTTTTTGTCATTGTGATTTGTGAAGAGTCCTACCCAAATTATGAATGGTCTTGTTAAATTTTCATCTAAAAAAATTTGAGCCGCTGAATTTATTAGATTTCACAAATAGAACTATAAAACTCACCCTATCATACAACTTCCATGGGTTACATAAGAGTTTTGTCCCTCATTATTGCCTAGGACAGAACCTTTTATATCATGAATTGACATAATAATAACAAAATTGAGAGAAGGAGGATGTCACCCCTAAAACATTGCTTGAATTCTTTGATATGAGAAACAACCAATTGAGAGTAAGCCAAACTGTGATTTTTCGAATCAAAGTGTCATTGTTAAAAAAAAAATTACAATTTGTAAATCAATCTAAACTTGTAATAAGATCATTCTCTCTTTTGTTTGTTGTAAGTTAAAAGGGCAATAGACTGATAAGAATTACACTAGAGAAATTATAGGGTGGATTTGAGGGACCCTTGGCACATCTACAAGCATAATTATCTAAAGCTCATGGGTTGGTTTCAACCATTCCATTTAGCCATGAGGAACCCTGCTCCAATATCTAACAAGCTGGTTGGGACATTTATTCCCCTCTATGTACACAAGATTTACTATGACCCTCCAATCTCTATATGTTAGCTTCATAATTAGCTCCATGATTTGCTATTCGGTCTCTCCATCTTCTAATTAGTTCTCAAGCCTTTAGACTAATGCTAATGAATTTGTTTCAAGAATGACTCTCTTGTATCCAGATGGCCAAATATTTTTATTTGCCGATCTATTCAATGCTGGAATGAGACCTACGCTTAATGTGGGTATTTCTATCTCTAGAGTTAGATATGTGGCTCCATTCATTGCCTCCCATGCTTTCGCTTTAAATACTAAACATTTTCCTAAAGCCTTAGCATATCCATTCAACTAGCTTCCACTACTATTCCTAATGATGCATTCACATTTGTCGATCCATCTCCTTTCTTGGTCCCATCTAAGTTGATTTTTACCTGCCCTTCTAGCGATGGCTTCAAGATTGTTTTAAGCTCCTTTTTATCCACCTTCCTCGATTATTTCTCTTTGTAGCTATCCCTTACTTCTCTCACATAGCATCATATAATCTCCAGAGGATTTGATGGTTTGGTAAAGTTATCATCATGCAAGGCACTATTCCTCCATTTCCACAGTATAAAGCATGTTATTGCCCATGTTCTATTCCAACACTTTTATATCACAATAGGTTCTTTTCAAACGATTCCATATAGTCCCAACTATAAACCCATCCTCTTTATCCTAGCTAATTAACCCCTTCCATGTACTTTGAGCATGCCAACAATCCTTAACAATATGTAACACTATTTCCATTTGGCCAGCACACCAAGTATAATCCTTATTCCCCCATACCACCCTTGTGTGAGAGCCAACGTGAAAAGTTTCCTGTGACAAGCTCGCCATATCATCACACAGATTCTATGTATCATTTGACCTTCCAAATCTTTCTTCATAATATATGAGGTCTATTCCAAGTGGTCCTTATTATGGATGCATACAAGGTTTTTATTGAGAATCACCCCACAAGGTTTGATCCCATCACATTTTATCCTTCCCGAATTTCATCCTTATAGGTATTATCGATTGAATTTTCTAGATCTCCCTTAAGACTATTTTTGTTAAACACTGTCAAACCCAATTCTCATTCTCCCCAATAAAGGTATTTACAATCATCTCCCTTTGGTCATTATCCACTTCAACAATTGCTTTATCAATGAGAGGAGCTTCATCTTGAATCCAATTGCACAATCCAATGGATCCTCTTCATAGTTTTTCACTATATGTCAACTAAATGGTGCCATAATCATGAATCTTAATGGTAACCCCAAACATTCCATGGCCAATTTTCTCTTGATCATTCTTTCCCTTTAATTACTTGAACCCACAAATTTCCATCTTTTAATATTGCCTTCTAGTTCAATTTTATTATGCAAGCTTTGTTTATCTCATTTACCCTCCTTATTTCTAAACCACCATTTTACTTGGATTGATAAATCACTTCCCAAGATATAGGATGTGCTTTCCTAATCCCTCATTCATGGCCCTATACAAAGCATCTTTGGAATTGCCTAATCTCTAGGTAAGTTGATTTTGGTATTCTATCCATGTACATGGAGTATAGTGGAATTGTTAAGATTACATGAGCCATAAGTATGACTCTATTGGCCATTGATAAGGTCTTTGCCTTCCATCTAGCCATTTTATTCCTCACTTTTTCCATGATGTGTCTATAGCCCTTCCCTCCTGTACCTTTTGCTTGTAAGTTCACTCCTAGTACCTTTCCAAGTTTCTAGGAATCTAAAAATGTACTTTCTTATAATTTCCTCCTCTAACACATTTCTAAAGAAGTATATTCTTGTCTTGGCTTCATTTTTCCATTGAACTAAGGCTCTAAAAAACACATTTAGGCAATTCAGGATACCTTCTATTTGCTTTACTTATGCCTCTGTGAAGAGTAGTAGATCATCTGCAAATAGTGAATGAGAGATACGTAGTTACGCTTTACTTATCTTCATTGGATATCACCCTCGTTGTTAATTTTTTCCATAATCAAGTGTGTTTATTTCTCCATGCACATCACGAAAATATAAAGGGAGAGGGGATCCCTTTGCTAAATCCCTCTTCTAGGCTTAAACATTTCAGTTTGCTCCACATTCCACAATGTGTTCATTGATGCACTCTATGCATAGCCATATCAATTATTTAAGAAGCCAATCTCTCCAAGCACTTGTCAAATGAATTATGCCTCAACTAGTCATAGGCTTTTTCTAAGTCAATTTTAATTGATATTAATCCTTTGTGCCTTCTTGCTTTTTCCTCATTGAGTGAATCAATTTCCTAGCAATGACTATGTTGCCATGTATACACCTTCCTATAACAAAACCTGCTTGGACTAGTAATATTTGGGATGGTAGAATATTTTTCAATATGTTGACAATAATTTTTGCCACACACTTGTATGATACATTACACAAGGATATTAGTGTAACTTACATGATAAACTTTGATTTTTCCAACTTTGGAATGAGCACAATTAATGTTTGGTTGACTTTTTCAATGTCCTCCTATCTACTAAACTCCCCTTAATAAACTGGATTAATTGACCCACACACACTCCTAATTTTGCTGATAAAAAAGGGTTAGATTCTCACCAATGCTCAATGTTTTTGTTAGATCTATTTGATAATGGCCTATTTGATTTCCTTATTCGTTACTTCTTCCCCTGTTAGGAGAATTAGCTTGATTTGAGTGTTGATTAGCTTGATTTAAGGATTAATGATTTGAGTGCTGATTAGCTTGATTTGAGGATTAATTGTTGGGATTGAGTTGTTGTCCAAATTCGATGTATTATTCTAATATAAATAGTGGTGCTAGTTGTCCTATTGGGACATAGCCTACACATAAAAATTCTTCTTTTATTTTCTACATGGTATCAGAGCTTAAAAACCCTAATTTTTAGAACCCCAATTTCCCAATACTGAAAAACCCCTAATTTCAAAATTTCCCAACCCTAACCTGAAATCCTCTAACCCTAACCCCAAATTAGATCCTAAAATCACTTGATACTGATTCAATCTACAAGAAAATCATGTTCTTAGGGGCTAGGTAGCTGAAACCAGCCACAATTTCAGACTAAAATAGGGGAGAATTGTAACCAGCAAGGAAGGCACAATTTCATGGAGGAATGGACCTTGACCAGCGCTGGGTTGGTGTCCTCTAGGTTAGTCAACAGTGGTGAGAGGTGCAGGAGGTGGAGACGACGCCGGAGCTCCAGTGGGACGTGAGGGAGGCGACATTTAGGACTGTTTGGTGCGATTTTAAGTCTGGTTTACGACGTGAACGGCTGAGATGATGTTAGGGCTCAATTTCACTCGTCTCTAAGGGCAGAAAGTCATGATTCATGCTTGAGAAGGTGCAGGGCTCTTGTTCATCGCGTTCTAGGTGGAGGTGCAACGTGATTAGGTGCTAGGAGGCACGATTTTTGGTGTGATTGTGGCCGAAACTCACAATTTTTGGTATTGGGTGCTGGAAGGCACGATTTTTGGTGAAGAAACGGTGTGATTATGGCCAAAATTCACAATTTTTGGTGTGGTCAAAACTTGCAGTGAAAGCGTGGTGTGGCTATTGGTGTCCTGAGCTCTTGAGACAAGTTGGTGAGATTATTTTCTTTTGGGTCTGTTCTATTCTCATTATAATTTGAGTTATTTAGTTTGTGACTATTTTATGGCTGAGGATAAATTTAATTTTGATCAAGAGAATTTGAATGAGACAAAAACTTTATTCTCTAAGATCATTCCCTCTGCTGCTAAGATTATAGATAGAAAATTAGATTCTAATGGGCAACAGTATACGCCATGGAAAAAGGCAGTGCAATTCTTCTTTGATGGAATTGGCAAAGGTAACCATCTTACAGTTGATCCTCCAACAGACTCAACCAAGGCCAAATGGGTCATGGAAGATGGGCGTCTTTTTGGTCTTGTTTATAACACACTGGATAGTGAGGTGTAGGATAATACTATCCACTATAATACAATAAAGGAACTTTGAGAATTTCTTGAGTCTATCTACTCTAGTAAAGACAATTTGACATAGCTGTACGATCTTTGTCAAGCTCTTTTTCACCCCGATGGAAAGGGTAAGACATTGTCCCAGATTTATACTGAATTCAATCGAACATTTGAGCAATGGAATAGTCTTCAACTGATCACCAGTGATATTACAGCAATGCACTCACAACGAGAACAGTTGGGAGCTTTGTGCTTTCTCTCTGCCTTACCACCTGAACTGGGTACTGCTCGCCAACAAGTTTTGTCAAGTTTGAAACCTCTTACTCGTAAGAATGTATATTCTCACCTCTTCCATGTTGCTAGAGACTTGCCCTCTCACCCTATTACTTCTACAGACTCATCTGCTTTGATTGGATCTAACTCTCGAAGAGGGCGTGGTCGTACTCGAGGTGGTAGGGGATGAGGATATGATTCAGGTGGTCGTGGGTCTAATAATTTTGATGTTGGACGTGGTGCTAACAACTTAGAATGTCACTATTGCCATGAGAAAGGACATTTTAAAAGGAATTGTCCTAAGTTACTAGCTAAAAATGCCCCACAATCCCAGTTTGTGCATGTTGCCACTACCTCCACTGACCAAGAATCCAGACATACTCGAACTGTGGTTATGACGGATGAAGAATTCACTCAGTATAGCCAGTTTCAAGCCTCTCAATTATCATCTCCCACTGCCACCATGGTTCAAACAGGTAATTTTGTTGCATGTCTTTCCGATTCAAAAACCAAGTGGGCTATTGATTCCGGGGCTACTGATCATATGACGGGGGAACACAGGCATCTTGTCCTCCTTCAAGCCCTCTTATAGTTCATCTCATGTCACTTTAGCTAATGTCTGCCACTTCAGTTATTGGGAGTGGTTCTGCTACTGTCTCTCCTAAACTTTCCTTGTCTAATGTCTTGTGTCTTTCTTAATTCCCCTTTAACTTGCTATCTATCAGTCAAATAACTCGTACTTATAACTGTGGTGTTTTCTGTTTCTTTGATCATTGTGTTTTTTAGGATCTTTTGACGAAGAAGATTTTTGGTAGAAGCTATGAGTCTGGCAGTTTGTACGTGCTTGGTAACAACATTCCTCAACCAGTTGCCACAGCTGCCTTAACTCCTTCACAGCTTCATTACCACCTTGGTCACCCATCTTAAGAGTCTTTGAAGAAATTGTGTCCTAGTTTAAATTCTACTTCTAGTTTGCATTGTAAGTCATGTCAGTTTGCCAAACAGCATCGTAGTTCTTATATGTCTTGTGTCAATAACAGGGTTGCATCCCCATTTGATTTAGTTCATTCTGATATTTAGGGTCCTTGTCTTGTTACTTCTAAGATTGGTTATCGTTACTTTATTACTTTTGTGGATGATTATTCCAGAGTTACTTGGCTTTATCTTATGAAAAATCGTTTTAAAGTATTCTTTATTTTTTGTGCCTTCCATGCAAAAATTCAAAATCACTTTCATATATCCATTAAATATTTGCAAAGTGACAATGCAAAAGAATTTTTCTCTGCTCCATTCTCTACTTATTTGATGCAGCAAGGTATCCTTCACTAATCCTCTTGTCCTGCTACTCCTCAACAGAATGGATTGCTGAGAGAAAAAATCGCCACGTGATGGAAGTAGCTCGTACTCTCCTCTTTGAGATGAAAGTGCCTAAATCATTTTGGGCTGATGCTGTTTCTACAGCTTGCTTTCTTATTAACCACATGCCATCTTCCATTCTTAGTGGTCAGATTCCTTACTCTTTATTATTTCCCTCTTCTTCTTTGTTTCCCTTACCACCACGTATTTTTGGTTGTACCTGTTTTGTTCAAGATCATCGGCCCAATGTTACTAAACTTGACCCACGATCATTGAAATGTGTCTTCCTTGGATATTCTCGTTATCAAAAGGGTTATCGTTGTTATTTTCCTGACTTGAGTCATTATTTGATCTCTTCTGATGTCACTTTCTTTGAGTTCACTCCATTTTTGGGTACTTCTACTTCTTCAGAGTTTGAATATGTTCCTAATGATTATTTCCTTGTGTATTCTACTCCTCAAGACTCTCCAGACTCTTCTCCTAAAGACATGCTCCTCCCATTCACCCTCCTATTAAACATGTGTATTCTCAGAGGAACAGAGCATTGGAACCAAGCACATCACCGGCTTTAGAGTCTCTTCCACCAACTACTTCGTCACAAGATCCATGCCCTCCTTCTGATTTAGAGTTGCCTATTGCTCATAGAAAAGGTACTCGCTCTTGTACCTCTAAAGGTAATTGTGTTCCTCCCTATCCTATTGCATCTCAAGTATCTTATGCCTCCTTACCCCTTTCCTCTCAAACATTTATTACTTCTCTAGACTCTATTATTGTCTCTCACTCTCTTTCAGAGGCACTGGCTCATTCTGGCTAGCGTGCTACTATGGATGAAGAAATGTTGGCCCTTGAATAGAATCAAATGTGAGATATTATTCCTTTGCCATCTGGCAAAACTGCGATCGGTTGCAAATGGCTCTTCACTGTGAAAGTTAATCTTGATGGTTCTATTGCTCGCCTCAAAGCTCGTCTAGTTGCAAAGGGATATGCTCAGACCTATGGTGTTGATTACTCTGAAACCTTTTCCCCTGTGGCTAAAATTACTTCAGTTCGTTTGCTCATTTCCCTTACTGCTACAAATAATTGGACTCTCCATCAACTTGATGTCAAGAATACCTTTTTGCATGGAGATTTGAATGAAGAAGTTTATATGGAGCAACCACCTGGGTATGTTGCTCAGGGGGAGTGTGGGCAGGTTTGTCGGTTAAAAAAATCCTTGTATGACTTAAAACAATCCCCTCGAGCTTGGTTTGGCAGATTTAGTATAGTCGTGATGGAATTTGGGATGCATAAAAGTGATCATGATCATTCAGTGTTCTTTAAACAATTAAGGTTAGGATGTATTCTTCTTGCTGTCTATGTGGATGATATCGTAATTACAGGCAGTGATGAGGCAAGCATTGCAAAACTAAAAACTTTTCTCCAGACTAGGTTCCAAACAAAGAAGTTAGGTGCACTTCGGTACTTCTTAGGTATTGAGGTTGCTAGAAGTAAAAAAGGGATCGTTTTGTCACAGAGAAAGTATGTTCTTGACCTTTTAACTGAAACAGGTCTTTTGAATACCAAACCATGTGATACACCCATGATTCCAAATGTGAAACTTGGATTGGAAGATGGGGAGTTACTAAAAAATCTAAAGCGCTATAGGTGACTAGTAGGTAAACTCAATTACCTTACTATTATAAGACCTGATATTGCCTTCCCAGTGAGTGCAGTTAGTCAATTCATGAGTTCACTGAGGACTTCTCATTGGGATGCAATCCTACATATTTTGAAATATCTCAAGAAGTCACCAAGGCGAGGACTATTGTATCAAAATCATGGTTACCACAAGATTGAAGGATTTTCTGATGCAGATTGGGCAGGATGTCTTATAGATCAGAGGTCCACTTCAGGATATTATGTTTTCGTAGGTGGTAACCTCGTGTCTTGGAAAAGCAAGAAGCTGACAGTTGTATCTCGATCAAGTGCTGAATCTGAGTATCGAGCAATGGCTTACATTACTTCTGAACTTGTTTGGATCTCATATCTTCTTCATCAGCTTGGAGTGGAATGTCATGAGAATATGCATTTATGGTGTGATAATCGAGCAGCAATTCATATTGCTTCAAATCCGGTTTTTCATGAGAGAACAAAGCATGTTGAAGTGGACTCCCATTTTGTTAGACAAAGACTAGAAGAAGGAGTCATTAATCTCAAACATATCCAAACGGGGGATCAACTTGCTGATTTGTTCACTAAAGCTCTCCCAGGAAAACGGGTTAAAGATATTTGTAACAAGTTGGGCATGTTTGATATATATGCTCCAGCTTGAGGGGGAGTGTTAGGAGAATTAGCTTGATTTAAGTGCTGATTAGCTTGATTTAAGGATTAATGATTTGAGTGCTAATTAGCTTGATTGGAGGATTAATTGTTGGGATTGAGTTATTGTCCAAATTCGATGTCTTATTCTAATATAAATAATGGTGCTAGTTGTCCTATTGGGACATAGCCTACACATAAAAATCCTTCTTTTATTTTCTACATCCCCCAACTTCAATTTGTCCTCCTCTGTTACTCCCAGTATTTGAACTTGTGTGTTATCTCACTTGCATTTTCCTCTTCTATGTTTTTGAAGTTGACAAGAAGGGGCTAGAATTTGTGGTTGATCTTGAAGCCACTCCCCTTCCTCATCACGAATCATAATCACCTAGTTAGCTTGTCTTCTAGCTATTGTCTTCATATGGTAGTGCTTGGTGCTTCTATCACCATCTTGGATCCATCTAGCTCTTGATTTTTAATAATGTCTTGACCAATTGGTTTGATGCTTATTCACCTGTCCATTAAAATTTCTGCATTTATTTCAAAGAATCTTTCATCAACTGTTTGATTCACTTTATTCTAAAATGAGAAAAGGACATTCGAGGATTGCACCCTCTTCTACACTATTTTCTTAAGTCAAAAAAAGAAAAATATAAGAGACTGCAAGTCTATTAAGACAAATATTCAGCCAATTTACAAAATAAAAGTAATAGGAGGGGAAAAAACAGCATTTTTATTATCATAATTAGGAGATCAAAGTAAAGAAGAAAATAACATCTTCAAAGACCAACCTTTAAGCTTTTGTAACTAAGAAAACAACCTAGTATAGCTCATTCTTTAATCTTCATCCATCCTCTTTGGTATTAAAAAACTATTTAGATGTGAAATAGAAAAGACCTAAAAATGTAGCTAAAGTTTAAGAAACTCCCTCATGCACAGCTGTAAATTAAAACAAATTAATATGCAGAGAAGGCACCACCCTTATGGCAAAGGATCTATCTGCCTCCTCTAATCTTAATCCCTCCCTTTATCTCAATTGAACAATAAAGATATCATAACTAATCTATTTATTTCTTCTTTAAGGACTTTTTTGCTTACAGTGAAGCAATTAATCAACTAATTTTCACTATTAGCATGTCTATGCATTAAAAATAAAAAAGACCAAAAAAGGAAAAAAAAAAAAGATACATATTTTTTTCCTTTAGCGAAGTCTTCTCAATGTTATATCAAGATAGAAACCAGTTATACGACAATAGACTTAGTCATCTCAAGGCAATGAAAGTACTCCACTAATAATATTGAAACTCTCAACCAAGCGATTATCAATAAAGGACTAACCAAATAAAATCTATAAAGTGGCAAACAACTGAAGCAGGATCAATTAATGAAAGCATGCAATCTGATAGTAACTGGTTTAAAGCTAAACCAATATATTGGAATAAGGCTGCACAGGAAACAATGCCATTCTAGCTAGCGATTAGAGCAAATTAGTTCAAAGGTATTTATAATTTTATAAGAAATGGCATTGCACTATTAATAATTTAATGAGACATTTGGAACAAAAAAAGTTAATAGATTGGAGATACGTATATATATATATATATGTATATGGATGTTTATTGATGGAGATATTAAATCACATTGAAAAAAGAAGATCATTTATTGCTTTAAGACTTGAATGAACCACGAATCCCGATGTTGTCAAAAACACCATAATCGTTGAACACTCCACAAACCATAATTTGCATTCAAAATGTCATTAGGTTTTGACTTTGAAAACCCATAATAGATAAGATATTCAACCACGAAACAAAAACAGAGGAAAATCACAAATGCAATACAAATCAACACACTTTAATTGTTCCCGTACGGTATTAAAGAGAAAATAAAAATATAAGATTAACAAAACATTTTTTACCACAAAGAAGAAAACAAATTTTGCTTAATCAACTAAAATGGTATGTTCAAAAGAAGAAACACAATAAACAGAGAGGGGATTAGCAAAACAAATATAGATAAATCAAACATAACAGATGTAGAATAAGACCTATTAAGGCTCATGACTTTATTTAAGCTTAAAAATCCAAACGGCCCTTGTTATCCTTAACAAAGTTGTTTATGTCAAATCAACTCATAGAATCTAAAACAAACAATAATATGAGATCATTCCTTAGTCACCACAAAAGCATCTTCAACTAATAACAAAAGGGAAAAAAAATGTTAGACACAAGCATTTTGGAAACAATAAATTTGCTGATTAACTATATTACAATGTGCAACACCTTTGCATATTCCACTGTAGAAGAAGCTACATGAACCATAGTGCACAGACAATAGACTTCAGCAGGAAGCATATTTTGCTTAGGATTAGCACATTATTAAAGCACAAGAACTCATACACACACAACATTAAAATAAAGTGCAATTATACCCCCATTCCCATTCTAATAACTAAAGATGTAATGCATTCCATCAAAGAATGAAACCAGAATCAGCAAACCCAAAGTCCTAATTTCAAAGTGAACCAAGGAAGAAAATAAAAACAATATATAAACTCATAATAGAAACACGAAATGAAGTCTACAGTAAAAAAGGGCCATGGGGAATATTTCTCTATACAACCAATTATGCCCATGAAACTGCAAAAGAAAGCTTTCAGAAATTAGAAAAAAATAGGGATTCTAGATGAAACAGAACTTTATACTATATAGAAAGGAAAGAAAGAGAAATAGACACTATTACATCATATGAACACCTGCCTTCTGTGAAATGTCTTGAACAAACAATAAATTTCAGGAAGTGTTAAAAGGAAAAAACAAAATTAAAGGCAATAATATGAGATCATTCTCCTTGGCATTTTGGAAACATCTTGAACATTGCTGGTTCATTTTGGCCGGCAAGGCTACATGGTCTTTGTATGGGAAACCTAGAAGCATCTTGAATCAGTAGAAGTCTTCATTTAATGGAAAAAATTAAAACCTGAGCTGAAGTAATGGAGTTTGAATCCAACCCAACAAAGGGATTTAAAAGCATAAGCAAACTGAACCAATACCTAATCCATCTGGGCAAGTAAGATTCATCGAAACCAGGAATCCCTGAAAGCAAAACAGCCCAAATGGCAATGAAATGAAATTTCACAAATGCAGATGTATGGACATATGGAGAGAAAGAAAGTTGGAGAGGTGCCTAATGTGAAGCGAAAAAAGGAGAGGTTAAACCATTGCCGATCTTCCTAATAGTATGCACGGAGAAATGAACGCATATATAAGAAAGCCAACAAGTTTGATTTAAATAAGCAAGAGAATGTATCAAAAAATTCATTGCAGTTCCAATGCAGAATTAAGAGCACAGTACTGTAACTTCAGAAAAAGCTCATTAATTAAGGAAGAAAGTAGGTAACAACGCCACATTAATGCTGAATAACTAAAGTAAACTAGAGGATAATAGAATTTCTAACCAATTATATGTTGAAGTGTCTAGGAAGAATTAATACACATGTCAAGTATGTGCCAGCTTGTCTCCAAGATGATAATTGTAAAGGGAGTAATCAATGTAATGAGGAGAGAGGTAAGTTATTATAGATTTCAATTTAAGGAAGCAAATTAACTGGTTTGAACTACAAATGAGGAGCTAATTTTTGAAACAAAACCAGCAATTGCAAGTTCAATTAGCCAATATAAAGAGGAGAGAGGTTAGTTTTGTAGACAGTTATGAGTATGCAAAATAACCCTCTTGTAGTGTGAAATAGAGGTATGAATCACAGCTAAAATTGTTCTGCAGATTAATGCACCAGAGGGATAATATATGTGGTTGTTCCCTTATAGCATATATTGATATGGATGCATGACAACTGATACCCAATATAAGAATATGAGTAAATGAACTTGTAATATATTGACAAAATGAAGGGATGAGAGACTTTCTAAAAGAGGATAGAAATTATCTAATTTCAAGTGGGAATAGAAATAGGTTAAAACATGAGAGAATGACACATCACTAGACTTTTCAACCACGGTTTCTCGCTTAAAGTTATAACAGATGTTAGATGCAGTATATCTTATTAGTGCAATCATCAAAGCAAGTAGTGGTACCTAGAGAGAAACAAAGAGCACTATTTTGGCTAGGTCTGCAACTTAAAAACTAATTTACAATTATGACTAATCTAATATTGCCTTTAAAAACACACAAGAGATCATTACAATCATGAAAAACTATAGCTATACTTTCAAAGACATTAAATTTCATATACTTATTGACAATAACTAAAACTATCCCACTATTTGTGTAATTCTCAAATCTGATATTGAATCAAACCTTTCCCTAAGTTAGACCCTCAGTTTAAGGAATCATTGTATAAGACTTAGAACCAATGCAATAGCAATCACTGTTTTTACAATCTCTATTGGCTTTCGTCTCAGATTATTTGTCATAGGTCATCCAATATATGCCAGGTACAATCATTCATCTAGCATCGCCTACAAAGCAGTGGAGCTATGAGTAAATTTAGCAGCAAAATTGGCATAAAATTTTGTCTATCATATAAAAAGTAACTTGATTGCGTAAAATAATTTTCTGTACAAATGGCATCAACATGATATTTTGAATAAGAATTTCCTGAAAAATATTTTTTGTATATGATGTTATAATTCTGACTTTATAATGAATAAGGCCTAAAAGTTTTAAAAAAAAAAACAAAAAAAAACCATTTTTATGGCATCCTATTGTAACTTTTGTGTGTGTGTGTGTGTGTATGGGGGGGAATGGGTTTGAAGCACAGTTGCTCAAGAGTTTCACATCATGAATATACTTGAGAATGTTCAAATTGCACCAAGTTACAAAAAAGTAAGTTTCATTGCTAAAATTGATAAATTACAACAAAGGGAGAAACTTCCATCCCTCACCCCCAAACCAAAGCTCACCCATATATTAAAAAAACACAATTACTTACCTAGAATGGCATGTTTTGTTGTTGCTCCAGACCACTTAAAATAATTCTCATTGAATTGCAGAGTGCACATAGCCATTTTGTCTAGGGATGGGCATTAGGTGGGGCATTTAGGTTGGGGAAAATTTATCTTAATCCATTTGAACCCAAACTTCTCATTAGGTTAGTTTAGCCCCAGTTAGAATAATCCTTCAAACCAAGATTTTTGGGTTAAAATGGTTAAATTTCATTTGGGTGAGTTAGCTCAAGTTAAGATAAGTTAGAATTTGCTATTGAAGGTTAGGTTGGGTTGAAAGAGAAGGATCAACCTAACTAGTATGTTTAGGTCTAAACTACTCCTTCCAATTTGTTTCCTCAAAGAGCAACCATTTGAGCTGTTGCACCTACATTCTATCATATCATGAAGCATACTTATAAGAAAAATTGTTGCTATGCCTAGCAGTTTGCAACAACATCAATAAACAAAAATTTTCATTATATAAGAAAATTGGTAATGGTATGCACAAAAAATTTGTAGAATGTCATAAATGAAACTGAAAAGTTATAGCAGATATAATAACTATTAATGCTAAATTATTAGAAAGCATCAACACTCTTATAGGGCTACCCTATCATAATTTGGACATGCATTTTATACAAGTATATACTATAAATTTCTAAAATAACGGGTAACACAATGACAAATCTTTCAATACTACTGTATTAAATGATAAAATAGATAAATCAATAATAAAGGCCACAGAAAAAGAAAATTCCCAAACCTACATGTGTATATTTGTTGGGTTGCCGTGGCAACCCAACAATAAGAAGATTAAATCCTAGCCCCACCCAAATTAACTCATGTTAATCCAAAATATTATAATATATTTATTTTGCCCCACTTTAATCCAATCCAAATTTCCTTTTTGTTCAGTTTAGAATAGGTTGAACCAGTTTCATCAAATTTTTTGCCCACCCCTAATTGTGCCATCAGAGTCATCTTTCTTTCCAGTAAGAAAGGGAATAGAAGTTACAGTCTAAAGAGCAGTGTTCCAATCACTTATATTTGTTACCCTGTAGGATTTCAAATTTTGTAAACTATACTTGTGGCATTATTTCTGACCTGTACTTTTCTCATTCTGCAGGTATTTAAACACTACATATGCAGCAGTTCCAGCAATGAACAAGAAGACTGAAGGGGTGAATGATGGGTATAGATGCTTCACGAAGAATTTATCCCACTTTTCTGGAAGGAAGCCTGCAAGTGCAGATTGAATAACAGTCATGGACTCACTCAAGAGAACCATAATGATACATCATCTAAGTAAACACAAGTTCATTTTCTTTCTTATATCTTACATAAATCTACTATGCTTATAAAGCAACTGGAATATGCCTGAAACTGCTAATCTCGGATGTAATTTAGAAGAACTCAACATGCAACTTGGTTCTATAATCTAATACATGTAATTAATATCTAGGATGTCTGGGATCTTAAGACATTTATGCTCTTGGAGAACTGACAGATAAAACAAGGTTTGTGTATTGGATTTAAACTAGACATATTCAGTTCTCATCTGTTTAATCCTGATTAGTAGCCATGGCTCTTGGCCAGATACAAAGCAAGCTAAAAAAAATGGAGTTGTTGTTGTCCAAAATCATACTAAGTGTAGGTATGATCAATCAGGTTTGGAATTTGAAGAATAAGTAAAATGATATTTCAAATCTCAAACACTCAAAACTGTAGGGATTTTTCAGCAGAATGGCACTTGAAAAGGACTTTGGATCAGATTAACATGGAATATGGACTAAAGGTAACCTTTCTCTGAAAGAAAACTTATAAACTCTTGCATTGGTTTTTATATTCTTTCCTGATAGACAGAAGAAGCATCCACACACACACAAAATTGAAGATGGAAGATCGAAGAATATATGATTTACATAAGGAAATAAAAAAATTAAATGGAATTGCGTTTAAAATACAGAATGATAATCAAATTACAGATCTGTTTTTAATGATAAGATTAGGCATCACAAGGAATGCAAATTAGAAGAGCCGTCTTATCTTGGATGAGAACTCTACCTGACTAGTGGTCTACTGGTAAAAATGGTAGACAGAATTAGAAGACACACATAATTGTCAACTAGGAATCTGCTACTGACTTGGAAAAAACCAATTGAAATTGTTTTTTTCCTATTATTGCTAATGTTAGATGGACGCAGTCTATCTTATTGGTGCAATTAATCAAAGCAGGTAGTGGTACCTAGAGAGAAACAAAGAGCACTGTTTTGGCTAATGAACATCATTCAAGGCTCTAGGGTAGGCCTTGATATATAGTGGCCCAGACCATGGAAGTTGACTTGCGGAGAGGTTCTTACTTTTAGGGGAGAAGAAAATTTTTTCCTTCCCAAAGCACTCATGGGTTCATTTGCGCATGTGGACCACTTATAGACCAGCCAACGCATAACGATATAAAAAAATGGATCAATCACAACATTTTGGAAGAACAAGTTTCCCACCCTCTATGAGGAAGGAAGAATCTCTCGTTTCTTGGGTATCTTGAGATTTCTTTTGTATTTGATTTAACTTGACCATGGGAGACTCAAGTTTTGTAAAGATTCTTGGCTGGCATGAAATAAACATAACCAACTAAATTTTACTAGGGTCATTGAATTTAGGAACTCGTATAATTCAGTATGACACAATCTCCTACAATTTTTTTCGCTTAGGGTAAGTGACACCACTAATTAAAAGTGTCAAAACAAATTAGACCCGTGGAGTTGACTCATTTTATCTCATCTAAAATAAAAAATAAAATTACATTTTTGTGACCCATCTAAAAATTAATATAGGACAGTTCAACTCATTTGATAACCCTCGCATAAACGTAAAAAAAAAAATTAAAAACTAAAAAGCATAAAGGATAATTGTGGGCTTTAAAAGGATCAACCCGATCTTAGCATTGGCCAGGTGGCAATGACTAAGTGGTTTGGTCGGCCCGGCCCACCGTTCAATAAGTTGGACCTCATCCCCCAACATTTCTTTCTATTACAAACAGAACCCTTTGTTGCGGTCCCCTCTTTTAAAAAAGCGGACCAAGAACAAGACGTAAACATCTCCAGCACCCCCATGCGCAATCGCGAAACTGCCCCTGTCCTTCATTTCCCGCGCAGTGGTGTTACAAAGGAAACCAAAGGTCGAGAAAGAATGTGAGAAAATCCCTAATCAGATGACGACAACCACCATCATGATCATGATGATGAATGATGCCCTCTGCTCTCTGACGTGTAGGTCCCACGCCCCACCCCCAAGCTCTCTCTCCCCCTTCTCCTTCGCTTTAAGAATCTAACTGTCCTCCATTACCCGCAAATCAATGCCCTGGATAAAATAAAAAAGGAAATTTCAATTTAAACTTGAAAGCAAAAACAAAAAAAAAAATTGATTTTTTCGAAAAAGTTTCTAATAGAAATTTTATCATTCTTATAAAAGGACTTCTTCCACCGAAAACACCTCGTTTCTGACCTTGAGCTCACTCAGCTCAGCTCAGTCACTCACTAAAAAGATGTGCCAAGGTGGGTTTCCGCCAGTGGCGCGACCGTCTATGGTGGTTCTCTCTGTTATTCTTCTTTCCTCGCTCTTCTTCACCGCCAGTCCCGTGATTGGATGGCGGCCGTGGCCTCAGAACAGCAAAATGAACGTCTCCGATTACACCTATGGAGACTCCAAGAAATTCGAAGGGTGGTCGGAGTTTGTGAGTCTGAAATACCACATGGGTCCGGTCCTCACCACCAATATCACCGTACACACAATCTGGTACGGCAAGTGGGAGAGGGACCAGAAGAAGATCATCCGCGAGTTCATCAACTCAATCTCAGCCGTTAATGCCAAGCACCCCTCCGTCGCCGGTTGGTGGCGAACCGTACAGCTTTACACGGACCAAACCGGGGCGAACATCTCGAGATCGGTTCGGCTCGGCGAAGAGAAGAATGATCGGTTCTACTCTCACAGTAAGTCGCTGACCCGGCTCAGCATTCAATCGGTGATCAAGAGCGCCATCACTGCCAAAACGAGGCCGTTGCCGATCAACCCTCGGAATGGGCTCTACTTATTGCTCACATCCGATGACGTGTACGTTCAGGATTTCTGCACGTCGGTGTGTGGGTTCCACTACTTCACGTTCCCTTCCCTGGTTGGCTATACTCTGCCGTACGCTTGGGTGGGTAACTCGGCCAAATACTGCCCAGGGCAGTGCGCGTACCCCTTCGCCATACCGGAATACATCCCAAATAAGAAGCCCTTCAAGTCCCCAAACGGCAACGTTGGGGTGGACGGCATGATCAGCGTGATCGGGCACGAGCTGGCGGAGCTTGCGACGAACCCGTTGGCGAATGCTTGGTATGCGGGTCAGGACCCGAGTTTCCCGGTGGAGATTGCCGATCTTTGCGAGGGCATTTACGGAACCGGTGGAGGCGGGTCCTACACTGGACAAGTGATGGACGCCCAAGATGGTGCCACGTACAACATGAATGGGATCCGACGGAAGTTCCTGGTTCAGTGGGTGTGGAACCATATTCTGAATTACTGTACTGGCCCTAATGCACTGGATCAGTGAGATATTTTTTTAGCTTTTTGGCACTGTTCTGTTATATTTTGGGTAATTTTCTTTCGGGCTTTTTGTGGGTTTGTGCTTTTGTGGATGTTTGTTAAGGCATGGGAATGATTGAGTTAAAGTAGTTAAGTTTGATAATTAATGCAAATAATGTAATTTTTGTTATTATATTATATTTATAGTTTTATAAATTTTTAATTTTTATAAAATAATTTTATTTTTTAATAAAATTAAATTTAGTTTAAATTTAGAGATAAATAATAAATTATTTTAATAAAATAAAATTTTAAATATATAATTTATCTTAAAATACAGGAAACTACTATTCCTACTCAATGTATGTATAAATTTATGTGCCATTTATTGGAAGGGCAGCAGTCGGATAGATCATGGGTGTTGTTAACACGCAGGGAGAGGCGAGTAGGTGATGAGAGTAATGGAATTAAATAGGATTAGGTATATTTGTCTAAATTTTGAAATGGAAGTAGGAAATGCATTGTTCGTAACCAGTGTGGATGTTTATAGCTGTATACGCGCCGGACCATTGAATACACCGCACGCGCAACAAGCGTACAAAGTTTTGCTGGGACCCGGTTTAGGTGGCGGTTTGTCCTTCAAACAAGAGATAAAAAACAGGTCCGTGGCTCCGTGCACCGAAAATGCCAAAAGAAAAAAAAGGGCAGAGGGGTAATAATGGACTTAGAACGGTTATAATTTAAATATAAAGTTTAATATTGTGAATAGTTTATTATTAAATTATTATAAATTTAGAATATTTAAATATATTTATTAAATTTGTTAAACATATAATTCTTGTTAAAATATATTTACTAAATTTATTAAATATATAATTTAATTTATTAAATTTAATAATTAATATTATTTCAAATAAAAATTTAATAAAATTTTATTTTAAGTATAGTAAAATGATAATCAAATAAGCTAAAAATAATTTATAAGGAAGGAAAGGATTTTTACTAAAATTAATTTATTAAAAACTTAAAAAAAATATTAATATAGTGTTGATTTAGAAATAGTTAGATTTAAGACTGTAAACAAGTTTAGGTCTTAAAAAATCTTTTCTTAAAAAAATATTATTTGTAATTTTTTTTCTAAGAGAAGATTTATCTCATTTAATATTAGTATGGAAATATTTTATAAAAAGATTTTAAAAAATAAAAACTTAAAAGAATAAGTATAATTAGCAGGTTCATTAAATTTTTATTATTTGAATTATGACATTTCACAAAATTAATAAACTAAATTTTTAAATAAAAATTTATACGGTTTATTTTTTAAATATGAAGAAGTTCTAAAAGGAAAGATATAGTGTTTAAAATACTGTTAATGAATTTGATAGCAATGTTGTCTTGTCTCAAGTGAATAGTCATTAAAATCTTTTATGGAATCTTTTCAAAATCAAGTGTATATGTCTATATGTGTCCAGAGGGGAGGTTTCTTGGAATCATCAATCATGCATTGATACTTTAATCACTTTAATCAAGAATCAATTTGTAATGCTTTGGTTATCAATAAGGGCATCAAATGTAAGATGTGATAATTGATTCCATAGTTTAGTAATTATGGACTTTCAATGTCCACATGTAACATTACTTAATTTGGGAGGGTAAAATCTCATTTTGATGCAAATTACTAACTTTTTGGCTGGGTGGAAATAGGCATTGTATCTTTCCTTTGCATCATCTCTTTGTCAAGCAACTGTATCATGAAGTGTTTTTATTTTTTATGAGATTAATTCTCATTCGAAACATGTCTCAAGGTGACTTAAGACATAGTTTGTTATCCTTGTGTAAATCCCTCAAGATTAAGAAAATAGATTTATTTTTACATATTTATTTTTATATAATTTTTACTTAATAAAATTTAAATTATTGATTCAATTTGTCTAAGAACTTACATAAAAGATATGAATTTTTATGAAAATAAAAGATGTTGAAATATATATTTTTTGGTATTGGGTGTCTTGTTGCAGTTCAAATGAGATTATTTAATCCAAAAGGTGATGGATAAAATTATGTGATGTAGTATATAATTAGGTTAATTTTTTTATTAAGATGTGACAATTAATTTGTATACTATCTTCAATTCACTCATACTAAAACTAATTTTAATTAGCTATATAGACTATTTATACATATTTATTAAGATTTGATAACAAGAATTTTTTTTCTAAAAGTCTTGTTTTTTATATGAATGATGTAACTTTGATTAGATTACAAAGATAGATTAGTTAAAGTGTGCATGAACATATTTTAATCATAATAAAAGTATTAACGCATAAAGCCTGACATAGTTGATAGATAATTAAATTTTTTAAATGAATTATTTTAAGTTTAATTCAGGTTATATATATAAAAAAATTTTATTAAAAAAAATAAAATTTACTTTAACAATCTTTACGCCTTAAAAAAATTAATCTTCAACTATCACTAAGAGATATATTGAGTTTAAAAAAAAAGAATTAATTAAAATACAAACAAATCACGTTACCTGATCATAATAATATCAAAAGAAAGGAGAATCTATTTTAATCTGCCATCCAAAAAAAAAAAAAGAAAACAATGCTTAGCTATAATCATTCTTTTGAGAGCTTGTCTTAAAGTTCATTAGTGTCACCTTAATCCAATCTTGCCTCGATCAAAGGCAAAAAGGTAAATAAGATTAAAATAGTTGTTATATAAAATGCATGCTACATTTTTGTGTGTAAAATTAGTAAATCAAATATTAATTTTTCTAAAAGGTATTCACAATATAAAATAATAAGCACTTATCCAATTTTTTTATAGTGAAGAGTGATAAATTATTTAATGCATGAGTTTATTTAATTATTAATTTTAAAAATTATGAATAATTTAAGTGAGAGATAGAGATAAAATTAATATAAAAAAACTAAAGAGAAAAAGTGAGACTTGCATCTTAAATGTTTATGTAAAATAAAAAGATAAAACATATTAATTAATAAAATATTGACCTAGTGAAAGATGATTATATCCCAAAAAGAATTAGTGCAAAATATATAAATTTAAATCTTAAAAAATTCTTTGTTAAAAGACAAACATCGTTTTCAACTCTCTCTCTAAACAAAAATTAATACAATAATTATATAATAATATTTTATAAAAATAAAAAATATCAAAATTAAAAAATAAAACTCGAGAGATCCAATTCCCACAATTAAAATAATGCAACACTTACCCTACTTCTATGCAAATAAGTGAGTCTAAGGTCATTATCACTTTGCAATTGATGTATGTCTAAATGCAGTGAGCCTTCATTATGAGCAGACCACAGCCTCTGTTACAAATTGGCAAAGTTCCCAAAAAAAAGAAAAAGGAAATTACTTGAATTGAGAACTTTAACCCAAAGAAAGTGATGCTGTCATGTTGTGAATCCAAGAATTGATTTCTACAGCACAGTCATCAATTATTCTTGCTTGCCTTTACATTTTTCCAAGATTCCACACATAACAAGAAAATGACAATTTTCAATTACAAAATGCATTTTTGAAATAAAATTGAAACCTACATGCCCATTCTCATAATTGTTTCCGAAACATGTCCTTTCACTTTCTTATCTTTACCTATATTATCTCCTCGAATTAATTAATCTCAAAAAAATCAATTTCTTTTGATATAAAATAATTTAAGAACAAAAAATTTATCTTATTTTAAAATTAAAATATATTATTAAATTTAATAAAAATTTATAATAATACTTATAAATAACTTATTTCTAAAAGATTATAGCCAAGTTAAAAATCAAATCCCTACATAATTGTCAGAGTCGAAGCCCATTAATCATATATAAATTTTTTAAAATGTTAAAGTTACCTAATTTTTAATAAATTGTGTAACTTTTTAAAAAAAATTATATATACTATCAAATTAATCTCTCACAATATCATGTTATCTTTTTAGAAAAGTTTTTAAATATTTTTGGACCGATATTATCTTAAATTTCTTGAGCTTTTCAGTATCATTTATCAGCATAATAAAAGTAATTATAACACACCAAACACTTTTGTAATCTAAAAATGTGAATATTTTTCACCTTGAGGATGGCATAATTGATATTTTTTATTAACAATTAAATTTAAATATTATTTAAAATGAAAAAACTTAACTGAGTAGACAAAAATCAGGTATAGTTTAAGCTGTTCAAAGTTAATTAAATATGTATCCACAAGTTGTAATATAGCCAAAATTGATTGCAATTTAAAAAAATTGGAATAAAAGATTGGAGTTTAAGTTTAAAGAATTTTGAGTTGTTTTAAATTAAATAAAAATATTTTTTTCACTAAACAAGTTATTTATATTTAATATAAAAAGAGTTAAATTAAATAATAAATAATTTAAATTATATTACATAAAAATTATATAAAAATAAATTAATAAATAAAATTTAGTATCACAGTAAATATAGTACTTCTTTGTAAAATTACGGTAATTATTTTCACATGCCGAGCTATAAATGGCAACAAGTGGGAGGGAAGCTAATCAGGGCGGGGGGCCCACTCCTGCGCTTTCCCAAATTTACTGAGATAACTTTATTGGGATTTGTGAGGGCAAGGCTTATGATGTACGCCTCTTTTCTTTTCTGAAAATCAATTTTGAAAACGCTTTTGCAGTCGGGCTTTTTCAAAAGTGGGGCACGTTTTGCTGTGTACCGGACACAAAGGCCACACCAAGTTGCCCCTTAGAAACCCAACCAGAAAACGAAAACAGAATCCCATTGCCTCTTGGTTTTTCACACGGCAACCTCGATAGGGAGGCCAGGAGGGGATTCCGCAGCGGCAGCAGCATGGCCTCTTTTCTTGATAATGCCACATTATTACTAAAAGTGATTAGGCAAATGCTCTCTCTTCAATGAATTAGTACATGCTTAAATTATGTGGAGATTATTACACATTTTGTATATAATTGAAACGTATAAAACATGATAAGAATAATGACAAATTATGCTGAGAAAAGCAAAAATATTGAAAAAAAAACAGATCAATTTTCATTTGTTAGTCTATTTTGATTCTCTGTTTTTAAAAGATATAAAAGCATAAAAAAATAGTAAAAATAGATATAAAATTTAAAAAATGACCCATACAATATTTTAATATAAATTAAAAAAATAAATAAAAATGATTAAAATTAAAAAATCTAAATTCATATTTATACATACCCACATTGCAATAGATTTTGTGACCCCTCCAATGATAAGACTCTTGCAGATATTTTGCGCTCAGATTCAACACAATCCTTGTTGAGGTGCTGTTACTTTCCCTCATGCGTGTCCAAAGTAAGGGTGTGCGTGAAATTCGCACACACCCAAATTTGATTGACTTGTAACTTGTCCACATTTACATCAATCAGTGATAAATTGCATGTTTTTAACTCAATTCTCATCACACAAAAGCACACAGAACTTGTCAATCTAACCGATCTTAATAGATACAAACTTGACTTTTGCATGTAACTAGTTGAATTGAAATCAAAATTTTAAAAATCCAATTTCGCTCAATTTAGCCAACTTTTTACCTCAATTTGCCTACATATATCCCTATTCCAAACATGAAAGGGAAATAGGAAAAGAATTAATGGCATGTAGGATTGGGCGATCATATCATTAAATATCCAAGTAGACCCCAAAGCAAGTACTAAATTTTCTGAGTTTTGAGGCCATTGGTCACCCAATTAACGCATTTTCCGGAGCCACCCAGCTGGCTTTCACTTATTCTGATTGGCATTTGACCTGAGATTGTAACACCGGAGGTAGAGTAATAGAGTAGGTGGGATGTGGGTGCTAACATACAAACAAGTGCATGAGGAAAATAGAAGCGGTCCATTAAAATTGTCATGTTTGTTGAAATATTATAACGCATTAATCATTTGAGATTCATCAGTGGTTGAAAGCAGCGCTAGATATTGGAAAAGTGGTAGCGGCGCCTGATTCTTCGCCTTTGACCTTGGGCCCTTTCATACATATGATAATATGCAACTAGTCCCACGCTCTTTCGGCTCGCGAACTTGTCATCCAAGATTTGGATTTTCATAAGGAATGTGACCCAAAAAAAAATATAAAATAAAAAATAATATTCATAAAATATATTTATATATAAATTAAAAAGATAAATAATAAATCATTAAAATTAAAAAATGATCAAATAAAGAATTCAAATCACCTAGTATGAGTGCTAAAATAATTGTAAATAAACTCTGAGGGATTGGTATAGTGAAAGTGGGGTGAAATTTCTAACTTGCCTTGTGGCATGACATATGTTGGATTAGGGTTTAATTCTAGAGTTATTCACTTGAGGTTAGTAAAATCATTTTAATCTATATCTTAAATAGAAATTAATTTTATTTAAAAAATAAAAATAACTCGTGAAAAATAAAAAAAATTACAAATAATTTGAAGATAGCAAAGTGTGAATAAGTACACGAAGTAAAAAGAAATAAGAATGTTAAGGTAGTTGAGTAAATATTTGAGAAAAAAATAAAAAATTAAGAAGAAATGTGATGGGAGAAATTTGTTGTAACATTTATGAAAGAGAAAATACCAAAAATTCGGCTAAGTTTAGTTATATGAAAGAAATCTAATTAAAAGAGGTAGATAAAACCTAAAAAAGATACCACATAGAATTATTAAAACATTTTTTAAATGTAATTTTTAAAGACTTTGTTTTTAACAAAATTTAGTAGTCATGTTTGCTATTTTTGTTTTGTCTGTGTAAATGTAATACTTTTTATTATTAATTAAATATATATTTATTATCAAGTTTTTAAATAAATATAGTTCTCACAAAGTTTTTATCTTCTCCTTCGTAAATTAACAAAATATATTTTTTCATAATTTTTAACAATTTAAATTTCAATTTATAGAATTATTATTGTTCTTTAACATTCGTGCTGTTTTTAATAATGCTCACGTGTTGCTTGGGATTTTTTATTGTAGAGGTAGAGGAAAATTAAAGTAAAATAAACATAAATTTTTTTAAAAAATGAGATTTTTATATTAAATTATAAAAAAAATAAAAAATTTCCTATTTTTACTTAATTTTAAACAATTTAAATATCATAGAATCATTGTTATTAACATGCTCATGCATAAATTAAAATTCTCTATTATAAAGGTAAAAAAAACTTAAATTGAGATAAAAGAAATAAAATAAGAATCATAAAATAAATTATATAATATAAAAAATATTATCAAAATCACTTAAAAAAAAAAAAAGTCTAAAGCTTCAACTCGCGTGCGGATAGCTGAACTAACTTAAGAAAATATCTCCCACGTCTGTCCTTTGTTGTTTTTCGGTTTTAACACCAATGTTTTCCCACTAACTCTAGTTGTCCCTGCGTCGAGCGAGAATCCTCTTGATATTACGAGCCGTATCATATTAAATTTTATTGAGAGGGGCAACCAATTTTGCGGGGAAGCAACCGATGGGGATGGGCGTGTGTGAATATGAAATGCAGTAATTCAAATTCATTGACCGACCGGCCTACTCGGCGGCAGCGTCTAATGATGCTCGTCTTAGAATAGGTTTTCCGGAGATTCTCAAGCAGAATGGAAAAAGTAAGTGCCACTGCCACTCAATAGATTATGCAGTTTAATCAAGAAGTAAGCATCTCATATTTAATTTTTTAATTAAATCTATATATTATGCAGTTTTATATTGACATAGATCCGCTAAAATTTCTTACATTACCATTATTGACATTACTACTTTGGTACTATCATCGTTAATATCACTCTCACGGAAAATGTTGACTGTACACATTGGAAGCTTACACATTTAGTACAACCAAAAAGAAAAAATTTAATATGAGAGAAAAAAAATAAGAATATATATAGATTATGTACAAAATTTATTTATATATCTATCATTGCCTTTGCTTTGTTTTGCTCCTATTATTTAGACATTTAAGAAGGAATTGCAAAGCTAAAATCAAATTACATTATAGTTTTAATTCCTATATTATAAAATAATCAAAATAAAAAATTTAAAATTTCTACCTGATTCCAATTCTATTAGAACTTCAATATGAATCCTAATATTATACCTCAATTTTAGTTCTATTGTCCAAACAAAAATAAAGAACATCAGACTTTAGAAATTTACTCTGATTTATTATTTTCATAGTGACAAAAGGATAAATATTATGCTTTATTAACAGCGATAAAATAATTGAAATACCAATCTTTTTGAGGGTAAAAGGTAGCTCAGTCCAGCTGAGCTCATAATAGACAATGGTACTCACTCAAACAAAGCTTAAAAAATAAGTCTACAAACGAGTTTATTCAAATTTTACTTTTTAAAATTACTTCGAAACTACATTCGTCCAAACAAATTTTATAGCTTCTTTATTTTTCAAAATTATTTTAAATCTTCTTTTGTAAAACTGTTTTTAAAATAAAAAACTAAAAAAAAAAAAAAACAGCTCTATACTTGTCGATCAGTTCTTTTAATTTATAAATTAAATTTAAAAAATTTCACTTAAAACATTTAAACCATTAAAATAACATATTACACATCTTAAATTCAATTTTATAAAGTTTTTGTGAATCATTTTTAGTAAAAACAACATTTCTCTTTTTTTTTTTTAAAAAAAAAAATCTTATTTGACAGTTACGCAAACACCCCACCTGCAACCATTGATTCTGGCTACAGTGAATGAAGTAACTTTTTATATAAAAGTTATAGTGTGTAGCAAAAAATATATATATATATACATAAATACAGAATTGAGGAAGAAAAAAATTAGTAAAAAAGATTAAAATCTACATATTTAAATGAAGAAAGATAAAGAAAAAATCATTAAAATTTACAAAAAAATAAAAGTTACATAATCCAATTCCAACAAATGAAAAGAGAAGGCTATTTGGACAAAAGATGGCACAAGTAGTTCATGATGCATTCATACTTATATTTCTGTTATCATAAATTTCTTTAGCTATGTTTCAAGTGACATCAATTGCCACCCAACAATAAATGAACCCAAAAATATTATATGAAAGAAAGGTAACCAAGAAAGAAAGGAAGATGCCTCTCTTTTATCACCGCCTTTCTCCAATTTTGGTGTGACAGAATAATAGAACGGAAACGTCATGACAAATTCAACTAGAAATAAACCATACGTTAAAGATGCACACCAACCGTATAGGAAAAACAGTTTTCCTAATATAAGTACATGAACAAGATCAATTGAGAAGGCCATGTCTGTAACTCGAAAACTACTTTACAAGTATGACTTATCTAATATTGCCTTTAAAAACACACCAGATCATTTACAATCTTGAACAACTATAGCTATACTTTCAGAAATATTAAGTTTCATATACTTCCAAACAATAACTAAAACTATCCGTCCATTTGTGTAATTCTCAAATCCAATATTGAATCAAACCCTTCCTTAAGTTAGACCCTTAGTTTAAGGAATCATTGTATAAGCCTTAGAACCAATGCAATAGCAATCACTGTTTTTACCATGTCTGTTGGCTTTTGCCTCAGATTATCAGCCATAGGTCATTTAATTTATGCCAAGTACAATCATTCATCTAGCATTGTCTACAAAGCAGGGGAGTTATGAGAAAATTTAGCTGCAAAAAGGCATAAGGTTTTGTCTGTCAGACAGGAAGTAACTTGACGGTGTAAAATAATTTTCTGTACAAATAGCATCAACAGGAAATTTAACTAAGAATTTTCCTGGAAAATATTTTCTGTAAATGATGTTATAATCTCTGACGTTATGATGACTAAGGCCTAAAAGTAATAGAACATTTTAATGACATCGTATTGTAACTTTTTGGGAAAGGGGGGGGGGGGTGTGGTTTGTGGGGAATGGATTTGAAGCACAGTTGCTCGAGAGTTTCACATCATGAATATTCAAATACAACCAAGTTACAATCAAAGTAACTTTCATTGCTAAAATTTGATAAATTACAACAAAGGGAGAAACTTCCATACCTCAATCCCCCCAAACCAAAGCTCACCCGCATATAAAAAAAAAAAAAAACACAATTATTTAGCTAGGATGGCATGTTAGGTTGTTGCTTGAGATCACCTAAAATAATTCTCACTGAATTGCGGAGTGCACATAGGCATTTTGTTATTGGAGTCATCTTTCTTTCCAGTAAGAAAGGCAACAGAAGCAAATTACAGTCTAAAGAGCATTGTTCCGATCACCATGTTTATTACCCTGTAGGACTTCAAATTTTCTAAACTCTACGAGTGGCCTTATTTCTGACCTGTAATTTTCTCATTCTGCTGGTATTTAAACACTCCATATGCAACTGTTCCAGCAACGAACAAGGCAACTGTAGGGGTGAATGATGGGTATAGATACTTCACAAAGAATTTATCCCACTCTTCTGGAAGGAAGCCTGCAAGTACAGATTAAATAACTGTCATGCACTCACTCAAGAGAACCATAATGACACATCATCTAAATAAACACAAGTTCCTTTTCTTTCTTATATCTTATATAAATCTGCTGTGCTTATAAAGCAACTGGTGCTCATCTCTGATGTAATGTAGAACAACTCAACATGCAACTTGGTTCTATAATCTAATCCATGTAATTAACATCTAGGATGTCTGGAATCTTAAGACATTTATGCTCTTGGAGAACTGAATGATAAACAGGGTTTATGTATTGGATTTAAACCAGATATATCCAGTTCTCATCTGTTTAATCCTGATTAGTAGCCATGGCTTTTGGCCAGATACAAAGCAAGCTAAGAGAAAATGAAGTTGTTGTTGTTGTCCAGAATCATACTCAGTATGGGTATGATCAATCAGGTTTTGAAATTGAAGAATCAATAAAATGATATTTCAAATCTCAAACACTCAAACTGAAGGGATTTTTCAGCGGAATGGCCGTTGAAAAGGAATTTGGATCAGTTTAACATGGACTATGAACTAAAGGTAACCTTCCTCTGAAAGAAAACTTATAAACTCTTTCCATTAATTGCATTACTTTCTATATTCTTTGCTGATAGACAGATGCATACACACACACACAAAGTTGAAGATTGAAGATCGAAGAATATATGATTTACTTAACATAAGGAAATAAAAAAAAAAATGGAATTGCATTTAAAAGACAGAATGGTAATCAAATTAAAGATCTGTTTTTAATGATATGATTGTGTATCATTAGGAAAGCAAATTAGAAGAGACATCTTCTCTTGGCTGAGAACTCTACCTAACTAGTGGTCTATTGGTAAATATGGTAGACAGAATTAGAAGACACACACAATTGTCAACTAGGATTCTGCTACTGACTGGGAACTACCAATTGAAAGAAAGATACTAATTCTAAAGTACTATATCATATTTCCAGCCAAATCTCAACTGAATAACTACTATACTACTAATATCCAAAAACACGAAAAAGGCGCAGCAAACATAGGTTGGCTTTGTTGGCAAAGGAGAATGAGTTTTGGCTTTGCTGGTTAATGTTCGATTCCCCCTGGCTGATGTGAGGGCCATGTTGGTAAGCAATCTGTAAGAACCCCTGTAAGTGCCCTTTAGACCTGAGAACATGCCCTTACCTTCGTAGAGCACCAGAACCAAACCCACTTAAACTTTATACTATCAAAAAAAAAAAAAAAAAAAAGGGCCCAATTCTTTAAAACTTCAACCAAATTATCCAGGGTTCTTACTTAGAGACTTCCCCATATTGTACAACTGTTTCAAACCAAAACAACTTAACATCCAAATCTCATTGGAAGTAAAATTCTACAACGTAAACAAAAAACCCACCAAACAAATAAGTTTAACTCAAACAAGAAATTAAAAAACAACTATTCAGTCACATATCTCCAAATCGGGGAAAGAATAAAGAAAACACACTGCCATTAGAAAACCTCAAGATAACGAATTTTAGGCACTACAAGAAAATGTTTATAGAAAGATATTTATACGCACCCGATGCCGCAAGAACAATGCCCTCTGCAAGAATGATGGCGCCAAAACCCAACCACGCAAGGAGAAAAGCGCTCTCATTTTTGCCCTGCTCCTTGGCTTGACCCTCATCTTTTTCCGAAACAAATGCGGGTTTTTCAACAGGGGACCGGCGGATTATGGAGGCCCTTTCCCTTTTACCTCTCTGTTTCCTTTTACCAGTAGCAGTTGCATTGCCAATAGTTTTACCCGAATTCGATGACGATAAGGGTGATGAAGATGATGACCCGAACCCTACCCCGGGTGAGGTGGTTTTCTTCGGTGGAGCTGAAGCTGGTGCTGGATCTTCCGAATTTGTTGTGGGTTTTGGAAATTCAGAGGATTTTTGGGATCTGACAGTGAGGCTGGGTTGGGTGGAAGAGAAGAAGAGCGAAGTGTGTTGAAAATAATAGGCTCTGTTGGTGAAGGAAGATAGGAAGTGGGTTTGCAGCGCCATTTTCAGTTTAGTTTGTTAGTGGGGGGATTTGTGGTTGAAACTCAGCGTGCATTTCCGATAATGTCAGGGACCGCCCCACTATGGTTCGTACTTTGCTTTTAAACGTTTATGATAAAAATAATTGAATAGCACAGAATATTAAGAAATATAATTGATATGATTAATTCATGAAAATATTGTAATAAATTAAATGGGTTAAATCTTCTTCTATCTTTTGAGAGGTGACTTTTTTTTTTTTTTATAATAGTTTAATACAATGTATTCATAGAGCGTTGAATGAAGGATTTTATAATTATAATATATATTCTCTTTTTTGTGATAATAAGATTTTCCTTTATATTTATGAGGTTTCTAAATAATCTCTCATTCAGCTAATTTTGAAGAAATATGTGTTTGCCTATTTCTTTTGCTGACTGTTCTATATATATTCTTTTTCTACATTGACTTAAAATCTATATGATATGAGGTGACAAATTGTTGGAGCTTGGGTGCATGGCCTTGAATGTGAAAACTTTTGATTTGGTGTTTCCCCCATCATTATCTAACTCCTAAAGTATGCTTAACTAATTCACTCTTTTTTGTTAATTTTATGTTATTTGTAGAAATTTGACTCTTTGATAAATTTAAATGAAAATGATAAATATAATAAATAAATAAAAAAAAGCTATGAGGACAATTTTTATCATGATAGTTGTGCATTTGCTCTTATGACAGACATTGTTTTTGAGTTATTGGAAGTGTTTTTAGTAATAATAGAGGTTGATGCTAATATCATAGTAATTTGAGATCATGGAGACGCACTTAATTCTCAGTAGGTTACCCCAAATGCATAAAGATGTTAAGAACCAAAGGCTTTATTGGGGGTAGTTTTAGAAGCTTTTACTATTAATTTTCATTTTTTTTGGGTATATAATTCAAATTTAAAAAAAATAAAAAAATAAAGAATCGAACCACTTTAACTATTCCCAAAGAGACAATTTTCATCTTCTGACTTTGTATCATAACATGTTACTGTATTATACGCCAAAATTGATAAATTTATTATTGATGTTCTACGGGTGGACTTGTTAGGAAGTCCAATCATCAGGCTAGCTCACATAGAAATAATAAGATAATATTAGTTGTATATAAAATTAATATATAATGTAAGTATAATATAATACATTTTTTTAGATGAGAGAAAAAGTGGAAAAGAAGAGTATGAAAGATTGTACTAATTTATATTATCTCAATTTATAAAAATATCAACACCCATTGATATGTCTTGGAGTAACCTAAGCTATTGGTCTAGCTGTTCTATCCAGTACTTGATGAGGAATTGAGGAAGAAGAAAGTGGATTCTTGGTGCAAAGCTGTTATTAGAACTTTTGAGTTGACTGTTCTTTCTCTTTGATAGTTTCTTCTCAGTTTTGCCAATTATGCTTTAGTTTCTTCCTGTCTTCCTTTTCTTATTACTTTAGAGAATTGTTATATGATTGCATTTTTAGTTCTTTTTGTAGATTTTTGTGAATGACTGTAGCTAGAATTAGAAGCTAAAATGAAGTAAATAATATTGTTAATAAATGTTATGTCATGAAGGATATAAAAAATTGAGCTTTGATTTTTTTTCCCCTTTGCATTTTGGGAATAAATGGAAAAAAGCTACATAAGAAAGATGGTAAAAAGGGATAAATTTAAAATGAAAGACAAAGCCAAGCAATAAAGTACAATTTTGTGATATATATATATATATATATATATTGTTCCGTACAATTGCTTTCGGCGAAACATCAAATAAACACATTCGTTGACACCAAATTGAGATCAACTAAGTAAAATAACTTATACATTATGCAGCGAATTATGACTACCCTTCAAATGAGGCACAAGGAAGTATCTAAAACTCACTATGAAAAACTATTTTATAATATCAATTGATCTGCCCCCAGTAGAATTTTAAAATGATAAAATAAAAATATTTTTTAATTATCTCAAATTTTTGACTTTTTTATTTCTAATTTTGATTAACCTCATTGATAATTCTTTCTTTTTTAAAAAAATTTAAATATTAACATAATTTTTAATATGAGTTATTTTAGATTTCGAACAAATTTAGGTATTTGCAGCATGCCACAGTAGAAACATACGAGAGACTGTCTTGATGTTTCTCCCATCCTCTTGTATCACTAAGTTTGCTAGAAGTGGTGGAGTGAAGTCTATAGCTATGTAGATTCTCACATATTTTCCCCTTATTCTCTCCTCTGTATTAGCATAAATTTTTATGCTTCTTCCTATCCTATCTCCAATTTTCTTCAATATTCTTGTATCATAATATTTAACAGGAATTTTTGGCAATCTAACCCATATCGCCACCAACTCTATAGATGATGAAGATAGATCGAAATTTATCTCCCACTCCTACACAATGAGATAATGATCTAGAATTATCCATGGTCCTTCACTTAGCGCAAACTCCATGTCAATTATGCTTGTGAATTTGACAAAGTGAAGGTAATGCTCCACATCTATCAACATGATTTCGCCCAGCTTCACCCACATCTATTGAAGCATTCTTTCCAAGTACTTGTATCCGACTGTTCTTCCTAGCAAGTGCACTATAAGCATTCTTGACCAAGGTTCTTGCTCTTTGATCTTCAATACTTTCAAGATTGGTCTTAGACATCCCCTTTCCCAATTTCATCCACAATCTCTATGCCCTCCATTCTTTCCTCTTCATCGTCCTCTTCCTTTCGTTCTTCTTCGTCCGTGTTCTCACCTTCTCTATTCCCCTCCCCCTCCGCCTCCACCCCCCAAAAAAATCACATGTTCTTGTAGGAGGTTCTATTGTGTTGTGCTTCGTTCTCCTCTTGTGGTCCTATATCCGCATGATCATACACCCTTGGTGTTTTAGCAAGCTTGTCAAAATCAATTTGCCCTCTCTTGAACTTCTTCCTTCTTTGAGAATGAAGACCATTCTCTTCTTTTGCACTATTGTCATCAGCTTGTTCCATTGTTGCTTTCGTCCCATCAGGACACAACAATAGTTGTCTTCTAAATCATTGATAGACATTTACTATTTTCTTCTTGAAGTAGTTCTTGGAGAGAATCTTGGCGCATTTTCTCACCCACCAATTAATACTTCAAAATTATGAAGATTCTAAATAATCATATAATATACTAAGAGAGAGTTTTACAAAATGTAAGATTGTCACTTGTCTGATGCTAATTCTATGCCATGTGTCCTGTTCATGCCTATTTATAATCTAGGTTCAATGGGTTATAGAACTTAGTTTCCCTCCTCCCGTATTCAGTCCCCATTTTAGGGTTCCCACGGTGTAACTAAAATCTTCCACAACCCAACCCCTCATCTTCAAGCCTTTGCCTCCTCCTTCACCGTCTTCAGTCAACAGTTTCGGATTCCCACCGTCCAAACAAACCTTGATTACCCAATAGCCTCCTCTTTCACCACAAATTCTCCGCTGTACCCCTCATAGATTTTTTGATGCGCCGCATTGAGGTGAGATTATTACTTGGCCATCCTTTCTATGATGAGTTCGTTCACCATAAATATGTATCATGCCTCATATTTTGATTTATTTGATTTGATTGTAATATAACTAGCGAGCGCCTCCTCCTTCTCCAAATTCTACACTGCCTTACCTCATTCAGTGTTGCCTTCTTCGAGTTGAGGCAAGATTTCATGAATTGAGTTTACTATTGTATTTCACACAAGTTGTATTCCACTATTTATGGGTTCACTATTGGCATTATTTCTTGCTTGATTGAGATTTGTTCATTGCTTGGCCGCTATGTGGTTCGCTTGTCAATTTCGAATTGTCTCCTATTTGTTTTTTGCTTTTAATTTTTTTCACATATTTGCTGAAATTTCATGAAACCTGATTTTGTACTTTGCATGTGATGGGTATTGGCATTATTTTTCATTTGTTTGCTGTGTGTTTGGTTGGTCAATCTTGATTTGTCTCCAATCTGTCATGTGTATTGACTTTATTGTGATGCCCTCTTCCTTGTCCATTATTTGTACAGATTTATGTTTGCATATATTATTTGTTTCTTGTGAATGTCTCCTAACTTAAATTATCTGGTTGTATAATGTAATGCTAGCTAGTTGACCTTTGATTACTCCCTATTGTATACATGGCTATCCTTGCTGCTTAGATGAAGTGCTAGTGGCCTAAGCCCTTGGTATACTTAAGAGTGATCACATTGGTCAAAGCAAGTGACTAGGGAAAAAGAGAGTCAAATTATGGATTTCAAGAACTCCATTTTGCCATGACCACTCCAATTATTTCAGCACCCTCAATTACACGTAGCTTAATAAGATATTTGTTTTGAGTATACATATACATAAAATATCACAAGAGAGTCAAATTATGGACTTCAAGAACTCCATTTCTAATTTGTACCAATAAATTTAAGAGGCCCCGACATTATGTGACAAATTATTTTGCTAATTTAATCACTGACATCCAGAAACAATTCACACCCATTACCTAATTTTATACCTAACGATTGAAATAAGTTTATAATTTAGCACAATCATAATGATTAATTGAATATATACATTTCTTTAAAATTAAATTTACGTAATATAAAAATCATTCATAAAATATAATCAACCCAATTAGTGAGTAATTGAGTATATAAATTTATTTACTCTAAATTTACCTAATATAAAAATAATTCATTAATGTATTAAATTAATTAATTAATCACTTCCAAAATTGATGCATGTTAATATGCAATGTATTCGATTGGAATACGAATTGACATATAATAATAGATAAATACAATCTACAGGATTAGCATCACATTTTATATGTATTTGGCATGATTGGTGAACTATAAGAAGCAAGTTAACGACACAATTTTGTGAAACTTTTGTTTATTTCTATTTTGGAGCCATTTACATAAGGTTATTGATTAGTTTATTCATTGAAATGGGAATGCTAACATAACATAAGGTTAATTGATCTGTCAATAACTGAGCCACCAGCATTATATAAGTAACATATCCTACAAAATTATTCCATATTAAATGGCATGTCCACGTTGATTATGGAATATATAATAATCATTTTATTGTCATACAATAATTAAAAATGTTAATTTAAAATTGTCTGTCATTTATCTTTGAATGTGCCTACCTATTGCACTAACAATGTTTATATTGTATATAGTAGTACTATCACTATATCAATATGGACCTATTTCTAATCAACCAAATTATATCAGTGTAATTAACATATACAGTTTTACTAACTGTGTAACAAAATAAAATAAATTGTCATGCTGCTTAATTAATAGTATACTATATATTGCTCTTGGTTATTTTTGTGTAATTGCGTATATGCATTTACAAGTCTCCATTTCATCCATGCATGCCTTGTGGTGACCTTTTTATTTATTTTAATTTACTTGTTATATTTTTGAAAATTAACAATGGGTGATTTTATAAAATCATAATATGAATAAAAATATTTATTACATTGTCATTATAAAATAATGGTTTCTTGTCATGATTTTTCGTGAATGATGCATTTATTTGGTTCAATCTGTTTAGTTAAAATTAGGTTAATATATTTATTTATTAGTTTATTTGACATTTCGCATGAATTTGGGATATAAATTAGCTTTCAATTTGGGTAATTATTAATACAGTTTTTAGTTCTCATATCTTTTAATATTCATAAAATATTATAGTCCATTCACCGTTCAAATAATTTATATTATAATATAAACATGATTTATGCTCTATTTGGTTACTTCCGATTGAGGTCCATTGATTGGTATATCAATATCCAAACTTTTGGTGTAATATTTATTATTAATCTCTCATTATATTTTAATTTTCGGTTATCATAAATTAAATTATTTTGACAATCACTTCCATTTAGAATCAATTCCTATTATTATTAGAATATTATATTGGTTAATTTTGTCAAGTTTATAAAAATTATGTATAAATCGACTAACATCAAAATGAAAGTTTGCGTACGAATCCATCATATCTTGTGCTAATCTGTTTTAATGCAATTAATCAAAATATAACTGTGTGTAATTGACATCATATTTCAAAAATACTTACAGTTTGTATGTAGTATTTTCATTTGATATTTCCTTAACCAGAATATGATTTTGGTTTTTATTTCTTAATTTCCAATCATGTCAAATTGGAAATCAAATTTATTGTAATTTGTATATTCATTAACTAAAGATAAACTTTGTCATGAATGATATAATTAAGAAATTGGTTATGTGTTTCTACAATCATCCTACAGCTAAATTATTAATATATTGCTATATTACCATATTTAAATTATTACTATGTCACTATATTACAATATATAATCATATAATATATAATATACTGATACTAATTTATATGCTTGATATTGTGCACATGTTATAAATAAGATATAATGTATAATATTAATATATAACAAATGGTCACGTATGGAAGTTAGAAATGGGCTCATGTGATATTTATTTTTATATAATTAATTATTCAAATTTGAGTCAAAGTTAAATAAAACTTTTGCGGACATGTGATTTCTTGATTTCCATCAATTTACTGCATTTAGGATACTATCAATGTTTGTTGCTATTACTGAAATTGAATCACCTATCATTGCACATACATCACAACCATATTACAGAATGTGGAGAGAGGCAGAGAGGTCAATAAGTATATGCATCTCTCCCCCACCATTTATATATCACTTTATCATGATCTCTCCTGCTCTTTCCATTGGCTGCATCATATAATCTACTTAGTCTATCGAATCGTGGCAGAAGCAGTAAGTTCATGTGTATATTCTTAGAGGACTCTTAATGTTCCTTCCAATCTTCTCACAATGTCACTATGTTTTGCTCTATCTATCTATGACACTCATTTTGACCTCTTACATTGTTGCTACCCTCTTAGTAACAATTTATATTGATTACAATCTTACCACTAATAAGATTTCTTTGGTTTCACAGGTGTGATTTATCCTAACGTTATATAAATAGTTAATAATATTTTTATATATTGACGACATGTTACACAATCTAATATGGACTCTACATATATATTTAGGGTGTTCAGATTTATTTGAACATGTTTTAGATGATTAAAAAATAATTTTTTGATTTTAATGTTATATATTGTTGTTGATTTAGTTTTATGAATCATATTGTTGTCACATATGGTGGATGTTATATATTGCCTCATCTATTTAGTTGCTTTGTATGATACAACGTTATTGTCATTATATTCCACACTTTCTCCATTAATTCTTATGTATGGATTGATTTCTCAAGCACTATTTTGGTCACTTCAAATAATATGTTCTATTGTGTGAACCAATTTATATTGGTTGATTTGAAAAATATCATATGTTGAAACCATTATTGACATATGTTATGATTTTTATTTTGACATCTTTGATTAAATTGAACATTTATATCAAGGAAAAGTTTGTATATTTATCTATACATATGATATTCTATATATATATATATATATATATTATAAGTGTGTAAATAGGATATTACTGATAGATGGTAATTTTGTATCTATATATATAAGTTCGTTGTCTAATATTATCATACTTTATGCTAAACCTTATATAATGAAATTTTTTTTATTCAATTATTTGTTGCAGCAATACATAATTTCTATGTCTTATTGTTTGTAATTGTTTCGAGGAGATTTCTCCATTCATATTTAATCTTCTAATTTTTTTTAATTCAGCATTTTCATTACTCCATTTATTATGTCATTATGTGTGTAAATCAATTTATAATTGTTGATTTAAATTGTTTCATATATCAGAACCAATATTGACATGTGTTATGCTTTATCCTTTCTCATCTTTCATTTACTTGAATATTTATATCAACTTAAGGTTTGTAATTTTGTCTACCAACATCATATTTTATGTCTATCGATTAGACGTGTGTCAATAGTATGTTATTGACAGATTGACATCTTCTATTTATATGTATAAATTTGTTGTCTATTTGCACACATATGGTTCAGGTGTGTTTCTCTAAAATTTTTGATAATTGACTAATATTTTATCCTGTAAATATTATTATACTTTGTGCTCAACCTTATATTATCAATTTCTTTGTTATTCTATTGTTTGTTTTAACATTTCACATTAGCTATTGATTATTGTATGTGATTGATTCAGCAAGATTTGTTCATTTTTACTAATGAACAGGTACTTATTTGTTTAGTTTCTACAATATCTATACAATTTGCAACTCTAATTGATGTTATTGTGTATTTCATAACCATATTGTAGATTTGGTAGATAATTTTTTTGATAGATTTCTAAACTTATTCATATGTAATTGTGTCTTATAAAATAGTAATATCTTGTCGGTGATGTTTGAGCTATTTTGTGATGTTTGTACTGTCTCATACTAAATTGTATTATTATGTGAATGTTGTCAAGTTATTTTATGTTGTTGTGTGGTATTATATATTTATAAATGCATTATATCTTTATATGGGGTAATATAAATTTATAAATATTTAATTAAGTTTTGTGATATATACAAAGCAATGTGTATTTATTATTTTGACATTTATACAATGTTTGTATTTGTCTATGTTCAATATTGCATATATGTATATATACAACAATTTTGTTGTTCAATAATGCATGCTATATAATGGCATCGTTCAATGTATTCACTTGCCTTAAAATAATGAGTCGTGGATTGCTTATCACGAATCAAGAAGATCTGTTCAATGAACTTGTTGAATTTTTCTATCTTGATATTCTATGCAATAGATGGATCAAAGCTTTTTCTAAAAAAGGATAATACTTGCACCAAGACTAGACCATGTTCAATTGCTTAATGAACACTTGATGTCCTAATACCAGGTGATGACAAGAACTATTTGAGTTCAAATAGTATTTGTAAAGAGGATGCTAGTGTGGACAATGAACTTAACACTTATTCACCCAATATTTTAAACACGTTTACATGTTTGGGGCTACTAAATCATAAGTCAACTTTCAAATCAGGATTTCTTGTTATGTTACTTCAAAACATTGGTAAGTCAAATGGATTATGTAATGGAACCAGATTGAGAATAACAAAGCTCAGTAATCATGTAATTGAGGCAAAGGTGCTCTCGAGTAGCAATGTTGGTCAAGTTGTACTCATCCTTTGCATGACAATGATTCCATCTAATCACAAATTCTTGTTAAGTGGCAACAAAGATAGTTCTCTCTTACTGTTTGCTTTGTTATGACCATTGATGAGAGTAAGGGTAAAACATTGTCTCACATTGGATTGAATCTCTCAAAACTCATCTTCGGTCATGAGCAACTAGGGGTGGGCATTGGGTGGGGCGGTTTAGGTTGGGGCAAAATTCTCTCAATCCAGTTGAGCCCAATCTCTTATTAAGTTAGCCCAACCCCAGTCAAAAAATTCTTCAAACCAACATTCTTGGGTTGGAATGGTTCGGTTTCACTTGGGTGGGTTAGTTTGGGTTAGGATGAGGATGAACAAACATGAAACGAGCGGTGAAATAGGGATGAGGTTCGATTGATTATTGAGGACCCAAAGTATCGAAATATGATGATTAGACAAGAGATTAGCCAAAATGAGAAGAGGCGAGTCAAAACAAGGTGGGAGGTGGTAAGAGATTAGCGTTGACTGTTGAAAACGACGAGACAACGAACAAGACTTGTAGCTCGTGAGAAAGGGAGTCGAGGGACCGAAGGTTCGAGATAAGGGAGGAAGGAGTGGTGTTGGTTTGCTGAAGTTGAGCTGCCTATTGCCTACTTGTGCTTACAGAAGTTTTAAGTAGGGGTGGATATTAGGTGGGGCAGTTTGGGTTGAGGCAAAATTTTTTCAATCTGTTTGAATCCAATCCCTCATTTACTTAGTCCAACCCCAGCCAAAATGATCCTTCAAACTAAGATTTTTGGGCTAGAATAACTCAGTTTCATTTGGGTGGGTTAGTTTGGGTTAGGATGGGCAGAAGAATGAAGGCTTGGGGATGGCCGGACGTGAGGCGAGCGGGGGCGAGTCAGCAAGGTTCAGTCGACTATTGAGGACTCAAAGTCTCGAAGTGTGATGACTAGACAAGAAAGGGACTGAGATGGCTCAAACGAGGTAGGGTGGTCAGCATCGACTGTCAGAGACGATAAGACAACGGACGAAACTCATCGCTCGCGAGAGAGGGAGTTGAGGGACAAGAGAGGACCGAGAAGTGGCATTGGAGTTGTAGAGCTACTTAAGAAAGATTTAGGGTCAGCTACGAAACAACATCATTTTGTAGTAGTAGAAAAAAAAATATATGTATATATGTAATTTTTGTTGAGTTGCCACAGCAATCCAATGGAGAGAGCAAAAATTCACCCTTATCTAATTTATCCCATCTTAAATTAAAATATTATATTATATTTATTTTACCCCATCTTAACCTAGGTTAAAATGGTTTGACCCAAACCGATGCCCACCCCTAGTTTTAGGGCAAGCTAGAAAATAACATCATTTTGCAAAACGACGCTATTTTATAATATCAAAATTCAGAATATATATATAGCATAAGAATTGAAAATATATATATATATATGTAAATTTTGTTGGGTACCCGCGGCAACCCAATGGAGAAGGGACCAAAATCCAGCCCCACCCAATTTATCCCATCTTAAGCCAAAATATTACATAATATTTATTTTACCCCATTTCAACCCGGTCCAAAATTTTTTTTTAACGGTTTGGGGCGGGTTGAAACGGTTTGACCCGGTCCAATGCCCACCCCTATGAGCAACTATATGTTGCTATTTTTAGAGTGAGATCCAAGCAAGGTCTAAAAGGTATTGAGTCTTGATGATGATGAAACAGTTTCAAATATAACAACCAATGTTGTCTTTAAGGAAGTTTTTCAACAATTGTATTAATATAGGTATGCTATTTTATTTATTTGTACTTTTTCATATTCAACCTACTATATTAACATCTTTATTACATATTAAATACTTTCTTATGACAATTATTCTGTTGCTTCAAGTTAAGTAGCATATAGGTAGACATCAGTGATAAATGTTCAATCCAAGCAGTTGATAATCTTATCATTATCTTTGTACATTGTAGCTATAATATACAATGTTTGTTATATGGATACCATTTTGTATATAATAATCCATTAGCAATTTGATATATTTGTTTCAATATGGCATTTATTATTGATGACTTATAATGTTATCTTTATTTAATGTTTAACCTATAGTTACATTTATTTATTTGACTAAAATGCACAGAACTCCCCTGAACTTTAGGTCAATTTTATAAAACACTCTTAAACTTTAAAAATTTTCAAATAGCTTTTTTGAACTATGAAAATTTTTTAAATAACCCATTTTGTCAAATTTTCTATTAAAATTTTAAAAAATAACAAAAATGACCCCTGTGAACAGTAAAGTTCTGGAGTCTTCCTCCTTCAATATCAAGATGTACAAGAAAGGGGGCTATGGTAGGTAGGATGATTACCAACCTGATTTTTGGTGAGTTTGCAATCTTAGTTTACTTCTCATTCATCACCAAATCACTCAGTTAATGTATATTCCACTCTTAGTTTCTTCCATTTTGCTGTTTATTTGTATATTCTAATTTTAATGGTTTAGGTCTTCTTTTGCATTTATGGTAAATTTTAAAAATTTATGTGCGTTTTAAGGGTATTTTAATCTTTTTATTAGGTCAAATTAGAGTTTGACTAAAACGCATCCAAATTTTGGCATTAAACTTGACGAAAAGGGTTGTTTTAAAAACTTTTTATAGTTTAAGAGGGTCATTTGAAAACTTTTAAAGTTCAGAAAGATTTTTTAAAATCAATTTAAAATTCAGAAAAATTTTGTGTATTTTAATCTATTTATTTTTTTGATTGTGTATAAACTATTATAGTCAAGACAATGATACTTGTAATAACACTTGTAGTTTTACTAATTGAAATATTTGCTAATGTTTAGTCTGACACGTATTAATATTGGGTGAATTTTTTATTTATTGTTTATATTTTATTATTATATATATATATTTAATTATCACACATAGAGTGCATAACTTTTGTGAAAGAGAAACTTAAAGAGATAGTTAACCTTTTTCATATAGAATTGATGACAAGACAAATTTTTCCCTTTTTGGGATGCTAGAGAAGTAAGATATTAATATCCTATCTCTTTTACAATATTTTTTTATTTAATCACATATATATTTGCTATGTCGTCTAAAAGAGTATAAATGAATATACAATAAGTATTATAAAAAAATAAAATAATAAAAATAATTTTTTTTTGGTTGAAAGTTAGGATATTTTTTGTCTGATAATTGGAGATTAATTTTTTTTAAAGTAGAAAGATTATTAAAGTGAGTATGACATCTTCTGATAATTTTTTTTTTTACATATGATCTGAATTGAACTTAGAATATCATATTTAAAAAATTTAATTATTTATTATTATTAATAAAATAAATTCCTTTTTATCATACAAAAGTTATCTTTTAATATGTAAAAAATATATTATTAAATTTTACTAATTCAAAAGCTCAACACATAACTCACATCATATTATGTTTGCCATGCCTTACCTGAAAAAAAAAAAAAGCCAATTTCCTGCACCTCAGGCCCATTGGTTTTGAACTGATAGCCATTTAGCTTAGGTGTTTGCTCTTGACCCATACATATGCAAATCCTGTTCTCAAACTAAAACACAACTCTTAGAAAGTTGCATTTTCTGGTCGGCTTTTGGACTCTGAATTATTGGTTTAGGCTAGTTCCTTCATTGATTTGGGATGTATTCCCTTCTTTCTTTTGCTTTTTCAGTCGCTTAGGCTTTAGATCGATGTCGATTTTTCTTTCCGCCATTTGACTACTGAGAAAATTTTGGAAAGAAATAGAGAAGGGCATAAATTTTGCTTTTCATAAAATTTTTTGCTTTCTTTTGGCAAATAGAACAAATATTTTGTAATTTTGGTAATCTACTTATCCTCTAGTTTGCCTATTGGTCTAAAGAAAAACAACAGAGAGAGAAAGTTGGGACCTTTACATCAGGCAATCTCTTCCCTTTCTAACGCTATCAATCTATGCCATTATTTCAATTTGTATGTGAAGATTGATGAGATACCGGTAGAAATTGCACTTTTTCTTTTGAATGATTTTGAAATAATGATTTAGCCTCAAATAAATTGAAAAGGTTTTAACACTTTTCAGTGTTCTCCAAAAGGCTTGGGTTGCTATTCATAGTCTATATATGCTTTTGGTTGTTGACATTTGGTCAATAGATAATTTAAAATTTAAAAATTTTTCCTTCAAATCATATTGTCATTACTTAGAAATGCTGTGAAACTCATGATTTCCTTCGTTACTCTTCAATATAATCCTTATTTGGCATGAATTTCAAATTATACAATAACAAATAGAGTCTTATCCTACTAGGTAGGGTTAGGTATATGGATTAAATGATGTCATTAAATTTGCTCAAACTATGGATGGGTATAAAATATAAAATGATTAAGTGGCAATGAATTTTAATTGACATGTGTAGCTTTGTAGTAAACTTGTAGAAGCATTGCCAAGTTTGTGTTATGTAGAGAAATTTTCATTTTCATTGATTTTTTTGCACCTCTATTTATTTATGTCAAATGTAGTATTTGAAGTATGGGAAAGTGGAAGTCAAGAGCTGAATTATGAGACTAAATTAATTTAATAGTTGTCCTCTTCTATTACAAAAATCAAGTGAAAATTTTATTATTAGAATATAATTTTCCTAAATAATTAGAAACTGAAATTTTGTTGCAAAAATAGAATTTCCCCATTAATTTTGAATGTCTTTTTTGATATTTTTATAATTATTAGTATTTATAAATTTTGCATTCAAAAACTACATTTAGCACTTACCAAATATACATCTAAACACTAATTAACTTATTTTAAACCACATTCTTGACAAAAAAATTCTTTATGTAACCATTCCCTTCATTTTTGAATTATTTAGAAAATACAGAAAACATCTAAAGAGAAAAATGAAAACTATACATGTACATTATAATTTATTTCATGAGCCCAAGTCGGCATATTGGGATTTTTTAACTTTCATTTTTGAAAGTTAAAGCTAAAGTAGGCAAGAGATAGAGGTAAAATAAAGATGAGAAAAAAAATTAATAAAAAAAAAAATTCTTACTTAAATTTTTGTATAAATAAAAAGAGATAAAAAAATTAACAAAAGTCTGAAAATAAAGAATCCCATATCCAATTCCCAAGCCGACCTATCCTTCCTGACATTCTCGTCTCGCATCCAACACACTCTCTTCTTCTCCATTTTCATCGCTTTGTATAGGGCTTGAAGTTGAATAGAGGTCCTTGTACCCTTGTGCTCTACGAATTCCAGATAGAGACAAACGGCTACGCCCTCTATTATACTCTTCCCCAACTTTGGGGAACCGAGAGGTGTGAATTCTTACTTCCCATCTCTATTGTAGTTTTGTTTTCTTCAACTCTTTAACATTCTCATTGTTAAATAAAGTCAGGCATTTCTACAGAAACTCCTAGTGTAGATTGGTAACGGCAACAATATCCTAAGAACTTGATTTCTTGAAACTTACAGCTTGGGCCATGCGGTTTTTATTTTGTTTTTTCAGATAAATGTTGAACTCTTTGGTTTTGCAGTTTTCAATGATTCTGAGTGGTTCTGATTCACTCTAAAACTTACTTTTCTGTGCTGAAATTATACCTCATTTTCAGGCTTGTTTCCTTTGTTTTTCTAAGTTCACTTGTGAGTTTCCCACAAAAATCAGAATAGGTCTGTTCTATCCCTCAGCTATGCACATTCCCCTCATGTATTTATGAAGCTCTTTTTATATGTTTCTGTACTATTTACAACTTTGCTGGTTCTGTACCCTCCCCTGATTGCTTCTCTTTGCCCATACTAAAGGTAGAGCTTACAAATTGTGTTAGTTTCTGTACTGAATTTCTAGCCTGCGATTGAATTCCAAGGAAATTTGGTTACTCTTCCCTCTTTATCTTCGAGGGCTTTCCCTATGGCTGATAGTGATTGTGAAGCAAGTCCAAAAGAAGCCATCAATGACCTTACTGCAACTTATTTTGATGTTGGTGTTGCAGGCTTGAGTTTGTCAGGAATAAGCATGCATTTTATGTCATTCTTTAATTTGTGATGGAATGATTTGATGATATGTTAATATCTGATTTTTGTTCTCTTCTTGATCATGTGTTGTACTATCAATCAATTTTTTATTTAAATGTTGATTCACCAAAGATATTATCCCTAAAGGCAGAATAATGTAAGAGAATAAATCTAGTTCATGAAATTTCGCCTTTGCTGGATTACATGTTTAAATTTTCATTCACTCAATGGCGGACATTGACATTTTATTCTATTGATTAATTTTTTATGCATTCTGTATTTGTCAATGAGAAGTCATTATCTGTTGGATTTATGTGCATAGTGTCTGTTTTACAATCTTTTGTCAATTTTAGTTGAGAAGATGAATTTTATTGGGAATACTTGTTTTATACAGGGAAGAATGGTGTGTTTGTGTTTTTGTATCAAGTTTAAAAGCGCAGCCTAGATTATCAGAAACATTTAGGTTTGAAATGTGTGGCTTAAAACATTTTTCTTGTACCATATGTTCAATGTATAGCCGTCTGCCTCATTCAAAGGATGGCCTTACTGTGACTTAGAGTAGACTGGTATTCTCTGGGTACTGGCTTGGTATGTACATTTACCCTCATGTTGAAATAGAAGGATAGGTCTTAATTTGGGCATGATGCGATGTGATTAAGGAGATTGATTTTGGAACAGTTAGGCACAGAATAACAATGGTCCAACTGAGAATGCAGACTATGGTGCAATTGGCGAATTCTGTTTTAGAATGGTTATGATCATCAATGGCCTTTCTGTGACTTAGAGTAGACTGAGATTCTCTGGGTACTGGCTTGGTTTATACATTTATCCTCATGTTGACATGGAAGGATTGGTCTTAATTTGCGTATGATGCAATGTGATTAAGGAGATTGATTTTGGAAAAGTTAGGCAAAGAGTAACAATGGTCCAACTGTGAATACGGAGTACTATGCAATTATCGAATTTGTTTTACAATGGTTATGAAAAATTATCAATGGTTCAACCAATTCTGTGTAATGGTGAATCCTCTCTTGGTTCTTGAATTTCTGCTTACATGTTTTTGCATAAATTACTTCCTTTCACATGGTTTTTTTGTTATCCAGATGTATGATTTAAAGCCATTGATCAAAGGAAGTAACTTTGTTGCTACGGATAAGAATTTGGAACCTGTGAAGAAAGGAAAAAGATGATGCATTTTTAATTATAGCAATTATACATCGTACCATTGGTAAAACTAAAATCATGTGTTGGAGTAAACAAAGACCGAGAGGATATATGTTAATACTTTTTATTCTTGTTCATAGTTACAAATCTCTTCAATGGATGACTGTTAGGGACCAAGGGAGAAAAAAGCCCCACATTGACTAGGAATGGTAGGTGTGGGTTGATTATAAAGGCTTAACACCCTCACCTCGCAAACTAGCTTTTGGGGATGAGTTCTACTAAGCCCAAGTAACTTATCAATTGGTATTAGAGCATGGATCCCTCCTCCAACTTCTCGGGGGTCTGGGTGAGGGCACTTTATTCAGAGTCCACCCTTTGAGGTTGCTAAGGTGGTATGTGGTTGAAAGGATGGTTGCTTGAGATTTGCTGTCGGGATGTCAGTAGGTTGAGATGGGAAAGGGGGGAGGGGGGAAATGTTAGGGATCAAGGGTGAAAAAAGTCTTACATTGACTAGAAATGGTAGGTGTGGGCTGCTTATAAAGACTTAGCACCCTCACTTCACAAGCTAGCTTTTGGGGATGAGTTTTACTAAGCCCAAGTAACCTGTCATTGGCTTTTGTTTATATTTATAATTTTTTTTTTCTTTCTGTCTTTCTTTTGATAAAGTATACAATGTATTGTTGTAAACACACTTCCCTATCCCTCTTGACATGTGCTACGTGCTATATATCTGGTTTCCTGTAAGGGATACTGGGAATAGGGGTATATTTTATTGTCTATTGTACAAGTGTTCTATACATTTTACATGTATTTGTTTAATGTTTTTCAATATATCTTAGTTATTCAAACATAATCTGTTATTGTGATTTCAAATCCTATGTATATAAATTCAACTTAAGGAGAAATTAATTCATTCACTGTATATTTACAGAAAAGGTGGTTATCGGATAATAACTATGGTGGATTTAGAATGCACATGAAAGGAAGACAATCTTGCTATCACCATATTTGCCCAGTTTAATGTTTAGTTATTGGCAAAGATCTATGATATCTCAGCTGGCACTGTTTGTATTCTAATAGAGGAACGGTGCTTTTTTTTAAAATTTTTTTTTCACATACATTGATTTTACCTTTTTACTAGCTGCTAGAAAAAGATTTTTTTAAGTAATTTATCACTCATACAGAAATATCTGTTGGTTGCTGACTGATTCGAAATATTCTTTCTCTTTAGATTGATTGCTTGCTCTCATTTGTATCTTGCTCAATTGCTTAAACCTGAGCTGGCTGAACTGCAACTAAAGGTAATTTGTCTATTTTGATCTTTGTTTTATTACTTTTTATTTACTGAAGTAAATTCCTGAAATGTCTGAATTTTGGGGAGTTGTTCTAGTTGCTTCTCTGAATGTTCATGTCATGAAAGTTGAGGCCAATTTGAAAGGGAGCAGGAGTGCTTTTGGTCCCTTTACTTTTCTAAAAGAGAAATTTAGTCCCTCAACTTTTGAGTTAAACAATTTAGTCCATTTACAAATGAAATTGGGACAATTTAATGTCTGTCTCACTTATTGGAATTTCCTTTTCTGGTAATGATGTGGCTTGTTGGTGGCATTTTCCACATAGCAGCTGTGTTACATTATAATAGGAAAATATGAAGTTCATGTCATCATCTATGAGGCACGTCATAATGGAAAAGGAAAATTTAATCAATGAGAGACTAAATTATCTTGATTGCACTTATAGAGGACTAAATTGCTCAATTTAAAAATTGAAGAATTAAATTGCTGTTTTGAAAAAGTAGAGGGACCAAAAGTGCCATTGCTCCACTTTGAAGGTGATAAGTTGATCTTAAGCTAGGAGTTTCATGTATGACTCAAATTGAACTGTGCTTGATTCTCTCTAAACCCATAGGAATATGTTTTTAAATTTTCGGTGATGTGGTGATAGTTCTTATTGACGTTTGTTGAATCAGGTTTTTGGTTCAAATTTCCATCTATGTTACTGTTAATGGACTATGGATATACTTGAGATGCATAATCTAATGTTGGCCAGAATGCTTGAGTTGCATGACATGTTTGCTAAAATGTTTGACAAATTTGTGTATACTATAGTATGCAATTAACAACAGTATTACTAAAATGCAGTATGTATAACAAAATGTAATGACAACTTTCTGAAAGTCAGATAAAAGCATGAATTAATTCTCGTGAGTTAATCCTAAGGTGCTAATTCATTTTATAGAGACAACAAGTTGCTCACCTTAACTTTCTTTAGATGGAGGCGGCCAATTGCAAATATATGGATGGTATATAAAAGATGAGTTCACTATCGGTATGTAAGAAACTTCCTAATATCTAACCTCATGGTTTTTCCAAAGTACTCATGACATGTTACAAACTGAATAGAGGTAGAATGGAATTTCTCTAACTTTTATTTCATTTTCTAAGACTGTTTTGTAAACCAGGATAATTATAAGGCTTGGAAATCAAGGCAAAAAGAAGGTGTAATCTTATTTATATAGGATTCAAAAGAGAAAACTAATTAGTGTCTACTATCTTCCATATGGATAGTTGGATACTATAAAATCTGTCCAGGTTTCATAAGACGAAGATGAAATATTAATTGTTTTTCAGTTCTATTGCAGATTGGAGCGTCTATTGCAACTATAGGACCGTAAAAAGCAATATAAGAAGTTCTAAAATAAAACTGCAATGGTGTATTCTTTGCACCAATACCTCAACCCCCTAAAAATCCACCATTCTTTAGTAACAAAACCACACTGGACCACTGCCTCGAAACCTTCAAGCTATGTTTTGGTACGGTGCGGTGGCCCACGGTCCCAGCGTGGACCTCTCGTCAAAGGCAGAACCTTAAGCATTGAAGCAATCCAGGCTGTTCAAACTCTCAAACGGCTCCACAGAACCAACCCTACTGATCTTCCTGACCATGTTTCCCGGACCCTCTCACGCATGATCAAATCTGACCTCTTGGCTACCCTAAAGGAGCTCCTGCGGCAAGATCAGTGTGCTTTAGCCCTGCAAGTGTTTGCTGTCCTCCGATCAGAGTACAAGGCAGATTTGTCTTTGTATGCAGAGATGTTGCAGGCGCTTGCAAAGAATGGGAGGACGGAAGATGTGGACCATCTTATTTTTGATTTGGAGTCAGAGGGTGGGATTGATTGTGAAGATAAGGGGCTAATAAATTTGATCAAGGCTGTGATTGGGGCAGGAAGTAGAGAATCAATGGTTAGGATGTACAGGTTGATGAAGAACAGTGGATGGGGGTTGAGTGTTGAGCCAGATGAGTATGTGGTTAAGGTTTTGGGTAACGCATTGAAGAATTTTGGGGAGCAGGGTCTTGCGGAGGAAGTTGCAAATGATCACAAGAAGGCACTTGCAAGGTTCCGTAGGGGCAACAGGTTGGATAAATTGAGAATTTAGCTATATATGCAAAATGCTAATGAAACACATAAGGAGCAGTTCTTCATTAATGTAATTTGTGTCCACTAATCAATTAATATTTATAAAATTTGAGTGGAAAATAGAAAGTCATGAATTTACAGATGATTATAGCATAAACTAGGCTGCAGATAGATAGTTGCCCTTGCATGGGAACTTCATATTCAATGATAAACGTCATAGCATAATGTATTTAGTCATCACCCAATGATAAACGTTATAGCATAGTGTATTTAGTCATCACCCACTGTAATGGCGTCTGTTGTCTCTCTATAGTGTAGAAATGAAATCAAGACGTTACTCAGCGATCTGGCTTTAAATTCAACCATCGAGAGAGTCCTCAACATAAGTTTGAGGCCGGATCCTTGAGGCTTTTCCCTTTCAAGACAAGTGCTGCACATGGGAAGCAATATTTGACATGAACCTACTAAGTGCCTTCTTAGCATAAGTTTTGAGACAAAGCATGAACTTTCTAGGGTTTGCTACCAAAAAATTGCATGGCCAAAACGAAATAGGTTTTACCAAGATCCTAGTATTTACTTTTGTCTCGCAAGGTAGGTTCAAATAATTAGCTATTCAAAAATTGTTATCAACATATAATTTACCCAATCCTAAAGATTGGGTAATATAATTGAAGAAGGCAGACAGAACAGTTTTGTTTCTGTCTGCATGTAGTTTTTGTGTCTTTTGTTTTGCTTCTTTCTATAGCACCCAAAAAAAAAAAAAAAACATATAATATCAATGTGATTAAATCTTGTTTCCCCATTTTGAAATTGTCACACCCCACTTATCAACATAGTCTACATGTCAACATAGCCATTTTCATCAAACATTTCACTAGTCTCCTCTAAAAACTCATGCCTTCCAAATACAACCAATAATTCAATAACTTGGTTAACTTAATCACCAACATTCCAAACCAGTACCACATGGACAGTGTAATATAACATACTTAAATTCGATAGAACATTATCTTTAACAATCATATCCTAACTTCATACAATTTAAATAGCCATATAACGAAATACAGTGACAAAAGGAAGAAAGTAGCTGACTTTGGCTCAATTTGTTCTGCTACATCCAAGCTAATCTATTCAAAGCACCTAACTACTAGTTTGCAACATTATGCAAAAACTTAGTGAGTTTATATCCAATGAGTGAATAAAGGACTAACAATGGGAAACGAGGGTTATTAAAATCTAATTAACTTCTCATAACAATAGTTAGATAATAATGAAATTTACTGCAAAATAGCATCATTCTGGAAATATAATTGTAACATGGATAGAAATATACTCAATCAAGTTTTCTAAAATATTATTGCAGTGAATAGACTAAATAAATATTTCTCAATGTGCAATTTTTGTCCAAAAACTATAAAAAGATAATAATTACCTTAGACTGTAAAGTTTTAGCCATTGAATACCTTCAATTCTAATAATTTTTGTCAAGTGGCATCTGTTTTTCTACTCTTATATTAATATGTTTGAGAATCCAAACTTGATACAAGTCCTTAGAAAATGTTTTGTGTAGAAAGTCTAGGTGTTTTGGGTTACTAAAGACATATAAATTATATGTCTTCTAATACGGAGGAAAAGTCTTAAAGCAATGATTATATAAAAACTCCAAATGTATTACATTTTCACAATAAAATAGCTTATTAGTACATAACTTGCATAGTATGCATTCATTATAGGCTATTAGTTCCATTTCAATATTTAAACATATTAATGCTTTAAGAGAAGAATTAGCTGGTTGTGAGCCTTTCAAACCAATGCCAGGGAGCTCAAGAGTATGTTAGTTATAGTTGGGTACCCAGGTGAGTCTATAAATTTCTAATAGTGGTTATTAAGAAAATGATTAATTTTTTAAAAATATTCTTACTATTATCTTGGAAGATCTACTAACGAATATACAGCATAAAGTTATTTACTTCTTTGATTTATCATTCCTTTAAAGTTAGGGAAGAGTGAAGGTATCCTATGATTTAAAGTTATGGTTTAATAAGATAAGATTTACAGGACAAGGTCCAGTGGTCATTTTAGGTTTAGCTTTATAATATATTATGATTTTTATACCAATTATTTTAAAAGTATCAATTTGATGTTCTTGGAAATCTATTTAGAGTAACCTCAATGGTTTGGAGGTTTATGTTATACATATTAATAATGATTTATAGTTTGACATATTGAGAAAGCTTATTGATAATAGTAGCTGTAATTTAGATTCACTCATAATTACATAGCCACTAGATAAGTAAATTTGACAAAGAGCATGTAAGGTCTTTGGGGCTAGGTTATGTATGTAGCCTTTGGGGTGCATATCCTGTATCATTAGTTCTTTGGGGAAAGCTCTGCCTTAGTGTTTGACTAGTTTACATGCTTTGTGTTAGCATAAGACTAGCTATTAGATATATTAGTCAATGCTAATATTTGATCAACTCATGAGTTATTGTTCTTGTGTGCCCAAGAATGCCATCGTTTTAGAAAGATTGCTCTAAGGAATAAGTCATGCCAGCTTATAATATATTTAGCTTTAATAGATTTATCTAAATCAAATTGGAAAAGCATTTGGACCTTACTCTCCTGTTTTCAAGCACCCATAATTCTATTTAAGTTCTAAAACTTTTTCCTCAAAATTTAAGTATACATATGCAATATTTATTTGAAATAAGGATTAAGATCACTTCCTCAAACATAAAAGATAATAAAAACTAATTTTTCAGTTATCACACTAAATAAATCACAACATGCAATTTGCTTAAGACAATCCAAATGAGGGTTTATAGTTAAATGCAAGGCTGGAGCTTTACCTTGATAGCAAACATCTTAATGGTGCCAAAGCTCTACTTTCTTTTCGAAGTAAAAATCTGAGACGTGGCAATGCTAAGGAGAAAATTGAGTAATAGCCCAAACAAAAAGAAAGACAGTAAAATAGATTAAAATGTGGAGAGAGAAAAGAAGCTAAGAAGCTTTGTGCAGAGAAAAAAACAAAAGTTAAATGGAAAAGAAGAAATGTAAAAAGAGGATAGTAATTGAGAAGAGAACAGCGATTAAAGGGAAGAAAATAAAAAAAAATGTAGGAGAAAAGAGATGGGCTCCGTGGGTTTTGACAAGAAGAGGCACATATAGAGGAAAATGTGAGAGAAGACGGATGGACAGTATGTGGGTGGTAGGTGAGATTAAATTTCTAGGAATAAGAAGAGAAAGAAAGAGATGTGGAAGCATATAAGGAATTGGAGAATTAAAAAAATGGAATAGGTTAAGAAGCTTCAAGAGAAATAAAAAATAAAGTTTAAACTATTAAACTAAGAGAGAAATAGGAAAATAAATTTAATTTGTTGGTAGCCACATAAATAGTATATATTAAATTTCATTATCTTCTTACAATTAAATTTTATTACATTTATTAGTTTAGCTAATATACCATATGTATTTTTAAATGGTTATTTATACACTTAAATTTTATATTATAAATATATTGATGACATGATTATAATATACATGCATGAAGTGTCATGATAAACATAATTTGTTAATAAAACCAAGAAAACACTAAGCCTTATTTTTGGACATGGAAATGACAATACCCAACAAGAATTATATTACTAATGATACTTTTGATAGGTGTAAATTTTAAAATAACTTTATTTGAGACATATCTAAAGTGATTGTTCCTGCAATAGGTGAAATCACCACCATACTCAAAAAGTTTTAAATAATTTTATATTGTTAACAATGACCAAATTTTTGATATAATAATTATAATAATTTCATAAATTCACAAAAATAACTGTATATTCAATCTAAAATTTATTTTAATACCACGCAAAACAATTTCATCCCAAAATTTGGAGAATAAAATAATTTTAATCAAAATAAAATTTTGGAAAAAGCTGACATACCAATACATGCAAGGTGTGTTGTTCACACGCATGCATGACCATGTGCGGGTAAGGGCTGGGCAAAGGCTTGTCCTTCTGCCTTACCCTCTTTTGCAAAATGGGTTGCACAGAACAGTATTTAAATCCGAAAGCTATATTTCAAAATCTCCTTGATTCTTACATCCATTGAACACAAAATATTTAGTATCAACTCTGAAGTCACTAGACCTGCACCCAACTTTGGTGTACTTAGCTTCGCTTTCCACTGATCTATCAAGTAAAAGATGTCTTGGATTCAATGAAGAATAATTCGGGAGAAGAACCAAATTTTACTCAAAGTTGGTGGTAAGGCAACTGTCAACAGCCTTCTTACGCAGATTTTGGTTAATTTGAACTTCTTGCATCTTAACGAATCAGAAAATCTCCCATTCAACTAATTTTGAAGAAATTGATATATGTATAAGCTGTTTCTTTCGCAAACCATTCTATATATTCTTCTTCTACATTGACTTAAAATCTATTTGATATCACGTGACAAATTGTTGGAGCTTGGGTGAATGGCCGTGAATGTGCAATATTTAATTTGGTGTTTCTCCCAGCATTATCTAACTCCTAGCATGCGATTAATTTACACTAATTGACTCTTTTTGGGTAATTTTATGTCATCTGCTAAGATTTGACTTTTTAAAAAATTTAAATGAAAATGATAAGTATGATAAATAGAAAAGGCAACTATGTCACGAGGATATATATATATTTTTTATTTCTTCAAGGATATTTTTCTACTCTTTGGGTAGGTGATTAATTCTCTTTAAGATAGGAACTGTTTAATGGTAAATCTCCTTTAACAACAAAGGTGACTTCACACTTGAATTTGTATTGATAACTGTCTTAAAATCTTCTAAGATGTAACTAGTTTTTATTGTGTTAACACTTTATTGGTGTTATGAAGACAATTTGTATAGTGAGAGTTGTACCATCTATTCATATGATTGACATCTCTTTTGAATTATTTGAAATTTTTTGGAAATAGAAGAGATTGTTGCTAACATGATAGTAGTTTGAGAAAGCATGTAGACAATTAAATAGGTTACTCCAAATGTATAAAGATGTTAGGAACAAAAGGATTTATTGGGGATAGTTCTAGAAGCTTTTACTATTAACTTTCATAGTTTGACTATGTATCATAACCTATTACTGTATTATATGCCAAAATTGTAAAAGTATTACTAATGTTCTATGGGTAGACTTGTTAAGACGTCCAATTATTTGGCCAAGTGACAAAGACAACAGCTCTTGGAGCAGCCTATGCAGCTATGCTGCTAGTTTAGCAGCATGGCTATGGACAGAAGTTGAGATTTTCTCTTATAGTGAGAAGGTTAAGACTTCTACTGTTTTTGTCCAGTGCTTGATGAGGAACAAAGGAAGAAGAAAGTAAATTCTCGGTGCAAAGCTGTTACTAGAACTTTGAGTTGGCTGATCTTTTTCTTTGCTGGTTTCTTCTTGGTTCTGTCAATTATCCTTCAATTTCTTTTGTCTTCCTTTTCTTATTGCTATAGAAAATTGTTACGCCATTGCATTTTTAATTCCTTATGTAGATTTTGTTGAATGACTACAGCTAGAATTAAAAGCTAAAATGAAGTAAATAATATTGTCAATAAATTTTATGTCATGAAGGATACAAAAATTGAGCTTTAATTCTTTTTTCCCCATGGCATTTCGGGTATAAATAGGAATAAAACTACATAGGAAAAATGGTAAAAGGAGATAAATTTGAAATCAAAGACAAAGCTATGCAACAAAGTACAGTTTTGTTAAACAAAAAAAAATATATATATTGTTCCTTACAATTGACTGGGATCAACTAAGTAAAATAACTTATACATTATACGGCAAATTATGAGAACCTTTTAAATAAGGGACAAGAAAGTATTTAAAATTCATTATGAGTAATTATTTTGTAATAGCAATTGATCTTCCCACACTAGAATTTTAAAATGATAAAATAAAAACTAATTTTTAATTATCTCAAAATTTTGACTTTGTGTTTTTTATTTCTAAGTTTAATTAACCTAAATGAATTTTTTTTTTGAAAATTCAATTATAAACATAATTCTTAATATAAATTATTTTGAATTCTGAAAAAATATAAGTGTTTACAACACCCCCATACTGAAAACATATGAGGTGTATTCCTTCACATACAATAAAGATTTCCCTTCTGTTTCTCCCATCCTCCTGTATCGCAAAGTTTGTATGCAGATTCTCACATATTTTCTCTTTATTCTTTCCTTTGTATTAATATCGATTTTTATGATTCTTCTTATCCTATCTCCAATTTTCTTCAATATTCTTTTATCATAATATTTAACAGAAAGTTCCGGCAACTTATCTCATACCACCACCAATTTAATAAATGCTGAAGATTGATCTAAATTCAACTCCCCATTTTGCAGAGTGAGAGAATGATCTAGAACCATCCATGGTCCTTTAGATAGTGCAAACTCCATGTCAATTCTACTTGTGAATTTGACAAAGTGGAAGTCATGCCCCACATTTATCAACATGATTTGCCATGCGTCACCCACATCTGTTGAAGCCATCTTTACAAGCAGGTGCACTATAAGCATTTTTACCAAGGTTTCCTAATTCTTGTTCTTTGATCTTTCAATACCTTCAAGATTGGCCATAGATAGCCCCCTTCTCCAACTGCATTCACAATCTCTATACCCTTCCTTCTTTTATCTTCAACCTCCTCCTCCTCTTGTTCTTCTTCCTTGAGGTCTTACTTTCTCTATTCCTCCCATTAACATGTTGTTGTAGGAGGGTTTATTGTGTTGTGCTCCGTCCCTGTCTCGTGGCCCTATATCTTCATGATCATACATCCTTGGTGTTTCAACAGGCACATCAAAATCACTCTGCCCCCCTTGACCTTCTTCCTTCTTCGAGAATGAAGACCATTCTCCTTTTTTTCACTGTTGTCATAAGCTTGTTCCATTGTTGCTTTCGGCCCCCCCGGACACAATGATAGTTGTCTCCTAGATCACCAATAGACATTTCCTATTTTTTGCTTAGAGTAGTTGAGAATCTTGGCACATTTTCTCATATTAATACTCCAAAATTACCAAGATGTTAATTAATTTAAGTAATTGAAACATTTGTCAATAATTAGTGTGACATGTATTAATATTTGGTGAATTTCTTATTTACTGTTTATATTTATGTTACTATCTATCTATCACACATAGAACACATGTTTGTTATAAAAAAAAAAGTTGAAAATATGGTTAACTTTTTCATATCAAATTGGTGACAACATTAATTTATCCCTCTTAAGGAAATAAGACATTAGTATGCCATATCTTTCATAATATTTTTTTAGAAAAAATTGTATACAAATTCTTTTAATTTAAGCCACTTGCAAGTATGCCTCCTTAACTATAAAAGTGAAAAAGTATACCTTTTTAATTATTAAAACAAAATAAATATATTACTTCCCTCTATTTACTATTAAATGTTTGCAGCATGCATATGATATTTTTTTATTAATTATTTAAATAAATTTAATAATAATAATAAATAAAATATTATCCTATTAAGTGAGGTCGATTATTTAGATAAAAAAAATAAAACTTTTATATAAATCAAACAAAACATAAAACAATGAGTCATTACATGTCATTATTTTGAACTAAAATCTTGACATACTAACATTGTAGGAATTGCCTTTTATAATACACTATATCAACACAATGAAGAAGCCCATTAACCCAATTAAATAATAGAAAAATAGTCAAAATGATTATATACAAAATGATCTAGTTGTCTTTTGTAAAAAATTGAATATTTAATATAATAGATTAAATGTTAAAAGAAATAGACTAAAATCAAAATAAATTAAGTGTAAAGAAAATTTACTAATTAGAAATTTTAATAGATTATGAGGAAAATATTAGAAAAAAGATCAAAGGTGTGTTTGTGCATTAAGAATAACTAAGCTTCTTAAGATTCTTTAGCTTCTTTATATTTCCTTTTCATTGCCAAGCAAATTTTCTTTATTTAAGTTCATTCAAACAACTAACATAAAGGCATTCTATGTATTAGTAATAAGTATATATCATATGACTGTTAATATTTGAAGGTAAATTGAAAGAAGTGATGTGTTTACATTATTAGTTGAATGAGATATATTTATTAACTTTTGTTGTTAAGAGATATATTTATAAATGATCTAAAATTAAAAAATTATATATATTTTTTCTTTTTTTATATATTTAATTATATACATATTTGTCATGTTACCTATCTTATAAGAGGGCATGATTAATTATAAAAAACATATTATAAAAGGAATAATATAGCAGGACTCAAAAAGTAAATTCTTCTTATTCTGAAAAAGTTATAACTTGTCGTAAATTTGCTAATAAATCTTATAAAATTTTATGTAAAAAATTTATATTATTAAATTTAATTTCATTTGCCATGCCTTACTTGGGAAAAATAGTTCCCTTCACCTCTCCTTAATTGGTTTTGAACAGGTAACCATTACAGAGCAGTGTTCGCTATCAACCCTTACGTGCACATCCTGTTAAACTAGAACGCAACTTTTTCTCTCTGTCTGCATCTGAAAGTTGCATTTTGTGGTCGGCTTTCGGACTCAAAATCTGGTTCCCTCATCGATTTGGGTATGTATTTCCTTCTTTCTTTTGCTTTTCCCGTTGCTTAGGGTTTGGTTTGATGTTCATTTTCCTTTATGCCGTTTGACTACTGAGAAAATTCTGGATAGAAATAGAGTAGGCCATAAATTTGTTTTTCAAAATTTTGTGCTTTTTTTTGGTAGATAACACAAACATGTTGTAATTTTGATAATCTACTCATTCGCTTGTTTGCTTATTGGTCTAATGGAAAATGATGCAATAGAGAGACAAAGTTAGGACCTTTACGTCAGACAATCACCCTATCTAACGCTATCAACCTATGCCATTATTTCAACTTGTATGTTAAGATTGATGGAAAATTGGTAGAAATTACACTTTTTTTTGGAATGATTTTGAAACAATGATTTAGCCCCAAAAAGAGAAAAGGTTTTAACACTTTCCAGTATTATCAAAGGCTTAGGTTGCTATTTATAGTTTCTATATGATTTTAATTGTTGACATTTGGTAGATAGATAATTTAAAATTTAAAAATTTTTCCTTCAAATTAATTGTCATCAGCCAAAAATGCTGTAAAACTCATGATTTCCTCCATTAGGCTTCAATATAATCTTTATTTGCCATGAATCATTGATTATGGAGAGCCATTTTACTTACTCAAACCATAGATGGGTGGAAAATATACCATGATTAAGTGGTGATGAATTCAATTGATACGTATTGCTTTGTAGTAGACTCGTTGCAGCATTGCCATGTTTGTGTTATGCTACGAAATTCTCATTTTCACTAAATTGTTTACACCTTCATATATTTATATCAAATGCAGTATTTGAGCTATGGCAAAGAGGAAGTCAAGAGCAAAGCCACCTCCTAAGAAACGAATGGATAAGCTTGACATTGTCTTCAGCTGCCCTTTCTACAATCATGGAACAAGTGTTGAAGGCCGCATGTAATGATTTTTTTCTTCAAACTATTTGTAGGCTGTCATCCTTGTTATTGGTATATGCATCCAAAGACATTAGGCTTGACATTTATCTGAAACTACTTGGAGTCCTTCTATGTTAAATGTTAAAGTTGGATGTTATTCAGTTAGATGCTCATTTTTGTTGATCTTGTTAACAGTGATATGAAGAACTTAATAGGGGAGGCTTCTTGTAGGATATGCCAAGAGAGTTTTAGCACTACAATCATAGGTAAGTTTTAGAGGCTGTGTTTAGCATGTTTGAGCACCAATTTCAAAGGATATATGTAGTGCTGGCATTTACTTTAGTATCTTCATGGCTGGCAATGGTTATGGAAATTGGAAAACACTGAAGAAGACACTAATTTTTATTTTTCACCCTATGTTTGTGAAGGACATTTGTGCCTTAACACTTGTTTGTTTTTATTGATGATGCTTTTTAACTTTGTATGAAATACAAGTTGACATACTGTAAATGAAGTTTTTGGCATGTGATACCCGGCATTGTTGACCTTGTGTCTCATAACAGAATAGCAATACTTTTTCTTTTGGGTTTATTTATGATATAGTTAATGATAAAGTTTTCTCTTGTATTTACAGCTTTATCTGAGCCAATAGATGTGTAAGTTCAATCAATATGCATGGAACCTGCTTCTCATCCTTTTCATGTTCTTTTACTTCAACTTTCTATCCCATATATGCACACAAGCTTACATTTGTAACTCAAGAAGAATTATTTCAACTATGCAGATACAGTGAGTGGATTGATGAATGCGAATGGGTGAACAACCTGGAAGATGATGGTGCCTAGAGGCGATGCCCCGAATCATGAGAATCCTACTTTGGTGGTAGTGGATGGAATAATATCTGAGTTGAAGTTTCATCTGGCCTGTAATTATGTCAGTTCCTATTGTGACTTGTGAGCACTATTGCAATGTACAAGCTTTAGTTTTTATGTAGACTAGCATATAGTTTGTATTAGCATATGCTTGCACTTGTGAGAATAATTGTGCATATTTAGATGAAGCCATCTTGACAGGAAGTTGATATGAAAGCCTTATGAAGTATATAATATTGTAGTACACGTGTTGGCATGTAGGGAAGGGAGTAGTTTTAGGTATTTCGGATACCTGATCAAAACTGAACAGTTTATATATTCAATTCATTTTAGATAATGGTTAGATATCCAGATATAAAAATTCAAAATCCAAAATTACGGCATTTAGTCATGGTTTAAGCATTTAAGTATTTGAGGTATGTTTGTTTTGAAATATTCATTAAAAGTACTAGATCCAAAATAATTGAAATTTATAATAATTGAAAATACACAAAAGTATCAAATTTGGCCATATATATAATATTAATTTAAAATGTGAGGAGTGCTTACCAGGCTCTAGCTGCCCCTACTTGGACTTCTTCGTCCCCTTTATGGAACAAAATCTGGAAAACTAAGTGCCCCTTAAGATACTGTACGCTAGTGTGGCAAGCATGCCATGATCGTCTTATTACAAAAAATTTAACTAAAAGGTGGAGCCATGCAGATGGTCATTGTACTTGGTGTCCTAATTTTTTGGAAACTACTCTTCATGCTTAAGTTAGAGTGTTAAAACTTTGATACAAGATTGCTATCAAATTTAATTTTATTTGAAATTAATAAATTTAATAATCTAAATATTTTTTAATAAAAGTACTAAAATTCTGCCTATATAGCAAAGACCTAATAGGATTATGGACCTGATATCAGAGGGGAGGCACCTCCCAAAGAGCAAAAGTAAGTCTAGGTTTTTAGTTTTGCAAGTTCTAATTACTAGCTTCCAATTCTTGAACATGGTATTAAAATTCCCTCTTTGATCTATTTTATTTTGACCGGCTTTGACAGATTCATAGACAACTCTCGAGTTCAACCACTGGTCTAGAGCAATTAGCTCAACAAACAGTTATATTTAAATTAACATTATATAAGCCATTACTGTCATTGGATATTCGTGCACTCTTCCAGAAAGTATATCCATAATTTTACGTTCTAAATGATAAAATATTCTTCATTACACCCAACAAACATGGCTCGATGAGGAAAGATATTATCTTTGTTTTTCTTTTGCCCTTAAGGGATGTTGCCACTTAATTTTGTCTGTTAGAATCATCCACTTGCGGTCAAAGATATAATCATTCACATGCTGTTTGTAGAAGCTACAGATTTTCCCCAAATTCCCTGAGGTATACAACCATTTGCTGCTTGCCCAGACCGCGTTTGAGGTGAGCTGTAATTTTTTTTCTTCAATCTATGTCAATGTCCATAAATATGTGATTGACAAATGAATTGGTTGTCATACTGCCACCCGTACCTCCTGTGCTAAAGACAAGGGAAGCCCCTGCAGATCTCACTCCAGTCGAGCCCCAACAAGTTTCTTTGTAATCTCTGTTTTCTTGATTGTCTGAGTCCTGTTTGATTCCTTAATCTCAATTTACAACAAAAGGACTAGCTCTAAATTCTATCTACCCAGTTTCAATTCCTCACAAAGACTTGTTATGTCAGGAATTATCCCTCCATCAAAATGACTATATATCCCGTCTCCTACTAGATCATTTAATAAAACAGCTGGGTCTCTGGCTCCTCCATGCTGTAAAAATTTCATTCTTAGAGCAGCTCCTGTAGTTAGCGATAGCGGATCCTCCTGGCACAATTTCTTCCATATGGTAGCAGCAAAACATCTAGCATACAAGTAGCTATAATATCCTACATAAAAAAGAATAAGATTCAACAAAAAATTTATAACGTACAATAAAAATAAGATACACTGTATGCTTTGCATAAGCGCACCAAGGTGAGAATGAAAATAGAATCATCCAGAACATTGACAAATGAATACTTCAGCAGCAGGTGAGCATGTGCAGGTGTTGTTCATAGGATATTTGAAACTTTCAGAGATATCCCAGAGTAAATCATATATCACAAACAGCCTTCGATGTTATTGACTGGCACCAGAATATTTAAAATGGAGCAACTACTGATCCTTATTTTCAAATTTCAAATTGCTTTCCAATTTGAAGTCCCGGCAAAGCACAATAGAGAGAAGTAGTCTATCCATTGGACATGAAGTATATTGGCTTCTACCTGCTAGACAAAATCATGAACTTCTACATTCTCATAATGCTAGCGTATGTTGACATAATGAACATATGAATTTGTTCATACTTTATCCTAACATTTGACATGATTTAAGAGGTTGGCAGAGTCTTAGATATCAGACATACCTGCCCCATAATTGAGGAGGTGACTGAATCGGGTCTCCCAGTGTGTTCCCCCCACATGTTCCCAACTAGTATATTCTCTTTTCAGCTCTGCAACAATAGTACTAGAATCTCTAGGAGGGACTGACTGCTCTCCAAAAAGAGTCTGGTCAACCAAGGCATAGAAAATCTGACAGGAAATACAAACATGAATATTTGGTAACATATCATTCCATCTCATAGGAACAAAATCAAGGCATTATCTAGTGATCTAAGACATGCCCCTGGCTCTCCCAAAGGCCTAAACAAAAAGAAAGAAATTGAGAAAAAAAAAAAAAAAAGAACACCTGGCGTTGCAACTCAGTTGCAGCAAACATGTTTCTGGCACCCTGCATTGACTCCACCAATTTCTTAGGTATTTCTTCACCAGTTGAATAGTGTCTAGCAAATGTCTTCAAGACCCGATAGTCCCATGCATAATATCTTTCACCAGAAATAACATCATGTCAACCACTACCAAGAAGATTACTACCATCTACACCAGAAACATGCTCATATTGCAAAATACTTTAGGATAATATTTTGGTAACAATAGTAAGTACAATTGGAAGAAAAAGATAATCCTGTCACTTTTATACAAAGATTTCAGCAACATGACACCAATATTGTTCAGAGCATATTCCTGGGGACAATAAACCTTCATTATCAACTCTGTTCCTCCAAAAGAAGAAAGAAAAGGGAATTAACAAAGAAAGGAGAGGGAGGGGTTGGAGGATAAGATATAACACAAAATTGCATTTTACTTGAACTCACAATTTAGACACATAATGAATGATGTGCCAAGTTTCTAAGTACCCCATAAAATAGAATCCCGTTCCCATAAATGCAAAACCTACTCGTAAGTTTCTTTTTCTCAAACGAAAGTCAAACTGTTTGACCCAAATTTATAGTCCATGTATCAAAAGTTCATTATTCATAGGCATTAAATGGGCTCGAAAAAGAACATGATGAAAAAATAAGACGATAAAACCAAAAAAGTTAAAGTTGAATTTCACTACCGTGTAAAACAAAACATTATATCTATGGCAAAAACAATATCTCATGCCATTATATTTTTTATGTATCGCAATATTCAAAACCAAATGTTGCATGCTCTACAAGGCTTCTCAAATCACATAATTCATACTTCTGTTATTTCATTTATGCTAATCTCTTCTTATTTTAGTACACATGCAATGAGAATGAACACACACCCGCAAACAAAGAATGTAAGACCTAAGAGGTTAATCATATAAATTTTACAAAAACTAGTTGTAATTTATCTTGAATTAAAGAGCCAATGATATAGTTATTGCAGCATTCTACTAATCATCTCAGTGATAGCAAGATTCCACTCACTCAAAGAGGTTTGATGGTATTTCTGCAAAATCAAGAGCCACTCTGGTGCCTGAAAAGTGTTGGTAGTCCTACAATATAAACATGACGACAGTATCACAATTAGAAAAACAATGACATAAGAAAATTGTCTTCAGGGAAAATGAAGGCCAGGGACATGCTGAGGGTGATATTTACCCTCAAGGACCATGGTTACTCACTTTAACAACAACAACAAAAACAAAAAACAAAACTTTGTTCCATTAGGTGACATTGGCTACATGGATTAAATGACCCCATTGGGTTCTATCAAAAACCAAAATTTCAAGAATGTCATCAACAGATCCCCAGCTTTAATATTCTCCTTTTTCAACTTCTTATTGAGTAAAGGTCAGCTGTTAAATGCCACTGAAAGAATCATGGTGTGTCCAACAATATAGAAGAAATGAGTTCTGCATGAATTCTAAAATTAGTATGGACAGTTCTTTGTGAGTAAATATCAGCCCCAGCAGGTATTTTCCTTTTCTTTTTCCTTCCTCTAACCTGTTCTACTCAAGTCAAGCTCAGTTCTTAAGTGCTAGAACAAAAAATTGTGGTATGTCAAACAATGTAATAGAACAGCATTAATACAATTTCAGTTCTGAAACTAATGCAAACAGTACAGTATCAATGAAGTTTTTCTAAATTTACCCAAACCACATTGATGTTCATCCGTCAGAATATTTGATGAGAAATATATAAAACTATAAACATGCATGATACATCTTATGGATGAACATGTGTAAATATGGTAAATTTATCAATATACAATGCCGACAACAGCAAGATTAAGGAATCTGAGGGAAGCTATTGCTGTCTGAATCTCTAAATCATTGCCATTCCATGGGTTATATTTCAATATGCTTCCTCTCTAACTAAGACTACAAAAGAAACAGCATTATTCTTACACTGTGAGATGGGTATGTATTTGTGTTTTTAACTTGTAATATATAACACTATTTTGAATTAGGATACATTTATTATATTCCTATTATAAATCATATATTCATGATAAATTAAAAGGATCTGGCAAATATATAAAGAATACCTTATACAATTTAAATACCGTATCTACAATTCCTTAAGAATATTCCAATGTGGCCATCAGCCAGTGAGTGAGTACCCCTCTGCAAAGTTGTAGAAAACAACTAAACAGAAAATATCAACTTTAAGAGGAGTTATTTATATTTCATTTGCCTCACCCATCCAAATTCCCCCCATTTACATCTTTGACTGATTAACTCCACCACTTAATATTAATATAGCTGTTTCCTTGTGTCCTGAACAGGATGTCAAATCCATGCACAACATTTGCTGTGTTGATAAGCAAAAATTTTCTTCAGAGAGAAAGTTCAAGACATTACCGTTCTTGAAAGCAGCGAATGGAGAGCATGTCCAAACTCATGAAAAAGTGTTTCTACTTCCCAATGATTAAGCCTTACAGCTGATGGATTATTTGAACCTGTAAAGTTACAAACAAGAGCTACAACCTACAAAATTGTCAGAATTAATGCAGCCTCCAAAACAAGTGAACTACTATGGTTCCTCTAAAGTAATGATGCATTTTACTCAGTAAACTGTGCTTACACAAGCATTAATTTTTTGACAAATATACAATTTGAATTTTTAAAAACTGGGTACACAGGCATAAGAAAACCTGAGTAATGAATACTTGATTTCTCTTTTCATCAACAGTTAACCAAAGCATTCTTGACTCTCAAGAGAAGCAAATAAGAGATACAAGAACATTTAACTAGTATCTTAAGATCCAATATATATAAGTAAATAACAAGTACGATTTGATCTACAATCAGATACAAGTACAACAATAATAAAATAAAATAACCACATATAAAACAATTGATACACAAAAGAAATAGGGAGACCTTTTGTTTAGAATTGGATATTTCAAACAAACAAGAAAGCAAATCCAGATACGAACTTTCACCCAATGCAACAAATTGCTATTGCATATGGAGTAAACTGCTGCACTTTTAAGATCCTCTTTTTTTTTTTTTTTTTTTTGCCTTTACATATGTTAGGTTTGTGTTTAGGGCCACTCTTTGGAGTTCTGCACATGCTTTATTAAAGGGGGCATCTCTGCTTGATATACAGAAAGACCGGAAAGCTTTGTTACATTTTGAGCCTTCAAAACTCTGTCTTCTTTAAGTTTCTCTGTTTATGCAGGAATTCTTATCCTCCTCTGATTGTTATTTCCCTCTTTTCTTCAATCATCAAAATCCAAAATATGATATTACATTTACATAATGTATTTGTCACATAAATAGACACACTCAAACAAAAATACCAGTTGTACGCGTCATTTTAACATAATAAATGACACTTTGTCACATGTCTGTAAAGTGGACAACAGGTATGTTTATCAAAAATAACAAACTAGCACAACATCAACTCTATGTATGCCTAAATATTACTAACCACGAGTGCTATATACAGCTAGTCAAACACCTGCCATAAGATTGCTAGAGGTAGGAAGAAAAGCTCTCCATTTAGATTTTTATTTTTTCATCATTTCTAGAATAATACCAAAAGCTCTGCCACATATAACCGTTCCAGTTAAACATATTTGACTAGGTTTCACACTGAGGAAAACTAATTCACTGCATACTTTTGTGATGAGAATAGAAATGAACAAGATGTAGGTATGCCTGAATCAAATTAGATGTACAAAGAATTATTCACATACTGGAAGTTGGTATTCTGTTTCAGAAATCCTGCGACCTCCTTTTATTGCAAAATGAGCACATCCAGGATATTTTCCCTTCCTTGAATACAGATCAAGGTAGAGATATCCCAAGTCACCCTGATATAATTTAGAGTCTCAGTGCAATGATGACAATAATTCAATAAAATGAATAACAGTATCAGTATAAAAATCATTTGTGACACAAAAAATTCACATCTGGGGCGGTCAAAATTTATGTAGCATGCACGTATGAATTAAGGAACCATATTCAGCGACTGGAAGAAGGGTTGACAAACATGTTATTGGACAAGTTAAGGAACCAGAGCTGGGAAAAAATGACAAAAGGATGAAGCATTGGAGACTGCTTTTTCTATTCCATGTAAAATCGCTATCTAACAAAAAATATATTCAATGATCAGTTACCCACTTTCTGGGCATACAGTGCTTGTCATGAACAGGGTGAGTAAACACAAGTTCATCATACATATCTAAGTAAACATTATTTCCTATTCTTTTTAATCAAAATTCATCAGTTCAGCAACTTATCTCTATAGTTTTATTCCTTTCCTATTTAGAAGCTTGAACATTTCCCAGAACTGGAGGCCTCCAAATACCAAAAAGGATCTTGGCTCATCCAAACACTTTCACCTGAGAAACCCACATCCAGTACAATGCCAGAGAGAGTAGATAAAGAGATAACCATGCCTACCTCTGGCCTATAACTCTGCATATATATATTTTTTTTTCATTTTTGCTTTCCCTTTAAATGGCAAAAGATTTGAGGACACAACCAATTTTACTAACTCTGAACTGTGTTGAGGGCAGAAACAATATTGTACAGGCTTGCCTACCCCTCCCCGGGGCAGGCCTTCACCAGAAAACACTACAATTTCAGAAGTGTTTCTTTACTTTCTGAATTGTAATTAAGAAAAGTAAAAACATCAGATGACAATGCTACAGTTTTGCACGTTATCTCTCTGAAGTTTATCTGTAGTACATCAACCCTCTGAATGTTATATGTCCATTATAAAACAGAATTAGCACATAAATTACACTAAGTATACCCCCATGTTATTTGAGACATTACCAGGTTTGGTTTGGCCTGTCAACACTTTCCGCTACAAAAGAAGCAAGGGGAGGTTCAAGTGTTAAGGATAAGATAAAAGGGGGACACAATCATACCTTTCCAAACCATAGAGACAAGGATTCGGATCCTTTCAATTTCTTTAAGAACATGACTGTCACATTTAGAGAGAGGCAGACACAAGTTTCCCTTTATAGGGACCCACCCACTAAGGATTTGTGGACCCCTGCACAGGGAATAGTCAGTCCCTGACTCCTGACAGAGAAGATTGTGTATTTCTCCCACTGGACATGACACTGTCATGTTCCTAAGAAAAAGGAGAGGATACAAATGCATAGGGAGACAAAGTGATGATTAGCTAACCCACAAGTGTTATTATATTTTTCTCTTATCACGGTAAACTCCCCTTTCCTTCTTTCATCCTTCATAAATATAGGAGTACTGGTTTGACCACTCCCAATTTTCAATTCAAGTTCACGATGACAGTCAGTGCCAAAGGTGATAATGGAAAGACCAGAATGTCATAATGCTCCTTCCAGATGCAAGGTTTGAGCAAATTGAACACCGATTAATCACTTGCTTCCTAGAGACATGTAAACAAAACAACTTTCCTTCTTCATTTTCTTTCCTGACTCACTAATTTGCTATTTTTTTGCTAGAATAGACAATAATAGCATCCAAAAAGTATCCAGAACAAAAATTGAAAATGCATTGCCAAATAATTTACTGAATACAAATCAGAATATTAAATGTATACTTGTGGATCTAAGATTTAAATCACAAACTAAATCTCTATAAACACCATTGCCTCTGACTTGATAGATCTCTAATAATATTAGAAGTTGCAAGATGTATTTATATTTATTGTAAGTCAGAGTGCCTACTAAATTTAACTTATTCAAATACCTCATCAGGATGTTGAAGAGACAGTTTAAGCACTTGTGGATGCCATGATTCACCTGGTGCAAGGGGGATGCTATGAAAGGTTGCACCAAACAACGACTGCGCCACCATTTTCAAACCCTCAATGCATCGTGATAAAGGAAAATATGATGCTACAACCTGCATAAATGATCCATGTATTAAAATGAAACCTATGAACACAGGTAAGTAAAAACGACAACCTAAACATGCAGGTATATGAAATTCACCGAAGAGTCCAACTTAAATGCAGAGGACTTCATCATTGTTGTGTAGTATGCCTCATCCCATGGTCTTAGATCAACATAACTTTGGCCACAATTTTCTCCCTTGAATTTCCTAATTGCCTCAAATTCCTACCATTGTAAGACAAGTTTCCTTATTAAGGACAAGCACAAGCCACAATAAATATAACCCCTTCATGCCTTACAAAGCAATCTTAAAAGGTTATACCTCATCAGCCTTTGCCCTGACCACCTTGCTCATCTCAACTAAAAATGACCTTACAACAGCTGAAGACAAAGCCATGTTAGGCTTCACAGCAAATTCAGCATAGGATTTACACCCCATTATCTGGATCAAGTACTCAAATGGTAAATAAAATGGGTTATTAAGTCATAAGATTAGAAGAAACAACAAACTTTGTTTAGAATATAATTGTGAAAACTATCAGCCTTAGTCAACAAAGATGACATTTTATTCAATTTCTTTTCAATAGGAATATTTTAACCTATAAACCCAAAACGTGTGTTCAAGTAGCTATTGGTTTAAAATTGCACAAGAAAGATCTCAAGATGACATGCACAGATCAGTCACAGAGAAGATGAAGATACTTTATTCTATTAGAGACAAGAAAAGGCCTTATTGAAGATAATTAGGGTGTGTGAAGATGCATGCCTGAGCTAGCTCATGTCGAACAGATATAAGCCTCTTGAGAACACCAACATTTGCACGAGGGACAGAATTTCCTTTAATATATACCATTTTCCTAACCTGAAAATTAACATGGAGAAAAACGTACAAAAAATTATATCAACAAATAAAAAAAAATTCTAAGTTCTACCTTCTGCATAAAACTCTTATCAGAAGAACAGAAAAATGCACCAGTACTCAAGAGGAGACTAGGTACAAGCCACCACACTTTCCAGTTCGTCTCACTGGATACTCTTTCAACAATGAGATTCAAAAATTTAGGGTATGATTCTAAATCATCAAACAGAAGTTACCTCATCATCTGATGACAATTGCAGAATAGAAGCAAGAGTTTGTGGGTCTGTTGTGATCTGAAATCCTTTCTCTACTAGGGAATCCCTAGACCCTGATAAATCCTTTGATACTAAACGTGCTGAACGATAGATAGGCTTTACCAGATAATGCAAATTTTTGGGTATGTGAGATGAAGGATATATATCAACAGATCCTGGGTCCATGACAATATTTTCATTGAACCTAACCAAACCAAATGCATATAGATTAAGAGCACAGTCAAATAGATTTAATTTTAAAATAAATCATGATTGACTTTCCAAGAATAGAAGTATTCAAACAACCATTAAGTTAACAAATGAAAACATTCCACATGTACAATCCATTGTTACAGAAATGAAATAATGTTATTGAGACTTGAAATTAAAACCAAAGAAAATGTTGCTAATAGGCTATAAAATGTTTCATGCTAAAAATTTAATTTCTCCTCTATGTACAGATGTACAGGTACAGAACTATCAACAAAAAGACAGAAAGGGGAAATAGAAGAGAGTCGTGCAAAAGATTCTTCAACAAAAATCCAGCACTTGAATCGATTATCCATTGTATAAAAATCAATTTTGGCCTTACTAGTATAAGGGAGACCAAAGAAGAAATTAGGTAGCTATTCAAAAGGACCTTCTTCTAAATAAATTTCTAAAGATTTTATTTTCAATAGAAGTCAATAGTGTCAATCCATGTAGAGAACCCCACCTAGTGAAACAAGGCTTGGTTTTTGTTGTTGTTGTTGTTGTTGTTGTTATCATTGTACAGCTGCTGGAACATGCATTCAGTTTCTCAATCTACTATAATTGACTGTGTATTAATACTTGATCAATCCACAAAGTTCAAAATAATGGAATTCATGATTGTGTAAGGAAATGAGAAAATAGAATTTGAAGGGTTAATTACATGAGCAAGCTATACTTGTGACTGAGTAAGACTCCAACAGGCCAATGTTTTTTGTAACAAATTTTGAACAAAGTTCCTCAACTTATTTAAGCTTAAAGTCACCATATCTTGCATTCAATAATGAAATCAATACACAAATGTCAGTCTCTTTCATGCAAGTGCATCATAAACAAGAGCAGAAACACACTACTTGTTCACTATCAAAATCCTACAGAATATATGGATGCTTTAAGTAGTAGGATTTACAAAGATCCTTTGACTACGTTAGCTTTTTGTCATATGTCAGTTCAGGTTCAATAAGATGTTCCTCAACAAATTTATGACTAGAATAAGGGATACAAGAATGTATCGATCATAGAAATGCAGTTTCCTTTCAGAAGAAATAAATACCACTTAGCATATACTATTTTAAAGATAAACCATTACAAAAGGATTGTATACAGATGATTAAATTGCTGTTTATAAATCACACAATTAGGCTCAGCATATCTAAAAAATTTTAATATTAAGAAGTGTCAATCAAAGGTCTATTATATAACAGTTTTGGGTACCAAAACTTTCGATCATGTACTACTTATCATTTGTTATTTGGTGCTTAAGAATATATTCCCTACAAATTGAGCAAGTTTAACAGGGTATATAAAAGGGGGCAGAAGTAGTATAAATAGAAGACCAGACTGTTTAAAATGCAGACTGGTAACACTAAGAAAAATCAGAAATTGCATCACAAGCAACAAAGTGTTAAAAAAATATGCAAATATGAACTACAAATTCACTTACTTTCTGCATAGATTAGAAATTTCAACACTTAGCAGATTTACTCGATCTAATTTCTCTGCAAACAAAGTTAATCATATTAAAATTTTTGAGACAGAGGACATCATCTACAGTTTGCTGAGACCATTATGTAGTGTTATAATACAGTTACCAGTACAAAGATGAATTCCACCCCTTTCAAAGTCAGCACGTAGGTTTCTGGCTGCCCTTTGAGCTTCCTCAGAAAGCATATGACCCTCTCGCTCAGCTTTCTTCACTGCATCATAGAGAACATGATTTGTGTTGAGATACTGCAAAGCAGAGATAAGAAATATTAAGTGGTTATGCCACAGCATATAAAGAAGTATACCTGTCCTAATTATGCAGCAGGCGTAATATGTTGAAATTTGGTTCAAAACATATTCACCAAGGTCAAATATATAACCCTTGAATATTAAAAAAGTTCATGGAGCATTAAAAGAGTATACAGCAACAAATAAACTAAATATTCTGAAACTAACTAGTTAGAGTTTACTACATGTAAGATGAAAATTGTACATTTGTGCTATTAGAAGCAATGCATGGCAGACACTAAAAAGAGGACTATACAAGCTTCATGTCAATTCAGGGCAAGATCAAAGGGTATTAAAAGACCATGCAGTCCCGAGTCCCATCAAAGATTGCCAAGAATATCCTTACTCCTTACTTTGGAATGTCCAAGAAATGAAACTCTAGAAATAAATGGCAAGGAAGAAGTATAATTTTCAATTATTTAACGTATAATAAATGTCGGGAGGTTGACAGTTTGGTCAGCTTGTTGAGTTTGTGTCCATTTTAGGTTACATTAATTAAAAAATAGGTTAATTAGGTCAATATGTAATTAACACATTTACCACTCATTAAACATTGTCAACCATTTTTTGGTTTTAGAATTCCAGGGTCTTCTCCTCTTCTCCTTTCAATGTTTCCTTCTCTAAGTTTTTTCCAAGCCCAAACTTTCTAATGTTTTGGTTTTCTTATGGAATGGGGGTTTTCTAAAGGATTTAATTGATAGTTACCGTTAGCTTAAGCAGGGTAGGATTCCTATTTTCTTCATTAGTAAATCAAGTATTTATGAGGTAAATTGTGTTTTTCTATGAATATGAATGCAAAATTTGTATCATCAATGAACATTTCAACACCACTAATAAGATCTTTGTGCAGACAAGGTGCTTGTCATCAAAATATGATCATACAGCCAAACTCTTAATTGGAAAAAATAATATTATCCTTCTTATTCTTAGGCTATGCTTTTGTTCCCAAAAGTTGTCTAATAGGCATCTGATAGAAAGATTTATTATTTATCCAAAGTAATTGAAAAAACTAAATCTGATCTTATTACAGGCAGTAATACTATTAAAAAACAGATAGTAAGCATCACCCGTCATCTCACATGTAGATATTCATTAATTCTCATGGATGCCTTGTTGGCTTCCTCAACAAATTCCCTGATATACAAATGAAAGATATAATGAACTTATAAGTAGAATGATTAGGGAATTTACCCCTTACTAATGTACAAGAAAATATGACTGTTAATGAGGAAAGTAACCTAAATTTAAAAATAATTAAGAAAATAAATCAGATGAGAACCTGTCTGGATGGGTATGCCTACATAGCTCTGCAGAGTCAACAACAGAACAGACCTGACACGTCAAATTCCAGGGTCACTCCGAGGAATGCAAAATAATGCTAGAGTGAGAAAGAAAAATAATAGATAATATAAGTAAGGAAAACCCACAGATAAAACATACAGTGTCAGAAATCTCATCCATTGTTCGAATTATATCTCCAGCTGATGGCATTGTAGAGATGTACGCAATGAGTTCTCCAGAGCTGACAACACATAATTGCCAATTATTCGATGAAGAAACATATAAATTTTTTGGGCAGCATAAGAAATGCAACAATTTTCACTTATACATGAATGCCTTAAATTTGCCAGAGCTAAACTTATCAACAACAGTTCTTATGCACAAAGCTCACATAATTAATTGAAAACAAAGTAAACAAAGCCCAACTTTTTATTTAGTAATAAAATTCAGGAAATTAAAAATATATATATATAGTCTAGGTTCACAACGCACCGGTTCATAAATATGCACAACCTCAACCAGAACCATCACCAGCGAGCTCCAAGAAATTACCATTTTTTATTCTAAATTAATTACCTTTCAATGGCTTCATCAACGAATCTTTGAAAACCTTTTGGAGTCTTCAAATGGTGGCAGCCATAGAGACCGGTGTCGGCTCCGGTTTGTGGAGCTACCACCGAGGAGCGGAAGGTACGTGTAGGAAGAGGGTTCCATTTCAAGTGCTTGAGACACAACTCTGCTGTAGCTCTGGCGAATAGGGTCAACATGGTTTTGGTGCTATGGATTCTATCTCCGCTTGCTGTAGAGAACAAAAGTGACGAGGGGGGGAAAGACCGAATTCGAAATTACACGGATCCTCCGACCTAAAATTTCATGCGGTAATCAATTTTCACCTCGTACAAATTAAATTTTATAAATATTATCATATTAAAAAAAAACCTTAAAATGTGTAGGGTACTCTAAAACAGAAAATCAGTTATAAAAAATTTTAATTTTTAATTTTACATAAACTTTTTTAAATTTTCTAAATTTTATAATACACTTATTTTATTATTTTTTCATCTAAAAAAGAGTCAAGATCTTAAACTAACCTATATAAAATACTCAAATTACTCCTAAAATTTTCATGCCATCAGAATCCCAATTGTAATCCTAATCCCAACACAATTTTCCCCAATTGAAACGCTACCCCAGTTGCTCAAACAGCTATCAATCTCAATGGAAAACGCCATTGATTCAGACTGAATCTGAAACAACCCACTGCAACTGAACAAGGAGGGTAGCAGCACACTAATCGATGGCAAACTAAGCCATCGATCATGAGTAAGCTTCAATCTCTTTAGAGTTTCTACACTATACAACTAACATATGGTCTTGTTTCCCTGTCTGCATGCCCAATATAACAGGATTTTGCAGAAAAGGTTCACGATTGTCTAGTTTGTGCCGTAAAAGTTAGGGGGCAAGCTAGGATTAATTTTCTGATTTCAAATTCACATCTTTATATTGCTGCATTTCTTGTTTGGGTCTTTTTTCTATGTAAATATCGTACTGGGATCCTGATGAGGGCTTGATTTGCTTGCAGCTTGGTGTTATTGTAGTGGCTGGATTTGGCAACAAGGGCGACTCATCCGAGAAGGGAGAGGATGCATAAAGGATGGCTAGCTGAAGTGGTCCCCCACCATCGAAGGTGTCATTTCGAATCCAAATCGATCGCACAAACAGCCAACTCACTGGTGGTGCTTAAGGGCGGCGCTGGGGAGTCTTCAACGGCGCCTTTAAAGGAGATACGTGGAGTGGCTTAGGGCTCCAATTGGGAGACAAAGCTTCGACTTTGGGTGCTTTCACGTGGGATTCAGAGTGTTTAATTAGTTTGCGTGGGATTCAGAGTGTTTAAGTAATTTAGGGGCAGTTTAGGTATTTTATATGAATTAATTTAGGGTTTAACCATAATTTTGAGATTTTGGTCTTTTTTAATAAAAAAATAAGAGATATATTATAAAATTTTAAAAATTTAAGAAAATTTTATATAAAAATTAAAAATAAAAAAAATTTGTAATTAACTTTAAGTTTAAATTTTGTATATTTTAGTTTTAAAAATATTTAAAATAAAATATATAAAATTTATTTATACTTTACCTAAGATCTTATACTTACAAATAAATAAAAATTTACACTTTACGCATTATACAATTAACCTCCTTCATCTCAAACCGCATAGAAGTCTGTCAATTGGCCAAAAAATCAAGTCGTTCATCTACTGTTTAGTCTGAAATTCTCACACCCAATTCGGCCATGGAAGCATCTTGAGAGGAGCTCTCTGCCAAACAAGTTTATATATTTCATACTCTCATGATAATAATGGCATTAGTAAAATAATTAAAAGAAAGTTTGACAGAGAAAAAGATTTAACCTTTCTTATTCAATGTAAGTTTGACACAGAAGGATATAACCTTTCTCATTCAATGTCTTTCTCTTTCTCTTCTTCTTGTGCCGCCCCACTCTCTCTGTCAAATGATAATATACAGTACTAATTACCCGCTCCTCTTGTTGTTGGTGCTAATGTCCATAAAGTAACAGAAGAAAGATGAAGAGCAGCGGATTTCCATTACCTTTTTTAGTGGTCTCTTCAAATCCTAGTTGGTGACTCATTTCTTTGCTGAATTTCCATCCTTTCCCTCTTCATTGTCCCTCCTCTCTTCTGGATTGGTTATGCTGTAGCGTCAACTCATCGATTCTCAGAATCCTCGTAATTCCTTTCAAGGAATATCACTTGGACATTTCACCCAGTTCATCTTGGAAGCAGGAGGAGAACAACCATGAACAGGAGGCCTCTTTGGGGTTAGGGTTCTGTGGGTCGATTTGGGTGTGAGATTTTCAGACTGAATAGCAGATGAAAGACTTGCATTTTTGGCCAGCGAACGGAGGTCCAAATGATTTGGGGTGGGGAGGAGGTTAATTGCATAGTTCTATTTAGTGTAATTAGAAGCATAATGGAGTTTTCTACGTACGAATTAAAGTCTAGGAAAGTTTATGTATTTTACATAAAAATTTATACTATTAATTTTAATTGAATTGCATAATTTAATAAATTTGACATTTATTTTTCTATTTTCTAAAATTTTTGTCACCAATATAGGAGAAAGACCCTTATCAATGAATAAAAAATAAAACATTATGTAAGCTTAGAGAAAATATTAATATGTGAAAAATAATATATGTATGTAATTTTGTGCACCATATATGCACATACAAAAATAAATTGAAGAAAAGAGAATAAAACTATACCTATAACAAGAACTTAATATGTAGAGGTTTAAATTTGAGAAAAAAATCTTTATTAAGAGAATAGAAACCTTTAATATTAATATTTCTTTTTAAAGTTCTTCAAAAATATCTCTCTATCATTTAAATATGAAATTAATATTTTTTAAAATAAAAATTATTCATGATAAACTCCTTTCAACAAGAATTAGTAATTTCAAGTTCGAGACTGTATTAATAAATTAGCTCAATATTTTTTTAAAAAAATAAATTTTTATTACACTAACACTTCATTAATACCTTTAATACTCTAGTCTCAAAGTGAATACTCTACTCAACTACCATTTTATCTCACCAAACAAAATAAAAAAGAAGTGTCATCAAATCTCATAAATTCAATATTTATGTTGAAAGCTTAAATAAATAATATTTAGCCCTTTCGAGGTATTAGAATAGTACAGTCCATCTCATTCTTGGTTTTATATAAATAATGCTTCTTACCCATTATTTAATTGCATAAAGTCTGTACATATTTTATTAGATACCACCATTTATAATATATTATGCATATTTTGTGTAAAGAATTTTCCCCTTCTTATATAAGACCCTAAGCGATTTTTCTCTTTCAATTAATATAATATGTTAGAAGAGAATAAAATATTCATCTTAATCTAATATTAAACCCAGTTACTTGATTTCTTACCTGGAATTGATTATTTAATTAACTATTAAATTCTTCAACATTAAAAGTATGAATAAATGAATAGATTCATGTGGCATGTTCAAACATTTGATGATGATGATTGACAAGATATACATTTTATTTTATAAAATATAAATAGATAATTTTTATAAAAGAATTGACGATATAAATTATTTTATATTTATAAATTATTATATTTTTTATATTTTATAATAATTTTTATTATTATTTTTTTATTGATTATCATCTATTTATATTTTATTTTATAAAATATATTTCTCATTTTAAAAGTTCCAAATTTGTATAATAAGATCAACATCATCCATTCAAGAGTTTTTATCTCTTTCTTTGTATCACTGCATTTACTTGAAACAATGGCACAAACCCCTTATTGCAAAAAGTAACAAGACAAGAAATTTTCTATGAGGTGCCCCTTGTTTCTTAAGACATTCTTTTAACAATTGTAAATATCTGCACATAATGTAATATAAAGTTCATAAAAAAAATAATATTTTGAGCCTTTTGTTTAGAGACAAGTGTATACAGTAATCAGGAACTTTATTTTTGTTTATGAAGCATTTAATGATAGTTAATTTTAATTTAAAAATTTAGCTGACATTATTAAAATTTAAATTGCTTCATTCTTATTTATTTTAAAGTATTTAATGTCAATAACTAATTTTATTTATTTTATTTTTAATATGTTTTCATATAACTTTTCTTTTATAATTATAATTTTTCATAGTAGTGATATATGTCAATATTTATTATGGTAATAAATGTTTAAAGAGTGCTTCATGGTTCTCATTTTTAATGTGCATTTGAACTTTTTTTGCTTTTCAAATTATTGTAAACATTTTATATAAATAAATTTTATTTTTTATTTTTTTTACATAATATCTTTATATTACTATTATGTGTAAGGCTAATCTATATTTGGGATAATATATAATTTTTTCAAACAAATGCGACTCTATCACTCAAATCTGCTATTTTTTTTTTTTTTACTTTTAATACAAATAGTTATTTGCTTTCATTTTTAATTACAGTGTTTTAAGATAGTAGCATGTGTCAATAAATAGCTTAAGTTCCTATCACAACATAAACAGCATTATCAATGAATAGCTAAAGGTCCTATCACAACAGAACTTAGCATGATTACCAATGTTATAGTACATTGGTCTTAACCCTTAAATTAAAACGTAACAAAATAAGCAGATTAACTAATTCAGAATCGTTAACTAATGCAAATAAAAGAGAGAATCTCGTTATTAACTTTTACCCATTTTTTTGGCATGTTTCTATGTCAAGTATCCAAATTGTTATGCGGTACAAAATTTAAAAATAATATTAAATTAGATTTACTATAATTGATGTAATGCAGAATTTTCTCAATTGTTTTATGTTCAAATAGGAAACATAATAACCACAATCTTAAATTTGGTGACAATTTTAGGTATTAACATTGTAGAGATAAAGGTTTTAGCTTGCCCATATAAAAACATGCCAATCACATTGGATTAGCAGCATGTTAGTGTATCTTCCTATTTTAGCATATAATAACCACGTTGGTTCACTAAAGGATTATAGTTTAATTTTAGCAAATTGTTAGAATAGAAAATTGTTGTTATATAATTAAACCAGCTATTACTGTTACATATTATTTAGATTGGACTTAACAATTGTGTAATTAAGCACATTATAAGATGTAAATTCAATTTCCCACTATAAGTTAAACGCTTTTAATTTATTTGTTGGCATGATAAAATTTTAGTCCTTGGCTTGATTGATGGAAAACACTGCAAATAGTATCTTCCAATATAATAATCAATCATTCTTATTGATTATTATATGTTGATCCCCCAATCCATTAGTATTCTTATCTTACTAAAGACACCTTGTAGAAAGGTTTTATGAAAATGCATGTAATTATAATTCAATGCAGATAATTGGAAACACTAATTGTATCTTTCTTGAAATAGATTTGAGTAATCTATAACAAATACTAAATTTGAATCTCTAAAATTATAAGCTAATTTTTGATTCATAATTTTTCAGTTGGATCACATTGATTAAAATGAATGAAGTTTTGGCAAATTACCGATGGGGGAGCAACACCCAAATGCACCATCAACTTGCTCAGATAGTAACCGTTTCAGTTCAAAAGTTCATTACTTTTTCTTTTTCTTTCTCTCTCTTTAGTCTCTTTGTTCAGCTTTTTTTTTTTTTTTTGGCTACTAATAAATATGCCATTTGATTTTAATGAAAACTCAGATTCTGATTTTAATCTTTAAATTATCACTTTTCCATTGGTTTATTATTCGAAAAGGAATTCTCAAGAAATTCTAAAATGAGTATGTATCCTAATCTGAAATAATTAAGTTTATTCAAATTTGAGAGAAAAAAACTTATTTTTCTCGGCAAATTTCTCATTATCTGCCAAAAGTCTAAATATTTTATAATTTTAATTATCACCCTCATAGGAAGTATTAAAATCATTTACAACTATTAAATAGTTTTGATAATTTGGGTCATTTATTATTCTTTCTATGTGTGGGTGAGAACTTTGACACATTTCGTTTGATATGTTCAATAAACCATTTTATATAAAGTTGATAGAATATGTCATTTAGGTGTCTTAATATCTTTTAATATTTTAATGCAATAAATATGACATATTTGTTATGATGTATGATTTTTTGGTATTATACCTTTCTTGGCCTTTTGGCTAAGATCAAGTATGATTTCTTGGTATTATATTAATTTGCTATCAATTCATGAATATGAATCACACGGAATAACCTCTCAATTTGGATAATTTTATATGGAAATTCAATTAAATCAAATTAAAAGGCATGAATCAAATTTAAATGCAAATAAAGATCTAGGATGTCTCCAAGTTAAAAGTTCAAATGTGATTTGTAAATGGAAAACCACACATTAAATTTGATTTTCAATTTCCCTAGTGGTTCTCCTTATTCAAATTTGGGACTGATATTGGGTTTATAATTAAAAGCATTTATTACCTTGATATTATGCCGTTTATCTTGGTAAGTATGATGGAGCAATTCCCTATTACATAAGTAATTACCAATATGATAGTAAGAAATTAATCTCACTCAATTACCTGGGAATGCACATAAATTACAAAATTAGGGTTAATTGATATTAATGTTGAAAATCAAATAATTCAAAAACAAAGACTTTGGTCAAAAGCAAATGCATAATTTTTATGTTATAATTAAAACGTGATAATATTTAAAATTATAATGTGATAATATAATTTTTATGGTCAAAAGAAATTTTAAATTTAAAAATTTAAATGCTATAATTATAAATCTTCACCTAATTTACATATTATTCTGCAAAATTTCTCTCTTAATGTGCACTTTACCAACTGATGTGCATTAAATTAATTAGTGATAATTGATTTAACGTGTATGAAATGTGCACACTAGAGAGGAAGAGAGAGTTTCTGATATATATCAACTAATTGAAGTCCACTAATTGAATTTAAATTTTAGAGAAATTTATCTTCCTCTAAAATTTTTCTTTAATATATATTATCCTGATATCTATCACCGAAGAGACTTTCTCCCTTTATATACAATTGTCTCTCCTAGGTTAAATGTGCATAACCATTCAATTATAAGGTGATAATATGTTATAATTATAACATGATAATATTACTTGTATGGTCAAAAGAAATTTTAAATATTAAAATCAATTGCAAAATTATAACGTGATAACATTTTATAATTTTTATTGTCACAATATTAGTTGTTAATTTAAATGAATTTATTAAAATATAACAATTCTACTATTCTCTAAATACAATAAATAAGCAAAAAAGTCTAAATACAAAGTGAGTATGTATCCTAATTTGAATTTAATAGAAGCTATGCACTTTTTGCCTCATGATTGTTTACAACTATTTGATGTATTTTTGCCAAGAAAATATTAGGACAAAATACATATTATTCTCCTATAGTTTACCTTATGTGCAAAATACTTTTACACTTTTGATTGCATCAAATAAAATTTTACACTTTATTAATTTTTCAAGTTACCTCCTTCTGTTTGGAACTATTTGGAATTCCATTAATATTGCCAAACACAAGTCGATCACCATATTCTCAGCCAATTTCTTCCTCTGAAATGACTCCAAACATTCTTTTCCAGCTTCATATTGAGTCAATTGCTTCCTCTGAAATGAGTGCATCCTGAACATTTGATGTATACGATTAGCAGCTTATGTAGCATTACGGACAGCGGTGAGAGAATCCTTTAAGCAAAGGGCATCTGGTATATCACTAGAAAACACAGGTGTTGCAATTCGTTCTACAACTGTCTGTACTGCTTTTATTTTTGAAGCTTCTCGCCCACCATTGTCCGTTACATCATCCATTGAAAGGGATGCTAGGTGACTTGTTAGTGAAGACTCTGCAAGAAAACTAGAGATTCCTTTGTGTCCATTGCTAGAAGCAAGATCTGCAGGTGTTCTACCTGAAGCAAATGCTGGAGATGGATCTGTCAATGCTCCAGAAGCCGCACCCAAGGAGACAAGGACAGCAACTGTCCCAATATGGTGAACGACTTGCGTTTGGCAATGTTAATGGAGTTCCAAACAGGGGGGTTTGCACAATGTATAAAGTATAAGGTTTTATTTGATGGAATCAGAAGTGTAAGAGAGTTTTTTGCACATCAAGTACACTATAGGGGGATAATATGTATTTTGCCTGAAATATTATTAATATTCAAAACTTTCAATTACCTGCAGAGATGGTTAAATTTTCAAGGAACTGCTGATTTAGACTGAAGATGCTCAAGTAAAGCAGTTTAGAAGATATTGATATCCCAATGCCTTTTTGCATAATATGGGACCATCACATCCTTTCGTTCAACAGTAGCAAAACCTCTTACCAAGGTATGTCAAGAATCTAGTATATTATGCCTGGTCGTTTCTAATTTAAAAATCACAATATTCAACAGCTTCACTGGTTTGCACAGTATGACTATGTGTATAAAGATCATCTAAATGATATTTGGAGAATGATCTGTCAGGTTTGCACAGTTATCGCATCTGACTTAGATCATCAGCACATAGAAATGCAGAAATATTATGGGTTTCACTTGCTCCTTAAATCAAAGCAACCACATTATACAATTAACATCTGCCATACTTATTTTCATCCAAATGAAACTGGACGCAGAAAAGTTAAACGCCTGAACTACTTCTCTAGATTTTAAAGGAAAGTGAAACCCAGTTGAGCGATTATGCAAAATTTCAAGTGTTTTCCAATATTCTGTAGGTGCATTCCATGTCTTTGTTTTGAATTCAAACATCTGGAAGCAAGAGTAAGCAATCAATAACAATTTCCCAATGAATTCTTTACCTAGACATTTCCTGGCTTTCCTTAATCTAAACAAAAAGGCACTGGCCGAAGATTTCACCATTTATGCTTAGAGAAAGCCAAAAAAAGGGAAATGTAAAGCCTGTAATGAACAAACCTCTGGCTCAGAAAGGGTGACTTCTAGTCGGCGGCGATGAGCATCCTCTAGTTGGCGGAGGTAGTTGGAATGGCATTGGGGAGTATCACGGGATAAAGAGGAAAGGCGTTCGGTTTTATCATGGTTCCAGAGGGGTTGAGGTAAGCTAGATTTAAATGGCAATTAGTTTAGATTGGCAAATCGACCCCCTATCATGACGGGATGCAAATAGAAGCATGACTGGGATTTTAATCACCCCTGATTGACAACACTTTACTAAAAAATAGCAACCCATCTTATTGCTGTAAATCAGCCTTTATTCCCTCTAAATCAACCTTTCAAGGTAATTAATATAGGACATGGATATTTATTATTAGTTTGCAGTTTGGAAGGATATCCTCTCAAAGAAGGGTTAGTACATGCATATTTATTATTACTTCATTTTCAATAACTTTTAGCCAAATTTTAGTATTTAATTTTGATAAATTTTACTCCAAGAAAGAAGGGTTAGAAATTGAAACTTTGCATGAGTAAACTTAACAAGGTGTTGACCTTTTGTGGATTTGATGAAGCTGAATTGATTGAAAGAATTGTTAAAGATGCATTTAAATTGGTTCCTAAACTTCTAGATGTTGGCCAGCTCATAGTTGGACTCAAGTCTAGTGTAGAATAAGTGAAGTCCCTTCTGGATATTGGGTCAGAATCTAATAATATTGTTTGCGTGCTGTTAATTTATGGAATTGGTGAAAATAGAAAAAATAATGCTTGCCAAACTTTTGTTTAGCGAGATTGTCTGCCAATTCAAAGGTGCGAGTTTTCTTTTTGTTGGGAAATAGCGGGAACATACCTTATTAAAATTAAATTCTAGATTTGATCTTGTTTTATGGATCCTATCGGGTACCCAAACGATCAAGGGGTTCACGATCTCTATGTCACGATCCAGCATGCTACAGATCATGAACACAACAAGACTTTCTCGCAATTAAAGAATAACTACCAGAGCTACTCTCGTTGTATACACGTTCCAAATCCCAGAGATATGGTGATGCTTCAGGGAGAACCAAGTGGAGAGAATATTGTTAGGGAGAAAGTATGTGCTGAACATATGTAAAAGTTTTGTTTAATTGAATTATTCATATGTGTAGAGTCTGTTCTTATTTAATTGAGAGTTACTCAAACTCTCTAGGAGTCATAACTAACTAGGTATCCTATTAGTCATAGGATAATTAGCTATAGTAGATAATTAGAAGTAGGATAATTAATTAGGAACTTATTTGATTAAATTTAACTAATTAATTAAATGCAACTAATTAATTGCCACAATTATCTACTTTTAATTATTAGAACTAATCCAATAATAAATAGGATTTAATTAATTACAAAAATTAATTATCTTATGTTGCATATTGCATGTATGTGGACGCACCACCATGCAACATCTCCTACTCATACACATATAGCATTAATAAGCTATTTATCTCTCAATCAACATGTTCTCACCTTTATACAAGGAAATGGAACTTGCGACCATGCGAAAGGTATCAATGAGTAGTTGTTATATCAAGCCACCATCTAACCAATATAAAACTACTCATATTCTCGATATATCCCAAATTATTTCTGATCACACAAGATTTTGCACCTCTAATCTCTTTAATTTTACTTAGAGCCATGCAAAATCACTAAATGCATCTAAACTCATGGTTACCATTAACAACTCATGTCTATGTAATCACCTAACTTATGAGTTTCAGATCATATGTAACAGTAAATGACTTTTCGTTGAATGCTCATGCCAATCCACTAAGTTTTAGTTGCTTTCCTAGTCATACTCCGCTAGACTGTATCATTCCTAGCCCTTGGATAATATGCTAAAGTAGCAATATTAAAACTTAATTTCATGACATAGATTCAAGTCCCAAAGGGTATAGGATTAGACTCTTGGTTCATAGGGCTCACATAGTCATGAAGAAGGGATTCATTCAATCACTCTCTTTATGAGTTGACTTATAGCACACACAGTATGATTTGCATGTTATGGTGGAGCTCCCACTCAGGTTTTGTCACTCTCTCATTTACACCATACAGAATACAGTCTAATCACTCCACAAAGTCACTGATTTGAATAACTAAGATTTAAATCCGGCTATTTACAGGTTGTATGGAGCTAGAATTGTCTCCATATTTGACTAGTCAAGTCTTATAGAAACACGTAACTTAGGCAACATTTTAATGTAGTCTTTATTGCTTCTCAAACAATAAGGAGATTGCCAACAAATTGTACTGGTGATACTTTAAGTCTCATCTTGCTCACTATATCATATAGCTACTATAGCAAGAAGAAGAAATCCCACTCTAGATTGTTGGTAGATGGGGATTATAATACAAAATACAATCATGCAACTACTAAAGCAAGAAGAAGAAAGAACAAGATCATACTGCTCAAGAATGATACAAATGCATGGGTACGTGATGATGAGTCCCTAAAGCAATTAGCTTGAACTTTTTTCAAGAAATTATTTCAAGAGGAAGTGCACACTAGACCATGGGTTTAGATGTCTCAAAGTTGACCAACATTTGGTGCTGTGGAAATAAATGGGCTATCCCATGAGATTAATTATGAATAAATTTAGAATTCCCTCTTTAATATGACTGCCTTTAAGGCCCTAGGGGAGGACAGATTTCCTAAAATTTTCTTTTAAGAAAATTAGGATATTTAAGGTACACATGTTGGTGCAATGGTGAAGTCATTGTGGCAACATTCAGAGCTCTTGCAAAATATAAATAGAACTCTTTAGGTCCTAATACCAAAAATTAATAATCCAAAACAAATTTCTCAATGCAGGCCCATTCTTTATGCACAATGCTTTATAAAGGTCCTTGTCTCTTGGCTATAACCTTTTCTTGAGAAATTGATATCTCCTTTCCAGTTTAGTTTTGTGCCTTGGAGACATATCTAGGATAATATCATCATAACTTACGAGCTTGTGCATTCTATGCACAAAATGCATGGTAAAAAAACTTTTATGGCCATCAAAGTCAACTTGGAGAAAGCCTATGACAAAGTTAGTTGGGAATTTATCAAAAATACTCTCAGTGAAATTGGGTTGCCTTAGATATTTATTGAGAATCTTATGATAGTTATCTCTTCCACCTCCATCAAGGTGCTTTGGAATGGTGCTTGAATTGAAGCTTTCACGCTTAGTAGATGTATTAGGCAAGGGGATTCCCTCTCACCTTATATTTTTGTTATAGCTACAGAGAAATCAGCTGACATTATAGCTAATGCTATTCATAACAATCTTTGGAAACCCATTAATATTGGGAGGATGGGGCCTAAAATCTCCCATATGATGTTTGTAGATGACCTCATGCTATTTACTAAAGTTGATATGGATCAAATTGATCAAGTGATGTGCTGTTCGATGACTTTTAGAAAGATATCAGGTCAAAAAGTGAGTATTGATAAAACTAGCATATACTTCTTAAAAAATGTAGATACAAGTTTGGCTGATTCTATATTTCAGAGATGCGGGCTTCAATGAGTTCATAGTGTTAGGAGGTATTTGGGTCCTTCATGCAACATGGAAGAGCCTTTAAGTCTCTTTATGCAAGGTAATTGATAGAGTTCATTCAAGGCTTAATGGGTGGAAAGCAAATTGTCTTTCATTTGCTTGTCGGTAAATTTAGCCCAATTTGTTCTCTCATCTATCCTTAGCTTTCAAATGCAAAATAATAAGCTCCCTCTTTCTATATGTGATGAGCTTTCTAAATGTTAGTGCCAATTTTTAAGAGGCAACACTGCAAATATCAGACATGCTCATTCGGTCAATTGGAATAATATTTGTGCTCCTACGAGCCATGGTGGATTGGGATTAAGGGATTTAAAGGTGATAAATGATGCCTTCTTGTTGAAAATTGGTTAGAATGTTTTAGCTGATAGTTTTGCACTTTGGGTATAGTTTTTGTGGTCAAAATATGAAAGAGGAAGGTGCTTTAGACATGGTGTGGAGTGCAAACCCATTGATTCTAGGTCATGGAGAAATCTATGCAAGTTGTGGCTTGAGTTGATTAAAAATCTCTATTGGGAGGCAGGAAACAAAGCTTCCATTAATTTCTAAACTAATGATTGGATTCCTAATATTGGGCCACTTGTCAATCATGTTACAAATCCTATACCCCCAGATTGGCTTTCTAAATTTCTAGCTTATTTTGTGGATAACCATGGTCATTGGGATATAAGGAAATTAAGGGATTATTTGTAATCTAATGTGTTGAATTGTATTCAAATGGTACTTCCCCCGATGAATATTGATGGTGATGATGTCATGTTATAGTGTAATGAATGGGGCACTAAGTTTAGTGTGAAAGCAGCCTATTTTGGACTTAAGGGGCTTAATTGTGTTAGAGAAAGCAATACATGGAAGTTGATTTGGAGGTGGAAGGCACTTCATAGAATAAAAATCTTTATGTGACTTGCCATGCACAAAAGGCTCCCAACAAAGGCCTGGAGCAGCACATGGAGTGAGAATAGTACCTTGTGCCCCATTTGTTGGCAAGGTGTAGAAACAATTCTACATGTCTTAAGGGAGTGTGAGGTGGCAAAAGTAGTTTTGGAATGGCCTAGTTCATTGTAGTCACTTTTAGGATTTTTTTCATATCAACCTTGAAAAATGGATTCCATTTATTTTAGCAGGAAACATGGGTGTGTCATTTGGCTCCACTGGGAAGCATACCTTTGTTGTTACCTACTACATCTTTGGAGGTGGCATAATAGTAGTGTGCATGATGGAGAATTTGTCAGCTTGCAGAGCCCTATAGAAGTTATGAGGAAGTACTTAGTTGACTTGGTGCATGCTGAGGAAGGCCCTACAAAGCTATTAACCCAACAAATTTCCTACACCATTGATGTTTACTGGAATGCACCTATGAAGGGATCGATGAAACTTAATATAGATGGTGAAGCCAAGGGGAATCCGGAAAGGGTAGGATGTGGTGGCTAGCTTCAATGGTCAAATGGAGAATGGCTCGATAGGTTCACAAACCATGTGAGATATAGCTCCACCATGATTGTTTAGCTATAGGGTATACTTAATGAATTGGAGTTCACTTGGTAAAAAGGCTATCAAAACTTGGTAGTTGAGATAGACTCCAATTCTATTGTAACCATGCCTACCTTTAAGGATAATGTTGCTTGAGAGTCTCACATTATGACCTGCATTTGGGTGTGGCTTAAAATAAAGTGACATGTGATTTTCACGCACATATACAGGGAAAAGACAATTGTTGTGTAGATTGGCTGGCAAAGTAGTATCTAAAACAGAGGATCTCAAGGCATTTGATAGTATCCCACAAGGCTTGCAAAATCTATATTTGGTTGATCTTTCTGTAAGTAGGAATTTTAGGAGTATCCATATTGTTTAGTTTTGGTTGTTTGTTGGGTGTTAGGCCCTTTTAATTACCAAAAAAATAAGAGGTGATGAAATTATTAAGCTCTAAAGAAAAGTTACCAAATTCACTTATAATTTAAATATTAGAAATTAAAGATTATCCCTTTCTATTTTTTTAATAAAAGTAACCTTTTACAAAATATAATACTACTTTTTTTAATCTAGTGTATTATATAAATTATTTATGAAAAATTAACATGTAAAATATAATGTTAAATTATCAAATATGATCTATTAATAAAAAGATCAATAATTGTTAAGAGTTATATATTCAATAATCTATTTAATTTATTTAAAAATTTATATTATTTTCATAAATTAAAATTTTTTAAATATTTATTTAAAATTTTAGATTTTTAAATTTATTAAATTATATAAATTAAATTATAAAATTTAAAACTTTAAAAAAATTGATGGCCCCATAAAATCTAATTCCCCACATAACTTTGGGGAGGAAAATTTCTACTATTAAAAATGGTATAGAATTAATACCCAACTTACTAAGGTATTTCAAATGCGTACTATGCCTAAGACGGATGATACCATCAGTGTCTTGTCCTATCATTGCAAAATATTAATATAGGAGATTGGAGAAATGTTAGAGCTATGCACATATACCTACATAGGCTACATATTTTATACAAATGCCAATTTGAGATCAATCTCAAATAAATTATGAAATTTCACACAATTTAAAACCAGTTGCAAATTCACATTTGTAAAAAATATATAGCTATAATAACGTAAGTCTAATATTATTCAAAGATGGTGGTCATTAATATCTCAACACTGTTAAATGTATAAATCAATTTTGTACTCTTTTTTTATAATATCTCGTACCTTCACTTCTTTTTTTTCACTCTACTTAAAAAAAGGACAAAATACGTACTCCCCCAATGCTATACTCGACGTACGAAAGACTCTCCTACACTTCTAATTGTACTAAATAAAACTTTATACTTTACATATTGATCAAATCACGCCTCATTTTGGAATTGTTTATTCCTTCGCTAGTGGCCTGGATCGCATGTTGTTCACCTTTACCTGCCAATTGGATTTGCTAATATAACAGGTTACTTTATTCTCTTCGGCCTCACCATGGAGATGGAGCCCATTTGCTGCCAGGCCTTTGGAACCAAAGGATTCAAACTTCTGGTCCTAGCGTTGCAGAGAATAGTGATTATGCATCTATTAACTTTAGGTTTTATGGTTCAACATGAAGAAAATATTGCTCCTCTATGGTCAAGAAGAAGATATCAGTATCGAAGCTTAATCTTACATACTATACTCACTTCTTAATCTTATAGCACAATCACTGCTACACCCTTTGTAAATCTAGTTGTGAAGTCAATCCATACCCTTGCCTCCAACATACGGTGCCACTCTGTCCATTCTTCTCCATGTACCCATCAATTACCTTCTTCTCTTTGTCCTTAACCTTGGAATCAAAGGCATTGCCTTAGCCACTATTTGGACAAATTTCAATCTTGTAGGTTCATTAATCATTTACATCCTTGCCTTCAGTGTACACCGGAAAACGTGGAGTGGGATTTCCTTAGAAAGCTTCAAAGGCTAGAAGCCACTCATGAGTTTGGCAATCCCACATTGCATTTTGGTTTGCCTCGAATGGTGTGGTGTGAAACAATGATTCTACTACGCGGTGGGAGTTTTGATTCAAACCAAGGCACCAATATACATTTTCCCTTCTTCTTTAAGCTTTGGTGTGTCCACAAGGGTGGCAAATACACCAGATAGCCATGCTTTCAGCCATAGTTGGACTCTGTTTCAGTTTCATTTTGAGATTTTCTGCATTGTTCTTCATGATTTCCATAAAGAAGGTATAGGCTTCGATGTTCACACAGGATGAGATCAAAGGTGAATGACTTATGTTTTGGGCCACTAATGGAGGAATAAACACTTCAAAATGCAAGAGTAATTTACATAATGTGTAAAGTTCTATTTAATGTAATTAAAAATGCAAGAAAGTCTTTTACCTATGAGGTATAGTGGAGAGGGATTCTACTTATTTTGCTCTAAAAAAGTTTGTCTCTTTGATTGTGGGGGGTGAACGAGAAACATTTTCCACTATCTAATGTACGCGTGTTGGAAGAAGTTGTTAAGGTGTAGACATGACTTTATTGTCTAGATATGTACAAATAAATTTTAGCTGTTAGATTAATTAAATTGATCGTGAGATTAAGACAGCTTAAATTTTGAACAATTATTATCAAGTAATTTCAAATTTTGAATATATAATCATACTGTCATAGCGTGTGAAAAAATTGCAACATTATTTATTTGGGAAATGGAAAAAAGAACAGTACCTCGGCATAAGATAATCAAATTTATAAATACAATAAGTTATTTTAATTTTTTTATTTATTAAAATTTAATGCAAATTTATTAAATAATAATATAGATAGATATACTCAATTATTATAATTATAATATTTATAAAATGAAGTTATCATAATCTCAATAATAAAAGGACATGTCAAGCTTTGTCGTTGGAAGCACAAACCCAAACGACATTGCATTCGGAACCTCCCCCAGAACTGACCATATTGGCGTCCTATCACTTCTCAAGCGGCAACCACCCAATATTCAATAGATCTGATAAACTAAATTGTGAACTCAATTAATTTAACAAATTTGCTTTAAATTTATAACATCGTTGGAACAAAGATTTTGTGAAACTAAATTTACAAATAATCCCAATTCTTTTATGTATCTAATCAAATTCAATTTACAAAAATGACATAACTTAGAAAAAAATAGTATCCACAAAGAGGCCGCAAATTCATAAGGAGTCAGCCACAAAACGCACCTACTCATGTTTCAATTTTCTTTGCATGTCAAACTGGTTTCTAACACCTAGCAAAAATTTCCTTCATTTTAACAGTTCAAATGTCAATTAAACACTACAGACATTTTAACAGAATCACTCCAAGGTACTACACAGTCGTCAGGAAGACGAAGAGAAATGAGAGGGAGAAGGAAAAAACAGTGAGTTACAAATTTCAATACGTCTATTGCCAAAATCGTAAACAACTGGAAACTAGAAAAATTGTAGCCAGGATCGTATAATTCTTGTCGCGTAGCACAGAAAGCTAATTCATTTTACCAATTAGTTCGTTGATGAGATCTTCTCGGTTCCCTGCATCTCCACCATCCTTGAATAAGGTTTTTGATCCTCGTAATTCCCCAGCCGGCTTATTGAGTTCAAAAGGCCACAAAAAACTGGCAACTTCCTTAAAATGAGGACCAACAGTAGCAATTTCATGCACCATGTCTTCTATGCATATGATGCCATACTTCCCTAATTCCTGTATGGCAAAAAGTATGAAATAATGACAATGCTAAAGGGAGAATGTTACAGGCAAACATCCCTAAAAATCAAAGCAGTACAGCAACACATATATTACCTGCTCAATAATAGTATTGTCTGTCAGAGGAACTTTTCGCTTGTCTATTTTCGCATGCCCTTTCTTGTAAATTAGCTCCTTGATGCTCTTAAGATTTGGATACCTTCAAAAGGGGGAAGTTTTCACAATATTATGAATAATTCTTGACAAGTGATATTTATTTAATCAATGGTCTGAAGAGATTATTTGTGAACACAACAAAAAAATAAAGATACAAACAAATATCAAGATCAGGTTTCCCATATAGATTGTATACATCTATTCTATATCCTGAATTCCATATACCATAAACTATCTTTGCTCATGACCATCCCCGTTCCATAACTAGCATACCACAAGGAACATAAGCTTGCCATAATGAACTGTTGAAGGTAATATCCCGATTAAAAGTTGTGATGCGGATTTTGGGAAGTGGGAGGTGTGACTCTTGATGACATTGCAAGAGACCCCAAAAAATCACCCATTTTCATAAGTGATTAACCAGTGGTCATCCAGCAGATCAGCATGACCATTCCTGCAGTGGTCAACGTAATTTTACAAAGAGTTCTTTCTTTAACTCTGGCATCCACTTTCATAAAAATTCAAAACATGTGATTGGCTATAACACCCCTACTAATACCAAGCATACTTCTCCATTCCTATCTCACCTCGTACCAACCCACATTTTAACTTGCAAATACATAAGAATTTTACATGGCTTCCCCAATGCTAACATTTGATAACATATTATATACAAATCACCATAAAACAAATAACCAAATTAAGAAACATTAATCTCTTACCCGTAGGTAACATATGGTTCGATCCTCTGCAACTTCTCCATCAATCCCTCACTTGCCTTCACAAAGACAGCACTGAATATTCTTCTCAACTTCAAATTGTATAAGACCTTTCGCGTTTTTGGATGCATATCACTTTTTCTAAGGGTCAGAAAGGGGGTAAATGAGGTTATAACTTTTACAACACACAAGTTTATGAATTAAGGGTGGGATTATAGCCAAAAAAATTGACAAATGAAACATAGAAAGTGATCTCAAAGCATTAGTAACCTACCCTTGTATTCGAATGATTATTAATAACTTCGACTTTGGTGTCAATACTTGTGGCCGTTTCCTCTTAACCCTCTGTTTCATTCTGATAAGGTCAAGCTCCTAGAGGAAGAAACAGACAGCAATAATCATACTACTTAGTCAACAAATGCATTTGGTAATACTATAGACAAGTTGAAATATTAAACAGTCCACACATTGAATAAGATCCATATTTCTGTATTCTTTGTTGCTTAGTTAAATTCAAATTCAAATTCATAAGCAATACTACATCTATTAATGTAGCACAGTTTTTTCAGTCCAACTGACACAACACTAATAGTATAAAGATTCTAGTTACCTACACTACCCATAGAACAAAGATGCTATATTCATGGTTATAATAAATGCAACTTCATACTCCTACTCCATCAGATGAACAACTGCCTAACTGTGGCACAAGAACATCAATAAAAGCTTAAGTATAGCCATGGACAATATTATAGCAAAGACACACCCAAATGAGTTAGCTCCACAACCAAGGTGGGCACATAGAGGATTTTGTCTACTTAGTATAATAGTTTCAGTTTCAACATTCAATGTTTACTTACCTATAGATCATAGGCACCTATGGGTTCAAATAATATGATATTTTACTACACACATAGCAATTACTCTTCTCTGCCTGTACCAAAACGATATGCTGCTGATGCTCTCATAAATCAATGAGTAAATGATCAGATTTCATTTGGGCATAAAGGGTTCCAACTTTTGCATACAGTTTTTTTATGGCATATTGGTAAAATCTTGATAGAGTTATACCAAAATTGGAAGGAACTACAGCCTTTACAGACATAGAAAACTCATCGAGAGAAAACCCTATTTGAAATTCAACATTAGAAATTTTGAATAGTATTAAAGTAGGAATATTTGTAACTTTTTCTGCGTAATATGAAGTAAATATTCTTTTTTATTTTTCCCTAACCTGTAGGTTCACCTTCTACGTTTTGTTTTTCAGCATAAGATACTGTGCATATCATTTTGGGTTTTGTTGTCACAGTTAAGATCTCAGCTGCCTGTCCATGTACTTTTAGTATTAAGATGAAGGCTTCTAAGCATAATTATGATAATTTGGTGCAAGCGTTCTTTGTCAAATTAAGTGATCATGTACTAGCTCACTCAGCTCGCCACATGTTTCTTCAGAATGATGCTCTCTTCTATACATATCTTTTTCACTTTCTCAGAGCTACATTTAACTCTTTAGTGGGAGTGGTCCATGAATGAGTAATTGACCTGTAAACTGTAATTGTAATATGCATTGCCCAATTTCACAAGAAATTCTGAAAGCTCTGTTCATGGACCACTAGGGGTTCTCGGGAAACCCATCACATTAATGAAGCTTATGAAGGTCTCAACTGAAGATAACTAGCTATAATTGCTCTACTCTTGCCACTATATACTCTTATTTTTCATTTTTTCCTAGCCCAATAGAAGCAACACAAATATATGCAATCATCAAAAACACAAACAGCAAAGTTCGAATGTATAAATTGGAAGTAATACTAGTATACTATATGTTCAATATACTGTTCAAATCCAAGTCAAAGCAAATGTGTTATACAGTAATACAGAGTAAACCTAACTAGAAGTGGAACAGGCCAAATGCCTATGGAATCTTATAATGGTACAGTGTAGTGCAAAAATATGGGGGAAAAATGAAAAAACACACAATTTTTTATCCCTTTGGAAGGGTGGTGGATGGGGGTTTAGAGCCAAAAATTGACCCCAATGATTTGAGCCAAGGCTCTTAGGCTCAGGATTGATTGACGGATTCTGTTGCTCTGTGAATTGTTTATAAATTTTTGCATGCATGCATAAATAGCTACAATAGATCACCAGCCAGCATTGAGCTTATTAAGCAATGACAGCTGCAGATTGTTCTTGCTTCTGCTGTTATGCACCAGATTGTAAAATTTTAAATTCTACAGAATCTGTACTGTCATTGTAAAATTTTTTTTGCATTCTTGTATGTTCAAGCGTGATAGTAAACTCAAAAACAACTCGATTCATGTTGGTGGGTTTGTCATAATTCCTTAATAAAGGGAATATTCTGAGAGCCCCACAATTGCTTAAGCAGTGCAATCATCTTTAGCAAGCTTTCAAATTCATTAAAAAAAAAAAGAGAAAAGAAAAGAGCCCTTTAACTCAATATTTTTTTGTTTTGTCTATTAATCAACGGAGAGGGTTCAATCACTTTGCTTAATCAACTAAACCTGCAGGTTTCAATCAAGAATGACAACAGTTTCTTTAGCATTAACTGACAAAGGATTCTGAAACTTTACAAGCTTACAATTCCATTCATGGGTTTCCCCATTGACCTCCTCGTGTAATTCTGATGATCAGTAAGGCGAACGAAAAGGAGGAGATGACAAGCTTCAAAGTCGCCATTGGTGAATTCTGGTCATGGGTTTCCCCATTGACCTCCTGGGTTAACATTCATCGGTCAAAAAGTAGCCACAACTTCATTAGTGTCCGCGATACTACACTACATTATATAGCTTTTAGCAAGATTCTTTTGTTTTCACTTTAGTCTCAAAACAAAAGAGAGCATCTTTCTGTAGACACATATGGCGAGCTCAGAGGGCTAGCACATGGTCACTTAATTAGACAAAGAATGCTTTGCACCAAATCATCATAATTATGCTTAGAATCTAAAAGTACATGGGCAGGCAGCTGAGATCTCAACTGCGACATACAGGTGATGTAAAAGTGAAGAACAAATAATATGCACAAGATACAATAGAAAATCAAACGAAAATAAAAGTGAAAATATATTGTTATTTTACGTAATAAGGAACAAACAGATATAGAAAGAGGAAGTGTTACCCTGTTGCGATACTCTAAGATGAAATCCTCGGGCTTTTTGATGAATTCTTTGCTCTTCTTGCTTTGGAACTTCTTCTGCTCAAATTGTTCCTTTTTCCTCAACGCCCATGCTTCATTACTTTTTCTCTTCTTCAATATCGTCTCTGGAATAAAATTCAGAGGCTTTGGCTCCTCTTCGGTCATGTTTTCTGCACTTAAATCCTAAGGAGAAAAAACACAAAAATCACAACCCAGGAGCAGAAAAGTATGTATCACCCACCAGGCGCGGTTTCAGCGTTGCTAAGAGGTTGGGCTACCTTACCGGCGACGACGACGATGTCAGGCACAGACTGAGTGGCGGTGGGGAGACCGCGCGTCGCCTTCAACGGTGACACAACGGAAGAGACGAAAGAGCGAGAGGGCGGCCTGAGGCTTAGGGTTAAGAAATTTATTGCACCTTATAAACGTCGCCGTTCAATATTTTTGAATTTTTTTATTTCTTATTTTTCAATTTTGAAAAGATACGCTTTTGTGAAGTGTGGGCAGGCTGGTTCGTTTCCATATGTTTCATCTTGACTTGGATAGGTACTCTCTGGCCCAACCCAAACCTCAGTATTTTAATTTCATTCACTTTGTATATTTATACATCATGCTTTCGTTTATTACTCACAGTAACGTAATCCATGTCTGAAATGCTAGCATTAGCTTCATTTTTTTTTTTGTTCACGAGCATTAGTTTCATTTTAATGTCAAGCAAAGTATTTTTATTAATTTATTATTTTGAGTTGATTAATAGTTTCTGCCACCAGCTAAAGGATTATTACCAATTAGAGTTATGAACATGAGATTGAAATTGCTTAAAATGAGAAATATTGTCATTGTTAAAAGTTTCTCTACAATTTAAAATCACTATTAATTAAGTTTCTTTATCAGTCAATCGTTGACTATGTGCTAACGTGGACCATTAAAGCTAACGTGGTACATTTACTTTGCTGACGTATAAATAAGTCAACTTTTTCATCTAGCTTCCACCATGGCACTTTTTTTGGTACTAAAATCCTATTTTGGTCTCTCATATATGGGATCATTACTATTTTGATCCCTCGTATATAAGTTTACTTTTATTTTAGTTCATCATAGATGGAGGTTACTTTTATTTTAATCTCTCATGATCAAAAGTTTCTAACAAGCCATGCATAGTTTAAAATAACTATTAATCAAGCCCATGCATCAGTTAGCTATTAACACTATTAAGTAACATATTGACGTGGTCAGTTAATGCTAATGTGACACTTTTACTTTGTTGATGCGTAAATAATATTGCCATGTTAGATTTTTTATCTAACTTCCACCATGGCATTTCCCTTTTTTATTTTGTTAGAACATATGAGTGAAATGATGTTGTCTTGCAAAAGTTACATTGCATCCACAATTTTGAAATTTCAAGAAAAGAAAGCATTTCATTGATTGCATAACAATGAAATAACATATTACATCTCTAGCTTAATCAATTGCATATCATATTACAAAGCAATTCAACTATTACAAATTCATGGCCATTGCATATCCTACCAAAACAATAATTCAATGACAACTAATATAATAGATGTATAAACCCCTATAATATAGGTGCAACCAATAATATCAGCAACACCTTCACTAAGAATTTGTTTTTCACACATTCTGAGCAAGTGGATGTCTCAGCCCATTCAAAGACATCATAGTAAATTTCATCTTTTTTGTAGGTAGTGCACCTAAAGAACTTTCTTTTAGGGTTTGTTCTCATCCTAGTTGTTTGCAACACAACCTTCATACCACAATCATAGTATTTGAAATCAAAGGAGCCCATATATGATAAAGATGATGAATGAACAAAGAACATGCTTTGACATCCATACAAATCCTTCCTACCTCACCCATGTCCAAATTTCACCCTATAGTAGTGTTGCCCTCATCTTTGATTTTGATTGTTGTCTTATTGGATTATCTTCAAAAAAAATTGTGGTTTAGGGCTCTTAGCTTATAGGGATCTTTCTTCATTGGTCAAATCCCTCATCATGTGTTCTATTTGATCTTTGCAGAGAAGCAAAATATGGCAAATGAGAATGGCACCATTTTGGGTGTTGGGTGAGGACTAGTTTCACCCAAAACAGAGTCATTTCACTCATATGTTTGGGAAAAAAAAAGGTGCCATGGTGGAAGCCAAACAAAAAAGTCTTACATGGCAATTTATTTATACATCAAAGTTAATGGTCCACGTTAGCACATTACTTAATAGTATCAATGGCTGATTAATGAAGGGACTTGGTTAATAATTATTTTAAACTATGGAACACTTAATTAGTTAGAAACTTTTGATAGTGAGAGACTAAAATAAAAGTAATTCTAATTGTGAAAGACCAAAATTATTTTTATTTAGAAAAGAGACTGCCCTAATGGAAGCCAATTGATGTGGCAATTTTATTTTACATGTTAGCAAAGTAAACATGCCATGTCAATGTTAATGGTCTACGTTAGCATGTTACTTAATAGAATGAATGGCAAACTGATAGAGGGACTTGATTGATAATTATTTTAAATTATGAAGAATTTAATTATAAATTTTTGATAGTAAAGGATTAAAACTAATAACTTCTCCTTCAAGAGCACAGTTTCTATCCAAGGAATGTTTCAATTGAAGCTACTTCCTCTTGCAATCTGTTAAAATCAAGGCCAACAAACGAATTAAGTATTACTTTAATAGATGCCCGATGAAAGCCATCAAGTTAGCAAGACATGTCGCACTTTAGTATACATGGATGCAATGTTGTAGCTAGTTAAACGTTCACTAGTTCAGGCTGAAGTTTTTCTAAAATTTGGTTTTGAACGGTGATGCTAAGTATGGAAATGGCCACTTGAGCTTGGCTTAAGTGGCATTAGGTCTTTCTCCCCCTTCTTTTCTTCAAAGGTTCGATTCTTCCCTCCCCAAAATTGTAACTCCCATCTAATGTAACACTGTATCAAAAAAAAAGTATGGAAATACATTCTTGTAGTCTTTGCGGCATTGGAATCTATTGTTGGTTGGGATTGGAATTTTCTAAAGTGCCAAATGCATATTAGAAGGCCAATTGAATCAATTTTGATTACATTACAAGCTAGTAGAAAATTTATGTATTTGAGATAGGAAAATCTTGTTCTCATTAGTAGCTTTTATATGGAATGCTCATAACAAAGGATAAATATAATTTTTGAATTTTTTGGATTTTACATTTGAGTTTACAAGACTTAATAAATTCAATGAGTTAGTTAGATTTTGTAACTAAAAATTATGTAAGAATAAATGTGTAATAATAGAAGAATTGTTTGAGATAATGTATTATATATCTTTATTTTTGCTTATGATCACCTACCAATATTTAATTTTATAAATTATATTTTATACTCTGATTAGAGAAGTCAAAATTGCTAATGTCATTAGTTTTGGTATTTGGTTGCTGGAAATTATATGTGGAGAAAAAAATAGAAGGTTTTCTTATGCAAATGACATGCTTAATCTTATTGGTAATGTAAATAACCGAACTTAGATACATTTCTAATTTTATGTATGTCAAAGAAAATATGGACAAACAATTTTCCTCTCTATATTATAGTTTAGGCATAGATACTATAGAACAAAGACATGAACTTATTTTGACATGGCCAAAACATTTGAAGCAGAACAAATAAAGGAAAACACACAGTGAAATTAGGGACTTAATAAGTTTCTATCTATATATAAAGCTACATAGAATATTTTATACATATGCTAATATTGACTTTTTTTGCTTTTAATTGTATATTCAATTTTTGTATATTATTGCTGATTTGAAGATAAAAATTAAGGAGTAGAGTATACTACAAGTGTCTAAGTTTTGATATCTTGAGTCGATTTTTTAAAGTAATAGAAAGATTGATAGGGATGTCACACACATGATTCAAACTGGATGAATGAAATGGAGAAACGCATTGGAGGTCATTTGTGATCGTAAAATATCTACCAAGTTTAAAAGAAAGTTTTATCGAACTGGCATTAGACTAGTTATGCTTTAAAATAATAAGTGTTAAGTTTTAAAAGGTCAACAAGAGTAAAAAATAGGGGTGACACAGATGAGAATGTTGAGATAGATGAGCGGACATATAAGAAAAGATAAAATTTGAAATGATTGTATTCGAGAGAGAGTTAGGGTAGCGCCTATTGAAGAGAAAATGACAAAAACCCATTTATGGTGGTTTGGGCATGTACAAAGAAGACCGCAAGAGGCACTAGTAAGAAAGGTTGACCAAATAGTATTTAGTCCTATGAAGAGATATAGAGAAAGACCAAAAAAGATATTTAGAAAGGTGATTAAGAGAGGCCTTTGGTTAAATGTTATTTCTGAAAATTTAATTTCAAACACAAGTATATAGCGACATTTGATCTATGTAGCTAATCTCATCTAATGAGAAAAGACTTGGTTTATTGTTGTATTGCTAGAGATTATATGTGAAAAAAAATAGTAAGTTTTCTCATGACCATGCCCTTAACCTTAGCAGTCATGTAAGTTAATTTGTCATAAAATAATTTTTATTTTGCAATTTAAACAAAAATTTGACCAATAATGTTATGCTTTGATGGTTTAGGCATGAATATTGTAGAAATGAGATATAACTAAAGAATTGATTGACCCAAACATAGAAGACTGAATCAATATATTAAAAATTATTTGAACCAATACGAGTTGAGATAAGTAATAGATATTTAGACTCTTTAAATATATTATTTTAAATTTAATTCAGTCTATAATATAAAAATAATTTGTTCAAAATATAATTATTTATTTCAACCATTTTATTTTTCGAGAGATTAACTGTTGGTCTCGTGTGTGCAAAGGTACCCAGAGAGTAGGACTAGTATGTCCCGTGGGGTGTTTAAATGTGTTGGACAATGAGATACAGTTGGTTGAGCCTAAAGAGTCCGGCTTCTTTCCAACCAAGATTTAGTCAAATCAAAATTTTTGGGTCAAATTTCAACTCAAACAAAGAGAAACCGGTACAACTAACGAGATAACCTTTTCATTAGAAGTCCATTGAAGTTTTCTAGAACAAGTATTTATAACTTAGATATATAATTATAGCGGGTTATATTAAATGTTTTTATTATTTATATAAAATACATTGCCTGCATGTTTGTAAGCCAGATTTATTTAGGTTTGGCATTCACAATAAAATAGAACTATCTTTTAAATATATTGGATTAAGCTAAACCTAATACAAGCCAAATTACTTGCCCTAATAAGCTAGTTTAATCTGGATTAGGATTTTTTTATCTTTAAAGTTTAAAGATAAGGGTTATAGTAAGATTAGACAAATCTAAAATTAAGAAAAAAAATTATAAGATATATTTAAATATAAATTAAAAAATATAAATAAAAAATTATTTAAATTAGAGAATAATAGAAGTATACAATTTAAATCTATCTACTCTATTTTCATCAGATTCCCAAGACTACATAGCTAAGGCTAGGCAACTTTCTTACCTAAAAGTATATCCCTAAACATTGGCGAATCTACATAAGGGCGGGGATGGCCCTAGCTCCCTCTCAACCTTTAGTATTTTTATATACAGTATGGACAGATTAAAAGTTTTTAGATTGGTCTCTCCAAATGTTGTAAAATATTTCTTAATTTCAATAAATGCTGACAATTTTTAAGAATTTCTAATTTGACTATTCTAAATTAAAATATTATTTATAATTTATAATAATTTTTAAAAAGTTTTTAAGTAATTCTTTCTATATTTTACTTAAATTTTTTACAAAAAATTATTAAAATAATTTTTAAATATTCTGAAATTAAGAAATAACTCTACATTTTTTACTTTGCAATCAATCGATAAGTAGCCTATAATGACACCTAATCTTGGCACACTCTCAAGAACAATCCTGACTTCACCTTGTCCCTGAAGAAAAAAATCTTCAAACCTATGCATTATCCTTTTAATTGCAAATATGAAGAGTAATTATCATTCCCTGGTAGGTGTTTGGAAGAGTCTAAAATAATACGCTGAGTGTTATTTTTCAAAAAAATAATACGCTTTATAAATTAATGTTGCATTTAATAGAGGGACAAAGATATTGTACATAGAAATTCAAAAGAAAAGATACTCAGTGTCGGAGCAAAAGTCTTGTTGAAGACTTGCAAGTTGGATTATTATTATTGGAATACGTCACATCAAACTTGAAAGTCTCGTTGGACCAAATAAATGCCCACCACTTTGGCAGGCAAGAGTAGGTTGCAGCGTTGCCAGGCAAGAGAAGGTGTTCGTTTTCCGGTTTTTCTTTGAGAAGAAAAGAAGGGAGGTAGGGGCACGTACCATTGTTGAACACAAAACTTTAGCCAAATCCAAAAAAAGCCAACTAAAAATTGTGTATACACCTGTCACAGTGTTGAATCAGAACCCAACACTAGGAAACAAACACACACTTGGCAACGTCTGGAGCCATGTTCATCTAGTATAATTTATGACAGTGCCACTTTTTAGAATGAAAATTTCTCCATAAATTGGCATGCAATGAAATGCCTTTTTGCAGTGACACGGGAACCCCATGGCTGGTGCATGTGTTGCCATGCCCATGGCGGTGTAACTGTTAAGTACAGTAGCACTCTTGACCTCTTTTATATACTCTATCAATAACTGATATAAAACCAAAAAGGAAAGGTTAATTACATATTAATTCCATTTTGACACAATTTGATTAGCCAATCAATAGTCTTTGAGGGTGTCTAATTTCTTCCATAGAGGTGGGAGATAGGAGCCCTTTGTGTGCGTGGACTTGACGGCAATAAGCAAATATTTATTAAGAGACCAGTAATGAAGCCAAGAGCAGTCATTTTCTTTGATCCATTTATTTCAAGGAAACTGTTTTCTGTACACACGCTTCCCCTATTTGTGGAAATATCTTTTTTAAAAAATAAAGTAAAAATATACAAAATTATATACAGAATAGACAAAATGTATATGTACGGTCGCTCTTAATTTCAATCTTCTTTTTCGTAAGTCATGCTGGGAGCAATGACTTGATGTGTAGCAAATTGTTCAACGCCTGGTTGTTCCCGGCGATGACTTGAGAGCAATGACTTACTTGTACGAAACCACAGCTAGGCAGCCAATCACTGTTTTCCACTGCAGACCAATCAACTTCAAAATCAAAAGCCAATTTTAGATACTCGTAGCCTCCTACTTGTTCTCACAATTCTAGCTTTCCAAGCCTGTTTACCCATAGCGTCAGTCTCGGCTACTTCAGGCATTCCTTTGACGATGTTTTGCCTTCCATCAATGGACATTCTTTCCTTCATCGGTCTCATTGCTTGTATGCTTGTCCCTTCGCTCAGATTTTCTATAGCCGCTGATTCCATTGCTCTGTCCCACTCTATAACTGATGGCATGACCTTAGTATCCCTCTATGGAACCTATGAACTTGGGTTCTTCACCCCAGGAAATTCCAGTAAACGTTACCTGGGAATTTGGTACAAGAAGATCCCTATTGAAACCGTTGTTTGGGTTGCCAACCGCCTAAGCCCCATTAATGATTCCTCTGGGATCTTAACATTAAACAGCACTGGCAATCTTGTCCTCAGCCAGAATGGCACTGTTGTTTGGTCCACAAGTCTGCAGAAACAAGCACAGAAACCAGTGGCAGAGCTTTTGGACTCTGGGAATCTTGTGATAAGAGATGAGAAGGAAACAAACCCAGAATCCTATTTGTGGCAGAGCTTTGACTATCCAGGCGACACATTTCTGCCAGAGATGAATTTTGGATGGGACCTAACGAAAGGTCTTAAATGGGACCTAACAGCTTGGAAGAGTCCAGATGATCCAGCTCCGGGAGGCTTTGCTTTAGTTGTAGGTTACAGCGACTATCCTGATACATATTTGATGACGGGAGGAAAGAAGTACAGCAGGTTTGGACCATGGAATGGTCTGCATTCTAGTGGTACTCCAGATGTGAAGCCTAATCCGGTTTATTACTTCAAGTTTGTGTACAAAAAGAATGAGATCTACGACTACACCACCTACCTCAAGAACCAGTCTGTTTACTCAAGAGCAGTAGTCAACCAAACTGATTATACACTTGTTCGCTATGTATGGGTGGAAGCTGAACAAAATTGGGAGGTTTATAAATCAAAGCCAGTAGATTATTGTGACCGCTATGGCCTGTGTGGACCCCATGGGAATTGTATCATCGATGAATCTCCACTCTGTCAATGTTTAAAGGGGTTCAGTCCAAAATCACTACAAAATTGGAATTCGATGGACTGGTCTCAAGGGTGTGTCCGGAATAAACCATTGAACTGCACTAACGAGAGCACAGATGGATTCATGAAATTCGTAGGGTTGAAAGTTCCTGATTCAGCAAATACTTGGCTGGATGAGAAAATGAGTCTAGAAGAGTGCAGAATTGAGTGCTTAAAAAATTGTTCATGTATGGCCTATACTAATTCAGATATCAGAGGGCAAGGCAGTGGCTGTGCTATGTGGTTTGGCGATTTAATTGATATTAGACAGTATGCAGATGGAGGCCAGGATCTATACATTCGAATGGCCGGTTCAGAATTAGGTAGCCACTTAGCTTTGCCAATTTAATCAGTACTACTGTGATTGTTCTCGTCAAATTTCCACTTTCATCTAACAAATATTCTAGTTTTCTTTTTCAATATGTGAATTAACCCTTTTTTGTAAAAAAAAATCAAATTCAATTGGAAGAGGCGGAAAATGGCCACAGAAAGAGGTTGAAGACACTTTTAGTCGCTACCACCATTCCTGCAGTTTCTGGGATACTTCTAGTTGGCTGCTGTATTATCTATAGAGTCCGCAGAAAAATGTCTGGTAATATTACTTACTTAATTCTCCACTCGATATATGGCCCCAAAATTTTAAGAAACTTTCTGAAATAGGATACTTCTTTGAACGGTAAACAAGCGCTTGCACACACACACACACACACACACACACACACACACACACACACACACACACACACACACACACACACACACACACACATATATACTCAGTCACAAGGTCATCTAATGATCAAATAAGTTGATTTTACATTAGATTCGAATGGTATCAAAATGGTTTTATAACATCAAAGATGTGGTACTTTATATATTTTGCCTATGTAATGTTTACTCATCTATGTTAATTGTCTTCATTTTCTCCTCAAACTTGTAAAAGAGTTAAATGCTTTTCTTTTATTGTTTTAGAGAAATCAAAAACTCAAGAAAAAAACAATGAAGGATCTGATGCATCTGAGGATGATTTGGATCTTCCACTATTTGACCAGTCAACTATAGCTAGTGCCACAAATAACTTCTCAATGCAGAACAAAATTGGAGAAGGTGGATTTGGATCTGTATACAGGGTAATTCTAATATATGAGTAATTTGAAGGGCTATTGTCATAAAGAGCATCTCAATATACTTACAAAAATGTGAATTCACAGGGAAGATTAGAAACTGGGGAAGAAATTGCTGTAAAGAGACTTTCAAGAAGCTCAACACAAGGAATAAAAGAGTTCAAGAATGAAGTAAAACTTATTGCCAAACTTCAACATCGCAACCTTGTGAAACTTCTCGGTTGTTGCATACAAGGACAAGAAAAAGTGTTGGTTTATGAATACATGCCTAACAGCAGCTTAGACACCTTCATTTTTGGTATGAATTTGGGAATGATTGTACTTGCAAGGACTAACTTAATACACATGAACATTGGATTTGAAGAATTCAAACAAAATAACTGTTTTACTTTTGATGGTAGCAGATCAAACAAAAGGTAAGTTGTTAGATTGGTCGAAGCGCTTTCACATTATTTGTGGAATTGCTCGGGGTCTTATGTATCTTCATCAAGATTCTAGATTGAGAATTATTCATAGAGATCTCAAGGCAAGTAATGTTCTTCTTGATGATAAGTTGAACCCAAAGATATCAGACTTTGGCATGGCTAAAATGTTTGGAGGAGAGCAGACCCAAGGGAATACAAATAGAGTAGTTGGAACTTAGTGAGTGCCTTACCTAAAAACTATTATACTTCATAATGTATATTCTAACTAGGCTCTAATTGATGTTTTACAGTGGCTACATGGCACCTGAATATGCAGCTGATGGACTATTTTCTATAAAGTCTGATGTCTTCAGTTTTGGCATTTTGGTGATAGAAATTATATATGGCAAGAAAAATAAAGGGTTTTATCATATAGATCAAACCCATAACCTTATTGGACATGTAAGTACATGATATATAAGTTTTCTTATTTATGTGTTTCAAAACTAAATGAGATGTGTTGTGTTTCAGGCATGGACACTATGGAAAGAAGGCAGAGCTTTAGAATTGCTTGACAAAAACATAGAGGAATCTTGCATTGTATCAGAAGTAATGCGTTGCATTCATGTTGGTCTCTTGTGTGCACAACAATATCTAGAGGATAGGCCTACCATGTCATCAGCAGTTCTAATGTTAGAAAGTAAGATTGAATTACCTGAGCCTAAACAGCCTGGTTACTTTCCGAGAAAAATTTCACTTGAAGCAAAATCTTTTTCAAGTCCAAATCAATCTAGTTCAAACAATGAAATAACCATGAGCTTAATTGAAGCCCGGTGAAAATCACAGTGCATAGAGAAGATATTGTATTGTGTACCATAGTAAGTTTCACTTGTGCACTACTCTTTATTGGGATTTAGTTGTAACTTGTAAACTTGCTTGGAGAGGCAACATATAAGTTGAACAAGAGCAAGTTTTTCTTTGTAATGATCAATCCTTCATGGCATGATTGAATCTAGCTCTACAGGATAAAAATCAATCGATTCATCCTTGACATCAATGCTCTCAAAATCAACTATTGGTGATTTTCTTATTAAGTTATTGGTTTTGGGTTGTAGTGGAAGTTAGTTGCTATTATCTTAAGTACCATGGATGCATTATTACATAGAGTGGGGTTGAAGACGAACTACATGCTTTGCATTTGGGCTCGTAGTTGCCCACAATTATTTTAAATTTGCCTTGATTAAAATGCATGATATGCTCCTCTAAAATGTGTTATTCCTCAGGTTTTAGAACATTGTTGAATAGCAAGTAGTCTTTACTCAACAACTTAAACTTTTGGAAGAAATGATTCTTAAAATAGTATTAGAACTTCAATGATCAAGAGCTCAATCACGACAACAATGGTGATAGAGTTATTAACAATGATTAGAGTGGTGGAGTGTGGTGGCAAAAGTGACAACAGCTGAAGTGGTGGTAGTGGTAAGTTGTGGCATTGACTACAATCATGGTGTATATGCAACTTGGCCTTTAATGATAAAATTTAAGGGTTCCTTTACTTTTATAAATTGAAATCTATAAAACTTTACTTCAAATTTAAATTGTTAATTTTATTGTGTCTCACAAGTTAAATTATAAAACTCATTAGATCTAACAATTCATACAAAAAATTTTATGGACTACTTGTTAATCTCCTTTAATGGGTTAAGAATTTCTCAAAATTTGTATGTATTCCATTAAAGTTTCAGTGAGTATACCATCATAATCAAATACTGCTAAGTGTAATAACGCTATGTGTTTGCAAAGTATAGTGTGCAAATAAAAACTTTTTAAGATTTTTTGTCTGTATTTGTTCTTTTTATTTGTGAATAAATTACTTCAATTTTTCATTAAACTACACATTTTTCATTTGTTTTGAAATGATGTCATATTATGAAAAGCCATGAAATATATACCCTTAATCAAATCTTTTTTAGTGAAAATAACACACATATTTCAAATAAAACAATATTGCAATTTGTACTTTCACTTAAATTTCTGCGCTATGTTAGATTTGAAATTTTAATATCTTGGTTCCCTTATGATATGCTAGATAGATTTGAATGAATGCTTTCAATATTTGAGTATGTAAATTTTATTTATATAAAAAATATTCTCCATGAATAAATTATTGTACAATTGTTAATAGTCAAAATGAATCTTGTGTCCATAGTTGGAAAATTTATGGATATGGAGAGTGTTGTGTAAATACTGGATATTATTTTAATATCATTAGTAGGGCTAATCGTTTGTGTGCATATAGAAGTAAAAATAAGCTGTACGTAAAAATTATTTGATGTATACTTCATGTGTATCCTTAATTTGTAACTATGGCTAAGCTTTTGCTTAAGCTAATGTAATATTTGGTTATGTTTAATCCGTAACTGCTCTTGTTCTTGTTTGTAACCCCATGACATTTATGTTCTCTTGGTCCGAAATCAATTATCCATAAGAATTCCTTCAACTTGCAGTCCCAATTGAAGCTAAGTTTTGCCTAAGCATCATCTCTAACATTGCAAAAGGAGTCAGACTTTTTCTCTCTAAGCTCTTCTTCCTTGTCTTCCAACTCTAATCATTGCATTTCTTTCACTATTTCCAAAATAGTGTCAACATGTTTGAAGAGGGCCTTCAATACAATAACGGGTTTAGATGAGGGTTCAAATTGGAAGAAGGACGACAACTGCTTGCTAGTGTTCGAGTATTCATGTAAAGCTCACGGAGCGTTTCTTTGATGTACATGCCAATTTGTGGTTGAACGTTAAAAGAAACAAAAGGGGAGTGTAGAGTGAGCAAGTCAATCCTTCAATGCCGTTGCCTTGTGAGGAGGAAGGCTTTACCCAAACCAGAAGAGAACTTCGCTAAAACGAAGCATTTAGAAGAGTAGGAAGGCAATGGAGCTTCGTTTTCTTCATCATTGGCAAAGCTGGAAAGCTTGGAAGCTTGGTGCTAAGGCAAATGTTTTGCACTAGATGCTGAAAACAGTTTGGAAGAGGATGAATGGCGCTTGAGGTAGGGAGGACTAAGTGCCAGAACTTTTGCAGTATGGATGAACAGTAGCATACATAAGGTTAGCATAAAGAAAATTCCTTAAGAGTAGCCGAATTGAGAGGATCCCAGAAAGATCCATAATTTAAAAATGTTTATAGTCTTGTGTGTATACTTATTGTGTATAAGACAGATAAGAATAAACACTTCAATTTAACAAATTACTAAATTGCGACAAAATTTTGTTCATATCGTATCAATTACTAATTTTAATTGGCCTTGTGCACAAACTGCCTCACATATCACGTGTATCTAAGTAATTCCATTAATTTAGTCCTTTGGAGGGCCTAAAATGAAAGGGGAACAAATGGGCTAACAATACCAACTTAAGTACGATATCCACCTTAAATAACGGAAACGCTATTCACATACATTATGCATCCTACACGTTGTAAAACAAAATTTACAAGAATGAAAAACAAAAATGAAAATGTAAAAGAGTGCATACACTGCGCAAAACTTATTTGTGTATATATCAATTAGCATTGCGTAAGAATGTGCAAACTAATCCTTCCTGTCCATATTTGAAGGCAACCGACAAAGTAAAGTAAATTATGTTTTAAAATTGCACGACCTGATATAAGCGTTTTATGGATGTCGTCACGTCGCATGCAAGCTGCACTCAAAATCAAGATGCAAATTGTTGAGCAACTGGCTAAGAAATGCGAAGCTTGAATCTTACCTCTTTGATTAAGTTGTCCATGGATGACGATTGTAACAATAGTTGAATTTCTTAGCCAGGAAATTTAAAAATGATGACTTGAACTGATCAGTCATAGTGAAAATTCATCCAATTATTACTTAATGTACGTTACCAATCAAAACCTCGCCACATCTCTAATCAGGGGTTCCATCGCGTTAGCCAATACAAAGAGTGACAGCTTTGTTACCAAAGCATATGACAGCTACCGCACTCCTCAATTTACGATACACCTGTAAGCTTGCCTCAATCTTTATATAAAAGGGTTATCAACACTAAAGGCTTGAGTTCTTCATTAGGCCAGCTATTGTCTTTAGCGATAAGCACTAACGATCCAGAAGTCAAGGATTCAATGAATTTGAAAGTATTATTTCCAAGAAACAACATAACGCCCCATCAGTACGCCAGAACAATCTCTGCATTAAAGCTGAATCATCTACACACACATTAAGAGAAATTAGACAGGAACATTTTTTTTTTTTTTTTTTGGTTGGAGAGGGGGGGGGGGGGGGGGGGTCAGAATCTCAACCCCTAACCGCAAAATCCTAGTGCAAATCCTAGCCCACAGAGCTGATATATTTAGCCTCCACAAATCAACGCGGTCCCTTAGCATCTTTCAAAAATCTTATACAGCTTCTCCAGTGAAGCTACCTGTAGCAAATCAAATCAAATGAAATCAGTTCTGACTAACTTTATTCTCAAGGCCTACATAGTATGATTCCTCTCCAAATTTTAATTGGATCAGCAATTAAATTGATTAGCTCTTAGATTGTACAATATAATAAAACTGATGAAAAAATGTAACTCACCTACACGACAATGGAGCTACATCTACAAAGGATACGACAACTTGAAAGTAACACAATGAGGTTACTGTCAGTCTTTGATATGAGAATTTTTAAAAGAAACCTAGAAACATACTGACTCAAATTTGGTAGTGTTTAAGAATACAAGAAATGATAGAAATTGAACCTTCCACTGGCTACAAAATATATATCAGAAATTTAAATTTCATCACAAATATATTACCTGAACAAATGTTCCGTTAGTGGCCATAGAAACAGATGGTTTGAAAAGGATTCTAATGGATGGAAACAGCACATCCTGTATTGACCGATCACGCTGGACCCATGCAGTCTCTGCCTCAGAAAGCAGTTCAGGCTCAACTTCATTCCCCACTTTTGCATTATTCCCTACACATGAAACTGAGATTAGAAATTTGAATGAAATGCACCAAAAACTTTTTACCAAAAAACTAGCTATTCTAAAAGTTTAAACTGCTAGTTATAGGCCCATAAATGATTTTTATTTTATATCTTTAACATGTCCTATTACACGAAACTCTCTTTTTGGATTTCAAGTGTAAATTAGGTGAAGGTGAGAATTTAATTCTTAACATCTTGATCATAGAGGCTCTAATACTATGTCAAAAAACAAATTATCCAAAAGCTTAAATTGTTAGGTGTATATACAAGAATGGTTTGTATTTTATATCTAACATTTTTCATTTAAACCATTAAAATAATGAATCATAAGTCTATCATGAAGTCTCTAAAATTTGTATATTCCCTACTCGATGACATTGCTTCCTGAGAGCAGTTTCCATATATATTCCCATTTAAGTGCCAGCTTTAAGGTATAATCTAGTTAGTGGTGTGTTATGTGGTGCTTGAGGTGTGAAGTATTTATGTCAATGTGTTAGTTTAGTTCCTCTATAAATAAAGGCTTAGAGGTTATGATATTGCAAGAACTAAAAAAATTATAGGGTTTGTTCGATTTCTGTTTTTGAGAACAATCTTTTGTTTTCAATAACAAAAACAAGAAAAGACCTAATTTGTGGCTGCATTTTACCAAAAGGCTCCAATCACTAGTTTTACAAATCCAAAACTTGTATATCTCAAACCAAATCCAAAGAGCAACTCCTCAACTGAGGTTCCCCACATGGTCCCTTTGGGCAGAGTTTAAGTTCTGTTTATTTCAGATGCGAAATGGATGACAATGTGCATAATAACCTAAAGTATGTTGTTATTTACTAAGGGGTGTAGATGTGTAACCCATACCAGTACCATCGTGGGCATTTTCCTCTGCACAATTCTTGGACAACTTTCTCTTCTTGTAAAAATGCAAGCCCTCACCAGATGGGTTGGGCAACATGGGCGGATGCATAGCATAAAAATCTCCAAGAGCAGCTGAAATTACTCGAAAGCAATTCTTTTCATCTTCCCAGTCAACCTATGAGCATTAACAAGAATTAGATGCATATTAAAATCTTTCACATGTAAGAAAAAAAACTCTGATCAACAACTACCATCAAGCGGTCTTAATTGTCTAACAGCTGAAAAGCAAGCATGTGAATTTTCAATTGAATATAAAAGTCCACACAAAGCAATAAGAAAATATAGGTGGATCTATCTAACAAATAACTAATCAGAATGAACTGAAGTACAGCAGTGCATGGATATGATGTCTGTGTAACTCCTAATATCAGCATATAAACAGAATTAGGCCTTACAGTGACAGCTGGCAATATTATCAATGAGCTTAATATATAGATAAAAGGAAGTCACAGAATTTTCAAGAAGAGGTGAAGGAAGCAAGGAAAAAGGAAAGAATTGCACTAACATCATTGCCCAAAGAAAGTACAAACTCGGGGAAGCGATCCATATCAGGAGTATACTGGTCAAGTATCATCGGAAGTCTAGATACATTTCCATGCTCATCAATATGAATGCAAAAATACTCCTCCAGCATTTCAGCCTTTTGTAGCAGTTCTGAATTCATGTGCAGAAATAACAAAAGAAAATGCCCATCAAGAGTATGAAAAAGGAAGATATTATAAAGGAAACAACTAAACAAAAATATCCATGTACAGAACATTACACTATTCTCTCAATGATCTATCATTTCAACAGCATTGCTCAAAATCAAGGACCAAAAGCAGAATGCAACAGTGATAGACACTGAAGACATTTCATGGTGTAAGAAAAGCAGAGTAGACACCTAGTAACTCCTCTGTCCTCACCACCAAAGCAAGCAAGTAAAGTAGTATTGCAAAGGTTACACAAACTAGCATGATAATGGACACAATACTATAGGATCAATAACATGACATGAGGACATCAAGTTTTGGAGGAGGAAGTAATCTATTACTGTAGAACTGCTTAACTGATCATAATGGATAGGAAGGGTAGGAAAAGCAAGAGGACCAAAGGAGCATACCTATAATAACTACAAAATAGATTCTGATTTCTGATTGCTCGAGTAAAACCTTTACAACAACAATAACAAAAAACAGTCTTGCACCATTAGTTGGGTTGGCTACATATATCAAACGACATCATTAAGCTCTATTTGAAATCAAGTTTTTAGAAATATCATTTAATCAAAGATCCTTTTCAATAACCTTCCTAAGTGTCCCTTTTGAATCTTCCTCTACCTTTCTTTATTGAACTAAAAACCATTTGATCGACTTTGCTCACCGGAACCTCTAACAGTCTTCTTTACATTTGTTCAAACCATTGTAACCAAGTTTTCCTTATTTTCTCCTCAATAGGTGTAAAACTAACACTTTCCTAAATACAATCCGAATCTTGTTATCTCTTATATGTCCACTCATCCATCTCAACATTCTCATTTCTGCCACCCCTATTTTTTAGTCTTGTTGACCTTTCAAAGATCAACATTTGCTAACATAGAGCATAGCTGATCTAATAGCAGTTTAATAAAACTTCTCTTCAAGTTGTTAGATATTTTCCTATCACAAATGACTCTCAAGACGTTTCTCCATTTCAACCACCAAGCTTGAATCCTGTGTATGACAATCCCATCAATCTCTCCATTACTTTGTATTGTTGGTTCAAGATACCAAAACCTTAACACTTGTGGTATAATGTGCTACCCAATTTTCACCTGCAAATCATTATTTGCTTTCCACTTCCTGAATTTGTACATTATACTCTCTCTTGCTCTTGCTTAAACAAAAAGTCGAAAGCCCTTTAATTTTAGGGCTTCTCTCCACACCTCCAGGTTACTATTGACAATCTTTATTGACTCCTCTATTAGGACAATATCATTTATAAAAAACATATATTTCAGAACTACATCTTGGATGTGTTCAGTAAGTACATCCATTACTAAAGTGATAAAGTAATTATCTAAGGATAACCTTTGATGCAAACCAATTTTTATAAGTCTTCTATCACCTTTACTCGTGTCCTCACAGTTGTTGCCCCATCATACACATTTTTTATAGCTTGAATATAAGTGATGCAAACAACTTTTTTTTCAATGCCTTCCATAGAATTTCCCTTAGTAGTTGGCATTCTATCATAAGCTTTTTACAAGTCAATGAAAATCATGCGCAAGTCTCTTTTTACTTTGGTACCTTTCCATCAAATCTCATAAAAGATATATAGCCTCCGTAATTGATCTTTTTGGTATAAAACTAAATTAGTTTTCTAATATATGTCTCTTTTCTTAATCTGTGCTTAATTACTTTTTCCTAAAGTTTTGTAACATGACTCATAAGTTTGATTCCCTGGTAGTTTCACCATTTTGAATATCTCCCTTATTCTCATAAATACGTATCAAAGTACTTCTCCTCCGTTCATCTAGCATCTTCTCATTAAATAGCTTGGTAGGCCAAGAAATACCTTTCTTTACCAAACACTTCCAACAAATGAAGTTATAACTTTTACAACACACAAGTTTATAAATTAAGGGTGGGATTATAGCCAAAAAAATTGACAAATGGAACATAGAAAGTGATCTCAAAGCATTAGTAACCTACCCTTGTATTCGAATGATTATTAATAACTTCGACTTTGTAGTCAATACTTGTGGCCGTTTCCTCTTAACCCTCTGTTTCATTCTGTTAAGGTTGAGCTCCTAGAGGAAGAAACAGACAGCAATAATCATACTACTTAGTCAACAAATGCATTTGGCGACACTATAGACAAGTGGAAATATTAAACAGCGCACACAATGAACAAGATTCATATTTATGTACTGCTTGTTGCTTAGTTAAATTTAAATTCAAATTAATAAGCAATACTACATCTATTAATGTAGCACAGTTTTTCCAGTCCAACTGATACAACACTAATAGTATAAAGATTCTACTTACCTACACTACTCATAGAACAAAGATGCTATATTCATGATTATAATAAATGCAACTTCATACTCCTACTCCATCAAATGAACAACTGCCTAACTGTGGCACAAGAACATCAATAAAAGCTTAAGCATAGCCATAGACAATATTATAGCAGAGACAGACCCAAATGAGTTAGCTACACAATCAGAGTGGGAAAATAGAGGATTTTGTCTACTTAGTATAATAGTTTCAGTTTCAAAATTCAATGTTTACCTACCTATAGATCATAGGCACCCATGGGTTCAAATAATATGATATATACATAGCAATTACTCTTCTCAGCATGTACAAAAACCATATGCTGCTGATGCTCTCATAAATCAATGAGTAAATGATCAGATTTCATTTAGGTATAAAGGGTTCCAACTTATGCATACCGTTTTTTTATGGCATATTGGTAAAATCTTGATTTATACTGAAATTGTAAGGAACTACGGCCTTTATTGACATAGAAAACTCATTATGAGAAAACCCTAATCGAAATTCAACATTAGAAATTTTGAATAGCATTAAAGTAGGAATATTTGTAACTTTTTCTGCAAAATATGAAGTAAATATTCTTTTTTGTTTTTCCCTAACCTGTAGGTTCACCTTCTACATTTTGTTTTTCAGCATAAGATAATGTGCATATCATTTTGCGTTTTGTTGTCACAGTTGAGATCTCAGCTGCCTGTCCATGTACTTTTAGCATAAAGGTGAAGGCTTCTAAACATAATTATGATAATTTGGTGCAAGTGTTCTTTGTCTAATTAAGTGATCATGTGCTAGCTCACTCAGCTCGCCATATGTGTCTTCAGAAAGATGTTCTCTTCCCTATATGTCTTTTTCACTTTCTCAGAGCTACATTTAACTCTTTAGTGGGAGTGGTCCATGAATGAGTAATTGACCTGTAAACTGTAATTGTAATAGGCATAGCCCAATTTCACAAGAAATTTTGAAAGCTCTGTTCATGGACCACTAGGGGTTCTCGGTAAACCCATCACATTAATAAAGTTTATGAAGGTCTCAACTGAAGATAACTTGCTATAATTGCTCTACTCTTGCCACTATATACTCTTATTTTTCATTTTTTCCCAGCCCAATAGAAACTATATGAATATATGCAATCATCAAAAACACAAACAGTAAAGTTCTAATGTATAAAGCAGAAGTAATACTAGTATACTATATATTCAATATACTGTTCAGATCCAAGTCAAAGCAAATGTGTTATACAGTAATACAGAGTAAACCTAACTAGAAGTGGAACAGGCCAAATGCCCATGGAATCTTATCATGGTACAGTGTAGTGCAAATATATGAGGGAAAATCCCGTTTAAAAACACAATTATTTTATCTCTTTGGGAGGGTGGTGATTGGGGTTTAAAGCCAAAATTGACCCCAACGATTTGAGCCAAGGCTCTTAGGCTCAGGATCGATTGACAGATTCTGTTGTTCTGTGAATTGTTTATAAATTTTTGCATGCATGCATAAATAGCTACAATAGATCACCAGCCAGCATTGAGCTTTTTAAGCAATGGCAGCTGCAGATTGTTCTTGCTTCTGCTGTTATGCACCAGATTGTAAAATTTTAAATTCCACAGAATCTGTACTGTCATTGTAAAAATTTTTTTGCATTCTCGTATGTTAAAGTGTGATAGTAAACTCAAAAACAACTTAATTCATGTTGGTGGGTTTGTCATAATTGCTTAATAAAGGGAATATTCTGAGAGCCCCACGATTGCTTAAGCAGTGCAATCATCTTCAGCTAACTTTCAAAATCACTAAAAAAAAAAGAGCCGTTTAACTCAATATTTTTTATTTTGTCTATTAATCAATGGAGAGGGTTCAATTGCTCTGCTTAACAACTAAACCTGCAGGTTTCAATGAAGAATGACAACAGTTCCTTGACATAGGATTCTGAAACTTTACAAGCTTACAATTCCTTTCATGGGTTTCCCCATTGACCTCCTCGTGTAATTCTGATGATCAGTAAGGCAAAGAAAACGGAGGAGATGACAAGGTTCAAAGTTGCCATTAGTGAATTCTGGTCGTGGGTTTCCCCATTGACCTCCTTGGTTAACATTCATCGGTCAAAAAGTAGCCACAACTTCATTAGTATCTGCCATACTACACTCCATTATATAGCTTTTAGCAAGATTCTTTTGTTTTCACTTTCGTCTCAAAACAAAAGAGAGCATCTTTCTGTAGACACATATGGGGAGCTGAGAGAGCTAACACATGGTCACTTAATTAGACAAAGAATGCTTTGCACCAAATCATCATAATTATGCTTAGAATCTAAAAGTACATGGGCAGGCAGCTAAGATCTCAACTACGACATACAGGTGATGTAAAAGTGAAGAACAAATACTATGCACACAAGATGCAATAGAAAATCAAACGAAAATAAAAGTGAAAATATAGAAAGAGGAAGTGTTAACCTGTTGCGATACTCTAAGATGAAATCCTCGGGCATTTTGATGAATTCTATGATATTCTTGCGTTGGAACTTCTGCTCAAATTGCTCCTTTTTCCTCAACGCCCATGCTTCGTTACTTTTTCTCTTCTTCAATATCGTCTCTGGAATAAAATTCAGAGGCTTTGGCTCCTCTTCGGTCATGTTTTCTACACTGAAATCCTAAGGAGAAAAAACACAAAAATAACACCCCAGACGCACATAAGCAAGTATCACCCACCAGACACTGTTTCAGCGTTGCTAAGAGGTTGGGCTACCTTACCGGCAACGACGACGAAGTCTGGCAAAGACTGAGTAGCGGTGGGGAGACCGCGCTTCGCCTTCAATGGAGACGCAATGGAAGAGACGAATGAGCTAGAGGTCGGGCTGAGGCTTAGGGTTGAGAAATTTATTTCACCTTATATACGTCGCCGTTCAATATTTCAAATTTTTTTATTTCTTATTTTTGAATTTTGAAAAGGCACGCTTTTGTGAAGCGTGGGCCGGCTGGTTCGTTTCCCTCCGTTTCATCTTGACTTGATAGGTACCTTCTGGTCCAACCCAAACCTCAGTATTTTTAAGAGTATCGTTATACCTATAAATTTATACTTATAATGCATTCACATATGGAGAAAAAGAGTAATGCTATTTCTACATCATTTATTCGTTACATTCACTACGTCTCTTACGTGACAAAAATGAAATATTGAAAAATGCAGTGGGAGAAATGAAAAAAAGGAGCGAGAATGAAAAAGGGACAGCGACTGTATTTTATTTTTATTTTAAAACTCGAGCTCTAGTTTTTCTCTTGACATTGCTGAAGTATATGGCTTTCAAGTGAGTATTTCTCTTGTCAAGGTTTCCCTTTGGCAACTTGCACTAGGAGCTGTAAATTCAGAGGTTCTTCTTGCTGTACTGCCATGAAGGTTTGGGTATCAAAGTCTTCTCACGGCTCTTGAAGAGTCCCTCTGTCAACTTGAACTTCTTTATATGGATCTTTGTTAGTTTTATTGGTTTATGCTTTAATGACCTTATTAAATTACTCTTCTATTCTTTGTTCTTTCTTTCTTTTTTTTTCTTTTCAATTGTAAAGTATTAATCAATTAAATTATACTTCTGTTCTTTATGCAATAGCTGAATTGTAACATGGCGATAGTTAAAGTATAACATCCGATAGTTAAACTGTAACACTCAATAGGTAAAATGTAACTTTTCTAAGTAAAAAGTATCATGCGCAAGATGAAGTGTCTTCTTCAAATTAAACATTTACAAGGCTATAAGAAGGAGTTTTGACAAATTGCATCCAAGAAAATAATTCATCAGTCATGAAATTTTATGTGCAATAGTCAAATTGTAAAATGGCGATAGCTAAATCATAACATGCCTATAGTTAAAGAGTAATGTGCGATAGCTAAAGTGTAACATTAATAGACAAAATGTAACTTTTCTAAGTAAAGAGTATTATGTGCAAGATGAAATATCTTCTTCAAATTGAACGTTTACAAGGCTATAGGAAGGAGTTTTAACAAATTGTATTCAAGAAAATAATTCATCGGTCATGAAATTTTATGTGCAATAGCCGAATTGCAAAATGGCCATAGCTAAAATGTAACATGCTGATAGTTAAAGTGTAACATGCGATAGCTAAAGTGTAACACTCAATAGCCAAAATGTAACTTTCCTAAGTAAAGAGTATTATGTGCAAGATGAAATGTCTCCTTCAAATTGAACGTTTACAAGGCTATAAGAAGGAGTTTTTACAAATTGAATCCAATAAAATAATTCATCAGTCGTGAAATTTTATGTGCAATAGCTGAATTACAACATGGCGATAGCTAAATTGTAACATGCTGATAATTAAAGTGTAACGTGCGATAGCTAAAGTGTAACACTCAATAGCCAAAATGTAACTCTATAATTATGTTAAAAAAATTATATCTCTTAAAAATTTAAATTATAAAAATATTTAAAAATAATTTTTATATATTATTTCTTTAACAATAAGAATTAAGGTTTATACAACTGTTTTATTATTATTATTATTATTATTATTATTATTATTATTTGTTACACTTTAGCTATCGGATGTTACACTTTAGCTATCGTCATGTTACAATTTATCTATCGTCATGTTATAATTCGGCTATTGCACATAAAATTTCATGACTGATGAATTATTTTCTTGAATATAATTTGTCAAAACTCCTTCTTATAGCCTTGTAAATGTTCAATTTGAAAGAGACATTTCATCTTGCACATAATACTCTTTACTTAGGAAAGTTACATTATAGTTATTGAGTGTTACACTTTAACTATCGCACATTACACTTTAACTATCGGCATGTTATAATTTAGCTATCGCCATATTGCAATTCCGCTATTGCACATAAAATTTCAGGACCGATGAATTATTTTCTTAGATACAATTTGTCAAAACTCCTTCTTATAGCGTTGTAAACGTTCAATTTGAAGGAGATATTTCATCTTGCACATAATATTCTTTACTTAGGAAAGTTACATTTTGACTATTGAGTGTTACACTTTAGCTATCGCACGTTACACTTTAACTATCGGCATATTACAATTTAGCTATCGCCATTTTGCAATTCCACTATTGCACATAAAATTTCATGACCGATGAATTATTTTCTTGGATGCAATTTGTCAAAACTCCTTCCTATAGCCTTGTAAACGTTCAATTTGAAAGAGACATTTCATCTTCCACAAATACTCTTTACTTAGGAAAGTTACATTTTGGCTATTGAGTGTTACACTTTAGCTACCGCATGTTATACTTTAATTATCGGCATGTTACAATTTAGCTATCGCCATTTTGTAATTCCGCTATTGCACATAAAATTTCATGACCGATGAATTATTTTCTTATATGCAATTTGTCAAAACTCCTTCCTATAGCCTTGTAAACGCTCAATTTGAAGGGGACATTTCATCTTGCACATAATACTCTTTACTTAGGAAAGTTACATTTTGGCTATTAAGTGTTACACTTTAGCTATCGCACATTATATTTTAACTATCGGCATGTTACAATTTAGCTATCGCCATTTTTCAATTCGGCTATTGCACATAAAATTTCATGGCCGATGAATTATTTTCTTGGATGCAATTTGTCAAAACTCCTTCCTATAGCCTTGTAAACGTTCAATTTGAAGGAGACATTTCATCTTGCACATAATACTCTTTACTTAGGAAAGTTACATTTTGGCTATTGAGTGTTACACTTTAGCTATCACATTTTACACTTTAACTATCGGCATGTTACAATTTAGCTATCGTCATTTTGCAATTCAGCTATTGCACATAAAATTTCATGACCGATGAATTATTTTCTTAGATGCAATTTATCAAAACTCCTTCTTATAGCCTTATAAATGTTTAATTTGAAGGAGACACTTCATCTTACACATGATACTTTTTACCTAGAAAAGTTACATTTTAACTATTGAGTATTACACTTTAGCTACTGCCATGTTATAATTCGGCTATTGCACAAAGAACAGAAGTGTACTTTAATTGATTAATACTTTACAATTGAAAAGAAAAGAAAAAAAAAGAAAAAACAAAGAATAGAAGAGTAATTTATCAAGGTCATTAAAGCATAAACTAATAAACCTAACAAAGATCCATAGAAAGAAGTTTAAGTTGATAGAGGGACTCTTCAAGGGCCATGAGAAAACTTTGATGACCAAACCTCCATGGCAGTGCAGTAAGAAGAACCTCTGAATTTACACCTCCTAGTGCAAGCTGCCAAAGGGAAATCTTGACAAGAGAAATACTCACTTGAGAGCCATATACTTCAGCAATGTCAAGAGAAAGACTAGAGTTCGAGTTTTAAAATAAAAATGAAGTATAGTCGTTGTCCCTTTTTCATTCCCGCTCATTCTTTTCATTTCTCCCGCTGCGTTTTTTAATTTTTTATTTTTGCCACGTAAGAGACGTAGCGAACGTAGCAAAAAAATGATGTAGAGATAGCATTACTTAAAGAAAAATAAGAGTAAAAGATATGAGAAATAAAGGAGAGAGGTAATTAGTAAATGGTCAGTTTTTGTTTAAAAACTAAAGTTGTAACTCAAGTGTAAAAATAAATATGTAAATATATCATTTTTATTTAATTTCATTCACTTTGCATATTTATGCATCATGCTTTTGTTTATTACTCACAATAACGTAATTCTTGTGCCATAGGAGCCTTAGTCTAGTGGTATTGAACTGATATTTATCCCCTTAACCTTTAAATTTGATCCCTAATTTCTCCATGACTTATAAAAAAAAAAGAAAAAACTTAATCCATGTATGAAATGCTAGCATTAATTTCATTTTAATGTCAAGCAAAGTATTTTTATTACCAGCTAAAAGATTATTATCAATTAGAGTTATGAAGATAAGATTGAAATTGTCTAAAATGAGGAATTTATTTTTTAAAATAAATAATAAATAAATAATCATTTATAAAAATAATTAATAGTATAGATTATCTTAAATTTATGAATTGTTATTCACTTATATTTTAAAACAATCTTTATAATTGATTTTCTCATTAATGATAATTTACTTGCAAGGATTTAAATCACTTAACTTTCTTTTTTTTTTTTACTTTCATAAATTTTATCTATTTTTCTATATTTAAATTTGTGGGTCATAATTTTTTTCTTTCTTAATCTTGTACTTATCTCTCTCATATGAGTAATTTCTTGATAGGAAGCCACATGATGCCTATTTTATTTTGTTATTTTAAAGATAAGAGCTGTAAGAGAATCTTGTTAGATGGTTTGTAAAATAAAGGAAAAAGATGAAGTCCCATATTAGAAAGAATTATAGATATTAAAATTATATAAATAATAATAAATGGTTAAAGTTAAATTATAATATATGAGTCACGACTTACAATATAGTCCAAATTAAATTGCTAAATTAAAGATATTTAAATTTTTTGATAAGGCACTTAGGCCATCTCGGGACCTTGAGTTAAAAGCAAATAAATAAAATTAGCTATTAATTTTATTACCATTATTTAAAATATATATGATCATGTCTATTAGGAATAAAAAGTCATGTCTATTTGAGACAAATAATCATGTTTGTTGGAAACAAATAGTCATAACTATTAGAAACAGACAGTCATGTTTGTTAGGAACAGATAGTCATGACTGTTGGAGATAAACAGTCATTTTTGTTAGAAACAAACAGTCATATTTTTTAAAATCTGATAAACACAACTGTTCAAATGTGTCTATTCATGTTTATAAATAGAGAACTTTGAATTGGTTTCAGGACACATATTTACTTTCTCCAAAAATAGTTTTAAGGGCTTTGTTGTATCCTGAGGTAATTTGCTTTTCATACAAAAGTAATATTACACTCAAGATAGTGTAATTTTCACACCTCAAAGCTAAAAGTTTCTATCATCTTCATATATTTTTCTAACAATTTGAGTGTAATATTCTCAATATGGAGACTATTGGCTCTTTTGCTATAAAAATGCAAGATCCAATGAAACTGGATCAGTTTGATGGCACAAATTTACAAGATGGAAGGACAAGATAAAATTCCTACTCACCATATTAAAGGTCTTTTATGTTCTGGACTTGAATCTACCACCTATTGTTGCACCAACTATAGAAGATTAGATTATGTAAGAAACCAAAGGCAAAAACATGATGAAGACGAATTGGTATGTCATGGTCACATTCTGAATTCACTTACTGATTGTCTCTATGATTTCTACTCAAATCTAACTTCAACAAGGGATATTTGGATTCTTTAGAAGTCAAATATCAAAGTGAAAAGAAAGGTATTGACAAATTCCTTACTTTAAATTACTTTGATTTTAAAATGTCTGATAACATGTCAATCATGGATTAAGTCCATGAATTACAAATTTTAGTTTCTAGATCGAGGGATTTGGATATCATTATTCATGATACTCTTCAAAAAAGAGCAATTCTATCTAAATTACCTTCTTCTTGGAATGGGTATGGGAAGAAAATATTGCATTCATGTAAGAACTTCACTTTTAAACAGTTTCAAACCCATTTGTAAATTGACTTTGAAACTCAAATTAGGGATGAAAGGTTTCAAAAATTAATTATGACTACAAATGAAAATTCACAAAAGGTGAAAGCAATTGGAAAGTCTAGAAACAACAAATCTAAAAGCAAGTCTACAAAGAAATATCAAGACAAACTTAAGGTCTAGAAAAATGGAGGTTTTAAGAAAAATAAGAAACACAAGGCTTGTTTTCATTGTGGAAAGAAAGGTCACTACATCAAAGAATGTAGATTCAAAAAATTCAAATTTGCCAGTTTAAAGAAAGGAAATACTTATGAAAAACCCAAACTAACTAACTTATTGAAAGATGAAGAGAAAGAGCTTGTAGCAATGGTTATTAATATGCAAATTGGAATGGTGATTGAATTAAACATCGCTGCTGGATCAAGAAACATGGATTGGTTCCTTGATTCAAGTGCAACTGTTCATGTGTGCAATGACATGGCTCATTTCAAAACCTATAATCAGTTAGAAGAACAAAGTGAGGTGCTTATGGGAAATCACAATCATGCCAAGGTGCTTGGAATAGGATATGTTGTGCTAAATTTCACTTCTGGGTAGAAACCTACCCTACTTAATGTTTATCATGTTCCTGATGTTAAAAGGAACTTAGTTGCAGTAAGTGTGCTTTGCAAGAAAGGCTTTAAAATTGTCTTAGAATCAGACAAGGTTGTAATATCCAAGAGAGGATTATTTGTATTCAAGGGATACTCCCTTGATGGCATTTTAAATTAAGTGTAAATGAAATAAACAATATTTTTGATTATATTGATTCTTCTTCTTTAAGCCATGCTAGGTTAGGACATTTAAATTATGCAATGCTTAAGTATATGTCAAATAATAATTACATAGATTACAAGCATGTTCATAATAATAGATATGAAATCTGTGTTGAAGCAAAAATAACTAGAAAACCTTTTCCTAAAGTAGAACATAACACACAAATCTTAGATTTGATTCATTCTAATGTTTGTGAAATGAATGGTAAATTGACTAGAGGATGGAAAAGATATTTTATTACATTTATAGATGATTGTTCTCAGTTTAAATATATGTATATGTTAAGAACAAAAGATGAGGCCTTGGATAAATTTAAGGAATTTAAGCCTATAGTAGAAAATTAAAAAGGAAAAAAATTAAAATACTTGAAAGTGATAGGGGTGGAGAATATTTCTCTACAAAATTTGATAAATTTTATGAAGAAAATGGAATAATCCATAAAAAAATTGTCCCTTTTACACCCCAACAGAATGAACTAGCAGAAAGGAAAAATAAAACCTTAGTTGATATGGTAAATGTTATGCTATTAAATGCCAAATTACCATATAACTTATGGGGTGAAGCTTTGCTTATTGCTTGTAACATTCATAATAGAATTCCTTTGAAGAAAAGTCAAAAGTCACCATATAAAGTTTGGAATGGAAGGAAACCAAATCTAAATTATTTGAAAGTGTGGGGGTGTGTTACTTTTTATAGATTGCATAATTCTCAAAGAAATAAACTAGGGTCAAGAGTGATCAAAAGTGTTTGTTGGTTATGCACAAAATTTCAAAGCATATAGATTACTTAATTTAGAGACTAATGTTATTGTAGAATCTATTCATGTTGAATTTTTTGAAAATAAATTCATGATAGATCAAATTGGGCATGAACTTGAAAATAATGAACCTAGAAATGATATGTATGAAACGGAATCTGACATACATCAAAATAATTCTAATTCTTTTAATTTTCTTGCTAATGGTAAGAGAAAATTAGTGATTGAACCATTTGAACAAAGAAGAAGTCAAAGGGCAAGGATAAAAAAATGCCTTGATCTTGATTTCATTACCTTTTGGTTGAAGGAAGTAGAAATAGAGTTATTAAAAAAACAAAGATGTTATTAAACATTGAAACTAAGCCCAAAACTTATGAAGAAGCAATGGCTTCTAGATACATAGCTTTTTACAAGGAAGCTATAAATATGAAATGGACTCAATAATGTCTAATAATACATGGATCTTGATTGATTTATCTCCTGGCTTAATCTATTGGCAACAAATGGGTTTTTAGGAGGAAATATAATTCTAATGGTACATTGCTAACCTTTAAAATAAGACTAGTTGCCAAACATTTTACACAAAAGAAGGACTTAGATTATTTTGATACATATGCTCCAATTGCCAGAATAACATCCATTAGAATTCTTTTTGCATTGGTATCTATATATAAATTGCATGTACATCAAATGGATGTTAAAACAACATTTTTACATGGTGAGTTAAAAGAGGAAGTTTACATGCATCAACCTAAAGGATTTGTTCCTCCTGGAAATGAACATAAAGTATGCAAACTTGTAAGACTTTTATATGGTCTTAAACAAGCTCTTAAACAATGGCATGAAAAGTTTGATAAGGAAATTTTATCTTTTGATTTTAGAAATAATACTATTGATAAGTGTATTTATTTCAAATTTACTAAAGAATATGGGGTTATAATTAGTCTCTATGTTAATGATATGCTTATATTTGGTACCAACATGCATGGCATAAATGAAACTAAAAGGTTTTTGAGTTCAACATTTAAAATGAAAGATCTTAATGAGATAGATACAGTTTCAAGTATCAAAGTTACTAAGCATGATCATGGGTTTAATTTAAGTCAATCTCCTTATATAGAGAACATTTAGAGCACATTTGAATATCTCAAAATAAGAGAGTTTAGTACTTCATTTGATATTAGTGTAAAACTTGTGAAAAATATTGGTAGACCAATAGAATAATTAAAGTATGCTAGTGCTATAGGAAGCTTAATGTATGCAATGCATTGTACAGGACCAGACATTGCTTTTATTATATGCAAGTTGTCAAGATTTACAAATAGTCCTAGTACAAAACATTGGGAAGCTATTAGAAGGGTATTTGGTTACTTTAAGAGTACTGCAAACCTAAAATTATCTTATTCAAGTTTTCATGCTATACTAGAGGGTTATTCAGATGCAAGTTGAATAACAAAAGCTAGTGAAAGTATTGCAACTACATGTTAGATATTTACACTAATTGGAGTGCAACATGTTGGGCATCAAAGAAACAAACCTGCCATGCTTATTCTATCATGGAGGCAGAATTTATTGCTTTGGCTACTATAGAAAAGGAAGCTAAGTGGTTAAGAAACATGTTGTGCGAAATTGAGTTATGGCCATAACCAATGCCACCTATTTCCATTTATTGTGATAGTGAGGCTACAATGTCTTGTGCTTTCAACAAAATGTATAATGGAAAGTCAAGACATATTAGTCGAAGGCATGATTATATTAGAGAATTGATATCAAGTGATACCATATCAATTCTTTATGTGAAATTAGCAAATAATTTGGTTAATCCTCTTATTAATCTTTACTAAGAGATATGGTGTGAAGGACAACACGTAGTATGGGACTAAATTAAACCCTCAAGACACTAATGATGGAAACCGAACTTTGAATTACCAAACTAGTAATTACTAAAGTTTAATGGGTAACAACAAGCCATTGATAAGTGTTTGTATAGCACTAATTAAAAGGAGCCTTATACAAAACTTAAGGTTAGTGCTCACTGTTATGTTTGAGAGGATGAGTATAGTTCTTAATGGAGTTGATCAAAGATTGTCTATAGTAACAGGAACAATGAAATGAACTCCACCTATGTGAATAAGAAGTGGTGCCACTTCAACAAAGGTTTAATGGGTTTTACCTTAAGAAATATGCATAGAAATTGGGATTACTTGGCACATGGCCATTTAAATAGTGCTAGGGCTATAAAAAAACCTCTTTGGAGAATCTTAATAAATTTGGTGTGTGTGATATCTTTGATCCTATAAGTAAGGAGTCTTAGTTTAATCTTTGGACACTAAGTACTTCAATAGCATCCTTAGATATTTAATGCTAACTTGAAGGTTTAAACCTAAAAGGTACCTTCTTTTATGTACCATATTTATTATGAATGAATGGATTTAGAAACTAGTGGGGGAATGTTAGATAGTTTGTAAATAAAGGAAAAAGATGAAGTCCCACATTAGAAAGAATTATAGATATTAAAGGATATATAAATGACAATATATAGCTAAAGTTAAATTGTAATATATGGGTCACAACCCATAATATAGCCCAAATTTAATTGCTAAATCAAAGATATTTAAATTCTTTGATAGAGCACTTAGGGCCTTGACTTAAAAGAAAATAAATAAAATTAACTATTAATTTTATTGCAATTATTTAAAATATATATGATCATGGAATAGATAGTCATGTCTATTTGAGATAGACAATCATGTTTGTTGGGAACATATTTATTGAGAACAGATAGTCATGATTGTTAGAGATAGGCAGTCATGTTTGTTGGGAATAAATAATTATGATTGTTGAACATAGACAGTCATATTTGTTGAGAATAGATAGTCATGTCTTTTAAAATCTAACAAACACAACTATTCAAAGGTGCCATTTCATGTCTATAAAAAGAGAACTTCGAATTAGTTTCAGGACACACATTCACTTTCTCCAAAAAGAGTTTCAAGGGCTTTGTTGTATCTCAGGTAAGTTGCTTTTTGTACAAAAGCAATATTACACTCAAGATAGTATAAATTTTGTGCCTTAAAACCAAAAGTTTCTATTGTTTGCATATATTTTTCCAACAAATCTTATGGATGCTAGTGTACTGAGGCTTGTGGTGTTACTTTTTCAATTTTGATGAAAAAAATATTTAGAACTAAACAATCTCTTTTATTGAAATTCCCCATATTGTTATTTTGATGTGGACTAGAAACAACATTACAAGACCATTGCAAGTTGCTATAGTTGCTTTGTAAGCACTTTTTTTTATTGGAATTCCCCATATTGTTATGTTTAATCTTATTATTTAACATTGTATATTTTTGAAGGTTTTGTATTTTATGTCCAAGATTACTTTACAAAAATGGCCAATGAGGATGCCATCCCTTGCTTACCTACTGATTCCTTTTTGAAATTTTTTAACAGATAAACAATTAATACTAGTTAGGCCATTATACTAGAATTAGATAGGATTGTGCTACCATATTGGTGATTTGTTTTGACTGAGAGACAAAATGCATAGCAGCTAAGAGGTTTTCATAGCATTAAAACTGAGAAATAGAAATGCTCATTTTTCTTGTGGTGTTTTAAAAGGGAGTCATCATTTGAATATGAAGTATGTCAAAGGTTACACATGAACATTTGATGATAATTTTGTATAAATTGTATGAATGCATAAGGTTGCCAGAACTCTGGGGTGAGTTTTTGTGGAGGCTTTGTGAATATATCATTACATACCCTCTCTAAGGGGGTGGATGTGACAGCTAAAGAAAGTGCTGAATTCTTATCTGAGCCATACTAGTGTGAAGATTGAAAAAGGAGAATGGGTATAGCATGTCAAACCCTTCTTCTAAATATAACTTCACAGGTATATCCTTTTTTGCTTTCCTTTTTTCTATTGTTATTTCTCTTTTCTTCTCTTGTTCTTTACCATATTAACGTAATTTAGTGATTATGGTTTGTTTCTCCTTTTAGTAACCTTGATGTTTTTGTGCAAATGACCAAATATTGGCGTAGAATAGATGGGTTTATTATGCCTACTCTAAATTGTAGAAATCTATGTCTTTCATGTCAGCTAACACACAATGAAGGAGAACTTCTCAAAAGGCAGTTTTGCTCTTTGAATATTGTTTTTAATTACATGATTGTTTGAGTAAATTTTCTTCACTTTATATTGCCAAAGAGAATTTTAGTTCAAATATATAGACTACAAAGCTTCAAGTGTTACAATGTAGAAATGCCTGGTCCCTTTGCATTATAAGATCTAGAGTGAGCTTCTTGTCGGATTTATTCAAACTATTATGCCCCAATAATTTCTTCATTGCATAAACACAACTAGTTCTCATACAATGTGATGCATGTGATTTGTAAATGAATATGTTTTAATAATTTAAATTGTCAATTTGAAATATTTATTTGTATTTATAGGCAAAATGTATCAGATGTAAGCCAACTGCTGCCAAACTAGCAAGTGCGAGTTTATTCTTTTGTGGAGCACGCTTATTTCCACCCTGATTTATACATTTTATATATCAATAATTTCTCTTCATTCCCTTGTTATAGATCTCAAATTTCTTCTGTTCATTTTGAGGAGTTTATTGTCTCTACTACCAATGTCAATGATATGAGAGAATTAAAGGTAACTTAGATAAATACACAAGATCAAGAAATTTCTCATAAGCACAAACTGTGATAACCATTTTGACAAAGAAATGGAATTGAGTGGAGCACATAAATTTTTTGCTCAAGTCGTGTTCTTCAATGAAGCACCTATGCAGTAAGCATGAACAATTGCCTATTATAGAGCCCATTGTATGATTAAACTTACATTCATTAGTGTATGTGGTCATGATTGTGCATGTGTTTATAAAATTTAAGTATTGACTACTTATATTTTGATTGATCCATCCAGAGTAACATTAAGGTGAGTGGCAACGAAACACAAAGGTTTTTTTTATGATGTCTTTGAGAAAATGGTTGTCGCAGCCTAGACCATCCTAAGGTTTTGTAGAGTAAAAGGAGGTGACTTAATTATAATTCAATGGGTTATTTGAAATTAAAAATAGGATTCATGTATACACATATGTGAAAGGGAAAAGAACTAGTATAGAAAAATCATAATGTATTCATTGTCATTTTAGGTTACATGCGTGCATGGCATGCAAATTGCAATATGGAATCACCATATAAGGTTGGCATCATTTGATCCCCATCATGACTTATGTTGTTGATCTTGTTTTAGTTGTTTCAAAGTCAATAAATAGGCTTTGATGTATATTTATGCTAGTTTAAGAGAATAATAATCCCCTAGCATATGAAACTATTGAAATAAGAAGAAAAAGGATAAGAAAACAACAGGTTGACATAGGTCATGTTATTCTATTCTTAACAAGTATAAAGCAAGCTTTCTTAGAGTAACAATCTATTGCTGTCACCTTAAATAAATAAGTAAAGAAAATAGAGAAAATTATGAAACTAAATGCCCATAATTCACACATTCACTTTTTAAGAGATTGTAACTATCTCTTACAACTAATTTATCTCATATTCAATTTTTTATGTGAAGAATAGAGAATTAAAAAAGGATGTGAGAATTCAATTTTTTGTGTGAAGAATAGAAACTTAGAAAAAAATTTAGTTAAAGAAAAGACTCTACTAGAGATTAGTTTATTTATAATATTATATATAGACTGAGACTTTATTCCTTGAATGTTTGAATTGCGAGCTTTTGAGAAAACCTATGATATACACACACTGTAACAAGTTTTATAGAGAGTGGGTTTGTAAGTTGTCCTATGATAATAGCACATATGTGGTGGAGACAATGAGAAATCATATTGATAGAACAAGAGTTGAAAGGCGACCTGTACTTCTCAAGTTTATTTTCTCACATCGTAAAGTTGGTTGCCTTACAAACTGAAAAGCATTTCCAGATTTTACATACAATAGCCTCATTTGTGCACAATAGAAACAACAACTAGAACTGTTATAGCCATAGCAATTATGGATCAAACTAAACATGATGGAGAAGTTGTTTTCAAGAATGTTGACTATGAGGCTCCTGGTCTCTGACTATTTCTATGGAACTTTACATTGCATTTTTTTTGCATCAATAAATAAATAACATATTTCTGTTTCTTTTGTTGGCCAATTAGATCTGTTACAATTTGAGGACTACTAGGAAAAATGCAAGATGTAAGTTTTCTCCTTGAATGATTTTGCTGCCATCAACCATGAGCTTAACTTCCATTAGCAATCTAATTAGCAATAATTTCTCGCTGAAAGCTTAACGCAGATGGTCAATATTTTTACTCTCACCCCTTCCTATATATCTGTGTGCACGTGTTTATATGTATAAAGCCTAGTAAGTCTAGGATGTGATAGATCTATCAAAACAATTTTGAGATTTATCTTGTGTATATTGGCCCCATGCCATGTTTATTGTTGTGGATAGAATCAAGAAAATTATGAGAAACCTTGTTTGATCTGTTATGGGTTGAGAATAGGGAAGGCCATCTGGTTAATTAGAAGCGTTGTTTCCTATTGAGAAAGAGGATGATTTTATTTATTGAATTGGGTGTCTAACATCTGTTTTTTGTGTATTTGATCTACACTCACCTTGGTATAAGGTGATTTGAAGCAAGTATGATGTAATATAGAATGCATGAAGCTAAATAGTGCTAGTGTGACCACTCACACCCTTGGAATGCTATTGCATAGGTTTACTCTCTTATTTCCTTTTTATTGGTATATAAAGTTAGATATGATAATTGTCTTCATATATGCAACAGTTAGAAAATGTTACTTGTTCCTATGCTTTTTCCTAGTTGATTTTTTTTCTTGTTATAAAAAACTACTACTTTCAAATTTCACATCATGTAGTCGATCATGATTTTAGTATCTTGTTAAATTTATCTTTTGGGAAGTTGAAAAAAGATAATGAGGTTTCAAAATTTGTCTTAAATGCTGGATCTCTAATCTCTTGGATTCTAGTAGTCTTTAATGGGAATTAGGAGTAAAAGTTTGGTAAGTCAATGCATCTACCCTTTTTTCTCTTCTTAGTTTCTGATCCTTTCTCCACATATTTTGTTACATTTTTGGGTGTGACCCAAATTCTAAAATAAAAAAAAAATAGTTGTAGTCATAGAAGGAAATTGTAAAATAGTTACAGTTTCAAACAAAAACTGCAACTCAAAGTTGCATAGAAGGAAACTGTACACAACAGTTTTTAGAGGTTTTTTGGAGTACACAACTGCAGCCAATATTAAGGACAGCAACTACAATTTAGTTTTCTAGTTTGCAACTATGCAAAATAATAGAACAGTGAGGGATTAATTTTCTACACTTTTGTGTCCTTTCTAGTACTGCATAATCATCGGTATTGGGGTCAAATTTTATGCACAAATTTCAGCCTTATAACTGAATTTTGCATAGTTAAATTTCTCTTTTTCTGCCCATGGTTTTTTTCCTATTGGATTTTTCCATATTAAATATTTATGTGCTTTCTCTTCTCTTTCTCTTAAATTATATTCTACAATTTTATTTTTGCTAGCCATCATCATTTTGTCATAACAAATTGGGATTAGAGCTTGGTTCTCAATAGCTTCTACTTCAGCAATAACATCTAAGATAGACATTGAGAAATTTGATGGGTTAACCAATTTTGCTTTTTGGAAAGTTAGGATGATGGCAATTCTGTCAAGAAAAGGCACAAAGAGGGTACTACTTGGGAAGATGAAGAAGCCCGAGACTATGACAAATGCTGAATGGGATGATATGGATGACAGAGCTCTTTCTTCCATTCAGTTGTGCTTGGATAATGAAGTTCTCCAAGAAATTCTCACCGAGAATACTATAGCAAATGCATAGTTGACATTAGAGATTTTGTACATGATGAAATCTCTCACCAATAGGCTATGGTTAAAGCTATGTCTCTATACTCTGCGTATGTCTGAAGGTACACCACTGAAATCTCATATAGCAGAGTTTACTTCCATCATTACTGATTTAAGTAAAATAAATGTGAAGATTGATGATGAGGATCAAGTGCTTTTATTGTTATGTTCATTGCCTGTTTCTTATAAAAATTTTAGAGACACTATAATCTATGGTAGAGAAGAAATTTCCCTTGATAATGTCAGGTTAAATTTGCAAGCTAAAAAGAAAATTGATAATAATTTGACATTTGTTGAAGGGGGTAATTAGAGTGTTGGTCTATTTGTCAATAGAGGAAGAAGCAAGCAGAGAAATCCAAATTCTAACAAGTCTAGATCGAAGTCTAAACACAAGAATTTGACTTATAATTATTACAAGAAGAAAAGAGATATTAAATCTAGCTATTTTAAACTAAAGAAAAAGAAAAAGCATGTGACAATAAAGGTAAGGCCATATCATAAGAAGCTAATATAGCAAAAGATGAGACAAGTGATTTGCATTGTGTTACTGATAATAAAATAAGATTTGAAACTAGTTGGGTGATGGATTCAGGAGCTTCACAGCATATGACACCTAATAGGGACTTGTTTACCACTTATGAATTGTTCAATGAAGGTGTGTTTTTGGGTGATGATCATTTTTGTAAAGTTACTGAGATAGGCATTATGCAAATTAAATGTATGATGGTATGATTAGAATTTTGTCAATTGTGAAACACATTCCAAATTTAAAAAAGAATTTAATTTCTCTAGGTACTCTAGAAAAGAATGGCTCTAAATATAAATGTGAAGATGGTGTGCTTAAAGTCTCTAAGGGTACACTTTTATTGATGAAAGCAAACAGAATTAGCACTTTGTATTTCTTGTTGGTTTTACTATTACAGGTTTAGCTGTAGTTGCTGCTACTTCTATTTCTGATTCAGATGTTACTAAAATTTGGCACATGAGAGTGTGGCATATGAGTGAGAGAGACATGATAGTATTGAGCAAGAGAGGTCTGTTAGGTAGCCAGATTACAAGAAAGATGAAGTTTTGTGAACATTGTTTCTTTAGTAAACAAAAGTAGTTGAGTTTCAGTTCAGCTATTTAGAAAACAAAAGGAACTCTTGATTACATTAATTCAGACCTTTGGGGGCCTTCTCAAGTTTCTTCTAAAGGTAGTCACTCTAGATACATGCTAACCTTTATTGATGATTATTCAAGGAAAGTTTGGGTCTATTTTTTAAAATAGAAAAATTAAGCATTTGTGACTTTTAAGCAATGGAAGACTTTACTTGAAAAGTAGATAGGAAAATAGATCAAGAGACTCAGAATAAATAATGGCCTTGAATTTTGCAATGATGAGTTCAATGAGTTTTACAAGAAAGAAGGCATTTCTCAGCATAGAATTGTTGTGAAAACACCTTAACCAAATGGTGTTGCAAAGAGGATGAATATAATTCTTCTTAAAAAGGCTCGGTGTATGCTTTCAAATGTAGGCTTAGGTAAGAAATTTTGGGCTGAAGCTGTTAACATAGCTTGCTGGTTGGTGAACCGATCTCCTCATATAACTATTGAATGCAAAACACCAGAACAGGTATGGTCTGGCAAACCTGTTGATTATTTTATTTTGAAAATTTTTGGTTGTCTTACTTATGCACATGTTAATAAAGGAAAGCTTGAGCCTAGAGTAAAGAAATGTGTATTTTATGGGTACTCATCTAGTGTGAAAGGATACAAATTATGGTGTCCAGATTAGTCCAAGTTTCTTATTAGCAGAATATAACTTTTGATTAATATTTCATGCTTGCAAAGAAAGAAGTTACAGAATTAGTTATTTAGAATAATGAAAAGGTGGAGAACAGGTGGAGTTTGAAGTTCTTGTTTAGCTAAAACAATTCTCTGTTCTTAGTTTTGTAGATAGTGATTCATAAGAGACTTCAAAATCTTCACAAGTACAACCTTACACCATAGCTAGGGATAGGCCAAGAAGAACTATTAAACCACCTGAGAAGTATGGCTATTCAGATTTGCCTATTATCTTGCTGTAGCATAAGAGGTATAGTAGAATGAGCCTGGAAGCTACAAGGAGGTAATATCTTCTGAAAATGCTACAACTTGGATCTTTGCTATGCAAGAAGAGATTCAATCTCTTCAAAAAAATCAAACTTAGATACTTGTAAAGCCACCAAAAAAGATGATTATTGGTTGCAAGTGGGTATTCAAGAAAAGTCTGATACCTCAAATGTCTTATTTGTGAGATACAAGGCAAGGTTGGTAACTAAAGGCTACAGTCAAGTACAAGGTATTGACTTTAATGAAGTTTTCTCACCTATTGTAAAGCATACTTCTATTCATATTTTACTTTCATTGGTTCCTATAAATAATGTAGAGTTAGACAACTAGATGTGAAAACTGCATTTCTGCATAGTGATCTTGATGAACAGATATATATGCATCAACCTGAGGGGTTTGTTGTTACTGGTAAAGAAGATCATGTTTGCTTGCTAAAGAAGTCCTTGTATGGTCTTAAGCAATCTCTAGATAGTGGTACAAAAGGTTTGACTCTTATATGGGAGTTATTGGATTTCAAATATCCAATTATGATAATTGCATGTATTTTAAAAGGCTTCCTGATAAATCTTTTGTGTATTTGCTATTATATGTTGATGATATGTTAGTTATAACGTCTAACATGACTGAGATAAAGAAGGTGAAACAACAGTTGAGTTCTAAATTTGACATAAAAAATTTGGGAGCTGCTAAAAAGATTCTTGGTATTGAGAGACAAGCCAAATGGAAAATTCTATGTTTCTCAGAAAGCTTTTATTGAAAAGGTATTGAGTTGGTTTGGCATGAAAAATTCCAAACCAGTGTCTACTCCTCTTGTTGTTCATTTCAGACCTTCAATATATTTATGTCCAACAACCAATAATGAGATGAATCACATGTCATGCATTCCTTATTCCAGGTAGTTGGGAGCATTATGTATTTGATGGTATGCACCGGACCTAATATAGCACAAGCTATTAGTGTTGTGAGAAGTTATCTGTCTAATCTTGGCAAATAGAACTGGGAAACAGTTAAGTGGATACTTAGGTACTTAGTAGGTATTACAGATGCTCGTTTAGTATATGAAAATAGTAATGATGGTTTGACAAGTTTTGTGGACTTAGACTATGCTGGAGATCTTGATAAGAGGAGGTCTTCGACAGGATATGTATTTTCTTTAGGAGGTTGTGCAATAAGTTGGAAGGCTGCACTTCAATCTACCATTATTCAATCTACCATAGAGGCAGAGTATATGACAATAACAGAGGTTGTTAAGGAGGCAATTTAGTTAAAAGGCTTGGTTAGTGAAATTACATCTGAATCTATTTCTATTATTGTTCATTGTGACAATTAGAGTGCAATTTACTTAGCTAAAGATTAGATGTATCATGAAAGAGCCAAACATGTTGACATCAAGTGTCATTTTGTTTGGGATGTTTTTACCAAGGGTGAAATTTCCATTAAGAAGATTGATATAGCAGACAATCCAGTTGATTGCTCACTAAGCCTTTGCCTATTAAGAAGTTCAAGTATTGCTTGGACTTAATTGGTATTCACTGTTGAGTTTTTCTCTTATGAGCTTTTGTGGAAGAGGTGGAGAATTTCTTTGTTGAAGTTTTGTTTTTAGAATTTGTGTCAAGGTGGAGATTGTTATATTTTTGGATGTGACCTAAATTCTAAAAACCAAAAAAAAAAAGAATAGTTGTAGCCATAAAAGGAAACTACAAAATAGTTGTAGTTTCTGACAAAAACTAAAACCAAGAGTTGCAATCATAGAAGAAAATTGCACACAATAATTTGTAGAGGTTTTTGGAGTACACAGCCACAGCCAATATTGAGGACAGCAACTGCAGTTTAGTTTTTTGGCCTGCAACTGTGCAAAATAAAAGAATAATGAGGGGTCAATTTTCTACACTTTTGGGTCCTTTCTTGTAGGCATAAATAGTAGTTTTGGGGTCAAATTTTTTGCACAAATTTCAACCTTGTAACTGAATTTTGCATAGTAAAATTTCTCTTTTTCTGGCCATGGTTTTTTTTCCCTCATTGAGTTTTTTCACATTAAATATTTGTATGCTTTCTCTTCTCTTTCTCTTAAATTATATTCTGCAATTTTATTTTTGCTAGCCCTTGTCAGTCCATCATAACATATTTGAAGCTCCCCCTTTTCTACTTTCATTTGGAATTAAATGGATGCCTCCAAAGTCAAGGCTTTTACATGGTAAGTTAAAACTTCTATTTTCTTAGTGTTTGCGTTATTAGGTTTGAGAGACTCCTAGTCACTAAAACTTTTAAATTTGATCACCCTTATCCCTTAATCCCATTGTCTTGAAAGTTGAAACTGCTTTCCCTTCCTTTTCTCCCTCTTCACCAGCAACTTATGAGTTTAATATAGTTTGATACAAATATTTGTAGAGTCTTTGATATGGAGATGAAGTCATGATTATTGGTTGCATATTGTGTTTAACAAATAGCAAAAGACATCTTACTAAAGGTGTTTGGACCTTCCAAGGTGTGCCAAGGAAGTAATCGAGAAAATATTCAATTGTACTATAATAGAATATGTGGAGAAGGTATTTTTCTCTATGACAAATATAATATTTCCTGAAATTGTTGCTATAGCCTGTGATGAGAAAATTACTTCCTTCATTTCAATACCCATGCTTTACATCATAAATATATCTATGATCATTTGCTTGTAAATTTTTGGCTTAGTAGCACTTTTGGTCTGCCAAACAGAATATGTACTATATCTTTGCCACTAATAATGTTGATCATAGAGTATTGTTAGATGCAAACCATGTAATATATGCTATTTTAGAATCATATGCAGCTTTAATTATTAATGCACATGGTAAATAGAATAGTAAAATATGTGTTATATAGTCCTTCTTGTGTCTAGTAACACTTCAACATCATCAATGCTGACACATCATATTTAAGGATAATTCTCTTCTTACATTCAAAACTATCACATAATTCACACCATCAGCATTCATAGCTATTTGAATTAGCTAAGCCGCTCAAAGATGTAGTAAAATTATCATATGTACTATCTAGTCTCTTAATTTTAATGTGTCATATTACATATTTTGTTGGCTTTTATTAATGTAAAGAGATAGAAAGACTTCAGGATCTTAAATTTAGTTTTGTGTGACAATCTTCTAAATGTGTCACTAGGTTGCATTTCTTCTTTTTATAGGTCTTTCAATGTTTGGATGTATTTCTTCTTTGTATAGGTCTTTTAGTGTTGGGATGTAATTTTCTTAGTTATTTTTCAAATGAATTTTTTTTTTGTTTGTATCTTTGGGTGAACAAAACAAACAACTTTTAATGAATATAGACAAATATAACATTAGATAGCAATCTTCGAATAGCTATAAATAAGGGTATTTTATGGTGCCTTTGTTCTATTAGCCTTGCCTAATAGGCATAATATTTATTGTTGGATGACTATTGAACAAGTCCTAATATAAAAGCTAATAATTTATAGTGTATGAAATATCATAATTAATAAACTTGTAATAAATAATTGTCTAGATAAATTGGAATCAAGCAAGAAGCAGAGAAATTTACCTTGGGAACTAAACTTGTAATAAATAACCAAATAAAAATTGAAGTGCTATAAGTAATAAAAATTATTTGAAGTAAATATGTATGTGAGAATTAGGAAGCTAGATAACTACAAGAGATTATTAGCAAACAATTAATCGTATGATATATGACTAAAACTCTATTTTAATCCTTTACGATGGGTTACTTTTATTTTGGTCTCTCATTGTTAAAAGTTTTTAAGAAGGTCTTCTACAATTTAAAATAACTATTAATTAAGTTCCTTCATCAGCCTGTCATTGACTTTGTGCTAATGTAGACCATTAATGCTAAAATGGTATGTTTACTTTGTTGACATATAAATAAAATTGCCATGTCAGCTTTTTATCTAGCTTCCACCATGGCACCTTTTTTTGGTACCAAAACCCTATTTTGGTCCCTCATATATGGGGTCTTTCTATTTTGATCCCCTATACATGAGCTTACTTTTAGTTTGTTTCATCATATATGGAGGTTATTTTTGTTTTGGTCCCTCATTGTCAAAAGTTTCTAACAAGTCATTAATAGTTTAAGATAATTATTAATCAAGTCTATTCATTAGTCAGCTATTAACATTGTTAAGTAACGTATTGACGTGGACAGTTAATGCTAATGTGGGACTTTTACTTTGTTGACATGTAAATAATATTGTCATGTCAGACTTTTAATCTAACTTTCACCATGGCATTTCCTTTATTTCTTTTTCTCAGAACATATGAGTGTAATGATGTTGTTTTGCAAAAGTTGTTTTGCATCCACAATTTTGACATTTCAAGAAAAGAAAAAATTTCATTGATTGCATAACAATGAAATAACATATTACATCTCCAACTTAATCTATTGCATAATATATTACAAAGCAATTCAACTACTACAAATTCATAGCCATTGTATATCCTACCAAAACAATAATTCAATTACAACTAATATAATAGATGTATAAACTCCCTTATAATATAGGTGAAAACGAACAATATCAGCAACACCTTCACTAAGAATTTGTTATTCACACATTTTGAGCAAGTGGGTGTCTTAGCCCATTCAAAGACATCATAGTGAATTGCATCCTTTTTGGAGGTAATGCACCTAAAGAACTTTCTTCTAGGGTTCATTTTTTTCCTAGCTATTTGCAACACAACCTTCTTACCACAATCATAGTACTTAAAATCAAAGTAGCCCATGGATGATGAAGATGATGAATGAACAAAGAACATGCTTTGACATCCATACAAATCCTTCCTACCCCACCCATGTACAAATTTCATCCTATAGTAGCATTGCCCTCATTTTCTATTCTGATAGTTACCTTATTTGATTATCTTTAAAAAATTTTGTGGTTTAGGGGTCTTAGCTCATAGAAATCTTTCTACATTGGTGAAATTCCTCATCATGTATTCTATTTGATCATTGCAAAGAAGCGAAATAGAGCGAATGAGAATGGCATCATTTTGGGCATTGGGGAGGACTAGTTTCATCCAAAATAGTGTCATTTCACTCATATGTTTGGAAAAAAAGGGTGCCATGGTGGAAGCTAAATAAAAAAATCTTACATAGCAATTTATTTATACATCAATGTTAATGGTCTATGTTAGCGCATTGCTTAATAGTATCATTGACTGACTAACATGGGGACTTGATTAATAGCTATTTTAAGCTATGGAACACTTAATTACTTAGAAACTTTTGATAGTGAGAGACTAAAATAAAAGTAACTTCATTTGTGATGGACCAAAATGGGTTTTATTTAGGAAAAAGAGTACCCCAATGGAAGCCAGTTGACGTGGCAATTTTATTTTACACATTAGCAAAGTAAACATGCCACGCCAATGTGAATGGTTTACGTTAGCATGCTACTTAACAGTATTAATGGCTGGCTAACAAAGGAACTTGATTGATAGCTATCTTAAATTGTGGAGAATTTGATTAGAAACTTTTAATGGTAAAGGACCAAAATAGAAGTAACCCCTCTATAAAAGATAGTAATCTCCCATTACTTTTTCAACAATTGCTATCATAACTAATAACTTCTCCATCAAGAGCATAGTTTCTATCCAAGGAATGTTTCAATTGAAGTTACTTCCTCCTGCAATCTGTTAAAATCAAGGCCAACAAATGAATGAAGTATTACTTTAAAAGATGCCCGATGAAAGTCATTGAGTTAGCAAGACATGTTGCACTTAAGTATACATGGATGCAATGTTGTAGCTAGTTAAACATTCACTAGTTTAGGCTGAAGTTTTTCTAAAATTTGGTTTTGAATGGCGATGCTAAGTATGGAATGGCCACTTCAGCTTGGCTCAAGTGGCAACAAGTCTTTCTCCCCCTCCCTTCCCCCAAAGGTTCGATTCTTCCCTCCCCAAAATTGTAACTCCCATCTAATGTAACACTGTATAAAAAAAAAGTATAGAAATGCATTCTTGCAGTCTTTGCAGCATGGAATCTATGGTTGATTGGGATTGTACTTTTCTAAAGTGCAAAATGCTTATTAGAAGGCCAATTGAATCAATTTTGATTATGTTACAAGCTAGTAGAAAATTTATGTATTTGAGATAGGAAAATCTTGTTCTCACTAGTAGCTTTTATATGGAATGCTCGTATTAAAGGATCAATATAATTTTTAAATTTTTTTAGATTTTATAGTTTAGTTTATGGGGCTTAGTAAATTCAATGGGTTAATTAGATTTTGTAACTAAAAATTATGTAAGAATAAATGTGTAATAATAGAAGAATTGTTTGAGATAATGTCTTATATATCTTTATTTTTGCTTATGATCTCCTACCAATATTTAATTTTATGAATTATATTTTACACTTTGATTAGAGAAGACAAATATTGCTAATGTTTTTAGTTTTGGTATTTGGTTGCTGGAAATTTTATGTGGAGAAAAAAAATAGAAGGTTTTCTTATGCAAATGACATGCTTAATCTTATTGGTAATGTAAGTAACTAAACTTTGTAGATACTTAATTTTGTTCAGCCCACATTATAAAACTTTAACTTAGAATATAAATCCAAACTCAAATCTTTAAGGAAACAAGCCCAAAATAAATAACCCCAAACCAAAATCCTAAACCCAATAATCAAACTAAAAATCAAAAAAATCAAGATAAATCCAAGAAATAAATAAAATAAATTGAAGAATTAAATAGAAAATAACAAAAGATAAAAGATAATATAAAAGATAAAAATCTGAAATCCAAAAGATAAATAAGAAAATGTAAGATAAATGAAAAGATAAGAAGATAAAGCATAAAAGTCAAGATAAAATTAGGAACCAAGAGTTAAACTAGAAAACAAATTCTAAAATTTTGAAACTATAAAAACCGTTCATTCAACACAAGAAAAGGACACACAAAAAAAAAAAGAGAAACTTGAGCCTATAAGAAAAAAAATTTAGTCAAGAACCGAAGCCTATTGCACTAGTCATTCACCATCAAGTCTTCATAGTACCTTCACCTGCAAGAAGTGGCAGCTCTTGAATCTTGACTCCCTTGTCTTCAAGAATCAGTGCCCCTCAAGGTAAAGCTCCAGCGTTGGAGTTGAACCACACCAGCGTCTTCACAGCATTGCAGTGTTCCTAGTTTGGCCTATCGTTGTTCATTTCAGTCTGTCCTCCATCACATCGCCAAATCCTTGCAACCGTTGGAGCCTTTAGCCGCGATGTCACCCAATGCCAAAAAAATGCCATCGATGACTATAGAACATAGCTGTTCTTGCTTAGGGCATAGAAACTAACGCTGAGAGCTTGACCATAGGATGACGTTGCATTTGTGTTGCTGCTAAATTGCTTTCTATTCCTAGTTCTATTTCCCTGTTGCTCAGTCTTGCTGCTTGTTGTAGCATTCCCAATTTGCCTAGTCGCTGTTCGTTCGATCTGACGTCCTTCACAGTGCCCAGTGTGCTACTACCACCTGGTTTTGTATCACTATTGCTCAGCTCTGCTGTTTCTATTGCAGCGTCCTCACTCACCACTCCTCTCCCCATTGACACCCAAGGATCCCAGTCCACTGAGAGTAAAGGTAGCTACTGTTGAAGCATAGGCTCTATCGAAGTCCGCCGCATCACAATATATCAGTTTGTCTTTGTAACTTTCCATCACTTGCTAAAACCTTTGTCACTGCACTTCGTCCATTCTCCACCCCTTATTAGCGTCGCTGAATTTGCTTGAATATCCTTCTTTGGAGTTGAAAGGTATGGTCACTTGAACTCTCTCTTTGCAGATTTTTGAGTTACCAACTTTTGGTGTGGGTATGGTTTGTATCTTTTTGCCAAGTGTCCTAAGTTCTTCTTTTGTTTTGCTTGAAAGTTTAAGTGATTAGTGAGAATATAAGTGAAGTAGGTTTTGATATGAAAAAAATAGTTAGGTTCTATACTTACAGTAAATTTTTCTAAAAAGAAGAAAAAAATAAGTTATGTCTTTTTTTTAAGTAAAATAAATTAAGGATAAATGGTCACATGGGTGACACAAGCATTTCTTCCTTACTTTTTATTCTTACTTCTAAAAGCCCTAGTTAGAATAGAAAAGGAATTTTTCTAAAATTATTTTTTAAAAAACCGCAGCTTGAAATAGAAAGGAGATTTTTTTTAAAATTTATTTTTAAAACCCTGCCCTAAAATATAAAGGAAAATTTTTTAAAATTATTTTTAAAACCCCAATTTGGAATAAGAAGGGGATCTTTCTAAAATTATTTCTAAAACCCTGGACTAGAATAAGAAAAGAATTTGTCAAAATTGTTTTTGAATCCCAATTCGGAATGGGCAGGGATTATTTTCAAAAATCTTTTTGAAAAATCTTTTAAACTAACTTAAATTAATCAAGATAAAATAATTAGATTATTTTTGGTATCGAAAGGGTGTTTAGGGTGCTAATACCTTTCTAAAATGTAACCAACCCCCAAACCCAATTTCTAAAATGTAGACCATTTTAATTAGGTGTCCAATCTCATTCTTAGATAATTTAGGTCAGTGGCAAATCCAAAACCAAAATTTTAGGGTCAACAGCTCAATCACTCCACTGGGGATATTAGAGTGTTAGGCCAATTTAAAGAATGATCTTATTAATTTGTTGGTTTTATTTTTTATTTTTGTGGAGATGACGAAATAAAAGGTATGCTTACTAGCTTCTAGTGTTTTAGGTGTTTAAATTTCGTACCTATTTATTTATAAATGTATATATTTGCATGTGATTCTTTTTGTAGGTTTGGGGTATGTTTCCCTGCACACACGATCACTCTCATCATACATTAGAACAAAGGAGAGGTCATGACCTCTGTGCCTTATACCCAGCCCATATAGGATACTTTGTAGGTTAGAGGGGTGTAGTAAAGGTAGCCTTTGAGAGACCTTTGGTCTCTGCATGGGCACTTGAAACACCCCTCTTGAATTGATTCTCTCAAAGGCAATTTAGGGACCTGATGTAGGAAACATAGAACTTACCCTTTCACTATTAATAGCCTTAGAGCTATCCATTGTAAGAAAGAGTTTTGGTCCAACCTATATGAGTGGACAAGGACCTAGGACATGCCATAAATTAGGCAAGATGGGGAATATCCTATTAATTACTAAATTATTCTATCATAATCATGCATGTCTCCATTTCCCTTTTTTTTTCTTTAAAAAAAATTGCACTTTGAAAATCATATGGCATTAGATAATCATCTTCATCTTCATTTTTTTTAACATTTTCCTTTCTTTTTCATTTTGCATTTGAATCATAGGATTTTCAAAATTTAATTTTCACATGGCTACATTATCTACTGGGGCCCTTGTTATCACTCAAGATCAAGCTAGGGGATCCCAGGGGGAACTTCAAATGAAATTTGGGGATTACCTGCCTCAAGACTCAGTCTCTGATCTCCCAAAAATTGGAAAAATTATTGTCAAGTAGCATGACTTATCAAGACTCAAGCAAATTTGGAAGGATACCACAGATAAAGCAGCTTTTCAAACTAAATTTGGCCATCTAGGAGATTTGATGTCTTTACTGGTTGATGAGTCATTACTCAAGCTTTGTTGTTTTTCTGGGATCCCGACTATAGGGTATTCTCCTTTGGGAACATGGACTTAACTCCTACTATAGAAAAATATGGAGCTATCTTGAAGGTTCCACCCAATCTAGCATAGAGAGTGTATTCTTATAATCCCAAAATAGTTGTCAACAGATAATTAGCTAGATTAATAGGGGATAAGTCCATTGATTTCGATAAGATCCTCTCTACAACAAAGGGGGAAAGCAATGCCTTCCTATTGATTTTCTTTTATCAATTGTAGAAAGCCACATCAACACCGAGAAAGGCTTTGACATGTTTGCCCTGGTTATATAGGGCATGATTCTTTATCCAAGGGTAGAAGGTCACATTGATAGCCAAGTGGTACTTTTATTTTTTGAAGTAAAGTATGGGGCTCATCTAATTCCACTTATTCTAGTAGAGACATTTCACACACTATGTTATCTGAGGAAGAAAGGAAAAGGATGTTTTGTTGCATGCACATAGCCACTAACAATATAGGCATTTAGCCATCTCCCACATATGAGCAATTTGGGATATCCGCATATGAAACTGACTCGAGATTACAACACAACAAAGAATACCCTATATGAGTTTTCTTAGCTCTCATGGCCTAAGTATAGACCTACCCTAAATCAGTGGATCCAAGCACTCACAGACCTGGGAGAAGTAAAATGGAAGACATCCTGGATGCCAGTAGTTCTAACACTCTATAGTTGTGGTGATATGCCATGGGTCCCTCTTATTGGCCTTTGGGGAGTAATAGGGTACTCTCCCTCTATGGTGAGAAGACAAGTCGAGGGCATCCAATATGTACCAATGACACTTGGGTTACATTCTCTAGATGCAACTTATAATGATAATCCCATTAGCATAAAGAATGGAGAAGCCAAAGCCTCTTGGAAGAATATTTACTTCATAGAAGGCCTAGAGGGCAATAGAGAAGCAACCATTGAAGAATATTCCATATGGCAAAGCAAAAGAGGAAGGGGTTTTGTACCCCTAGTGCCCATTGCTTCTACAGCATCTGTCTGAGAAGCCAAGAACTTGCATGTTGAGATTTCACATGCCCAACTCGAGCTAGAGACAGTAGGAAAACAAACTTATTTAAAATTACAAGAAGAATACAACCTATTGCATGTAGGCATCCAAAAGCAAGATGAAGAGTGGAAGAATAAAGAAAAATGCTTAATAACTCAGAATAAGCAATACGCTACAAGAATAGAATCCTTAGAGAAAAAAATTGCCGCAGATAAAAAAGCTTATGAAGAAGGAGCCGTATGGTATAGAAAAGAGTACAGGAACCTTGAAAGCAGGTTAGAAAGGGCAACAAAGAGATATAAACAAGCTGAATAAGATTTGAATGATGTTTAAGATGTCTTATGGGAAGATAACAAAGAACTGAAAGATGAAATCTCAGGACTAAAAGAAGAAAATCAAGTCCTAACAATGGAGGTAGCAAAGCTTCAAAAGGAAAACAAGGAGCTAAGAGGTATCCAAGCCACTCAACTACAATCCATCTGTGAATTAGAAAATATGAAGACTCAATTAATTGCCTACATCAAGGACAATGAAAGCCGACATAAGATAAAAGTGCAAGGTCTCCTCAATCAGTTCAAAGATGTCCAATATATACAAAGGAGAATGCAAATCTCTAAAGTTGAATGCTTAAGGCTCAAAGGAATTGTAATATAGATGGGACGAGCACACCAAGAGGAGATGTGGCAATTGGCTACCATGCCAGATGCAACTTATTACAAGACAGAACTTATTCTTGATAGAAATCTGTATGAAAGGATCGCCTGGGCACTCTACATGGAGAGAATAGGGATAGCTAAAAGAGCTAAACAATGGAAAGTGAGATTGAAAAGATAGCGATGCCAGAAGGCCAAGTTGAGAATCTTTATTGGGCCCTATGTGAAGATCTAAAAAAACTTGGGAAACCCCTTAGCATGAACCCTGATGGAAAGCAAGCCCCAGTAGATTATGCCTAGCTTATTTTAGTTAATTTTTCTTTTCTTAATTGATGTAATTAAAGATCCTTTTATAATAATAAAGTTTGTAGCCTTTGATTCAATAATTTACTTTAAGTTGCATATCATTCATATCATGCATATCATTATCTCCTAGCACATGTAAATAATTTATTTTTTAAAAATTTTAAAAGGAAACCATAGTTCCTACAACACGATCCTAGTTAAAGCTCATGGCAGAACAAATGCAAGAGAAGTCTGTCAAAAAATTACATGCAGAAATTGGAAGTCTCAAAGCACAATTGGCTTGACTAATTAAGCTGCTCATGTTGAAAAAAAATATGCAAAACGAGTCCCACAAGACCTATCCAATCAGCAACTACAAAACTAGCCAGACCGTAATTAGGCATATATTGTGGAAACAGAAGCTAGCTTTATTCCAAACCTTGATGAATTAGAGGAGTAGGAAAAATTGAAAAAATCAACTGAAGAAGCATTGATCTGAGAGAAATATGAGTTATTGGAATCCAAGATGAGAAAAATAAAAGGGTTCACTGACAATGATGTCCTAGATGTGCATGAGATTGGATTGGTACCGATGTTGTTATACCCCTAAAATTCAAGGTACTAGAATTCAAAAAGTATGATGGAACGTCTTGCCCTAGGGCACACATCTTCTTGTAAATCCGAAAGATGGCCGCTTATGTAGATAATGAAAAACTTCTTATCCATGTCTTTCAAGACAGTTTAGTCAACAGGGCTACTGAATGGTACATGAGCCTAGATCATTATTCTATTTGCACATGAAAAGATTTGCAAAAGCTTTCATGAGGCATTACAAGTAAAACCAGAACATAGCCCCTGAGAGGTTCCAAATCCAAAACATGGTGAAAGAGAATAGTGAATCCTTTAAAGCTTATGCCTAACGATAGAGGGACGTGGTAATAAGGGTACAACCACCTCTTTCTTATAAGGAAATGGTTACTATATTCCTGAGTACTTTGACATATCCCTTTTATGGGAAAATGGTGGGATTTGCTAATATGACCTTCGCAGACCTAGTGGAGACCGGTGAAAGGATTGAACAAGGGATAAAAGTTGGTAAGATGGGCAAATCCTTGGCAAGCAATGCATCATAAAGGAAGCCCCAACCTAATAATAAAAAGAAAGAGGAAGTCCATTCCGTGGATTACCACAACAAAGGGAGAGGCAAAGTTAAAAATCTTGATAACAACTAGCAAGCTTGCCAAGTGTTTTATGCACCAATAATGAGCACTGTGGCACCTTGAGCTACCTTTACCTCATCACCCTATCAGAACCCACTTTTGTAGCCTATCCAGTATCAACTATATCAGCAAGTATAGCAGTGCAACTATGAAAAACAACGAAACGATCGAAAGTACCAAAAATTTGATCCTATCCCAATATCGTATTCACAGTTATTACCGTAGCTACTACAAAATAACTTGGTAATATTAAGCCTTATTCATCCACTTTAACCTCCGTACCTTGCATGGTACAATGAGAACTTGACTTGTGATTACCATGTAGGGGCTAAAGGGCATACGGTAGACAATTGCATTACTTTCAAGAGGAAAGTACAAGCCCTAATTAATGTTAAGTGGTTGACATCCAAATAGGTAGTTCCAGGGCCCGATGTAGATGGAAATCCCCTTCCTAATCACAAAAATTTGAGTGTTAATGCTACTTTCAATGGGATGCTACCAATTTTCAAGAAATCCATAACAAAGATCAAGAATCCATTAAAGACTATATTCCGAATTCTAATCAAATATGGAGTAATAAAAATTGAAAGGGGGACATCTATAGATCTGGATGTGAATTTCATGGAGACGGATTAGATCATAAGATAGAAGAATGTGAGTCATTTAAAGGCTTACTTCAACAGTTGATGGATGATGGCATGTTACAAGTGGGAGAAAATTCCAAATTTATAAACATGGTTCATGCCACTTTGAATAAGTAGAAGCCATTAGCTATTTAAAATATAAGAAAGCTGCCTCAAACTAAAATACCAGAACCATTGGTAGCTGGTGGTGTAACTGACAAGGTGGGAGCCCCTACTGGACTCATGAAGCAACTAACAATTACAACACTAGGCCCACTTCCATACAAAAGTGACAAGGCAGTTTCGTGGATTTATAATCATAAGGGGACTCCAGAGGAATCTAATCCATTAGTCACTAATATCTTAGGCATTATTGGAGTAACAAGAAGTGGACAATGTTATCTCCCAGAGAAAGGGGCTAGAAAGGCAATTGAACTTAATGGGGTCAAGAAACCAAGAAAAGAGGATGAGAAAAAAGGTGGGATACTAGAAAATATTGAGGCAATCGAGCCTAGAGGGATTGAAGTGGAAAATGAACCCCACAAAGGTGATTTTGTGGAAGATGAAAAGTCTGCACTTTCTTAAAAGATCAGTGACTGAAGAGGAAGCTAGTGAGTTTCTAAGACTCATTCGCCAAAGTGAGTACAAAGTAATTGAGTAGTTAAAGAGAATGCCAGCAAGAATCTCACTATTGTCCTTATTTTTGCATTTTGAACCGCATAGAAAGGCTCTAATAAAAGTTTTGAATGAAGCCCATGTTGACAAGGATATCTCCATAGAGGCAATTGAGAATGTGGTGGGAAACATTCTAACCCACAATTACTTGTCATTTTCTGAAGAAAAGTTCCCTCTTGAAGGATGTGGACATAATAAGGCTTTGCATATTTTTGCTAAATTCAAAGGACACGATCTAGCTAATGTCCTAATTGATAATGGTTTTGCATTGAACATTCTACCACAATCCACTTTGAGAAGATTAGGCATTGATTAGACTCTTCTAAGACCCAGCACTATTGTTGTAAGAGCATTCAATGGGACCTAAAGTGAAGTACTAGGTGAGATTGAACTTCTAATACAAGTTAGGCTATGCAACTTGGAAGTCACTTTTTTGGTCATGAAAGTAAATTCTGCCTATAGTTGTCTTCTTGGAAGGCCTTGGATTCATTCAGCAGGAGCAATCCCTTCATCTCTCCACCAAAAGGTAAAATTAGTACATAAAGGGAAGCTGGTAGAAATTGTTGCCGAGGAAGATTTGTTGGTATCTAGGCCATCATCATTTTCATACATTGTAGTAGAAGTTGAGATAGGAAGATCCTTTCAGACCTTTGAGATTGTAAACATAGAATTTGCAAAGGAAGAAAAACTACTATTGACACCGCATTTTTCTGAAGCTGCCCTAATGATAGGTAAGAAACTCAAAAGAGATGGCTACATCCCTAGAAAAGGGCTAAGGAACTCAGGGCAAGGCATGAAGGAGCCACCAAAGTTGCTAAGAAATGAAGGGACATATGGCTTGGGATTTAAACCCAAAAGGGTTGATAAAGCTAGAATGGCCTAGGTTAAGAAAGAAAGAAGGTTAGCTCATTTAGAAGGCCAAGTCATAGAGACAAGGAAATTAGTCATTGAGGGACTCTACAAGACCTTCATTAGTGCTGGTCTTTGGACCCAAATCAAGTTACCGCTCTTGAGGAAAAAAGCCCTACAGAAGAAAGGGTTGAGCTCGTCACACCATGCATTTTAGGGAGCAAGCTAGGTAATTGGGTCGTCAAGCCGATTCCTATTGTTTTTAGTCTAAAAGACATGTAATTCTTGAACCTCATCATCTATGGCTCTGCTTAAGGCCTAGATAGAACTTGTATGGGCTTGCTTTATTTACTTGTTTCTAATAAAATGCATTTCCTTTTTCCAAAATGACTTTATTTTTACCTATTATTTTTGTTAGCATACATCATACCATCCCTAACATAAATAAACCATAATGAATACTGGAGAAGATTATGTTGACTTCCTAAGTCTGGACTTTGAACATCCAATCAGTTGTGCAATTGACAAAGAAGAGGAAGAAAAAGACTGGGAACTATCACCTGAATTGCAAAGAATGATTGAACAAGAAGAAAAAGGGATCAAACCCCATGAAGAGCTAATTGAAGTAATAAACCTGGGAACGGATGAAGACAAAAAAGAGATTAAGATATAGCACAAATGGCCGATCAAGAAAAGGAAGTGATGGTTTTACTACGAAGAGAATATCATGATGTATTCGCTTGGTCTTACCAAGATATGCCAGGATTGAATACGGACATCATAGTTCATTGCTTACCAATAAAACCTAAGTTCAAACCTGTTAGCAAAAACTAGAACGAATGAAACTAGACCTACTACTGAAGATCAAGGACGAAGTCATGTAATTGTTTGATGCTGGTTTCATTGAAGTTGCTAAATATCTAGAATGGATAGTAAATTTTGTGCCCATACCTAAGAAGCATGGCAAGATGCGAGTATGTGTGGACTACCAAGATTTGAACAAAGCGAGTCCAAAAGATGATTTTTCACTTCCTCACATTGATGTACTAGTGGACAATGCTGCAAGGAACTCTGTTTTCTCATTTATGGATGGATTCTCAAGGTACAATCAAATTAAATTGGTCCCTAAGGTCAAAGAAAAGATGACGTTCATCACTTTGTGGGGAACTTTCTACTATTGAGCAATGTCATTTGGATTAAAGAATGTTGGGGCAACATACCAAAGAGCAATGGTGGCCTTATTTCATGACATGATGCATAAGGAAATAGAGGTGTATGTCAATATCACTAAGTCAAAATCTGAAAAAGAACATCTGATACCCCTTAAAAAACTCTTTGATCGCTTGAGGAAATATCAACTTAAGTTGAACCCAGCAAAATGCACATTTGGTTTAAAATCAGGAAAATTGCTAGTATACATGGTAAGCCAAAGAGAAATTGAGGTTGACCCTAATAAAGTCAAAGCTATTATGCACATGCCTTCACCCAAAATAGAAAAAGAAGTGTAGGGTTTTCTAGGGAGAATAAACTATATTGCAAGATTCATTTCCCAATTAAGAGCCACTTATAAACCAATCTTTAAGCTCCTTCGCAAAAATCAAGAGGCTAAATGGGATGAAGAATGCCAAAAAGTGTTTGATAAAATCAAGCAATACCTTCAATACTTGCTAATTTTGGTCCCACTAACACCAAGAAAACCATTACTAATGTATATGACTGTGCATGAAGAGTCAATGGGATGCATGCTGAAGCAACATGATGAAACTGGAAAAAAGAGCAAGTAATTTACTACCTTAGTAAAAAGTTCACTAATTACGAGTCAAATACTCGGTGCTTGAAAAAATGTGCTATGCCTTGGCATGGGTAGCTCATCGCCTCAGGCAGTATATGATACATTATACCACGTTACTAATTTCAAAGATGGATCCAATTAAATACCTCTTTGAAAAACTCGTCTTAACAAGGAGAATTGCAAGGTGGCATATGTTGCTGTTTGAGTATTATATCCAATATATTCAACAAAAAGCAATAAAGGGAAGCATAATTGCCAATCACTTGGTAGAGAATCCTATTCTAAACCAGGAACTTGATCAGTTTGAATTCCCTAATGAAAATATCGTGACACTCTCAGCAATTGATAAAACAACTAAAGAAGAAAAATGGTCCTTACTATTTGATGGAGCATCCAACATACTGGGCCATGGAATTGGGGCAGTCTTGGTATCTCCTAAAAAGAAATGCTATCCCTTGACAACCAAATTATGCTTTGAGTGCACAAACAATGTGGCTGAATATGAGGCCTGTGCCATGGGTGTTGAGGTAGCCCTAAGATATCAAGTCGATCTATTGGATATATATGGAGACTTAGCATTAGTAATTCACTAATTGAAAGGGGAATGGGAGACTAGAGATTCTAAGTTGATCCCTTATAAGGAACACATCAATGGGCTAGCAAAATAGTTTAAAGACATCACCTTCAATCATGTGTCTAAAGAAGAAAAACAGATGGCAGATTCCTTAACAACGTTGTCATCTACATATCCTATAATGAACGATGATGATCTCCCAAAAATTTGCATGAACCCCCTGCATATTATGTAGTTGTTGAGGAAGAACCTGATGGAGAACCATATTATAAAGATATTAAACAATTTATCAAAACCAAGGAGTATCCTATTGGGGCATCAGAAAATGACAAAAGAACTCTAAGGAGATTAGGAAAGGGTTTCTTTCTTAGTGGCAAAATCCTTTACAAAAGAAATTATGATACAGTGCTTTTAAGATGCATTGAAACAAAAGAAGCACAAAAGATGATACAAGAGATTCATGAAGGGGTGTGTGGGACACACATCAATAGGCATGCTATGGTTAGAAAAGTCCTAAGAGTAGGATACTACTGGCCAACTATGGAAATTGACTACTTTAATTATGCCAGGAAATGCCATAAATGTCAAATCTATGTAGACAAGATCCACGCATCTCCTTTGGTACTCAATGTGCTAGCTTCACCATGGCCATTTGCAATGTGGGGTATGGATATGATTAGGCCAATTGAACCTAAGGCCTCCAATGGTCATTGTTTCATCTTAGTAGTGATTGACTATTTCACAAAGTGGGTGGAAGCCACTTCATATAGCAGTGTGACAAAGAATGTGGTTTTAAGATTCCTTAAAAGGGAGATCATATGCAGATACAATCTTTCAGAAAGGATCATCACTGATAATGCAGCAATCTCAGCAATAAAATGGTGAAAGAATTGTGTAAGAAATTCAAGATAATTCATCACAACTTAACCCCATATTGCCCGAAAATGAATGGTGCGGTAGAGGCGGCAAATAAAAATATCAAGAAAATTATAGAAAAGATGACTATCACTTACAGAGATTGGCATGAGGTTTTGCCCTTCGCTCTCTATGGATATCACACATCGGTTAAGACTTCAACTAGGGCAACCCCATTTTCCCTAATATATGGAATGGAGGCAATTCTCCCATTCGAAGTGGAGATACCATATTTAAGAGTACTAATGGAAACCTAACCCGGTGAAGCAGAATGGGTTTGAATGCATTACGAATAGCTAAATTTGATTGAAGGAAAGAGGTCAGCAGCTTTGTCTCATGGGCAACTCTATCAAAAAAGAATGATGAGGGCCCACAACAAGAATGTCCACCAAAGGCAATTTTATGAAGGAGATCTAGTGTTAAAAAGTATCTTGCCAGTCACGAAGGATAACCGCGGCAAATGATCCCTAAACTATGAAGGGCCTTATGTAATAAAAAAAGGCATTTTCTAGAGGGGCATTAATCCTTGCAGACATGGATGATGATGAGCTCTTAAATCCAATAAATGCAAACGCCATCAAGAAATATTATGCATGATGGACTAAGGGTCTAGACTTGTGATTAGGCATAGTTGAATCCAATATTGTCTTCAAAATTACCCAATTACCCTCATTTCACTCATACTTTGCCTTGTACTTTGTCCTTCGTTTTATCAGAACCCCAAAAAGGGATGTAAAACCTGGATTTTTATCAATAAAAGCTTACCTACTTTCATTTATCCTAATTATTTGTATCTTTCTTGCATTTTGTTATAAACATGTATTTGAAACAAGATAAACAGGTAAAAGTCAAATATGTAGTGTTGGAGAATTACATGTTTTAAATTCTAACAACAAGAAGGAAAAGGTGTGGATTGATCTAGTTGCTTGAGATTAAGTTTCTTTGGCAAAGAACTCCTCAAGATGATAACGACAAGACTCCACAAAGAAGAAAAACAAACAATAAAGTGCCTTACCAATAGAGCAAACACTTGAAAGATGCTACATGTTCTAAACACTATATGTGCTTGACTTTAAGTCTTCCCATGAGTACATGATTGGGAAAGCAAGTTGAAGCCATGAAAACCCTAATTAATAATGAAACATCAAATCATGGAGTAGCATGAGCATGCATCTGCATCTCTTTATGTAGATATGTCTAACTTAGAATGTTTTTCTCAAGATTCCTTTAGGTAATCATCCTAGAATGGCTTACTCTAGGTTATCAACTTTTCTTAGAGCGGGTTTCACCAAGTTCATCTTAGAATGGATTTCTCTAGGTTACTAACTTTCTTTCAACTTGGAATGGGTTTCTCCAAGTTCTTTACTTCATCATATCCCCGAGGGTGGATCGAATACTGTAGACACCTAATTTTGTCCGAATTCCAAAAAATAAAAAATAAAAAAAATCAAAAATCAAAAATCAAAAATACAAAACCAAACAAACCCAACCAAATGGCCCAAAGCAAAACCAAACCAAAAGCCTAAAACAAAACAAACCCAATCAAAATAAACCAAAACTAAAATAAGCCCAAAAATGAAAACAAAAATAAAAAAACAAAACAAAAATCAGAAAAACAAAGCAAAACAAAACAAAACAAAAATCAGAAAAATAAAAGATGAATGAATGATTGAAGGACAATGAAAATAATGAACAAAGGACAAAGAAAACAAGAAAATTGTGAATAAAAGACAAAGAAGGAAGGAAAATAATGAATGAATGTCAAAAGAAGGATGTGAAGATGGTGAAGAAAGTAGGAAAATGTTGAAAGAAGAGAAGAAAATGATGAAGAAGAGAAGAAAACAATGAAGGAAGAGAAGAAAATAATGAAGAAGTGAAGAAAATGATGAAGAAAAAGAGAAGATAATGAATAAAAGTCAAAAATTAGGTAAGAAGATGAGAATTAAGAGTAAGAATTTAACAAAAAAAAAGAAGAAAACCTACAATTAAACCACTATAAATAGCCCATCTAAATCTCCCGAAGACACACAACGACAAGCATCCATCTACTACTCCTTTCAGCCTTCTCACAAAGCTCAGTCCTTTCCCAAAATACCAAACCGAAACCTCTCCTAACCATCCCCCAAGCATCACTTTTGCTCCACAACTCCTCTCCATTTTTTTAGCAATCCATCACCGAAATTAACCTTACCTAGCAACCACCACCAAAGCCAAACACCCACACAAACCAGCACTTCTTCTCACTCATGAGGAAACAAACACCCCATACCAGCCAAACCATCCCCAAAACATACGAAGCTTTGAGCCTCCTCACTGTTAGCAAACACAACTCCCATATTTTCAAGGAAAACTGTCACTGCCACCTAAAGTTTTTTCACTACAATCTCATGAAAATAACACCCCAACACCTATTGTTTCCAAAAAAACCTTCACGCCGAACCATTTTTCGTTTCTTTTTATCCATTTGCTGCTGTCTTAAAACGGCCCGTTCGCTACAGTCGCTAGAGAAGTCATCATCGCAGTCAAGAAGTCTGGTTTCAGGTCGTGCAAAGGGACTGGTGTCACGTCATCTCGGCTGAGGAGGCCATCTTGGAGGGAACTGTCGGTGTTTCTGCTCTAACTACAAGCCTGCTATATCACGATATTTCGGTAGGTTCTATTAGGGCACCCCGTGACTCTCCCTATGACTAACACTCATCACGTTTCAACTCAGGTTTCTGCACTTATAGTCACCTCAGTCTTTCTTCTCCACCTGCACAAGCACACGGACATACCACTCCTCACCCATTTGCACTCACACTAAGACCAGCCAAGTTAAAGAAGAAGCATCGCCAGTCACGAGCAACCAGCACTTATCCTTTTATGTCTCCCAACCATATCGTTCACCACTTCAGCTTCGTTCTGGTCACATCACCAGTCGCTCGAAGTTTTGCACATCAGAATCACGCCGTCACTGTCGGTTCCTGGTGAGCCACCTTCCGCTGTTGAGAGTCTACGTTGTAAGATCCGTTCGCCATCATCTTGGAAGGAGTTCATCGTTGCTGTCCAGCCACGACGCCACCATGCAAGAAGACAACCGAGCAATCTGTTCATTGTTGTCTTCAAAGAAGTTCATCGTCGCTGTGCCCACCTAAAAGTTCGCCAGCTCTCCTCTGTCACCACACACTCTTTTCAGGTAAGAGATACAGCCAGGAGGTGCAACTTCTGTTGTGAGCTTAAACCCAAAACTCACCCTGGCTTGAACATCTTACGCTGAAGTTGAAGGCACTGCAATAAAGGAAGCACGCAGTGACAGATTTGTAGCCGTGGAAGTTGCTGGCCATTTCCGGATTGCCCACTGTTGATTGGATCTGCAGTCGAAAGGTATGCTGGCTCCCTCCTTTTACTATCACGTTTTGGTTTGAGCATTATAGGAATTGTAGAAAAGAAACCTTACAATGAATATAGTAAAAAATGGGATAGTATGCTAATAAAATATAATAATAATAAAAGCTTTAATTTACACATTTTTAATTTTTTAGTAAATTCCATATGTAAAAATCCAAAAATGAAACAAGTTACATCTTTGTAAATAAAAATAAATAGATGTTCATCGAAATGTCATAAAACTTTCTTCTTCATTTTACATGATATTTTTTAGAAAACCCTAGCTTGAATAAAATGAGAACATTTCTTTAAAATTACTTTCATGATCCTGAATTGAGATGAGAAAAAGAAATTTTTGGTTATCATTTTTAGAAACTTATAATTCGGAATAGAAAGAAAATTTTATTTAAATTATTAAAGAGATCAAATTAGAAGACAAAAGGAAATTTTTCAAATTTTTTTTTTAAAGAAAAAAAAACCTGATCTGGAATAGAGATGGGATTTTTCAGAATTATATTTTTTTAAAACCCTGATTTGGAATAGAGATAGGATTTTTCAGAATTATATTTTAAAAAACCCTTATCTGGAATAGAAACAAGATTTTCCTGAAAATCATTTTCAAACCCAAACTGGAATAGAAAGGAGATTTGCATGAGGTGATTAATTAAATATTCCAACCCGGAATAGGTAAGAACTATTTTTCGAAATGTTTATTTAAAACTAACCTTAAATAAATCAAGTAAATTAATTAGATTATTTTTTGGTACCGAAAGGGCGTTTAAGGTGCTAATGCCTTCCCTAAAATGTAACCAACCCTCGAGCTCAATCTTTTATACATAGACCATTTTTAATTAGGTGTCCAATCTCACCTTAGATAACTTAGATTGGTGGTGACTTCACAAATCACAAAACATGAAGAATTTTCTGGGTCGACAGCTTGGCGACTCCACTGGGGACATTTAGGGTTAGGCCAATTAAAAATGATCTTGTTAATTTATTGATTAATTTGTTGGTTTAAATTTGTACATATTTATAAATGTGTGTATTTGGTATTTTCTTGAAATCTGATTCCTCCCACACACTGTCACTCTCACCACATACTAGATTAAAAGGAGAGGTCATGACCCCTGTGCCCTATACCCGGGCCACATAGGATACCTTGTAGGTTAGAGGGGTGTAGTAAGGTTAGCCTTCAAGAGACCTTTGGTCTCTGCATGGGCGCCCGAAACACCCCACTCGAATTGATCCTCTCAAGGACAATTTGGGGACCTGATATAGGAAATGTAGAACTTACCCTTCCACTTTTAATTGCCTTAGAATTATCCCTTTGTAAGGAAGAGTTTCGAACCAAACCCTTTAGGCACATGAGAAATGTCCTATTAAATCATCACAATCATGCATGGTTGCATACATTTCATTTTTCTAAAAAATGCATTTCATGGGACACTAGAACATTCATCTTTGCCAAACATTTCCTCCTTTTTACATCTGAATCATAGGATTTTCAAAATTTAATTTTATGGCTACATTATCTACTGGGACTATTCTTATCACTCAAGATCAAGCTAGAGAATCCCAGGAAGGGCTCCAAAGGAAATTTTGGAGATTGCATGACCCATGATTCGGCCCCTGACTCTCCAAAAATAGGAAAGATTATTTTCAAACAGTATGACTTATCAAGACTTAAGCAAATATGGAAGGGCATAGATAAAGTAGCTTTCTCAGCTAAATTTGGCCATTTAGGGTATTTGCTATCCGTACCAATTGATGAGCCTTTACTCAAGGCTTTGCTTTCTTTCTGGGATTCTGAATATAGGGTATTCTCTTTTGGGACTATGGACTTAACCCCTACTATAGAGGAATATGGAGCTATCCTAAAAATACAGCCAAATCTGGCTTGGAGGGTGTATTCCTACAACCCTAATGCTACTGTTGGTAGACAACTAGCAAGATTGATAGGGGACAAAGCCACTACTTTCGATAAGATTCTCTGCAACAAAGGAGAAAAATAATGCCTTCCTGTTGATTTTCTCCTGACAACTGCGGAAAACCATATCAATACAGAGAAGGGCTTTGACATGCTCGCCCTAGCTATATATGGCATGCTTCTCTATCCAAGACTGGAAGGTTACATTGACAGTCAAGTGGTACTGTTGTTCTCTGAAATAAAACATGGAGTTCATTCAATTCCACCTATTCTAGCATAAACCTTTCTCACACTATGTCATTTGAGGAAGAAAGGAAAAGGAGGTTTCTTTGTGTGTGCTCAATTGCTAACAATATGGGCATTTAGTCATCTCCCGCACATGAGCAATTTAGGGTATCCACTTATGAAGCTGACTCGAGACTACAATATGGCAAGGAATACCCCATATGAATTTTCTGGGCTCTCATGGCCCAAGGACAAAGCTACTAGGGATCGATGGATTCAAGCACTAGTAAGTATAAGAGAAGTGAAATGGAAAGCCTCCTGGATGCCGGTAACTCCCACACTTTATAGTTGTAGTGATAAGGCATGGGTCCCTCTCATTGGCCCATGGGGAGTAATAGAATATTCTCCTTCTATGGTAAGAAGACAAACTGGCAGCATACAATATGTTCCAGCAACGTTTGGGTTACATTCTCTGGATATGATGTATGGTGATGATCCCACTAATATGAAGATTAAGGAAGCAAAAGTGTCTTGGAAGAATATACACTTCATAGAGGGCATAGGAGGCAATAAGGACGCAACTACTGAGGAATACTCCACATGGTACAGCAAGGCAAGAGAGGGTTTTGCACCTCCGATGATGGCTCCTCCCATCAGAAAGACCAAGGACTTGCACTCCCAACCTGAGCTAGAGACCATAGAAAAACCAACTTATCTTAAGTTGCAAGAAAAATACGTGCAGCTGCAAGCAAACTTCCTAAAGCAAGTAATAGATTGGAAGAACAAAGAAGAATGCTTGATGGCTCAGAATAAGCAGTACGATGCCAGGATAGAATCTCTGGAAAGAAAAATTGTAGCTAATAAAAAAGAAGAGGAAGAAGGGGTTGTATAGTATAAAAAGACATATAGGAGCCTCGAAAGCCAACTAGAAAGGGCAACAAAGAGATACAAGCAAACTGAACGAGATTTGGATGATGTTCGAGAAGTCATATGGGGTGATAATCAACAACTAAAAGAGGAGGTCTCAGAACTAAAAGAGGAAAATCAAGCCCTTACAATGGAAGTGGCCAATCACCTTCAATGCATTCATGAATTAGAAAACATGACGGCCCAATTGATTAGCTACATTAGGGATAATAAAAGGCAACATGAGATAGAGGTGCATAGCCTTCTTAATCAGCTGAAAGATTTCCCATACGTACAAAGGAGAATGCAAATCTTTGAAGCTGAGCGTTTAAGTCTTGAAGAAATGGTGGTACAGATGGAACAAGCACATCAGGAAGAGATGCGGCAGTTGGCTATTATGCTTGATGCAAATTTTGATAAAACAGAACTAATCCTTGATAGAAATTTGTATGAAAAGATCACCCAGGCATTCTACCTAGAGAGAATAGGGATAGCTGAAAGAGCTAAGTAGTGGATAAATGAGATTGAAAGAATAGCAATGTTAGAGGGTAAAATTGAGAATCTCTATTGGGCTCTATGCACGAATCTAAAGAATCTTGGGAAACCTCCTAGTTTGAACCCTGATAGGAAACAAGGCCCAGTAGATGATGTTTAGCTTATTTATTTTTAATTAATGAAAAGTTGTAATCATTTGCATACTTTAAGTTGTGCATCATATCATGCATTCATCTTTTAACACGTGCAAATAATTTACTTTTTAAACTTTGAAAGGAAATCACGGCTCCTACAATGCGATCCCAGTCCAAGTCCATGACAGAACAAAGACAGGAAAAGTCCTTGGATGAATTGCATGAGGAGATTGGAAGCCTTAAAGCACAATTAGCTCGACTGATTGAGCTACTCATGTTCAAAGAAAATGCACAAAATGAGTTCCCGTAGGGCCCACTGAACCAGCAGCCACAGAACCCAACAGAATGAATATGCCATACATTGTGGAAATAGAGGGAGCTCCATTCTAAACCTCGATGAGTTAGAAGAACAAGAAAAAGCGAGAAAACCCCTAGAAGAGACTATGATCCAAGAAAAATATGAGCTATTGGAAGCTAGGATGAGAAAGATGGAAGGATTTACTGATGAAGATGTACTGGATGTACATAAGATTGGATTAGTACCTGATGTGGTCATACCTCCAAAATTTAAGGTACTAGAATTCAAAATGTATAACGGAACGTCATGTCCTAGGGCACATATTGTCATGTATATCCGAAGGATGGCAGCATATGCTAACAATGAAAAACTACTCATCCATGTTTTTCAAGATAGCTTAATTAATGGAGCTACAGAATGGTACATGAGCCTTGACCGGTTCTGCATTTGGACTTGGAAAGATCTGGCAGAAGCCTTCATGAGGCACTACAAGTATAATCAGAATGTAGCCCCTGATAGGTTCCAAATATAGAATATGGCAAAAGAAGACAAGGAATACTTTAAAGCCTATGCTCAATGGTGAAGGGATACGGCAATAAGAGTGCAGCCACCTCTTTTCGATAAAGAGATGGTCGCCATATTTCTGAGTACTCTAACCTATCCCTTTTATAGAAAAATGGTAGGTTTTGCTAACATGGGCTTTCCAAATTTAGTAGAGACTAGTGAAAGAATTGAACATGGAATAAAAACTGGCAAGATGGGTAAATCCTTAGCAGGTAGTACCTCACAAAAGAAGCCTTTACCTTACAAGAAGAAAGAGGATGTCCATTCAGTGGATTACCGTGATAAGGGAAGAGGAAAAGCTGAAAAATTTGTTCACAACCAGCAAGCTTGTCAAGTGTCTTATACACCAACATTTACACCAACAAGGGGTGTCAATGTGCCTCGAACCACTTTCACCTCGCCACCTTACCAAAATCCACCATAGCCAACACAGTCTCCACAACCTGCCCAATATCATCCACATCAACAAGTGCAGTCAATGCAATCCCAATCTAAGCCATTCAATCGAGCCAATAATCTCAGATGCCAAAACTTTGATCCCATCCCTATCCCATATTCACAGCTACTACCACAGCTATTGCAGAATAATTTGGTAACATTAAGCCCTGTTCGACCACTTCAACCCCTATACCCAGCATGGTACAATGAAAAGCTCACATGTGATTACCACGCAGGGGCAAAAGGACATACAGTAGACAATTGCATCACTTTCAAGAAGAAATACAAGAGCTAATCGATGCAAAGTGGTTGACATTTGAACAGGTTGCTCCAGGACCAAATATAAATGGGAACCCTCTTCCCAATCATGAGACTACAAGAGTTAATGCCATCTTTGATGAGACTTTGCCAACTTCTAGAAGTTTGGATTCGTTTCATCAATACATGGATAGTGGCGTAAATATGATCGATGCCACTTCAAGTAGGCAGAAGCCATTAGCTATTAAGTATATGGGGAAGCTACCCTAAACTGAGGCAAGTGATGGTGTGACTAATGAGGTGAGAGCTCCTACTGGGCTCATGAAGAGGCTAACTATTACCACACTAGCTCCGTTCCCTTATAAGAATGACAAAGCAGTTCCATGGGTTTACAATTGCAAAGTAGCATAAGAGGGTTCTAATTTGCAGATCACTAATATATTTGGCCTCTCTGGAGTAGCAAGAAGTGGACGATATTATCTCCCAGAAAGAGGAGCCAAAAAAGCAATTCAACCTGATTCCACAAAAGGCAAAAAAAGGGATGTGGAAAAAAGTGAGAATACTGGGGCAATTGAGCCTAAAAGTATAGAAGTAGAGAATGAATCCCATAAAAATGACTCTGCAAGGGATGAAAAGTGTACGTCAATCCCTCTCAAAAAATTTGTGACTGAAGAGGAAGCTGGTGAGTTCCTTAGACTCATTTGTCAGAGTGAATACAAGGTAATTGAGCAGTTGAAAAGAACACCAGCAAGAATCTCACTGTTATCCTTGTCCATGCACTCTAAACCACATAGAAAGGCTTTAATGAAAGTTTTGAACGAAGCCTATGTTGATAAGGATATCTCCACAGAAGGGATTGATAGTGTGGTCAGGAACATTTTGGCCCATAACTTATCATTTTCTGAGGAAGAATACCCTCCTGAGAGACGTGGACATAATAAGGCTCTGCATGTTTCTGTTAAATGCAAGAGTAATGATTTGGCAAATGTCTTGATTGACAATGGTTATGCATTAAACATATTACCAGAACTTACATTGAGAAAGTTGGCCATTGATTAGACCCTTTTAAGACCCAGTACTATCATTGTGAGAGCATATGATGGAGCCCAAAGTGATGTCTTAGGAGAGATAGAGCTACCAGTGCAAGTTGGCCCGTGTGATTTTGTGGTCACTTTTCAAGTGATGAAGATAAATCCTGCTTATAGCTGTCTTCTAGGATGACTATGGATTCATTTGGCTGGGGCAATCCCTTCATCTCTCTACCAAAAGATAAAACTAGTGTACCAAGGAAAGCTGGTTGAAATCACTGCTGAAGAAAACTTGCTGGTGTCTAGATCATCGTCTGTTCCATATATTGCAGCAGAAAATGAGATTGGAAGCTCTTTCCAAAATTTGAGATTGTAAATGTGGAATTCTCGAAGGAAGGAGAACTATTGCGGGCACCACACTTTTCTGAAGCTGCCTTGATGATAGGCAAAGTACTTAAGAGGAATGGCTATATTCCTAGAAAAGGACTAGGGAGCTCAGGACAGGGCATGAAAGAGCCACCAGTGCTACCACTAAATGAAGGAACATATGGTTTGGGGTTTAAACCCACTAGAGCTGATAAAGTTAGGATGGCCTGAATGCAGAGAGAAAGAAGATTAGCCAGATTAGAGGGCCGAGTTGTAGAGACTGGGGAATTGGTCATCAAAGACCTATACAAGACATTTATTAGTGCTGGTCTTTGGACTCCAAATCAAGTTGCTACTATTGAGGAAGGAAGCCCTATGGAAAAAGAGATTGAGCTAGTCGCATCATGCAAGTCTAGTAATTGGTCCATTAAGCTAATTCCTATTGTTTTAAGCTTAAAAGACATGTTGAATAATGAAGAAAATACTAGAGAAGACTATGCTGACTTCCCAAGTCTAGACTTTGAGTGTTCAATCAATTGTGCAGTATATAATGAAGAAGTGGAGGAAGAAGAAGAAGGCTGGGAACTATCGCCTGAATTACAAAGAATGATTGATTAGGAAGACAAAGGAATTAAGCCACATGAAGAATCAATCGAGGTAATTAATCTGGGGATAGAGGAAGATAGAAAAGAGATTAAGATAGGAATGCAAATGGCCCACCAAGAAAAGGAGGCAATGGTTTTACTACTAAAAGAATATCGTGATGTATTTGCCTGGTCTTACCAAGATATGCTAGGATTGAACACGGACATTGTGGTTCATCGCCTACCAATAAAGCTTGAATTCAGACCAGTTAAGCAAAAACTGAGACGAATGAAACCAGACATACTACTAAAGATTAAGGAAGAGGTCAAGAAATTGTTTGATGCTGGTTTCATCGAAGTGGCCAAATATCCGGAATGGATAGCAAACATTGTGCCTGTACCTAAGAAGGATGGTAAGATTCGATTATGTGTGGAGTATCGAGATCTGAATAAAGCAAGTCCAAAAGATGATTTTCCACTTCCCCACATTAATGTGCTAGTAGATAATGCTGCAGGGAATTTTATCTTTTCATTTATGGATGGATTTTCAGGATACAACCAGATTAAATTGGCCCTTAAAGACAAAGAAAAAACAATGTTCATCACTTTATGGGGAACATTTTGTTATAAAGTAATGTCGTTTGGACTAAAGAATGCAGGGGCAACCTATCAAAGAGCTATGGTAGCTCTATTTCATGACATGATGCATAAAGAAGTAGAGGTGTATGTCAATGACATCATTGCTAAGTCAAAATCTGAAAAAGAACATTTGATGCACCTAAAGAAACTCTTTGATCGTTTAAGGAAATATCAACTTAAGTTGAACCCAGCAAAATGCACGTCCAGTGTAAAATTAGAAAAATTGCTGGGATACATGGTGAGCCAAAAAGGAATTGAGATTGATCCTGATAAAGTTAGAGCTATCATAGACATGCCTCCACCCAGAACAGAGAAAGAAGTGCGGGATTTTCTAGGAAGAATAAATTACATTGCAAGATTTATATCCCAATTGACAGCTACTTGTGAGCCAATTTTTAAGCTCCTTCGTAAAAGTCATAGGACTGAATGGTATGATAAATGCCAAGAGGCATTCGATAAGATCAAACAACACCTACAAAACTTGCAAATTCTAGTTCCACCGGTACCAGGGAAACCACTGCTTCTGTATTTAACTATGCATGAGGGGTCAATGGGATGTATGCTGGGGTAGCATGATGAAACTAGAAGAAAAGAGCAAGTAATTTACTACTCAGTAAAAAATTCACACCTTATGAGTCGAGGTATTCGATGCTTGAAAAAACATGTTGTGCCTTAGCATGGGTAGCTCATCGTCTCAGGCAGTATATGATACGTCATACCACATTACTAATTTCAAAGATGGATCCAATTAAATACCTCTTTGAAAAACCTGCCTTGATAGGAAGAATTACAAGGTGGCATATGCTGCTGTTTGAGTACGATATCCAATATGTTCCACAAAAGGCAATAAAAGAGAGCATAATTGCTAATCACTTAGCAGAGAACCTTGTTATAGATCAAGAATCTGAAAAGTTTGAATTCCCTAATGAGAACATCATGACACTCTCAGTAGTTGACAAAGTACCTGAAGAAGAAAGATGGTCAATGTTATTCGATGGAGCATCTAACATGATGGGGCATGGAATCGGGGCAGTCTTGATATCCCCTGAAAAGAAGTGCTACCCCATGATTGCTAAGTTATGCTTTGAATGTACGAACAATGTGGTTGAATATGAGGCTTGTGCCATGGGTGTTGAGGCAACTTTAAGTTATCAGATCAATTCATTGGATGTATATGGAGACTCTGCCCTAGTTATTCATTAATTGAAAGGAGACTGGGAGATTAGAGACTCTAAATTGATCCCTTATCAGGAATACATTAGCAGGTTGGCAGAACAGTTCAAGGACATCACCTTTAATCATGTTTCTAGAGAAGAGAACCAAATGGTAGATGCCCTTGCAACACTATCATCCATATATCCGATAATGAATGGTAATGATCTTCCAAAAGCCTGCATGAGGAAACTAGACTCCCCTGCTTATTGTACATTTGTTGAGGAAGAACCTGACGGCCAACCGTGGTATGAAGATATCAAACAGTTCATCAAAACTAGGGAATATCCCACTGGGGCATCAGAAAATGACAAGAGAACTCTGAGAAGATTAACAATGGGTTTCTTCCTCAATGGTGAAGTTCTCTACAAACGAAATCATGATACAGTACTTCTAAGGTGCATCAAAGCCAGAGAAGCACAAGGAATGATACAAGAAATTCATGAAGGAGTGTGTGGAACACATATTGGTGGGCATGCTATGGCTAGAAAAGTCCTAAGGGCAGGATATTATTGACCAACTGTAGAAACTGATTGCATCAATTATGTTAGGAGATGCCACAAATGTCAAATCTATGCAGATAAGATTCACACATCTACTTCAGCACTCAATGTGCTAACTTCACCATGGCCATTTGCAATGTGGGGAATGGATGTGATTGGACCAATCGAACCTAAGGCCTCCAACGGTCACCGTTTCATCTTAGTAGCAATTGACTATTTTACAAAGTGGGTAGAGGTTGCTTCATATAGCAGTGTGACAAGAAATGTGGTCCTAAGATTCCTTAAAAGGGAGATCATATGCAGATATGGCCTTCCAGAAAGGATCATCACTGACAATGCCAGCAATCTCAACAATAAAATGATGAAAGAATTGTGTGAGAAATACAAGATAGTACATCATAACTCAACACCTTATCACCCAAAAATGAATGGTGCGGTAGAGGCTGCAAATAAAAATATCAAGAAAATCATAGAAAAGATGACTGTCATGTATAGAGATTGGCATGAGCTTCTACCCTTCGCTCTTCATGGATATCGCATGTCGGTCAGGACTTCGACTGGGGCAACCCCATTTTCACTAGTATATGGAATAGAGGCAGTTCTCCTGTTTGAAGTGGAGATACCATCCTTAAGAGTACTAATGGAAACTCAGCTTGAGGAAGCAGAATGGGTTCAAATGCAGTATGAATAGTTAAATCTGATTGAAGAAAAGAGGCTGGCGGCTTTGTCTCATGGGCGGCTCTACCAAAAAAGGATGATAAGAGCCCATAATAAGAAAGTTCACCCGAGGCAATTTCGTGAAGGGGATCTGGTGTTAAAAAAAGTCTTGCCAATTACAAAAGACAACTGCGGCAAATGGTCCCCAAACTATGAAGGACCTTATGTGGTGAAAAAGGCATTTTCTAGAGGCGCATTAATCCTTGCAGACATGGATGGTGATGAGTTCCCAAGTCCGATAAATGTGGACGCTATCAAGAGATATTATGCATAATGGAAAAAGGGCCTAGATTTCTAATTAAGCATAGTTGGATCCAGTATTGTCTTCAACATCACCCAATTAGCCTCACCAGTACCTCCTTTTTTATACTTTACCTTGCCCTTTGTTCATCAAAAAAAAAAAAAAAAAAAGAAAAGGGAATGTAAAATCAGGATTCTTATTAATAAAAATTTTTGCCTCTCATTGTATTTTGTTATAAACATATATTTGAAACATGAAAAACAAATAAAAATCATATGCATAGTGTTGGTGAATTACATGATTCTAAAAGTGAAAAGGGAAAGGTGTAAATGAATCCAGTTGCTCAAGAGTAAGTTTTACAGGAAAGGGCTCCTCAAGATGGTAATGGCCAAGGTCCACATAGAATGAAAATGATGAAGTGCTTTGACAATAGAAGGAATGCTTGAAAAGTGCTTTATATGTCAGACATTGAACTATATATGCATGGCTTAAAGTCCCTTCTTGAATTCATGACTGGTAAAGTAGTTTGGAGCTGTGAAAATTCTTGATTAACATTGAATTATCAAGCATAAGCATAAACCTAAGATCATTTCATCACAAGCATGCATTGCCATTCGACCTTTTGTTTAATGGGTCATTTGATGTTTAGGCCTGAGCATGCCTTACTCAGGTGATATTAAGCATGTTCGGTCCCCCCAAATTTTTGGCTTTGGGCCTAGTGAGTAACTTAAGGCCCATTAGCATGTGCAGACTAGCTAAAGCCTGGTTGCGCAAAGGTGCTTGGTTACCCTTTTTACATGTCTTACTATTCACGCTCAGGTTTCAGTCGGTAATCAACCTGACATCATTCCATGACTGACTGAGAGGTTCATTTTTGAAGCTACCCTGTAAAAAAGGAAAGACTCAAAGGGTTCTGGGAAGCATCATTCAAGTGTCCTAATCCATTACCTTACCAGAGAGCTGAAAATGGAGGAAAGCCTTGCAAAGCTTAGAATAAGATTTCCTTCTCTTCCCCAAGATGCACTTCGGAAGATGTATAAGTGCCGACTTGAAAGAATGAAGACACTTACATGTCTAGGACTCCCTGAAGATGTACGTTGGATCATTGAAGCTAAGGTACACCTAGCAGATGATTTTCAACATTCATTAGTGAAACATCTACTAGGAATGGGAAGAAGCTCTTATGCTAAGAAAAGAAGAGCTAAAAGGATGGAGGTTTGTTATAAGTGTGCAAGGTGGACGTGTAATACACGATGTAAGGGAAAAGGGATGGTGTCCGCGAATCGGGAAGACAAAATCTAGTTCATAAAGGATGAACTGAGTAAAGAGTCGTTGGATAATATTCTTTAGACTCTTGAGACGCATCCTAGTGGACATGTTCATGGTGTTCTTCTCACTTTAGTGGACAAATTCTACAAAGAAAAGGAGCGCCATTGTCTTGAGAAGCTAACACTAAATGACCCTATTTGCCAGTTCGTAAGGGAATTGGATAGCAGCCTTGATCCATGAATAGCACACTGCAAGGATGAAGGGGTGATGTTCCTAGGCAGGAAGACAAAATCATTAAAGATGGACTAAGTAAAGAATCTTTGGATAATATCCAGTAAACTCTTAAGACACATCTTAATGGACATCTTCATGTTTCTTGCCTCAGTGGACATATTCTACAAAGCAAAGGAGCGCTTTGTCTTGCGAATCAGATGTTAAAAGACCCTATTTGCTAGTAGATCAGAAAGGAAGTCCTTGATGGTGTCTTTAATGGATGCGGCATTAGATCATTGTGTATCACTAATGGATTCATCATTTTCATTATTTACTTTCCAACTGTGTATGCATGGTTTTGATTAGCACAATGGTTGTTAGTAATTTTTCTTCCTTGTTAATTGTCGATACATATGTCATATCCACTGTTTGCTTTTTGACTTTGCCTACATGATTTTGATGATATCGGTGTAATTGTCTTTTTTCCTTCTTAATTGCTCGCACATTTGCCATATTCACTGTTTGATTTCTGCCTTTGCATGCATAATTTTGACAATGTTGGTATAGTTGTCTTTTCTCTTTTTTAATCGTTGGCACATCTACTGTTTGCTTTCTGACTTTGCCTGCATAATTTTGATAATATCGGTGTAATTGTCTTTTCTCCTTCTTAATCGCTGGCACATATGTCATATTTACTGTTTGCTTTCTGACTTTGCCTGCATGATTTTGATAATATTGGTGTAATTGTCCTTTCTTTTTGACGATCGCCAATGCATTTATTAGTTTTGCTGTTCACTTTTTGACTCTGCACACAAACTTTAAGAAAGTCAGCTAGTTGCCTATTCATTATTGGTAGCTTTACAACTTTTCTTCGTTGGAGGACTGTCGTATATGCAAGCATGTCTTGTCTTTTGGACTTTCTTATTGTCATTGTCTGAAATTATTGCACCTGACTATTTTTTGTTGTTCATTTCTCTCCTACAAATACACCTTCACATTATATCATTCATGCATGGCTAGGGCAGAAAAAGAAGGACAAACATCATTGGCACGTAGATTTAAATCTATCTGTGTCTTTGGTGCTTCTATTCTAGGGAAGGATAATGAGTTTATAAAGGTAGCCAATGAACTTGGTAGGGTTTTAGCTACCAGAAAAATAAACCTAGTGTATGGTGGGGGCATCCATGGGATAAGAGGATGTGTAGCTGCAACTGCAGTTACGGGAAGGAGCCATGTCTTAGGCATCCTTATAAAAGGGTTGGCTGACAAAAGAGTCAGTGACTACACCTTTGGTAATGAGTTAAAGGTTTCATCTATGCATGAATGCATTGGGCACATGTTTTGCAATGCTGAAGCCTTTATCACATTACCTGGTGGTCTAGAAACTCTAGAAGGAATTTCTATGTGTTATTCTGGATCAAATTTAACTATCAAAAAAGCCGTTAGGATTATTAAATGTTAATGGCTTTTATGATGGCTTGTTGTCTTTATAGATTCAGCTATGGAACAATACTTCATATCTCTGGAGGCTAGCCGTGCCATAATATCAGGTTTAGACATCGATTGATTGATCGACTGCAAGCCTATGTATTTCAACCTTACTCATTGGTGAAACAAGTGGATGAACAGCCTCCCGATGGTAGCAGAAAGCGTAAAATAGATACCATGCTTCGATTGTAACTTGTCATGGCTTTACTTTTTGTTAATTTTGTGTTATTAGGATAATGTACAAGTCTAAGAAGGATGGTTCGAGTAGAAGAGTGGCTAAGCAAAGTTATCGAGATTGAAGTGTGTGATGGATGGCAAGTACAGAGTCATTCTTGACTCTTGATACGCATCCCATGTGTATCTTATTAGAAGCATCATAAGCATTCTCATGTATCAAAAAAAAAAGTGTTGTCTTTCTTTTTGTGCATGTCTTTCATGGAGTCTTATGGCAGAGGAAAGAGTTGTTCTTAACTCTTGATATGCATCCCATGCACAACTCATTAGGAGCATCATAGGCGTCTTCTGTTTCAAAAGAAAATGTTGCATTTCTCTTTACGCATGTCTTTTGTGTAGTGTTATTGCATCTTTTAATGACCCTGTCCAAGGACTTGGTAGACTGTATGGGGATACACTTTTGAATTCAATAAGATGTCTTGCATGATGAATGTATTGTATGTCATTCCTTTCCCTTTTTATGTCATTGATTGATGAATGGCAGACGCTTAAGAAGGAGATACCCTCACCAAAATGAACCAACAACGAGGCCAATCAGGGTTATAATGTCTTTTCATACATAAGAACAATGAATTGGTGATCAGACATCTTAAGTTCATCCTAATCAGGCTTATTTTGCCAATGAAGAAGTAGGATTGCTTAACAAAGTATTCAATTCTTGAATGATAAACAGCACTGCATTAAAGACTTGTAAAATGTAATGTGAACATAAATAGAGTGAATCCCAAAGTCAGAAGTGTTGCATTGAATTAAAGTTGGGGCAAGTGTCTAAAAAGGAAGAGGAGGGTTGAGAGGGATGGAGTTAGTTCGTTCATTTCACCTTTTAAATTTTGGTGTGCCATGGAAATATCCTTCACCGAAAAGACTAGAAGGAGGGAATGAAGGAAAATCTAGCAGCCCACTAAAATTTATTGTACCATTTTGAGGTCAAGTCTCTCCATGTGTCAAACACCTTATCTTGTCAAGCAAGACAAGCTAGAGTCGGGCCTCATATTGACTCATCTTTATCATTTGTGCCAGAGTTGGGTCTCGTTTAACTCATCCCTTGTCACTAATGCCAGAGTCAGGCTTCATTCGACTCAACCCCTTGAGCCTAGATAAGTAAGGTAATCCTAGGTCATAACCTTTAAAACCCTGGAACGAGTTTCTCCAGGTGATTATCTCAAACTTGGGATGAGTTACCCCAAGTTCATCCTGAGACAAGTTATCTCAGGTCATTTTTAAATCCTGGAACGAGTTTCTCCAGTGATTATCTCAAACTTGGGATGAGTTACCCCAAGTTCATCCTGCGACGAGTTACCTCAAGTCATTTTTAAACCCTGGAATGAGTTTCTCTAGGTAATTGTTTCAAAACTTGGGACGAGTTACCCCAAGTTCATCTTGAGACGAGTTACCTCAGGACATTTTTAAACCCTGGAATAAGTTTCTCCAGGTGATTATCTCAAACTTGGGACGAGTTACCCCAAGTTCATCCTGAGACGAGTTACCTCAGGTCATTTTTAAACCCTGGAATGAGTTTCTCTAGATAATTGTTTCAAAACTTGGGACAAGTTACCCCAAGATTCATCCTGAGACGAGTTACCTCAGGTCATTTTTGAATCCTAGAATGAGTTTCTCCAGGTGATTATCTCAAACTTGGGACGAGTTACCCCAAGTTCATCTTGAGATGAGTTACCTCAGGTTGTTTTTAAATCCTGAAACGAGTTTCTCCAGGTAATTATTTCAAACTTGGGACGAGTTACCCCAAGATTCATCCTGAGACGAGTTACCTCAGGTTGTTTTTAAATCCTGGAATGAGTTTCTCCAGGTGATTATCTCAAACTTGGGACGAGTTACCCCAAGTTCATCCTGAGACGAGTTACCTCGGGTTGTTTTTAAATCTTGAAATGAGTTTCTCTAGGTGATTTTCTCAAACTTGGGACGAGTTATCCCAAGTTCATCCTGAGACGAGTTACCTCGGGTTGTTTTTAAATCCTGGAATGAGTTTCTCCAGGTGATTATCTCAAACTTGGGATGAGTTACCCCAAATTCATCCTGAGATTGGTTACCTCAGGTTGTTCTAAATCTTAAATTACTCTTAAGTATCCTCATTGTGTGGATCATAACCCTTTGACGTCCACGGCCAAAATAGTGTCTCTCAACCTTTACTCATCTTCTAGCTCACAGACGATGAGTAAAGGGGAGCAATCTGTAGACACTTAATTTTGTCTGAATTCCAAAAAATTAAAAAAAAATCAAAAATCAAAAATCAAAAATACAAAACCAAACAAACCCAACCAAATGGCCCAAAGTAAAACCAAACCAAAAGCCTAAAACAAAACAAACCCAATCAAAATAAACCAAAACTAAAATAAGCCCAAAAATGAAAACAAAAATAAAAAAAAAACAAAAATCAGAAAAACAAAGCAAAACAAAACAAAACAAAAATCAGAAAATTAAAAGATGAATGAATGATTGAAGGACAAAGAAAATAATGAACAAAGGACAAAGAAAACAAGAAAATTGTGAATAAAAGACAAAGAAGGAAGGAAAACAATGAATGAATGTCAAAAGAAGGATGTGAAGATGGTGAAGAAAGTAGGAAAATGTTGAAAGAAGAGAAGAAAATGATGAAGAAGAGAAGAAAATAATGAAAAAGAGAAGAAAATAATGAAGAAGTGAAGAAAATGATGAAGAAAAAGAGAAGATAATGAATAAAAGTAAAAATTAGGTAAGAAGATGAGAATTAAGAGTAAGAATTTAACAAAAAAAAAGAAGAAAACCTACAATTAAACCACTATAAATAGCCCATCTAAATCTCCCAAAGACACACAACAACAAGCATCCATCTACTACTCCTTTCAGCCTTCTCACAAAGCTCAGTCCTTTCCCAAAATACCAAACCGAAACCTCTCCTAACCATCCCTCAAGCATCACTTTTGCTCCACAACTCCTCTCCATTTTTTTAGCAATCCATCACCGAAATTAACCTTACCTAGCAACCACCACCGAAGCCAAACACCTACACAAACTAGCACTTCTTCTCACTTACGAGGAAACAAACACCCCATACCAGCCAAACCATCCCCAAAACATACGAAGCTTTGAGCCTCCTCACTGTTAGCAAACACAACTCCCATATTTTCAAGGAAAACTGTCATTCCCACCCTAAAGTTTTTTCACTACAATCTCAGGAAAATAAGACCCCAACACCTGTTGTTTCCAAAAAAACCTTCACGCCGAACCATTTTTCGTTTCTTTTTATCCATTTGCTGCTATCTTGAAATGGCCCGTTTGCTACAGTCGCTGGAGAAGTCATCATCGCAGTCAAGAAGTCTGGTTTTAGGTCATGCAAAGGGACTGGTGTCGCATCATCTCGGCTGAGGAGGCCATCTTGGAGGGAACTTTCGGTGTTTCTGCTCTAACTACAAGCCCGCTATATTACGATATTTCAGTGGGTTCTATTAGGGCAGCCCCGTGACTCTCCCTACGACTAACACTCATCCCGTTTCAACTCAGGTTTCTGCACTTATAGTCACCTCATTCTTTCTTCTCCACCTGCACAAGCACACGGACATACCACTCCTCACCCATTTGCACCCGCACTAAGACCAGCCAAGTTAAAGAAGAAGCATCGCCAGTCACGAGCAACCAGCACTTATCCTTTTACGTCTCCCGACCATATCGTTCACAACTTCAGCTCCGTTCTGGTCATATCACCAATCGCTCGAAGTTCTGTACATCAGAATCACGCCGTCATTGTCGATTCCTGGTGCGCCACCTTCTGCTGTTGAGAGTCTATGTCATAAGATCCGTTCGCCATCATCTTGGAAGGAGTTCACCGTCGCTGTCCAGCCACGATGCCACCACGCAAGAAGACAACCGAGCAATCCGTTCATTGCCGTCTTCAAAGAAGTTCATCGTCACTGCGCCCACCTGAAAGTTCGCCAGCTCTCCTCCGTCACTACACACTCTCTTCGGGTAAGAGATACAGCCAGGAGGTGCAACTTCTGTCGTGAGCTTAAACCCAGAACTCACTCCAGCTTGAACATCTTACACTGAAGTTGAAGGCGCTGCAGTAAAGGAAGCACGCAGTGACAGATTTGTAGCCGTGGAAGTTGCTGGCCGTTTTCGGATTGCCCACTATTGATTGGATCTGCAGCCAAAAGGTATGCTGGCTCCCTCCTTTTGCTGTCACGTTTTGGTTTGAGCATTATAGGCATTATAGAAAAGAAACCTTACGATGAATATAGTAAAAAATGGGATAGTATGCTAATAAAATATAATAATAATAAAAGCTTTAATTTACACATTTTTAATTTTTTAGTAAATTCCATATGTAAAAATCCAAAAATGAAACAAGTTACATCTTTGTAAATAAAAATAAATAGATGTTGATCGAAATGTCATAAAACTTTCTTCTTCATTTTACATGATATTTTTTGGAAAACCCTAGCTTGAATAAAATGAGAACATTTCTTTAAAATTACTTTCATGATCCTGAACTAAGATGAGAAAAAGAAATTTTTGGTTATCATTTTTAGAAACTTATAATTCGGAATAGAAAGAAAATTTTATTTAAATTATTAAAGAGATCAAATTAGAAGAAAAAAGGAAATTTTTCAAAAATTATTTTTTTAAAAAAATAAAAAAAAACCTGATCTAGAATAGAGATGAAATTTTTCAGAATTATATTTTAAAAAATCCTGATTTAGAATAGAGACGGGATTTTCCTGAAATCATTTTCAAACCCCAAACTGGAATAGAAAGGGGATTTGCATGAAATGATTAATTAAATATTCCAACTCGGAATGGGTAAGAACTATTTTTCGAAAATGTTTATTTAAAACTAACCTTAATTAAATCAAGTAAATTAATTAGATCATTTTTTGGTACCAAAAGGGCGTTTAGGGTGTTAATACCTTCCCTAAGACATAACCAACCCCCAAACTCAATCTTTTATACGTAGACCATTTTTAATTAGGTGTTCGATCTCACCTTAGATAACTTAGATCGGTGGCAACTTCACAAATCACAAAACATGAAAAATTTTTAGGGTCAACAAATACTCTTCAATATCTCCAAGGGTGGATTTAGTATCCTTCAACATCCCTGAGGGTGGATTTAGAACCCTTCAATATCCCTAAAAGTGGATCAAATACCCTTCATATCCCCAAGGGTGGATTTAGTACCCTTTAATATCCCCGAGGATAGATCTAGCAGCCTTCATATCCCTGATGATAGATTTAGTACCCTTCAATATCCCGGAGGATGGATCAAATATCCTTCATATCCCCGAGGGTGGATTTAGTACCCTTCAATATCCCCGAGGGAGGATCAAGTACCCTTCACATCCCCGAGGGTGGACCTGGTAACCCTTTATATCCCCGAGGGTGGATTTAGTACCCTTCATTGTCCTCGTTTGGTGGACAATAACCTTTCACATCATATGCATTCCCAGTTAAAATAGTGTCTCTCAACCTATGCCCATCTTCTAGTTCCTAAAAGATGAACAAAGGGGGACAATCTGTAGACATTCAATTTTGTCTAGCCCACTTTATAAAACTTTAACTTAAAATATAGATCCAAACTCAAATCTTTAAGGAAAGAAGCCCAAAATAAATAAGCCTAAACCAAAATCCCAAACCCAAGAATAAAACCAAAAATTAGAAAAATAAAGATAAATCCAAAAAATAAATAAAATAAATTCAAGAATTAAATAAAAGATAACAAAAGATAAAAGATATAAAAGATAAAAATTTGAAATCCAAAAGATAAATAAGAAAATGTTAGATAAATGAAAAGACAAGAAGATAAAGCATAAAAGTCAAGATAAAATTAGGGACCAAGAGTTAAAATAGAAAACAAATTCTAAAATTCTGAAACTATAAAAACTGTTCATTCAAGACAAGAAAAGGACACACGAAAAAAAAAGAGAAACTTGAGCCTATAAGAAAAAAAACTCAATCTAGAACCAAAGCCTACTACACTAGTCATTCACCAGCAAGTCTTCACAGTACCTTCACCTCTAAGAAGTGGCAGCTCTTGAATCTTGACTCCCTTGTCTTGAAGAATCAGTGCCCCTCAAGGTAAAGCTTCGGTGTTGGAGCTAAATCATGCCAGTGTCTTCACAGCATTGTAGCATTCCCAATTTGCCTAATCATTATTCGTTTCAGTTTGACCTTTATCACATCACCAAAACCTTGCAACTGCTGGAGCCTTTAGCTGCAACGTCACCCAATGCTAGAAAAATGCCATCGACAATTGTAGAACACAGCGTTCTTACTTGGGGTCTAGAAACTAACACTGAGAGCTTGACCATAGGACAATGTTGCATTTGTGTTGGTATCAAATTACTATCTGTTCCAGGTTCTGTTTCCCTATCGCTCAGTCTCGCTGCTTGTTGTAGCATTCCCAATTTGCCTAGTCGCTGTTCATTCGGTCTGACATCCTTCACAATGCCTTGCGCTACCACCACTTAGTTTCGTTTCACTGTCGCTCAACTTTGCTATTTCTATTGTAGTGTCCTCACTCACCACTCCTCTCCCCATTGACACCCAAGGATCCTAGCCTAGGGAGAGTAAAGGCAGTTGCTATTGAAATGTAGGCTTTGTCAAAGTCTACCACATTGCAGTATATCAGTTCATCTTTGCAACTTTTCATCACTTGTTGGAACCTTCATCACTGTACTTCATCCATTCTCTGCCCCTTCTCAGCTTTGCTGAATTTAATTGAACTTCCTTCTTTGGAGTTGAAAGGTATGGTCACTTGAACTCCCTCTTTGCAGATTTTTGAGTTACCAACTTTTGGTGTAGGTATGGTTTATATCTTTTTGCTAGTCGTCCTCAGTTCTTCTTTTGTTTTGTTTGAAAGTTTAAATGACTAGTGAGAATATAAGTGAAGTAGGTTTTGATCTAAAAAAGATAGTAAAGTTCTATACTTATTGTAAATTTTTCTAAAAAGAAGAAGAAAAATAAGTTATGTCTTTTTTTTAAGTAAAATAAATTAGGGATAAATGGTCACATGGGTGACACGAACATTTCTTCCTTACTTTTTATTCTTACTTCTAAAAACCTCGACTTGGAATAGAAAGGAAATTTTTTTAAAATTATTTTTTAAAAAACCCTAACTTAGAATAGAAAGGAGATTTTTTCTAAAATTATTTTTAAAACCCCACCCTTGAATAGAAAGGGAATTTTTTTTAAAATTATTTTTAAAACTCCGGCATGCAATAGAAAAGGTATCTTTTTAAAATTATTTCTAAAACCTTATATTGGAATAAGAAAGGAATTTTTCTCAAAATTATTTTTGAATCCCAATCCGGAATGGGTAAGGATTACTTTTAAAAATATTTTTTAAAAATCTTTTAAACTAACTTAAATTAATCAAGATAATTAATTAGATTATTTTTGGTACTGAAAGGGCATTTAGGGTGCTAACATCTTTCCTAAAACGTAACTAACCCCAAACCAATCTCTTAAATATAGACCATTTTAATTAAGTGTCCGATTCAATTCTTAGATAATTTAAGTCGGTGGCGACTCCAAAACTAAAATTTTAAGGTCAATAACTTAGCGACTTTATTGGGGATATTAGAAGGTTAGGCCAATTTAAAGAATGATTTTATTAATTTCTTGATTGATTTGTTGGTTTAATTTTTTATTTTTGTAGAGATGACGAAATAAAAGGTACGCTTACTAGTTTTTAGTATTTTAGGTGTTTAAATTTCGTACCTATTTATTTATAAATATATATATTTACATGTGATTCTTTTTGTAGGTTTGGGGTATGTTTCCCCGCACATACTATCACTCTCACCACACACTAGAATAAAGGAGAGGTTATGACCCCTATACCCTATACTCGGGCCATATATTATCTTTGGTTTGGCATTCACAATAAAATAGAAGAATCTTTTAAATATATTGGATTGAGCTAAACCTAATACAAGTCAAAGTACTTGCCTAGATAAAGCTAGTTTAATCTGAATTGGGATTTTTTATCTTTGAAGTTTAAAGATAAGGGATCTAGTAAGAGAGAGATATATAAAAATAAGAAAAAAATTTATAAAATATATTCAAATATAAATTAAAAAAATATGAATAAAAAATTATTTAAATTAGAGAATAATAGAGGTATACAATTTAAATCTTTCCACTCTATTTTCAACCAGACTCCCAAGACTACATGGCTAAGGCTAGGTAACTTTCTTACCTAAAGTAGATCCCTAAACATTGGCGAATCTACATAAGGGCCGGGATGGCCCTAGCTACTACTCAACCCTTTAATAATTTTATATACAGTATGGACAAATGAAAAGTTTTTAGCTTGGTCTATCCAAATGTTGTAAAATATTTCTTAATTTCTATAAATGCCGAAAATTTTTAAGAATTTGTAATTTGACTCTTCAAATTAAAATATTATTTATAATTAGAATAGTTTAAAAAAATTTTCCAGTAATTTTTTATATGTTTTACTTAAATTTTTTACAAAAGAAATTCTTATAGTAATTTTTAAATATTCTAAAATTGAAAAAATAACTACATTTTTTACTTCGCAATCAATCAATGAGTGGCATGTAATGCCACATAATCTTGGCCCACTCTCAAGAACAATCCTGACTCCACCTTGTCCCTAAAGAAAAAAATTCTTTAAACCTATGCATTATTCTTTTAATTTCAAACACAAAGAGTAATTATGATACCTCGGTAGGTGTTAGGAAGAGTCTAAAATAATACGCTCAGCGTTATTTTAATTGCAAATAGAAAGAGTAATTATGACACCCTGGTTGGTGTTTGGAAGAGTCTAAAATAACACAAAACTTCAGCCAAGTCCAAAAAAAAGCCAACTAAAAATTTGTGTATACACCTGTCACTCTGTTGAATTAGAACCCAACAATAGGAAACAAACATACACTTCGCAACGTTTGGAGCCATGTTCATCTAATATAATTTATGACAGTGCTACTTTTTAGAATGAAAATTTCTCCATAAATTGGCATGTAAGGCCTTTTTGCGGTCACACGGGAACCCCATGGGTGGTGCATGCGTTGCCATGGACAAATTTTCTCTTGCCATGTTAGCAGTCAACCCCGTGGCAGTGTGATTACATATTTATTCCATTTTGACTCAGAAATTGATTAGCCAATCAATAGTCTTTGAGGGTGTCTAATTTCTTCCATACACGTGGGAGAAAGGAGCCCTTTGTGTGCGTGGACTTGACGACAATAAGCAAATATTAATTAAGAGACCAGTAACGAAGCCAAGAGTAGTCATTTTCTTCGATCCATTTATTTCAAGGAAACTGTTTTCTGTACACACACATCCCCTAGAAATTATTTTTTTGAAAAATAAAGTAAAAATATTAAAAATTATATACAGAATATACAAAATTTATTTGTTCTGTTGCTCTTGTTTCAGTCTTCTTTTTCGTAAGTCATGTTGGGAGCAATGACTTGATGAGTAGCAAATTGTTATTGTTATGACAATGGTTAGCAAAAATAAAATTACAGAATATAATTTAGAGAAAGAGAAGAGAAAGCATATAAATATTTAACGTGGAAAAACCTAATAAGGGAAAAAATCACAAGCAGAAGAAGAGAATTTTACTATGTAGAATTGAGTTACAAGGCTGAAATTTAGCCTGAACAATTGACCCTAAAACTACTATTTATGCAGTACCCAAAGGACCCAAAATTACAAAAAATTTGCACTCTTCTGTATTGCTATTTTGTAGCAGTAGACCCCAAAACATGTACTGTTTATGCTGCTTGTGATTTCTATATATTTTTTGCAGAAAAAAGGTCACAAACTACTGTATGTAGTTTCCTACTAAAACTATAACTCTTGGTTGTAGTTTCCATCTAAAACTACAACTATTTATTTTTAGAATTTGGATCACACCTAAAAATATAACAATCTCCACCTTGACACGAATTCTAAAATAGAACTTTAAGAAAGAAATTCTCCACCTCTTCCACAAAAGCTCCTAAGAGCAAAACTCAACAATGAACACCAATTAAGTCTAAGCGATACTTGAAGTTCTTAATAGGGAAAGGCTTAGTAAGCATATCAGCTGGATTGTTTGTAGTATCAATCTTAACAGAAATTTCACCCTTGACAAAAACATCCTAAACAAAATGATACTTAATGTCAATATGTTTAGATTTTACATGATACATCTGATCTTTAGCTAAGTGAATTGCACTCTAACTGTCACAATGAACAATAATACAAATAGATTCAGATATAATTTCACCAACCAAACCTTTTAACCAAATTGCCTCCTTAACAGTCTCTGTAATTGCCATGTACTCTGCCTCTGTGGTAAATTGAAGTGTAGCCTTCCAACTGATTGCACAACCTCCCAAAGAAAATACATATCCTGTTAAAGACCTCCTCTTATCAAGATCTCTAGCATAGTCTAAGTCCACAAAACTTGTTAAATTATCATTACTTTTTCCATATACCAAATGAGCATCTACTATTCCAACCAAGTACTTGAGTATCCACTTAATTGTTTCCCAATGCTGTTTGCTAGGATTAGCCAAATACCTACTCACAACACTGATAGCTTGTGCTATATCAGGTCTGGTGCATACCATCAAATACATAATGCTCCCAACTACATTGGAATAAGGAATACGTGACATGTGATTCATCTCTTCATCTATTATTGGACATAAATTTGTTGAAAGTCTGAAATGAGTAGCAAGAGGAGTAGACATTGGTTTAGCCTTTTTCATGCCAAACCTACTCAATACCTTTTCAGTAAAAGCTTTCTGAGAAAGATATAATTTTTTATTCAGCTTGTCTCTTATAATTTCAATACCAAGAATCTTTTTAGTACTCCCAAATCTTTCATGTCAAATTTAGAACTCAACTGCTATTTCACCTTCTTTATCTCAGTCATGTTAGATGCTACAACTAATATATCATCAACATATAATAGTAAATACACAAAAGATTTATCAGGAAGACTTTTAAAATACACGCAATTATCATAATGAGATCTTTGAGATCCAATAACTCCCATATAAGAGTCAAACCTTTTGTACCATAGTAACTACAAAACCCTCGGGTTGATGCATATAAATCTGTTCATCAAGATCACCATAAAAAATGTAGTTTTCACATCTAGTTGCTCCAACTCTAAATCATTCATAGCAACTAATGAAAGCAAAACATGAATATAAGTATGCTTTACAATAGGTGAGAAAACTTCATTAAAGTCAATGTCTTGTACTTGACTATAGCCTTTAGCTACCAACCTTGCCTTGTATGTAATAACTGAGTCACTTGAAGTATCATACTTTTTCTTAAATACCCACTTGCAACCAACAATCTTCTTCTTTTCTGGTCGCTTCACAAGTGTCCAAGTTTGATTTTTCTGAAGAGATTTAATCTCTTCTTGCATAGCAGAGATCCAATTTGCAGCATTTTCAAAAGATATTGCCTCCTTGTAGCTTCCAGGCTCATTGCACTCCACCTCTTCTGCTATAGCAAGACAATAGGCAAAATCTGAATAACCATACTTCTTAGGTGGTTTAATAGTTATCCTTGGGCTGTCCCGAGTTATAGTGTAAGGCTGTGCTTGTGAAGAATCTAAAGCCTCTTCTGAATCACCATCTGCAAAACTAGGAATAGAGAATTGTTTAGGTTGAACAAGAACTTCAAACTCCACCTATTCTTTACCTTTTTCATTATTCTAAATAACAGATTCTATAACTTCTTTCTTTGCAAGCATGGAATATTCATCAAAAGTTACATCCCTGCTAATAAGAAACTTGGATTGATCTGGACACCATAATCTGTATCCTTTCACACCAGATGAATACCCAAGAAATACACATTTCTTTACTCTAGGCTTAAGCTTCCTTTCATTAACATGTGCATAAGCAGGACAACCAAAAATTTTCAAAATAAAATAATCAGCAGGTTTGCCAGATTGTACCTCTTCTAGTGTTTTACATTCAATAGCTGTATGAGGAGATCGGTTCACCAACCAACAAGCTGTGTTAACAGTTCAGCCCAAAACTCCTTGCCAAAACTAGCATTTGAAAGCATACACCGAGCCTTTTCAAAAAGAGTTCTGTTCATCCTCTCTGCAACACCATTCTGTTGAGGTGTATTCACAATGGTTCTATACCGAGCAATGCTTTCTTTCTTGCAAAATTCATTGAACTCATTATTACAAAATTCAAGGCCATTATCTGCTCTGAGTGTCTTAATTTATTTTCTTGTCTGCTTTTCAAGTAAAGCCTTCCACTATTTAAAGGTCGTAAATACTTGATTTTTTTGTTTCAGAAAGTAGGCCTAAACCTTTCTTGAATAATCATCAATAAAAGTCAACATTTATCTAGAATGACTACCTTTAGAAGGAACTTGAGAGGGCCCTCAAAGGTCTGAATGAATGTAGTCAAGAGTTCCTTTTGTCTTTTGAATGGCTAAACTGAAACTCAACCGCTTCTATTTGCTAAAGACAAAATGTTCACAAAACTCTATCTTTCCTGTAATCTGACCACCTAACAGACCTCTCTTGCTCAATGTTGTCATGCCTCTCTCACTCATATGCCTCAGTCTCATGTGCCAAATTTTAGTAACATCTGAATTAGAAATAGAAGTAGCAGTAATTGCAGCTGAACCTATAATAGTAAAACCTTGCAAGAAATATAAAGTGCCAATTCTATTTGCTTTCATCAATGAAAGTGCACCCTTAGAGACTTTAAGCACACCATCTTCACGTTTATATTTACAACTGTTCTTTTCTAAAGTACCCAAAGAAATTAAATTCTTTTTCAAATTTGGAATGTGTTTCACATTTGACAAAGTTCTGATCATACCATCATGCATTTTAGTTTGCACAATACCTATCCCAGCAACTTTACAAAAATGATCATCACCCAAAAACACACCCCCATTAAATGGCTCATAAGTGGTAAACCAGTCCCTATTAGGAGTCAGATACTGTGAAGCTCTAGAATCCATCACCCAACTAGTTTCAAATCTGATTTTGTGATCAGTAACACGAAGCATATTAGTTTTCTCATCTTCTTCTACATTAGCTTCTTCTGATGTGGCCTTACCTTTATTGTCACCTGCTTTTTCCTTTTTTTTTCAGTTTAAAGCAATCAGATTTAATATGTCTTTTCTTCTTGCAATAATTACAAGTCAGATTCTTATGTTTAGACTTCGATCTAATCTTATAAGAATTTGGATTTCTCTCCTTGCTTCTTCCTCTATCAACAATAGACCAATTCTCTGATCACCCCTTTAACAGATGTCAAATTATTATCAATTTTCTCTTTAGCTTGCAAATTTGACCTAACATTATCAAGGAAAATTTCTTCTCTACCATAGATCATAGTGTCTCTCAAACTTTTATACGAAATAGGCAAAGAACAAAACAATAAAAGCACTTGATTCTCATCATCAATCTTCACATCTATCTCACTTAAATCAGTAATGATAGAAGTAAAGTCTGGTATATGATTTTAGTGGCATACCTTCAAACATACGCAAAGTATAGAGGCATTATTTTAACCGTAACCTATTGGTGAGAGATTTCGTCATGCACAAACTCTCCAATTTCAACCATGCACCCACTACGGTGTTTTCGTGAGAATTTCTTGAAGAACTTCATTACCCAAGCACAATTGAATAGAAAAAAGAGCTCTATCATCCATATCATCCCATTCAGCATCTGTCATAGTCTCAGGCTTCTTTGTCTTTCCAAGCAGCGCCCTCTTTGTGCCTTCTCTTGACAGAATTGCCATCATCCTTATAAACACCAAATTTTGTCTGGCCCACTTCTCAAAACTTTAGCATAAATTACAAACCCAAATTTAAACTAAAAAATAACAAAATGAAATAAGATTAAGCCCAAAATATAATTAAACCCAAAAAATAAAACTAAGCCCACACCTAAAAAATAAAATTTTAAAATAAAGCTAAAATAAAATTAGAAAAATAAAAGACAAGATAATCAAATTTTAAAAATGATAATACAAGATAAATAGAAGATAAAAAATAATAAAAAGATAAAAGAGGATAAAAGAGAATAAATTAAAGATAATTAAGATAAAATAATAATAAAAATGATAAAGATAAATAAATAAAAGATAATAAAAGATTAAAGATAAAAGTAAGATAATAAAAAATAAAAGCCTGAAATTTAAGAAATAAATAAGATAATAAAATAAATAAAAAGAGTAAAGGATAAAAATAAATAAATTAAAGCATACAAGTATAAGATAAAAAGATGAAAATACAAATCAAAAGATAAAAGATAAGAGTTAAGATAAAGTTAGGAAATAAGAATTTAACCAAAAAAAAACTCTAAATTAAGTAATTATTAAAAAACCCACTTATGCACAAGAAACGGGAACTTCACGGACCAAAAGAGCTTTGACGCCAAAAAGAAAGGAGGAAGGACAGCCTTTTAAAAGAAAACTACGTACACAAGAAAAAAAGAGAGGGCTCCAAAATTTTAGCAAAAAGCCTACAAAGAGAGGCTTCTTCACATACAAAAAGGGAGATAGAATTTCAGCAACAAAGAGGTGAAAGGGAGGCTTTTCACATCAAGAAGAAAAAGGAGAGGGCAGCCTAGGGGAGCAAAAAAGAGACTTGGTCCTACAAGAAAAAAAGGGAATCTTTTCACGTAGGAAAAGAAAAAGTCACCTTCTCCTTTTGCTTGGGACATAGGAAGACACTCAAGGTAAGTTCCTTTCCCTTTTTCTTTTAGATTCATATATGTTGTTCAATTTTAATCATGTAGATATCATACTTTAATCCTAATATAGCTAGAATTGTTTTTGCTATAGTGTTTGCATAACTTTCATTTTTATTAATCATGGCGTGCATGTATTTTCACATTCTTTCACCCATTTTTATCTTGATTTACTGTGAGTCTCTACGTACAAATAAAATCATGTCAAAATTTTACATATTCTGCACTATTAGCATGCATAGATTCCATATTAAATTCTGCATAATTATGCGCATGATTAAATTTTGCATATGGTGTTTTAATTTTTTGCACATATTTATACTGTTTTAAACATTCAAACTTCTACTTCTGTATAGTTTTGTATTCTGTTTAAATAGTTTTATACTACATCTTGAACTAAAAATTCTGCACTATTATTTTGCTTGAAAATTCTGCACATTATTTCATTCTGCACTTTTTGTCTTCCACAAATTCAACACTGCAATTCAACTTCTGCATTTTGTTTTATAAATTCTGCACAAAATAAGTTTTAGCAATCGTATTTCTGTTTTGTTGTTTTGTTTCTGCATTCTGTATGAAATCTCCATATGACTTTTATATACTAAAAATTCTGCATGTTTTGTATTGAAAATTCTGCACATATTTTAGCCTAGGCAATGTTCTTATTGATCTTCCATATTCATTGATTTAATTTCTTGTTAATTTTTTATTAAATTTTAGCATTAGGATTATTTGTTAAGAAACTCTAGTATCACCACCTTGAGTTCTTCTTTAGTCCTAAGCAATTTTGGCTCTAGGCACTTTTCCTAAAATTATTTGCATATATTCTCATTTGCATACCAATAATGCATTGATTGACGCCAAGTGGTTGACTTTTAAACCTGAGCAACCAAGACCAGATGTTCATAATAATCCCTTACCTAATCATGACAGTCCAAATGCTCAATACTAGAGCAGCATGGGCAAAATTAAGATCTTGTCGTTGGAATGAACCAGTTGACTTAAGTTGGTGGGTCTATTCTTATACCACCTACTACAAGTTGCATTACTTCCTGCTTTCGTATTTGTTTTGCATCTTTTCATTTTATGGCACCTGTTAATGGCTCTGCCCAAGGCCTTAGCAAGGAGTTTGTATGGGCACACCTTTCAATTCAATAAAATTCTTAGCATGATGAATGCATTACTTTTCATCCAATTTCTTTTGCCTATTAGACTAAATTAATACTGGGGCAATATGGTTTATCCTAAATATTGACGCTCATGAGCTAATAAATGAAGGAAAATTTTCCTTAATCTCATTCTTAATAAATCCAATTGCCGATGATAAAATATGTTTGCTTAAATACTCAATTCTCTTGGATGACTGAGTGTCTAAAAGAGCTTACAGTGAGATTATGCTTATTGTGGGAAAACAAATACCCTAGAACTTGTCTAAATGTCCCTTAAGGCTATTTGTTAGACATCACATTATTCAAGAAATGACCTAGGCCATCTTTGGATAGTTTGAGCCTTTCAAGCCAAACCCTAATATCAGAACTCCCATAGTCACCCATTTGAGTCTAAAAAAGGGTGGCAAGACCACCATCTGACTTCCTTCCTTTGACTTGCGCCAACTTTAACCTTTCAATTTGAAAAGTTATTACTCTACCCTGAAGGAGAGCTAAAAGGAGTATCCTTACTATCAAAAAAGGAAAATACTATGAGCAACAATATAAGGCTCAAGTGAAAGGATTGAAGGAACCCTTCCAAAATTATGTGAAAAAGCCAAAAAAAAGAGAAGAAATATTGAGAAAAAAATGAAAAATTGCTAGACCCAAAAAAGAGAGGGCTAGCCGAAAGAAAAAAAGACTGGTAAATAGAAATGGACTTCACCTTGAGTCACAAGCTTATCCAAAAAAGAAAAAGTGAAAAAATGAGACAACATACTTCATGCTCTCCTTATTTGATAAATCCTTATCTCTTTTATTCATACCCATTACCTAGACCTTACATTGCAAGCTAAGTAAAGTCCTAGTGATCTTGGCTAATATGGTAAACTAACTAAAGTGGAGAGGGACACGAAAATAAGCCTATGGGTTATCTATGAGTGCAAACACATATCAAAGAGTGCAAACACTTGAGAATGATTAGAATAAACACTTATTTAAGAGTGCAAATACTTGAGAGATTAGAGCGGGTGCTTAACAAAACACTTTTGATTCTAGAGAATTGAATATATTATGAAGCATTCCCTTAAGGCATGACTTGGATAATAAAAGGGAATGAGCTAAGAAAAACACTTTTCAACATGTTTTGCTCATGGGTAGTCAAAATCTAAATTGGGGGCAATCAAATAGATAAATCCATACCTAAATGACCCACCTTTAAAGAAAGGAGAGACTCATAAAGACATAAAGAAACTTCTCCTATGGGGCTATAACCCACCAGAAAGAATCAAGCTTGATTTACTTCCAAAGTTTTCAACACTTTGACTTGCTTAAACTGGGGCAATGGGTTATTGATTAATCCATTGATCTCTCCGTTGAAAGGCTAAAGTACCAAGTTGCATATCCTTTATGTCATAAGCCATCCTTATTCCTTAAAATGCATTCTCATGCAAAGCAAAAAATTGTCAGGTGCTAGTAGAAGGTATTGCCTAAACGGATGAGACATGAATTGAAAATTGGCAAAACTCCAATGATGAGAGAAGAAAAGTTTTAAAGAATGACTGCAAGACATGATGAATGAAAAATGTCTTAAGTGAATACTGAAAGCATCACAACCTTAATTTCTCTTAGAAGAGAAAGAGACAAGTTATGTTCAAGGACTATGTCAAAAAGAATTTTAACCCAGATATGCAAACAAGGGCAATATAGCAAATAATGACATCTTTATGAATAGAAAACTTGGTCAAGGAATGTACTAAGAATTCAATGACATTGGGGCAATCCTTCTGAAGGGAGCAAGCCAGAAGACCCAAAAGTGCCAGAGCCAACTCAAAAGCTCCCAAAGGTTGTGGAGTAGAATTTTTTTTATAATTTACAAAAATTTCATTTTTCTAGTATGTTAGCATGCATCATCATAGGATAATATTGCATTATTGCATACAAGCATACCATCATTGCCTAAATTCCCAAGAAAATTAAAATTTTCACAAATTGAGCATGTCCCTAAAATTAAAATTAGGATTTCTACATTATCATGTCAAACATGCACAATCATAAACATTTCATCTCATATCAATATAAAACTATTTTAGGAAGAACTTATCCACATCAAGTTAGAGACAAACTTATTCAGGTCAAATCAGGACATTACGGGAAGAACTCGTTTAAAAGTCGTTTTGGTCCTTATTGGGTGGACGGTAGCCCTTCCGAGCTTAAGATTAAAAGAGAAAATCTTAAGGTCATTTTTGGTCTTTGTTGGGTGGACAGTAGCCCTTCCGAACTTAGGATTAAAAGAGGAAATCCTAAGGTCGTTTTGGTCCTTGTTGGGTGGATGGTAGCCCTTTCGAGCTTAAGATTAAAAGAGGAAATCTTAAGGTCGTTTTTGATCCTTGTTAGGTGGACGGTAGCCCTTCCGAGCTTAGGATTAAAAGAGCAAATCCTAAGGTCACTTCGGTCCTTGTTGGGTGGACGGTAGCCCTTCCGAACTTAGGATTAAAAGAGAAAATCCTAAGGTCGCTTTGGTCCTTATTGGGTGGACAGTAGCCCTTCCGAACTTAAGATTAAAAGAGAAAATCTTAAGGTCGTTTTGGTCCTTGTTGGGTGGATAGTAGCCCTTCCAAGCTTAAAATTAAAAGAGAAAATTCTAAGGTCGTTTTGGTCCTTGTTGGGTGGATGGTAGCCCTTCCAAGCTTAAGATTAAAAGAGGAAATCTTAAGGTCGTTTGGGTCCCTGTTGGGTGGACAGTAGCCCTTCCAAACTTAGGATTAAAAGAGGAAATCCTAAGGTCATTTTGGTCCTTGTTGGGTGGACAGTAGCCCTTTTGAACTTAGGATTAAAAGAGAAAATCCTAAGATCGCTTTGGTCCTTGTTGGGTGGACAGTAGCCCTTCCCAGCTTAAGATTAAAAGAGAAAATCTTAAGGTCGTATTGGTCCTTGTTGGGTGGATAGTAGCCCTTCCGAGCTTAGAATTAAAAGAGAAAATTCTAAGGTCGTTTTGGTCTTTGTTAGGTGGACGGCAGCCCTTCCGAGCTTAAGATTAAAAGAGGAAATCTTAAGGTCGTTTTGGTCCCTGTTGGGTGGACAGTAGCCCTTCCAATCTTAGGATTAAAAGAGGAAATCCTGAGGTTGTTTTTGATCCCTGGAGGGTGGACGGTAGCCCTTCCGAGCTTAAGATTAAAAGAGAAAATTCTAAGGTTGTTTTTGGTCCTTGTTGGGTGGACGGTAGCCCTTTCGATCTTAAAATTAAAAGAGAAAATCTTAAGGTCATTTTTGGTCCCTGTTGGGTGGACAGTAGCCCTTCCGAACTTAGGATTAAAAAAGGAAATCCTAAGGTCGTATTGGTCCTTGTTGGGTGGACAGTAGCCCTTCCGAACTTAGGATTAAAAGAGGAAATTCTAAGGTCACTTTGGTCCTTGTTGGATGGACAGTAACCCTTCGCATTATATACTGACCCGGACAAAATAGTGTCTCTCAACCTTTGCCTATATTCTAATTCTTAAAAGATGAGCAAAGGGGGACAATCTGTAGATGCCAAATTTTGTCTTGCCTACTTCTCAAAACTTTAGCATAAATTACAAACCCAAATTTAAACTAAAAAATAACAAAATGAAATAAGATTAAGCCTAAAATATAATTAAACCCAAAAAATAAAACTAAGCCCACGCCTAAAAAATAAAAATTTAAAATAAAGATAAAATAAAATTAGAAAAATAAAAGACAAGATAATCAAAATTTAAAAATGATAATACAAGATAAATAGAAGATAAAAAATAATAAAAAGATAAAAGAGGATAAAAGAGAATAAATTAAAGATAATTAAGATAAAATAATAATAAAAATGATAAAGATATATAAATAAAAGATAATAAAAGATTAAAGATAAAAGTAAGATAATAAAAATTAAAAGCCTGAAATTTAAGAAATAAATAAGATAATAAAATAAATAAAAAGAGTAAAGGATAAAAATAAATAAATTAAAGGATAAAAGTATAAGATAAAAAGATGAAAATACAAATTAAAAGATAAAAGATAAGAGTTAAGATAAAGTTAGAAAATAAGAATTTAACCAAAAAATAAATTCTAAATTAAGTAATTATTAAAAAACCCACTTATGCACAAGAAAAGGGAACTTCACGGACCAAAAGAGCTTTGACGCCAAAAAGAAAGGAGGAAGGACAGCCATTTAAAAGAAAGCTACGTACACAAGAAAAAAAGAGAGGGCTCCAAAATTTTAGCAAAAAGCCTACAAAGAGAGGCTTCTTCACGTACAAAAAGGGAGATAGAATTTCAGCAAAAAAGAGGTGAAAGGGAGGCTTTTCACGTCAAGAAGAAAAAGGAGAGGGCAGCCTAGGGGAGCAAAAAAGAGACTTGGTCCTATAAGAAAAAAAGGGGATCTTTTCACATAGGAAGAGAAAAAGTCACCTTCTCCTTTTGCTTGGGACATAGGAAGACACTCAAGGTAAGCTCCTTTCCCTTTTTCTTTTAGATTCATATATGTTGTTCAATTTTAATCATGTAGATATCATGCTTTAATGTTAATATAGCTATAATTGTTTTTGCTATAGTGTTTGCATAACTTTTATTTTTACTAATCATGGCGTGCATGTATTTTCACATTCTTTCACCCCTTTTTATCTTGATTTACAGTGGGTCTCTACGTGCAAATAAAATCATGTCAAAATTCTGCATATTCTGCACTATTAGCATGCATAGATTCCATATTAAATTCTGCATAATTATGCACATGATTAAATTCTGCATATGGTGTTTTAATTTTTTGTACATATTTATACTGTTTTAAATATCCAAACTTCTACTTTTGCATAGTTTTGCATTCTGTTTAAATAGTTTTGTACTGCATCTTGAACTAAATTCTGCACTATTATTTTGCTTGAAAATTCTGCACTTTTTGTCTTCCACAAATTCAACACTGCAATTCAACTTCTACATTTTGTTTCATAAATTCTGCACAAAATAAGTTTTAGCAATCGTATTTCTGTTTTGTTGTTTTGTTTCTGCATTTTGTATGAAATCTCCATATGACTTTTATATACTAAAAATTCTGCATGTTTTGTATTGAAAATTCTGCACATATTTTAGCCTAGGCAATGTTCTTATTGATCTTCCATATTCATTGATTTAACTTCTTGTTAATTTTTTATTAAATTTTAGCATTAGGATTATTTGTTAAGAAACTCTAGTATCACCACCTTGAGTTCTTCTTTAGTCCTAAGCAATTTTGGCTCTAGGCACTTTTCCTAAGATTATTTTTAAAAACTCTAGACTGGAATAGGAAGGGGATTTTCTTAAAGTTATTTCTAAAACCCTAATCTGGAATAGAGATGGAATTTTCTTAAATTATTTTTAAAACCCTGAACTAGAATAGGAAGGGAATTTTCTTATAAATATTTTTAAAACCCTGGACTGGAATAGGAAGGGAATTTTCTTAAAATTATTTTTAAAACTCTGGACTGAAATAGGAAGGGGATTTTCTTAAAATTATTTTCAAAACCCTAGACTGGAATAGGAAGGGGATTTTCTTAAAATTATTTTTTAAAACCCGGGACTGGAATAGGAAGGAGATTTTTCTCAAAAATTATTTTAAATCCCAATCCGGAATGGGTAAGGATTATTTTCAAAATCTTTTTAAACCAATATAAGTTAATTAAGATAAATTAATTTGATCATTTTTGGTACCGAAAGGGCGTTTAGGGTGCTAACACCTTCCCTAAAATGTAACCAACCCTCGAACCCAATATCTAAAACGTAGACTATTTTTTTAGGTTTCCAATCTCACCTTTAGATAATTTAGATCGGTGGCAACTTCAAAACAAATTTTTAGGGTCAACAATCCTTACTTGCCAGAGAGCAAAACTGGTTGACCCATTAAATTTTTCAATGTCTGTCTTAGATGTTATTACTGAAGTCGAAGCCATTAAGAACCAGGCTCTAATGCCAATTTGTTATGACAATGGCTAGCAAAAATAAAATTGCAAAATATAATTTAGAGAAAGAGAAGAGAAAGTACACAAATATTTAACGTAGAAAAATCCAATGACAGAAAAAATCACGGGCAAAAGAAGAGAATTTCACTATGTAAAATTTAGTTACAAGGCTAAAATTTTAACTGAATAATTGAACTCAAAACTACAGTTTATGCAATACCCAAAGGACCCAAAATTACAGAAAATCTATACTCTTCTGTATTGCTATTTTGCAGTAGCAGACCCCAAAAAAGTACTATTCATATTGTACTGTTCATGCTGTACTGCTCGCATTGCTTGTGATTTTTGTATATTTTTTGCAGAAAAAAAGTCACAACCTACTGTACGTAATTTCCTACTAAAACTGCAATTCTGTTTGTAACTATTTTATGGTTTTCTATAAAAACTGTAACTCTTGGTTGCAGTTTTCATCGAAAATTGTAACTATTTATTTTTAAAATTTAGGTCACACCAAAAAACATAATAGTTATTCATGGCAATGAGTTAAGAGCGATGACTTACATGTACAAAACCATAGCTAGGCAACCAATCACAATTTTCTACTACAAACCAATCAACTTCAAAATCAAAAGCCAATTTTAGGTACTCGTGGACTTGTAGCTCATGAGAGAGGGAGTCGAGAGACCGAGGGTTCGAGACGAGAAGGGAGGAGCAGTGATGGTTCGCTGAAGTTGAGCTGCCTCTTGTCTGCTTGTGCTTGCAGAAGTTTTAGGGCAAGCTAGAAAATGACATCATTTTGCAAAATGGTGTTGTTTTATAATATCAGAATTTAATATATATATATATATAGCATAAGAATTCAAAATATATATATATATGTAAATTTTGATGGGTTTCCGTGGTAACCCAATGGAAAGGGGACAAAAATTCAGCCCAATCCAATTTACCCAATCTTAAGTCAAAATATTATATAATATTTATTTTACCCTATTTTAACCTAGTCCAAATTTTTCTTTTTACGGTTTAGAATGAGTTGAAACGGTTTGACCCGATCTAATACCCACTCCTACTCCTGATGTTGTAAAATATTTCTTAATTTCTATAAATGCTGACAATTTTTAAGAATTTCTAATTTGACTATTCTAAATTAAAATATTTTTTATAATTTATAATAATTTTAAAAAGTTTTCTAGTAATTTTTATATATTTTACTTAAATTTTTTACAAAAAATTCTTAAAGTAATTTTTAAATATTCTAAAATTAAAAAATAACTCTATTTTTTACTCCGCAATCAATCAATAAGTAGCATGTAAGGACACATAATCTTGGCCCACTCTCAAAAACAATCCTGACTTCACCTTGTCTCTAAAGAAAAAAAATCTTTAAACCAATGCATTATCCTTTTAATTGCAAATATAAAGGGTAATTATGATACCCTGGTAGGTGTTTGAATGAGTCTAAAATAACACAAAACTTCAGCCAATTCCAGAAAAAGCCAACTAAAAATTGTGTATACACCTGCCACTGTGTTGAATCAGAACCCAACAATAGGAAACAAACACTCTTCGCAACGTTTGGAGCCATGTTCATCTAGTATAATTTATGAAAGTGCTACTTTTCAGAATGAAAATTTATCCATGAATTGGCATGTAATGCCTTTTTGCTGTGACACGGGAACCCCGTGGCTGGTGCATTTGTTGCCATGGACAAATTTTCTCTAGGCATGTTAGCAGTCAACCTCATGGCGGCGTAATTGTTAAGTACAGTAACACTCTTAGCCTGTTTTATATACTCCATCTACAATTGATATAAAGCCAAGAAGGACAGGTTAATTACACATTTATTCCATTTTGACTGAGAAAGTGATTAGCCAATCAATAGTCTTTGAGGGTGTCTAATTTATTCCAAAAACGTGCGTTTATGTGCGTGGACTTGACGGCAACAAGTAATGAAGCCAAGAGAAGTCATTTTCTTTCCGAAAATGAACGTAGCCCTAATGTTGACTTGGTTAAAATAACAATTATAAAGGATAAAATTAAAAATTAAATAAATTAAAAATTAAAAATATAAAAATATAAAAATATAAATATAACAATATTATTTTCTTTAATCCATTTATTTCAAGGAAACTGTTTTCTGTACACACACTTCCCTATTTGTAGAAATAGTTTTTTTACAAAAATAAAGTAAAAATATAAAAATTATATACAGAACGTACAAAATTTATTTGTACGGTTGCTCCTATTTCAATCTCCTTTTTCGTAAGTCATGTTGGGACCAATGACTTGATGGGTAGCAAATTGTTATTCATGGCGATGACTTGAGAGCAATAACTTACGTGTTCGAAACCACAGCTAGGCAGCCAATCACAGTTTTCCACTTCAGACCAATGAACTTCAAAAATCAAAAGCCAATTTTAGATACTCGTAGCCTCCTACTTGTTCTCACAATTCTAACTTTACAAGCCTGTTTACCCAGAGCGTCAGTCTCAGCTATTTCAGGCATTCCTTCGACGATATACTGCGTTCCATCAATGGACATTCTTTCTTTCATGGGTCTCTTTGCTTGTATACTTGTCCCTTCGTTCAGATTTTCCATAGCAGCCGATTCCATTGCTCTGTCCCACTTTATAACTGATGGCATGACCTTAGTCTCCCCATATGGAACCTATGAACTTGGGTTCTTCACCCCAGGAAATTCCAATAAACGTCACCTGGGAATTTGGTACAAGAAGATCCCTATTCAAACCGTTGTTTGGGTTGCCAACCGCCTAAACCCCATTAATGATTCCTCTGGGATCTTAACATTAAACAGCACTGGCGATCTTGTCCTCAGCCAGCATGGCACTGTTGTTTGGTCCACAAATCTGCAGAAACAAGCACAGAAACCAGTGGCAGAGCTTTTGGACTCTGGGAATCTTGTGATAAGAGATGAGAAGGAAACAAACCCAGAATCCTATTTGTGGCAGAGCTTTGACTATCCAGGAGACACACTTCTGCCAGGGATGAAGCTTGGATGGGACCTAACAAAAGGTCTTAAATGGGACCTAACAGCTTGGAAGAGTCCAGATGATCCAGCTCCGGGAGGCGTTGCTGTAGTTGTAGGTTACAGCGACTATCCTGATATATATTTGATGAGGGGAGGAAAGAAGTACAGCAGGTCTGGACCATGGAATGGTCTGCATTATAGTGGTGCTCGGGATGTGAAGCCTAATCCGGTTTATTACTTCAAGATTGTGTATAAAAAGAATGAGATCTACGACTATACCGCCTACCTCAAGAACCCGTCTGTTTACTCAAGAGCAGTAGTCAACCAAACTGATTATACATTTAGTCGCTATGTATGGGTGCTAGCTGAACAAAATTGGGAGGTTTATAAATCAAGGCCAGTAGACTATTGTGACCGTTATGGCCTGTGTGGACCCCATGGGAATTGTATCATCGATGAATCTCCACTCTGCCAATGTTTAAAGGGGTTCAGTCCAAAATCACTACAAAATTGGAATTCGATGGACTGGTCTCAAGGGTGTATCCGGAATAAACCATTGAACTGCACTAACGAGAGCACAGATGGATTTGTGAAATTTGTGGGGTTGAAAGTTCCTGATTCAGCAAATACTTGGCTGGATGAGAAAATGGATCTAGAAGAGTGCAGAATTAAGTGCCTAAAAAATTGTTCTTGTATGGCCTACACTAATTCAGATATCAGAGGGCAAGGCAGTGGCTGTGTTATGTGGTTTGGCGAGTTAATTGATATTAGACAGTATGCATATGGGGACCAGGATCTATATATTCGAATGGCCGCTTCAGAATTAGGTAGCCACTCAGCTTTGCCAATTTAATCAGTACTTCTGTGATTGTTCTCATCAAATTTCCACTTTCATCTAACAAATATTCTAGTTTTCTTTTTCAATATGGAAACTAACCCTTTTTTTTTAAAAAAAAAAAATCCAATTCAATTGGAAGGGGCGGAAAAAGGCCACAGAAAGAGGTTGAAGATACTTTTAGTCGCTACCACCATTGCTGCAGTTTCTGGGATACTTCTAGTTGGCTGCTGTATTATCTATAGAGTCCGCAGAAACATGTCTGGTAATATTACTCACTTAATTCTCCACTCAATATATGGCCCCAAAATTTTAAGAAACTTTCTGTAATAGGATACTTCTTTGAACAGTAAACAAGCACTCACGCACATACCCACACACACACACACACACACACACTTATATATATATATATATATATATATATATATATATATATATATATATATATATATACGCTCAGTTACAAAGTCATCTAATGATCAAATAAGTTGATTTTACATTAGATTTGAATGGTATCAAAATGGTTTTATAACATCAAAGATGTGGTACTTTATACATTTTGCCTTTGTAATGTTTACTCATTTATCTTAGCTGTCTTCATTTTCTCCTCAAGTTTGTAAAAGAGTTGAATGATTTTCTTTTATTGTTTTAGAGAAATCAAAACCTCAAGATAAAAAACATGAAGGATTTCACGTAGCTGACGATGATTTGGATCTCCCACTATTTGGCCAGTCAACTATAGCCAGTGCCACAAATAATTTCTCAATGCAGAACAAAATTGGAGAAGGTGGATTTGGATCTGTATATAGGGTAATTCTAATATATGAGAAATTTGAAGTGCTATTGTCATAGAGAGCATCTCAATATACTTACAAAAATGTGAATTCGCAGGGAAGATTAGAAAATGGGCAAGTAATCGCTGTAAAGAGACTTTCAAGAAGCTCAGCACAAGGAATGACTGAGTTCAAGAATGAAGTAAAACTTATTGCCAAACTGCAACATCGCAACCTTGTGAAACTTCTCGGTTGTTGCATACAAGAACAAGAAAAAGTGTTGGTTTATGAATATATGCCTAATAGCAGCTTAGACACCTTCATTTTTGGTATGAATTTGGGAATGATTGTAGTTGCAAGGACTAATTTAATACACTTGAACATTGGATTTGAAGAATTCAAACAAAATAATTGATTTACTTTTGATGGTAGCAGATCAAACAAAAGGTAAGTTGTTAGATTGGTCGAAGCGCTTCCACATTATTCATGGAGTTGCTCGGGGCCTTATGTATCTTCATCAAGATTCTAGATTGAGAATTATTCACAGAGATCTAAAAGCGAGTAATGTTCTACTTGATGATAAGTTGAACCCAAAGATATCAGATTTTGGCATGGCTAAGATATTTGGAGGAGAGCAGACCGAAGGGAATACAAATAGAGTAGTTGGAACATAGTGAGTGCCTTACCTAAAAACTATTAGACTTCATAATGTGTATTCTAACTATACTCTAATTGATGTTCCACAGTGGTTACATGGCACCTGAATATGCAGCAGATGGGCTTTTTTCTGTGAAGTCTGATGTCTTCAGTTTTGGCATTTTGGTGATAGAAATTATATATGGCAAGAAAAATAAAGGGTTTTATCATGTAGATCAAACCCATAACCTTATTGGACATGTAAGTATATGATATATAAGTTTTCTTATTTATGTGTTTCAAACTAAAATGGGATGAAAAACTTTTGTGTTTCAGGCATGGATACTATGGAAAGAAGGCAGAGCTTTAGAATTGCTTGACAAAAACATAGAGGAATCTTGCATTGTAGCAGAGGTAATGCGTTGCATTCATGTTGGTCTCTTGTGTGCACAACAATATCCAGAGGATAGGCCTACCATGTCATCAATAATTCTAATGTTAGAAAGCAAAATTGAACTAGCTGAGCCTAAACGGCCTGGTTACTTCCTGAGAAAAAGTTCACTTGAAGCAAAATCTCTCTCAAGTCCAAATCAATCTAGTTCAACCAATGAAATAACCATGAGCTTAATTGAAGCCCGATGAAAATCATAGAGCACAGAGGAGATATTGTACTGTGTAGCACAATTTCACTTGTGCTCTACTCTTTATAGGGATTTAGTTGTAACTTATGAACTTGCTTCGAGAGGCAACATATAAGTTGAACAAGAGTATGCCTTTCCTCATAATAATCAATGCTTCATGGCATGATTGAATCTAGCTCTACAGGATAAAAATCAATCAAAGCTGTTCTTTCTCATCCTTAACATCAATGCTTTAAAAATAAGCTATTGGTGATTTTTTTAACTTAATGGTTTTGGGTTGTAGTGGAAGTTAGTTGTTATTATCATAAGTACCATGGATTCATTATTACATAGAGTGGGGTTGAAGACGAACTAAATGCTTTGAATATGGGCTTGTAGTTTCCCAAAAATATTTTAAATTTGCCTTGTTTAAAATGCATGACATACTCCTCTAAAATGTGTTATTCCTTAAGTTTTAGAACAATGGTTTAGACTCAATAATTTAAACTTTTGGAAGAGTTATTTCTTAAAATAGTATCAAAACTTCAATGATCAAGAGTGCAATCAGGACAACAATGGTGATAGAGTTATTAATAATGATTAGAGTGGTGGAGTGTGGTGGCAAAAGTGACAATAGCTAAAGTGGTGATAGCGGTAAGTTGTGGCATTGACCACAATCATGGTGTACATGCAACTTGGCCTTTAATGATAAAATTTAAGGGTTACTTTACTTTTATAAATTAAAATCTATAAAACTTCACTTAAAATTTAAATCATTAATTTTATTGTATCTCAAAAGTAAAATAATAAAACTCATCAAATTTAACAATCCGCACAAAAAAATTTGTGGACCATGTGTTAATCTCCTGGTTAAGATTTTCTCAAAATTTAGATGTATTCCGTTAAAGTTTTAGTGAGTGTACCTTCATAATCAAATAGTGCTTTGTGTAATAATGCAATTGGCTTGCAAAATATAGTGTGCAAATAAAAACTTTTTAAAATTTGTTCTCGTGTTTGTTCTTTTTATTTTTGAATAAAATACTCCAATTTTTCATTAAACTACACCTTTTTCATTTGTTTCGAAATGATATCATATTATTAAAAGCCACGAAGTATGTACCCTTAATCAAATCTTTTTTAGTGAAAATAACACATATTTCAAATAAAACAATATTGCAATTTGTACTTTCACTTAAAATTCTGCGCAATGTTAGATATGAAATTTTAATATCTTGGCTCCCTTACGATATGCTAGATAGATTTGAATGAATGCTTTCAATATTTGAGTATGTAAATTTTATTTATATAAAAAATTTTCTCCATGAGTAAGTTATTTTACAATTGTTAATATTGAAAATCATTCCCATTTTTTGTGTCCATAGTTGGAAATTTATGGATACGGAGAGTATTGTGTAAATACTGGATATTAATTTAATATGATTAGTAGGGTTAATTGTTTGTGTGCATATAGAAGTAAAAATAAGCTGTATGTAAAAATTATTTGATGTGTACTTCACATGTATCCCTTAATTTGTAACTGTGGCTAAGCTTTGGCTTAAGCTAATGTAATATTTGGGTTATGTTTAATCCGTAACTACTCTTGTTCTTGTTTGTAACCCCATGACATTTATGCTCGCTTCGTCCGAAATCAATTATCCAAAAGAATTCCTTCAATTTGCAGTCCCAATTGAAGCTAAGTTTTGCCTGTGCATCATCTCTAACATTGCAAAAGGAATCAGACTTTTTCTCTTTAAGCTCTTCTTCCTTGTCTTCCAACTCTAATCATTGCATTTCTTTCACTATTTCCGAAATAGTGTCAACATGTTTGAAGAGGGCCTTCAATACAATAACGGGTTTAGATGAGGGTTCAAATTGGAAGAAGGATGACAATTGCTCGCTAGTGTTCGAGTATTCATGTAAAGCTCACGGAGCGTTTCTTTGATGTACATGCCAATTTGTGGTTGAACGTTAAAAGAAACAAAAGGGGAGTGCAGAGTGAGCAAGTCAATCCTTCAATGCCGTTGCCTTGTGAGGAGGAAGGCTTTACCCAAGTGAGAAGAGAACTTTACTAAAACGAAGCATTTAGAAGAGTAGGAAGGCAATGGAGCATCGTTTTCTTCGCCATTGGCAAAGCTGGAAAGCTTGGAAGCTTGGTGCTAAGGCAAATGTTTGGCACCAGATTCTGAAAACAGTTTGGAAGAGGATGAATGGCGCTTGAGGTAGGGAGGACTAGGTGCAAAAATTTTGCAATGTGGATGAACACTAGCATATTGTGTATTAGACTGATAAGAATAAACGTTTAAGTAAACAAATTACTAAATTGCGACAAAATTTTGTTCATATCATATCAGTTACTAATTTTAATTGGCCTAGTGCACAAACTGCCTCACATATCACGTGTGTCTAAGTAATTCCATTAATTTAGTCCTTTGGAGGGCCTAAAATGAAAGGGGAACTAATAGGCTAACAATACCAACTGAAGTACATTATCCACAATAACGGAAATGCTATTCACATACATTATGCATCTTACACGTTGTTAAACAAAATTTAGAAGGATGAAAAACAAAAATGAAAATGTAAAAGAATGCATACACTGTGCAAAACTTATTTGCGTATATATCAATTGGCATTGCGTAACAAAGTGCAAACTAATCCTTCCTGTCCATATTTCAAGGCAACCGACAAAGTAAACTAGATTATGTTTTAAAATTGCACAACCTGATATAAGCATTTTTTTTATGTCGTCACTTTGCATGCAAACTGCACTCAAAATCAAGACGCAAATTGTTGAGCAACTCGTAAAGAAACGCGAAACTTGAATCTTACCTCTCTGATTAAGTAGGCCATGGATGACGATTGTAACGGTAGTTGAATTTCTTGGCCAGAAAATTTAAAAATATAAATACTACTTCAATGATGACTTGAACTGATCAGTCATAGTGAAAATGCATTCAATCATTAGCCAATACAAAGAGTGACAGCTATGTTAACATAGCATATGACAGCTAGCGTACTCCTCAATTCACGATACAACTGTAAGCTTGCCTCAATCTTTATATTAAAAGCGCTATCAACACTAAAGGCTTGAGTTATTCATTAGGCCAGCTGCTCCTTTAATGCTTCTTTATTGTCATTAGCGATAAGCACTAAGGATCAAGAAGTCAAGGATTCAATGAATTTGAAAACATTATTTCCAAGAAACAACATAACGCACCATCAGTAGGCCAGAACAACCTCTACATAAAAGCTGAATCATCTACACACATTAAGAGAAGTTAGAAAGAAACTATTTTAGGGGGGGGGGGGGGGGGGTTAGAATCTCAACCCCTAACTGCAAAACCCTATTGCACATATCCTAGCCCACAGAACTGATATATTTAGCATCGACAAATCAACGTGATCCCTTAGCATCTTTCAAAAATCTTATACAGCTTCTCCAGTGAAGCTACCAGTAAAAAATCAAATCAAATGAAATCAGTTCTGACTAACTTTCTTCTCAAGGCTTACATAGTATGATTCCTCTCCTCATTTTACTTGGATCAGCAATTAAATTGATTAGCTCTCAGATTGTACAATATAATGAAACTGATGAAAAAGTGTAACGAACATATACAACAATAGGGCTAAATCTACAAAGGATAAGACAACTTGAAAGTAACACAATGAGGTTACTGTCAGCCTTTGATATGAGAATTTTTAAAAGAAACCTAGAAACATACTGACTCAAATTTGGTTGTGTTTCAGAACACAATAAATGATAGAAATTGAAGCTTCCACTGGCTATGAAATATATATCAGAAAAATATATTTCATCACAAATATATTACCTGAACATATGTTCCGTTAGTGGCCGTAGGAACAGGTGGTATGAAAAAGAGTCTCATGGATGGAAACAGCACATGCTGTATTGACCAATCACGCTGGGCCCATGCAGTCTCTGCCTCAGAAAGCAGTTTAGGCTCAACTTCATTCTCCGCTTTTGCATCACTCCCTACACATGAAACTAACTGATATCGGCAATTTGAATGAAATGCACCAAAAACTTTTTAACAAGGAACCCGCCAACCCAAATGTTTAAACTGTTAGTTATAGGCCCATAGTTCACTTTTATTTTATATTTCTAACATGTCCTATTACACCAAATTCTCTTTTTGGACTTCAAGTGTAAATTAGGTTGAGATGAGAATTGAATTCTTAACATCTTGATCATAGAGGCTCTGTACTATGTCAAAGAACCAATTATCTAAAAGTTTCAACTGTTAAGTGGAGACAAGAATAATTTATATTTTATATCTCAAACATTTTTCATTTAAACCGTTAAAACAATAAATCATAAGTCTATCATGAAATCACCAAAATCTGTATCTTCCCTCCTCGATGACATTGCTTTTTGAGAACAGTTTCCATATATATTCCCATTTAAGTGCCAGCTTTAAGGTATTATCTAGTCAGTGGTGTGTTAAGTGGTCCCTGAGGTGTGAGGGTATTTATGTCAATGTATTAGTTTAGTTCCTCTATAAATAAAGGCTTAGAGGTTATGGTATTGCACGAACTAAAAAAATTATAGGGCTTGTTTGATTTCTGTTTTTGAGAACAATCTTTTGTTTTCAATAACAAAAACAAGACCTAATTGGCTGCTGCATTATACAAAAAGGCTCCAATCACTAGTTTCACAAATCCAAAACTCGTATATTTCAAACCAAATCTAAAGAGCAACTCCTCAACTGAGGTTTCCCACATGGTCCCTTTGGGCAGATTTTAAGTTCTGTTTATTTCATAAGCGAAATGTATGGCAATGAGCATATTAACCTAAAGTATGTTCTTATTTGATAAGGGTTGTAGATGTATGACCCATACCAGTACCATCGTGGGCATTTTCCTCTGCACAACTCCAGAACAATTTTCTCTTCTTGTAAAAATGCAAGCCCTCACCAGATGGGTCAAGCAACATGGGTGGATGCATAGCATAAAAATTCCCAGGAGCAACAGAAATTACTCGAAAGCAATTCTTTTCACCTTCCCAGTCAACCTATGAGCATTAACAAGAATTAGATGCATATTAAAATCTTTCAAATGTAAGGAAAAAAAACCTGCGATCAACAACTACCATCAACCTGTCTTAATTGTCTAACAGCATTTTCAATTGAATATAAAAGTCCAAACAAGGAAATAAGAAAATAAAGGTGGATCTATCTAACAAATAGCTAATCAGAATGAACTGAAGTGCAGCAGTGCATGGATATGATATCTGTGTAACTCCTAATATCAGCATAGAAACAGAATTAGGCCTTACAGTGATAGCTGGCAATATTATCAACTAGCTTAATATGTAGAGAAAAGGAAGTCACAGAATTTTCAGGAAGGTGGAGGAAGCTAGGAAAAAGGAAAAAATTGCACTAACATCATTGCCCAAAGAAACTACAAACTCAGGGAAGCAATCGATATCAGAAGTATACTGGTCAAGTATCATCGGAAGTCTAGATAAATTTCCACACTCATTCAATATGAATGCAAAAATACTCCCCCGGCATTTCAGCCTTTTGTTTCAGCAGTTCAGAGTTCATCTGCAGAAATAGAAAAGAAAATGCCCATCAAGAGTATGAAAAAGCAGATATTATAAAGGAAACAATTGAACAAAAATATCCATATGCATAACATTACACTATTCTCTCAATTATCTATCATTTCAACAGCATTGCTCAAAATCAAGGACCAAAGCAGAATACAACAGTGATAGACACTGAAGACATTTCATGGTGTAAGAAAAGCAGAGTAGAAACTTGGTAACTCCTCTGTCCTCACCACCAAAGCAATCAAGTAAAGTAGCATCGCAAAGGTTACACAAACTAGCATGATAATGGACACAATACTACAGGATCAATAACGCAACATTAGGACATAAGTTTTGGACGAAGAAGTAATCTATTACTGTAGAACTGCTTAACTGACAGATAGGAAGGGTAGGAAAAGCAAGAGGACAGGAGGAGCATACCCATAATAACTACAAAATAGATTCTGATTGCTTGGCTACAAACTTTACAACAACAATAAAAAATAGAGTCTTGTCCCATTAGTTGGGTTGGTTGCATAGATCAAACGGTATCATTGAGCTCTATCTAAAACTAAGTTTTTAGAAATATCATTTAATTAAAAATTCCTTTCAATAATCTTCCAAAGTGTCATTTTTGGATCTTTCTTTATTTCTCTTTATTAGACTAAAAACTATTTGATCAACTTTTCTCATTAGAGCTTTTAACAATCTTCTTTGCATATGCTAAAACTACTATAACCAAGTTTCTATCATTTTTTCCTTAATAGGTGCAATACTAATTCTTTCTTGATTACAATTTGAAACTTCTTATCTCTTGTATATCCACTCATCAATCTCAACATTCTCACAAAGCCAAACATTTGTTACCATAAAGTATAACTGGTCTAATGGCAGTTCGATTAAACTTTTCTTATAACTTGTTAAATATTTTTCTATCACAAATGACTCCTGAGATGTTTCTCCAATTCAACCACTAAACTTGAATCCTAGGTATGACATCCTCATTAGTCTTTCTATTACTCTCTATTATTGATCCAAGACACTGAAACCTTGACACATATGATATAATGTACTCTTCAATTTTTACTTCTAAATCATTACATACTTGCTACTTACTAAATTTACACTCTATATACTCTGTCTTACTCTTACTTAAATAAAAAAAAATCAAAAATCCTTTAATTTCAAGATGTCTCTGCACACCTTTAGTTTACTATTAAAAATCTCTATTGACTCCTTTACTAGGACAACAACATCCGCAAAAGGCATGCATTTCAGAATTTTATCTTGGATGTGTTCAGTAAGTACATCTATCATTAAATTAAAAAAGTAAGAATTTAAGGATATATTAATTACTATTACTCTAAACCCAACATGTTATTAGCTAGAATAAGTCAAAAACAACCATCTACCAAATAGCTACTTCATGTTAACTACTAAGTAATCCAATCTTTAGAAAATATGCCCTTAAATTTTTCTAAACTACCACCATTCATTCAATTTGACATGTAACTATAGGAATCCAAATGTTAACGAATTTAAAGAGTCTATGTCCACCTCTTCCTCTGTAATAATATCATCAATATCATAGTATTTTGCCATTCAAGTTTCTAGCTTGCTTTTCTTACTCTTTCTTTGGACTCATCAAAGATAGGCTACTCTAGACTTGCTTACAAAAACTATGAAATTAGTATATGTCATTCAAAAACCTCTTTCTTCTTGAAATGATGTAACAACCAAATCCAATCAGCAAAGCAATATTGAATTTATTTTGCAGCAAAAAGAGTTCTATTTGCGAGCAATAATAGAAAGAGATTAAAATCATTTTGACAACAACTCAACTTTTTCATCCATATAACAGTTTATTAAGAAACTCTAGAAATGCATTAAAATAGAATTTGGGTAGGAAACTAAGGCCTGTTTGAACCTGAATTCCAGTCATACATAACTTTCCTTCGACAAGTATCTACATTGAGGTGCTGCCCTGGAGAAAACAAAAAAGTATGCCAGTTTCACCCAATCAGATTATATACTTTAGAAAATAGAATTTAAAGTAAAATAATTTAAACAAATTCCTTAAGATAATTCCAGCCCTCATGTTCTCGCTACTTTCCCAATCCTTCTACTCCATTCTCTTTCTTCTTCACTTTCTTATTTATTTTGAAATTTATTAAATTTCCACACAACGTTAGTGTGTGGCCACATCTAATTGAAACAATACTAAGTTTCCTTACACATTTTAGAAACCACAATGATTTAACAAGTGTAAAAAAAGTACTGTGTATATTTTTCTACTTCTAACCTTAAAAGCATAGTTCGCATGCTTAGGACCTATTGCCAGAATAAGTAGGTTTTTAAAATGCCTTGCAAGTTGCAAACTGTTTTAACTATTTTTTTTTTTTATAAACTGAATATTCAACTATTAATCTATTTAAGCATCTTACTAGGTTCTATAGGTGCCTCTCTAATTAAATTCACAAAACTAATTTCAACATAAGAGAAGCTGGTTGTTGTATCCTCTACATACTTTTGTCTAAGACTGAACTTTCTTCTGTTCAGCAGATATTCCAAGTTGGTACTAATAGACTATTCTAGGCAAAAATTTCAAGTGAGATCCCATGATCGTATATATCTTTTTATTTCTTGTCTTAACAGAAGATCATAAAATACCATACTAAGAGACAAGAGATAAATAGACTAACCATCAACCATAAAGTTGGAGTCAAAAACAACATGCATAAGGTGCTGCTTCAAATAGACCTGCAACCAATGAAGACAAATAAAATGATTTTGTTCATGAGAACAGAGAATTATTTAAAAAATAACTAATTTTACAAAATCTATTACCATATGCAGAAGACAACTATAGAGAGTTTGTTCAGTTATTTGGTAATTTAGCTAGTACAGGTTTAGAAAAGCAGATGTTTGGAAGAAGTGATCAAATATACTAGGTTGCTTCTTAATAATTCTCAATTGGAATATTCTTAGATGCAATTTTGGGATACAAGTTAGCTAAATAGTAGTCAACATACTTGTTTAATTTTAAAGAGGGTCCTTGTATTTTAACTCACTAGTTAAACAAGTATTTCTTCACCTTAATTGCAAAGATATTGGAGAGCTCTCTTAAGCTGATGTTGTTCCCTCCCTTTTTCTTCTCTATATGTGCAGAATTTTTCTGTTTAAGGAGGATGACAACCCTCCTGCTATGTACTTATCTCATTTCATGATAAGTTTTTCTTTAGTAAATATAAAAAAATCTCAAATCAAATGGAGAAATGATTTCCTTTATCCCCTATGATATACGTGGCTTACATCATATAGTTTTGTATAGTTTCTAAAATAAATTCAAGTGATAATTTGAGATAAGGACCAAACAATTTAGTTTGTTCGGGTAGTTTTGTATAGTTTCTAAAACAAATTCAAGTGAAAATTTGAGATAAGCTCTTTTCCCCTTTTTCCATCAGCTTCTCTAACAATAAATCATGTGCAACTAAATTATATAGAACATTATAATGATGTTTGTAAATAGATTGAAAGGGAAATTAGAGAAAAAGATCTTACCTTTTGGCCATGGCATTGCATCCCTGATAAAAGCTTCTACTTTGATTAGTACTATTCAAAGAAAGTTACCATAAATTATACATCTCTTCCACAAATTTAAAAATGAAGGCAATGATTCAATAAAAAGAATTTACCTTTCAGAAGAGTGAGAGAATGGAATGCGAAGAGAAGTGTGAGCCAAGAGCAGCCAAGAAAGAGGATGAAAATAACACTCAGCAAAATTGTTTAGCGATAGGAATTTCAATTGCAAACTTCAAAATCCATAAAAGAATTCGTTAAACATGAATTCAATGCTTACATCACTGTATGGAGAAATATATGATAATTGATCTTCAAACGTAATTTCAAAGCAAGATTGCTAAGATGCACTCATGCAAAAAAAAGGAGCTCAAGATGAAGGGCACCTTTGCTACTAATAGAGGATTCTGCTGAAACACAACAAGAGGTCTGACATGATATTTTTATCCGAAATGCTGGAGACCTCACTGGGTGGAGACAGTAATGCCAGAAACATGAGCACACTGGCAGAGACTTTGACTAGAGAGAGATGACAATGTAGAAGAGAAAGAGGATTGAACTAAACAATGACAAGGGATTGTAGTTTAATTTTTTTTAATATTTCAATAATTTTATCTTGTTCCCAAATTTCCTTCAACTTTACTCCTTACAAGATCATAATGTGTTAAAACTACAAATGACAACCAAATGATTCAATAAACAGCCATTCTTTTCTTAGAAAAAGGAACTGCTTGTGCTTACAGCCAAGGAAATATAAACTTTAATTTTAAATTACAAACTCAACCATGAGAAAAATAAAATAAAACATTTTCTTTGAAATTTTATTGCAGATTCCCAAGTGAATGCATAAATCTTAAAAGGTGCATAAAGACACATAAAAGCTTTGTCTTTCACTTATATTGTAACTACATGCTCCGGCACTTGTTTGGATAAAGAAACTGAGACTATCCCAATTATAATTTCCAATAAATAAGCCAATAGTAAACCGGCTAGTTTTAGGGTCTGATCATGCCTTAAAAACTAGTATGTATTGAACATCAATGAGATTAAGCATTGTAGCCAAAACATACATCATTACATTTCTCCATTCAATTAGGAAGGAAGGCTTCTCATAGTATCACATAAAACTAAAGACAAAAATCCATTGTTGCCAAACATAGCACTAAGAAGTTTTCAAATAGGACATATATTGACCTAAACCTCTACCAGAGTCAGACAATGCCTGCATTATTTTTTCAAAAGGAGGAGTAAAGATAAGATGATCAACAGCCCCTTAGTGTTGCATTTTCTTCAAAATAAATTATATGTACCATACTGTACATAGAACATTAATGAGTTTGATCAGCCTAAAGTACTATTTTCACACTTAAACCCAAATCCCTGCAAAAATCCAAAAGGAGCAAATCACAGAACAAAAGAGAAGGAAGCAAAAGCACATAGCTAAGACAAGAGTAGAAACATTTGAGATTAGCTGCTCATTTAAGTAACCAGAACTAGAACCAAATTTTTAGAAACAAACGAATGAACTTATCATAATTGCATTGGTTCTTCATTAGTTGTGTGCTTATCTGAGGATTAAGGAACAAAGAAAATAGACCAAAAGTGATTGGAACCTGAGAATGAAAAGGAAGTAAAGTAGGGGAAGGAAATTCGAATAGGGCCACAGAGGAACTTGAGAATGGGGCAGTAGTGCTACTACTCAATGTTCCCTGCTCACCTTCGATTAGGGGTTCCCAAAGACAAAGCCGCTGAACACTACACTAGTGCCTTCGGCGTTTTGCTCGTGATGTAGCAGGTGATGATGCCAGTGGTGACTACTATGAGAGGCAACGTTGCTGGTTAGGGCTAGGAAGTGCAATAGTGCGAGTGCGAAGTGGGAACAATGGGGCCCAATGGAAGACTGAGAGAGAAATAGAGTGAAGACCCTCAGTGATGACTAGCAGTGATCTGGCATTATACAAGCTGAGATGGCAGGCTTACATGGCAAATTCATCCTATAAATATTTTTTAAACGATGCTATTTAAGTAATTATCTCTTAAATATACACTATTCATATAAAATGACCCTCAAACAAAGGGAAACTAGTACAACTAATGAGATAACTTTTTCATTAAAAGTCCATTGAAGTTATCTAGTACAAGTATTTAACTTAGATATATAAGTCTAGCAGGTTATATTATATTATATATATATATATATTATTTATATAAAATAGATTTCCTGCATGTTTGTAGGCCAGATTTATTATCTTTTGGTTTGGCATACACAACAAAGTAGAACTATCTTTTATCTATATTGGACTAAGCTAAACCTAATACAAGCCAAAGCACTTGCCCTGATAAGCTAGTTTAATCTGGATTAGGATTTTTTTTATCTTTGAAGTTTGAAGATAAGGGATATAGTAAGATAGACAAATATAAAATTAAAAAAATAAATTTATAAGATATATTTAAACATAAATTAGAAAAATATAGATAAAAAATTATTTAAATTGGAGATTAATAGAAAGTATACAATTGAAATCTGTCTATTCTATTTTCATCCAGACTCCCAAGACTACAAAGCTAAGGTTAGGCAACTTTCTTACCTAAAAGCAGATCCCTTAACTTCGGGGAATCTGCATGGGGGGGGGGGGGGGGGGGGGAGATGGCCCTAGCTCCCTCTCAACCCTTTAATATTTTTATATACAGTAGGGACAAATGAGAAGTTTTTAGCTTGGTCTCTCCAAATGTTGTAAAATATTTCTTAATTTCCATAAATGCTGAAAATTTTTAAGAATATCTAATTCGACTATTCTGAATTAAAAAATTATTTATAATTTTTTCAATTAATTTTTTATATATTTTACTTAAATTTTTTACAAAAAATTCTTAAAGTAATTTTTAAATATTGTAAAATTAAAAAAAATAGCTCTAAATTTTTTACTTCGCAATCAATCAATAAGCAGCATGTAATGACACATAATCTTGGCCCACTCTCAAGAACAATCCTGACTCCACCTTGTCACTAAAGAAGAAAAAATCTTTAAACCTATGCATTATCCTTTTAATTGCAAATATAAAGAGTAATTATGATATCCTGGTAGGTGTTTGGAAGAGTCTAAAATAACACAAAACTTTGGCCAAATCCAAAAAAAGCCAACTAAAAATTGTGTATACACCTGTCACTGTGTTGAATCCGAACCCAACAATAGGAAATAAACACACACTTCGCAACGTTTGGAGCCATGTTCAGCTAGCATAATTTATGACAGTGCTACTTTTTAGAATGAAAATTTCTCCATAGATTGGCAAATAATGCCTTTTTGCAGTGCCACGGGAATCCCATGGCTGGTGCATGTGCTGCCATGGACAAATGTTCTCTTAATGTCAGCAGTCAGCCCCATGGCGGTGTAATTGTTAAGTACAGTAACACTCTTAACCTCTTTTATATATTCTATCTATAATTGATACAAAGCCAAAAAGGACAGGTTAATTACATATTTATTCCATTTTGACTCAGAAAGTGATTAGCCAATCAATAGTCTTCGAGGGTGTCTAATTTATTCCAAAAACGTGGGAGAAAGGAGCCCTTTATGTGCGTGGACTTGACGGCAATAAGTAAGTATTTATTAAGAGACTAGTAATGAAGCCAAGAGCAGTCACTTTCTTTGATACATTTATTTCAAGGAAATTGTTTTCTGTACACACACCTCCTCTTAGGGTTGTCAAAATGGGCTAGCCCGCACAGACCTGTTCCGGCTGGCGTAAGCCTACAATTAAACGAGACGAGGCGGGCCGATCCACACAACTGGTAGGTTAAAATATTCTAACTCAACCTACCCCATAGCGGGCTATGGGTTAGGCAGGCCAACCCATCGATAATTTTAGAAAAAATGTTGTTAAAAATTAGGGTTTATGAATAGATAGTAAATAATCAACTAAATTTAATATACTAATTTTAAAGTAATTGCAAATGAATACAATCAAATTTGTCTTTTAATAATGTACCTAAAGGCGTAACTTGGGTTTAGCTCGTAATAAACTATAGAAACCTTGATTCTACTTATAAAATTACTAATATACAACTTTATTTTCTAGGCAAGGATTCAGTAATATTACTAATATACATGCACACTAAAACACATGCCTACAAATACATAAAGGTCATGTTCCTATATGTGAGAAAGCCCAATATTGAAGAGAAAAGAAAGATAAGCAAGAAAACTGGACAAAAATGACAAAGAAGGGGTTAGGGGCAGTTAATGGTTAGTGGTCATAGATCGGGAAGCAAATCGGGCGAGCACAAACTAAGAAGCATAGACAACTTAGACTAGAGGAAAATCGAGACATAGAGGAAGCAGATCGGGACTGCGAGTATGCAAAAGAAATAGAGGAGAGTGTTGATGCGACGACGAGAGTTAAGAGAGTCTTTTGGAATCTGAACTCGGGACGGGATGAAAGTCAACTAGCAAAGGGGCTGTTTAAGACAAAACTATGTGGAATTTTACGCATTTAGGTTTAGCTCCTTAATACAAAACAATGTGTCATTTCATGAAGAAGTTAAAGTTATGTGATTCAAAACCTGCAAGTTTAAGCGGGTTTAACTTATCTCAACTCGCATTGACCTGCGAGTTATGCAAGGTGAGTTAATTTACCCGCAAATAAATAGACTACCTATATATTAGCTTAACCCGCCCCTTACGCGGGTGGGATGGACGCGAGTTATCCCCACGGATCAAGCTCATTTTAATATTCCAACCTCTCCTATTTGTAAAAGTAATTTTTTAAAAAACAAAGTAAAAATATAACAAATTATATACAGAACGTACAAAATTTATTTGTGAGGTTGCTTTTATTTCAATCTTCTTTTTCGTTAGTCATGTTGAGAGCAATGACTTGATGAGTAGCAAATTGTTATTCACGGCGATGACTTGAGAGCAATGACTTACGCGTACGAAACCACAGCTAGGCAGCCAATCACAGTTTTCCACTGCAGACCAATCAACTTCAAAATTAAAAGCCAATTTTAGGTACTAACAGCCTCCTACTTGTTCTCACAATTCTAACTTTCCAAGCCTGTTTACCCATAGCGTCAGTCTCGGCTATTTTAGGCATTCCATCGACGATATACTGCCTTCCATCAATGGACATTCTTTCTTTCGTGGGTCTCATTGCTTGTATACTTGTCCCTTCGCTCAGATTTTCTATAGCTGCTGATTCCATTGCTCTGTCCCACTTTATAACTGATGGCATGACCTTAGTCTCCCGATATGGAACTTATGAACTTGGGTTCTTCACCCCAGGAAATTCCAATAAACGTTACCCGGGAATTTGGTACAAGAAGATCCCTATTCAAACCATTGTTTGGGTTGCCAACCCCCTAAACCCCATTAATGATTCCTCTGGGATCTTAACATTAAGCAGCACTGTCAATCTTGTCCTCAGCCAGAATGGCACTATTGTGTGGTCCACAAGTCTGCAGGAACAAGCACAGAAAACAGTGGCGGAGCTTTTGGACTCTGGGAATCTTGTGATAAGAGATGAGAAGGAAACAAACCCAGAATCCTATTTGTGGCAGAGCTTTGACTATCCAGGCGACACACTTCTGCCAGGGATGAAGCTTGGATGGGACCTAACAAAAGGTCTTAAATGGGACCTAACAGCTTGGAAGGGTCCAGATGATCCAGCTCCGGGAGGCTTTGCTTTAGTTGTAGGTTACAGCGACTATCCTGATACATATTTGATGTGGGGAGGAAAGAAGTACAGCAGGTCTGGACCATGGAATGCTCTGCATAATAGTGGTACTCCGGATGTGCAGCCTAATTCGGTTTATTACTTCAAGTTTGTGTACAAAACGAATGAGATCTACGACTACACCACCTACCTCAAGAACCAGTCTGTTTACTCAAGAGCAGTAGTCAACCAAAGTGATTATACACTTCGTCGCTATGTATGGGTGGAAGCTGAACAAAATTGGGAGGTTTATAATTCAAAGCCAGTAGATTATTGTGACCGTTAGGCCTGTGTGGACCCCATGGGAATTGTATCATCGATGAATCTCCACTCTGCCAATGTTTAAAGGGGTTCAGTCCAAAATCACTACAAAATTGGAATTCGATGGACTGGTCTCAAGGGTGTGTCCGGAATAAACCATTGAACTGCACTAACGAGAGCACAGATGTATTTGTGAAATTCGTGGGGTTGAAACTTCCTGATTCAGCAAAAACATGGCTGGATGAGAAAATAGGTCTAGAAGAGTGCAGAATTAAGTGCTTAAAAAATTGTTCTTGTATGGCCTACACTAATTCAGATATCAGAGGGCAAGGCAGTGGCTGTGTTATGTGGTTTGGCGATTTAATTGATATTAGACAGTTTGCATATGGGGACCAGGATCTATATATTCGAATGGCCGCTTCAGAATCAGGTAGCCACTCAGCTTTGCCAATTTAATCAGTACTTCTGTGATTGTTCTCATCAAATTTCCACTTTCATCTAACAAATATTCTAGTTTTCTTTTTCAATATGTGAATTAACCCTTTTTTTTAAAAAAAAAATAATGTTCAATTGGAAGAGGCGGAAAATGGCCACAGAAAGAGGTTGAAGACACTTTTAGTCGCTACCACCATTGCTGCAGTTTCTGGGATGCTTCTGGTTGGCTGCTGTATTATCTATAAAGTCCGCAGAAATATGTCTGGTAATATTACTCACTTAATTCTCCACTGAATATATTGCCCCAAAATTTTAAGAAACTTTTGAAATAGGATACTTTTTTGAATGGAAATCTAGCGCTCACACACATACACACACACACACACTTATATATATATACACTCAGTCACAAAGTCATCTAATGATCAAATAAGTTGATTTTACATTAGATTTGAATGGTATCAAAATGGTTTTATAACATCAAGGATGTGGTCCTTTTTAAATTTTGCCTATGTAGCATGTTTACTCATCTATGTTATTTGTCTTCATTTTCTCCTCAAGCTTGTAAAAGAGTTGAATGCTTTTCTTTATTGTTTTAGAGAAATCAAAAACTCAAGATAAAAACAATGAAGGATCTGATGCATCTGAGGATGATCTAGATCTCTTAGTATTTGACTTGTCAACTATAGCTAGTGCCACAAACAACTTCTCAATGCAGAACAAAATTGGAGAAGGTGGATTTGGATCTGTATACAGGGTAATTCAAATACATGAGTAATTTGAAGTGCTATTCATAAAGAGCATCTCAATATACTTACAAAAATGTGAATTTGCAGGGAAAATTAGAAAATGGGAAATAAATTGCTGTAAAGAGACTTTCAAGAGGCTCAACGCAAGGAATAAATGAGTTCAAGAATGAAGTAAAACTTATTGCTAAACTCCAACATCGCAACCTTGTAAAACTTCTCGGTTGTTGCATACAAGGACAAGAAAAAGTGTTGGTTTATGAATACATGCCCAACAGCAGCTTAGATACCTTCATTTTTGGTATGAATTTGGGAATGATTATACTTGCAAGGACTAATTTAATACACTTGAACATTGGATTTGAAGAATTCAAACAAAATAACTGATTTACTTTTGATGGTAACAGATCAAACAAAAGGTAAGTTGTTAGATTGGTCGAAGCGCTTTCACATTATTTGTGGAATTGCTCGAGGTCTTATGTATCTTCATCAAGATTTTAGATTGAGAATTATTCACAAAGATCTAAAAGCGAGTAATATATTACTTGATGATAAGTTGAAGCCGAAGATATTAGATTTTGGCATGGCTAAAATATTTGGAGGAGAGCAGACTGAAGGCAATACAAATAAAGTAGTTGGAACTTAGTGAGTGCCTTACCTAAAAACTATTAGACTCCAAAACTCATATTCAAACTATGCTCTACTTGATGTTTTACAGTGGCTATATGGCACCTGAATATGCAATCGATGGGTTTGTTTCTATAAAGTCTGATGTCTTCAGTTTTGGCATTTTGGTTATAAAAATTATATATGGCAAGAAAAATAAAGGGTTTTATCATGTTGATCAAACCCATAACCTTGTTGGACATGTAAGTACATGACATATAAGTTTTCTTATTTATGTGTTTCAAACTAGAATGGGATGAAAAACTTTTGTATTTTTAGGCATGGATACTATGGAAAGAAGGCAGGGCTTTAGAATTGCTTGACAAAAACATAGAGGAATCTTGCATTATATCAGAAGTGATGCGTTGCATTCACGTTGGTCTCTTGTGTGCACAACAATATTTGGAGGATAGTCCTACCATGTCATCAGCAGTTCTAATGTTGGAAAGTAAGATTGAACTAGCTCAGCCTAAACAGCCTGGTTACTTTTCGAGAAAAATTTCACTTGAAGCAAAATCTTCTTCAAGGCTGAATCAACCTAGTTCAACCAATGAAATAACCATGAGCTTAATTGAAGCCCGATGAAAATCACCAAGCACAGTGGAGATATTGCACCATGTAGCATAGTTAGTTTCACTTGTGCACTACTCTTTATTGGGATTTGGTTGTAACTTGTGAACTTGCTCGAAGGGGCAACATATAAGTTGAACAAGAGGAAGCCTTTCTTCGTAATAATCAATCCTCCATGGCATGATTGAATCTAGCTCTGCAGGATAACAATCAATTGAAGTTGTTCTTTCTCATCCTTAACACCAATGCTCTCAAAATCAACTATTGGTGATTTTGTTAAGAAGTTATTGGTTTTGGGTTGAAGTGGAAGTTAATTGCTATTATCATAAGTACCATGGATGCATTATTACATAGAGTGGGGTTAAGAACTAAATGCATTATTTTAAATTTGCCTTGTTTAAAATGCACTATATGCTCCTCTAAAATGTGTTATTACTAAGGTTTAGAACATTGCTTGACAGCAAGTGGTCTTACTCAACAGTTAAAACTTTTGGAAGAGTTGATTCTTAAAATAATATTAGAACTTCAATGATCAAAAGCTTAATCAAGACAACAATGGTGATCGAGTTATTAATAATGATTAGAGTGGTGGAGTATGTTGGCAAAAGTGACAACAGCTGAAGTGGTGGCAGTGGTAAGTTGTGGCATTGACCACAATTATGGTGTATATGCAACTTGGCCTTTAATGATAAAATTTAAGGTTTACTTTACTTTTATAAATTAAAATCTATAAAACTTCACTTAAAATTTAAATTATTAATTTTATTGTGTCTTAGAAGTTACATTATAAAACTCATTAGATCTAACAATCTACACAAAAAATTATATGGACTACACAATTGGTTTGCAAAATACAGTGCTGCGTAATAATGCAATTGGTTTTATGATGGTATACTCACTAAAGAAACAATTGTGGTTGAACGTTAAAAGAAACAAAAGAGGAGTGTAGAGTAAGCAAGTCAATCCTTCAATGCCATTGCCTTGTGAGGAGGAAGGCTTTACCCAAGCGAGAAGAGAACTTTGCTTAAACTAAGCATTTAGGAGAGTAGAAAGGCAATCGAGCTTCATTTTCTTCGTCACTGGCAAAGCTGAAAAGTTTGGAAGCTTGGTGCTAAGGCAAATGTTTGGCACCAGATGTTGAAAACAGTTTGGAAGAGGATGAATGGCGCTTGAGGTAGGGAGGACTAAGTGCAAGAAATTTTGCAGTGCGGATGAACACTAGCATACATAAAGTTTGCATGAAGAAAATTCCATAAGAGCAGCCGAATTGAGAGGATCCCAGAAAGAACCATAAGTAAAAAATTTTTATAGTCTTGTGTGCATACTTATTGTGTATTAGACTGATAAGAATAAACACTTTAATTTAACAAATTACTAAATTGGGACAAAATTTTGTTCATATCATATCAGTTACTAATTTTAATTGGCCTAGTGCACAAATTGCCTCACATATCACATGTATAATAATTTCATCAATTTAGTCCTTTGGAGGGCCTAAAGTGAAAGAGAAACTAATAGGCTAACAATACTAAGTACAATATCCAACCTAAAATAACGAAAATGCTATTCACATACATTATGCATCCTATACGTTGTAAAACAAAATTTACAAGAATGAAAAACAAAAATGAAAATGTAAGAGAGTGCATACACTGTGCAAAACTTATTCATGTACATATCAATTAGCATTGCGTAACAAAGTGCAAACTAATTCTTCCTGTCCATATTTCAAGGCAACCGACGAAGTAAACTAAATTATGTTTTAAAATTGCACAACCTGATATAATCATTTTTTTTTATGTTGTTACTTCGCATGCATAGTAAACTAATCTTTTTTTGGATGGAGATAAAAATTTGAGAACATAATATATTACAGGTATCTAAGTTTCGATATATTGAGTTAATTTTACAAAATAATAGAGAAATTAATGAGAATGTCACACATTGGATGCAAATTGAATAGATAAAATAGATAAATACATCAAGAATCATTTGTAATCGTAAAATATTTAACAAGTTTAAAAAAAATATTATTGAATTACTATTAGACCAACTATACTTTATGATAGTTAGTACTAGACTTTGAAAGATCAATATGAACAAAAAATAGAGGTTATAAAGATGAAAATATTGAAATATATGAATGTATATACAAGAAAAGACAATTCAAAATGATTATATTTGGAAATAAGTTAATATAACATCTATTAAGGAGAAAATAATAAAAACTTAATTGTAATGGTTTGGACATGTACAAAAAAAATAGCAAGAGACACTAATGAAAAAAATTGATCAAATAATTTTTATTCCCATAAATCGGTGTAGAAAAAGATTAAAAAAATATTTAAAAAAGTGATTAAAAGATACCTTTAATTAAATGATATAATTAAAAAATACTTTATTTGTTATTGTTGTTTTTGTTGTCACTTCGCATGCAAACTACACCCAAAATCAAGATGCAAATTGTTGAGCAACTCGCTAAAAAATACGAAACTTGAATCTTACCTCTTTGATTAAGTTGTCCCATGTATGACGATTGTAACAATAGTTGAATTTCTTGGCCAGAAAACTTAAAAATATAAATACTATATCAAATGATCACTTGAACTGATCAGTCATAGTGCAAATACATCCAATTGTTACCTACGCACGTTATCAATCAAAGCCTCGCCACATCTCTAATCGGGGGTCCATCGCATTAGCCAATACAAAGAGTGACAGCTTCGTTAACAAAGCATGACAGCTAACGCACTCCTCAATTCACGATACACCTGTAAGCTTGCCTCAATCTTTATATAAAAAGCGTTATCAACACTAAAGGCTCGAGTTATTCATTAGGCCAAGTGCTCCTTTGGTGCTTCTTTATTGTCTTTAGCGATGAGCGCTAAGGAACAAGAAGTCAAGGATTCAATGAATTTGGAAATGTTATTTCCGAGAAACAACATAACGCACCATCAGTAGGCCAGAACAACCTCTACATAAAAGCTGAATCATCTACACACACGTTAACAGAAGTTAGAAAGAAACTATTTTGTTGGGGGGGGGGGGGGGGGGGTTAAAATCTCAACCCCTAACTGCAAAACCCTAGTGCATATCCTAGCCCACAGAACTTATATTTAGCATCGACAAATCATCGTGGTTCCTTAGCATCTTTCAAAAGTCTTATACTGCTGCTCCACTGAAGCTACCTGTCACAAATCAAATTAAATCAAATCAAATCGGTTCTGACTAACTTTGTTCTCAAGGTTTACATAGTATGATTCCTCTCCACATTTTACTTGGATCAGCAATTAAATTGATTAGCTCTTAGATTGTACAATATAGTAAAACTGATGAAAAGTGTAACTCACATATACAACAATAGGGCTACATCTACAAAGGATACAACAACTTGAAAGTAACACGATGAGGTTATTGTCAGTCTTTGATATGAGAATTTTTAAAAGAAACCTAGAAACATACTGACTCAAATTTGGTAGTGTTTCAGAATACAATAAATGATAGAAACTGAAGCTTCCACTGGCTATAAAATATATATCAGAAATTTAAATTTCATCACAAATATATTACCTGAACAAATGTTCCGTTAGTGGCCATAGAAACAGGTGGTTTGACAAAGAGTCTCATGGATGGAAATAGCACATGCTGTATTGACCAGTCACGCTGGCCCATGCAGTCTGCCTCAGAAAGCAGTTCAGGCTCAACTTCATTCTTCGCTTTTGCATCACTCCCCACACATCAAACTAACTGAGATCGGAAATTTGAATGAAATGCACCAAAAATTTTTTACCAAGGAACCAGCCATTCTGAAAGTTTAAACTATTAGTTATAGGCCCAAAAATGATTTTTATTTTATATCTCTAACATATCCTATTACACCAAACTCTCTTTTTGGACTTCAAGAGTAAATTAGGTTGAGGTGAGAATTGAATTCTTAACATCTTGATCATAAAGGTTTTGATACTATGTTAAAGAACTAATTATTCAAAAGCTTCGACGGGTAAATATAGACACAAGAATGGTTTACATTTTATATTTCCAACTTTTTTTTTTTAAACCATTAAAACAATAAATCATAAGTCTATCGTGAAGTCACTAAAATCTGCATCTTCCCTCCTCAATGACATTGCTTCTTGAGAACAGTTTCCATATATATTCCCATTTAAGTGCCAGCTTTAAAGTATTAGTGGTGTGTTATGTGGTGCTTGAGGTGTGAGGGTATTTATGTCATTGTCTTAGTTTAGTTCCTCTATGACTAAAGACTTGGAGGTTATGGCATTGCACGAACTAAAACAATTATAGGGTTTGTTCGATTTCTGATTTTGAAAACAATCTTTTGTTTTCAATAACAAAAGCAAGAAAAGACCTAATTTGTGGCTGCATTTTACAAAAAGGCTCCAATCGCTAGTTTCACAAATCCAAAACTTGTATGTTTCAAACCAAATCTAAAGAGCAACTCCTCAACTGAGGATCCCCACATGGTCCCTTTGGGCAGATTTTAAATTCTGTTTATTTCAGAAGCGAAATGGATGACAATGTGCATAATGACCTAAAGTATGTTTTTATTTGATAAGGGGTGTAGATGTGTGACCCATACCAGTACCATCATGGGCATTTTCCTCTGCACAACCCCTGAACGATTTTTTCTTCTATGTAAAAATGCAAGCCCTCACCAGATGGGTAGGGCAACATGGGCGGATGCATAGCATAAAAATTCCCAAGAACAGCTGAAATTACTCGAAGGCAATTCTTTTCATCTTCCCAGTCAACCTATGAGCATTAACAAGAATTAGATGCATATTAAAATCTTTCAAATGTAAGGAAAAAAAACCTGTGATCAACAACTACCATCAAGCGGTCTTAATTGTCTAACAGCTGAAAAGCAAGCATGTGAATTTTCAATTGAATATAAAAGTCCAAACAAAGCAATAAGAAAATATAGGTGGATCCATCTAACAAATAACTAATCAGAATGAACTGAAGTGCAGCAGTGCATGGATGTGATGTCTGTGTAACTCCTAATATCAGCATATAAACAGAATTAAGCCTCACAGCAACAGATGGCAATATTATCAACTAGCTTAATATATAGAGAAAAGGAAGTCAGAGAATTTTCAAGAAGAGGTGAAGGAAGCAAGGAAAAAGGAAAAAATTGCACTAACATCATTGCCCAAAGAAAGTACAAACTTAGGGAAGCGATCCATATGTGGAGTATACTGGTCTAGTACCATCGGAAGTCTAGATAAATTTCCACGCTTATGCATATGAATGCAAAAATACTCCTCCAGCATTTTAGCCTTTTGTTTCAGCAGTTCAGAGTTCATCTGCAGAAATAGAAAAGAAAATGTCCATCAAGAGTATGAAAAAAACAGATATTATAAAGGAAACAATTGAACAAAAATATCCATATACAGAACATTACACTATTCTCTCAATGATCTATCATTTCAACAGCATTGCTCAAAATCATGGACCAAAAGCAGAATGCAACAGTGATAGACACTGAAGACATTTCATGGTGTAAGAAAAGCAGAGTAGAAACCTAGTAACTCCTCTGTCCTCACCACCAAAGCAATCAAGTAAAATATCATCGCAAAGGTTACACAAACTAGCATGATAATGGACACAATACTACAGGATTAATAATGCAACATGAGGACATCAAGTTTTGGAGGAAGAAGTAATCTATTACTATAGAAATTCTTAACTAATCATAACGAATAGGAAGGGTAGGGAAAGCAAGGGGACAGGAGGAGCATGCCTATAATAACTACAAAATAGACTCTGATTTCTGATTGCTTCGATACAACCTTTGCAATAGCAATAACAAAAAACAAATTTTTATCTTATTAGTTGGGTCGGTTACATAGATCAAGTGGCATCATTGAGCTCTATCCGAAACCAAGTTTTTAAAAATATAATTTAATTAAAGATCTCTTTTAATAACCTTCCCAAGTGTCCTTTTTGGGTCTTCCTCTACCTCTTTTTATTTGATTGACTTTTCTCACCGAAACTTCTAACAGTCTTTTTTATACATATCCAAACTATTATAACCAAGTTTTCATCATTTGCTTCTCAATAGGTGCAACACCAACACTTTTCTAAATACAATCCGAATCTTGTCATCTCCTGTATGTCCATTCATCTATCTCAATATTCTCACCTCCGCCACCCCTATTTTTTGGTCTTGTTGAACTCTACCATAAAGTATAGCTGATCTAATAGTAGTTAGATAAAACTTTCCTTTTAACTTATTAGATATTTTCCTATCACAAATGACTCCCAAGATGTTTCTCCATTTCAACCACCTAGTTTGAATCTTATGTATGACATCCTCATCAATCTCCCCATTACTTTGTATTATTGATCCAAGATATCGAAACCTTGACACCTGTGGTATAATGTGCTCCCCACTTTTTACCTCTAAATCATTACTTGCCTGCCACTTACTGAATTTGCACTCCATACACTTTGTCTTACTCCTGCGTAAACAAAAAAGTTGAAAACCTTTTAATTTTAGGACACATCTCTGGTTTACTAAAACAATCTCTATTGACTCCTTTACTAGGACAATATCATTTGCAAAAAGCATGCATTTTAGAGCATCTTGGATGTGTCTAATAAGTACATCTATCACTAAAGTGAAAAGGTAATGATTTGAGGATGTATTAATTACTCTTACTCTGACCCCAATATGTTATTGGCTAGTATAAGTCAAAACCACCACCTACCAAACAGCAACTTCATGTTAACTACTAAGTAACCCAATCTTTAGAAAATATGCCCTTAAATATTTCTAAACTATGACCATTTATTCAATTTGAAATGTAACTATAGGAATCTAGATGTTAGCAAATTTAAAGAGCCTATGTCCACCTCTTCCTCTGTAATAATACCATCAATATCATAGTATTTTGCCATTCAAGTTTCCAGCTTGCATTTCTTACTCTTTCTCTGGACTCATCAAAGATAGGCTACTAGAGAACTGCTTATAAGAACTATGAAATTAGCATATGTCATTCACAAACCTCTTTCTTCTTGAAATGATGTAGCAACCAAATCAATCAACAAATCAATACTGAATTTATTTTACAGCAGAAAGAGTTCTATTTGCAAGCAATAATAGAAAGAGATTAAAATCATTCTGACAACAACTCAACTTCTTCATCCATATAACAGTTTATTAAGAAACTCTAGAAATGCATTAGAATAGAATTTGGATAGGAAACTAAGGCCTGTTTGAACCTGAATTCCAGTCATCCATAACTTTCCTTCAACAAGTATCTAAATTGAGGTGCTGCCTTAGAGAAAACAAAAAGTATACCAGTTTCACCCAATTAGATTGTATACTTTAAAAAAATAGAATTTAAGGTAAAATAATTTAAACGGATTCCTCATGATAATTCCACCCCTCATGTTCTCGCTACTTTCCCAATGCTTCTACCCCATTCTCTTTCTTCTTTACTTTCTTATTTATTTTGAAATTTATTTAATTTCCATACAACGTTAGTGCATGGCCACATCTAATTGAAACAATTCTAAGTTTCCTTACACTTTTTAGAAACCACAATGATTTAACAAGTGTAAAAAAAGTACTGCATATATTTTTCTAATTCTAACCTTAAAAGCACAGTTTGCATGCTTAGGGCCTATTGCCACAATAAGCAAGCTTTTAAAATGCCTTGCAAGTTGCAAACTGTTTCAACTATTTTTTTTATAAAACTAATTTCAACAGAATTGAAGCTGGCTACTGTATCCTCTACATACTCCTGTCTGAGACTGAACCTTCTTCGGCTCAGTAGATATTCCAAGTTGGTACTAATGGACTATTCCAGGCAAAAATTTAAAGTGAGATCCCATGATCCTATATATCTTTTTATTTCTTAAAAGAAGATCATAAAATACCATACTAAGAGACAAGAAATAAATAGACTAACCATCAACCATGAAGTTGGAGTCAAAAACAACATGCATAAGATGTTGCTTCAAATAAACCTGCAACCAATGAAGACAAATAAAATGATTTTGTTCATGAGAATAGAGAATTATTTAAAAAAAACTAATTTTACAAAATCTACTACCATATGCAGAAGACAACTTCAAAGAGTTTGTTCAGTTATTAGGCAATTTAGCTAGTATAGGTTTAGAAAAGCAGATGTTTGGAAGAAGTGATCAAATATACTAGGTTGCTTCACAGTAATTCTCAATTGGATTATTCCTAGATGCAATTCTGGGATAGGAATTAGTTAAACACTAGTCAACATACTTGTTTAATTTTAAATAGGGATCAGTATTTCTTCACCTCAATTGCAAAGATATTGGAGAGCTCTCTTAAGCTGATATTGTTCCCTTCCTTTTTCTTCTCTATATGTGCAGAATTTTTCTGTTTTAGGAGGATAACAACCCTCCTATTATGTGTTTCTCTCATTTCATGATAAGTTTTTCTTTATTAAGTACAAAGAATCTCAAATCAAATGGAGAAATGATTTCCTTTATCCCCTATTATATAAGTGGCTTACATCATATAGTTTTGTATAGTTTCTAAAATAAATTCAAGTGAAAATTTGAGATAAGGACCAAACAGAGTAGTTGTTCAAGGTAGTTTTGCATAGTTTCTAAAACAAATTCAAGTGAAAATTTGAGACAAGTTTTTTCCCCCTTTTTCCGTCAGCTTCTCTAAGCAATCAATAATGTGCAACTAAATTATGTAGAACATTATAATGATGTCTGTAAACAGATTGAAAGAGAAATTAGAGAAAAAGGTTTTACCTTTTGGCTACAGCATTGCATCCCCGATAGAGCTTCTGCTTTGATTAGTACTATTCAAAGAAAGTTACCATAAATTATGCATCTCTTCCATAAATTTAAAAAAAAAAGGCAATGATTCAAATAAAAAGAGTTTACCTTTCAAAAGAGCGAGAGAATGGAATGCGAAGAGGACCGTGAGCCAAGAGCAGCCGAGAGAGAGGATGAAAATAACACTCAGCAAAATTGTTTAGTGACAGTAATTTCAACTACAAACTTCAAAATCCATAAGAGCATTCCTTAAACACAAATTCAATGCTTACATCACTGTACAAAGAAATATATGATAATTGAGCTTCAAATGTAATTTCAAAGCAAGATTGCTACGATGCACTCATGCAAATAAAAGGAGTCCAAGATGAAGGGTACCTTTGCCACTGACAGAAGATTATCCTGAAACACCACAAGAGGTTTGACATGATATTTGCATCCGAAATGCTGGACACTTCACTGGAGTGGAGACAATAAAGCCAGAAACACAAACACACCGGCAAAGACTTTGACCAAAGAGAGATGACAATGCCGAAGATAGAAAGGTTTTTTCTAATCAAAACAATGACAAGGGATTGTAGCCATCTTCTTTTAATTTTTTATTTAATATTTCAATAGTTTTATCTTTTTCCCAAATTTCCTTCAACTTTACTCCTTACTAGATCATAATGTGTTAAAACTGCAAATGACAACCAAATGATTCAGTAAACAGCCATTCTTTTCTTACAAAAAGGAACTACTTGTGCTTGCAGCCAAGGAAATATGAACTTTGATTTCAAATTACAAGCTCAACCATGAGGAAAATAAAATAAAACATTTTCTTTGTAACTTTATCGCAGATTCCCAAGTAAAAGCATAAATCTTAAAAGATGCATAAAGAGACATAAAAAACTTTGTCTTTCACTTATATTGTAACTATATTCCTCTAGCACTTGGTTGGATAAAGAAACTGAGACTATCCCAATTATAATTTCCAATAAACAAGCCAACAGTAAACTGGCTAGATTTAGGGTCTGATCATGGCTTACAAACCAGTATGTATTGAACATCAATGAGAGTAATCATTGTAGCAAAAACTTACATCATTAAATTTCTCCATTCAATTAGGAACGAAGGCTTCTCACAGTATCACATAAAATTGAAGACAAAAACCCATTGTTGCCAAACACAACGCTAAGAAGTTTTCAAATAGGACATATATTGACCTAAGCCTCTACCAGAGTCAGACAATGCATGCATTATTTTTTCAAAAGGAGGAGTAAAGATAAGATGATTAACAACCTGTTAGTGTCGCATTTTCTTCAAAATAAATTACATGTACCACACTGTACATAGAACATTAATGAGTTTAATCTGCCTAAAATACTAATCTCACATATAAACCCGAATCCATGCAAAAATCCAAAAGGAGCAAATCACAGAACAAAAGACAAGGGAGCAAAAGCGTATAATGGCAAGAGCAGAAACATTTGAGCTCAGTTGCTCATTGAAGTAACCAGAACTGGAACCAAATTTTAGAAACAAACGAATAAACTTATCATAATTGCATTGGTTTCTTCATTAGTTATGTGCTTATCTGAGGATTAAGGAACAGAGAAAAGAGACCAAAATTGATTGGAACTTGAGAATGAAAAGGAAGCAGAGTAAGAGAAGAAAATTCGAATCAGGGCACAAAGGAACATAAGAATGGGACAGTGGTGCTACTACCCATTGTTCTCCACTCACCTTCAATTAGGGGTTCCCGAAGACGAAGCCACTGAACACTACACTAGTGGTTCAGGCCTTCGGAGTTCTGCTTGTGATGGAGTAGGTGATGACGTCGGCGGTGACTACCGACAGAGGCAACGTTGCTGGTTTGGGCTAGAAGCCCAATAGCGTGAGTGCAAAGTGCGAACAATGGGAAACGATGGGCAAAGAGGAAAACTGAGGGAGAAATGGAGTGAAGACCCTCAGTGATGACCAACAGTGATCTGGCACTATACAAGCTGAGATGGCAAGCTTACATGGTAGATTTGCCCAGTTAATATTTTTCAAACTATGCTATTTAAGTAAATATTTTTTAAATTAAAATGGCCCTCAAACAAAGAGAAACCAGTACAACTAATGAGATAGACCTTTCATTGAAAGACCATTGAAGTTATCTCATACAAGTATTTGTAACTTAGATATATAATTATAGCAGGTTATATTAACTATTTATATTATTTATATAAAATACGTTGCCTGCATGTTTGTAGGCCAGATTTATTATTTTTTGGTTTGGCATTCATAGTAAAGGAAAAAGATAAATTCACATTTTAGCATTCACAATTCATCTACAATTTAGTTTTGAACCATTCCAAACCTACAGAAAGTAATAGAGAGGTGGATAATGGTTATTGAAGGACCACCACAATTGTAAATGTAGAAATATGGGTATAATAGCACTCTACGATAAAATAGAACTACCTTTTAAATATATTGGATTAACCTAAACCTAATACAAGCCAAAGTACTTGCCCTGATGAGCTAGTTTAATCTGGATTAAGAATTTTTATTTTCGAAGGTTGAAGATAAGGCATATAGTAAGATAGATAAAAATAAAATTAAAAAAAAATTATCAGATATATTTAAATATAAATTAAAAAAATATAAATAAAAAATTATTTAAATTAGAGATTAATAGAAGTATACAATTTAAATCTACCTATTCTATTTTCATCCAGACTCCCAAGACTACATAGCTAAGGCTAGGCAACTTTCTTACCTAAAAGTAGATCCCTAAACATTGGTGAATCTACGTAAGGGCGGGGATGGCCCTAGCTCCCTCTCAACCCTTTAATATTTTTATATACAGTATGGACAAATGAAAAGCTCCTAATGTTGTAAAATATTTCTTAATTTCTATAAATGCTGAAAATTTTTAAGAATTTCTAATTTGACTATTCTAAATTAAAATATTTTTTATAATTTATAATAATTTTAAAAAGTTTTCCAGTAATTTTTATATTTTTTACTTAAATTTTTTACAAAAAATTCTTAAAGTAATTTTTGAATATTCTAAAATTAAAAAAATAACTCTATATTTTTTACTCCGCAATCAATCAATAAGTAGCATGTAATGACACATAATCTTGGCCCACTCTCAAGAACAATCCTGACTCCACCTTGTCCCTAAAGAAAAGAACTTTAAACCAATGCATTATCCTTTTAATTGCAAATATAAAGGGTAATTATGATACCCTGGTAGGTGTTTGAATGAGTCTAAAATAACACAAAACTTCAGCCAAATCCACAAAAAGCCAACTAAAAATTGTGTGCACACCTACCACTGTGTTGAATCAGAACCCAACAATAGGAAACAAACACTCTTCGCAACGTTTGGAGCCATGTTCATCTAGTATAATTTAGGACAGTGCTACTTTTCAGAATGAAAATTTCTCCATGAATTGGCATGTAATGCCTTTTTGCTGTGACACGGGAACCCCATGGCCGGTGCATTTGCTGCCATGGACAAATTTTCTCTAGGCATGTTAGCAGTCAACCCCATGGCAGCGTAATTGTTAAGTACAGTAACACTCTTAGCCTCTTTTATATACTCCATCTACAATTGATATAAAGCCAAAAAGGACAGGTTAATTACACATTTATTCCATTTTGACTGAGAAAGTGATTAGCCAATCAATAGTCTTTGAGGAGTGTCTAATTTATTCCAAAAACGTGGGAGAAAGGAGCCCTTCATGTGTGTGGACTTGACGGCAAGAAGCAATGAAGCCAAGAGAAGTCATTTTCTTTGCGAAAATGAACGTAGCCCTTATGTTGACTTGGTTAAAATAATAATTATAAAAGATAAAATTATAAATTAAAAAAAATAAAATTATAAATAAAATAAAAAATATAAATATATAAATATATCAGTATTATTTTCTTTGATCCATTTATTTTAAGGAAACTGTTTTCTGTACACACACTTCCCTATGTGTAGAAATAATTTTTTTACAAAAATAAAGTAAAAATATAAAAATTATATACAGAACGTACAAAATTTATTTGTACGGTTGCTCCTATTTCAATCCCCTTTTTCGTAAGTCATGTTGGGACCAATGACTTGATGAGTAGCAAATTGTTATTCACGGCGATGACTTGAGAGCAATGACTTACGTGTTCGAAACCATAGCTAGGCAGCCAAGCACAGTTTCCACTGCAGACCAATCAACTCCAAAACTCAAAACCCAATTTTAGGTACTCGTAGCCTCCTACTTGTTCTCACAATTCTAACTTTACAAGCCTGTTTACCCAGAGCGTCAGTCTCGGCTATTTCAGGCATTCCTTCGACGATATACTGCCTTCCATCAATGGACATTCTTTCTTTCATGGGTCTCTTTGCTTGTATACTTGTCCCTTCGCTCAGATTTTCCATAGCCGCCGATTCCATTGCTCTGTCCCACTTTATAACTGATGGCATGACCTTAGTCTCCCCATATGGAACCTATGAACTTGGGTTCTTCACCCCAGGAAATTCCAATAAACGTCACCTGGGAATTTGGTACAAGAAGATCCCTATTCAAACCGTTGTTTGGGTTGCCAACCGCCTAAACCCCATTAATGATTCCTCTGGAATCTTTACATTAAACAGCACTGGCAATCTTGTCCTCAGCCAGCATGGCACTGTTGTTTGGTCCACAAATCTGCAGAAACAAGCACAGAAACCAGTGGCAGAGCTTTTGGACTCTGGGAATCTTGTGATAAGAGATGAGAAGGAAACAAACCCAGAATCCTATTTGTGGCAGAGCTTTGACTATGCAGGCGACACACTTCTGCCAGGGATGAAGCTTGGATGGGACCTAACAAAAGGCTTAAATGGGACCTAACGGCTTGGAAGAGTCCAGATGATCCAGCTCCGGGAGGCTTTGCTTTAGTTGTAGGTTACAGCGACTATCCTGATACATATTTGATGAGGGGAGGAAAGAAGTACAGCAGGTCTGGACCATGGAATGGTCTGCATTATAGTGGTGCTCCGGATGTGAAGCCTAATCCGGTTTATTACTTCAAGTTTGTGTTTAAAAAGAATGAGATCTACGACTACACCACCTACCTCAAGAACCAGTCTGTTTACTCAAGAGCAGTAGTCAACCAAACTGATTATACATTTAGTCGCTATGTATGGGTGGAAGCTGAACAAAATTGGGAGGTTTATAAATCAAGGCCAGTAGACTATTGTGACCGTTATGGCCTGTGTGGACCCCATGGGAATTGTATCATCGATGAATCTCCACTCTGCCAATGTTTAAAGGGGTTCAGTCCAAAATCACCACAAAATTGGAATTCGATGGACTGGTCTCAAGGGTGTATCCGGAACAAACCATTGAACTGCACTAACGAGAGCACAGATGGATTTGTGAAATTCGTGGGGTTGAAAGTTCCTGATTCAGCAAATACTTGGCTGGATGAGAAAATGGATCTAGAAGAGTGCAGAATTAAGCGCTTAAAAAATTGTTCTTGTATGGCCTACACTAATTCAGATATCAGAGGGCAAGGCAGTGGCTGTGTTATGTGGTTTGGCGATTTAATCGATATTAGACAGTTTGCATATGGGGACCAGGATCTATATATTCGAATGGCCGCTTCAGAATTAGGTAGCCACTCAGCTTTGCCAATTTAATCAGTACTTCTGTGATTGTTCTCATCAAATTTCCACTTTCATCTAACAAATATTCTAGTTTTCTTTTTCAATATGGAAACTAACCCTTTTTTTTTACAAAAAAAAATCCAATTCAATTGGAAGGGGCGGAAAAGGGCCACAGAAAGAGGTTGAAGACACTTTTAGTCGCTACCACCATTGCTGCAGTTTCTGGGATACTTCTAGTTGGCTGCTGTATTATCTATAGAGTCCGCAGAAACATGTCTGGTAATATTACTCACTTAATTCTCCAACCAATATATGGCCCCAAAATTTTAAGAAACTTTCTGTAATAGGATACTTCTTTGAACAGTAAAGAAGCACTCACGCACAAACCCACACCCACACACACACACACACACACTTATATATATATATATATACGCTCAGTTACAAAGTCATCTAATGATCAAATAAGTTGATTTTACATTAGATTTGAATGGTATCAAAATCGTTTTATAACATCAAAGATGTGGTACTTTATACATTTTGCCTTTGTAATGTTTACTCATCTATCTTAGCTGTCTTCATTTTCTCCTCAAGTTTGTAAAAGAGTTGAATGATTTTCTTTTATTGTTTTAGAGAAATCAAAACCTCAAGATAAAAAACATGAAGGATTTGACATAGCTGAGGATGATTTGGATCTCCCACTATTTGAGCAGTCAACTATAGCCAGTGCCACAAATAACTTCTCAATGCAGAACAAAATCTGAGAAGGTGGATTTGGATCTGTATATAGGGTAATTCTAATATATGAGAAATTTGAAGTGTTATTGTCATCGAGAGCATCTCACTATACTTACAAAAATGTGAATTCGCAGGGAAGATTAGAAAATGGGCAAGTAATCGCTGTAAAGAGACTTTCAAGAAGCTCAGCACAAGGAATGACTGAGTTAAAGAATGAAGTAAAACTTATTGCCAAACTGCAACATCGCAACCTTGTGAAACTTCTCGGTTGTTGCATACAAGGACAAGAAAAAGTGTTGGTTTATGAATATATGCCTAATAGCAGCTTAGACACCTTCATTTTTGGTATGAATTTGGGAATGATTGTAGTTGCAAGGACTAATTTAATACACTTGAACATTGGATTTGAAGAATTCAAACAAAATAATTGATTTACTTTTGATGGTAGCAAATCAAACAAAAGGCAAGTTGTTAGATTGGTCGAAGCGCTTCCACATTATTTATGGAGTTGTTCGGGGCCTTATGTATCTTCATTAAGATTCTAGATTGAGAATTATTCATAGAGATCTAAAAGCGAGTAATGTTCTACTTGATGATAAGTTGAATCCAAAGATATCAGATTTTGGCATGGCTAAGATATTTGGAGGAGAGCAGACCGAAGGGAATACAAATAGAGTAGTTGGAACATAGTGAGTGCCTTACCTAAAAACTATTAGACTTCATAATATATATTCTAACTATACTCTAATTGATGTTCCACAATGGTTACATGGCACCTGAATATGCAGCAGATAGACTTTTTTCTATAAAGTCTGATGTCTTTAGTTTTGGCATTTTGGTGATAGAAGTTATATATGGCAAGAAAAATAAAGGGTTTTATCATGTAGATCAAACCCATAACCTTGTTGGACATGTAAGTATATGATATATAAGTTTTCTTACTTATGTGTTTCAAACTAAAATGGATGAAAAACTTTTGTGTTTCAGGCATGGATACCATGGAAAGAAGGCAGAGCTTTAGAATTGCTTGACAAAAACATAGAGGAATCTTGCATTGTATCAGAGGTAATGCGTTGCATTCATGTTGGTCTCTTGTGTGCACAACAATATCCAAAGGATAGACCTACCATATCATCAATAATTCTAATGTTAGAAAGCAAAATTGAACTAGCTGAGCCTAAACAGCCTAGTTACTTCCCGAGAAAAATTTCACTTGAAGCAACATCTCTCTCAAGTCCAAATCAATCTAGTTCAACCAATGAAATAACCATGAGCTTAATTGAAGCCCGATGAAAATCATAGAGCACATAGGAGATATTGTACTGTGTAGCACAATTTCACTTGTGCTCTGCTCTTTATAGGGATTTAGTTGTAACTTATGAACTTGCTTGGAGAGGCAACATACAAGTTGAACAAGAGTATGCCTTTCCTCATAATAATCAATGCTTCATGGTATGATTGAATCTAGCTCTACCGGATAAAAATCAATCAAAGCTATTCTTTCTCATCCTTAACATCAATGCTTTAAAAATCAGCTATTGTTGATTTTCTTAAGTTAATGGTTTTGGGTTGTAGTGGAAGTTAGTTGCTATTATCATAAGTACCATGGATTCATTATTACATAGAGTGCGGTTGAAGATGAACTAAATGCTTTGAATATGGGCTTGTAGTTTCCCAAAAATATTTTAAATTTGCCTTGTTTAAAATGCACGACATACTCCTCTAAAATGTGTTATTCCTTAAGTTTTAGAGCAATGGTTTAGATTCAATAATTTAAACTTTTGGAAGAGTTATTTCTTAAAATAGTATCAGAACTTCAATGATCAAGAGTACAATCAGGACAGCAATGGTGATAGAGTTATTAATAATGATTAGAGTGGTGGAGTGTAATGGCAAAAGTGACAATAGCTAAAGTGGTGGTAGCGGTAAGTTGTGGCATTGACCACAATCATGGTGTATATGCAACTTGGCCTTTAATGATAAAATTTAAGGGTTACTTTATTTTTATAAATTAAAATCTATAAAACTTCACTTAAAATTTAAATCATTAATTTTATTGTATCTCAAAAGCAAAATAATAAAAGTCATTAAATTTAACTATCCGCACAAAAAATTTTGTGGACCATGTGTTAATCTCTTGGTTAAGATTTTCTCAAAATTTAGATGTATTCCATTAAAGTTTTAGTGAGTGTACCTTCATAATCAAATAGTGCTATGTGTAATAATGCAATTGGCTTGCAAAATATAGTGTGAAAATAAAAAACTTTTTAAAATTTGTCCTCGCGTTTGTTCTTTTTATTTTTGAATAAATTACTCCAATTTTTCATTAAATTACAGATTTTTCATTTGTTTTGAAATGATATCATATTATTAAAAGCCACGAAATATGTACCCTTAATCAAATCTTTTTTAGTGAAAATAACACGCATATTTCAAATAAAACAATATTGCAATTTGTACTTTCACTTAAAATTCTGCGCTATGTTAGATATGAAATTTTAATATCTTGGTTCCCTTATGATATGCTAGATAGATTTGAATGAATGCTTTCAATATTTGAGTATGTAAATTTTATTTATATAAAAAATCTTCTCCATAAGTAAGTTATTTTACAATTGTTAATATCGAAAATCATTCCCATTTTTTGTGTCCATAGTTGGAAATTTATGGATACGGCGAGTGTTGTGTAAATACTGGATATTATTTTGATATCATTAGTAGGGTTAATTGTTTGTGTGCATATAGAAGTAAAAATAAGCTGTATGTAAAAATTATTTGATGTATACTTCACATGTATCCCTTAATTTGTAACTGTGGCTAAGCTTTGGCTTAAGCTAATGTAATATTTGGGTTATGTTTAATCCGTAACTACTCTTGTTCTTGCTTGTAACCCCATGACATTTATGCTCGCTTGGTCCGAAATCAATTATCCAAAAGAATTCCTTCAATTTGCAGTCCCAATTGAAGCTAAGTTTGCCTGTGCATCATCTCTAAGATTGCAAAAGGAGTCAGACTTTTTCTCTTTAAGCTCTTCTTCCTTGTCTTCCAACTCTAATCATTGCATTTCTTTCACTATTTCCGAAATAGTGTCAACATATTTGAAGAGGGCCTTCAATACAATAACGCGTTTAGATGAGGGTTCAAATTGGAAGAAGGACGACAATTGCCCGCTAGTGTTCGAATATTCATGCAACGCTCCTTCAATGAGCGTTTCTTTGATGTCACTTTGTGGTTGAACGTTAAAAGAAACAAAAGGGGAGTGTAGAGTGGGCAAGTCAATCCTTCAATGCCGTTGCCCTGTGAGGAGGAAGGCTTTACCCAAGTGAGAAGAGAACTTTACTAAAACGAAGCATTTAGAAGAGTAGGAAGGCAATGGAGCTTCGTTTTCTTCGTCATTGGCAAAGCTGGAAAGCTTGGAAGCCTGGTGCTAAGGCAAATATTTGGCACTAAATGTTGAAAACAGTTTGGAAGAAGATGAATGGCGCTTGAGGTAGGGAGGACTAAGTGCAAGAAATTTTGCAGTGTGGATGAACAGTAGCATAGGAAAGGTTTGCATAAAGAAAATTCCATAAGAGTAGCCGAATTGAGAGGATCCCAGAAAGAACCATAATTTAAAAATTTTTATGGTCTTGTGTGTGTACTTATTGTGTATTATACTGATAAGAATAAACACTTTAATTCAACAAATTACTAAATTGCAACAAAATTTAGTTCATATCATATCGGTTACTAATTTTAATTGGCCTAGTGCACAAACTGCCTCACATATCACGTGTATCTAATCCTTCCTGTCCATATTTAAAAGAATGCATACACTGTGCAAAACTTATTTGCGTATAGATCAATTGGCATTGCGTAACAAAGTGCAAACTAATCCTTCCTGTCCATATTTCAAGACAACCGACAAAGTAAACTAGATTATGTTTTAACATTGCACAACCTGATGTAAGCAACTTTTTTATGTTGTCACTTTGCATGCAAACTGCACTCAAAATGAAGATGCAAATTGTTGAGCAACTCGCTAAGAAATGCGAAACTTGAATCTTACCTCTCTGATTAAGTAGTCCATGGATGAAGACTGTAACGATAGTTGAATTTCTTGGCCAGAAAATTTAAAAATATAAATACTACTTCAAATGATGACTTGAACTGATCAGTCACAGTAAAAATGCATCCAATTATTACCTACGCACGTTATCAATCAAAACCTCGCCACATCTATATTCCATCGCATTAGCCAATACAAAGAGTGACAGCTCTGTAAACAAAGCATATGACAGGCAACGCACTCCTCTATTCACGATACACCTGTAAGCTTGCCTCAATCTTTATATAAAAAGCGTTATCAAGGCTTACATAGTATGATTCCTCTCCACATTTTACTTGGATCAGCAATTAAATTGATTAGCTCTTAGATTGTACAATATAATAAAGCTGATGAAAAAGTGTAACTCACATATACAACAATAGGGCTACATCTACAAAGGATACAACAACTTGAAAGTAACACAATGAGGTTATTGTCAGTCTTTGATATGAGAATTTTTAAAAGAAACCTAGAAACATACTGACTCAAATTTGGTAGTGTTTCAGAATACAATAAATGATAGAAACTGAAGCTTCCACTGGCTATAAAATATATATCAGAAATTTAAATTTCATCACAAATATATTACCTGAACAAATGTTCCGTTAGTGGCCATAGAAACAGGTGGTTTGACAAAGAGTCACATGGATGGAAACAGCACATGCTGTATTGACCAATCACCCTGGGCCCATGCAGTCTGCCTCAGAAAGCAGTTCAGGCTCAACTTCATTCTTCGCTTTTGCATCACTCCCTACACATCAAACTAACTGAGATCGGAAATTTGAATGAAATGAACCAAAAATTTTTTACCAAGGAACCAGCCATTCTGAATGTTTAAACTATTAGTTATAGGCCCATAAATGATTTTTATTTTATATCTCTAACATATCCTATTACACCAAACTCTCATTTTGGACTTCAAGAGTAAATTAGGTTGAGGTGAGAATTGAATTCTTAACATCTTGATCATAAAGGCTTTGATACTATTTTAAAGAACTAATTATTTAAAAGCTTCAACTGTTAAGTATAGACACAAGAATGGTTTACATTTTATATCTCTAACTTTTTTCCTTTAAACCATTAAAACAATAAATCATAAGTCTATCATGAAGTCACTAAAATCTGCATCTTCCCTCCTCAATGACATTGCTTCTTGAGAACAGTTTCCATATGTATTCCCATTTAAGTGCCAGCTTTAAAGTATTAGTGGTGTGTTATGTGGTGCTTGAGGTGTGAGGGTATTTATGTCAATGTCTTAGTTTAGTTCCTCTATGACTAAAGACTTAGAGGTTTTTGGCATTGCACGAACTAAAACAATTATAGGGTTTGTTTGATTCTCATTTTGAAAACAATCTTTTGTTTTCAATAACAAAAGCAAGAAAAGACCTAATTTGTGGCTGCATTTTACAAAAAGGCTCCAATCACTAGTTTCACAAATCCAAAACTTGTATGTTTCAAACCAAATCTAAAGAGCAACTCCTCAACTGAGGATCCCCACATGGTCCCTTTGGGCAGATTTTAAATTCTGTCTATTTCAGAAGCGAAATGGATGACAATGTGCATATTAACCTAAAGTATGTTTTTATTTGATAAGGGGTGTAGATGTGTGACCCATACCAGTACCATCGTGGGCATTTTCCTCCGCACAACTCCTGAACAATTTTCTCTTCTTGTAAAAATGCAAGCCCTCACCCGATGTGTTGGGCAACATGGGCGGATGCATTGCATAAAAATTCCCAAGAGCAGCTGAAATTACTCGAAAGCAATTCTTTTCATCTTCCCAGTCAACCTATGAGCATTAACCAGAATTAGATGCATATTAAAATCTTTCAAATGTAAGGAAAAAAAACCTGTGATCGACAACTACCATCAAGCGGTCTTAATTGTCTAACAGCTGAAAAGCAAGCATGTGAATTTTCAATTGAATATAAAAGTCCAAACAAGCAATAAGAAAATATAGGTGGATCTATCTAACAAATAACTAATCAGAATGCACTGAAGTGCAGCAGTGCATGGATATGATGTCTGTATAACTCCTAATATCAGCATACAAACAGAATTAGGTCTCACAGCGACAGATGGCAATATTTTCAACTAGCTTAATATATAGAGAAAAGGAAGTCAGAGAATTTTCAAGAAGAGGTGAACGAAGCAAGGAAAAAGGAAAAAATTGCACTAACATCATTGCCCAAAGAAAGTACAAACTTAGGGAAGCGATCCATATGTGGAGTATACTGGTCTAGTATCATCGGAAGTCTAGATAAATTTCCACGCTTATGCATATGAATACAAAAATACTCCTCCAGCATTTTAGCCTTTTGTTTCAGCAGTTCAGAGTTCATCTGCAGAAATAGAAAAGAAAATGGCCATCAAGAGTATGAAAAAAGCAGATATTATAAAGGAAACAATTGAACAAAAATATCCATATACAGAACATTACACTATTCTCTCAATGATCTATCATTTCAACAGCATTGCTCAAAATCATGGACCAAAAGCAGAATGCAACAGTGATAGACACTGAAGACATTTCATGGTGTAAGAAAAGCAGAGTAGAATCCTAGTAACTCCTCTGTCCTCACCACCAAAGCAATCAAGTAAAATATCATCGCAAAGGTTACACAAACTAGCATGATAATGGACACAATACTACAGGATCAATAACGCAACATGAGGACATCAAGTTTTGGAGGAAGAAGTAATCTATTACTATAGAAATTCTTAACTGATCATAACGATTAGGAAGGGTAGGGAAAGCAAGAGGACGAGAGGAGCATGCCTATAATAACTACAAAATAGACTTTGATTTCTGATTGCTTGGATACAACCTTTGCAACAACAATAACCAAAAACAAAGTTTTATCTTATTAGTTGGGTCAGTTACATAGATCAAATAGCATCATTAAGCTCTATCCAAAACCAAGTTTTTAGAAATATAATTTAATTAAAGATCCCTTTCAATAACCTTCCAAGTGTCCTTTTTGAGTTTTTGTCTACCTCTTTTTATTTGATTGACTTTTCTCACTAGAACTTCTAAAAGTCTTTTTTATACATATCCAAGCCATTATAACCAAGTTTTCATCCCTTGCTTCTCAATAGGTGCAACACCAACACTTTTCTAAATACAATCCGAATCTTGTCATCTCTTGTATGTCCATTCATCTACCTCAATATTCTCACCTCCGCCACCCCTATTTTTTAGTCTTGTTGAACTCTACCATAGAGTATAGCTGATCTAATAGTAGTTGGATAAAACTTCCCTTTTAACTTATTAGATATTTTCCTATCACAAATGACTCCCAAGATATTTCTCCATTTCTACCACCAAGTTTGAATCTTATGTATGACATCCCCATCAATCTCTCCATTACTTTGTATTATTGATCCAAGATAGTAAAACCTTGAGACCTATGGTATAATGTGCTCCCCACTTTTTACCTCTAAATCATTACTTTCTTCCCACTTACTGAATTTGCACTTCATATACTTTGTCTTACTCCTGCTTAAACAAAAAAGTTAGTTTTAGGACTTTTCTCCAAATCTCTGGTTTACTAAAACAATCTCTATTGACTCCTCTACTAGGACAATATCATTTGCAAAAAGCATGCATTTTAGAACATCTTGAATGTGTCCAATAAGTACATCCATCACTAAAGTGAAAAAATAAGGATTTGAGGATGTATTAATTACTCTTACTCTGACCCCAAAATGTTATTGGCTAGTATAAGTCAAAACCACCACCTACCAAACAGCAATTTCATGTTAACTACTAAGTAACCCAATCTTTAGAAAATATGCCCTTAAATTTTTCTAAACTATGACCATTTATTCAATTTGAAATGTAACTATAAGAATCCAGATGTTAGCGAATTTAAAGAGTCTATTCCACCTCTTCCTCTGTAATAATACCATCAATATCGTAGTATTTTGCCATTCAAGTTTCCAGCTTGCATTTCTTACTCTTTCTCTGGACTCATCAAAGATAGGCTACTAGAGAACTGCTTACAAAAACTATGAAATTAGCATATGTCATTCAAAAACCTCTTTCTTCTTGAAATGATGTAGCAACCAAATCAATCAGCAAAGCAATACTGAATTTATTTTACAGCAAAAAGAGTTCTATTTGCAAGCAATAATAGAAAGAGATTAAAATCATTCTAACAACAGCTCAACTTCTTCATCCATATAACAGTTTATTAAGAAACTCTAGAAATGCATTAGAATAGAATTTGGATAGGAAACTAAGGCCTGTTTGAACTTGAATTCCAGTCATCCATAACTTTCCTTCAACAAGTATCTAAATTGAGGTGCTGCCTTAGAGAAAACAGAAAAGTATACTACTTTCACCCAATTATATTGTATACTTTAAAAAAATAGAATTTAAGGTAAAATAATTTAAACGGATTCCTCATGATAATTCCACCCTCATGTTCTTGCTACTTTCCCAATGCTTCTACCCCATTCTCTTTCTTCTTCACTTTCTTATTTATTTTGAAATTTATTTAATTTCCACACAACGTTAGTGTATGGCCACATCTAATTGAAACAATTCTAAGTTTCCTTACATTTTTTAGAAACCACAATGATTTAACAAGTGTAAAAAAAGTACTGCATATATTTTTCTAATTCTAACCTTAAAAGCATAGTTTGCATGCTTAGGGCCCATTGCCACAATAAGCAGGCTTTTAAAAATGCCTTGCAAGTTGCAAACTGTTTCAACTATTTTCTTTTTATAAAACTAATTTCAACAGAATAGAAGCTGGCTACTGTATCCTCTACATACTCCTGTCTGAGACTGAACTTTCTTCGGCTCAGTAGATATGTGCAGAATTTTTCTGTTTTAGGAGGATAACAACCCTCCTGCTATGTGCTTCTCTCATTTCATGATAAGTTTTTCTTTATTAATTACAAAAAATCTCAAATCAAATGGAGAAATGATTTCCTTTATCCCCTATGATATAAGTGGCTTACATCATATAGTTTTGTATAGTTTCTAAAATAAATTCAAGTGAAAATTTGAGATAAGGACCAAACAAAGTAGTTGTTCAGGGTAGTTTTGCATAGTTTCTAAAACAAATTCAAGTGAAAATTTGAGATAAGTTCTTTTCCCCTTTTTCCGTCAACTTCTCTAAGCAATCAATAATGTGCAATCTAAATTATGTAGAACATTATAATGATGTCTGTAAACAGATTGAACAAGAAATTAGACAAAAAGGTCTTACCTTTTGGCCACAGCATTGCATCCCCGATAGAGCTTTTGTTTGATTAGTACTATTCAAAGAAAGTTACCATAAATTATACATGTCTTCCATAAATTTAAAAACAAAGGCAATGATTCAAATAAAAAGAGTTTAGCTTTCAGAAGAGCAAGAGAATGGAATGCGAAGAGGACCGTGAGCCAAGAGCAGCCGAGAGAGAGGAAGAAAATAACACTTAGCAAAATTGTTTAGTGATAGTAATTTCAATTGCAAACTTCAAAATCCATAAGAGCATTCCTTAAACACGAATTCAATGCTTACATCACTGTACAAAGAAATATATGATAATTGGGCTTCAAATGTAATTTTAAAGCAAGATTGCTACGATGCACTCATGCAAATAAAAGGAGTCCAATATGAAGGGTACCTTTGCCACTAACAGAAGATTCTGCTGAAACACCACAAGAGGTCTGACATGATATTTGCATCCGAAATGCTGGACACCTCACTAGAGTGGAGACAATAAAGCTAGAAACACAAACACACCGGCAGAGACTTTGACCAAAGAGAGATGACAATTCCGAAGAGAGAAAGGTTTTTTCTAATCAAACTAAACAATGACAAGGGATTGTAGCCATCTTTTAATTTTTTTTTTAATATTTCAATAGTTTTATCTGTTTCCCAAATTTCCTTCAACTTTACTCCTTACAAGATCATAATGTGTTAAAACTGCAAATGACAACCAAATGATTCAATAAATAACCATTCTTTTCTTACAAAAAGGAACTACTTGTGCTTGCAGCCACGGAAATATGAACTTTGATTTCAAATTACAAGCTCAACCATGAGAAAAATAAAATAAAACATTTTCTTTGTAACTTTATTGCAGAGTCCCAAGTAAAAGCATAAATCTTAAAAGATGCATAAAGAGACATAAAAACTTTGTCTTTCACTTATATTGTAACTATATTCCTCTAGCACTTGGTTGGATAAATAAACTGAGACTATCCCAATTATAATTTCTAGTAAACAAGCCAACAGTAAACTGGCTTGATTTAGGGTCTGATCATGGCTTACAAACCAGTATGTATTGAACATCAATGAGAGTAAGCATTGCAGCAAAAACTTACATCATTAAATTTCTCCATTCAATTAGGAAGGAAGGCTTCTCACAGTATCACATAAAACTGAAGACAAAAACCCATTGTTGCCAAACACAGCGCTAAGAAGTTTTCAAATAGGACATATATTGACCTAAGCCTCTACCAAAGTCAAATAATGCATGCATTATTTTTTCAAAAGGAGGAGTAAAGATAAGCTGATTAACAGGCCCTTAGTGTCACATTTTCTTCAAAATAAATTACATGTACCACACTGTACATAGAACATTAATGAGTTTGATCTGCCTAAAATACTAATCTCACACATAAACCCAAATCCATGCAAAAATCCAAAAGGAGCAAATCACAGAACAAAAGACAAGGAAGCAAAAGCATATAATGGCAAGAGCAGAAACATTTGAGCTCAGTTGCTCATTGAAGTAACTAGAACTGGAACCAAATTTTTAGAAACAAATGAATAAACTTATCATAATTGCATTGGTTTCTTCATTAGTTATGTACTTATCTGAGGATTAAGGAATAAAGAAAAGAGACTAAAATTGATTGGAACTTGAGAATGAAAAGGAAGCAGAGCAAGGGAAGGAAATTTGAATCAGGGCACAGAGGAATTTAAGAATGGGACAGTAGTGCTATTACCCATTGTTCTCCACTCACCTTCGATTAGGGGTTCCCGAAGACGAAGCCGCTGAACACTATACTAGTGGTTCAGGCCTTTGAAGTTCTGCTTGTGATGGAGCAGGTGATGATGCCGGCGATGACTATCGACAAAGGCAAAGTTGCTGGTTTGGGCTAGGAAGCCCAATAGCGTGATGGCGAAGTGTGAACAATGGGGCACGATGGGCAAAGAGGAAAACTGAGGGAGAAATGGAGTGAAGACCCTCAGTGATTACCAGCAGTGATCTAGCACTATACAAGCTAAGATGGTAGGCTTACATGGCAGATTTGCCCGGTTAATATTTTTCAAACTATGCTATTTAAGTAAATATTTTTTAAATTAAAATGGCTCTTAAACAAAGAGAAACTTGTACAACTAATGAGATAGCCTTTTCATTGAAAGTCCATTGAAGTTATCTCGTACAAGTATTTGTAACTTAGATATATAATTATAGCAGGTTATATTAAATATTTATATTATTTATATAAAATACGTTGCCTGCATGTTTGTAGGCCAGATTTATTATTAAAGATAAATTCACATTTTAACATTCACAATTCATCTACAATTCAGTTTTGAACCATTCCAAGTCAGCAGGAAGTAATAGAGAGGTGGGTAATGGTTATTGAAGGACAACCACAATTACAAATGAATTATAAATGTAGAAATATGGGTATAACAGCACTCTACAATAAAATAGAACTACCTTTTAAATATATTGGATTAACCTAAACCTAATACAAACCAAAGTACTTGCCCTGATGAGCTAGTTTAATCTGGATTAAGAATTTTTATCTTCGAAGGTTGAAGATAAGGCATATAGTAAGATAGATAAAAATAAAATTAAGAAAAAATAAAATTTATAAGATATATTTAAATGTAAATTAGAAAAATATAAATAAAAAATTATTTAAATTAGAGATTAATAGAAGTATACAATTTAAATCTACCTATTCTATTTTCATCCAGACTCCCAATACTACATAGCTAAGGCTAGGCAACTTTCTTAACTAAAAGTAGATCCCTAAACATCGGCGAGTCTACATATGGGCGGGGATGGCCCTAGCCCCCTCTCAACCCTTTAATATTTTTATATACAGTATGGACAAATGAAAAGCTCCTAATGTTGTAAAATATTTCTTAATTTCTATAAACGCGGAAAATTTTTAAGAATTTCTAATTTGACTATTCTAAATTAAAATATTTTTTATAATTTATAATAATTTTAAAAAGTTTTCCAGTAATTTTTATATCTTTTACTTAAATTTTTTACAAAAAATTCTTAAAGTAATTTTTAAATATTCTAAAATTAAAAAAATAACTCTATATTTTTTACTCCGCAATCAATCAATAAGTAGCATGTAATGACACATAATCTTGGCCCACTCTCAAGAACAATCCTGACTCCACCTTGTCCCTAAAGGAAAAAACTTTAAACCAATGCATTATCCTTTTAATTGCAAATATAAAGGGTAATTATGATACCCTGGTAGGTGTTTGAATGAGTCTAAAATAACACAAAACTTCAGCCAAATCCAGAAAAAGCCAACTAAAAATTGTGTATACACCTGCCACTGTGTTGAATCAGAACCCAACAATAGGAAACAAACACTCTTCGCAACGTTTGGAGCCATGTTCATCTAGTATAATTTATGAAAGTGCTACTTTTCAGAATGAAAATTTCTCCATGAATTGGCATGTAATGCCTTTTTGTTGTGACACGGGAACCCCGTGGCTGGTGCATTTGTTGCCATGGACAAATTTTCTCTAGGCATGTTAGCAGTCAACCCCATGGCGGCGTAATTGTTAAGTACAGTAACACTCTTAGCCTCTTTTATATACTCCATCTACAATTGATATAAAGCCAAAAAGGACAGGTTAATTACACATTTTTTCCATTTTGACTGAGAAAGTGATTAGCCAATCAATAGTCTTTGAGGGTGTCTAATTTATTCCAAACACGTGGGAGAAAGGAGCCCTTTATGTGCGTGGACTTGACGGCAATAAATAATGAAGCCAAGAGAAGTCATTTTCTTTCCGAAAATGAACGTAGCCCTAATGTTGACTTGGTTAAAATCATAATTATAAAAGATAAAATTAAAAATTAAAAAAAATAAAAATAAAAAATAAAAAAAAATATAATAATATTATTTTCTTTAATCCATTTATTTCAATAAAACTGTTTTCTGTACACACACTTCCCTATTTGTAGAAATAATTTTTTCACAAAAATAAAGTAAAAATATAAAAATTATATACAGAACGTACAAAATTTATTTGTACTGTTGCTCCTATTTCAATCTCCTTTTTCGTAAGTCATGTTGGGACCAAGTCACGGCGATGACATGAGAGCAATGACTTACGTGTTCGAAACCACAGCTAGGCAGCCAATCACAGTTTTCCACTTCAGACCAGTCAACTTCAAAAATCAAAAGCCAATTTTAGGTACTCGTAGCCTCCTACTTGTTCTCACAATTCTAACTTTACAAGCCTGTTTACCCAGAGCGTCAGTCTCGGCTATTTCAGGCATTCCTTCGACGATATACTGCCTTCCATCAATGGACATTCTTTCTTTCATGGGTCTCTTTGCTTGTATACTTGTCCCTTCGCTCAGATTTTCCATAGCCGCCGATTCCATTGCTCTGTCCCACTTTATAACTGATGGCATGACCTTAGTCTCCCCATATGGAACCTATGAACTTGGGTTCTTCACCCCAGGAAATTCCAATAAACGTCACCTGGGAATTTGGTACAAGAAGATCCCTATTCAAACCGTTGTTTGGGTTGCCAACCGCCTAAACCCCATTAATGATTCCTCTGGGATCTTAACATTAAACAGCACTGGCAATCTTGTCATCAGCCAGCATGGCACTGTTGTTTGGTCCACAAATCTGCAGAAACAAGCACAGAAACCAGTGGCAGAGCTTTTGGACTCTGGGAATCTTGTGATAAGAGATGAGAAGGAAACAAACCCAGAATCCTATTTGTGGCAGAGCTTTGACTATCCAGGCGACACACTTCTGCCAGGGATGAAGCTTGGATGGGACCTAACAAAAGGTCTTAAATGGGGCCTAACAGCTTGGAAGAGTCCCGATAATCCAGCTCCGGGAGGCTTTGCTGCAGTTGTAGGTTACAGCGACTATCCTGATACATATTTGATGAGGGAAGGAAAGAAGTACTGCAGGGCTGGACCATGGAATGGTCTGCATTATAGTGGTGCTCGGGATGTGAAGCCTAATCTGGTTTATTACTTCAAGATTGTGTATAAAAAGAATGAGATCTACCACTATACCACCTACCTCAAGAACCAGTCTGTTTACTCAAGAGCAGTAGTCAACCAAACTGATTATACATTTAGTCGCTATGTATGGGTGGAAGCTGAACAAAATTGGGAGGTTTATAAATCAAGGCCAGTAGACTATTGTGACCGTTATGGCCTGTGTGGACCCCATGGGAATTGTATCATCGATGAATCTCCACTCTGCCAATGTTTAAAGGGGTTCAGTCCAAAATCACTACAAAATTGGAATTCGATGGACTGGTCTCAAGGGTGTATCCGGAATAAACCATTGAACTGCACTAACGAGAGCACAGATGGATTTGTGAAATTTGTGGGGTTGAAAGTTCCTGATTCAGCAAATACTTGGCTGGATGAGAAAATGGATCTAGAAGAGTGCAGAATTAAGTGCTTAAAAAATTGTTCTTGTATGGCCTACACTAATTCAGATATCAGAGGGCAAGGCAGTGGCTGTGTTATGTGGTTTGGCGATTTAATTGATATTAGACAGATTGCATATGGGGACCAGGATCTATATATTCGAATGGCCGCTTCAGAATTAGGTAGCCACTCAGCTTTGCCAATTTAATCAGTACTTCTGTGATTGTTCTCATCAAATTTCCACTTTCATCTAACAAATATTCTACTTTTCTTTTTCAATATGGAAACTAACCTTTTTTTTAAAAAAAAAAAATCCAATTCAATTCGAAGAGGCGGAAAAGGGCCACAGAAAGAGGTTGAAGACACTTTTAGTCGCTACCACCATCGCTGCAGTTTCTGGGATACTTCTAGTTGGCTGCTGTATTATCTATAGAGTCCGCAGAAACATGTCTGGTAATATTACTCACTTAATTCTCCACTCAATATATGGCCAAATTTTAAGAAACTTTCTGTAATAGGATACTTCTTTGAACAGTAAACAAGCACTCACGCACATACCCACACACACACACACACACTATATATATATATATATATATATATATATATATGTATATATATATATATACGCTCAGTTACAAAGTCATCTAATGATCAAATAAGTTAATTTTACATTAGATTTGAATGGTATCAAAATGGTTTTATAACATCAAAGATGTGGTACTTTATACATTTTGCCTTTGTAATGTTTACTCATTTATCTTAGCTGTCTTCATTTTCTCCTCAAGTTTGTAAAAGAGTTGAATGATTTTCTTTTATTGTTTTAGAGAAATCAAAACCTCAAGATAAAAAACATGAAGGATTTGACGTAGCTGACGATGATTTGGATCTCCCACTATTTGGCCAATCAACTATAGCCAGTGCCACAAATAACTTCTCAATGCAGAACAAAATTGGAGAAGGTGGATTTGGATCTGTATATAGGGTAATTCTAATATATGAGAAATTTGAAGTGCTATTGTCATAGAGAGCATCTCAATATACTTACAAAACTGTGAATTCACAGGGAAGATTAGAAAATGGGCAAGTAATTGCTGTAAAGAGACTTTCAAGAAGCTCAGCACAAGGAATGACTGAGTTCAAGAATGAAGTAAAACTTATTGCCAAACTGCAACATCGCAACCTTGTGAAACTTCTCGGTTGTTGCATACAAGGACAAGAAAAAGTGTTGGTTTATGAATATATGCCTAATAGCAGCTTAGACACCTTCATTTTTGGTATGAATTTGGGAATGATTGTAGTTGCAAGGACTAATTTAATACACTTGAATATTGGATTTGAAGAATTCAAACAAAATAATTGATTTACTTTTGATGGTAGCAGATCAAACAAAAGGTAGGTTGTTAGATTGGTCGAAGCGCTTTCACATTATTTATGGAGTTGCTCGGGGCCTTATGTATCTTCATCAAGATTCTAGATTGAGAATTATTCACAGAGATCTAAAAGCAAGTAATGTTCTACTTGATGATAAGTTGAACCCAAAGATATCAGATTTTGGCATGGCTAAGATATTTGGAGGAGAGCAGACTGAAGGGAATACAAATAGAGTAGTTGGAACATAGTGAGTGCCTTACCTAAAAACTATTAGACTTCATAATTTATATTCTAACTATACTCTAATTGATGTTCCACAGTGGTTACATGGCACCTGAATATGCAGCAGATGGGCTTTTTTCTGTAAAGTCTGATGTCTTCAGTTTTGGCATTTTGGTGATAGAAATTATATATGGCAAGAAAAATAAAGGGTTTTATCATGTAGATCAAACCCATAACCTTATTGGACATGTAAGTATATGATATATAAGTTTTCTTATTTATGTGTTTCAAACTAAAATGGGATGAAAAACTTGTGTTTCAGGCATGGATACTATGGAAAGAAGGCAGAGCTTTAGAATTGCTTGACAAAAACATAGAGGAATCTTGCATTGTATCAGAAGTAATGCGTTGCATTCATGTTGGTCTCTTGTGTGCACAACAATATCCAGAGGATAGGCCTACCATGTCATCAATAATTCTAATGTTAGAAAGCAAGATTGAACTAGCTGAGCCTAAACAGCCTGGTTACTTCCCGAGAAAAATTTCACTTGAAGCAAAATCTCTCTCAAGTCCAAATCAATCTAGTTCAACCAATGAAATAACCATGAGCTTAATTGAAGCCCGATGAAAATCATAGAGCATAGAGGAGATATTGTACTGTGTAGCACAATTTCACTTGTGCTCTACTCTTTATAGGGATTTAGTTGTAACTTATGAACTTGTTTCGAGAGGCAACATATAAGTTGAACAAGAGTATGCCTTTCCTCATAATAATCAATGCTTCATGGCATGATCGAATCTAGCTCTACAGGATAAAAATCAATCAAAGCTGTTCTTTCTTATCCTTAACATCAATGCTTTAAAAATAAGCTATTGGTGATTTTTTTAAGTTAATGGTTTTGGGTTGTAGTGGAAGTTAGTTGCTATTATCATAAGTACCATGGATTCATTATTACATAGAGTGGGGTTGAAGACGAACTAAATGCTTTGAATATGGACTTGTAGTTTCCCAAAAGTATTTTAAATTTGCCTTGTTTAAAATGCACGACATACTCCTCTAAAATGTGTTATTCCTTAAGTTTTAGAACAATGGTTTAGACTCAATAATTTAAACTTTTGGAAGAGTTATTTCTTAAAATAGTATCTGAACTTCAATGATCAAGAGTGCAATCAAGACAACAATGGCGATAGAGTTATTAATAATGATTAGAGTGGTGGAGTGTGGTGGCAAAAGTGACAATAGCTAAAGTGGTGATAGCGGTAAGTTGTGGCATTGACCACAATCATGGTGTATATGCAACTTGGCCTTTAATGATAAAATTTAAGGGTTACTTTACTTTTATAAATTAAAATCTATAAAACTTCACTTAAAATTTAAATCATTAATTTTATTGTATCTCAAAAGTAAAATAATAAAACTCCTCAAATTTAACAACCCGCACAAAAATTTTTGTGGACCATGTGTTAATCTCCTGGTTAAGATTTTCTCAAAATTTAGATGTATTCCATTAAAGTTTTAGTGAGTGTACCTTCATAATCAAATAGTGCTATGTGTAATAATGCAATTGGCTTGCAAAATATAGTGTGCAAATAAAAACTTTTTAAAATTTGTCCTCGTGTTTGTTCTTTTTATTTTTGAATAAATTACTCCAATTTTTCATTAAACTACACAGTTTTCATTTGTTTCGAAATGATATCATATTATTAAAAGCCACGAAATATGTGCCCTTAATCAAATCTTTTTTAGTGAAAATAACACGCATATTTCAAATAAAACAATATTGCAATTTGTACTTTCACTTAAAATTCTGCGCTATGTTAGATATGAAATTTTAATATCTTGGTTCCCTTATGATATGTTAGATAGATTTGAATGAATGCTTTCAATATTTGAGTATGTAAATTTTATTTATATAAAAAATTTTCTCCATGAGTAAGTTATTTTACAATTGTTAATATTGAAAATCATTCCCATTTTTTGTGTCCATAGTTGGAAATTTATGGATACGGAGAGTGTTGTGTAAATACTGGATATTATTTTAATATCATTAGTAGGGTTAATTGTTTGTGTGCATATAGAAGTAAAAATAAGCTGTATGTAAAAATTATTTGATGTATACTTCACATGTATCCCTTAATTTGTAACTGTGGCTAAGCTTTGGCTTAAGCTAATGTAATATTTGGGTTATGTTTAATCCGTAACTACTCTTGTTCTTGTTTGTAACCCCATGACATTTATGCTCGCTTGGTCCGAAATCAATTATCCAAAAGAATTCCTTCAATTTGCAGTCCCAATTGAAGCTAAGTTTTGCCTGTGCATCATCTCTAACATTGCAAAAGGAGTCAGACTTTTTCTCTTTAAGCTCTTCTTCCTTGTCTTCCAACTCTAATCATTGCATTTCTTTCACTATTTCCGAAATAGTGTCAACATATTTGAAGAGGGCCTTCAATACAATAACGCGTTTAGATGAGGGTTCAAATTGGAAGAAGGACGACAATTGCTCGCTAGTGTTCGAGTATTCATGCAAAGCTCAAGGAGCGTTTCTTTGATGTACATGCTAATTTGTGGTTGAACGTTACAAGAAACAAAAGGGTAGTGTAGAGTGAGCAAGTCAATCCTTCAATGCCGTTGCCCTGTGAGGAGGAAGGCTTTACCCAAATGAGAAGAGAACTTTACTAAAACGAAGCATTTAGAAGAGTAGGAAGGCAATGGAGCTTCGTTTTCTTCGTCATTGGCAAAGCTGGAAAGCTTGGAAGCTTGGTGCTAAGGCAAATATTTGGCACTAAATGTTGAAAACAGTTTGGAAGAAGATGAATGGCGCTTGAGGTAGGACGGACTAAGTACAAGAAATTTTGTAGTGTGGATGAACAGTAGCATACATAAGGTTTGCAAAAAGAAAATTCTGTAAGAGTAGCCGAAGATCCCAGAAAGAACCATAATTTAAAAATTTTTATGGTCTTGTGTGTGTACTTATTGTGTCTTATACTGATAAGAATAAACACTTTAATTCAACAATTACTAAATTGCAACAAAATTTTGTTCATATCATATCAGTTACTAATTTTAATTGGCCTAGTGCACAAACTGCCTCACATATCACGTGTATCTAATCCTTCCTGTCCATTTTTAAAAGAATGCATATACTGTGCAAAACTTATTTACGTATATATCAAAATGGCATTGCCTAACAAAGTGCAAACTAATCCTTCCTGTCCATATTTCAAGGCAACCGACAAAGTAAACTAGATTATGTTTTAAAATTGCACAACCTGATATAAGCATTTTTTTGATGTCACTTCGCATGCAAACTGCACTCAAAATCAAGATGCAAATTGTTGAGCAACTCGCTCAGAAATGCGAAACTTGAATCTTACCTCTCTGATTAAGTGGTCCATGGATGACGACTGTAATGATAGTTGAATTTCTTGGCCAGAAAATTTAAAAATATAAATACTACTTCAAATGATGACTTGAACTGATCATAGTGAAAATGCATCCAATCATTACCTACGCACGTTATCGATCAAAACCTCGCCATATGTCTTATCAGGGCTTCCATCGCATTAGCCAATACAAAGAGTGACAGCTTTGTTAACAAAGCATATGACAGCTAACGCACTCCTCAATTCACGATACACCTGTAAGCTTGCCTCAATCTTTGTATAAAAAGCGTTATCAACACTAAATGCTTGGGTCATTCATTAGGCCAGCTGCTCCTTTGATGCTTCCTTGTTGTCTTTAGCGATAAGCACTAAGGATCAAGAAGTCATGGATTCAATGAATTTGAAAATATTATTTGCAAGAAACAACATAACGCAGCATCAGTAGGCCAGAACAACCTCTACATAAAAGCTGAATCATCTACACACACATTAAGAGAAGTTAGAAAGGAACTATTTTGGGGGGGTAGAATCTCAACCCCTAACCGCAAAAGCCTAGTGCATATCCTAGCCCACAGAACTGATATATTTAGCATCGACAAATCAACGTGGTCCCTTAGCATCTTTCAAAAATCTTATACAGCTTCTCCAGTGAAGCTACCTGTAACAAATCAAATCAAATGAAATCAGTTCTGACTAACTTTCTTCTCAAGGCTTACATAGTATGATTCCTCTCCACATTTTACTTGGATCAGCAATTAAATTGATTAGCTCTTAGATTGTACAATATAATAAAACTGATGAAAAGGTGCAACTCATATACAACAATAGGGCTACATCTACAAAGGATACGACAACTTGAAAGTAACACAATGAGGTTTATGTCAGTCTTTGATATGAGAATTTTTGAAAGAAACCTAGAAACATACTGACTCAAATTTGGTAGTGTTTCAGAATACAAGAAATGATAGAAATTGAAGCTTCCACTGGCTATAAAATATATATCAGAAATTTAACTTTCATCACAAATATATTACCTGAACAAATGTTCCGTTAGTGGCCATGGAAACAGGTGGTTTGAAAAAGAGTCTCATGGATGGAAACAGCACATGCTGTATTGACCAATCACGCTGAGCCCATGCAGTCTCTGCCTCAGAAAGCAGTTCAGGCTCAACTTCATTCTCCACTTTTGCATCACTCCCTACACATGAAACTAACTGAGATTGGAAATTTGAATGAAATGCACCAAAAACTTTTTACCAAGAACCAGTTATCCCAAAAGTTTAAACTGTTAGTTATAAGCCCATGAATGATTTTTATTTTATATCTTTAACATGTCCTATTACACGAAACTCTCTTTTTCGACTTCCAAGTGTAAATTAGGTGGACGTGAGAATTAAATTCTTAACATCTTGATCATAGAAGATCTGATACTATGTCAAACAACCAATTATCTAAAAGCTTGAACTGTTGAGTGTAGATACAACAATGATTTGTATTTTATATCTCTAACATTTTTCATTTAAACCGTTAAAAAAATAAATCATAAGTCTATCATGAAGTCTCTAAAATCTGTATCTTCCCTCCTTGATGACATTGCTTCCTGAGAGCAGTTTCCATATATATTCCCATATAAGTGCCAGCTTTAAGGTATTATCTAGTTAGTAGTGTGTTATGTGGTGCTTGAGGTGTGAGGGTATTTATGTTAATGTGTTAGTTTAGTTCCTATATAAATAAAGGGTTAGAGGTTATGGTATTGCAAGAACTAAAAAAATTATAGGTTTGTTTGATTTCTGTTTTTGAGAACAATCTTTTGTTTTCAACAACAAAAACAAGAAAAGACCTAATTTGTGGCTGCATTTTACAAAAAGGCTCCAATCACTAGTTTCACAAATCCAAAACTTGTATATTTCAAACCAAATCTAAAGAGCAACTCCTCAACTGAGGTTCCTCACATGGTCCCTTTGGGCATATTTTAAGTTCTATTTATTTCAGAAGTGAAATGGATGACAATGTGCATATTAACCAAAAGTATGTTGTTATTTGATAAGCGATGTGAATGTGTGACCCATACCAGTACCATCGTCGGAATTTTCTTCTGCACAACTCTTGAACAATTTTCTCTTCTTGTAAAAATGCAAGCCCACACCAGATGGGTTGGGCAACATGGGCGGATGCATAGCATAAAAATTTCCAAGAGCAGCTGAAATTACTCGAAAGCAATTCTTTTCATCTTCCCAGTCAACCTAGGAGCATCAACAAGAATTAGATGCATATTAAAATTTTTCAAATGTAAGAAAAAAAAACTGTGATCAACAACTACCATCAAGCGGTCTTAATTGTCTAACAGCTGAAAAGCAAGCATGTGAATTTTCAATTGAATATAAAAGTCCACACAAAGCAATAAGAAAATATAGGTGGATCTATCTAACAAATAACTAATCAGAATGAATTGAAGTGCAGCAGTGCATGGATATGATGTCTGTGTAACTCCTAATATCAGCATATAAACAGAATTAGGCCTTACAGTGACAGCTGGCAATATCATCAACGTGCTTAATATATAGAGAAAAGGAAGTCACAGAATTTTCAAGACGAGGTGAAGGAAGCTAGGAAAAAGGAAAAAATTGCACTAACATCATTGCCCAAAGAAAGTACAAACTCAGGGAAGCGATCCATATCAGGAGTATACTGGTCAAGTATCATTGGAAGTCTAGATAAATTTCCACTCTCATCAATATGAATGCAAAAATACTCCTCCAGCATTTCAGCCTTTTGTTTCAGCAGCTCTGAGTTCATCTGCAGAAATAGCAAAAGAAAATGCCCATCAAGAGTATGAAAAAAGAAGATATGATAAAGGAAACAATTGAACAAAAATATCCATATACAGAACATTACACTATTCTCTCAATCATTTATCATTTCAACAGCATTGCCCAAAATCAAGGACCAAAAGCAGAATACAACAGTGATAGACACTGAAGACATTTCACGGTGTAAGAAAAGCAGAGTAGAAACCTAGTAACTCCTCTGTCCTCACCACCAAAGCAAGTAAGTAAAGCACCATCGCAAAGGTTACACAAACTAGCATGATAATGGACACAATACTACAGGATCAACAACGCAACATGAGGACATCAAATTTTGTAGGAAGAAGTAATCTATTACTGTAGAAGTGCTTAACTTATCAAAACGGATAGGAAGGGTAGGAAAAGCAAGAGGACAGGAGGAGCATACCTATAATAACTACGAAATGGATTCTGATTTCTGATTGCTTAGGTACAACCTTTACAACAACAATAAAAAATAGAGTCTTATCCCATTAGTTAGGTTGGCTACATAGATCAAACAGCAAAATTGAGCTCATTCCAAAACCAAGTTTTTAGAAATATTATTTAATCAAAAATCCTTTTCAATAACCTTCCCAAGTATCCTTTTTAGGTCTTTCTCTACCTCTCTTTATTGGACTAAAAACCATTTGATTGACTTTCTTACCGGAGCTTCTAACAGTCTTCTTTACATATGCCCAAACCACTATAATCAAGTTTCTATCATTTTCTCCTCAATAGGTGCAACACCAACACTTTCCCAAATACAATCCCAATCTTGTCATCTCTTGTATGTTCATTTATCTGTCTCAACATTCTCATTTCTGCCACTCCTATTTTTTAGTCTTGTTGAGTTTTCAAAGCTGAACATTTGCTACCATAAAGCATAACTGGTTTAATAACAGTTCGATAAAACTTTCCTTTCAATTTGTTAGATATTTTCCTATCACAAATGACTCCCAAAAGTTTCTCCATTTTAACCACCAAGCTTGAACCCTGTGTATGACATCCTCATTAATCTCTCCATTACTTTGTATTATTGATCCAAGATATCGAAACTTTGACTTTTGTGGTATAATATGCTCTCAAATTTTTACCTCCAAACCATTACTTGCTTGCCATTTACTGAATTTACACTCCATATACTTTGTCTTGCTCCTACTTAAACAAAAAGTCGAAAACCCTTTAATTTCAAGTCTTCTCCACACCTCCAATTTACTATTAACAATCTCTATTAACTCCTCTACTAACACAATATCATCTACAAAAAGCATATATTTCAGAGCTGCATTTGAATGTGTCCAATAAGTACATCCATCATTAAAGTGAAAAGGTAAGGATTTAAGGATTACCTTTGATGCAAACTGATCTTTAAGGGAAAGTATTCTGTCACCCCTCCTTGAGTCCTCACACTTGTTACCCCATCATACATATTCTTTATAACTTGAATATAAGCGATACAAACAACTTTTTTTTTCCAATGTCTCTCATAGAACTTCCCTTGGTAGTTGGCACTCTATCATAAGTTTTTTACAAGTCAATGAAAACCATGCACAAGTCTCTCTTTTCTTTAGTACCTTTCCATCAAATTGCATAAAAGATATATAACCTCTGTGGTTGATCTTCCTAGTATAAAACTAAATTGGTTTTCTAATATATGAGTTTCCTTTCTTAATCTGTGCTCAATCACTTTTTTCCAAAGTTTTGTAGCATGACTCATGAGTTTAATCTCTTAGTAACTTCCACAATTTTGAATATCTCCCTTATTCTTATAAATAAGTATCAAAGTACTTCTCCTCCATTCATTTAACATCCTCTTGGATTTCAGTATCTCATTAAATAGCTTGGTAAGCCAAAAAATACCTTTCTTTCCCAAACACTTCCAAACCTCAATAAGTATTTATCAAGACCCATAGCCTTACCATTGTCCATCTTCTTAAGTGTTTCCTTTACTTCAACTTCCCAAAATTTACGATAAAAAGTAAAGTTTTGATCCTCTTCTCAAATAGTTAAACCTTCTATGTCTGTACTTGTTGTCTGTCCCTAATTGAAAAACTCGTGAAAATAATTCCTCCATCTTTCTTTGATATTTGCCTCTATTATCAAGACTTTTCTCTTTTCATCCTTAACACATTTCGCTTTATCCAAATATCTTATTTTTCCTTTCCCTTACAACCTTTCAATCATAAAAAATGAAAAAGAGAAATAAAAAAAGAAGATCGAATTTCAACTTCTTAGAAAACCTTTTCGAGCACAACAAAATTCAAACACATGCTCTTCCCAAAAATAGAATGGCCTTTAGGCATTTACTTGTAAAAGCCCATGGAAAAATCCCAAACTTAAGTTCAATTAGAAGCAAGGATCAAGGTGTACAGTAGGCTGACTTTAGACATTAAACCTTAATAGAATAAATAAGTGATAGCATGAATACTGTATGCTTAAATATTACTCAATGAAGCTAAGCAGTTAATCAAAGAAAAAGAAGTAAATGAAAATGATAAGACCATGAACATCAAAAGCTCCAATCAATTATTTCCATTTTTATTTTAATAAAAGAAGAATCCACTAATTGTGTCAAAACACTAGTCTTTTAATATTAAACACTCTATACCTTAAGTTCAACAAGTTGTATGGAAGAACTATAAGATTTATCATTTACACTGAAGACCATACTTTGATTCTCCATATCTATTTCCCATTTCATTCATCTGGCCATAGCTATGTGATACCTGTCCTGTTTTCCTAAAAATGACGTCAAAAGGCTTAAACCATAACCTAAGATGTAAAATAGGTGCCTCATTTATATCTCTCACCACATAAATCTGAATAGTCTTGTTTTTTGTTCTCATAATTGGCTCATACAACAGAGTTCATAGTCCTACTTAGTTGAAATTCCTAAATTCTAAAATTGCTTCCATATTTTAATTTCAAATTGACTTCAAGATTGTTTCATCAACTAGGAACTTATCATATTTTAAGGGTGTGGGGAATGTAGCAAGGAATTAAATCTAAGATAAAGCATGTAAATTCACCCATTACTGAAACAGACATGAGACAACAGGCCACATTTTTTAGAGAAGACCAAACTGCTAATGTTGCAAACTCATATACAAGGTGTCTCACTTACTTAATCACACTTATAACTGAAGGCTCAATATGATCGTGATCACCATTCTCTTCATGGAACAGGGATGGTTTATAGGAGAAGAATTTTGATAGAAATGTAGTAGTATTATTGATATAGTCACCAGGCAAACAAAGGAGCTTATCAGAATGGTCACTCTTCTGTTACACCAGAAAAAATGGAAATCTACAAGATAAACCCCTGGTAATTCAAGGAACCAAAGAAACCTTCCTCACCACTACTCAGTTCTTTCCTACCTCTCCCCTCTCAGCAAAAACAATTATACCCATGTTAACAGAATGCTAACAAGCAGCCTACGCTCCACTCTCTCTTATTCCCAAGTTCCCCACTTGTCCTGCCTCCCAATTGTGAAATCAACACAGAATCATCCTTGCTTGGCTGTCCTGGTTCTCTGTGGACAGGCCCACGGTTCCTAACATAAACCTTCCTGCAAGGGGGTCTAACAAATTTTAAGCCTCAATAGGTTACTGTTGGGGTTAGGATAACCTGGATAAAGGGTAGTAAACTGGCATACTGAGGGTTTTTTGTATGTTTGTGAAGCCTAGTACGGTTTGCCAGCAATAAAGTAAGTATTAAGGGTTAGATAACTGCCTGTTTGGAGGTCTGAACAGTGCCTCAGATATTGGAAATTAGGGTTGATGGGCTCTAAGCTTTTGATGTTCTTTGAAATTAAGCTTCTTGCTAGAAATAGCTTCAAGAACAGTTTTTCATAAACTATAGTACCATCAGAAAGCTGCAATATGCTCATTGTATTAGATTACAAAAGTATTATACACCATTCATAATGTGAAAGAAAAGGGAAATTACTTCGGCAATCTTGTCTTTTAAGTCATCATTATCATTGCATTCTGAATCTAAATCCTCTTCCTTCAGTGCCAGCACAATCAAGTCTTTCAAAGGGGCTGGATCACTTAGTTGTATTGCATTGAAATGGGCAAACCGGCTCAGAACTTGTTGATACATAAGTTCTTTGCTGCAAGTGCATTAAAGAGAGAGTGGGTATCAAAGAAAATGTAGAACTAGTTACAAATATATATAGCAATTTTTTTCACAAGCCTGAAAAGGAACATTATCAAGTTATCGATTCTATGATGAAACCTAGACGTACCAATAAATAAATATATGAGTTTCGGAGGAAGTTTTTGAGACTAACCTCTCACAACTGCTATTTATAATTGTTACAGAATCTGTATAATTGTATAGTTGACTTACCTAAATTAACTAACGTGATTATAGGGGTTGATTTGTAAGGATTAGTGATCCTGATTTATAGGGATTATAGGAGCTGTGTTGTGAGGGTATTATTGTAACTTTAGCTTTGGGGGGCAGTATTGTAATTTTGTGAAGTCTTTTTTTTTTTCAGCAGCTGAGTGTATATTGTTTTGAAAGGTTTACGGAAATATTATTACGTTTTTCTTCCTCTGAATTTCGAAACTCCTTTCTTCCTCTCTTCTCCGTCAACGGTTCCATTCTTTCGGCCTTTTCTCCGTCACCGGGCACCCATTTTCAACTTGGTATCAGACCCTGGTTACTCCAGCCCTAGTCACCAGCGACAGATACTCCGTCAGACAGCGCCGGCGCGACTGAAGCCGGCTGCGTGAGTGACAATGCCGGCGATGCAGCAGTGAAATAGCCTCCCAAGGAGAGCAGAAAACGCTGGAACCCACTTCCCTAATGTCCTCGCGCTGATTTGCGCACCCAAAGGCCAGGTTCGTGCCCTAACTGGTATGCTTGCTCTCGGTAGGAGTTTGGTTTCGGGCTTTGGTGAGATTGTGGCCCTTACTTGAACCGAGAAGTTACTCCTTAGGCCTGTGAGTTGCGACCGGAAGTGGGGTTGACGAAGGGGGTGTGGGTTAGGCGGTGTGGGTTCATGTGGAGTGCTCGTTAGGCTGTGTGGTTGGCGTCTGGCGTCTTGTGCTGTGTAGCTGGCGTCTTGTGTATTGTTTTTTGTCTGAGAGCACCATAGGTGAAGGAGAAACGTAGTGGGTCAGTATTGTGCTGGTGAAGGTTGTTAAGGGCTTGGTTTGATCACTTGGCTGAGGTCTGTATTGTATCCAATGTCAGAAGTAGTTAGTGATACTGGAAGTGGAATGAATCAGACTCAAGTCAGTAGGGTAGGAACCCTGGGTGATAACCCCACTTTACAAATGTGTCCAAAAAAACTAGATGGCTCTAATTTTCTGGTTTGGTCAAGATCATGCATGCTTGCCTTGAAGGCCAGGGGCTTATTTGGTTATGTAAATGGTAAAAAGAAGAAACCAGCAGAAACTGATCCAACCTTTGACCAATGGGAATCAGACAATAGTCTAGTTATGTCTTGGCTTCTAAATTCAATGGAGTATGAGATAGGTAAATCCTATATATTTCTTGATTCAGCTGCTAAGGTTTGGAGTGCTGTCTCTGAAGCTTACTCTAAGGTGGGCCATAATGCCCTTGTGTATGAGTTGAGGAAGAAAGTTCATGAGACTAAACAAGGGGAAAAATCTGTGTCACAATACTACAATGAATTGAACAATCTTTGGCAGGAACTTGACTATTACCAAGACTTTCAAGCTGAATGCATTGTAGATGCAACAAGATTCCAACAGTTGAAAGACAAAGAACGGGTCTTTGATTTCCTAGCTAGATTAAATGTAGAATATGATCAAATGAGAGTCCAAGTGCTTGGGAAGGAGCCATTCCCAACTCTAAAGCAATCCTATGCCTACATTCAGCAAGAAGAGAGTAGATGGCGCTCTATGTTGCTGACTATTCCTTGTGATCGATCTGCTCTAGTGGCAAATCCACCACAAAAGTCAGTTAATTCAGTTGACAAGGACACACTAAAGTGTGACTATTGTGGGAAGACAAGGCACACTAGAGATCAATGTTGGAAGTTACATGGAAAACCTACTAAAGGTCGTGGTGGTAAGAAGATAGGTCCAACTAGACCTCAAGCTCATCTGTCTGAGGCATCTTCTATAGAGCCTAACCACTCAAGTGAAAATCTTACGGTAGAGGAAGTCCAAACTCTAAAAAGGTTGATGGCTAAACTTGATACTCCACAAGCTTCAAAGGTGGACACTCCTCCTTCTAGCTCTAACTTTGCTCACACAGGTAAACTAAGTTTGGCACTTAATGCTTCCACCAGTCCTAAGACAAATCATTGGATTATTGATTCAGGGGCATTTGACCATATGACGGGAACCTTAAGTTCTTTCTCTTCATACACATCACGTTCTGGGCAAAATACCGTTCGGGTAGCTGATGGTGCCTTTTCACAAATTATGGGGAAGGGTTCCATAATGTGCACCAAGTCATTAAAGTTATCCTCAGTCTTGCATGTTCCAAAATTTTCAAATAACCTTCTCTCAGTTAGTGCTATCACAAAAGGTTTAAATTGTAAAATCACTTTCTTTCCTTCTTATTGTGTTTTTCAGGAACTGGAGACGGAGAAAGTGATTGGCTATGGTAGGGTGAAGAACGGGCTATATTTTTTGGAGGACAGCTGTGAACCTTCATGTAGCTTGGCCTCTCAGAAGGACTTAAAGGAATCAGTCATATCACAATTACATAGATGGCATAGACGACTAGGCCACCCTTCTTTTGTAGTTTTGAAGAAACTGTTTCCAAACTTACATTGTAAATGTGATGAAAAAGATTTTTTTTGTGATATTTGTGAATTGGCCAAGCATACTAGAAACTCGTATCCAGCTGTTGATAATAAAAGTTCAGCTCCTTTTGTGATAATTCAGATGTTTGGGGTCCTAGTCGCATTACATCTTTATCTGGCTATAGATGGTTTGTCACTTTTATTGATTGTTTCAGTCGCACTACTTGGGTTTATATGATGCATTCCAAAGGGGAAGTTTTTTCATGCTTCAAGAAATTTCATGCAATGGTATCTACCCAATTTGATGTGAAAATAAAATTTCTTAGAAGTGACAATGGACTAGAGTATATGAGCACTGAATTTCAACAATATCTAGAGACTAATGGAATCATTCATCAAACAAGTTGTGTGAATACCCCAGCCCAAAATGGTGTAGCTGAACGTAAAAATAGACACATGTTAGAAGTAGCTCGAGCCCTAATGTTTACCATGAGAGTTCCAAAAATGTTCTGAGCCGATGCTGTGTTATCTACTACTTATCTTATCAATAGAATGCCATTAAGAACTCTTGACTTTAAGTCTCCATTAGAAGTCCTTAAGGGTTCTTCCTCATACTTGGTTCCACCCAAAATTTTTGGGTGTGTGTATGCTTTGTTCATGATCATAGAGTAACCATGGGAAAATTAGATCCTAGAGCACTCAGATGTGTTTTTATTGGATATTCTCCCACTCAAAAGGGTTACAAGTGCTATCACCCACCTACACGAAGAGTACTGGTGAGCATGGATGTTACCTTCCAAGAAGATGAAGCTTACTTCTCTTCAGACTCATTACCAATTCAGGGGGACACAGGCAATACTCAAGAGGGTAATGAAGAGCCTTTTGTGGTACCATATGATCTCATTCCCTATCAAGTTCAGGGGGAGGAGAGTGACACTCAAGAAAAATCGCATTCTGAGGAACAAGAAATGGAGATGAGTGGCCTTGAGAAGCAAAAGGAGACAGGAATCTTGACTTATTCTCGAAGGAAGAAAAAGCAAGTGGATGTCCTCCAACAAACTCTACCTAGCCAAGAACTCACTCCGGATCCAGTTCCGTCACAACTTGGCTCATCACCTACTTGTAAGTTTACTCCCCATTTGTCCATTCAAGCTACTGATAATGATGATCTTCTAATTGCTGTTAGGAAAGGAATCAGGAAATGTACTCAGCATCCTATTTCTAACTTTGTCTCATATGATTCATTATCTTCTTCCTATAGATCATTTATTTCGTCTATAGCATCTGTGAATGCCCCTCAGGATTGGAAAGAAGCTCTTGATGACCCAAAGTGGAAAGAAGCTATGATGAAGGAGATGACAGCCCTGAGGAAAATGACACTTGGGAGCTTACCCAACTTCCAACAGGAAAGAAAGCTGTGGGTTGCAAATGGGTTTTCTCTGTCAAATACAGGGCCGATGGATCAATTGAGAGATATAAAGCTAGACTAGTAGCTAAGGGATTCACGCAGACTTATGGGATAGACTATCAAGAAACCTTTGCTCCCGTTGCAAAGATGAACTCTATTCGAGTGATTCTCTCTTGTGCAGCTAACTTTGGATGGGAATTACAACAACTAGATGTGAAAAATGCCTTTCTCCATGGAGACCTAGAGAAGGAGGTGTACATGGATATTCCTCCAGGTTTTGATAGTAGCAAGACTGCAGGAAAGGTGTGCAAGTTGAAGAAGGCCTTATATGGTCTAAAACAATCACCTCGAGCATGGTTTGGGAGACTTAGTAAGGCGATTGTGAATCTCGGGTATAATCAAAGCAATGCAGATCACACTTTATTTGTTAAGAAATGTGATGGGAGGCTCACCGCTATCATTGTATATGTGGATGACATTATTTTAACTGGGAATGATATGACAGAGATTAATCAGCTCAAGACATGCCTGGCCAAGGAATTTAAAATTAAAGACTTGGAAAACTTGCGTTATTTTCTTGGGATTGAAGTTGCCAAGTCGAGTAAGGGTATTTTCATCTGTCAAAGAAAATATACATTAGACCTTCTCCAAGAAACAGGAATGTTAGGGTGTAAACCAGCTGATTCTCCCATTATAGAAAATCATCACTTGAAAGGTGGAGATGGGGAAGCCGTGGACCTTGGCAAATACCAAAGGCTGGTTGGCAGATTAATCTATCTCTCCCATACTAGACCAGATATAGCCTATGCTGTAAGCCTTGTTAGTAAATTTATGCATGACCCTCGCACCACTCATCTAGATGCAGTATTTCGTATTTTGAGGTACCTAAAATCTGCCCCTGGAAAAGGGCTTCTATTCTCGAAACATGGACATTCCAAAATAGAGGCCTATGCAGATGCTGATTGGGCAGGATCAGTTGATGACAGGAGGTCAACATCAGGCTATTGCACCTTCGTTGGAGGAAACCTTGTCACATGGAGAAGCAAGAAACAATCAGTTGTTGCTAGATCCAGTGCCGAAGCTGAATATAGAGCCATGGCCTTGGGAGTCTGTGAGACACTGTGGCTCAGGAGATTGGTCCAAGAGCTAGGAGTTTGTGATGAAGGGTCCCTCAACCTCTATTGTGATAATAAAGCAGCCATCAATATTGCTCACAATCCTGTGCAACATGATAGGACAAAACACATAGAGATTGACAGACACTTCATTAAGGAGAAATTGTCTGAAGGAACCTTAGATCTCCTATTTGTGAAGTCAGAAGATCAACTTGCTGACATCTTCACCAAGGGTCTTCCTAGCAGGAAATTTCACTCAATCACTTGCAAGATGGGCATGAGGGACATTCATGCTCCATCTTGAGGGGAAGTGTTGTGAGGGTATTATTGTAACTTTAGCTTTGGGGGGCAGTATTGTAATTTTGTGAAGTCTTTTTTTTTCAGCAGCTGAGTGTATATTGTTTTGAAAGGTTTACGGAAATATTATTACGTTTTTCTTCCTCTGAATTTCGAAACTCCTTTCTTCCTCTCTTCTCCGTCAACGGTTCCATTCTTTCGGCCTTTTCTCCGTCACCAGGCACCCATTTTCAACTAGCTGATTTGCAGGAATTTTTCTGATTTATTTCCCTAATTAAACTTCTTGTAAGTGTATATAACCTAGTCTGATTGAATGGAAATATATACTATTTTCTTCTATCCTTCTTCATGGTATCAGAGCACTCACTGTGAAGTTCGCAAGCTTCTGTTGCTCCTGTGACACAAGCGGATTCAACTTTCGGCCCTTGTCGAGCATTAGGCTCACTCTTAGGTTTACTCACTATCTCCGGTGACAACCACGAATCTTCTGACATGAAGAATCGTAGATAGCAACTTCTGCAGACGATTACAAGCTCGGTTTCAGGCTTTCTTGCTTGGGTGATGAAATTCAGCGACTGTGTGTGCAGCTTGAGGGCGAAATTTGGTCTGGTAATGGCCGTGTGAGATTCGAAGGCTGAAGATTGGAGCAACGTCAGCGTTGGGGAGTGTTGGCAGGCTGTCTTTTTGGGTGTGGAAGGCAGTGTCGGCAGGTTGTATTTTTGGGTGTGGAACTCCGAAAGGAGACTCTTCCAGAAATGTTTCACGGCCAGGGTAGGTCCATAGTCTAACTTTGGGCTGCTATTTTCCACGGGCTGACTTTGGGTGCTGCACTTTTCGGACTGCGATTTTGGGCTGCGATTTTTGGGCCACAGGCTGACTATGGGTGCTGCAATTTTTGGACTGCCATTTTGGGCTGCGTTTTGGGCTGACGTTGGTCTGCGATTTTTGGGCTGCCATTTTTGGGCTGTGTTTTTTGCTTCAACAGTCCGGGTATTATTTACTGTTTGCTTCTGGTAATTATTGCATTGCGTGAAGTACTCAGAATATTACATTTTTTAATATGGGTGATATTAAAGCTGAATTGGTTCCTACTATGTCTAAAAGTACTGAGCATAAATTAAATGGTAATAATTATTTGGAGTGGAGTAGAACTGTTAGAATTTATCTACGGAGTGTTGAAAAAGATGATCATTTGTTTCAAGATCCTCCAAATGATTATGCTAGACAAACTTGGCTTAGAGATGATGCTAAACTTTTCTTGCAAATTATAAATTCTATTGAAACTGAAGTTGTTGGTCTGGTTAACCATTGTGAATTCGTTAAGGAGTTGATGGAATATTTGGAATTCTTATATTCTGGTAAAGGAAATGTGTCTAGAATTTATGACGTATGCAAGGCTTTCTATCATGCTGAAAAAGAAACTAAGTCACTCACAGCATACTTTATGGAATTCAAAAAGACTTATGAAGAATTGAATATGCTCTTGCCATTTAGTACTGATATCAAGGTGTAGCAAACTCAGAGGGAACAAATGGCAATAATGAGTTTCTTGGCTGGTCTTCCATCTGAATTCGACACTGCCAAATCCCATATTCTTTCTAGTTCTGAGGTCACTTCTCTCCAAGAGGTCTTTAGTCGAGTACTGTGCACAGAAAATACTCTATCTAATCAACAATCCAGTGCCTTTGCTGTTAAAGGAGGAGGTAGAAATGATGCTGAAAAAAAGAATAATAATAGAAGGGGAACCAGTGATATAACTTGTTATTACTGCAAGGAATTGGGTCACACAAAGCAGTACTGTAAGAAATTACAGAATCGCAATCAAAGGACTTCAACAGCTACCGTAGCTACTGTTGCTTCTAGCTCATCTTCCGAAAAGACTGTCACTATCTCAGCTGATGAGTATGCTAAATTCTCCCAGTATCAGGAATCAATGAAAGAATCCCCATCAGTTACTGAGTCAGGTAAAAAATGCCTTATTTCCTCCTCAACCAAATGGGTCATTGATTCTGGTGCCACGGATCATATGACAGGTAATGATACACTTTTTTCTAGCTTTTGGTCTCACAAAGCACCATCTCATGTCACTATAGCCGATGGCTCGAACTATAATATTGAGGGGTCTGGAACTGTTAAACCCACTTCATCTATTACCTTATCCTCTGTACTAAGTTTACCCAATCTTGCCTTCAATTTAATTTCTGTGAGCAAACTTACAAAAGACTTAAAGTGCTATATCTCATTTTTCCCTGACCATTGTCTTTTTCAGGATCTTATGACGAAGCAGATTATTGGTAAGGGACATGTATCAAATGGTCTCTATGTTCTTGATGCATGAGTGCCTAAGTCCGTTGCATGCTCTAGTGTCGTCTCTCCATTTGAAGCACACTGTAGATTGGGACATCCTTCTCTGCCTGTTTTGAAGAAGTTGTGCCCCCAGTTTCATGATGTAACTTCAGTGGAGTGTGAATCTTGTCATTTTGCCAAACATCATCGTAGTACATTGAGTCCTAGAATAAATAAATGGGCTGAATTTGCCTTTGAATTAGTTCATTCAGATGTTTGGGGTCCATGTCCAGTCTTGTCCAAAATTGATTGAAATATTTTGTTACTTTTGTAGATGATTTTTCTAGAATGACTTCGATTTATTTTATGAAGAATCGTTCAAAGGTGTTTTCTCATTTCTCTGCTTTCTGTGCTGAAATTAAGACACAGTTCAATGTTTCTATACATGTATTAAGAAGTAAAATGCTAAAGAATATATGTCAGAAACATTTCAGAATTTCATGACTCAACAAGGGATTCTTCATCAATCTTCTTGTGTTGACACACCAGCACAAAATGGGGTGGCAGAGAGGAAGAACAGGCACCTTTTAGAGACTGCTCGTGCTTTGCTATTCCAGATGAAAGTTCCGAAGCAATTCTGGGCGAATGCTATTTCTACAGCCAGCTTTCTGATTAATCGTATGCCTTCTACTGTTCTGGGTGGACATATTCCTTACAATGTTCTGTTTCCTAACAAAACATTGTTTCCAGTTGAACCACGGGTATTTGGAAGCACATGCTATGTTCGTGATGTACGACCACACATTACTAAATTGGATCCTAAAGCATTAAAGTGTGTATTCCTTGGATACTCTCATCTGCAAAAAGGTTATCGATGCTATTCTCCAGAACTTAACAAATACTTGATCTCAACTGATGTGGCCTTTTCTGAGACAACACCATTCTTCTCCACACTAGCAATGCCTCCAAGCCAGGGGGAGGAAGAAGAATGGCTAGTTTACACAATTACATCACCAAATAAGCAATCAGAGGAGGCACCTCCAGCTGAGCAGTCAACTGCTGAAGTGTTTTCTAATGCTGAACCTCTAGCTCCAGCAAGACCACCAATTGTACAAGTCTATTCCAGGAGGCAAAAGGCCAATGATACATGTCCTGCACCAGCTCCTTCGTCATCTGATCCTTCACCAAATGATCTTGATAGACCTATTGGTCTTCGTAAAGGTACACGTCAATGCACCCTTCCTCGCCTTAACTATTCCATTGCTAATTTTGTTTCCTATGACCACTTATCTCCTTCATCTAGATCTTTGATTACCTCTCTAGACTCTGTTTCAATTCCTAAGACAGTGACAGAGGCCTTATCTCATCCTGGTTGGTACGATGCTATGATTGAGGAAATCAAAGCTCTTGATGACAATCATACATGGGATGCGGTGGATTTACCCAAAGGCAAAAAGGTTGCGGGATGCAAATGGATCTTTGCAGTCAAATATAATGCAGATGGCTCAGTATCTCGACTTAAAGCCAGATTGGTGGCTAAAGGCTATGCACAAACTTATGGAGTAAATTACTTTCATACTTTCTCCCCGGTTGCCAAGCTCACATCTGTTCGCTTATTAATTTCTATGGCTACCTCTCAGAATTGGCCTCTACACCAGTTGGATATCAAGAATGCATTTTTGCATGGAGATCTCCAAGAAGAAGTGTATATGGAGCAACCACTTGGTTTTGTTGCTTAGGGGGAGTATGGGAAGGTCTGTCTTCTAAAAAAATCTTTGTATGGTTTGAAGCAAAGTCCCCGTGCTTGGTTTGGCAAGTTCAGTGAGGTAGTTCAAGAGTTTGGACTAAAAAAGTGCAAATGTGATCATTCAGTTTTTTATAGGCAATCAGCAACTGGCATTATTCTCCTTGTAGTGTATGTAGATGACATTGTCATTACAGGCAGTGATGATGCAGGGATTTCTTCTTTCAAGTCTTTCTTGCATTCCAGATTTCATACGAAAGACTTAGGCCAGTTGAAATACTTCTAGGGAGTGGAAGTAACAAGAAGCAAGAAGGGTATTTTTCTATCTCAAAGAAAATATATACTTGATCTGCTTGCAGAAACTGGAAAATTGGCAGCTAAACCTTGTAGTACTCCAATGATTCCCAATTTACAGCTGACAAAAGATGATGGTGATCCTTTTGATGATCCAGAAAGATATAGGAGGCTAGTGGGAAAATTAAATTATCTCACTGTGATGACTCGACCAGTCATTGCTTTTGCAGTAAGCATTGTTAGTCAGTTCATGTCTGCACCTACAGTTAAGCATTGGGAAGCTTTGGAGCAAATCTTATGTTACTTGAAAGGAGCACCTGGACTGGGTATATTGTATAGCAATCATGGGCATACTAGTATTGAGTGTTTTGCAGATGCAGATTGGGCTGGATCCAAGACTGATAGAAAATCCACTACTGACTACTGTGTCTTTGTAGGAGGGAACTTAGTATCATGGAAAAGTAAGAAACAAAATGTTGTATCTCGATCGAGTGCAGAATCTGAGTATAGAGCAATGGCACAGTCTACGTGTGAAATCATATGGATTCATCACCTTTTGACTGAAGTTGGGATGAAGCACTCGATGCCAGCAAAACTGTGGTGTGATAATCAAGCTGCTCTTCACATTGCCTCGAATCCAGTGTATCATGAGAGAACTAAACACATCGAGGTTGACTGTCACTTTGTTCGTGAAAAGATTCAAGAGAACTTGATCTCCACTGGATACGTGAAGACAGGAGAACAATTAGCTGATTTATTCACAAAAGCTTTAAATGGGACCCGAGTTGATTATCTTTATAACAAGTTGGGCATGATCAATATTTGTGCTCCAACTTGAGGGGGAGTGTTACAGAATCTGTATAATTGTATAGTTGACTTACCTAAATTAACTAACGTGATTATAGGGGCTGATTTGTAGGGATTAGTGATCCTGATTTATAGGGATTATAGGAGCTGATTTGCAGGAATTTTTCTGATTTATTTCCCTAATTAAACTTCTTGTAAGTGTATATAACCTAGTCTGATTGAATGGAAATATATACTATTTTCTTCTATCCTTCTTCAATAATAATTGTAGAATAACTACAGTTAGTAACTATTAGACCATCAATTATTACGGTCTACTCTAAGAAACATAAGAGAGTAGACAGAAATTAATGTCATAGGTGGCAGTTATGTGTCACAAGAGGCAGTTATTAACTTATTATGTATTAGTATGTCATAGGTGGCAGTTATTATGTGTAGCAGTTATGAGTAGTTATTGTGTAGGTTATATATCTAATTGGGCATTATTCTGAACAGGAGGATTTCAGAGAGAAGCGTGTAAGGGAGGAACTGGAACCCTAAACCAGTAGGCTGTCCCATTTGGGCAGATTATGTATTTTGCGTGCAATTCGGTACTGCTCTGTTTTTCAATTTGTGTAAGACTCTCTAATTTGTATTATCTTTCTAATTGAATAAGAAGTCCCTATGAATTACATTTTAATTATCAGCTAATCAGAAGCCTAATTATTAAGCAAGTACAAGCCTAGCAGTCAACTACACATGATACTTATTTTGCACATGTTAAATATTTTAAGTATTCAAACACTCCTCCACAAGCTGATGAGTGGATATCTTCCATTCTCAGCTTGCTTGCTAATTCTTGAAAGCATGCAGTAAAGAGTATTAAAGAATTAATTACATCAAAATACCAAGACAGTATTAATGAAGATTGTCTTCAATGGCAAGGAGCAAATCAAGAAGATAATCAAGAGGGAAATCAAGGGAGATTAATGGAGTCAAATATTTGATGACAATCAAGAGGAAAATCAAAAGAGATTAATAGACAAGAGTCAAATATTTAATGGCATCAAAAGACCAATATATTAGCACGTGTGCTTGTTTCTTCTCTCCTCTCAATGTCTTTTTTGAATCTCTATATTCATAGAAAAGTGGAATACAACACAATTTGTGAAGAGTATTTCTCACAAAATATTAATTGTCTTTATGGTATCAGAGCCAACAAAGGAAAAACACAAGATGGGTCCTTCCAAATACCCTTGCCATGCCTCTCTAAACATGGGAAACTTTGTTTCCATACGTCTAAACCAAAATAATTACTTTCTAGAATTCTTGCCCTGATTGAAAGTCAAGATATGTATGGATTCCTAGATGGAGAAATTGCCAAACCTTCATAGTTAATTCAGAGTGAAGGAAAAGATGTACCCAATCCTGATTATGCAGCATGGAAACTATCTGACTGTTTGCTCGGAGGCTGAATAACAGGAACTCTAAGTGAAGATGCACTCAATTATATTGTTGGGCTTGATGCATCTGCTAAAGTCTGGCAATCTTTAGCAGAAGCCTTTGCACAAAATTCTCAAGAAACAGAATTCCAATTGATGCAACAAATGTCACTTCTTCAAAAAGATAGTGATTCTGTGAATGATTATGTACAAAAGTTTAAATCAATTTGTGATAATCTTGCAGCTATAGTCAAGCCATTGCCTGACAAAAACAAGGTTTTTTGGCTCCTCCAAGGACATGGTTCAGAATATAAGAACTTTGTGACAACGATGCTTAAGCCACTAGTTCCATCATATTCTGACATTGTTCATCTTCTTCGAAGCCATGAAGCTCACAACAAGCTCAAAAATCAGGAAGCTCTTCAAATGGCCTTCTATGGACAACAAAGTAATGTGGTAAGAAGAAACAAGGTAATCATCTCAATAATTTGAATTCTAAAGGACGTGGTTTTGTTCAAGCCAACAGATCCAATGCAGAGAGAGAAGGTGGAAATCAACAAAGATCCTATAGTGGGCAAAATACAGGTAACAACCTAACTCAAAACAAGAATAAAGAGAAAGAAAGAGAGACTGTTTGCCAGATTTGTGGAAAAAGAAATAGATGAAATTGGAAGAAAGAAAATCAATCAGAGAAGGTGACCCGAAAAAGAAAGAAGAGAGGGAACCAATTTTCAGGGAGGAAAAAATTACTCCTCTACGTTCCCACTCTCTGATATATTAACATAATACCAAAGCAAAAATACAATAATGCCCTTATAGAAGGAAAACTCAGCCTAGGTAAAAATAACAGTAACAAAAAACTACACATAGAAATTTATCTCCACTCCTAACACTCCCCCTCAAGATGGGACATAGATATTTCTCATGCCTATCTTGCATACAATGGAGTGGAAAATTTTACTAGGTAAGGCCTTCGTGAAAACATCTGCAAGTTGGTCTTCAGACTTCACAAAAGGTATCTTCAACTGTCCATCAGTAATTTTTTCTTTGATAAAGTGTCTATCAATCTCAATGTGTTTTGTTCGATCATGTTGTACAGGATTATGAGCAATGTTAATTGCTGCCTTGTTATCACAATAGAGATTGAATGACACTTCATCATATAATCCTAACTCTTGAACAACTTCTTCAACCATAGGGCCTCACATATCCCTTGAGCCATAGCTCTATATTCAGCTTCAGCACTTGATCTAGAGACAACTACTTGTTTTTTGCATCTCCATGTAACAAGATTTCCTCCAAAGAATGAGCAATAGCCAGAGGTGGACCTTCTATCGTCTATGGATCCTGCCCAATCAGCATCAGTGAAAACTTCAATCTTAGAGTGCCCATGCTTCGAGAACAACAGCCCCTTCCCAGAAGTGGACTTTAGGTACCTCAAAATACGAAAGATAGCATCTAGGTGTGAAGATCGAGGATCATGCATGAACTGGCTAACAATATTGACAGCATATGCAATGTCAGGGCGAGTATGAGATAAATAAATAAGTTTACCCACCAGTCTTTGATATCTCCCAACATCTACAGTTTCTCCAACACCATTCCTAAGATGATGATTCTGAACAATAGGAGATTCAGCTGGCTTACACCCCAGCATGCCTGTTTCTTTGAGGAGGTCTAGGACATACTTCCTTTGACAAATGAAAATGTCATTGTTTGACCTAGCAACTTCAATCCCAAGGAAGTAACTCAGTTTTCCCAAATCCTTAATGTCAAATCTCTCAGCTAGACAAGTCTTGAGATTGTTGATTTCCTTTGTGTCATTCCCTGTCACCACAATATCATCAACGTAAACAATGAGAACTGTAATTTTGCTGTCACATCTCCTAAAAAATAGGGTGTGATCAGCATTACTTTGGCTATACCCAAGAGTTATGATCACGTTATGAAATCTATCAAACCATGCTCTGGGTGATTGTTTTAGCCCATACAATGCTTTCTTTAGTTTACAAACTTTTCCATCAGTTTTATGACACGAGAAACCTGGAGGGATATCCATAAACACTTCTTCCTCCAAGTCTCCATGCAAAAATGCATTTTTTACATCCAGTTGTTGCAACTCCCATCCAAAGTTCACTGCACATGAAAGGAGTATCCGAATGGAGTTCATCTTTGCTACTGGTGCAAAAGTTTCTTGATAGTCAATACCATATGTTTGGGTGAATCCCTTTGCTACCAATCTAGCCTTGTATCTCTCAACTGACCCGTCTGCTTTGTGTTTAATGGTGAAGACCCATTTACATCCCACAGTTTTCTTCTGTGGAGGAAGTGTGGTAAGTTCCCATGTATCATTTTTCTTAAGGGCCATCATTTCTTCCATCATAGCCTCCTTCCACTTAGGATCTTTAACTGCATCTCTCCAATCCTGTGGAACAATAGAGGAGGAAATCGCAGAAACAAAGGATCTATAGTTGGGAAATAAAGACTCATATGAAACAAAATTGGAGATAGGATAGCAAGAACATTTTCTTGTGCCTTTCCTGAGAGCAATAGGAAGATCAATATCATTTACAACAGGATCAAGGGGCTGAGAAGTGGACTTACCATCTGGTGAGGAGAAAGGGGATCGAACTGAATCCGGAGGTTGCGCTTGGTTTGGTAGAGTAGGCAGAATGGCATTATTCTTTGATTTCCATTTCCTCTGAGTGTAAGTCAACAATTCTGGTTCTTGTTTTTCACCCTCATCTAGTCTTGCAGACTCATTAGGTTGTTGATATGGGGGCAGCACTTCTGACTCCTCCTCAATAGAGTTCTCCCCCTCATTTTGATCCCTTTGCAATAATTCCTCCCCCTGACACATATTTGGAAGGTATTGGAGATAAGAAAACACCTCTTCATCATTATCCATTATTTTCTCCCCCTGAAGAGGTGGTTGCTTTGATGAAAAGTAAGCTTCCTCCTCTCGGAATGTTACATCCATACTAACAATTACTTTTCGTGTAGTGGGATGGTAACACTTATACCCTTTCTGGGTTGGAGAATAGCCTATGAAGACACATTTCAAGGCTCGAGGATCTAACTTCCCAATTGTAGGCCTATGGTCATGAACAAAGCAAACACAACCAAATACCTTTGGTGGGATTAGGTAGGATACACATCCTTGAAGAAGCTCTAATGGGGATTTAAAACCCAACGTCCTTAATGGCATCCGATTGATGAGATAGGCTGCTAACAAAACAGCATCTCCCCATAAATAGTGAGGCACCTGCATTGAAAAGAGTAAAGCTCTTGCCACTTCTAACAAATGTCTGTTTTTACGTTCTGCAACCCCATTTTGAGCAGGGGTATTCACACAACTAGTCTGATGTATAATCCATGATCATCTAAATACAGCTGAAATTCATTACGCATATATTCCAATCCATTGTCACTTCTGAGAAATTTAACTTTTGCATCAAACTGAGTACAAATCATTGCATGAAATCTTTTAAAACAAGAAAAAACTTCATCCTTAGAGTGCATCAAGTAAACCCAAGTAGTACGGCTAAAACAATCAATGAATGTAACAAACCATTTATATCCAGATAGAGAAGAAACACGACTAGGTCCCCATACATCAGAGTGAATAGTCATAAAAGGAACTGGACTCTTATTATCATTGATGGGATAAGAGTTTCGTACATGCTTTGCATATTCACAGGCATCACAGACTAACTCTGTTTCATTACACTTTGAATACAATCCAGGCAAAAGTTTTTTCATAACTACAAAAGAGGGATGCCCAAGTCTCCTATGCCATCTCAAAAAATCTTGAGTATTCTGATTTTTGGACCTTCTTTGGATTGTCAAGCTAGTGATATCACCCGAACTATCCTCCAAAAAATATATGCCATTACTAACTCTACCATAACCAATCGTTTTCTCCGTCTCCAGTTCCTGAAATATACAATAAGAAGGGAAAAAAGTGACTTTACAATTTAAGTCTCTAGTAATAGCACTAATGGAGAGTAAATTGTTTGAGAAATTTGGAACATATAAAGCAGACAAATTCAATAGAGGTGTACACTTTATAGATCCTTTGCCTACTATAGGGGACAAGGAACCATCTGCAATACGAACAGTATCCTGATATGTACAAGGTGAATATGTGGAAAATATTGAAGAATCACCAGTGATGTGATCAGAAGCCCCAGAGTCAATGATCCAAGAATTGGAACTGGTGCTAGTGTATGCATTCAAGGCAATAATAGGTTTACCTGCATGAGCTAGGTGAGTAGAGGAAGCAGAGGATGAAGATGGGTTCCCCTTTGCTTCCAAAGAGGTATTCGCTCTTGTCATCATGAGAATTTTTCTAAGAGATTGTATTTCTTCTTTAGAAAAACTTTCTTCATTCTGACTGTTCTTCTCTGTCATAGATTCAGTTGCTTCTGACAAATGAGCTTGGTTCCTAGATGATCCTCCCCTTCTTCCTCCACGACCTCTTGTTGGCCTCCCCTTAAGCTTCCAACATTGCTCCCTTGTATGCCTTAATTTTCCACAATAATCACACCTCAGTTTGTCCTTGTCGCCTTGAGCAATGGTACTAGATGGATCAATGATTTTTTGTACCGTATTGACATTTAAGGCAGACCTCTCAACAGGAGAAGATATGAGCATAGACTGTCTTCGACTCTCTTCTTGTTAAATAAAAGCATGAGCCTGTCCCAATGATGGGAGGGGTTCTCTTCCAAGGAGATGTGCTCTCATCTGATCATATTCGACATTGAGACCAGCTAAGAATTCAAAGACTCTCTCGTTATCCTGCATTTTTTGAAACTCAACAGCATCTTCCGAACATTTGGGTTGATATGTTTGATAATAATCAAGCTCTTGCCAAATACTGCTAAGTTCATTATAGTACTGAGATATAGATTTTTCACCTTGTTTTGTCGCATGAATTCTTTGCTTCAACTCATAGATAATGGCATAGTGGCCCACTCGAGAATAGGTTTGCTTCACTGCATTCCAAATTTTTTCAGCTGTGCCCAGGAGCATATACGTCTTGCTTATCTCATACTCCATCGAATTCAATAGCCAAGACATAACAAGGCTATTCTCAGACTCCCATTGATCAATCAGAGGACTGGTTTCATCAGGCTTTTTCTTCCTACCACAAACATACCCATACAATCCTCTAGCTTTCAAGGAAAGGGTACACGCAGTAGCCAAGATAGTTGCTGCCATCAAGCTTCTTTGGGCTAATCTGAAGTGTAGGATTGTCACTTAGAGCCACTACACGACCTGAGGTAAGTGCATTCTCAGTCACACTGTGTCTTGGGTCTTGGCTGAGCCCTTCACCCTCATTGTGGCTTTCAGACATCCTTTCACTTCAACAATGCTTCTAGATTCAGTAAGGGACGGGAAATTGTTAGCAAGCCACAAAGAAACCACAAAATCGTCCTCCAACTGTTAAGTCAGCATCCCTACGCCCTTGTTTCCAAACTAGATGTGACCACCACTGTAAAGCCACAAAAACTGCCCTTCAATAACAAGGTTCGAGCTCTCTAGTGTCCATAATTCTGACCAATTCGTCCACTGTCAGCCGAAACAAGAGATCGCATCGCATGTTAGGGTTTTCGCCATTTTAAGGGAGTCCCGATTCAGCAGCTGGGAGTTGGAGTTTAGAGCGGGTTGTTGAGGGGTTTTAGTCGACGGAAAATTCCGCTCCGGTCGATGGGTCTTCCGGCTTCAACTAGCCGGTGCTGACGTCAGCATATCGGATTGCTGACGTCAGCATATCGGATTGCTGACGTCAGCAATCCGAGTTGCAGAAAAATGAAGAACGGGATGGAACGAGGAGCTGAAGATAAGATCTAACTATCACAAAAAGGATCTTGCTCTGATACCAAGATGAAATTGGAAGAAAGAAAATCAATCAGAGAAGGTGACCCGAAAAAGAAAGAAGAGAGGGAACCGATTTTCAGGGAGGAAAAAATTACCCCTCTACGTTCCCACTCTCTGATGTATTAACATAATACCAAAGCAAAAATACAATAATGCCCTTATAGAAGGAAAACTCAGCCTAGGTAAAAATAACAGTAACAAAAAACTACACATAGAAATTTATCTCCACTCCTAACAGAAATCATACTGCTCTAGAATGCTATATGCCTTACAACTTTGCCTTCCAAGCTAAGGATGCTCCTGCTGCCTTAACTACCCGGCCAATCTCAAAAAAATCAGACTCTGATTGGTACCCAGAACATATGACCAATGATTCTGTTAAGTTGAAAAAATATTAGATCTTATGAAGGGAATGACTCAGTAATGGTAGATGATGGAAAAACTCAACTATTACTCATGGAGATGGTGAAATTTGTGGTAAAGTCTTGTATTACTCTTAAAAATGTTCTTTTAGTTCTTGAAATAAAAAAGGATCTTCTATCTATTAGTCAACTTACTAGAGACTTACCCTATAATGTTGAGTTTAATGAGGTTGATTTTGTGATTAGGGATCGAAGAACACAAAAACTAATTGCCCAAGGACAGCAAAAGCAACGTCTATATGCTCTTGAAGAATAACAATCTGGTCACTTTGCTCATCACTTTAGAAAGACAACTAAAGAAAAGTGGCATGCCCACTTGGGGCATCCACAATATAAGATTATTGATTTTTTGGCATCCAAAAAGTTAATTTCCTCAAATCCCATGAACAGTAATGCATCTATTTGTGGTAGCTGTCAAATGGTAAAGGCATGTCGTCTTCCTTTTCTAGACAAAGATAGTCACTGTACTGAACCTTTATTTATGGGGACCAGCATTTGTTAAATCTATAAATTGTTATCACTATTATGTGATTTTTGTTGATGAATTTACTAGATTTACTTGGTTTTATTCTATGAAACAAAAGTTTAACTTTGTTTCTTGTTTTGAGCATTTCATTAAATTTGTTGAATGTCAGTTCAATAGAAGAATCAAAATTCTTCAAATGGAAGAAGGTGGTGAATTTCAGGGAAACAATTTTGCTACTCTCCTTTGTAATCTTGGCATTCACCACCAATCTGCATGCCCAAAAACACCAGAACAGAATGGAATTGCTGAAAGAAAGCATCAGAATACTATAGAACTTGGTCTTACAATGACGTACCATGCCAATTTTCCAAAAAGATTCCGGGTTGAATGCTTCACCACTGCAGTTTTTCTTATTAACAAGTCACCATCTCAAAAGCTCCACATGGACTCTCCATATGGTCTTACTCTTAGGTAAGCAACCAGGTTACAGTTTCTTAAGAATTCTTGGATGCAAATGCTTTCCTTTCTTGGGTGATTATTGGAAAAACAAGTTGGAACCAAAGTCTGTATCATGCATATTCATTGGTTACAGTACAAAACATAAGGGATATAAATGCCTATACCCCCTTGCCGGGAAAGTATATGTTTCACGACATGTGATTTTTTATGAAACTCAAGGATCCTACTGGGTTATATGCTATTTCAAATATTGAGAAGAAGTTTCTGCCTACAATGAATGGACTTAAAATTTGTACCTCCCAATACTCAATTTTTATCTACTGATCAAGAAGAAAATCAAGAGGGAAATCAAGGAAGATTAATGGACAATGGTCAAATATTTAATGACAATCAAGAGGAAAATCAAAAGGGATTAATGGACAACGATCAAATATTTAATGACATTAAAAGACCAAAATATCAGCACATGTGCTTGTTTCTTCTCTCCTCTCAACATCTCTTTTGTATCTTTATATATTCATAGAGATGCGGAGTACAACACAATTTGTGAAGAGTATATCTCACAATATAGTCCATCTTTAAAGAGTCCCTTGGTAAGAATATCTGCTAGTTGATCAGTTGATCGTAAATATAGCATACAAATCAATCCACTTCCAAGTTTTTCATTAATGAAATGTCTATCAATCTCTATTGCTTTGTTCCGTCATGTTGTACTAGATTATGAGCAATGTTGATGGCTGACTTATTGTCACAATATAGCTTCATAGGTCCACTTCTTCTAATCCTTAAACCATCTAAAATTATTTTCAACCATAACACCTCACAAATTCCTTGGGCCATAGCTTTGAATTTGGCTTCACCACTTCTGCCAACCACAGATTGTCTCTTGCTCTGCCAAGTTACAAGGCTGCCACCCAAGAACATGCAAAATCTTGTAGTAGATCTCCTACAACAGGCAAGGGGCAACCCTCATAATCAGCATTTGTATTTATGTCTAGCATAAGCCGTCCACCCTTCTGAAATAATAATCCCCTTCCAGGTGTAGCTTTAAGATACTAATGAATAGGCAATGTCTGAAATTGTGGGTAACAAATAAATTAATTTTTCGACAAGTTTCTGGTTGCTTCCTCTTTCTACAGGATCTTCCTTTTCTTCTTTACCCAACCTGTGATTCTGTTCAATAGGCACATTTATGATTTGCTGCCAAGTCTCCCAAGCTCTTTGAGTAAATCCAACACATACTTTTTATGAGAAATGAAGATCCCTTAGGAAACCTCAATTCCAAAAAAGTACTTCAACTTTCCCAACTCTTTAACCCCAAATTCACGGGATAAATGGTCTCTTAAGCTCCGTTTTTCTGTTTCATCATCTCTAATAACTATTATGTCATCAACATAAAGCATCAGACTGGTGACTTTACCTTTTTAATGCTTTACAAACAATGTATGATCTCCTTGGCTTTGCTTATACACCATCTACTACATAATCTTTGCACATCTCCTAAACCATCCTCTTGGCAATTGCTTTAATCTATAAGTGCTTTTCTTAGCCAACACACCTTTCCTGGTCCAATTCGTTCATCAAAACCCAGTGGCATTTCCATGAACACTTCCACCTCCAAATCATCATGAAGAAAGGCATTCATCACATCAAACAGCAGAAGACTCCAACTGAACAACACTGCTAGAAATAGAAGAACTTTATGGTATTCATTTTGGGCATTGGTGCAAATATCTCAAGATAATCAATCCATTATGCTTCGGTGTATTCTTTTGCAACTAAATGTGCCTTGTTCGATTCAAAGGAAGTATGTCCTTGATTTACTCAAAGAGACTAGTTTGTTAGAACCAAATCCTTGTGAAACTCCAATGGTCCCCAATGTGAAACTAGTAGCAGATAATCTACTAGATCCTAGGTGTTATCGAATGTTAGTGCGAAAGATGAATTATCTAACAATAACTTGGCTAGATATTGCCTTTCCAGTGAGTTTTGTCAGTCAATTTAGATCTTACCCACGAACCCCTCATTGGGAAGCTATCTTGCACATTGTAAGATATTTAAAATGCGCTCTTGTCTCCTGGCCATGGCAATATATACCGTGATCATGGATACTACAAAATGGAAGGTTTTCCAAATGCAGCTTGGGCTGGTTTAGATAGGAAGTCAAATCTGGGTACTATGTTTGTTAGGAGAAATTTAGCTTCCTTGAAGAGTAAGAAACAAAGTGTTGTACCCATTTAAGTGCGCAATCTGAAGATCAAGCGATGGCTCATTCTCCTTATGAACTTGTGCGGCTATGTCAGCAAGCCATGAAGCTGCAGTGTGACAACCAGGCTGAAATTCATATTGTCTCAAATCTAGTCTTTCATGACAGAAAAAGCATATTGAAGCTGGTTGTCATTTTGTTCATGAGAAACTCCTCCAAGGGATTATTTCAACAAGGTATTCGAGGACTGGGGAACAACTAGAAGATATTTTCACTAAGGGTCTCAATCACGCCATGGTTAATTATATTTGTAGCATACTAGGCATGATTAATACTATGCCTCAGCTTAAGGGGGAGTGTCAGAGAGTGCAACGAAGTTAGTGCTTCTGAGTGTGTGTAAGTTGTCAACCTTTACTATACCATTAGTAAAAAGTGTCTCTATTATAAAGTTGGGTATTCTATCTTGAGGGAGGTAGGTTACCATTTGCCAATTCATTCTCTTTCCAATTTTCTCCCTCTGTCACTCTAAAACTTGACATGGGGGAAGAAATCTTTAGTGAAAAACTCTAGTGCTACGCTCTGACCAAAAGCATCATAACACCACAAAGTCACTTCCATAGGATCTTAAAAACCCACACTTGAACCAAAATGATGCAGTTCAGGGGTCCTAATAGAGTTTATGGGGTAATATTTGTTAGGAACTTATGGGCCATGAGTGCTAGTAGTGAGTTCCAAAAGCCCATAGAGCCTCAATGTCAGCCCAAGGCAGCAAAAGGGGCAGCTAGCAGTAGTCAACTACAGACTTGTGGACTACACTGAGGGGAAGGGAGGATTGTTTATAGGGGGAGTGAAGTGCAGAGAAGGGGCAGGTGAGAATTTGGTGGTCGTTGGGTTAGGAGCAGTGGCTCTTGGCTCAGGGGAGTACCTCTGAGAGAAGGAGAAATCCTTGTGAGGAAGCTGGCTGTTCTCTGTAGTTTGTTTAGGGTCTTCCCTCTACTATTCCTTCTTTCTGTAATTGGAGCAAAGGCCATATCTCTACTGAGAATTGGCTGTTCTCGGTCTGTATTTGCTGATTAATATATATAAAAAGTTCTACAACTTCTTGAGTCCTAACAATATTGATAGGAGATTATTATTTGGCGGGGATCAGTGTTGTCAAAGGCAGCTGGGTTGGCCACCTAGGCAGTGAGGTGAGGTGCCACCCTAGCCCAGCGCCTCAGCCATGTCCAGGCAAATAAATTGCCTGATGTGGCTTCAAGACGCCACCTTTCCTTGAGGTGGGCTGAGGTGGCCAAGTTTGGAATAGGTCAGTTTAATCATTGCAGTGCTTCTTCGGCTTATCCTACACTGAATACACACACCCACAATTAGCAACCAAACTTTCCTCACTGACTTGTGGCAGCTTGAGGGCTTGAAGAAGGTGTTGTGTGTTTTTGGTTCTAGGTTGCTGAAAACACTACATAGGCTGCCGATCAGCAAAGCAGATAAGTCATTTAACTTTTCTCCTTGCTTGAGGAAGATGTTAATATCTTTGGCCATGGACCATGGTACAATAATTCCCACAGTATTCAACTATTTCTGCTTGCTTTGCTTCACAAAAATTGAGAGATATCAACCATTTTCTGGATGCAGTTTTTCATCAGCTCCACACACATGCATAATCAGTAACAACATCAGTGGCAATGCAGCAACTTGCTTCAAAATATTACTCTTTCCTTCAATGGCTGAATAATGTTACTGTTACTGGTGATGTGTAGATTCTGTAGGATACTAGAATGTAGATACTAGAGTAGATATTTAATATAGCAAAGCAGCATTTAGAGGTTACCATTGGGTACGTAGGTTTTTCTTTTTATGTGTTCTGTTTAGTTGATTATGATTGCCCAAATTGATGTTGAACAATTAAAACAATAGGTCTTTTCCATAGATGACAGGTTCCATGTAATGTATAAAATAAAGTCCCGTTTTATTATGAATTACTAGCATTTCGTGTGTTTTTCTTTGATTCTATCTCTTCTATTAGAAAGATTGAATATTCAAATGTGTTGTGCAGAAATGTCAATATTTACTATTTGAGTAAATTACTTCCACCTCCCCTCTATTTTACACTGTTTATATGAACCACCCTCTATATTCAAAGCCTACAATAACCACCCTTGCATTTTATAAATGTGCAACATATAAATCCAATTTATTATGAATTATCGAAAATATCCTTAATTAAGCAATAAATTTGTTATGACTTGTCAAAAAATATCTTTATTAGTGAGCATTAAAATTTTCTCTTCTTAAAATCCATCCCCTTTATAGAAATGGTATCATGCAGGCCTTTTATCATTTATGAATTTTTTAACAAAATACAAACAAATACTAAAAACATGTTTGTAGTATTTTTTTCTTCTGTATTTTGTGCATAACGTTCAAAAAGAAAAAGAAAACATGTTTTTAATTTTCCTTTTTTGGTATCAGGTGAAAAAATTCACAAACTATAAAAAAAAATGCACATAAGACCATTTCTGTAAAAGGGACCAAACAAATTTTAAGAGGAGAAAATTTTACTACTTAGTTAATAAGGGTATTTTTAACAAGTTGTAACAAATTTACTATTTATCAATAATTCATAATAAAGTAGGTTTATGTTTAGTGCATTTATTAAATTAAAGAAAGTCATTGTAGGTTTTGAAAATAAAGAGTAGTTTCTATAAGAAGCACGAAATAAGGGAAAGGTTGGAGTACTTTACTCTTAATATTTTTATTACTAATGGTTGTGTAATTTGTGGTTTCTAATTCTAAAATTGTTATTAGTCATAATTAATAGAATCCCCCTATTTACACAACTTTACTCTCATTTAATCGTCACAACTTAGAATTTACACCATTAAATTTATTGAGTCTCACACATAGGTGTAGGCTTTTTGTAGCAAAGAGTTGCCGGACTAGTTTTTCCCTAACTAATATGTTGTGCTGGCAGATTGCATATTTTAATCGTATATTTGTCTTTATTGACTTAATTTGGATTTATGTTCCCTTTTTGTGGTGCCTTTTAGGATTATTTTATAATTGTTCTACTTTTATCATGACTTCATTACATTCAAGTTTCAGCTGTGTGATGATTTTTTGTAAACTAGTTATTTTTAAATTATCACTTTTTATGATCACCTCACTTCAATAAGGCAGCCGCCCTGCCACAGTACTGGCCGCCTTTCACCTTGTGATAACAATGGTGGGGATGGAAGTAAAGTGTGGGAGGCGTCCAACTCAGGGTCAGAATTCTGATGTTTCAGAATCCTGGCCTTAAATTCTAGGAAAGACCTTCTAAAACCCAAAAGATGATGACGACTGATTCTACTCTATTAAACTGACCCTGCCTACAGAAGTAGTTAGAAATCCCCTATTTAGAGGCCCCTACACATCTAGAACCTGCTGAGCCATTTACAGATTTAATAAGTGACTTTTGACTACTCACACTTATCAAGACTCCTAAATACGAGAATACATACTTCTAGACCCAACTAAAAACTTTTAAACATCTGCACCATTACTTAATAAACTAATTACTAGTATTCTCCATCACAAAACCCTAAAATGAGATGAAATAACTTTCAATAAATAAAATATATATCTCCCTCGCCCTTTCTTCCTCCCCTAAAACCATGTTAACCAAAAATCCTCTCAGCCACAAAATGTTCTTACCTAAATCCATATTTCTAAATCCATTTATATGCTTCAAACATTAGAATCCGTTATGAAAATTCCAACTGCTAAGAATCGAACAACATTAACAAGAAACACCAAAATAACCACCTCAGGTTCACTACGTTTGCAAGATAAAGATAAGTATTATGCTGAAGCAAAGCAAAGACATCATCTGCCATTCCAATATATGTGCAATGTTGTACAACGTCCAGCAAACCTACAAAGTATGCATCAGTAGAAAATATTTTCACATTAACCATACTTGTAGAAAGGAGTCATGATTATGAGTAATCCAGAAAACATACCAGAGTGACATTTGCTGTTGATCTCATCAAGAAGCTCCTGAACGCTAGTGAGATCTGCAGAATCTTTCGGGTTCCTTCTTTGTTTAATTGTGGGCCTGGCAAAAGGCAATGCAACTCAATTGTTGTATACGACGATAAGCTTCCAGAATCAATTCTGGAAGCCAAAAACAATTGTAACAGTAACTTGGTATGTCTGGTAACAAATATTGAAATCAATAGTGGTGGTCAAAATCAATTTTGGAGTGGTCATACCCCTTTTGGTGGAAATGAAAATTTCTCACTTTCATTTCTCCAAAATAAATTCTGGCTGTCAAATCAACATTTTACATACAGAATTGATTTTATTTCTTCTATCCAAACACATTTACTTCTTCCAAAATAATTCTGCAATAATATATCCAAACACAAATCAATTCTTACAGAATCAACTTTTTCAGCATCAATTCTATCAAAATCAATTTTATCCAAAATTAATTCTACTCATAGCTACTCCCAACACACACTTTATAATCATGGGTATCTAACCGAAGATTTGAGTTAGAATTACCTTGTCAGATTTCTCTCTCTTGGCTTCTATCTCCTCCTCTCTCCCTCTCAATCACTTACACAAACTTACTATTGCTAGCCAACTACATATGAAAGGATGAAATTGAATTTCATAATTTAATCATTCTTTTACTCTCTCACACACATTCCTAAATCATCTCCATATGATTATTATCTTAAAGCAGCCATACGCTTTCATGCACTTCCTCACAATGTGGTTTCATTTGAGCAAAAGCAAACATGAATAGGAATTTAAACTTTCTTCCGTTTCAATACTTTGTAGGTTAACTTGAGAATAACTAAGGTAGTGGACTAATGTAAAGAAAAATTAAGAAGTTTAAATACCATCATATGATAACTTTTACACTAAACCCCTATTTTGGTCCCTCATTGATAGGGGTTCAAACAACTTGGTACTTAATAGATCAATTTCTTGACTTTGGTCCCTCAGAAATTCTAGTCCCTCCATCAATGTGTTTAGGGGTGGGCACAGCTCAGTTCGAGGCGGGTAGGGCCCACAAATCCTGAAACCGAACAAACCCACTACTGGAAATACCAGCCCCACTGCCAACCAAAGTGCAAGAACAACTGATCTATAGCGGGTTGCTTGGGTTGCTTCATCTTCTGATTTCTCCCAACTTTAGGCTTCACCATAGGGCAATGCTCTGACCGATTCCGATTGAACTAGAATCCCTTAAGGCTACGACATGATGAAGGCTAGAAGAACTACAAAACCACAATTACCACACCTACCAAAGGAAGAAGAAAATAGAATAAGGGGAAGAAAGGAGCACGATTTCATATATGATGCCAAAGGAAGTGCTACGAACAAGAAAATAAAACAAGGCTTGTAATAGAAAACAATAGCTGAAAAGGAAAAAGCCCTAATTCCCATGAATTGGTTGATTTACCATGAAAATCTCAATTAAGTGCCTCCCTTGCCAACACAAACTTTGGCCCCCAAATAGGGCATTCAACCGCTAGGGAGATTTTGGAAAAAGCTACATACGTTGCAGCAGCAACAACAACAACAGAGTAGGATGTTGGTGAGAAAGCAAAGAGGAGGTGAGAAGAAAAAGGGATAAGGATAAGGATTGAGAGAGGTGATGAGAAGGGAAAAGGATTAGATTGTGGTGAGAGAGCGAGAATGGAGGTGAAAGGGATAAAAAATGTGTGGTCCATGGTGTGTCAAAGAAACTAGAAAGCGGGGAGGTCTTGTGGTCGGGTGGGTTTGGGTTGCTGCAGTTTGTCAAACCACAACCCTAACCCACTCGAGTAAAGCCATTTGAAACCAAATTCTTGCCATCCCCACCCATGTATCTAGCCTAAACCGACCTGTTTTCTCAAAATCAACGGGTTGGATTAGATTCAATTAGGTCGAGGCTAATTTACCTACCCCTAAATGTGTTGTTGAAAGTATTAAGTAACAATTTGATGTGACCAATTAACTAAGATGTGTCACTATTAACTATTGATGTGTGGCATATATAGCATGCTACGTGGCATAATTCTGTTTTTTACTTACTAATGTGATAAAAAATATTCATATTTAAATTATAGAATACAATAAACCACTAAACCTCAAACCTTAAGTTCCAAATCTTAAATCTTAAATTCCAAACAATAAAACCCTAAATCCTTAAACCCTCAACCCCAAAAGCCTAAATTCTTCAAAACCTAAATCCTAAACCTCTAACCCAAAAACTAGAAACCTCAAACCCTAAATTCTTATAACCCTAAACTCTAAATACCAAATCTCAATTTATAAAACCCTAAATTCCAAACCCTAAACCCTAAAATCTTAAACTTCAAACCCTAATCTTAAAACATGAAACCTCAAATCCTAAATTCATAAAATCCTACACCCTAACACCCTAAATCCCCAACCCTAAAACACTAAATCCCAATCCCAAAAACCTACACCTCAAACTCCAAAATTCCTAAACCCTAAATCCTATGTCTCAAACCACAACCTTAAATTCCAAATCATAAAACCCTAAAACCTTATACATCAAACCCTGAACTCCAAAGTCTAAATTCTTAAAACACTAATCCCCAAATCTCAAACCCTAAACCCAACACCGTAAGCCTCCAAACCTAAAGCCCAAATCCTACAACCCTAAATCCCAAACCCAAAAGCCTAAACCTAAAACCCTAAATCCTAAATTCCAAACCTCAAATCCTAAAATCCTAAACCTCAAAACCAAAACTACAAAAACCTAAACCTTAAATCACTAAACCTCAAACCCTTAATCGCAAATCCTAAATGTCAAATCTTAAACCCTAATCCTTGAGTCCTAAATCTCCAACCCTACAGTCCTAGACCTCAAACCCTAAAATCATAAACTTCAAACCATAAAATCCTAGGAATGTGGAGGTTGGAATGTTTAATTCCTATGTTTGGTACAAGATTTGAAAAATGATTTCCAAGAATTTAACTTTCCCAAGAATGGAGGATTCCCATAAAACTTGGGAATTTGATACCCATGTGAGGGGTTGGAATCCTTGATTTCCACCTAATGGGAATGTGGAGGTTATTTAAAAAGACTATACTAGCCACATTTAATAAGGTACTTGACTATTTTCATAGTGGTCTAACAATGGTGGTGGTTGCAGCAGTAGCGGCAAGAATGAGTGTTGTCGTACATCGCGACGCGGGGTTGCGGCGACCCAGAAAGATCGGGCTTGGATGGCAAATAATTTTGAGGGATGGGTTTTTGGAGAAAGTTATGAAAACTTTTGGAGTCGCCACCGATCTAATTTTAAATGGTGAGATCGGACACCGAGATTATGGTCTGCGTTACAGAAATCAGGTTCGGGGGTTGGTTACGTGTAAGGAAGGTGTTAGCACCCTACAACACCCTTTCGGTACCACATTGGATTTTGTTGATTCTAATTTCAAACTGATGCTTTGATTTTTGCCTAAAACATATTTATTCATATATTTTTTTTATTCTTTTATTTTGATGGGATTTTTAGGAGGAATGAGGTTGAGTCACATCATAAGGATTTTGTCAATTTCTTCAACTTAATCCATGACGTATTATTTTGAAAAGGGTCAATAGCGGTCACTTTCGTCAACCGCCTGCATTATGGTTCTTGAAGGAATAGGATTTTGAGAACCAGGTTGAACTTTCAAAGAAGGGGAATGGACTTCAATGAGGATGCTAATCACATTATGTGAACTATATCAATTTCTTCAATATAATTCATAACGTAATTCCCTCAGGATAGTCAGTTACAGTCACTTTCGTCAACTGCACTAACAACCGTCATCAGGTTAATCAGGGACTTAAAGTTTAGGGACCTTTTAGAATGTGAATAATATCCCTAAAACCCTTTACATCACTTTTTCAGCAAAATTAAGACTCTAAAATTTTTAGTATTTTTTTAGTATTTTTTATTTTTTTAATTTTTAATTACTATTTTATTATTATTTTATTATTTTATTTTTATTTTTATTATTTTTTTTAAAGAAAATGGGGCATCACGGCGTGGGCTTTGGCCCATGCCGTGATGTTGGATTCATGGCCACTTTTTATTTTCTTTTTATTTTTTAAGTTTTTTTAAATCATTTATAATATATTTAAATAGTGGTACTGATAAATTTATAATTCTTCTTCTATTCAGCTTCCAAAATTTTTTGAAAAATAGTATCAAGTTTGGTAGATCAAATGACATAGCTAAAATATTTTTTTGTAAAATCAATTTTTTTCTACATTTTTTTGAAACGAGATAAAAAGACAGAAATAATACAGTTAAACGTTACATTTTTCATCAAAAATTTTTGCAACTAGTACCGAAAATTTTCTTAAAAAATGCTTGTTTAAACTGCATATTTTCTTTTATTTTTCTAAAACATTTTATTTTTCTTGAATTATTTTTAAAAGGCCATTATTGGGTGCACCACACCCCATGAAGGGTGTGGTGCACCCTTCCCCTTTATTTTGCCCGCACGTAAGTGCAGGCGCAACGTCCCGGACAGCCTAAACTGTCATGGCTCCGGTCTACGCCGGAGCCACTTCACCTTGTGGTGGTTCCTGTCACCGTAGGTGACTCCTAGGAAGAGTCTTGTGCCACCATCACTCCAAGCAAAGGGGTTGCCCGAGAGTGGAGTGAGAGAGGAACGTGAGTTACTCTCTGTTATGGCTTCAAAACTCAACGGAGTAACGGCTCCTTCCTGCGGTGGCGTTGGCCACCACAAGCAACCTGAAAGTGGCAACTTATCCCACCACCACATGAATGATGGCTCAGCCTCATGGCAATGCCATGCCATCGGCGAGGGAGGAAACAAGTTCTTCTCTGTTCTTGCTTCCTCTCGGCAATCACATACGAGCACAAAGAAACTCACCCACATTTATGGCAGCATAGCAAAATCATTTTCATTAGCAACATACATCATCAAGAGAGTAATGGGACTAGGCTAAAGGAAACAGAGTATATGGAATACCGAAATATCTGAGCTCTCTGTTTCAATACTCTTCCCGCTACTCTTCTATGGCTGTGACCCTTCTTTCCACGCTTGATTCAGACCTCTCCAATTTGACGTACGTAGGTCTGGCTCCCAGTTGTTAGCTCTTAAAAGTGGAACTAAGGACCCGAGAGTTTCCTCTCTGTTTCTTGCTCTTGATGGCCTCCCGGATTTTCTCTCTGATCCTTCACTCTCTGTTTTTCTCTCTGGATTCTCTCTAACTTTGCACTCGTCCTCCAGCTTTCTGAATCCGTCCTCTCTATATTCACCTTTGCTCCTTTTCTTCCAACAGGAAGTGTCCAAGCATCGACGAATCTGCTAAGCCAATATGCCTCCCGTGACTTTCATCAGCTTCTTTCCAGTGAGAAATGGCCGAGAGTAGGTGAATGAGTCCTGACTCCTTCAGGCTGAGCTTGTCTTTTGTCAATAATGCATGCATTATTTGAGAAGCCGTCAGCAATTTTTATTTCTTCTTTTTTGTTTTCTTTTGTTTTTGTTTTTACCTTATTAATCTCTTTTAATTTTTTTTGCTTTATTATTATTACATTTTTTTATTTTTTTATTTTTATTTATTATTATTATTTTTTAAAAAAGAATCATGCATGGGTCTATCTTAATTTTTCAAAGTTCGGACAAAATTGGGTGTCTACAAGTGTGATAGTGGTGGTGATGATGATGATGTCAGTGGGGGCTGTGATAGTCTAACCATAGTAATGGTGGCAATGGTAACAATGACAATAGTAGTGCCATTGACAAAGGTAGTGGTGGCATAGCTGGCACACTCACACAAGATGCCATGACTTGGTCAGCATGTCCACGTAGTGTGCAATGGCATGGCTAGCAAGCCCACCCAAGGTGCCATGGCACTACTTGCATGCTCACATGAGGACGTACTGCTTGCGTGCCCACACGACACAACAATAGCAGCAGCGGTGGTGATGATGACAATGGTGGTACCAATGAAAGTGACAATAGTGGTGACAATGACAGTGGTAGTTGTGACAACCAAACATGGCAGTGATAGCAACAACAATAGTGATGATAACAATGGTGTTGCCAGTAACAACAATGGTGGTAGTCATTCAACAATAGTAGCTATGGCACTGGCCATGTGATAGTAGTGATGGTGATAGTGATAATAGAAACAATGACAATGGTGGTGGCAACAATAGCAATAATAGTGGTGATGGAGAGGAATTAGGAATTTTTTAATTAAAATTTATTAAAAATTACATTGAATTTTTATGATTAAGGGTATTTTTGGAATATAGTACAATACTCCTAGGAATATTAATATTCAACCAAACATGAGAATCCTAAATTCCTAGGAATACTTATTGATATTACCTTGACAAAAACAGAAAAATACACATTCCTAGGAATCTTATTCCTAGTTATAAGATTCTTGCAAATGTAATTTAATATGGGAATCTTAGATTTCATGTACCACATATAGGGTTTTAAGTTTTGGGATTTAGGGTTTAAGAGTTAAGGTTTAAGGGTTTAAAGTTAAAGTTTTAGGGTTTAATATTTAAGATATTAGGGTTTAGAGTTTTAGGATATGATTCTAAGGTTTTAGAGCTTAAGTTTCACGTATGAACAAGAGTACAACTTGCTGATGTGTTCATTGTCTTTGAGTAAAGAGAGGGTAAATTATATCTATAACAAGCTGGGCATGTTCAATTTGAATGATCCAGTTTGGGAGGATGTTAGAACAGGAGAGTAATCCATGTTGTGCTTTGGGCAGAAAGTCCATGAAAGATGAATGTGTGTATGTTTGTTATGTATTTTCTTAGGAGTTAAGTTTGATTTAGAGGTCTAGTAAATTTAGGAGCCTTGTCGTTAGTTGAGTCATGCTCTTATACTACATCATTGATGTAGTACATTCGTTGTTAATTAATTAGCAAGTCTTGGCCTAGTTGAAGGCAGAAGACACACATTTTATTATCCCATGTTTTCTCTCTAATTTGTTTATACTTTGCAAACTACACAAATCACTCTATGAGTTGAAACAATCTCCTTGAGCATATTTGTCAGTTTTAGCAGTGTAGTTCAAGCATTTGGGATGATAAGTGAAACCGATCACTTAGTATTCTGCCTACATTCCCTCAACAATGCATTAACCTTGTAGCCTATGTAAATGACATATCACATGAAATGAGGAGGCAGGTATACAATAGCTAAAGGGGCACCTTTTTAAGCATGACAAACAAAAGACATGAGGTACTTTCTTGGGCATTGAGGTAGAATGGTCAAAAGATGACATTTCAATATCTTAGAGGAAGTGTGCTTGAGATTTCCATGAAGAAACATGTATATTGGATTGCAAATCAACTGACACTCTAATGGATCTTAATGTCAAACTCCTAGCAGAAAAAGGAGGAACTTCAACTAGATCCTGGAAGATATTAGAGACCAGTGGGCAAATTCAATTACCTCACAGTGTCCAAATATCTCCCTTCTTATGAATGTTGTTAGCCAATTTCTTAATGCCTTGTGTGATTCTCATTGGGATGCTGCACTTCGAATCTTGAAGCATATAAAAGGTGCACCCGAGAAAGGATTGCTCTATGAGGATAAGGGTCAAACAAACATCTATTGCTATTCAAATGCAGATTCAGCAAGATCCCCATTCAATTAGACGTCCACATAAGGGTACCGTGTTCTTGTTAGAAGAAATTTGATCTCGTGGAGCAACACAGAGCAAAAAGTGGCCATGGTTAATGCAACTTGTGAGCTTATATGGCTTAAGCAACTACAAGAACTAAAATTCTATGAAGTACCTCTTATGAAGCTTATATCTGACAATCAAGCTTCCTAACATATTACATCTAATCTAGTATTTCATGAGATGACCAAGACTGTCACTTTGTTAGAGAAAATTTGACTGAATTTGTCAATTTCAATGATCAACTAGCAAACATCTTTATCAAGTCACTTAAAGGTCCTCAAATATACAATATTTGCATCAAGCAAGGTGCTAATGATATTTATGTTCTAATTTGAGAGGGAGTGTTAGAATAATAGTCATGTGACTACACGGTAATTAGGTCTTAATTGTAGCCTTAGACCTAGGCCCATTTGTTGTACAGTTACTACATAAGTAATACAAGTAAGAGGCTAATCTCACAAGGTTTTCTCTTCATATTATTCTCACATTTTAAAGATGTAAATAGATAAAAGAATTTTCAATGAACTTGTAGAAGAAACTTGAACATACCAAACGAATTAAACATTACAATCAAAAGAAATTTTAGCCCAATGCTTCGTGGCGGCAAGGGTGAAAAGAGAAAGGGTACTAGGGTCCCTAGCCCCCAACCCGTCAAAGATTTTCAAATATAACTAAACATGGCTACCCTAAAATTGATATGCCCTAAACAATAATCATTAATGTATTAAATTGATGTGACATATATACCATGACTATATGTTTCTTTTTCATTTTGTTGAGATACAAATAAACACATAGCACATAAACATGTGCTATTTATACATGCAAAATTTTGTACACTTTGAAATGGTTTAAATTTTGCACAAATATAACAATTTTAGAGGTTTAGCTCATTAGTATGATTGGCACTAGTAAAAATATGAGATAAGATTTTCATTTCTATAACATTTTTATGCAAGGATCATTTGATATTTTAAGAATCATTGGTATGCATGTACCAAAACTATAAGCAAAAATGAAAGTTAAACTTTGTTTTCTAGGTGACATGGTTGCCATTGGTGGTTTGCCCATGGCACCCCTTAAATAAAATACCTGAATCCACCGCTGCCTCGCAAGTCGGTAGGGTGCCATGAACTTTATTCATTTTCTTAAAATATATAAGTAAACAAATAAAATATTTTGAAGCTAGGGAAACAAGATAAGCTTGATTGATGAGTAACTGTTAGGAACCTACGGAATAAAAGAGCTGGTGAGGCAACCCAAAAGCTCAAAAGGCATTAGGATCAGCCCAAGGAAGGAGTGGGACAGCTGACAGTAGTTAGTGAGAAAGAAGAGAAGGGCAGTTAGTTAGGAGGTACTTTGGGAAAGTGGTTAGTGAGGGGGTGATGGTTGTTAAAAAGGTGGGGTAAGAAATGAGAGGGGGAGAACTTTCAGTTAATGTGTAAGCTTTTCAGCTTGGGCCAGAGATCATCTCTCCGAGCAGGGACACCGTCATGGGGGCCAAGAGCCATTCTTGTGCTCATTTGCTACTATGTAATCAATCTAATAGCAATTTTCATCTTTGTACACTCCTGAGTTCTATCATTTGGTTCGACCTGCCGGATCATGGGGACAGAAAGGGACTCAAGATTTGTGGAGCTAGAGAAGGAAGTGGAATGCCTCAGAGTAGAAGCGATGGAACAGGGTCTTGAGACGAGGCCAATCGCAAAAGTTTTGAAGGCTACCAATCGGAAACTTGAGAAGCTAGAGGAGTGGCGGCTCATTTTGAAGATGCTTCTGCTATTGGACAAGATGTGCTCTACAAAGATGTCGACAATAGAGCCATTGGCAGCAAGGGTACCTGACAGAAAATTTTTGCAACTATTTCTGCATTAGGTTGTCTCTCTTTGGCAATTCCTCAATTCCATCATCACCCTTGGGAAGGTTTGTTTGCCAACAAAGAACGTCATGATACTTTTACTAATGTTTGTAACTTGGTTAGAGCTATTGGCCGTGACTAGTTTTGGAAGGGTAAAACTACACTGGCTGTTGCAACACTACAGAGACTTAGAGAGAAATTTGAATTCGGTCTTGAGGGACTATTAATTGCCTGTGACTTGTTGCATGATGAACATGTTCATGCTGGAGATTGGACTGTTGTTGCTATCAGGTTTGAGGACTGGGACCAAAGAGCTGGTATTGTCAGGAAGATTCTGCATGTTCTCAGTCAAATAGAGGGCATCGACCTTGACATGTACAAAGATGGTATGCTTCCTACAGTACTGGAACAGCTTCAGCCATCTCTTGTGAGTAAGATAGTGTAGGTCCAATTAAATGAAAGGCTATCAAATTATGCTGCTTCATGTGCGGAGCTGTTACCACAGTTTTTACTAGTTGAAGCATTTTCCAATTTTTGCAATGCCATTGACAAGGTGATAGAAGCACAGCCCAGCATGGCCACTGATGGAGTTGTAACTTTATATTTATCGATTCTCACCTTTACTCTTCATGTCCATTCTGATTATCATTTTTGTCTTAAAATCCCAGTTAACTAGAATGGATGTTATGGAAAGTTTGTTCTGGATTATTTGGGTGTTTGGAGACAGATTTACAATTTGAATGAGATTTACTTTTTGCTTACCCTTGCTGTTGACTGGGTGTTGAATGAGGATGGCAGATTTCTAAGGAAGAATGGGAGGTTAATAAATGTTGATGTTCCTCTTTTGGTTTCTACTAGCCAGAAGTATTGGCGTTCCGAATTGTTTTCTATTAGTGTGATTGTCTTGCACGACCTGGAGGCACTCTACAAGTTCTCAATCAAGAAAGATAATTCTATATCCTACCAGAACAACTCTCTTCTACACATCTCAGGCTTGGGACAGCTGCAGAACACAATGATAATTGTATGTGTGCTCAATGTAGATGCCTATATCTATAAGAAAAGTGAAATAGAAGGGCTTGCCTTAAGTGCAATTTTGGGTTACATTTGGCTATGGCCTTTAGTAGTGACAATGGAGGTCGATTCTTCTACATTGTGGCAACCTGTTTGTACTTGGAAAATTTTGGCTGCTTTTTATGGCATTAACGAAAACAAAGCAGCTTCAGGTGGAGGTCACTACTCTTCTCAACAACACCACCGAAGATCTGTAGACAAGCAAAGATGTGGTGGCAGAGAGGCAACTCAAGGTGACTTGCTGGATGGTAGTCCCCCTATGCAGCCTAGGAAAAATGACAGTATCATGAAGGCAGCTTGGGAAGATAATGTCATGACCAATGAACAATCAGCTAACTCCAGCCTTGAGGACAAGGCTGTTACAAAAGGAGGAGATATTGTTAGGAACCTACAGAATAAAAGAGCTGGTGAGGCAACACAAAAGCTCAAAAGGCCTTAGGATCAGCCCAAGGAAGGAGTGGGACAGCTAACAGTAGTTAGTGAGAAAGAAGAGAAGGGCAGTTAGTTAGGAGGTACTTTGGCAAAGTGGTTAGTGAGGGGGTGATGGTTGTTAAAAAGGTGGGGTAAGGAATGAGAGGGGAAGAACTTTCAGTTAATGTGTAAGCATTTCAGCTTGGGCCAGAGATCATCTCTCTGAGCAGGGACACCGTCATGGGGGTCAAGAGCCATTCTTGTGCTCATTTGCTACTGTGTAATCAATCTAATAGCAGTTTTCATCTTTGTACACTTTTGAGTTCTATCAGTAACAAGTATGAAAAGCAAATGAGAATCACCTTATTGCCTTCAAACTAGCACTGTGGAGATGTCCATGAGGCTTGGTTTGCATGTAGGCATGCAATCTTCCAGCTGGATCCAATGAATCAGTTCTAATCATTTTATGCACTGGAACTTTCTGTGATCTTGAACCTATGATCAATAAATGACACTAGAAAATAAATGAAGCATGTTAAGATAATAAGAAACAAGACTTTGCAACACAACAAAGGAGAAAATTTGCCATACCCGTCAGCACTGGGCTAAGGTTAGCCTCCTTACATGTATTAAAATAACAAGATGAAGATGGTTCAGCAGTCTGCCATGTGCCGAAAGCATGAGAAAAATTACAGGAAAAAATGCAGTACTTTAGTGCACACTATCGGAATAAAACATGAAGCAGAATTGTTAGATTAAAGCTATCTGTTATTTAGCATGTACATAATTTAGTGATTGTATAGCTTCTATATTTAATAAAGTTGACTAACCTAATCTCTGAAGTTTTCTCTCTCCAAATTATTCTATCCTATGATATTAGAGCCCCAAATGAGAAATTCTAGCCTCACACTATGTATCCTTCCCTAGCAATGCTCAAACCCCAATCTTTCTCTCTCCTTGCCGAATATATCAAAGCCAAATCGTCTTGTTCCTGACTAGTTTGGTGGAACTGAACCCACCACAGTGCTTGCCAGCCATAAATCAGTCTACCCATGAAAAACCGCCACCATCCAACCACTCACGTGTCACCACACTCTCTCTGCCTCCACTATCGTGCAGTGGCACATTAACCACCTTTGGCCACCGTTTGCCATCATCCACAACAAGATCTAGTGGCCGGTACAATTGAACTTAATATAATTGGGACAAGGTCTTACCTTGATGAAAAGCACCGATAGAGAGAGAGTAGAATAGTTCACTGTCTTATTCACTAGCTTCCCTAAATACAAATAGGGAAGAAAACTACATATAAAACCCTAAAGATGCAAGATTACAAAAATAACCCCAACCAAGACTATGTACAACTCAACACTCCCCCTCAAGATGAGGCATAAATATCTCTCATGCCCATCTTGAAAATTAAAGAGTGGAAACTTCTACTATTAAGACCTTTGGTGAGAATAGCTGCCAATTGACTTCCGAATCTAACAAAAGGTAGACTTAAAAGACCTTCTAATAATATTTCTTTGATGAAATGTCTATTAATTTCTGTGTTTAGTTCTATCATGCTAAATAGGATTATTAACAACGTTGATGGCAACTTTGTTATCACAATGAAGAGCGAGGTGCAAATCCTTTTGCAATCCTAGCTCCTTTATAAGTTTCTTTAACCAGATAAGCTCACATACACTATGAGCCATAGCCCTGTATTCAGCTTCCCCACTTGATCTAGTAACAACTGATTACTTCTTACTCTTCCAAGTTACTAGGTTTCCTTCCACAAAGGTACAATAACCTGAGATAGACCTCCCATCATCCATGGAGCCAGCCCAATCAGCATCAGAGTAACCTTCTATTTTGTAGTGACCATGTTGGGAGAATAACAATCCTTTCCCAGTAGAAGACTTTAAGTACCTTAGAATCCTATAGATAGCTTCCATGTGGAGGGAGTGTGGAACATGCATGAATTGGCTTACAACACTAACTGCATAGGCTATGTCAGGTCTTGTGTGTGCCAAATAAATCAGTCTTCCCACTAGTCTCTAATATCTACCAATATCCACTTGGTCTCCAACACCGCTTCTAAGATGATGGTTCTCAACAATAGGGATTTTAGGTATTCTGCATCCTAACATGCCTGTTTCCTTGAGAAGATCTAAAATGTACTTCCTTTGATAAATATAAATACCATGCTTAGACCTAGCAACTTCAATTCCAAGGAAGCAACCAAGGTTTCCAAGCCTTTGATTTCAAATTCTATGGATAGGAAATTCTTCAAAGATTGAATCTCCTCAAGATCATTCCCAGATACCACAATATTGTCAACGTATACAATCAAGGCAGTGATATGATCTCCATTTCTCTTGAAGAACAAGGTGTGATCTGCATTACTTTGATTGTACCTCCAGTTGATTATTGCTTTTCTAAATCTATCAAACCAAGTCCTTGGTGATTGTTTTAAACCATACAAGGCCTTTTTTAACTTGCAGACTTTTCCTTTAGTCTCTTGATCAACAAATCCAATGGGAATTTCCATATACACTTCTTCAATATCTCTATGAAGGAATGCATTCTTTACATCAAGTTGTTAGAGTTTCCATCCAAAGTTTGCAGCACAAGACAAGAGAACCCTGATATAATTCATCTTTACCACTAAAGCAAAGGTTTCTTGATAATCAATTCCATAGGTTTGTGTAAACCCTTTTGCAACCAATCTAGCTTTGAATCTCTCAATAAACCCACCTGATTTTCGTTTTACTATAAACACCCATTTGCAGCCAACTATTCTAGCTCCAATAGGCAATATAGTGAGCTCCCATGTCCATTCTTTTCTAGGGCCTTCATCTCTTCTATCATGGCCTCTTTCCATTTTTGGTCAGCTATAGCCTTTTCCCATTTTTGTGGGATGGATACTGCTGATAAAGTTGTGACAAAAGATCTATATGAAGGAGATAGTGAATTATAAGAGACAAAGCGGGAAATAGGAAATTTTGTACACTCTCTAATACCCTTCCTCTTAACAATAGAAAATTCAAGTTCATCTTCGATATTAGAACTAAATGAAGTAAGGTTTAGAGACTTACCGCATGGAGAAGACGAATGAGGTTGGTTTGGAGCTGAACTTGAAGATGACTCTTAGTTATGTGTAGAGTGTTCAATGGCACGCTCAGATTTCTAATTCTTGCGCCTAGAATAGGTGATATGGAACTTCTTATCCATTTGTGCTTCTTCCAGTTGCATTTCTAAGTCATCAACACCATAATCCTCCTCCATTTCGGAACCACTTTCTCCCTCAGTAATCTTCTCTCCATCTATAGAAGATTGTCTCTCTCCCTGTCTTGTACAAGCACTAGGTTCTTCTCCACTTTCTACCTCAGTGATCTTTTCTCCGCCTACAAAAGATTATCTCTCACCCTATCTTGTACCAGTACTAGGTTCTTCTCCACTTTCTTGGGGAAAAGGAAGCACATATGGGGCTTTATTAATTTCTTCCTCATTCTGTCTAATCTCTCCATGAGGATGATTAAAGTATGGTTCCTCCTCTCAAAATGTAACATTCATACTCACAAACATCTTCCTTGTAGGAGGATGGTAATATTTGTATTCCTTTTGGGTAGGAGAGTTCCCAACAAACACACACTTAAGCACCCTAAGGTCTAGTTTTTCCACATTGTTCCTATGATTATGAACAAAACTTACGCACCCAAACACCTGTGGAGAAACTACATAGGAATTGGATTCCACTAGAAGCTCTATTGGTGTCTTGAAATCCAGAGTTCTTAATGGCATCCTATTAATCAGATAAGTAGCAAATAAAACAGCATCTCCCCAATATGTTTTAGGAACATCAATAGTAAACAACAAGGAACGTGCAACCTCCAACAAGTGTCGATTCTTCCTTTCAGCAACTCCATTTTGTTTTGAAGTATTGACACAACTTGTTTGATGAAAAATTTCATTTTCATCCAAGAAATTTTGGAACTCACCACTCATATATTCCAATCCATTATCACTCCTCAAGATTTGGACTTTTGCATCAAACTAAGTGCAAATCATGGCATGAAATTTTTTGAAACATAAAAACACATCTCTCTTTGATTGCATGAAATACACCCATGTAGTACGGCTAAAACAATCAATGAATGAGACAAACCATCTATATCTAGATAATGAAGTAATATGACTTGGACTCCAAACACCAGAGTGAATGGTCATAAACACTCCTACTATTTGTAACTAGATAGGGGTTTCTGGTATGTTTTGCATAAAGACATGCATCACAAACTAGATCCTTGAGATTACATTTTCGGCACAAGTTTGGGAATAATTTCACAAGAACTACAAAAGATGGATGTCCTAGCTGTCTATGCCATTGCAAAAGCTAGGATGTAGCATTGTCACTTTTTGATGCTGCACTGCGTGTAGGCTGACCTAAACCCATGTTCCCTTCCAAACATATAAGCCATTGTGCACTCTACCATGAACAATCGTTTGCTCCTACTCTAGGTCCTAAAAAACAATGATTTGGGAAGAAGGTGACTTTACAATTTAAATCCCTGGTAGTAGAGCTAATGGATAGCAAATTATTTCAAAACTTGGGAACATGCAAAACATGAGATAGATTTAGGAGAGGCGTACAACTAATGGAGCCTCTTCCAACTATGGGTGTTAAAGTACCATCTGTAATTCTCACTTGATCTGAAGATGAACAAGGACTATATGATGCAAGTTCATCAAAAGAATTGATCATATGATTTGAGGCCCTAGAGTCAACAATCCAAAGACTATTTCTAGAACTTAAGGCAATTTGAGTTGAACTGGGTATACCTAAATGTACACGATTAGTAGTGGGAAGTGTATAATTAGGTTTGAGAATGTGGAGGTGGCATCAAGTTATATCATCAACTTCCTAAAGGTCTACACTTCTTCACTAGAGAGAGTATAGACCACTGTTAGGTCTAGGCTCTTCAGCTTCAACTAGATATCCATGTGTTCTAAAGGTTTGTGGTCTAGATGGCCAATCCTTTTTTCCACCACGTCCTCTCTAGTGGGTCAACCCTTCAACTTCCAACACTCCTCAACTGTATGCCTCATTTTGCCACAATACTCACATTTCAAGTTATTCCTAATAACCTACTTATTTGAGACAACACCTCAATTCACAACTACCTCCTTAGTGAGGGAATGAATGTTGGAGCTAGAATAACCCTTGAACATGAGAAGAAGCCTATCACACAGCGAAGGCGTGAATCACTTTCACATAGTCACAAAAAATCTGAATCACTTCAACCCTTAAAACTTTCCTTAGACCAACACGATTTTGTGTCCAAGAATAGCCACAAGACTTCATTTTTTACCATGCCCAATCACAAAACGCAAATCACGTCGATCCACAACTAAAAAAGTCTGAAAATCACGTCACCTAAGCCAAGAACAGGTCCTCTTCTACTTCCACGACTTAGTTTGCACACCATTGAGCTGCTACAGACTCAAAATTCGCTAGCCAAAGACCTAGTGTTGCAAATCATAGCGTTTGCCCTTCCTCAAGCTGACCCAGCACTAAATCGTGTCCAAAAGTCACCAAAAACCTCAAACTACGACACTCAGTCATCAAATCGCCCTGCCCAAGCACCGGACCAATGCTCACCACACCAGGACACAGTCAACACACCAAATCAAGGCCCAATTAGGTAGATTCAGCCCCAACTCAATGTTAGGGTTTGGTGGGCAGAAGAAATCGCACCATAACTACTCCTTGGTGAAGCTCCGTTTTAGGCTACCTTTAAGGGGTTTTGGTCACCAAAAGAAGCTAAATTTGGTGGTGGGTCACCAGCGTCGATCACCACATTCCAATTATTGGAGTTTCGCCGTAGCTCTGATATCATGATGAAAACCACCAATGGAGAAAGAGTAGTATAGTTCATTGTCTTATTTATTAACTTCTATAAATACAAATAGGGAAGAAAACCACATATAAAACCTTAAAGATGCAATATTACAAAAATAACCCCAACTAAGACTATGTACAACTCAACATACCTCTTCCTTCAAGATGAAATAACACTTGACCAAGATCGTACAACTATATCAAGCTGTCTTTGCCAGAGTATACAAACTCAAGAAATTCCCAAAGTTCCCTCACTATGTCACAGTGGATAGTATTGTCCTAAACCTCACTATCTGGTGTATTATAATTAAGACCAAAGAGACGTCAATCCTCCATGATTGATTTGGCCTTAGTTGTTTCCATTGGAGGATCAAAGGTGAGGTAATCTCCTTTGCCAATCCCATCAAAAAAGAAATAAATAGCCTTTTTTTTAGTGTATATTGTCACCCATCAGAATCCATTTACCAATCTTAATTTTAGCTATATATTGATCACAAATGCCACCTCATTAAGTAGTGCCGTTGTTCAAGGCATCAGTGCCTCCTTTACCATGCAATCCTTTCCTACCTACAATTCCTCTTCCTTCTCTATTTTATTCATTTCTCCTAACTATCCTGACCCAACATTTTGTCTTACACTCTTTTGCCTAGCCACATGTTTCCCTTCCCATGATCTCTCAATCATTCCTTTGTTCATTCCCTGGTCCCCTCCCTCTATTACTTGGCCCACCCCTCCGCTTGTTCACCCTCACTATTGGGGGCCTAACATCATATATGCTCTTGCTTCAGGGGGCATGTTGAAAATATAAGATTAGTTTCCTATCTATGTTTAATTTCCTATTGATGTCATATTTCTTAGTTTTAGGTTTAGAATTGTAGACAAGCTCATGGCCCATAGTTTCCTATATAAATAAGACCTAATAATATGAGTCTTGTATACACTTTCAGTATCTCAATACAATACTATAAGGATTTTTCTCTTTCTTTTCTCTCAATTTCTCACGTGCAATGGCAAACACTGCATATGCAGCTTAGCCCACTAGCGATGTATATATATATATATATATATATATATATATATTCATATGAAAGTCTAACTAAGATTAGGAAGTATTCTTCACAAAATATTCTCAAACCATTTTTCTTTGTTACAATAAGTCATACACTATTTGCCAAGCTTACACAAGTCATAATCTAAGAACAATATGGTAGAAAGACTATGAACCATCTTTCAAAGTTTGGAAAGACTAGGATGTTCTAGAGGATTGTTAATAACTAGAGACTTAGTGGAAGTGAAAGAAACTTAAATGTATCTGTTGTGAGGTGATAAAGCCCTTGTGATTCACACCTTGTGCTACTCATTTGACCCATACCCTAATCTTATACAAGAAAAACTCAAAACAAATGGAGAACCCATGTGATTTACCTAAGTATCCCAATTATCCATACACCCCAAGCCTTACATTTGTTTCTCATTTATAGTATGAGGTGGGCTTACTATTACTTAATTCACCCCTCCATGGCAAGTCCTTTGCATTCTATATCGCAAAAGACGTCAAACCTAACCATTTCATGTATACACAATGTTTGTGTCACTACCATCGATGGACTCGACATCCTGAATCCTATCTTAATCAAAATCTTTGGTGACATAGAAAGGTGAAGGTGCTAAGACAACTAGGACTACAACAATAAATGGAGACACGTATGCAACAACAATGATTAAGAAAAAAAAGAAGAAGAAAACACCAATGAGGATGAAATCAATGCAGCTACAAGGCAGAGGGAGGTGGAAAAGGACAAGAAGATTGACTACCAGCCAACTAAGTCACCAGCCTTTGACAGGAACAAATAGAGGAAAGGAAGCATAAATGTTAGGGCATTCATCCATCATCCATTATCCATCATCCATCATCCATCATAGCTTATTTATGTCTAAGTATAGAACTTACTATTCTAAAGCCACCTGCTTTCTCAATCCACAAATTCAAATGAAAGAATAGGAAGCAAAAATCTACTTATTATAATCAAAAATCCATTTCAAGCATTGAATATGATGTCCCAACATACCTGTTCTTGAAATGTTCGTGTCTCATTGGAACTCCTTAATCTTTCTTCAACCATAGACTGTATCTTCTCTATGATCACTTCCTGGTTCAAAATGCTTACCTGTATGCAATAAATTATTTGTTTTGTTTTTTAAAAAAAAAATGTTAAATGCAGACTGCAGTGCTTTAAATTCAAAAAAGTACTGAAGCTTCACACGAACTATATCGTATAACACATATGCCACTCTTTGATCCATTAGATAATCAATTCATTGTGTTTCAAATCTGATTTGTGCACATTTTGTAGGACCTAAGTAAGTAAACTCCAGAAATTGTTTTATTAATCAACCGACAAAGTGGAACAAGAAGAAAAGCTCCAATGGAGTATGTTCTAGTCTTACAAAAGTGGTAACCAGGAAATAGAAGAAAAGGAAAAAGATACTGAGCACTAGCGGTACTACGCTGCCAAGGACATGGTCCCTTGCTACAAGAGACAAAATCTCAACCAGCCCAGAGCAACAACTCTACGAAAAAGACCACTACAATAGTGCCCCTCATTCCTCTAACCACATCTCTATAAGTGACCTTCCTCTACCTACATGGCAACCTCACCCAGCTAACATGATCCCCTCTTGCTTAGTGCTTACTCTTTTAACAAATCCTTCCTCAAACTTGGGCTGACTTTAGTGGTGGGTTTGGGCTGTTCCATCTTCCTATCAGCCCATTGCACACCCTCTCCAGTTGAGGGCCTAACAATACTCCCCACCTTACCTCAACCTTGTCCTCAAGGATAAAATCAGGATCCTGTCCTTGAGCAATGTCTGTGTCTTCCCAAGAAGCTTCCCTAATTAACATCCCATCATCATTCGGGGCAGTGGGCCCACATGGGTGAAGAGTGGTCAGTACCTCAGCATTGGAAATGTGGCAGGTCAAAAGCAAAGAGAACAACATTTTTCTGGTATAGGAGTAAAGGTTTGTAAGGGGATGTGCTACTACCATAGAAAGAGCAAGCTTTCAACAACAACAATCCCAATGATCATCGCAATTGTGACAGAAGATGTGGTTTAAAGTAATAAAGAAACATGATCTGCCCCCCTATTCCTCTAATCACCTCTCTATAAATGACCTTCCTCTGCCAACGTGGCAACCTCACCCAGCTAACATGATCCCCCTTTGCTTACTCTTCTAACAACTCCTTTCTCTAACCTGGCATGACTGTAATGGTGGGTTTGGGTTGTTTTATCTTCCTATCAGCCCACCGCAGACCCTTTCCACTTGAGGCCTAACAAATTCTCAGTTCTCATGTCCTAAAAATTGTATTTCCACCAGTTTGATGCTCTCTGCTGCTTTTTTTTATAATTATCAAGTGTTTGACTAATCAAGTTTATTTGTTTGTCCATACATGGATTCCAAGAGTAATGCATCAAAGTTAATCCCTCAACAACATATTAAAATGCTTTCCTACACAATGACCTTCTAGAAGAGGTTTATATGAAAAAGCCCCCTGGATCGTTGCTCTATGGGAGCTTGAGTTGGTGTGTTGCCCAAGAAAGCCTTTGTATGGCTTAAAAAACAATCACCAAGAGCCTAATTTAGCAAGTTGACATACTCTTTGTAGGAAATAGAAGTATTATCTGTACTATCAAAGGGACCCAAAAGAGAAGTCCCTATCCTATAAATGGATTAGATGCAGATCCGATAATTTAGGAGATAGAGACAAACATTAGTCTTAGACATAGATAGCATTCTGTTTGGACTCTACAGTATATATACACCCATGTAAACACTCCAAAAAATATAAAAGCAATAAGCTTTCCCTCGGTAATCAATCTCTTTTCTTAGATTTCATGGTTTCAGAGCTAGGTTTTGAAGTCAATGATGGCAGAATCTGGATAAGAGACCTCTAAACCTGAGAGTTCCAGAGTTCCAACCAAACACATCAACTTGATGAGATATCTCAATGGAGACACCACGAAAGGTCTAAATCCAAAGAAAAAGCCAGATGGAATATCTCAATGGAGACGCCAAAAAGCCTAAGCTGACAACTCCAATTATGCAATATGGAAACTCAACAATTCGATAGTTATGGCTTTCCTCATCAACTCGATGGAGATTGGAGACCAACAACAATAGAACCTATCTGCCATTTAAAACAGCGAAGGATGTATGGGAAGCTGTCAAAGAAGATTACTCAGATCACAAAAACGCATCTCAAGTTTTCAAAATCAAGATGAAATTGAAGAAGATGAAACAGGGAAGTTCAGATATGACTAGTTTTTATAAATCCCTAAAACTACTTTGGCAAGAACTTGATTTGGTTTATGAAGCAAATTGGGGTGATCTAGGAAAACACGTGAAATTCCAAAAACATTTGGATAAGGAGCAATCGTATGATTGCTTGGCCGAAGGCCATTGCCATCCATAGGCGAAGCCTTTGCTAAGCTGAAAGGGGAGGAAAATGAGAGGCATGTGATGTTAGGTGAAAGAAGAGAGAATGTCTCAACTACCTCCATAGATGCGAGACCCACTGAAACCATGGCTCTCTTCTCTAGAGGAAAATCTGGGCCTAGCAACCAATCCTAAGGAGACAATAAATAGGGCAAACATGGTAATTGTCCTTGGTGTAACCATTGCAACAAAAAAGGACACACACAGGACACTTGTTGGGAGATCCATAGCAAACTTGAGAATTGAAAACCTAAGGGGAGGAACAAATCGTTCCAAGCCACTGTTAAAAACAAGGCCAAGGAACCTAGCAAACTAGATGAAGCCACCCATGTCACCCTGACCAAGGCATAACTTGATCAACTCCACCAAATCCTCAGTCAAACAGCAACCTCACACCCAATCACAACAACCAACAGTCTTGCAAATTAAAGGTACAGCCTTACATACAAATTTGAAACAACCTGAATTATAGGACACTAGGGCCTTGGTCTCCGAGGCCTCACACCATATGACAGGTAACCCAAATTTGCGAGTCCTCATAGCCTATGGAACATATTCAACCATGACTGGAATAGGTTCTGCTAGAGTCAAAAAGTCTTGCCCTTCACTCTATCTTCTCTGTCCCTAACTTGTGCTGAAATTTGCTTTCTGTCAATAAATTAGCAAAGGAAAATAATTGTATTTCTCAATACTTCCCCACTTGTTGTGAATTGCAAGGGCTACTCTCAAGAAGGATGATAGGCAACACTAGGTAAGAATATGGACTTTACTATCTGGAGAATGAAAAGCTCAAGAGCAAACCAATAAATAAAATAGCTTTTTCTATTTCCAATTCTGATGCAATAATAACTCCAATGTTATACAAAGTCGGTTCTAAGCCCAGATAAAGAAGGCAGGTTTTGTTAATTAGTTGACAGCTAACGTAAAATTTTATTGAATCTCTTATAACATAGATAAACAATGTTATTGTGCTAAAATTAGGTCATTACTCAAAAGTAATGCACTGTATGGCTCAAGTAATTTGTGAAATGAGCTAAAGTCGCTACATCGTCACCTAGATATAGTGTTAAATAAGCAAGAATCCTCACAACTTTCTAGACAAATGCGAGTAAAGACGTTAGTCCAAGTGAACAAGATCTGCTTTGGCACTTGGAATATTGAAACTTTGACAGAGAAATCTATGGAGGTAGTTGACATTATAATTAGAAGAAGGATTAACAGTATGTGTCTTCAAGAAACCAAATGGTTGGAGATACGGCCAAGGAATTGGACACTTTAAAATTCAAGCTTTGGTACACAGGGAACGTCAAAGCAAAGAATGAAGTTGGTATAATTGTGGACAAGACTCGGAAGCACAACATGGTAGACATAAAAAGGATTGGTGATTAGATTTTATCCCCTAAAACAATAGTTGAATAGGAAACTTTTAGTATCATTAGTGATTATGCACCCCAAGTGGGTTTGAAGAAACATGAAAGGTAAAGTTTTGGGAAAATTTAGAAGGACTAGTCTAAAGAAATTCATAGTAAGAAAAGATTGTCTTAAGTGGGGATCTTAATAGTCATGTTAGAAAAGAAGCAAGTCAATACGCAAGATTTCACAGTAGTTTTGGCATTGGAGAACTTAATGAAGAGAGAAAATCAATTCTTGACTTTTAAATGACTTATGACTTTAAAATTGTGAATACTTGTTTTAATAAGTAGGAGGAGCACCTAATCACATACAAGGTAGGGTTTCAAGCTCGCAAATCGATTTCTTTTTAGTACGAAATACAAATAAAAATATTTATAAGGATTACAAAGCTATACCAAGCGAGACTTGAACACACAATATAGGATTTTGGTCCTTGACACGCATGTTAAGGGTCGAAAACAGTAAATCCGAGAAGTTATAAACCCCAGGATCAAATGGTGGCGACTAAAGGGTTAAAAACAGTTAGTTTTTCAAGTAAAGCTAATAGAAGAGAGAGTTTGGGAGGCACAAGGATGTGCCAACCTCGTGGGAAATGATGGCCTATGAGATTAGAAAGGTAATTAAAGTAGTTTTGGCAAATCAAAAAGATTTGCCCCTAATGGTAAAGAGTCTTGGTAGTACAATGAGAGTGTGCAAGAGAAGATTAAATATAAAAGTGTTTCAAAATATTACATCTTGGTAATACTGCGAAAAATAGAAGTATCAGTTAGCTAGAACTGAAACCAAAAAAAGCAATTAATGAGGTGATACCTAAAGCGTTTGAGGTTTACCAAGCATTAGGGACGATGAATGAAGAATGGCAAATATATAAACTTGCTAAGGGAAGAGGAAGGAAAACAAGAGATTTGGATCAAATGAAATGCATTAAGGATGAAAAGGGAAAAGTCTTAATAACAAAGGGAGATATCAAACAAAAATGTAGGAGTTATTTTCACAAGCTTTACAATGAGACGCAAAAGAGTATAAACATGAAACGTTTACTACTCAAGAGGAGGATCAAAACTTTGCTTTCTATTGTAGAATTCGAGAAGTTGAGGTTAAGGAAGCACTCAAGAAAATAGACAATGGTAAGGCTATGGATCCTAATAACATACCTGGGAAAAGAAAGATATTTTTTGGTTTACCAAATTGTTCAATGAGATATTGAGGTCTAAGAGGATATCGGACGAATGGAAAAAAAGTACTTTAATGCCTATTTATAAAAGCAAAGGAGATATTCAGAGTTGTGAAAACTACCAGGGGATCAAACTCATGAGCGATACTATTAAACTTTGAGAAAGAGTGATTAAGCACAAACAGAGAAGAGACTCATTTATCAGAGAAGCAATTCGGTTTTATGCTAGGAAGATCAACCACAAAAACTCTTTATCTTTTACAGGATTTGATGGAAAAATACTAAAGTAAAGAGAGAGACTTGCACGTGGTTTTCATTTATTTGAAAAACCTTATGATAAGTGTCAAGGGAAGTTCTATGAAAGGCATTGGAAAAAAGGTGTGCGTATTACTTATATTTACACTATAAAGGATACATATGATGGGCAACAACAAGTGTAACGACTCAAGGAAGGGTGACAAAACTTTCTCACAAAAATCGGTTTACATCAAAAGTCATTTTTAAATCCATACCTTTTCACTTTTTACAGGGTTTGATGGAAAGGTACTAAAGTAAAGAGGAAAGACTTGCATATGGTTTTCATTGATTTTGAAAAAACTTATGATAGAGTGTTGCTAAGGGAAATTTTATGGAAGGCATTGGCAAAGAAAAGTGTTTGTATTATTTATATTCACGCTATAAAGGATATGTATGATGAGGCAACAACAAATGTGAGGACGCAGTGAGGGGTGACAGAAGACTTCTCATAAAGATCAGCTTGCATCAAAGGTCATATTTAAATTCATACATTTTCATTTTAATATTGGACATACTTGCTAGACACATTAAAAATGTAATTCTAAAATGTATGTTTTTTGTAGATAATATAGTCCTAGTAGAGTCAAGAGATGTTAATCATATACTAAAGGTGTAGAAAGAACCTTAGAATCAAAGGGTTTTTGTTTAATTAAGAGTAAAACAAAATATATGAAGTGCAAATTCAACAAGAGGCAAGCAAATAATGATTTGGAAGTAAAATTTGATAAGCACATTATACCATAGGTGTCAAAATTTTGATATATTGGATTATTTTTTAAAGTGATTGAGAGATTAACGGAGATGTCATACACAGGATTCAAGTTGGATGGATGAAATAGAGAAATGTTTTGAGAGTCATTTGCGAATGCAAAATATTTACCAAACTTAAAGAAAAGTTTTATAAAACTACTATAAGTCTAATTATGCTTTATGATAGTGAATGTCAAGCTTTGAAAGGTCAACAAGAGCAAAAAATGAAGGTGACAAAGATGAGAATGTTGAAATAGATGAGTAGACAAATAAAAAAAGACAAGATTTGGAATGACTATATTTAGACGAGAGTTGGTGTTGCACCTATTGAAGAAAAAATAACAAAAATTTGGTTACGATTGTTTAGACATATGCAAAGAAAACTGCTAAAGGCTCCAGTAAAAAATGTTGATCAAATGATTTTTAGTCCAATGAAGAGAAGTAGAGAAAGGCCAAAAAGGACACTTTGAAAGATTATTAAAAGGAATCTTTGGTTAAATGGTATTTTCAATAACTTAGTTTCGGATAAAACTCAATGACACTATTTAATCTATGTAACGACCTCACCTAATAGATAAGACTCTGTTTGTTGTTGTCGTTGTTGTTATTATTGTAATTCTAATGCAATAATGATGTGATACCGTAGACTAGGCCACCCAAATTTCCAGTTTCCCAATTTAATTTCGAATTAAGATTTACATTCTCTCTTCGGATTTTGTCAAATTGGCCAAACACACAAAGGTTCCATACCTAGTTAAACCTTACACAAAGTCCCAACCCTTTGCATTAGTTCAATTTCCTCTTCTTACAAACCCTAATACTCAACGTCTATAAACCCCAATTTGCTGAAACCCAAATCCCTAATTTCTCAAACCCTAACTTCTACAAACCCTAAATTTTCCTCTTCTAAAACCCTAAATTTCCCTCTTTTGGTTTCTATCTAAGGGTATCCGCTCCTCCTTCCTCTTTTTTCTCTCCTATCGTTGCTTCAAAAGTGCCATAGGAGGCCTAGCTATGGAAGTCACGACCAAGGGAGATGCAACCAAGTGAGTTGCAACTATGGGAGCAATTTCAAGCGCCGTTGCAGTTGTGGAGTGATATCCGGCACCATCCAGTGCATTTGACACAGTTTTCAATTAGTTTCCATCATGGGTCAATGGTCTTTGGCACGGTACAATGATTTCCGGCGCTGTGTTCACTATCAAGGTATTTTAAGGGGAGTTTTCTGCTGTCAAGGCATTTCATGGGAAGTTTTTCGTACTGAATGCAAGTGTGGGTGTATTCTGAATGTGATTTTTTGATTGTGGGTGCTGGTTCAGTGTGTGGTTCTGTATGAGGAACTGGAAAAAGTGGCACAAGCTCAGATAACTGAGGAGCTTTCAGGATGGGAGCTTGTTGTTGGTGATGTATTTAGAGAGCCTAGTTGCTCAAAGCTTCAATGTGTGATGGTTGGAGATGGGGTTCTGATCACCAAATGGCAGCTATCACTAATGTTTTTGCTGCACTTGGTTTCATGTCACCAACTTCCCATGGAATGCTACTAACAGGAATAATAATTTTATATCTTTTCCTAGGAATTGCTACTGGTTATGTCAATGTGCGTCTCTGGAGGACCATGAAGGGAACTTCAGAAGAGTGGAGGTCAATTTCTTGTGCCTGTTACTCTCATTGGAGGATTTATGGGGACTAAAACTCAGCTAATTGAATATCCACTACAAACCAATCAGATTCCAAGGGAAATTCCTGTGTGTAAATACCATCATGGCTTCTAGTTCTTGGAGCAGGAACGCTTCCACTTGGAACCGTCTTCATTGAGTTTTTCCTTATCCTTTCCACTTTCAAGTATTTGGCTTGGCTTGGATGTCTGGTCTTGGAATCCTTTCTGCATCACATGATGGATTATGGGCAGTAAGTGATCAAGTGTTAATGGACATGGTTCATCATACTGCAATTGTTTATTCAGTTGATTCACATGCATCGGGACTTATTGTTAGTGGCAGTGAAGATGGTTTTACAAAAATATGGAAATATGGAATTTGTGTTCAGAGTATAGAGCACCCTGGTTGTGTTTGGGATGCAAAATTTCTGGAAAATGGAGATGAACGAATCTGTCCCTGGAGGTCCAAATTTGTTGGGGCAAACAGAAAAATCAGTCTGAAAGATTAGCTATTGGACATGGTCAGATCTTTTAATCTGCTTGAAGCAGTGTCAGAATTTAATTTTATTGGCAGATTCTTCTGAGGTACTGGATAAATGCTTGGGATCCTTAGTTTGGTGGCTACAGTATTATGAATTCTGCTGAAAGTGGACCTGCATTTCAGGTTGCAAGCTCTCCAGGCTGCAGCTCTAGTTAGCCAGTCAGTCGTTGGTACTAGGGATATCTTTAACCAACCAGAACTTGCTACAAAAGGTCCAAATTCGAGAGGACAACTAGAACCAAGACTCAAGCGTGCATTAATTGTTGGAATAGGACTTCAAATTCTTCAACAGGCTGCTAGCATAAATGGATTTCTTTACTATCCTTGGTGTTTAGTGTGTGAAGTGTTGAGATGTGAGTAGGATAGCTTTAGTCCTTTGACTTTGTTGTGTTCTGTTGATCTTGGGTGTTTAATTTGTAACAAGCTAGCTTTCAGCTTGAGGGAAAGTAATATCCCAGCTTGGTGTAGTTTGCCTAATGAGATCCTCGATTTGGTGGTATTGATTTGATGCTACAGTGAGCATAATTGGAGAGGAGCTTCATTGATAGCTTCGTGGTGTGAATTTGATATGTTGACAGTCCAACCAAAGGTGTTGGAGGTTATGTGTGGAGACTAGCCAAAGTAGATCAAGGGAGCAACTCAGGAGAAGCTGACAAAAGACTTCTTGGGGCTATTTCAATAGGTGATGACATGCCAAGGAGAATAGTTAGAAGAAGGTCGAGAGAGCAGCTCAAGGGAAGCTAGCAAAAAACTTATGGGAGCTGTGTCTGACATGGATGTCAGTCACATGCCATGTTATAGTTGTCGTTTGTGGAGCTTAGTACTCAGGGAGAGTTACTCACTTGTTGCACATTGTTGGCTTGTTATGAGTGTGGTTTTGTTGAAAGTGTCGAGATTTTTTTTTCTATCCTTTTATGTTGAATTAAAAGCATAGTGGTTTATGCTATGTAACAAGCTGAAACTTATGAAAGTTTCAGCTTGAGGGGGAGTGTTAGAAGGTATTATTAGTTAGGGAATGTGTCATGTGTGCGCTTGTAGTGTGAGGGTATTTATGTCTTTGTATTAGTTTGTTCCTCTATAAATAGAGGCTTAGGGGCTATGCTAATGTAAGTAACTCATGAAATTTTGAGTTTGTGTTCTCTATTCTCCATTTTCTCTTTCCTTCTCTTTGCATTCTTTCTCTCTAAAATTCAACGACAAATATTCCCCCTAACCTTCGTGCCATTAGATGTGTGTTTATAGGTTACTCCACAATACAAAAGGGTTACAAGAGCTACTATCCTACCTTAAAAAAGGGTCTTCACATCCAAAGACATCACTTTCTTTGAAACACAACCCTACTTTACTCAAACTCCTCTTCAAGGGGAGAGCTTCAGTGAAGAGGAATCATAGGAGTCCACCTCAAATGTAACTTCAAACTCTCCTAAAGAGCTCAAATCCACTCCTCCTCTTATCCCTATAACACCAGCCATACTGCAACCAGAACTGGAATCAGGGGGAAACAGGTTTTGGCCTCCTAATGTACTGGTGTATTCAAGGAGACAGGATCCAAAAAAGCTAGTAAACCTGCATTGATAAGAATCGGAACCGATGGACTGCTCTAGTGTCAATTCAACACCATTTGAGACCCGAAACAGCTGCACCACTTGAAATTAACACAGCAACTGAGAATAGAGCAGCAGCCCCACATGAAACCAAGAAAACTCTTTCCCAAACCACATCTCCACCAAGAAAAGAGGACCTTCCAATTGCACTTGGGCAAGGGTTATGGACTTGTACTTAGCATCCTATATCGAAATATGTGGCTTATGATAAATTGTCCCCTAACTTCAGATTTTTTTTTTCCCCAACATATCCAACATTAAAATAACAAATAAGGTACAAGATGCATTGCTGGTGCCAGAATGGAGACAAGCTATTGAAGAAGAGATGAGGACCCTAAAAAGGGAATGAGACATCAAAAGTCACTGACTTGCCAAAGGGAAAAAGGACAATAGGCTTTAAGCACAATGCAAATGGGAGTATCAATTGGTATAAGGCCAGATTGGTGGCCAAAGGGTTCACACAATCCTACGGGATAAACTACCAAGAACACGTCATGCTTGTAGCAAAGTTGAACAAAGTCAAAGTATTGCTACCCTTGACAACAAATTTGGAATGGCCTTTACAGCAGTTAGACGTGCAAAACACCTTTCTTAACAGCAAATTGTGTAAGAAGGTATATATGAACTTCCCACCTGGCTTTGAAGAGTCTAATGACCAGGAATGCTTATTGAAAAGGTCCCTTTATGGACTAAGACAATTACCACGGGCTTGGTGCGAAAAATTTGCTAGAGCTGTGAAGAACCAAGGCTATGATCAATCACAATCAGACCACACCTTATTCATTAGACACTCGGGAAGTGGAAAAAGGTCACTATTAATTGCGTATGTAGATGATATCATAGTTATTGGTGATGACATTAATGGAATTGAGCTCTTAAAGGGCTACTTGAGCAAAGAATTTGAGTTGAAAGACTAAGGACCTTTGAGGTATTTCTTGGAATGGATGTAGCAAGAAGAAAACTAGGCATTTCTATTTCCCAACGAAAGTATACTTAGATCTCTTGAAGGAGACCGGAATGTTGGGATGTAGACCAGCAAACACTCCAGTGGAAATTAACTTGAAACTGGGTTTTGAAGACGATGATCAGTGAGTAGATAGAGATGCCAGCAGCTAGTTGGGAAGCTCATTTACCTTTCACATACCAGATTGGACATCACATCTGCAGTAAACTTGGTAAGTCAGTTTGTGCACTTACCAAGGAAGAAACATCTTGAAGCTATGTACATGATTCTTCGGTACCTAAAGGGGTAGGTAGAGGTTTGTTCTTTAAGAAAAATGAAAGAGGGAGTGATGATGTGTTCATAGATGCTGACTGGTCTGCGGCAATTTCTAATAGGCATTCAACCTTTGGCTATTGTACCCATGTCTAGGGTAATCTAGTAACTTGGAGAATTGAAAAACAGCAAGTAGAGGCTGAAGTAGTGCAGAGGCCAAATTTCGCGTCATAGCTCATGGGTTCCGTGAAAGTATGTGGCTGATTGGTCTATTAAAGGAGTTTAAGATACCTCACAGGGATCCATTAAAGCTCTATTGTGACAATAAAGCTGCAGTGATTCCAGTGAATATAGCACACAATCCTGTGCAGCATGACAGAACCAAACATGTTGAAATTGACATTTTAAAAAAGAGAAAATTGATAGTGGCAATATGTGCTTGATTTTTCTTCCAACTAAGTGACAAGTAGCCGACATCATGACAAAAAGCTTACCAAGGCCATGATTTGAAGAGCTGATTGACAAGCTAGGGTTATTCAACATATACTCCCCAGCTTGAGGGGGAGTGTAGCAAATAGAAGCATTATCTATATTATCGAAAGGGACTGAAAAGATTAGTCCCTAGCCTGTAAATAGATTCGACGTAGATCCTATAATTTAGGAGATAGAGATAACCATTAGTCTTAGACATAGTTGGTAAAATTTTTTTGATCATATACATTGATGATAGGAGATGATAGTCAAGAAATTAAAGAGTTAAAGTTATGCCTGCATTGTAACTTTTAAACCAAATATCTTGGACCATTAAAAAAATTCCCAGGTATTGAGGTAGCTAGGTCCAAATCTGAGATTTGTTTTTCTTAAAGGAAGTACGACCTCAATCTACTAAAGGAGCCAGGGCTGCTGAGATCCAAACCTATTGACTGTTTTATGGAACCTAATTCAAAATCAGTCAAACCAAGGGGATTTGTTAGCGAATCCAGGTCAGTATTCGAGATTGGCTGGGTAGCCTAATCATATCACTGTGACTAAGCCAGATATTTTGTTTGCAATATGGTTAGCCAATTCCTAGACTCTCCAAGAACTAGTCATTGAAATGCAGTCTTGCAAATTCTCAAACCTGATCGTGAGTTGTTATATCACACTCTAATTAAAAATTTTTCCAATCCTGATTAGGCTGGATCACCAATTGATTGAAGGTCCACAGCTGGCTATTGAATTATTGTAGGCAAAAATCTGGTGTCATGGAAAAGAGGCAGAAAATGGTAGCCCAGCAAGTGAGGGAATTCAAATATAGAGCAATGGCACAAACTACATGTGAGCTGCTTTGGATGAAGCAACTGTTAAAAGACAGTTCTACTGTTATGCTCCAACCATAACCACAAACATTAAACACCAGCAAATATTGCACAGCTACAAAAGCCTTATGGTAATGACTCTTCTTCCTATAACCCTGAAAATTTGCTAACATTATCAAACAAATTTACAGACAGCTCTAATAATTAAAATTTACTATCTAATACCAGGAAACATGAACAAGAAATTTTAATAAGGGTAAACTAAACAAAAAAGGATAACGTTCAAACCTTTTTAATATTGGGATAAAAAGTCAGAGCCAAATTAAAATTAAATTTGCAGCATCTAAAAACCAAAAAAGAAACAGAAACAGAGAGTTGAGCTTGAAAAGAGTATATAGCATAAATAACTATATTGAGGAAAGAAAAAGTAAATTCAGCTCAAAATTGCATGTGAATAGAAATAGCTGCAGTAAGTTGAAATGAAATTCTTGCCACATCAAAAGGTAACTGTAACTCAACAACATATTCTGTAAACTCAAATATATACAAGCTTAAAAGGCTTAAGATGTATGTCAGATATCATATCAACATCATCAAATGTCACAGAGCCTTGCTAGTTAGATGAGATAGAAGTTCATTATCAATGAGAGACTTTACAAGTAACTATGACCAACAAAAAATGATATACTGCTTTAGAATTAGGGTTGTACCTCTCTCTTTGTTGGATGCACATTCACATCAACATTTTCAGGTGGTAATACAATGGACATGTATACAAAGGGCTTAGATGCTTTGGGCAATGTTGCAGCATAAACAATTTCAATAGCTCTCTTCAATGCAGACCACTCAACCAATCTATCTGCAGAACGCAAACATTAAAATTCATAAGAATCTAGATATTTAGCACACATCAATATAATATAACCATTTTAAAGGACAAAATCAAAATGTATGATGATAATCAGAATAACATGAAGAATTAAATTTAGGCATATTAATCTTTTTACATACGCTTGACACACAATAGAATTTGTTATAGAGTTCATTATACTTCAACAATTATAATAGAATTTGTTATAGATTTTGATATTTTATCACTAATAGAGATAAGTATCTGCACCAATATTAACGAAAGTCAACAGTGTTTCATAATATTAAATAATCTAAATGGATCAGGTATACCATTGATGAAAAGAACCATGGTGATCTTTTTAGCAGCATAATTTGCGTTTGAGATGAAACCATTCATCTCAAAAAGTGAACTACAAGGATCGCTATCTGAAGCTTCAATTTTCATCAAATTGCAAACAACTGAGACCCCATAAACAGATCTAATGGCATCTAGCCTTGAAGACGTGGCAACAGTGTGGACATCTGCTCTAGCAGCGCCATGCTGATTCCAACAGTAGGCCAAAATCAACCAAAAAATTAATATTTGGCATGTACAGTTTGATGTATAAGAATGCTGTAATTACTGCTCAAGAGACCAACCTTTCTACAAGAGAAGCTGACATTAATATGGTGAATAGCAAACCGACTTAGTACATCAACAATCTTTGAATAATCATCAGAAGAATTTTGTAGCGTCTTCCTCCTAGCAGCCATGTTATAAAATAGGTTCTCCACCTAATAACACAAGCACAAGAATTCCAACTAAAAATAAATCAATTCCTATTACTAATTTAGAGCATAACAGCTTGCCACTGAAAATTTGCAATGCACCCTTGCAGTTCTGCCAAAGCAACTGGAAGGTAACATTCTAATTTGCTTTGTTAAAGGAAATTAAGTAAAGAAAGAAGACCAACATCAAGAATAGAAAAGATGAAAATGTTGAGATGTACAACAGAAAATTCAGATAAGATTCATAAGAAACAAGGGCATTTGCAGAAAATTAGGACAGACGAGGTGAAGATGAGAAGAATCATTTCAGCCCTTATGCTGGACCAGTACAGCAATTGGCCTCTCAAAATAGGCCATATACAAGGCTCTAAAATTGAATTTTGAAACTGAACAACAATGTCCTAGTGGTCAAAGGTATTTTTGGAAAGAATTATAATTTGGACACGAGAGTGATTTGATCTCAAGAAGCATGCCCTCCCAAGTCTGCACCACAGGAAGTTTCTTCAACTTGTTAACTTTTTTAAATTTCCAAAGCAGCTTAATTAGGTTAAAGTTTATAGAGTTCATACAGAGTAACAGAGGATATTAATTTTTTAAAGCAATATCTGCATGGCTGACAGTAAACTTTTGGGACTAGTTTGGTAGCTGTTGTACCATATATGACAATATTACCATAACATTGTTTAATACAATACTTGGTAAAAAGGAAGATACAATTCGTTGGAATAACATTTTTCATTTGCATTACTTTTTCACAATCTGAATAAGATTCAAAGAAAAATGATAAAGTGAGCTTTAGTTTAGCCCAAAGAGAGGTAGATACCATGATCTGTGTTCCTTTTACTGCAGCACATGCCTTTGGTTCATTTTCCATGGCACCATCTCTATACGATAGCCTGATCCATACAATTAAAAAAATCAAATCATCAACAAAGTTTATACTACATCTGGATCATCCAGAGAGGATAGATCTGTAAAACATTACAAAATTGATTGTGGAACCTAAAATTTTCATGTTTTTGAACCACGATCAATACAAAAATAAGATGAAATTTTCATATATGTGTTACTCGCATCCCTCTATGAAATTTAAGTTAAAGTGAAAGCTTAACACCCCATTAAATAACTAAGTAGCATTACTTCACCTGTAACCATGCAATTGCCCTTTGGTAATGGTGGTGACTGTGACATGACCCACATATGTCATGCTGGCCAATGCCTCTCCTCTAAATCCCATTGACTTAATGCACTGTAAATCCTCAAATGAAGACAACTTTGATGTTGTGTGCCGCTCACACAATATAGGTAAGTCCTCATACTACAATAACAATGAATAGAACAAACACGACAATGTGAGGTCCTCCAACAGATAAGGGCAGAAAATAATATCATTCAGTGAACCATAACCCTTTTGCAAGCCTATCTGTAGCTAACGAAGACGGCAAGGACTGAAAAGGAAAAAGTTCTAGAAGTTAATGTTAATTCCTCAGTAGTTCTATTCACTAGAACCTTGAAAACTAAACAAAGTTTGTAATTTTCAGTATGTGGCTAACCAAAAAAAAAAACCCTTGTATGAAAAGATGTTGAAGAAAAGTCAAATTTTCTGTTTAGCCATGTTTCCGTTGTCGAAACAAAACATAGGGCAATTATACCACAAACAGATTTATTTCTTGTCCTTCTTCCAGTTTGTTTTGTCATTTAAAGAAAAGGAGAAAATATGACAAGAAAATTGAGAGTGAACGGACAAACTTACTCGAATCCCATGGCCATCGTCGGAGACTTGGATGAGTTTAAGCCCACCATCCTTAATGACAACGCTTATGGAGGTAGAGGAGGCATCAAGGCTGTTCTCGACGAGCTCTTTGACGGCAGAGACAGGGCGTTGGATGACCTCCCCGGCAGCGATTCGGTTGACTACAGACTCCTCAAGGCGGTGAATTTTGGGAGGCTCTCTGGGCAGTTGCCGCTCTTCCATTTCCATTGCGATTGAGGAGATTTCATCACTCGCATGCGTTGCAAGCGACTGCATGGATTAAGAAAGAATCGTTCAGAATATGGAGCCCGCCATCAAGCCATTCGAGTGTCCGCAACCGACAAGGGAAGAGGAATAGGAAGCCCGCGAAAGGAACGATGACTGATGAGTCACGAGATTATTTTTGCTTTTTGTTTATTCTTTTCTTTCTTTTCAGAGTAAATCGCAATTTTGTTCCCAAGTGATCAGTTTGATATTTGTTAAGCAGTAGCTAAGCATAACAGTAATATATGCATGTAGTAATTTTATAAATATTTTATATACTTTTTGGACACTTTTATTTTCATTTTATTTTTTTCTATAAGCATATTCTATATAATAAAAAAATAGATATTTGACAGCCGTTATGAATAGTGATAGAATTATATTTTTTTTATATTTTTGGTATAACAGTTAATTTGAAATATTTTTATTAGACAAAATTTTATTAAATTTATTTAAAATTAATTTTAAATAAATTGTTGTATAAAAAATATAAAAATAAAGACATAATTTTATCTAGAAACATATTTCTTTTACATGGTATGGTTTGAAACTATTTTCCTCAAAAAAGTACACTCTCATAAGATTCTAAATAGTAATGCTTATCAATTCACTTTAAAATCCAATATTAGATCTTTTGATATCTATTGTTCAATCCATGAGCATAATAAATTTATTAAAGTTAAAATATTTTATAAATTTTTATAATTATATTTAATTTTTAAGTAAGTCATTATAATTTAAAATTGTCTTAATAAATTTTTATAATTTTTATTATTTATATTTTTAATTTCTGTTATTAAAAAATATTATAATAATATTATTAATATGTATAAATGACACATTAAATATTACCTAAATTACCATTCAAACTGCATATGAAAAAATCTTACTGACCTGTATCCCCCTGTCTCTAACCCGCTCCCTCTCCATGGCTTTCTCTTCCTCTTCAACAAATCATCAACACTGCCCTGGACAACGCCGCAAGAGTTGTCCAATAAGGTGGCATTGCCTTTTTCTGCTCCTTTTGCCTCAATAAGGTGGAGCCCTGAGCTTTTCCTTCTGCCTCTTTCTAGGAGAATGAAATAGCCTGGCTATGATCCCCATTTCTCAACAAGTAGCGAGAGAGAGAATGGGAAGCTGAGCTCTTCCCAAAGCTTTCCTTCATTTTCCCTCTTTCCTCTCGTATTAAAAATCAGCCTTGCGCTGGTTAGCAAAATTGCAAGACCTTAAAGCTATTTGAAGAATATTGTTTTTATTCCGAACCTAGAAATTCAATGGAAAGTAGAATTGCATAAAGGATTCAATTCTATTCTACCAAGGTTCCACCCTCCTTAAATGCTAGTTAAAACCAAGATTGGTTGTCATTATGTAGGAAAACAAAATATATAGAATAATGCCATTACTCTAATAATCTGATTCAAATAATTAACTACAACTTCTAATCCTTAATTTCGGATTAATTTTGAAGTGTCAAGTCCTTCCAACATAAATGTCCAGCAAGTATCTGACTAATTGAAATGTCCATGTTTCGTTGAACTAAATGACATTTGCCATGGAGTTACCCATACGTTGTAAATGTAAGGAAGTTTTCTGGTTGGTCCTAATTTAGGATTGAACCTAGACATCTGCGTGATTCTTGTTTAAAGTCTTGCTTGGGATCATTTATCACTTCAAAATATGACAAAAGCACAGCAAAAAGAGGAAGCATTAACCATTTGATGCCTACAACTAAAAGTTATTAATCAGCGGGTCGTTAATTTGAAGCATGTCACCTCCCTGAACTTCAGCTTAGCAGATTGTATGTCTATTATCTTTGTCAAGCAAGTATGCTGCTAACTCACATACAAAAAGAACAATACCGCAGAGAATAGCAGATTGAGAACTTGTTGTACATTTTCCATACTCCGAACGCTTGATGGATGCCCAAACAGTTTAAAACTAAGAGAAATGATAAACTTACACTCATAGGGCTACACATTTGGCTACGTTGAAGAGGTGGCACAATCAACACCTTTGTTTCTTTATTTTTTTTAACTAAAATATAAACTTTATGGTGAGATTTGAAGGAGTATAGCCTATGTTGCTGAAAAGCAACATAGGAATAGCAGCGCTCTAAAACTAATGCTAAATTTGAGATCACGTGATTACTTGTTGGTATCCAGTGCCCTGCAGTAAGAGATTTGTTTAACTCCAAAAGCACGAAAGAGTTGTTATTAAAGGAGATAGGCAATTGGACATTTATACCTTTTTCTCTTTGCAGTTTGCACAACTTCTATGGAGTTCCCATTCCCTTTTGATCATTTTCTTAGAATCAAGGAACTAAGTGAAAGACAAGGGACGGACAAGATGAAGCAGGTCCAACTTTAAGGAACTTTGCAGTGCAATGGACAATACCGTTCTTTTTCTTTTATTTTTCCTTCAGTCCCATTAAGGACTGCTTTCGTTCTCCTAGAAAGCGACAGAAGCAAAAACTCAAGGCACCACCTTATTGAGGCAAAAGGAGCAAAAAACATGTCACATATACACATAAATAATGGTGTTATAATATTTTTTTTATGACAAAAACTTTATACATAAATGGTAGAAATTAAAAGAACTTGCCAAAATAGCTTTAAACTATAAGTACTTATTTAAAAATCAGACATAATTATAAAAATTGACAAGATAATTTAATCATTTATTAATCTAAATTTTTTAAATAAATATTTAATAATATTTAATTTATAAAATTAGCAACCCTCATGGGGGTAAAACTTGCTAGGTTGGATGCCAACACAGCTGGTTTTGTTTACTATATGCAATTAATCCTAAGAGACCATATTTTCAAGTTGTGGCTTTAGTGCAATAAAATCGAGACTTATTGTCAAAAGTTGAGTATAAACACAAACTCAATATTATAGCTTAAAAAGGTTAGTGTAGTTGAAAACCCCAATTAATATTTTTCTCTTTTAAGATGTCATATTTGGAGTAAACATTTTTTTCTCTTGAATATTGTAGTCTCATCTCGCAAGTAAGTTTTGTCTTGATTTGTTTGAAATTTTTGTGAAATTGAAAATCTATCAACTTATGAATTTATATCTATCAACTTAAGCGTTGACTGCATTGCATTTGAATGGAAACATAGAACAAGGTCTAGATGAGGATACTTTTAATGGCCTATAACATGCGTTAGTTTCAACTTCACTTAATATTAGTCTAAATCAACTTAAGGAGATTATGTATATAGGATTTGGTCTTCAGAGTAACTAAAAAAGTAGCTGTCATTAAATATAGATGTCCCTTTGTTGCAGATATTCTATGAAATATGAAATGTTTACTTTAAAAGTGTGACAACCCTAATCCGGCATGAATATGAAACCAACTCTGGGAAAAATTATCACACCCTAGTAGAAATGGTGGAATCCAAGTCCCACATCCAAAAGGAAAGGACTTGGTTTAGGCCACATTAAAAAGGCTTGTGAAGCTTTGATTATGACAACTATTTTAGGAGTAACATCTCAAAGTGTCAAAATCATGAAGTGTTGGCAGTCAAACCTTGACACAAGGCTGAGTTTAGCCAAAACCATATCGCCAAAGCTATCAGAGCCCGAACCACACTAGATGTTGGGTTTGAGGAAGGGTTGACTTATCCAACACATTCCAAACCAATACAATAGTCATATTGTGGTATTACATTCTTTCTAACTACACATTTTATCAAAATCAAAAGAAAACTTAATACAATTATATCATTATGAAGCTAAGCACAAGACTAAAGTGAAATAGCTTGACTTTGGCATAGTCTCCATTGCAACACAATCTGAAATTAATCTATTCACACAATTAGCTACTAATATACACAATATAGAAAGACTTTTGTGAGCCTAAGCCAAGTGAATAGATAAACAACTAACGATAGGGAACAATAAAAGTGTTATCATAAATTAACGAAGAAAAAATTATAGTAATGTCCAATCTTAATATATGTAACTTAGTTCAAACCTTTATTCAAAACTATGAACCACATCAAGAAACTTCACAGTAATCAAAATTCACTTTCTATTCATAAAGCTTGCAACTATTATACACTTGAAAGCTCATATACTATTATGAAGGTAATAAGTAATACAATGGCATTATCGAGGAATGTCCTCACTCAGATGCAATTCATATCATAGAAACATGACATCACTAAGCTTGAGAGCAATAAATAAAATATTCATGGCATTGTCAGAACTCAAGAGCAAACATGCATGGTAATCGTAGTCATATGCTACTACAAAGCATGCACCCAAAAGGCTAATAACGTAATATATATGCCTTAAATGCTTTATGTATACCTCATGTGAACCCAAATACTTCATATATTCATGGTATTCTTGGTGTATGGCTACTAAGTTAGGAGTGCATATAGCTATTCAAAATCAATTGTAACTATATAGGCCATATGAAAATATTACCAAACAAAAAAACATATAGTTATCACTTTCAAAACAATTACCGTTGAACTTGAATTGTAAAAGCTAGTAAACTTTAATAACATATACTATTAGCTCTTTCTAATTTGCATTTCATAGTCATAAATATTGATCTATAGTTCATGAAATTCTTAAACATAAATAACATGTTTCAACATTAACTTGTCAAACCAAACTTTCATGTTAACTACCTCAATTGTTCTTGAGCATAAAAAACAAACCATAACCATTAATGGAGGAAAATACATAATTAAAGTTATGTAGAGCTCACACACTTCTCTTCAAAAAATAACAATAGTTGTAAGGTAAACTTAAAATCATTATTTTCTCAAAACTAGCATTATTAAATAAGATTTATCCACTCACTTGGGCAACCAACTACCACTAATGCCCTCTTGAGCTCTCCGGCACTACTTTGAGGGCTTCTCACTTGCTAACTCTTCTCCTAAATCATTAACAGATATTCGTTTAAATATTTAGACTAAATTAATAGTCTATAATAGCCTATAATGAATGCATGGTATGCATGTTATGTAAGTAACAAGCTCAAATGCACCATATGCAATTAATCTTACATTTTCAATTTTTTTTTACCCATTGCATACTCTAAATTACCCTAAAAAATTAACTCACTTTGTTCAAGAATCTGTACTAAATGACAAAATTAAAAATAAAAAATTTTATAAAATGAAACCCTATGTCTCTACTTTTTAATGCCCTTTACAACTATTGATTTGGATATCTAGAACCTAAGTTATGAGTCAATTAACAAGTTCTGCAAAGGGAAAATAGCATGTAATAGGGCAAAAATTTAGTGTCACTTTAGGTGAAAACTAATATTCATTGAAAAAGAATTGTAATTTAAAAAATTATGAGCTTAAACCCTTATGTTTTAGGATTCAAATGTCACTAATATCTTGCCATTTGGACAATAATAGCTCTAGAAAAGTCAAATAGTGGAAGAAGTTTAGGGAGGCGACATGTGCAAATTTTGTAATAGCAAAGATCTCTTTTGAAACTTAAGGACTTGTATAACGAGACTAGCAAGCCAAGCTATGGCAACTAACAACCAATAACCTAAGAACAATGGTCAAGCTTGTAGAAAATATTTCATAAATTATAAGAGGCTGCAATTGTTTGACACAATATAATTAAATACATCAAAAGTCTCGACAACTTAAAATTGATTAACTCAAATAAGGTAATGGGAAACCCAAATAACAATTGAGATATAAGATACTTACTACCCGTAACAAAAAACAATATTACCAATCAAAAATATAATCACAACTCTTGGAGCATGAAAAGAGAATTAAAACAAAGCATGATACCTTCAATTTTTGTTCAATGTTATTTTCCTAATAATCTAGAAATACATAGTGAGCAATTAACTAACCCAAAGGTGCTTCAAGGAATAAAAATAAGTAGATGCATGAGAATGGCTTATTTGTTATACCCATATAAGAAAAGCAACTAACAAAAATCCTCCCTTTAATTTGTAAATTCCAATAAAGAATAATGAGAAGATAATTGGAAAAATAAGAGCTAAAATGGTATAGCAAGTGTTGAATTTACCTTAGTTAGCAACAGAGAAAAAAAAATACCTTGATCTCTTTTTCTTTTTTTTTTACTTTAATCCTCCAACTGCCTACAATACCATATTTATTATAGGAAGAGAAGGAAGGCTGAAATTATAATATTGCTATGAAAAGAATTTAAAGGCAAAAAAGTAGGAGAAGAGTGGCATGGAAGAGAGAAGAAATGGAAACGAAGAATCAATTGCAGCCAACATTGCAGAAAATAGGAAGAAGGACGGTTGCATTTTCCATAACATGTGAAGCAAAGGGAGCAATCAGAGATAAAATGCTAAAAAGGGAGAAATGGGCAGCTAAATAGAGTAAGTAGGCAAAGAATTTGGAAGAAATGGGAAGAGAGAGACAAGTGAAAGTAAGTGTGGGAAAATCTTAATATAAAAGCCAAGCCAGAATATTCTAGAATCTTACAGGTGTCCTATTTTTTTGTCATCTATTTTCACAACTTCCGTATGCTCTTTTCCTATCCTATCTTCAACATGCTTCTCCAACAAGCTTCTCTTCTTTTATTCGATCAAATTCAAATTTGTTTGCTTTTGGCTCCTTCTTCTCTTATATGATTCTTTTTTCCTTCGTATTATTTTTTTTGTTCTTCATATCTTTGTTTCTCTTTTGCTTTTTTTTCAAATAACTGAAATAAATCAAAGAAGCACAGGAAAGAATTCCAAATAACAAGCTGGCCACAAAATCAAGATGACGAAGAAACAAAGAAGAAGACCCCAATGGGGGAGGGGACAACCACCTTGAGCGCGAGAATGATTCTGAGGACATTTGCTATTGCTGCTAATGATTTTGACCATCTTCTCATTCCTTCTTCATAGCTTTCTTCTTTTTTTATTTATGTTTTTTATTTTTTTCTATTTTTCAACCTAGGACATTGGATTTGTGGGTGTCTCCTTCAACATCTCTAGCTAAACTCTAGCTTCTTGATTGATTCAAGATCCATGGGAGTAATGAATTTAATATTCAAAATCTAGCTTGCTGGTCTCTCCATGTTACAGCCTGTATATGTGTAGCAGTGGTTTATCAGAAGCAATAAATGGTCAGCTGAATAGGTGTTAAAGTTAGTCAAGCTAGTCGCTATGTAAGAGTCATAAGAAAGGAACACGTGTACAAGAAACAAGACTAAGTTAGCTTTATAAATAGTAACCTGTAGCTTCACCAAAAGGTATTGAAAATAAAGAACTACTATTACCAAGTTTTATTTTCTCTGATTTTAACTCTGTTCATTTTCTGCTTACTATTCAAAATCTATTCTGGTACAAACTTTATCATGGTATCAAAGCCAAGATCGATCAAGAATGGCAGATAATAGTTCAATCATCACAATAATAAATCCAAACCTTTAGTGTCTTACGGTGAAACTTGAAGAAGATAACTTTCTTGTATGGAAGCAGTAAATCTTGTCAACACTTCGAGGTCATGGGCTAAAGTCGTATATTGATGGAAGCAAGGAAATTCCTCCTATTGAATCTCAAGAATTCTTGGTGTATGAAAGGCAAGATCAACTGCTGATGTCTTGGATCCTATCATCTATAAGTCCTTCAATTTTACCAAATCTTGTGGGCTGTGAAACTTCAAGAGAGTTATGGAAACAATTCTTGAATACTTTTCTTCACAATCTACTGCAAAGATATTGCAGTATAGACAGCAACTGCAAACTGTAAGGAAAGAAAATCTAAGCATGAAGGATTATCTTTCCAAGATCAAAAATTTGTAGAATGTATTACAATCTTGTGGATGTATGATTAATGAGTCTGAATTAGTGCAAATTGCACTAGTTGGGTTAGGCACTGATTATGATGCAATTGTAACATCTATTACTACACTACAGAGCATACCACCTTGGAAGAATGTCGTGTCTCTTTTGTTAAGTGCAGAATCAAGAAACATGCAGAACAACTCAGCATTAGAATCTTCTATTTTAATCAATCTTACAGCACAAAGGGGAAATTTAAATAGAGAAAGAGGATATAATGATCAGAACTTTGAAAGATATGGCAGTCAAGGATATGAAAGAGCAAATAGTTTCAGAGGAAGAGGTAGAGGAAGAGGAAGAAATTCGTGGAACAACACAAAGCCTCAATGTCAATTATGTGGAAAGATTGGACATACTATTCATAGATGCCACAAAAGGTTTGACATTTCTTTCACTCGTAAACCGAGATAGTATTTCAACACTGAGAAACCAAATAACAGTTACAGAAACTCAACTAATGTGGTAGCGTTGGTAGCAACACCAGAAACCATAGAAGATTCTCAGTGGTATCCTGATTCTGAAGCAACCAATCACATCACAAATGAGCTTGAAAATCTGAACATTGGTGCAGAATATCAAGGTAAGAATAAAGTACACATGGGTAATGGACATGGTGTTAATATTTCACATGTTGGTCACTTAACTATCAATACCAAGAACAATAGAAACCTTCAACTGAAACACATTTTGCATGGACCAAAAATAACCAAAAACCTTCTGTCAGTTTCTCAGTTTTGTCATGATAACAATGTAATGTTTGAGTTCTATGATTCTTACTGTCTTGTGAAGGATGAGGTGACAAAGAAAGTTCTTCTTAGAGGTGCTTTGGACAAAGGGCTCTACCACATTAATTTCTCTACATTGAAGCATAATCCTTCCGCCAACAAAACTCAGTATTTAGTTCCAAGGTCCTATAAAGAAGCTCTAAATTCTAGTATAAATCCTATACCCCAAGTAAATCTAGACAAGTTCCAATTATGGCATCAAAGATTAGGACATCCTAATCAGCTTATTGTATCCAAAGTACTTCAAATGTGTAACATTTCTACAAAAATCAATAAAGACTTCTTGTGTCCTCATTGTCAACAAGGAAAAAGCTATTCTTTACCTTTCCATCCTTCTATATCAGAATATAATAGACCTTTTTCACTTCTTGAACTAGACCTATGGGGACCAGCACCATGTCTTTCAAGTCAAGGCTTCAAATATTATCTAGCCATCATAGATACCTACTCAAAGTATACATGGATTTACTTCCTAAAAACCAAAAATGAAGCCTTACCAAGTTTCATTCAATTCACCAAACTTGTAGAAAATCAACTTGACATGACAATTAAAGCAATCCAAACTAATTGTGGTGAAGAATTTAGAAACTTTGCACCTTTTGCAGCCCAAAAAGGCATTCAACTGAGAAGTACATGTCCTTATACTTCTCATAAAAATGGACTAATAGAGAGAAAGCATAGACATATTGTTGAAATTGGTTTAACCTTACTTTCTCAAACGAAAATGCCCCTCAATTTCTGGTATGAAAGTTTTTCTTCAGCTGTATACCTCATAAACAGAATGCCAATCAAAGCCCTTGAGTTCAAGTCACCTCTAGAAATACTTCACAAGGTACAACCTGATTACTCATTTCTTAAATCATTTGGCTATTCCTATTTTCCATGTTTAAGACCCTACAATGCCAATAAACTTTAGTTCAGATCAAAACAGTGTGTATTTGTTGGCTATTGCACTCAACAGAAAGGCTACAGATGCTTAGATGAGACTGGAAGAGTCTATGTGTCTAGACATGTAAGGTTTGATGAAACTAAATTTCCATACAATGACCTATTTCTCACTACTACACCCAAGTTCAGTTATATGACTCTTATACCTCCTCTACTAGTTGTCACAATGACACCAACTTAGTGCCAAACAAGATATCCTGAGCCAACAAATATCACAACAGAATCATCTCTACCTATTCCATCTTACACTGAACCATCACCACAAAATCAGTCTACACCTTTAGTCACAAACACTTATCCCATGATCACTAGATCCAAAAATAATATTTACAAACCAAAAGCCTATATAGTTGACCTAACAGAGAGTGAACCAATTACAATTCAAGAGGCCATGTCTCATCCCAAGTGGAAATCAGTAGCCCAAGATGAGTTTAATGCACTAATAAGGAATGGCACGTGGTCTCTAGTGTCATTACCTGAAGGCAGGCAAGCAATTGACAGTAAATGGATTTTTAAACTCAAGAAGAATCCTAATGGCTCTATAGCTAGATATAAAGCCCTTCTAGTAGCTAAAGGCTTCTTACAACAAGCTGGTTTTGATTTTTGTGAGAACTTCAGTCCAGTAGTAAAGCACTCAACAATTAGAATCTTCATCACTCTAGCTCTATCTAGAGGCTGGTCTATGAGACAAATAGATGTCAACAATGCCTTCTTAAATGGTGATTTACAAGAAGAAGTCTACATGAAGCAACTAGCAGGTTTTGAAGTTAAAGAAGGAGGAAAACAACTTGTATGCAAACTGCATAAGGCAATATATGGCCTCAAGTAAGCTCCACGTGCCTGGTATGAGAAATTGCAAGAATTTCTTCAATCTAAGGGATTTAAATCATCAAAGCCAAGTTAATCATTATTCATAAAAATTACAAAATATTATTCTGTCTATGCATTGGTGTATGTTGATGATGTGATAATCATAGGGAGCTCTAAAACTGCAATTCAGATGCTAATAACGGAATTAAACAATGCATTTTCCCTCAAAGATCTTGGAGAATTAAGTTTCTTTCTTGGCATTGAAGTTACAAGAAACAAAAATGGTGTCTTACTCTCTCAAACTAAGTATGCTCGTGAATTACTAAAAAAGTTTCACATGAATGAAGCCAAAGCTCTTCCAACTCCAATGGTTAGTAACCTAATTCTAGCTGCTCATCAAGGTACACAAATGAAAGACCCTCACCTATACAGACAAGCAGTTGGTGCCTTACAATACTTGACAATTACTAGGCCAGACTTATCTTACAGTGTGACAAAAGTTTCTCAGTTTATGCATAAACCACTAGACACATACTGGAAAGCAGTAAAGAGGATTCTACGCTATGTTAAAGGGACCTTAACACATGGTATTCTATTCAAACAATCACCAGTTCTCTCAGTTTTAGGTAACACAGATGCAGATTTGGCCTCAGACCCTGATGATCGCAGGTCTGTCTCAGGTTTTTGTGTGTATTTTGACAATAACTCGGTGTCTTGGAGTTCAAAGAAACAAAATACAATGTCAAGATCAAGTACTAAAGCTGAATATAGGAGTCTAGCTCAATTAACAGCAGAAATACTATGAATTCAGTCACTACTAAAAGAAATTGGAGTTACTTCACCTATCAAACTGACTCTTTGGTGTGATAATCTGTCAACAGTAGCTCTATCAGCAAACCCAGTACAACATAATCGCCTAAAGCATATGGAACTTGATATCTACTTTGTTAGAGATCATGTAATACAAAAGAAACTTGCAGTCAATCACTTACCATGCCATGATCAAATAGCAGACATCTTTACAAAACCACTGATCTGCTCATTGAAAAATTTCGTGCAAAACTCATTATTCAAGAGCCAGGGTAGCAAGCTTGTTGAAGAGAGGCATAAAAGAAAGATGGGTTGAAGGGAAAGTAAGGAGGCAAACAGAGGAGAAATTATTTTGAGGTGAGACTAGTACAGGATGCATTCGTATATCAAGAAGAGTTTGCTTCTGAAGGGAAAATGGTGCAGTGTGAAAAGCAAACAGAGAAGAACTTCAACAGTAAGGCAAACAAAGGAGATTATTTTGAGGGGAGATGTTACAGCCTATATACGTGTAGCAGTGGTTTATCAGAAGCAATAAATGGTCAGCTAAATAGGTGTTAAAGTTAGTCGAGCTAGTCAGCTATGTAAGAGTCATAAGAAAGGAACACGAGTACAAGAAACAAGACTAAGTCAGCTTTATAAATAGTAACCTGTAGCTTCACCAAAAGGTATTGAAAATAAAGAACTACTATTACCAAGTTTTATTTTCTCTGATTTTAACTCTGTTCATTTTTTGTTTACTATTCAAAATCTATTCTGGTACAAACTTTATCACTCCACCAGTGTTGTAAAGTATTAGTTTTTCAATTTTTCTCTTCTTATCTTTTACTTTATGTGTTGTTGCCTTTGATTTCACCACCTTCTTTTTGTTTGTTCTTTTCACATTTGGGGTTGGAATAAGAAGAAGTTCTTAACATGGGATTTAGGAGCCAAGTTCGAGAGAAGGAAGAGTTACTCAAATGAAGCCTATTATGTCTTCATTCTGGGTGACTTCTTAGGTAATTTTACAACTATGAATTAGGTGGATGTTATGGTGAATGCATGTTTTAATGTTAATGATTGAAGCATATGTTTCTTTTGGATTTTTCTTAGATGTTAACATCTTATAACTTTATGATATTGTGCTATCTTGATCTCCCCTTTTCTATACTAACCCTTGATTCGAAAGTGCTAATTTTTGGCAGGTTCCTCTGGAATGTCTACGAAGACCATGAAGGTAGATAACTCAGGAGACGAGTCAAACTGAGGGAAAATTGGGGTTTAAATTTGAGTCATTATTTTTTCTATTGTATTCTTGCAACCGTTGAATGATATAATTTTTAACTTTTTATGCATAATTTCTTCATATTATACTCTCAATTTTTCTTATAACCATTATTAGTGTAGTTTTTGTTTTCGTTGACTCTTTCTTAATGACCATAAACATAAACTATTGTCTCAACTTGGATCCACTTTCTATTTAAGTTTCCAGAAATGTTGCTATGATCTTTTGTGTTTGGTACTCACAGAAGAATCTAATCATTTGTTGTTCAATGAAATGCCATATTGGGTGTTGGTTAGCTCTAATAATTTGTTGTTCAATGAAAGACTATATGGGATTAGGATACTTAAAAGCAATACAAGATAGGTTTATGGAATGGTAGCCAGAAGTTAGCTATGCTAAGCATTACACAATTTTGTTTACTTTAGCTGGCATATGTCTTGATACTCACAAAATAATCTAATAATTTATTTACAATAATTAATTTGTTTATTAGAAGCAATATAGTATAGGTTTACTTACCATAGTACTTAGCTTTCTAATAATACAATATTTAGATTGTTATGAGAGTAATTATAATTATTTATTAAATTATCTAATTGAAAGAATATAATTTTTAAATCTATCATATATGTTTCTAATTTGAACAATATTGTGAATATCTTTTTATTAATGTTTAACAAAACTACACTTTATCATAGTTTAAAATTATTTTTAGTAGAACAATCAATCAACCATGTTATCTGCCCCAATAATTTGTTCATATTTAAAACTGTTCATATTGTTTAAGAGTTATGGCTAATATTTAACAAACTTTAAAATTATTGTTCATAAGACAATGCTATCGCTTTAAATATATTCACAGCAACGCACGGGCGCCGATCTATTCAAAAAACAAGTACATATTGAAAGTAGAATATATGGCCTGGGCTTTACAAGTTTAATGCGTTGAGAGCAAAAGACTTCCTAACTTAGTAATTAGTTTAACAACACTTTTAAATCTAATTCTCTTATAATTGATTCATGTTCAGAACTATTCACATTATTCATTATACTAATTGTGAACATTTATCAACTTTCGAATCACCATTTATTTGTTTATTTTTTGATAATAATATTCTTTGGAAAAAATTAATAATCTAACAAGTTACTGTTATGCATAAGTAAATAAGATATAACCATGTTGCATTCATTAATGGGTTTTGAATAATTCATAATTAAACAATATATTTGGCTAATGTGATTCACCATCCATGTATTGAATTAGAATATATAATTGGGCATTACAAGTCCAACAGATTGTGATCAAAAGAGTTACATAATAAGACTCCTGGGATAACTAATTAGTTGATCAACATTTCTAAACTTGGTTATTCCATAATTGATTTAACTTTAGAACTATTCACATTATTTATTATAATTCAGATAATTTTTGTCATACTTTAAAATGTATATTCATAAGACAATGTTTAATTTGTAAATATAACCACCGCAGTGGGCAGGCATCAATCTAGTGTTGATATAAAAATGAAAAATTGATGTATGCCAATGGGCTTTGCTAGATTCTCTCACTTATTACACTATGCCATCTTCAAAAAATAATGTTTTAGTTCCAACAAGCTCTCCACCTTCTAGTGCTCCTATGATCAACTACACTCCTACACCACCAACTGACCAGATATGTCCCTCCTCCCAACTAACTCCACTATCGCATACTCACCCCATGTGCACTCACTCACAAAACAACATTGTCAAACCTAAACCCAAATATTGCTTGTCAACAACCATATTAGTCTATATTGAACCCTCTACATTTGCCCAAGCCCAAAAATCCTCTCACTGGCATCAAGCCATGAAGGAGAAATATGATGTCTTCATTAGAAACCACACCTAGTCTCTAGTCTCTCCATATCCCTCCCAAAATATTGTAAGTTATAAGTGGGTGTACAAGATTAAACATAATCCCAATGGGTCTATCTCCAAGTACAAGGCACATTTGGTTGCTAAGGGTTTCAGCAATGAGCTGTTATTGATTATCATGATAGTTTTAGCCAAGTTGTCAAGCCCTTACACAATTTGCATTGTACTCACCATTGTTGTTTCTTAGTGTTGGTCCATTCGTCAGCTTAATGTAAATAATGCTTTTATCTAGGGAACATTAATAAATGATGTTTATATTCAATGGCCTTTAGGTTTCATTGATTGAAATCATCCCACGCATGTGTGTAAATTAAATAAGGCCTTATATGGCCTTATTGGTTTATGTTGATGATTTATTACTCATAAGAAATTCTAGCTCTTATCTTAATAAGTTCTTTAGTTGTTTGGCCCAATGTTTCTCACTTAAAAATTTTGGGTCATTATCTTACTTTCTTGGCATTGAAGCTTTTACCATTGGCAATGGTCTCCTTTTATCTTAGCATAAGTACATCAATGATTTGCTTCATTACACTAAAATTCAAGATTGTCAAGAAGTTTCTACTCCAATGAATGCCACTGACCCTTTTCTTTTTGATGATGATAGTCCACCTGCAAATGCTAAGGAGTGCCGTAGTGTCATAGGACCTATGCAGTATTTGGCTCTCACTTGCCTTGATATCTAGTTCATAGTTAATAAGCTTTCCCAGTTTATGCATTGGCCAATTTCTCAGCATTGGTGTGCAATTAAACATGTCCTTTGCTATTTGAAAGGTACCCTCCATCATGGTATTCCGATATACAGATTAAAAACTCTCTCTTCATGCTTTCTTTGATGCTAGTTAGGCTAGCAATGCAAATGATAGAACTTCCATTTCTACTTACATTATCTTTCTTGGTGAGACCCCAATTAGTTAGGGCTTGAATAAGAAACACCCTGTGGCTTGATCATTTATAGAAGCAAAGTATCATAACGTGGCTGCCACCATAGCAAAATTAAACTAGATTCAACGCCTTCTTGGTGAGCTTCACATTATTGTTCTAACACCTATGATTCTATGCAACAATGTAGGCACCACCTACTTATGTGCCAATCTAGTTTTTCACTCTCAAATGAAACATATTGCAATAGATTTTCACTTTGTTTGTCATTAGGTGGCCTAGCAAAAATTAAGTGTTTCTCATATTCATACAACAAATAAATTGGCCAATTCTCTTACAAAACCACTATACTGGCAACATTCCTTCTTCAGTGATACAAGATTGGTATGAGATTTAGCACTCTAATCTTGTAAGGGCATAATAGTGGAGATTAGTTACAAAATTCAAACTCTTGAATTGTAACATAATTAATTGTAATTATGTTACATTTGAGATTATCTTTAGTTGCACTGTGACCTAAGTTCTATGATACTTTTAAATGGTAATAATGTTACATTTAGGATTAGCTTCTGTTACACTTTGACCTAGGTTTTGTTACGCTTTTCCATTGTAATTACTTTATATATACATTATTGAGATTAATAAAATACACAACATTCATTTCAATTCCTACGTAAAACCCTCTAATCATCACCTTTAAGTTTTCAATCATAGAAATGCTAAGTGAAGGATGAAAATTTTGAAAGCTGAAAGTGTTTGTATTGTCATGGCTTCATCTATCTAGCTCTCACTCTAAAGCCCCAAAGTGTTTGTACTATCTACTCCAAAACTCAAGACCAAACAAGAACATAGAATGCATAAAATTGCAATTCTACTATACATAGGTCAATTAGGTGACAATAGCATCAAGTAAGAGATCAATGAAATAATAAAAATGAGGGTAACAGAGAAAAAGGAGAAGACGGGAGAGATGGAAGTTGGCAAAGGGAATGAAGGGAAAGAGGGGATAGGAAATTGGAAAGGGGATAGGTTGGTGGTGAAAAGAGAATTGGGTTATGTGGATTCTTTGCAAAAAGGAAATGTGCATTGGGTTTGGCTCTAAAATCAATTTACTCAATGACTCAATTGCAAATGTACATAAGAATCAATTCTTTGTTGATTGTCTAGTTGTTGTAAGGATGTAGATTCTCTAAAGTGCATATTGCAAGTGGATGACTATTGATGAAATTTTTTTTTTTTTTGAACTGAGACTATTAATGAGAAAATCAATAGTATAGATCCTTATAAAAAATACAAGCAAGTGGATTATAATTTATGAACTTGAGATGATCTACACCGTTGATTTTTTTTATTAATGATCATCTACTTGTACTTTACTTCCTAAAGTACATCCTGCACTTTAAAGAATCCTAGTCCATTGTCATAAAGGCATGTCTTATAGTTTCTATAATACACTACTGAAAAGAGAATGGACATTACTTATAAGGGTGTTCAGCGATTCAGTTTAGTCAATTTTGAGCCAAAAACCAAACCAAACTGATTAGCAAAATGTTGTAGCAAAGTGGATTGATTATATAGCAAATTTTATGCTAAACTAACCAACCCAAACCATTGCTAGTTTAGTTTAGGAGATTTAGTTTAGTTTGGTTCCCTTTTAGCACCACAATGTTTGGCAGCCAAGAAAACAAGGGAAAAGAGAATAAAGTTTGAAATTTTATAACATTTGTCACCACACTAACCCATTAAAGATCAGCTACATTAAATAATGAAAAACTAAAAAGGAGGGCAATAACTAAAAAATTACACTTCATTCATGAAGTATAGTACATTAGCTGCTTTATACTTTGCTATTTTCTCAACAACGAAGCCCAAAATATGCACAAATGAGGGAGAAGCAAGCAATAAACAACAACAATCATAAAGCAAATTTAGGTGCAAGAATTGGAGGGGATTGCATAGAACCAAAAACTCACATGTTGCAAAGTAGGAGTGGGAGTAATTAGTCAAAGAAACCCAAAAACAAAAAGGTGGAGAGAGGGAGAAATGGGAGACTCTCCATACCCAAAGCTTTGGACCACTGATCCTTTACCCCATAAAAAAAACTCTCCTTAACACAACACAAGCCCATAGCTACTTTGCTACATCTCAACATAACCGCCACTCACCTTTGCCACTTGCTCACAACCACCTAGTTGTTGTGCCACCATCGAAGCCTAGGTCATGGAGCCCTCACATTCGAAGGTCATCATAGTGATGAAGCCTCATGTCTTTCCATCAAATTACAAATATGGGAGCAGTAAGGAAGAATAGATAGGAGAAGAAGGAAAAAAAGTAGGGTTAGGGAAAATACAACATGAGATAATTTTGCTGATTAGAATGAGTTTGCTAGGAAAAGATAAAATAGAAGTAACAAAAGTGATTTGGGGGATTGGAACTTAGAAGTCATTTAGAACTAAATTGCTAGTAAACCACTAAGCTAACACATATTTTGACAAAACTTCCATAAACATATATGTGTATGTATATATATATATATATATATATATATATATTCAGTTTAGTTTAGTTTGGTTAGCATAAAAAAACTCAATTCTATCAAACCAACAACCGAACCAAACAAAAAATTTTAACTAAGATTTAAATTGATCAAAAATGGATTTTTGATTTGTTTTGATTAGCTTCAGTTCAAATTGACTTCAATTTTGAGTGATTGGTTTAGTTTGGTTTTGAACACCCTTAATTACTTTTAACATTCTACCATTACCCTGTTCACTGTTAAAATTATGCTACTAACATCTTCGTATAGAATTCTTCGTAATTCTTATATTTCCCTTTCTATTCAATTGAAATATCCTAAATTATTATACCACACAGCAAAGCATGGATCAAACACTTTGGGTTTTGAACTTTTTAGGTTCTTCTTCCTTCACCTAATGATTCTATGATTGAAGACAATGACAAAGAGTCTTACCTAGTGTTTAGCTGGAGAAGAAGGGAGCAGAAAGGAGAATTTTCTCGTTTGGTTTAGATTTTGAAAGGGAGGGGAAGAATAAGGGCTCAAAACCCTTAACCTTCCTATTTTGCCTTCATTTCCAACATAGAAGAATTTGAAGGAAAGAAAAAGTTTATTAAAATTTTTGAATTGTGATGACCAAATCACTTTCAATTATCTTTCTTAATTTTAAAATTGCCCTCATCCTCATATCCCAATATTCATCTTTCTTTAAAAGATATAATAATACATTATTTTCTAATTAAAATGGAGGAAGGACATTTTGAGTCTCTCAACTTTTTCAAAAGTATAATTTAGTCCCTTAACTTTTAAGTGAGGCAAATTTAATCCTTTAGTCGACACGAAACCCAAAGCGACAATTACGAAAGATAAAAAATGAGTTTGGAAACATGTTGTATGGGGCAAGAAATAAAAATGAAGTCGCCACCGACTTAGATTGAAATGGTGAAGTCAGACACTAGAGAGTATGGTCTGCATTGCAAAAAAATGAAGTCAATAGTTGGTTACATATAGAGAAGGTATTAGCACCCCTACAATACCCTTTCGGTATCACATTGGTGTTTGTTACTTTTGATTTCAAAAACTATACTTTGTGTCTTGTCAAAAAATAAAATTATTTTATTTTTTGATTTTATTGTCTCACTGTTCATTTTACATATGATCAAGAGTAATCTGAGATTCTCACCACTAGTGAGTGGCATTTAGCCTTTATCGTGAAAAAATTAATTTGATGCTTGATTCATCTAGGTTTATATAAAAAACAATCGTCTAACTTAATTAGGGCTTGCTAAAAAATAATGGTATACCTAACTTGACTAGGTTTAAAAATATTTGCCTAGCTTGAGTAAGGCTTTTAAAAAATAGAAGTGTATCTTTTTAAATGCATCAATGGAATTATGCCAATTAACTAATTAAATTCATGATATAATTTTTTTCCGGATAGTTAGATAATGGTCAATTGACTGACAACTCCCATTATGCATTGTTGGGAAGAATCTGGTTTTAAAGGAAGAAATAAGAAAATGATGATGAAGGACACAAATGAAATTAAGAGTAATGAATAGTATAGGACACAAATAAAATTTGTATATGTGAATAGTATAGGACATAAACAAAATTAAGAGTAATGAATAGTGTGGGACACAAATGAAATTTGTGTATGTGAATACTGCATGACACAAATGAAATTTGTGTACTTAAATAGTGTAAGACACAAATAAAATTAAGAGTGACTAGTATGGGACACAAATGAAATTCATGTATGTGAATAGTACGGAATATAAATAAAATGTGATGTGAATAGTGTAGGATATAAATGAAATTTGTGTACATGAATAGTGCAGAACACAAATAAAATTAAGAGTAGTTAATAGTGAGACTAATGAAATTATTGTACGTAAATAGTATAGAATATAAATAAAATTAAAAATAGTAAATAATGCGAGACACAAATGAAATTTGTATACGTGAATAATATAAAATTATTTTTAAATAAAAATAAAATAATAACAAAAAGGAGCCAAATGCACATAGGTTTGGATGTGGACCTTTTACATTTTTTATTTTTTCTTGTTTAAAAGAAACAAGTAATTTTAATTATTAATACTGCTTAATTTTTTTTATCTTTTTTAAACTAACTTTAGAACTTCATGAAAAATAGTATTAATTTCATCAAACCAAAAAGAGAAATCAGTATATTTTTTGTCAAAGATATTTTTTTATATTTTTTAGAAATAAAAAGAGTTGACCGAAAAATATAATTAAATTTCATAATCTTTATGAAAAAAATTTTCAAACTAGTACTAAAAATTCTCAAAAAATGTTATGGATACAACTATATATATTTTTATTTTTCTAAAATATTTTTTTGAAATTATTTTTGGATAGGATAGGTATTGAGTGCACCACACCCAAAAGTGAATTTAGTACACCCACCTTTCCAAATTTTTACCTCTGTGATGTTATAGAGGCATGAAGAAACTAGGTTTCGTTAACCACAAGGATGGTGGCTCTCCCTTTTTTCTTCATTTTCTCTTATTAAAAACAAAACTTCATAATATTAACGGTTTAAGAGGCATAAAAAAGAACTAGATCAAGGCAAAGTCAAAGAAAATGAAACACTAACCTGAGCTCTCCTAAGTATGAGTAGTTGCAAGTTTTACCATTTTCTTCTTTTGTTGAGTTCTCTCTTTGATTCTTTGCCCCCTTTGTGCTCTCTTCACTCTTCCTTTCTCTTCTCTCTTTCTTTCTTTCTCTTGGTCTTTCTTTTGCTCCCTTTGTTTTTTTTTTTTCTTCTTACTTTGTCTTACCTTCGATGTCCCCAGCACTAATAGCCTCTCTTCCTTTTAAAAGCCTTTGCCTTGGCCTTTCCCTCTTGCTTTCTATTGGTTTCTCTCCGTTGCTTCTCTTTGTTGGTCTTCTTTTTTTTAGTGTCTCCTCTACATGTCTCTTCTCTTGCTATCTTTTGTTCCGACTCTTTCTTCCTATTTATGTTCATTTTGAGCTCTCTTTGGGCCATTCTCTTTGTGTCTTTTTTATTTGGTCTCTCCTTTGCATCTCATGCTCTTGCTTTCTTTTTTTTAGGTTCTTTCTCCATGCTATTCTCTGCTTGTCTTTTTGTTAGTCTATTCTTTGTGTCTCATGCTTTCTTTTGTTTTGGTTCTTTCTCCATCTACTCTCTGTTTGTCTTTTTTTCAGTCTCCTTTTTACATCCCATGCTCTTGCTTTATTTTGTTTTGGTTTCTTCCCTATACTACTCTTCGTCTAACCTCTCTCAAGTGTAGCTTCTCTTATGTAGCCTAGTGTGATGATGCCGAGAAAGAGGTGAAAGTGATAATGAGAGTGCTAGTGCATGTGAGTGATAGTGCAAAAGGTACGACACTAAATGAGTGAGTCTTCATGTAAGCCCATGCATATGGATAGACTTGATTTTGTTGAGATAGTTGAAAAAATATGTGAATGAATATTTTTTTTGAAAAAAAAAAAACCCAAAAAATATGTGTGCTCTTGTCTTCAACATGTTGAGGAAGTTTATCCTTTTTCACCAAGATTCCTACTTGATCCTTGTTTATCTTTTGATTTTGTTTCTTAATTTTCCTTTTTTTGTTTTTGATTTTTTTTAACTTTCTAATTTTCTAATTTGATTATTTATTCTAATTCTACTTTAATTATTTTGATTGGACCAAATTAAATATTAACAACCTTTACAAATATAATTAGAGTAATTTAGTTCTTTCATAAATAAAAGTATAGCAATTTAATCCTTCACTTATTGAATTTTTTTTTTTCAGCATGATATAGTTAATCAGTAATAATCTAAATTTCATTTTTGTTATAAAAATTTTAGTACCCATTCTCTCACATAAAATTATTTACTTTTTTGTTAAATTTCAATCTTAATTTTATGTATCTTTATATCTTTTTTAATAAAAAAACATTTACATAACAATTATATATACTATAATAAAAAAATTAAATTTAAATTATTATTGATAAGTTATATGATACTAAAAAAAATTATAAATAAAAAATTAAATTATTCTCATTATAATTATAAAAAAAATTAAATTTATCTCAATAAAAAATTTAGTAGATTAACTTATTTTTTAAAAAAAATTAAAAAACTAAAATTACCCTTACTCTTAATTTTAAATCCCTTCCCTTATTGACTATATAAAAAAATAAAAATTATTTTCCCATCTCTCCCCTCACACCAAACCAAATAAGATTTTTTTTTTTTTCTTTCTCTTCCTTTCCCTTTCCTTCATTAAAATCTTTCCACTTCCTTCCTCTAAACCGAACACTATGGAAGTTTTCGTGATGGAAGACCATATAAAAGAGTCACGGACAGATAATGAGACAGGTCGAATTCATAGAACTTAGGATAGACGAGCCGTTAATTACTACATTAGCAAAAGGATACGAGGATAAATTTGTACAATAAAAAATGCGCGAATTTAAATTGCAAAATAGATTTTTTTAAAAAAAATAATTTTAGCCAAAAAGAAATTGATCCATATCGCAAAGAAAATTAAAAGAAAATTAAGTACAGCAGATAACCTACAATATCAAAGTAGTAATTTCAGAACAGTCGATTGAAAGTCCATAACAAGAACAAATAAAAAATGTGTTCAATATTAACATAAAGAATGGCAGACGTCATGTCTATCTCTGAAGCTTTCCGGCAGAATGCAGATAAATTGCAACAGAAACAACACTGCACACACAAGTAACATTTCATTTCAGAGAAAACGTCGCAACTAAAGAAAGAATAACAAATTAAAAGATGACCAATAGATATGACAATTCTATGTTCATTATTCTCAAAGAATTCTTACACTACAAAATTTATATCACTAGATTTAATAAATTTATTGAATCCCTCAATTCAATAATTTACTAAATTTTGCATTATGATCCTACTAATTTAAAGACTTACGTTATTAAATGTAAACATTCTACGAAAATAAAATTGTTGAAATATACTTCTCCCACGCGTGACTACTGCTTAGGCTGTTGCCACATGGGCAACAAAATGTTGCAAACAAAAAATTCATTGCAAGGTGAAATTGTCAATGACAACGAATGCAAGAAAGTTTCAGGTAAAGTAAAATAAATTCAACTTTCCCCGTTGTAACTTCACAATATTCTAATAATGGTCGTACAACGACTTCAAACCCTACGCTATATCCCTCAACTTGCACATAACAGTTTAACCCTTTAAACATTTAAAAACACAGTACGTGATCTTTTTCCATGGGAGAGGGAGTGGGAGAATCCCAGAAAAAATCCTAAAAATATAAGTAGAAGAAAGTAAACAAATGAAGAGTAGATTCACACAAATATGTCGAGTACTTTTCTTCATTCATGGTTAATAGGAAGTTCCTTTCTAGAATTCTCCCTTTTGTTCTGCAACATATTAATTCTATCAAGTTACGTGTGCTATAAATTATAAGTCATACCACTATGATGACTGGGGAAGGGGCCGAGGTATTCTGAGTTAAATAGCAAAAACTCCGAAAAACATGAATGGTTATTAAAGTCAGCACTTCATACATAGTGACCACTCCAATTCTTTTTGGGCTTTATTTTTTCAAAAAAAATAAAAAATTCTAGTTCCCAAAATGAAAACATGGGGAAAGACCATGCATCCAATTAGTGTACTTTTGGTGAAGAAAAAGATCACAGATATGGCATAAGATAAGACCTATCCTCTTCATCTTCAACCAAACCTTAACATTTTCAGTTTTTCTGAATCTTCAAGAGTGTAAAATGGTACAATTGTCGTGAAATCGGAAAGAAAAAGATAAAAATTCCTTTTGAGTGAAAGTTTTGCGTTATTCATTGTTTAACTGAGTTTTATATATACAAAAAAGTAAATAGTGCATTACACTCACTATTAGTAATAGTCAATATACCTAACTACTATACACACAATATACAATTTCTACACTCCCCCCTCAAGCTGGTGCATATAGGTTATATACACCAAGCTTATTACAAATGAAACCAATGCAAGAATCTCAGAGAGACTTAGTGATGACATCAGTTAGCTGTTCAACTGAGTTGAGAAAACAAGTAGCAATGCATTAGGATTAAATCTTCCCTCTTATGAAGTGGAAATCAACAATTGCCTAATGGGGAACTTGAGGAAGAGGTTTATATGGATATGCCACCTAGTCTTGAAAACTCAGCCAACTCTACAAAGGTTTGCAAGCTCAAAAAGTCACTCTATGGGCTAAAGCAATCACTCAGAGCTTGGTTTGATCGATTTGCTAAGGCTATGAAAAAATATGGATACACTCAGTGTTAGGCAAACCATACTTCATTTCTCAAGGAATTGAAGGGAGGTCAAAAAACTATACTAATTGTTTATGTTGATGATATTATTCTAACAGGAGATTATTAGGAAGAGACTCTTGGTCTTAAATAATATTTAGCAAAAGAATTCGAGATGAAAGAGTCGGGATTTCTCAATTACTTCCTGGGAATGGAGATACTCTCTCAAGAAGAGAGGCATATTTGTTTCTCAGTGTAAGTACATTCTGGACTTATTTAAAGAAACATGAATGCTTGGATGCAAACCTACAAAGACCCCTAATGAGACTACAAAGAAGTTGGGAGTAAATGAAGAAAGCCCACCAGTTGACAAAGATATCAGCACCTTGCAGGAAAATAATTTTACCTCTCTCACACTGGGCCAGATATTGGTTTCTCTATTAGCATCGTAAGTCAGTTTATGACTAATCCAAGAAAAGACAACCTTGAGTCAGTCTATAGATTCCTTAGACATCTTAAAATTACCTCGGGGAAGGGTCTACTATTAAAAAAATCCGACTACAGGGACATCAGCATCTAACTGATGCTGATTGGGCCAGATCACCTGTTGATGAAGGTCAACAAGTAGATATTGTTCATTTGTTTGGGGAAACCTAGTGACAAGGAAGAGTAAAAAGCAATCAGTTCTTGCTTGGAGCGATGCTAAAGACGACTTTAGGGCAATGGCTCCAACATTTATGAGGTTATGTGGCTGCATAGGTTACTTTCAGAATTGAAACTAACAAATGAAAGCTCTATGAATGTTTTCTGTGACAATCAAGTGGCAATGAGTATAGCCAGAAATCCCGTTCATCATGACCACACTAAAATTCTCAAGAAAGAATGTCATTTTATTAAAGATTGAGTCTAATTTGATCTCTCTCTTGTCTGCACACGTACTCATCTTCAGGTTGCAACTATCATGACAAAAGCCTTGCCACAACTCAGGTTTAAAGAATTAAGTTCAAGGTTGGGTTTAATAAACACAAACAACCCAACTTTAAGAAGAGTGACAAATATGGTGTATTATCAGATTTTCTGCTTTTCATTTTTTATTATTGAGTTTTAAGTTTGTATTGTAGATAAGGTACATTCTGTTTTAGCTAGGATTAAGTTGTAGAGATAAGGATAAGGTTTAGGTAGTTACTATAGCTTCTAAGCCTATAAGTATTGTAACTTCATCATTTCTCGATAGTATCTTCTATTCACTCAAGAAATTTCATCCGTCTTTTTCTGTAAGTACAGTCAGTACACCAACTACTATATACACAAGACACACTTCCAACAATTTTGAAATTTAAGAGGGTTAAAGCAGAGGGATTTAAACTTGGTGCATTGATGTTGGAATTCAGAAAAACTTTTGAGAGCTAAACCGTATTTTACTCAAGTTTTTAACATTGCAACTTCAGCATGTGCTAAATTGATAATTTGATATTCCCTGACAATTCCCATTTTATGCATATGCCATACCTGAAAATGAAAAGTAAATCCCAACCATAGGACACATACTAAGCACATTTATGATTTAAGTACCAGCAACTTACGTTGTGCCAAGGAAGAAGGCAAGGGAGAGATGGAAGCCAAAAAGGAACACAGATAAAATTGCTGTGAAAAGCATTGCCACTGAGGTGGAATACACCTGCATATAAAGTTGCAAAATTTAGCACAAATTTGAATTCTACTTCAAAGGTATTTTATTTTTTGGTGGAAGGGGGTATGGAGGTGTGCTAATAGAGGTATTAAAATGTTTGAATAAATGCAAAATATAATAGTATAAATCAAAACAATTACAAGTACATATAGAGATTCCATTTTATGTAACACACTTGTCATAGCAAAAACTAAAGCAACGGTGTTCGCAAGTTTAATACATTATATTAAATCAACATCATCATACTCCAGTCAAACCCAAGAAAGGAGTATATTATCCTAAATTCCAAATTCCACTATATCAAACCCATAGTTAACTATCTCCAAACAACATCAACCGCCCAAAAATGCAAAGCCAACAATAAAAAATGATTTAGATCTAACACATTTTATCGGTTGAACAAGTTTTAATGCAACTCATGTGACTCAAAATTCACTTATGCGTAAACTCACATCTTATACATCTTACCTTGACAATGTTGTCAGCATACTTCATTACCATTGATACAGCAATACCACTGCACAAAGAACCAGCCATATCAGCACATTATATCAATGCACAGTAGCAACAAGTTGACAAGAACTTTCATTTGTATTATCTTAAAAAGAGAGCACCTTTTTAGCATAAAGCTTAGTGGCAATAAACACATATATACTAAGTGACATTCATGCTTGTTTCTCTATCCCTCTGTACTGTGTCTATGCAAGAGAGACCAATAGACAAACAGACAGATGAAAACAGAAAGAATGAAGAGGAAAAGTACAACTGCATAAGAGAATAGTAGAAATAACTAAAGATTAAACAGAACTAAGTCTGGTTTCGTGTAGTTGGCACTTGTCTTTCTTGTGCAGATGCTAATATACTGTTTCATCTGTTTGACACATACTCCAATCAAGAGAAACCTATATTGCAGTGAGGAAAACAAAAAGTACCCAAAGAAACCAAAACCAGAAAAATGTCACATTATATTGCTTCCAATTGACATTTCACGCTTCTTCATTTTTCACATTGTTGCTATATAGAAGTGGTCTGGATCCAAGAAAGATGACAATTAATTTTGAGGGTGACAAAGGCAAGAATCCAAACTTTTGATAATTTATGAAGCTTACAAGAACATAACATACCTGAGTGCATGGTTGAGAATCATGAGTACAGTTATCAATGAATATCCATGGAAGAACCCCCTGAATATAGACAATACAAGATGTCAAACATTTACTGATGTGACGCCACTACATAGCCATAATAACTACAAAGGCAACAAGTCAGGCTTATTCCCAACTTCGGTGTTCGGTAAAATTAATCTAACCACAAAGCATACACATATACATGTGCCATCCACTCAGATCAAAAGCAACAATTTATTTGAAGTATGAACACCAGAAGACAAGAGCAATTTAATGGCAAGGAATTAAATTAAACTCCAAAAGCAGAAACAGAAGGAAGAACTCAGATTACTTGTTCATCACAGCATCAAAATCTTGAATCAATATTGCAACAGCATTGAACGCCATGCCGAAAACATACAACCAGAAGTTCTGGACATTTATGTTTCGTGAAGGACGCTTTTTAATAATAGCCTGCCAAATCATAGAAAAAAAAATTACTAATTCTCAACCTTCATCAATGATTTACTATTATAGCTTCAATTCCTTTTCCTAGACTAGCATATTTATTGACTTCAAAAACAATTTAGTCTAAGTATTAATAATGTTATACTAGCTGATTAAACTGTTTAAACTTCAGAAAATATTTAAATTCTTATAGCAGTAGAACATCAGGGTACTTAATATTTACCTCCGTATATACTCCAGCAAAACCACTCAGGAGGGCCATGACCTGCAAAGGATATGCTCATCATGTCCAATTGTTGTCAAGTCACACACACAATTATGCTTTATTATATAAAGCTTCTAATATGAGAGCACCCAAAAAGTTAACAACTCACAATTGCCATCACCCAACCTTGAAAGGGAGTTTGAAGAACATGATCAGAACTGAAAAAAGCAAAAGTCATTTTCTAAGACAAATTTAATAAATAAACTTCAGTGAGTTTGGAACTATAAAAAAATTACAAACAAACAATCAAGCATTGATTCGAGCTATTCATGCATGATACATGTGAAGAGCTATTGATGGAATATAAACTTGTCCTATTGTCATGCATTCTCCGTTAGTAATTTATCATTCATAATTCTTACTGTGCCACAACATAATGACATGTATATCAGTAGAGAACATCCATACAATAGGTACAAGTCCATATTAAAATCAGCACTGTCAGGCTAGGATTACTCTTACTTTGAATTCAACTGGGCTGTGGTGCACCCAGCACAGAGTAAAATAAAAGCAGCCCACTGAATCTCACTTAACCTGAAATAACAAAATAAGAACATAATGCCTAACAACCTTAGGAGTCGCAATATTTGGTGATACAATAAATTGTATCAAAATCTAGATTCTTATGTAATTAATCCTGAAATGGTCCAATCTTAGAAAGAAAAAAACACTAGCCTTACTTATTCTCCTTGAAAATTTCATAACATTAATAGCAATTAAAATAATGGAAGAAACAAAAGCAGAAGATTTCCCCATGTATGTGTCAACATTTAAAAAAAAAAAAAAAAGCTTAAATATAGACCAGATGACATTACCTTGATTCTTCACCAACAATTTCTACAATGAAAAAAAAAAAAAAAAGAAAATTTTTTGTGAAGAAACAAAGAACAAAAGGCTTACCTTTTCTTGAGTATGATTCTATATAGGACACCAGTGCTGATGATATTTAAGTTCTTTAATATCTGATAACCTGGAGCATCCACATATGCAAAGATATAATACTGCCATGAAATTGAACAGTAAATTCAATCAGAAATCAGAAAGGAAAAAGTACTTACAACTATAAACTGTTTAAAAGAAAAATGGTCTCATTAGTCACTACAATAAATAACTAGCCAAAACCAACCTGAAGCAAATTTTTGACAAGGTAAAGTGCTGCTGGAATGGGAAACACTATAACTTCATCTAATGTTGTAGCCAACCTAGGTTAAAGGCACAAAATACCATTAGATATCTAAACACTCACAAGCAACAACCATTAAGGAAAAGACAAGTAGGACCATTACTTATACACCAATAGGGCAATTAAAGTGAACTTATAGCCCAGGTGACCAGGGACTCCTTTCCTCGTGGGAAGGATCCCTGTCAAATTCGCCCTCCTTTCCAGGCCAGATACTTCTGTTCAGACCAACATATAGTACTGAATCCCATGTGTGACACTTCAGCCTTGTTACTTGTAAGATCATATGGTGCTAGCTTGGTTATGGATAAGTAGCAAGTTGTTGATCAAATTTGCAAGGTGACAAACAACCATATTACTCCATCCTAATGAATAACCATTAAAATAGAAAAAAATGCTGACATCTTCCCAGTCTTACACCTCATTAATGCTTTCTAAGTTGAGACACAGTAGCAAAGAAATCTAGAGAATAGAAACAAAGATTACCTGTTATCCTCATTAACACCATGTTTGTTCCATATTCTCATCAAGACAGCAAGGGATATTGCACATTTCAAAGCTTCCACCTAAAAACCAAGAGAGAACAAGCTCATCTGTAAAACGTTTAAATAAACCAGCTCTTAGTTTGAAGAATAACCAAACCCTATCAATTATAAAGAATATTTAAACAGCTCGAAGATAAAGTACAGGATAACTAAATATTAAAGAGGGGTGTCCCATCTCCTCACCAGAAAGTTCGCAGTAGTGACACTATACTCATACTTGCCTGCTCTCTTAGACCAAACAATAAGGATGGCTTGTGAACTTGTAAGAATGGTCAATGCAAGTGTAACGACTGACCTATTATAAACAGGGGAAATGGATACAAAATCAAACAAGAAACTCAAGTATCTTTGTCCTCTTAACTAAAAAACACATGGTCATAGCTACTGCTATTATAGTAAAAAATCAGGCTCATACTTGCGCTTCCACTTCGCCCTTTCAAATTTGGTATCTCCCATGGGGGCAAAATTGTCATCTAAAATAGTAGAAGACAAAAGCTTAATTCAAGAGCTAGAAAATTTTCCAAAGATATGTTTTACCGCAACTACATCACAAATTCGGCTAAAGAGAAAATAAGATAGAAAAAAGCATACCAGCACCTGACAATGAAACTAACTTTCCACGCAAACTTTCAACATCACTGACACTGGCATCCCGGTCTTCACCCTACAACAAGTTATGTTCAAATTATAAATGAAGCAAAATCAACAAAATTAAATTAGGTTGGGAAAGAAATGTGCTAACTGATTTCTTATTACTGCAACAACTTAGAGCTCAGATTCAGGCAAGCATAGGAAGAAAGTCTAAGCATGAAAATCTAAAGCAGCACCAGAGAGAAAGCAAAAAAGGAAATAAAAATATATCCACCATAGTTATTAATAGCGCAAAATAATAGCGCATAACGCATCACCATAGCATAGCGCAATCCCAAAAGCACAGCATAGCACATGCTATGCTGCGCTACAACGCACTATAGCATGTGCTATAGCACAGCCAGGGGATTTCTTTTTTGGGGCAGCCATGGGACTTTATGGTACAATGCAGTGTTGTTAAATGTGTTAAGTGGCTTGACGTGTTAACTCTCCAAACTGCTAAAGCAGTGAAGTGGTGAAGCAAAGCAGTTGCTTCACTGAAGTGAAGCGGTCAATTTAAAATAAATACAAAAATAATAGATATAACTTAAAATGCCATAATTAATTTAGAATTACTACAAATTAAATCATGATAAATCATCAATTAACATAAATTTAAAAGTTTAAAACATAACAAACTAGTATACTACAAGTATTTGTAGAGTTTTTAGGTGAAAGTTTCATAAAAAATTTAAATAAAAGACATAAATATATACTGGAGGAGGAAAACTAGGATGTAAAAAAATATGGGTAATAATTTTGAAATAAAAATAATTCATATTAAAAATTAATTGCCATAATAATATTGAAATATAAACTTTATAAAAAAAATTCCTATTTTTAGATTATCTGAAAAGAGGAATCACATTAAAAAATAAAAAAGAAAAGCTAACACTTTAACCCACTCACCCACAGCACTGCAAAATTATGCAGTCTATCACAATCTTAAGTCCACTCACTGACAATACAATCTTGCACAAACAGAACAGAACACGCATAATAGTAGGATCTCCAATCAAAACAGAACAGAACATAAATAATAGAACACAAACAGACCAGAACAGAAATAATAGAAAACAGAACAGAAGAGGCTGCTCTATTTTACGCAGCAGAAACAGAGGAAGAGTTCCAAAACAAATTTCTGTTTTATGTTGCACAAAAAAGAGGAAGGTAGCGTAAAATAGAGAAGACTTTAAGAAAAACAATGAGGAAAGAAGAAGCACTAGCATTACCAAAAAAAGGGAGGAAGACAACACTTGTTTGTCAGTTAATAACTAGGTAGTCTCTGTTTTGGGTAACATAAAACAGAGGAGGAAGACTTTAAAAAAAAATAATGAAGAAGGAAGAATAACGTGGGTAATTGTGTTAAATAAATATAAATTAATATGTGGGTAATTGTGTTCTTTATAGCTTCGACACTTCCTTCATCAATTTCAGAAGAGTGGCGCACTATCCACTTCAACGAGTCTCTCGACTTGGGCGCTTATGCGCCGCTTACTAGCACTTCCTTTCAGCTGGGCACTTCACTGTGAAGCGCCTAGCAAAAATTCCGCACCAAAGCGGTGGAGTGGGTGCATTTAACATAATTGGTAAAATGTGAAGTATTATAAAGCCTAACTTATTTATAACATGTTTTCAGTTTTCTGCTCGGTACTTTGTTTCATTATATTTTGAATGACAGCTTCTACTGATGATTTCTTCTTTTCAAATACTGTTTAGTAACAACTCTAACTCTAACTATATTTATTAGAGTTAAGAGTGTACACAGTATAAAGAAGAAAATTTATTTAAGATTCATTGAGAGCTACACCAAAAAATAGAAGATCAGAAATTAGAACTCCTCAGGGCTATCGCCCCTTGTTGAAAAAATTCCAGCTCCAAGTCTCAACTCTCATCCCCTCAGTACCCAAAAACCAATGCCCAACATCTTGACCTTCCCCTACATAATGCACCCCGCCCCCCCAATTATCAGTTGCTAACATTCCCTTTTTCCCACTAACTGTCACCCCATTAATTGCCACTATGTCTTTCCCATAATGCACACACCAGCTGCTAACATTCCCTTCTTCCCACTAACTATCCCTCCACTAGCTGTCACTCTATCCTACTCATACCCCTATCAACTTTTGCTAATATTCTCTTCTCCCCACTAATTGTCTCTTACTAACTGTCACTCTATTCCTTCATGATGCTTCATATTGTGATGACAATGTTATTTTTTATGGTGAGAATGAATTTTAAACTTGTTATGCTTAGTTTTTTTTTTTTTTTAATGTTTATCATATTTTTAAGGCTATTTTTTATATATTCTTGTTTAATATATATTTATATGCATAATATAATCACGCTATAGTTCAAATAGTAATGCGCCATGCGTTATGTCGCTATGACCCCAAGCACCATAAGTACACTATTCGCTATAAACAACTTTAATATCTACAATGGTGTTGTAAAAATATTCATACACCAATAACTACCTTAGGATGAGAATCTCACAAAATCTACAATTAATTGCATATTTGTATCATGCATATCATAATCCAATGATTTCTTATTAGTCCAAGACTATTTTCCTCCCTCTCCATCAATATATCTCTAACTCACCGTAGAACATAACCCAGCAAACCAAAAATTGCCACTTGCAATATGTACATTTGACCACCACTACTCTAATGAAAGTAAAAGGACATTAGTGTGAATTAAAGGTATGCCTATAAGAAAAGGGCTGAGGCTGCAATGGTTGAGCCCTTTGGTCGTATTAGTTTGCAGGCTGTTGTGTTAGTAACCATACAGGCCAATGCCTCTCAATGTTGCAACATGTTACCATATGAGGTATTACTGTTTTTTATGTCATCAACAGGATTGATGTAACTTCCAGTGGAGATTACTCTCCTTGACAGCATCACAGTAAGTCTGTAAACAAGCAAAAACATTTTGACAGTGATGAGGCTCTAGGTCAATTGCTGAATGAAATTTTTCACATGCAACCAAGGAGGTATGACAATCAACCAGGAAAGTAGCCAAAGGAGAATGTGTGAGGGCAAATCAGTTAGCATTCTGTTTGAGGAATTAGTGAGAGAAATAAATAGAGCAAGGAAGTGTGACACAAGGGTAAGGAAGAATTGACTAGCGTGTGAGAGAGACTGACCTCTCGAATTGCTAGAGGGCTACCTCATATCATCTGCGGGATAGAGAATATCTTTTCTTTTATTTGTGCATTTTAACACAATCGCAAGTTCATCTAAGCTGCAATTATTTCTGTAATTGCTATTTCATAGTGGAATCTCATCAGTCCATCTTCTATCTATTCCTCGAATATGTATCTTCTGTTAATATTTAAATTAGAGGAAGTTTGATGTAAGCAAAATAAAGCAACTGGTAATTTTCCATTTGTTGGGTGTACCATGTTAAGAATCCTACATTGTATAAACATACATGCTTGATATTTTATTATTGGCAAGTCAGAAAACCTTCATTATGAGTTTAGTCTAGTACCTCAACCCAAATACCCACATGCTACCCATTCCAATCACCAAATCAAGCCCAGGCTGCCATCAACTAAATTTGTAGCTATTATAATATTCAATAACAAAATTCATGAAAAAACTAGACTAATTTATATATCGTTAAATTTATGTTCAGAAAAAACAATGCCAAAAGGTCCAACAAGAATTTCTGATGTCTACAGGTTTCATCAATCAAAAAATTAAGAAAGACATTTTAACTTACCATAATGTTATAATCACTCAAAAAACCACTTCAACTCCAAATGTTTAATTTTCTTCTGTATCAATTGGTGATTTTGTGTATATTAATAAGTTAATTTGCCCCGCAATAAAGTTCAGTCAAAAAGAATGAGTGACTGGATTCATGCAAACAAAGAAACTTTTAGAGGAGCTAAGTAATAAAGGAAATGACTAAACAAGTTCACAGACACAGATAAATAAGCAACCTCCAATGCAAGGAAACGGAAATATGATGCATAACAAAAAATTTGAAAATGTCAACCAAATTCAACAAAAGCATACCATTTGATAGGGGCACACACAGAATGTGATACCTTCTTTGCCTTTTTCCTTACTAATTCTCTTCCCTTTTTTTATATTGTGCCTTGAAGGGGAAGCAGATGTGTATCCACAAATCCTACAAAAGATCAAAAGACAAGACTTATTCTGGTAACAGAAACATTTCTCGCCTTTCCATTTTATCTCAGTTTCTCAAGAAAATATTCATTCATAAATATCCTCTTTTTGGAAAATGGCTTTGGATCATGAAGTAAAAAGTTGCTAATAAAAATGAAAAAAAAAAAAAAGCTTTGGTACTCTAGCTAACATACTACAAAAAAGGTAGAACAAAAAGTGAGATAGAAGAGAGAGCACTAGACGTTCCAACATCAGGTAAAAAAAAACCAGAAATATCAAAGGTGAACAAGGAAGACCAGCACAAATCTGAGTTTCTTCAGCAAAATTATTCTTGGTTACCAATGGCTCTCTTTATCTCCCTTGAAGTTGAGATTTTTCTGTCAGAGAATGAAAAACCAGAGGATTGGGAAAGAAGGAGCAATGCCAAATTGGAAATTACAAGATCTCAACACACAAATCACATTGATCCAGTTAAGGGATGGGCAGGGTTTCCCATCTCCACCTTATTAGCTATCAGCTCATTACATATAAATCCAGAATATCAGGAGAAAATTAGTCAAAAGAAAATTTTTTTATCTTTGTACTTGCAACAATAATTATGTAAATTAGATTTAAGTGAGAATAACAAACCTATAAATTTCATAATATGATTAGCATAGAAAATTACCAATTTGATCAACACACTAATGTTTGTCTTAGTTTTCAAATATTGATGCCACTATGCTGATTTTATATTTTTAAGTTTTTAACAAATTTTTACTAATATACAATATCTGCATGTGCATAGAATCATATAATGATACAAATTCACAAATCCAGTGTGATTTTATGCACATACTGCACAAAGTATATGGGCTTGTTAGGTGACACTGACCATGCATTAATTCTATTACTGAAACAACTTTTCTAAAACTGAAACTAACCATATGGTCGAATCTCCAGCAACTATAGCAAATAAGCAATATAGTTGATGCAATAATGTAATTGCCAATGCATATAAGAAGTATAATAACATATCTATAATTCAAAAATGGCTGTAAGATCATCATTTGGGAACCTAAAGCATGAGCATCAGGTGCAAAAAGTAGAGGCAGAAATCCAAATAAGACAAGTAAAAAAGAAAATATTTAAACTAATTACCTTGGGTGCATATAGAAAATGCATAGTTGTTAAATGCACTTCAAGCTCATCAAGATAAGTTCATGAAGTAACAAATATATGCTCAAAATAAGGATGCCCAACAAATAATATCAGTCCATGAGACACAAACGACCAAACTAATTGAATATGCCTGCCTCAACGTATGTGTGCTTGAGTACAAGGCTCACATGTTATATACTCATGACAGATATCCATACGAAATTAAATATTACAATCTTAACCATAGTAACCGAACTCGCTGCCCTGCCCTTAGAACCGCGAAATGGATTATGCGTTCCAATTCATGGTCCTTTTGCGATCTGGAACGCAATGTTACATGATCCGGATCATCAAAAAGAGGCGTACCAAGGAAAATGAAGAAAGCTTGAGATTCAAAGATGAAAAGAAAGAAGATTAAGGAAAGAAGAAACTGCACATTGTCCGAGAAAAATGCAGATAAATGAAATAAATCTCAATTACCCAAAAGTCACCGACAGAGAAGTTAAATGAGTTAAGACTCGGAGTTGATGTGATAGAATCGTATGGGATCATTTTGTCTCTAATTAGGTTCTGGGTTCAGAACGTTACCTCCTCAAATTTGATGTTCAAGTTGCCCACAATTCCCAAATTTCTAGATGCCAAATTCAGCCAACGCGCCTCACGAACTTTTAAGCTGCTGCCATTGTTGTTCTTTGTTATTCTGCCGGTAGAGAAGAGATGATGGAATGAGGAGGTTATAGTGACGAGCTCGGTGAAGAGTAAATGTGAAAGTGTTGGGAAGGAGATGGTCACTAGATTTGATTGGAGACTTGAGGAAGCAGAAGCGAGTGACAGACTAAGAGACCCCACTTCTTCCGTGTAAACTGTGAAGAAAATGAAGAATTAGGGCCAAAAGTGAGGCCGCTTGACCCATAGGTTTATGTTTTAATATTTATATTTTTATATATCAGATAATTTGAGATTATTTTTTATTATAAAAAATAATTTTAAATTAATAATTATATAAAAATATAAATATAAAAACATGAATATATTATAACTCGTAAAATTTTTTCTAATGTCCAGTTTAGTTACTGGAATTGGAAGTAAGATTTATATTAAAGTAAATTATATTTCCCATCTTGAATTATAATTAAAAAATAATAAACTTTTTAATTTAAATTTATTAATTTAGTATATGTGATAGTTTTAAATAAATGTATTACTTGTGAGATTTAAAAAAACAATAATTGAATTATAGAATAGCATAACATATTATATAAAAATTTAATCAATATTAGATTAAATGTATAATAAAAACTAAATATTCATAATTTAAATTATTAATTTTGATATAATTAAAATTTGTAATAACACTTATTGTGATGAATAAAATTTTTGAGAAGGATGTTATGGCCATATAAGTAAGCGAATATTTTTAACTTTTATACTTTTATTTATATTATAGATAAATAATAAAAAGTTAATTTGTCACATAACTCTAATTAATGAAATGGTTAGATTATCAAAGTATTTTTTTCTTATATAAACACTTTTAGACCCAGGCATAAAATTGTTAAATTTGAATATTGAAGCTAAAAGTTGGAAATCTAAAAACTAAATTTTTAAAAGTCTATTTGTATGAATATTTTTATTGAAAAAGTATTTTTTTTTATAATGAACATTTTAAGTTATGTTGTAAGTTTGGATGAGCTTTTAAAAAAAAAGTTAAAATAATAAAAAGATGAAATTTAACTTTTTGTAGAGCTAAAATTTATAGCTTCAAATAAATGGAGATTGCAAAAGTAAACTCATTAAGCTGACCGGTTCGGCATTTATAACTTTTTTAGACACAATTATTTTTAATTTTTTTTTCAATTGACAATCAATGTCCTTCCTCTATACAGCGCTCCTTCTTCCTCATCCTCTATTGCATTTTACCACCTTCCATCTCCATTGCGTCGCTCTGCTTTCATCTCACCATTTGACAAAGTAACTCTAACGTGACTTTTTATAGAGTATGTGGTTAAAATGAAGAAAAGAAGAAAGGTAAAAACTCATGAACTCTTTCATTGCGGCCATAGCTAAACCTTGAAGTTGGTTCTGAACGTGAAAAGTCTGGGATATGCCGCAGCCCAGCAAGCAAAGCTTTAAGAAACATGCATGCGATATTCAAGCTTGCCTCTCCAACAAAAACTGTATTCCTCATAGAGCCATTCCTCTTCTTCTTTTATGCATATATAACTCTGTGAAATTAACGAGTCATCTTCTACCTTTGATATGAACCCACTTAACTCCACCTCAAAAGTTAGCTTGTAAGGGGAGTTTTGCAAACCCATACATATAACACCCAAGACCTCTTTGTCTAACCAATGTGGGACTTCATCATTCCTGACCCTTTTAGACTATGCATTCTCGTATAGAGAACTAGAATCCATGACTCACACCGACAAGAGCAGGACAGGCTCTGATATCATATGATATGAACTCACCTAACTCTATCTCAAAAGCTAACTTGTAAAAGGAAGTTTGCGAACCCATATATATAACACCCAATACCTCTCTGCCTAACCAATGTGAGACTTCATCAACCTTAGCTCCAATTCATTGACAAGCTCAGCTGGCTTAGCCTACACCAACATGAGGTCATTAAATGGCTCTACTCTCTCACTCCTGGCTCTGCTTTTAAGGATTGCAAAATGAGAAGAAAAATGTGATTTTTAGAGCTTTTATCCATCTAAGAATGTTTGAATGCCTTAATTTTGGTCATTCATGGATGGGATCGTTCGATTCTATGATGCTCCATTTCTTTTTCCTTGGCCCTACCAAGCAGATGGTAAAGGAAGAGAATACAATTTTGTAAGCAAAATATTTTTTATTCAAATGTTATATACAAAAGGAATTGGCATAAGTCTTTTTAAGTAATTTTATAAATTAATATTTTATTTAAAAGTGCTTTCAAATATTATATCAAACAATTTAAAAATAAATATTTTATTAAGATTTTTGATTGAAAGTTAATTAATATAGTTAAATTGGAGTACAGTGTAGGTTTTGAATAAAAATAAAATTAATTTTCATTTGAAGAAATTTTAAGAGATGGAATATAATTTACTCTATGATTTTTATAGATAAAATAACTATTGTTATATTTTAATGTACATTTTTATATTATATAAATATTACTTCCATTTAATATTTAAACCATTGCGATAAATTGTTTATATTTCTTGATTTTACTTTGAATTCAACAAAATCCTAAATTTTATACAAAGATTCATGAAAAATTATACGCATAAAATCAATCATAACTGCTAATAATTGGACTTGATAATATTGATTTAAATTAGCATGCCATTTAGGATGATTTTGGTGACCTTTGAGATATTTTATAATTATTTTTACATCTCTTACATTAAAAAAATTGAAATGATTAAATAATAAAGTAGGGTAACATTTACAAGATTGTATGTCACGACTCATTCTTATGTCTTGGTGTCACTATAATTAAAAAAAATAAGAAAATATACTATAATGATATTTTTTGTATAATACAAGGAATAACAAATTATTTAACACAAGCAAGATTTTAAGTTCAAATAAAAATACTAAAAAAACTCTTAATATAATAATAAATGCCATTACACATTAAGATGTGGGCCTCTAGGATGATATACTTAACTCTTCTAGCATATTTAGTTATTTGATATTTATTTTTTTTATTTAACTCTTTTTGTATCTAATTTTATTTTATCATTTGATTTAGATATATTTTATAAATTAATATTTTAATAAAAAGAAGCATTTATTATACATAATATATTTTATACACGGTTTTATTTTATTGTTTAATAAAAATATATTTTATAAATAAATATTTTCAAAGAAAAATAAACATATTATAAAAAATTCAAAAATATTTTAAATATTAAATTTGAATAATACTAAATATTTTGTAAACTTTCTTTTACACTTAATTTCTTTTTTTGCTTTATTTTTTCTTTGAATTTTCGTATCAAATTATAACCCCATATATTTAATTAAATAATGAAAGGAATTTCAAAACCTTGTCAAAGATATAATAATTCATTAAATAATTTTAAAATTTATTTTTTAATATAAAATAGCACAAATTATTTTTAAAAACTTAATTCATGTTCTATTAAATAGTTAACAGAAAAAGTAATTATTAAAAAATTACAAAAATAAAATTAAATTTCTAACATGACATAAAATTTAGAATGAGAGTAAATAGATGGCTAAGAAAGTATAATTTTTTAATAAAATTTTGGTTAAAATGTACAGAATTTTTCTAAATTTTAGGTTGATTTTAAAAAATTCTTCTAAATTTTAAAAATTTTCAAGAAATTCTCTTGAACTATGAAAAATTTTCAAAAAAATACTTCAGTTAAAATTTTCAATAAAGTTTAGACGTTTTATGATCAATTGACGGAAATGCCCTTTAAATTATGTTTAAATTTGCATAATTTACCAATTTAACAATGATTTATTTCTGATTTCTCCCTTCCATAGAATTGCTTCATGAGAAAAGCTCAGATAAGCAGCAACGAAGAAGGAGGCTGGATGTAGTTGGGTCACCAACATGACATGAATACTTTGCTCTGCATTATGCCTCATTTGACATTGCAATTGTTTTGCCCTTGTTTTGCCTCGTCTGATTAAAGAAAGACTAATAGTAACTTTCAAAGCATACAATATATGAGAGAATAGTCCTTCAAAAAACTGCAAACTCAATTTTTTATTTCTCTTTCCGCAAAACAAGCTTCACATTCTTAAACGTCAAGCATAAAAAAATACTTAGCTTTGAAAGATATTAACACATTTATCACACCATCTCGGTGTTGTAATGCAACGCTTTAGTGGTGCTAGGTGTTGACCCGTAGTAAGGCAAAGATGACTAAGTGACATATGGAATTTGGTGACAACAACAGCATGTTGTAGAAGGAGATAACAGGTGGAGCTAACAATCCGCTAGATTAACGTATCTACAACTACATCCCTGAGCGACAGTCAAACGGAGGCGTGAATACAAGATGTTAGTGAAATGATTGGCTAGACAAAGGCTAAGGCTGCATTCTTCCCACTGCGTCCTTCCTTGTGTGTTGGAGATATAAAGCGAGTGCACTGGAAAAGAATGGGAATTGGTTCATTTTCATTAATTAATGCTTTGCTCTGTTTGTGTTTCATGCACATTCATCAATTCTTGTATTTATTCTAGCAGCTAGATGCGCACATTAAAGTGAAAGAAAGGAGAAGGAATAAACAAAATGCTTAAGAGAAGGAGATTTGAGATGCAAACCTCCCTCATTATCGTACGTGCGACTCTCACCACATATGGCTCGCACAAAGACTCCTAAATAATGAGCCCAGGCAAACATACTTCTCGTTATCTTGTTGCTGGTCAAGATCCCATACCCGGCATGCATTCGTCGACTGACATAAGTGCTTTTTCTGAGATATTGGTCATTCTCTTTTGCTTGTTCGAAACCTTTCACGTCGTCAGGTTGCTACACCTAACCTAGCCTAGCCTAACAGGATAGTCAATCAATCCGCTACAAGAAATGGGTTTGGTTCAGGCAGCTAGAGCTCTCTGTGCTGTGAAGAAAGTGGCAATACGATGAAAGCTGCCTTTAACATGTGGGAGGATCCAAACGAATTCTGTTTTTAGTTTCCTTAGTTTAGAGCATTGAGTTACAAACATAGCCATTGTGAACCCTTTCTTGGTTAGGTACTTTCACCTACTTACTTACTCGTTGAAGTGAGGAAAAGATCTTATTATATTACTACTTCAGGTGCCTACTCTCTAACTTCCCCCTTCCAGCAGGTGAGACTCTCAACTTATTGAATAGGTGACTTCCAATCAAAAATGGTTGTTGTGAAAGAAGGACATTCTGATCGACCCAATTGGCTATCATTCTGGTTTGGCGGAAAAGAAGCCACTTCCTTTGCGCCAACTTTCTTTTGGGATGAATAGGATCTCTTTAATATGTCAGGACTGGTTGATATTTTCACCATTTATAGGATTTTCATACAGGCTATAACAGAAATTTTAATAAAAATCGTCTATTTAAATATTTTTTATAGTTTAAAAGAATTTTTTAAAAATTTTTAAAGTTTAGGAGAATTTTTTAAAATCGACTTAAAGTTAAGAGAAGTTCTATATATTTTAGTCTAAAATTTTTTATAATTTTTAATAAGATAATTAATGTTATATTTAATATTTTAATAAAATATTAAATGTTAAAAGCATTTGTAAAAATGAAGTTTTTTTAATAAAACATAACATTGATAAAATTAGAAGAGATTACGGCTTGTTATGCTTTTGCACATAGAAAAGATTCTTACGTAGGTCTAAGATATATAAAATTAGAATTATAATTTTCTAAAAAATAAAGCAGGTGGGCCCATATACGCGCATGTACAGTTCGCGGGAAGGACGTTTTCTGACGAACCGAACTTCTCAAACTGAAAATCCCGCTTCTGTGTCCTCTCTCTTTCGATCCGCTTCCCGCGATAGCTTCATCCCTCTCTCTTCTTCTCTCTCTCACGAATTTTGATCCTTTCTTTCTCTCTCTCTCTCTCTCAGTCGCTGCCATAGACCATCTTCAAATCTCTCTGTTCTCTTTTCCTCAGTACCCTTACACTCACAATGCCATGAAGAACCCAAACTGATGATCCATGTCGAGCCCTATGCCACAATCTTCAGAGTCACCGCTGGCGAACCCAGAGACACCGTCGCCGACCGCCAGCAGAGCAAGGCTCCGAAAAATTCCTCCGATTCCGATTCGACGGACTGAGAGAGCAGATAATACCGAGGACGACGAAATCGAGGAAGGCGAGGGCAAGGAGGTAGCCAATGGTGTTGGTTCCTCCGTTTTACTTGCATCGTCTTTAGGACTTAATCACATTCGTACGAGTTCGGGCCTTTCGCCTCTGCGGTTTTCATCCTCGGTTGGCACGCCTTCGATTTTGAGCAATAATGCTGGCAAGATTGACGATAGGGTTAACGGCGGAACCAATTCGAAGTTTTCTCGTCAAAATGTTATGCCGATGGATCTAGGTATAGATTCTTTTGGTCGCAGTGCTTCTACTTATGGCTTTACAAATTTGAGGATAAAAAAGGTTGTGGCCTTGTGGGTTGTTTAATCTGGGGAAATTTTGAAATGCTGCTAAAATGTTCATATCTTTCCATGAATTTTATTTGAATTATTGTTGGCCTTGAACTCTGGTTATTAGATATTTATAGATAATTGTATATTTTCTACTTCTTTTGTTATTATTTTCCATTTAGGGAAAAGAGTTCATTGGAGTCAATCCAAATCGTTGAGAGCTCCTTCACAACTTCTTCCAGTACTAGAGGTGATATATTTTTTAATGAGTTTGTATTTAATTTTAATGAAGCCCTTTTAGCTTCTTCCTTTCTTTTAGATAGTGTAGTTGGAGAATTGTAGGTAGCTGAGGTTCATTGCAGTGTATTTTATATAGGGTAATCATGCAGCTTTTGCCAAAGAAATGCAGTCTCCACGCTTTCAGGCAATACTGCGGGTAACAAGTGGCCGCAAGAAGAGAAACCCTGATATCAAGAGCTTTTCTCATGAGCTCAATTCTAAAGGTGTTAGACCTTTCCCAGTTTGGAAACACCGTGCATTTGAACATATGGAGGTAATCTTCCTTTGAATACTTTTGTCCACCCCAATTATATTAATATAATAAGACATTCAATATCACAGGAGGTCTTGAAGGCAATTAGAGCTAAGTTTGACAAATTAAAGGAAGAAGTTGATTCTGACTTAAGTGCTTTTGCTGGAGATTTGGTGGGCATCCTTGAAAAAACTTCAGATTCCCATCCTGAATTTAAAGAGGGTTTGGAGGATTTGTTAATTGTTGCTCGACGATGTGCAAAGATGTCACCTAGTGATTTTTGGATGAAGTGCGAACACATTGTTCAGAGTTTAGATGACAGGCGTCAAGAATTGTCTATGGGGATTCTCAAGCAAGCCCATACACGCATACTTTTTATTCTCACTCGGTGCACTCGACTTGTGCAATTCCAAAAGGAGAGTGGCTATGAACAAGATCACATTCTGGGTCTTCACCAGCTCAGTGATTTTGGAGTTTATCCAGAGCAGATTACGCAGGTTGCACAACAGGAATCTAGTGTTCCACCAGGTTTACATGAGATGGTTGAGAAGCAGTTAAAACTGTCTCATGGGAAAGATCAAGGCAATTTGATACTGAAACAAGTTCAAGTTGATGAACATGAAAGTACAATTGACAATATGGAGGTTAACACCGCCAAAAGTGTAGATTCAACTGCAAGCAGCTATAGGATGTCTTCTTGGAAAAAGCTTCCATCTGCTGCTGAGAAGAAGCGTAAAGTTCAGGATGCTGTTGATTTGGCATCCAAGGGTGAATTGGGTAACGATGAAAATGTTGAAAATCTGGATACTCCATCATGCGATCCTGAGCCTTCGTCCAGAGTACAAAGGGTTTCTTGGGGATCCTGGGGAGATAACCAAAACCTTACATATGGGGAATCCATGATCTGCAGAATTTGTGAGGTTGAAATTCCAATTATACATGTGGAGGAGCACTCTCGAATTTGTACCATTGCTGATAGATGTGATTTGAAAGGCTTAACAGTAAATGAACGGCTTGAAAGAGTTGCTGAAACTATTGAGAAGATATTGGAATCTTGGACACCGAAAAGCACACCAAAAAGCACTGATACTCCAGGAGGAAGTTTTGAAGTTGGTCGATTGTCTACGTCAAGTATGCATGAAGAGTTTAATGAGTTATCACTAGACAGAAGTAGCTTGTCTCGTAGATGCTCTCAAGATATGCTCGACTCTGCTCCAGAAGCTGAAAATACTTTTGTTATGGATGATCTGAACCTTTTGCCAGAAATGTCATGTGAAACACGCTCCTGCTTCAAACTTGACCAAGGCACAAAGATGTCTTCGCCAGGAAACTTGACACCAAGATCACCATTGTTAACACCAAGAACCAGTCAGATAGAAATGTTGTTAAGCGGACGTAGAACAATATTGGAACTTGAGAATTATGACCAGGTGTATACTAATGCTAGTTGGTGTTTTTTTATGCCTTACCTGCGATTAATTTTCCTTAGATAATACTACTAATTACACTTAAAACAATACTGCATGACATAAATTCATATTATGTCATAAATAATTTTCATTGTAGAATCTGATTATTATTATATCTTTTTTATATAAATGTCAGATATGGTAAGATGGCATTCTTTCAGCTTTGTTAACATTGACAATTCTATTATATCTTGTTAATCCTTATCAACAAGTTTGCTACATTATTGGGCTAGTTTTATAACTTGCTTATGTGTGATTTTCTTCCGTCTTTTTTGTTGAAATTTTTTATATTGATAGATAGGCTGTGCAATAACAGATAAACAAACTAGTGGAAATTGCTCGAGCAATTGCAAATATAAACAACTGTAACTACAATGCTTTGGAGTATATGCTTGATCGCTTAGAAGACCTGAAATATGCCATTCAGGACAGAAAGGTGGACGCTCTTATTGTGGAGACTTTTGGACGACGTATCGAGAAACTTTTACAGTGAGTATTTCTGATCTATTTGTTCTTTTGTGAATTTTGAAACCCAAAGTATCTATTAAAATTCTCCAGCATGTTTTTGTAGCCCCACTATTGTTGACAGGATGAACGTAGCTTTTATTCTCTTTTCCTTTTAATTTAATTTGGTTTTTATGTTGGATGATCGTTGGTATCTTATCTTGAAATCTGCAACTTCATTTTACAGGGAGAAATATATATGTCTTTGTGGGCAGATAGAAGACGGAAAGGTAGATTCATCCATTGGTATGGCTGATGAAGAGAGCTCAGTGGAAGATGATACCACACGCAGCCTTCGTGCTAGCCCTATTAATCCTTGTTCTAAGGACAGAACTTCTATTGAAGATTTTGAAATTATAAAACCAATAAGCCGGGGTGCATTTGGACGAGTTTTCCTTGCCCGGAAAAGAGCAACTGGTGATTTATTTGCTATAAAGGTTAGCATCCTTGCCACTTGGAATGGTTTCTTAACGAAACAAAAATTGAGATAATGCACTTTATTGATTTATGTTTTCGTCAGTGTGTAGTTTTCTCTTTTATATACCAGCAGACAGATATATCATCCTTATTTTCAATTTTTTACACAGGCCAATACTGTAACTGTCATCTGCTTTTCGTGAAAATGATTATTTGATCTGCTTAATTGAGATTGTGTGCTTTTGAAACATTAGCATGCCAAAATTATGCTATTTGAATTGTAAATACAGTTTTGTTAAATTTTGTAATATATAGTTTTTCTAATGTACAGACAGGAACGAAAACGAAAAAGTGAACCCTGATCATTGTTTATAAGCTTAACAATTTTAAGCCTTTCTGGTTTATGTTGTAAACACATACATACAATCTGCATGTTTATTTTATATTTATATGTGTTCTTCAGACTAATGAAATGATCAACATGTAGAATTCTTTCTGTCAGTCCAAAATCTACTTAACGTGTTCTCTCTTCAATTCTTATGATTCAAGGTTTGATTGTATCCTTAGATTATGCTATAAATTATATAGGTTATAATTTGAAAAATTTTATAACTTGTTTAAATATTGAAGTTGTTATTTGTAGGAGTATTCATTTTCCTTAGTCCAGTAATGTAAGTATGCCATTGTTGGCTATAGAGAGCTTTCTTGCCAAAATAACTAGCAAAATAGTTAGAAAATGTTATCAGTAACTTTGCAGTTAAAACAGAATCTAGAGAGAGAGAGAGAGAGAGAGAGAGAGAGAGAGAGAGAGAGAGAGAGAGAGAGAGAGAGAGAGGGGAATTGCTGCAGATGGGGTGCACTGTTCTCTAACTTAATTTTGGTTAGGCAATAACTGTGTGTATTTATACTGAAATATTAGGTTAAGGACTGTGATTGTTCAACTAGTCCAAAACGAAAGCCCATTCCATTATCCACAATGCAAACTAATGCAGTAATATTCACTAACGTGCAGGTTCTAAAAAAGGCTGATACTATCCGTAAAAATGCAGTTGAAAGTATTTTGGCAGAGCGAGACATCCTTATATCAGTTCGAAATCCCTTTGTGGTGAGGTGGTCTTACAATGTATCATCCATTTGAGAATGTGTTGTTTATGGGTACACTTAACTAATATACATTTAACTTGATGATAAACAGGTGCGATTTTTCTACTCTTTTACATGTAGGGAAAATCTATATCTGGTTATGGAGTATTTAAATGGTGGAGACCTTTATTCTTTGTTGAGGAATTTAGGTTGCTTAGATGAAGACATGGCCCATATATATATTGCTGAAGTTGTAAGTATAATTTCCATTTGCATTTCATAAGTCTTGCATGTGGATGTTTTTCATTAAAGTTCTAACAAAGACTTGTTTTTCTCCACCCCTCCTCCCCCCCTCTTCCCCACTGCCTGTCACTCTTCCTTTCATTTTGTGGATTTTAACAGGTTCTTGCATTGGAGTATTTGCATTCCTTAAATGTAATTCACAGAGATTTGAAGCCAGATAACTTGTTAATTGGTCAAGATGGTCACATCAAGGTCAGCACCCTGCAGTTTTCAGACACAGCACACACCTGCGAGTGTATCTATGCATAGAGTGATGTCCCTTTTTTTCTTTACCCTTCTTTTCTTATTGTAATTTTGCCTGAAAACAAAACTTCATGTCTCTATTTTAGTCCATTGGAATTTTTATTTAATTTTTATGAATGCTGTTACTGGACTTATTTTTAAACTTAGTGCAGGGATGGGTTATGGTTATGGAATAGGAATAATTATATGATATGGTAGAGGAATACAATAACAATATCAAACTAAGCATTATCTTACTAGATAGGGTCATCTACTTATATAAAATGACACCATATCGTTTGATTAAAATCCAAATATTCAAAAATTTTGTTTAAAGGGTCTTTTTTAATTGTCTCTCCTAATATGTTCATAGGTCTTCCTCTATCTCTTTTGATTAGACTATGCTTCCTTTGATTGACTTTTTTGACTTGCGCTTCTATTGGTCTTCTTCTCACATAACCAAATTACCTTAGACAAGTTTTTGTTATTTTTTTTAATAGGTGCTATACAAACTTTCTCTCAAATGCATTCAATTTTAATCTTCTCATTTCTTTTATGTCTATACATCCACCTCATCATTCTCATCTTTATTATTGTTAATTTCTACTCTTGTTGGCACTTTAATGCTCAATAATTACTACCATATAACATTGTTGGTCTTAGAACAATCCGGTAGAATTTTTTTATAAGTTTGATAGGTATTTTGTGATTACAAATTACTCTTGAGGCATTTATTCATTTTATCTACTCAACTTGAATCTTGTATGTTACATTCCCATCAATTTGTGAGATCAATCCAAGTTATCTAAACTGTGACACTTGTAGTATGATGTAATCCCCAATTTCACCTCCAGATCACTGCTAACTTACCTTTTACTAAACTAGGATTTCATATACTCCATTTTTGCTCCTACTTAACTAGAAACCATCTGATTCTAAAGCCTTTCTCTATACCTCAAGTTTAGAATTTCCTCCTTCTCATTTCACCTCCACTAAGATTATATATCATTGGCAAAAAGCATACGTTTGGCACTGTCTCTTGGATTTGCACAGTATGTATGTTCAAGACTAAAGTAAAAGATATGGACTTGATGTTAACACAAGGTGGAAACCTATCATTACAGGAAAGTTTTTTGTTATGTCTTATTGACTTCTCACACTAGTCATTGCCCATAATAAAATCCTTTATAACTTGAATATATGTAATAAGAACTCCTTTCTTCTCCTAAGGCTTCCATAAAACTTCTCTCGTCACCCTATCATTGTCTTATTCTAAGTCAATGAAGACTATGTGCAAATGTTTTTGTTTCCTCTGGTACCTTTCCTTCCATTATTGCAATATATTGGTATCTATTGGAAAGTAATTGTAATTAGGATAATTATCAATAACCTGGGGACATTAGGGTATTTAATAATATGGGCTTATTGGAAGGTTTTTGTAATTCGGGACTGCTCACTATCAGGCTGGGTGTTTCTTATTAAAGGATACTATGCACCTTAGTTTCTGAGGCTTAAATTGGGAATTGAATTATGTTCACCCACGTCAATTCTCCATCCTCTCTCTCTCTCTCTCTGTGTTACTTTCCCATCTCTCTTTCTTCCCCCTTCTGTACTCTGGCTCCACATTGTTGTGATTGTTACAGTCTGTTCGAAGCATATCTTATTTAGGAATCTAGTGTATGATTTATGATTTTTCAGTTCTTGTAGAATGTCCGGCTTTTTTATTTCTCTATTTATTTATTTTTTATTGAATGCTTCATTTGCACCTTGTGTCATTAGATGTTAAATAGATGTTTTTATTGCAATTCAATCAAAAGAACCAGATTTTGTTATTAAGTTGAAATGTGTGAACGAGAGTTTATGTGTATTTACTTTAAAGATAACTTGATGATTTGATATTGCTCATACTTATTCCTACCAAATTTTCTGTCAATCTATTTCTACTGACACCTACTTTAATTTCAGAAATCTTCTTATGCTTTTCCAATGTAATACTTATTACTTCTCGCAAGACTAATCCCTTTTATTACAGTTGACTGATTTTGGGCTCTCCAAGGTTGGTCTCATCAACAGCACTGAGGACTTATCAGCTCTGTCATTTTCAACAAATAGTTTCCTAGGAGATGGTGAACAAAAAAGTCGGCATTCTTCAAAAAGGGAACGTCAAAAGCAATCAGTAGTTGGAACTCCAGATTACTTGGCACCGGAGATACTTCTTGGCATGGGACATGGTTTGTAGCTTATCTGCTGATGAAAAAAAAATATCTGATATAATATATATATATATATATATATATATATAATGTTTTTACTTTCTTATTGTTGATTTCTGCTTTTTCAAGTATCCATCTTTTGTTTCCTTTCTTATATAAATGCATTCTTTGTAGGTGCAACTGCAGATTGGTGGTCTGTGGGGGTAATACTATATGAGCTTCTTGTGGGTATTCCACCATTCAATGCAGAACATCCACAGGTAGATGTTTTGTGATAGATAAGCCCTAGTTTCGTAAACGTGCGAACAAAAATATAATGTGGCAGCATTCTTTTCTCCTTATATTTTTTTATTAATTTTTTTGTGAAAATATAAGATTAATTTTTTTGTTTATGTTTAATTTTTTATTATTAAGTTTAAGATTATAAATAGATTTATAATTTATAGTTTTTTATCTAAATAAGATTTATTGTTATGAATTTTATTCATATTCTTAATATTTTAATATAATAATATAAATTGTTTCTTTTATTTTTAATTTTTTACATAATATTAAAATTTGCTAAGAAAAAAACTTTATTATTACTAGAGAAAACTGTCTGAACACCATTCCTTAAGGCGCATTGGACGAAAGGAAAAAGATTAAAAGAGAAATGATTAGGGAATGAGGGAGTGGTGGACACGTGGCAAGGTAGGAGTGGAATAGGACAAGGAAGGTGGGAATGAGTGTGAGGGGGCACCGGTGTCTCGAATGACCAGAGGAGTGGGGAGAGCATTCTCTGTCTAAGGGAGCTCCTCCATTTTAACCATTAAATTTTCCATCGTGAAATAGGAAGTTATCTTCTCATTACTGTTCTGTTGGTGTTCTCTGTTTGTGTGTTTGTTCTGGTGTGTGCTGAGTGCAGGGTTTTAACAATTAGTATCAAAGCCGTTGAGGTCAGGGGATGGTAAGTACTAGGAACGACGGAAGAATGGAAAATGTAGAAAAGGATTTGACCAGGGTGCGAATGGAGATGGGAGAGATGCGCGCTTGGATGGAAAATGTCCATAAGAACCTATTATCGATTATGGGGTTCATCATTCGTGCGCAAAAAGGGAAGGATCGAGAGATAGATGAACAAGAGGAAGAACAACGGGTGTCCTTTACACCCCACAATGACGCACGGAGCCATGGAGAGGTAAGAGGCGAGTTCCAACCTAGGAAATTGGAGTTACCATGGAAGAAGCAGGAAACCATAGAAGAAGAGTCAGAGTTGATAGCGAAGGAATCGGAACCGCCAAAACTCGACGAGGCAAACCTAATCGGGACTAGGAAAGGTGGTAAGACTCCAGCAGTTAATGTAGGTGGGAAGGGGACGAAGTTGGACTGGTTTCAGCTGAGAAGAGCGCGAGCTCCAATGATTGATTAGGTGATGTTACAACAGAAGCAGCGCTGCTCAGTAGATGGGGCTAGTTTTCGTTGTGAAATTCCCTGCAGCCCCACAGAAATCGAGATGAAATTGAAGATTCAAAAGAATCATGAGTTTAGGGGACGTGCGCCGATCCTCATTGAAGATGTTCCTCACCCAAAACAGCATTTTATTACATTGGTGGTTTGGGGAAAACTGTATCCAGTGAAGGAGTTTGGGTATCAGGAGACGGGGCGTTGCGGTGGCATCATGAGGACAGGGCAATTGACTCTTCAGGAACGGGCCACCAAACTTCCAACTAAACAGGTTGGGCCCCTCAAAGTGGACGTGTTAGCCCAATTTCCCAACCCAGGGAATGGTTCTTACTTCAGTTACTGGGTAATTTCTTACAAACATTTATTGGGTTCTTACCTGGTGTTTGAAAAGGAATGGGGATGGGCTCAACGTCTTGCACGGCTAACGGTGAGCGTGTTGCCGGCGAGGAAGGGAGGTGAACTCCGGCGACTCACAGGAGCAATACTTGCTGAGGTCCAAGATTGTGTTCATCGCACATTTGTTACTCTGTTGCGGACAACCTTATGGGAAAATAAGGACCCTTCTAGGGTCCTATCTGAGATGGGGATCCTCTCAGCTAACTGGAACAACAAATACATAAGAGTTAGAAATTGATTTGCAGTCTGTGCCAAAGGGGAGAGAAGAAAATAAACAAATTCTTTTGTATCTTGGGAAAGCTGGCCCGATTGCTGTTCGGGAGCATCGCTTCCAGTTTTTTATGTGTGAGAAGAGATCTGGTTGTAACCGTAGCAGGCCAAGTGGATTTTATGGGGTTAGTGGTTCAGTAATCCCAGTGTTATCCATTGACTTCATTGAAACTATCTCAGCAGGTAACGCAATGGTCCTGAAACTATCCAAACTTGCTCCAGCAGCGTCATCATTGCTTTTGAATTTGTTTGAACGTTGTCTAGATAACTTTGCCATATTCCTGAAACAACTGCCCTATTGGAGCAAAAGTTGGATAAGATACCTTACACAGGTAATGCTAGAGTAAGCGGGATTGTCATGGTTGCTGCAGAGCACCTCGCACCAGTGATTCTAGAACCTGGAGAAGAGTACCCAGTTGTTGAATTTATGGCATCAGCGGATAGGTGTCAAATTCCCTTTGAGCGTGGCAAACAGAGACAATGTGTTGAGGACACCACATCTTCAACCATTATTTGCTTGGAACCATTTGTAATTGCAACAATTAGACAACTTAGTGCAATGCATTCCATCTATAGATTGCTGCCTCCCCATCTGAGATACACAAGGGGGATAAATTCTCTGTCCCATAAAGCACTTCACAATGATCTTATTGGCAATGGAATGCCAGGGGCAGATTCCAATGTACCACATGGCCTAAAGCTAACAACTGAAGACTACCTTTTCACCAATGGGGGTTTGTTCAAACAGGATGCTATCAAGTAGCGGGTCTCAGTTTTGTCCACCAGTACAATTCAAACCAAAGCTACATAGAGTCTGATCAAGAACTCCAAGCATGGTGGACAGAAATTCGGATAGTGGGTCATGAAAACAAAAATGATGCACAAGGGTGGCCAGCTCTTCAAACCTCTGAAGACTTAACTGAATTGATCACCACCTTGGCATGGGCAGCATCTACTCATCATGTAGCTGTCAACTTTGCCTAGCATGTTTATGGAGGCTATTTTCTTAATAGACCATCAAGGGACAAAAACAAAATGCCTATGGGGAGTATTGTTATAGAAGAGTGGGAAGAGTCCCTTAACAAACCTGAGCAAGTGCTTTTGGAGGGTTTCCCATCACAAATCTAGGCAACCACAATGAGGGTATTATTGACCTTAATATTAGAATTGTTGGAGAAGTGGCAATCATCTATTTACACTTGGGAAGGTTGCACTATCATCAAGGACCACTTTCCAACCCTTCACCTTGAGGACAAGGTGAAAATCATGGGGGAGGAAATGTTAGAACACCAATCCTTGTAGGAGGAAAGGAAAGAGAGGAATGATTGGGCAGTGAGGGAGTGGTAGACATGTAGCAAGATAGGACTTGAATAGGACAAAGAATGTGGGAGGGTAGGATGGTAAGGAATTAGCAAAATAAAGTTGTAAGAGTGGGAGGAATGACGGCAGACAGAAATTGAGTGTAGGGAGGCACTAGCATCTCGAATGGCTAGAGGGGTGGGGAAAGCATTCTCTGTCTAAGGGAGCTCCTCCATTGTAACCATTAACCTTTCCATTGTGAAATAGGAAGTTATCTTCTCATTACTATTTTGTTGGTTTTGCGTGTGTGTTATCTTCTCCATTACTGTTTTGCTGGTGTTTTGTGTGAGTGTGTTCTGGTGTGTGCTGAGTGCATGGTTCTAACAAAATCCCTCAGCACCGCTGGTGAGGAGTCTTAACTCCTTTCAGTGATGCCCAACCTTATCTGCGGCTCTCTCTCTTTTTTCTCTCTCCTTGCCATCATTGTTAAAGCCAAAACACCACTTTCTAGTAGCCATTTGCCAGATCTGACACCATCATTGTATTTGCCAAAGTTAGATTGTCGAATTACCGTCGTCACATTATTGTCGACGGTACCATGCAAATTTGTAGCTTGGTGTGCCTTTTTACCCCAAGTTCCTTTTCTGGTGCTCCGTTTATTGCACCCCCAGCATTGTTGAATTCCTCTCCTCAAGATTGGCCTATCCTTGAGAGCTCGTTGCCATCCTTTGCCATACTGTTGTTCATCCTCTCTTTTGATTTTTCGTTTTGATCTCTCTTTTTGGTGTTTCGATCTCGACACTGCCACTATCATTGGGTTTGTCTTCCTTAGATTGTTCAGTTCTCGGCATTGCTGCCATCTGCTATCACTAGAGCTTCGACGAGCCCCTGTTGCTTTGTTGCTATGCCTCTGAGACACTCCAAAGACCTTCTGGCACCTATTTTCAACTCATTTTAGTCTATTTGTCACTATTTATTAAGTTTTTGAGAGTCTCCTTTTTATCCAAGTGGTGTCAAGACCTAATTCATCTATCTCTGGCATTATCTGAGCCTATCCTTATTGGTTTATCTCAAATTTAATATCCTAGCCTCTAATCTGATGCTCCTGACCTCCAAATTGATATTCCTAGCTTTTGATTGTATAGTCCCAGCCTCTTATATGATATTCTCGATGTCTCAGTTTATCTCGGCCTTAAATATGGTATATATGTCCTAACTCAAATTTGGATTCTCAAACTCGGATTGTATTTCGAGCTTAGATCTAGGATGTCTAAACTCATATTTGATATTCTCGATTGTTATTTTGAAACACCAAGACTCTGCAAGCTATCTTGGAAGATCATTGATGCACATGGCATTTGTTATCTGTGTGCTACCATAGTTATTTTAAGTTATATATATCTTTTTAAGTGTTTTTAACTTCAATTTTCTATGTAACAAGCTTGAGCATTTATTATTTATGTTCTAGCTTGAGCGGCTTGTTGAAAATTTAGGATTAGTTTCATATTTATGTATAATTTCTTACTTTTGTCTAGTTTGTTATTATTACATTTAGGATTGTAGACAAGTTCACAACCTATAATTTTTAATATAAATTGGACCTAGTGATGAGTCTTGTACACTCTTAGTATTCCAATACAATACTATGGGTTTTTCTCTTTTTTTTTTCTCTTAATTTCTCACACCTTCCACTTATCATTTCATAGTTAGTCAATTAAGATCTACTTTTGGATTTACTTTTTAACTACCAATTTGCCATAGATTCCATTTTTGGCATCCCAATGGGCACATATGGTTTTTTTTTTTTCCCGGCCTGCTTGGAGTATCCCTTGCTTAGCAAGTAAAGACTAATTTCTTTGAGGTATTGAGGGCGACGAAGTGGATAGATCTCTCCCAAGCGAGTTTTCTCCATATGCAAGGCCTGGATTAAAATTAGGACAGTTTGCTTAAAGTGCCTAAGTCCCTACTATTTGAGCCAACTCGTGTTAGTGGCACATTGTTTATTTACAGTTGGAATTTGAAAAAGAAGATGATGAATTAGAGAGAGAGATGAGAGAGAAGAAAGAAATTTTGGAGAATGGTGGTATATCTACTTAGACACCCGCAAATCTAATATATTCACTCAAGAAGAAGAAGAAGCAAAAAAAATACAATATTGCCCCTGTGATGGAATAGATAACACATATAAGACAAACTATTATAAAATTAAGGCTAAAATACACAGAACCCCCTTGAACTTTAGGTCGATTTTAAAAAATTCTCCTAAACTTTAAAAATTTTCAAATGACCCTCTTGAATTATGAAAAATTTTTAAAACATCCCTTTCTGTCAAGTTTTCAGTCAAGATTTGGATGTTTTTTAGTCAACCACCAATTTGACCTGATAAAAAGACAAAAATACCCTTCAAATGCACATAAATTTTCAAAATCTGCCATAAATGCAAAAGAAGAAAACTTAGTGTAAATTTGTAATTTAGCATTTAGAGTTTTAGGATTTAGGGTTTAGGGTTTTAGGATTTAGGGTTTAGGGTTGAGGTTCAATGTTTAAACTCCAAAATTTTACTGTTCATGGCCTTCTTCAATTTCTCAGCTTTACAATGAAGGTCATTTTTGTCATTTTCTTAAATTTTGATAGAAAACTTGATGGAAGGGGTTATTTAAAAATTTTTCATAGTTTAAGAGGGTCATTTGAAAACTTTTAAAGTTCAGGAGGGTTTTTAAAATCGATCTAAAGTTCGGGGGGTTCTGTGCATTTTAGCCTAAAATTAAACACATTACAATTTTTCACCACTCCTAACACTCCCCTAAGATGGGGTATAAATGTCTGTTATGCCTATCTTGCATACAATGTAGTAGAACATTTTACCAGGCAAGGCCTTTGTGTAAAAATTTGTAAGTTGGTGTCCAAACCACACAAAAGGTATTTTTAATTGACTTGCAATAATCTTCTCTTTAATGAATTATCTACCAATCTCAATGTCTTGGATTCTATCATGCTATACAGGATTATGTGCAATGTTAATTACCTTCTTGTTATCACAATAGAGTTTGAGTTATACTTCATTATATAATCCCAATTCTTGAACTAATTTATTTAACCATAGGGCTTTACATACCCTATGAAACATAGCTCTATATTTAGTTATAGCACTAGATTTGGAGATAACAGATTGTTTCTTGCATCTCTATGTAACAAGGTTTTCTCCAAAGAATGAATAGTAGCTAAAGGTGCTCTTTCTATTGTTTATAAATCTTACCCAACTAGCATTTGTTAAAACTTTAATCTTAGAGTGTTAATGTTTTGAAAACAATAGTCCTTTTCTAATAGCAGATTTCAAGTACCTCAAAATACGAAATACAACATCTAAATATGAAGATCAAGGATTATGCATGAATTGGCTAACAATACTAACTACATATGTAATTCATGATGAGTATGAGACAAGTACATAAGTTGGCCTACCAATTTTTGATATCTCCCAACATCAACAACTTCTCCAACACGATTTCTTAGATGAGGGTTATGGACAATAGGAGAATCTTATGGCTTACACCTTAACATGCTTGTTTCTTGGAGAAGATCTAAAACATACTTCCTTTGACAAATGAAAATATCCTTGTTTGACCTTGCAACTTCAATTCCATGAAAGTAACTTAGTCTTCCTAGATCCTTAATGTCAAATTTCTCAGCCAGACAAGTCTTGAGGTTGTTGATTTCTTTTGCGTCATTCCTAGTCACCACAATGTCTTCAACATAAATTATGAGAATTGCAATTTTACTTCCACATCTCTTGAAAAACTTGGTATTATCTACAATACTTTGGCTACACCCAAGGGTTATAACAACATTGCAAAATCTATCAAACCATGCTTTGGGTGATTGTTTCAACTCATATAATGCCTTCCTTAGTTTGCATGCTTTTCCTTGAGTTTATGACAAGTAAAATTAGGTGAATTGTCTATAAAAATGTCTTTCTCTGGGTCTCCATGCCAAGATGCATTTTTCACATCAAGTTGTTGAAGTTCCTACCAAAGTTAGCTGCACGAGAGAAAGACTCAGATGGATTCATCTTTACTACTGGTGCAAAGGATTCTTGATAGTCAATTCCTTGAGTTTGAGTAAGTCCCTTTGCTACCCTAGCCTTATGTCTCTCAACTAACCCATCTACCTTGTGTTTGGTGATGAAGACCTATCTACAACCCATAGTTTAATTCCCTTGGTAGAAGTGTGGTGAGTTCCCATGTATCATTTCTGTTAAAGGCTATCATTTATACTATCATGGCATCTTTCCCGTTAGGATCTTTAATGGCTTCTCTCTAATCCTATGGGACACTGGAGGAGGAAACAACAAAGGCAAATGATCTATTGTTGGGAGATAAAGACTCATATGAAACAAAATTAGAAATAGGATAGTGAGAACATTATTGTTGAAAATATAAGATTAGTTTCCTATTTACGTTTAATTTCTTATTATTATCTTGTTTCTTATTATTAGGTTTCGAGTTGTAAATAGGCCCATGGCCCATAGCTTCTTACATAAATAGACCTAGTGATATGAGTTTTGTACATGCTTTCAATATCTTAATGCAATACTATATGAGTTTTTTTTTCTCTTTCCTCTCAATTTTTTACATAGTATCAGAGCTTGGTTAGAGAAAAACTTAGCAGCTACTAAAGAAAACCCTCACCACCACTCGTGAGGAGTCTCAACTCTTTACTAGCGGTGCCCAACCTTATTTGTGTCCCTCTCTCTCTTTCTGCTAAGGGTGGGCATCAACAGAAGTCAAATCATCTTAACCTGCCTCAAATCGTAAAAAAGAAAATTTGGATTGGATTAAGATGGGGTAAAATAAATATAGTGTAATATTTTAATTTAAGATGGGATAAATTGGGTGAGGCTGGATTTTTGCCCCTTCCCCGTTGAGTTGCCACTTACATATATATATATATATTTTGCTTATACAAAATGACGTCGTTTTGTAGATAATATATGTTTCTTTTGTAATGCTACAAAACAACGTCGTTTCCTAGCTTGCCCTAAATCTTTCCCAAGCAACTCTACGACTCCAGTGTCGCTCTTTGGTCCTCCATTGTCCCTCGATTCCTTTTCTCGCGAGCGACGAATCTCGTCTGTTGTCTCATCGTCTCCGATAGTCGACGTCAACCCCCCCACCTCCTCCCACCTCGTCTGAGTCGTTTTGGTCCCTCTCTCGTCTAAGCGTCACACTTCGACACTTTGAGTCCTCAATAGTCGACTGAATCTTGCCGGCTCGCCCCCGCTCGTCTCACGTCCAGTCATCTCCAAGCCTCCGCTCTTTGACCCATCTTAACTTGAACTAACCCACCCAAATGAAACCGAGCCATTTCAACCCAAAAATCTTAGTTTGAAGGATTATTTTAGTTGGAGTTGGACCAGCTAAATGAAAGATTGGGTTCAACCAGATTGAGAAAATTTTGCCTCAATGCAAACCGTTTCACCCAATGCCCACCCCTACTTTCTGCTTTGCCTCTCTCCTCTACGGCATTTTCTCTCTCCTTGTTGCCATTGTCCAAAACACCACTTTTTGGTTACTGTTTGCTAAATTTGGTACCACCATCGTATTTGTCAGAGTCCGACCATCCAATCACCGCTGTCCGTTGTTGTTGGGGGTGCCATGCACAAGTGATCAAAATTTGCAGCCGTTGTGCGTTTTCACCCCAATTTCCTTTTCTGGTGCTTCATTTATCTTATTGTTGGCATTGCTGGATTCCTCTTATCAAGATCAGCCTATCCCCGAGAGCTTGTTGTCATCCTTCGCCACACATGTCGATGACTGGAAAACTACGTTCTTTTGGTTTATTGCCTTGATCTCTCTCTTTGGTTATCTGATTGCGACGTTGCCCACAACATTGGGTTTGTCTTCCTCAGAACGTTTAGACCTTGACATTACTACTGTCAGCTGTTGGAGCTTTGCCAAGTCCCTATCACTTCGTTGCTGTGCCTCTAAGACGCCCTAAAATCCTTCATGTACCTAATTTCAATTCATTTCAATCCATTTGTCATTATTTATTTAGTTTTTTAGAGTCTCCCTTTTATTTGACTCATGTTGAACCCTAGTTCATCTGTTTCCATCATTGCCTGAGCCTATCCTTATTGGTCTATCTCAAATATGATATTTTGACCTCTAATTTGATACTCCAGGCCTTCAGATTAATACTCTTGGCTTCTAATCTGATATTCTTGACTTTCGACTTAAAACTCTCGGTCTCCTATCTAATATTCTTAGTGCCTCAACTTATCTTGACCTTAGATATGGTATATGTTCAAACTCAAATCTAGATTCTCAAACTCAAATTGTATTCTAAACTTAGATCTAGTCTGTCCAAACTCAGATTTGATATTCTGAGTTGTTGTTTTGGGACATCAAAACTTTGCTAACTATCTTGGAAGATCGTTAATGCACATGCCATTTGTTATTTGTGTGCTACCATAGTTGTTCTAGGCTATTAATATCTTTTTAAGTGTTTTTCACTTTTATTTTCTATTTAACAAGCTTGAGTATCTATCATATATGCTGTAGATTGAGGGGCGTGTTGAAAATATATGATTAGTTTTTTATTTATGTTTAATTTCCTATTGTTGTCTTGTTTCTTATTATTAGGTTAGGATTGTAGACAGACTTATGGCCCATAGTTTCCTCTATAAAGAGACCTAGTGATGAGTCTTGTACATATTTTCAATATTTCAATACAATATTTTAAGAGTTTTTTCCTATCTTTTCTCTCAATTTCTCACATGGTGAGGGCCATGGGTAAGGATGGGCACCGCTAGTGAGAGGAGTTGAGACTTCTCACTAGTAGTGAGAAATTGAGAGGAAAGAGAGAGAAAAACTCTTATGATATTGTATTGATACATTGAAAGTTTGTATAAGACTCATACTATTAAGTCTATTTATATAGGAAACAGAGCTATGGGCCTGTCTAATATCCTAAATCTATTATTAAGAAACAAGACAATAATAGAAAATTAAACATAAAATAGGAAACTAATTCTATATTTTCAACAATTCCCTTATGCCCTTTTAAATGGCATTACGAAGATCAATATATTGTAAGTTACTTGAGCTTGGTAGAACTCATCTCCAAAAGTTAGCTCATGAGGTGAGGGTGCTAAGTTTTTATAACCAGCCTACACTTAACTATTTCTAGTTGATGTGAGACTTTTTTCCTCCTTGATCCCTAACAATATCATTTACAGCTGGTTCAAGAGTTTGAGAAATGGATTTACAAATTGATGAGGAGGAGGGAAGAACTGAATCCAGTGTTTGCTGTAGATTAAGTAGAGTAGGCATAATGACATTATACCTTGATTTTTTTTGGGTCAATTTCCTGATAGTTCGTTCCAAAAGAGTATTACTTCTGTGTGTTGTTATTTCTTTGGGTCCGCATAAATGCAGGTCAGTAAGATTGCACCCTTACTAGAACTTCAAATTTGCTTATAAAATATGGAGAAGGGATCACTGAGGTCAGATTAGCTGTTCTAGATTGTTCTTCATTTTTTTGGTGCACATATTGTAGCGCTTACATCCTGAGTTTTTTGGTTGCATTTTCATCTTTGTTACTCATTTATCATTCTACATCCTTTTGATCAGGGCATTGTTGATTAACATCCACCAACACTTGTTTTTACTTGATGTCTTTTAGATAATTATACCTGCATGGATTTGTTGGGACCTAGAGAGATTGATGAATTTACAGTAGTATTATTTGAAACTAGAGAACTCAAAACTGTTTCTCTTGGGTTTTATTTTGCAGGAAATCTTTGACAACATAATCAACAGAGACATACAGTGGCCCAAGGTGCCCGAGGAGATTAGCTTTGAAGCATATGATTTGATAGACAAGTAAGAATTATAAAAATAGACATGCACATTTTATGGGTGCACAAACATGGCTTCACTATGAAACTACAATAGCATTATGGATATTATATTCATTTATTTATCTCTGCATCTAAATCTGTGAAAGCTAGAATTGATAGAATATAACAGGAGGATTTTTCTTCATGGAATCTTGGTAATCGGAAGAGCATGCTGTTATTGCTGACATGCAATGTTAAAGAGTGTGAACATAGTAGTTATCTCATGTCATATTTCTGTAGATGATCTTTTCAAAACAGTGGAAATGCCAGGGTTTTAAAACTTTTAAAGTTGAAATGAAGACTGGGAAATTAGTTTACCAATATTCAGGTAGATCAAGGACTGTTGATAACAATTTTGTATTATTGTCCTTTTACCCTTGGTATGTTTACACAAGTTTCCTCAAAGTTAAAGCTGACGATATAATGGGCCCAGTTATCTGATCAAGCTTTAGAAATGGAAAATATCCCTGTGATGCACCTTCACATGGACCAAGCAGAGCAGAACCCCAATTATAAACCAAGGTCTGAAATATTCAGTGGAAGGAATTTTTGCGGTCCTTGTCTAATGGCCTGCTCCACAGTTGTGTCCACAACACATTGGAAATTCAACTCTGTGAAATCTGAAGCTTGAATGAAACTGGGCTACTTATATATATATATCAAGTATGAGTCATATGACGTACTAGTAATCAGAATATACAGGAATGCTGACAAGGAAAATGGGAAGAATAGAACTGTGACGGAAATCAAGTTGACAATCACCCTGTGGCTAACTTCAAATGATATGAAGTTATCAAAGACAATCTGACATAGAGAGAGAGAGAGAGAGAGAGAGAGAGAGAGAGAGAGAGAGAGAGAGAGAGAGAGTAAGAGAAGGGTATATAATATGGTGTTTATAAAATTTTTGGTTTGCCATAAACCTGTTTAATTTTATCCCAACGAGAAAATATTTCAGATAATCTGCTCCATGCACTAACAATCGAATTCGAAAATTTTGACTGCTTGTAGGGCCCTAGACAATTTATACATCTCTTCAACCTGGTCAAATTGAGATCCGATTAACAGAATTATTTCTTTCAGAATTACTGAATCAGATAGGATTTGTTGGGTCAATTTGAGTGAAGTTTCTATTATGAATGAAATATTACAGTCTTTTTCAAGTGTTTTGTGGTTTTTACATAACTGCTAACAGTACTTAAGTTGGCAAAGACTTTCCTCTACATTAAATCTTGTACCATCTCAGTTATGACTGACAGTGTATTCTGTTTCAGATTGCTGACTGAAAATCCATGCCTAAGATTAGGAGCGACAGGAGCCACTGAGGTGAATGTTTTACTGCTTTTAACAGTGGGGTATAATTACAGTTATGGTATAACACACAAGATAACAACAATCATATTCTGGCAGGTTAAACGGCACCCTTTCTTCAAGGATATTAATTGGGATACCCTTGCAAGGCAAAAGGTCAGCATATTCATTTTAATAGATCTTTGATATGTTTTTACAAAATATGAATTAGAACTAAGTGGGATTTACCCCTAATCTGCCTCAGGCTATGTTCATACCATCAGCAGAAGCACTTGACACAAGTTATTTCAATAGTCGGTACATATGGAGTCCAGAAGATGAACATATCACTGGAGGTAGCGACTTTGATGGCATGACTGACACATGCAGCAGTGGTTCCGGCAGTGATTTATTAGATGAAGATGTGAGTACTTCTTAAATTTATTATGCGTGCATCATAGACAGTTTTTTGTTGAGGCTCTAGCTACATCTGAGATTTTGCTTTTTTTTATTTCAGAACTCAGATAATACGAGTAGTTACTCAGTAGGCATCAATTTATTTAAATTATTTTAAGTGATAACATGCTTCAGCCTGTCTGCACTCGCATTTCTTGTTAAACTCGTTTTACTCAAAACACAAAAGTTACATTTGAAAGAGTTGGTTAGGTAGTTAGCCAGCGGTTGGTTCCCAACTGTCATAATTATTTTTTGACTTTCTAATTTGGTCTTCAGACGACTTATTAATCTAATATGTTCTTCTAGCAGCCATATTTGACCATGCATTTTTCTGACTACTTAATTGCTGTTAAACAGGGGGATGAGTGTGGTAGTTTAGCAGACTTCAGTGGACCGGCTCTTCAAGTGCAGTACTCATTTAGTAATTTTTCTTTTAAGGTAAGACCTGGCATGCCTTATCCTCTTTCATCATTCATTTGTTATTATAATTTTTGATGTTTTGTGGACATGCAATCCAATCTCTCTGCTTTATGTTTAGAAAATTTTCATGTTCCCTTCTTTTTTTTTACTGTTGTAAATTTTTTTTATTTAATAGTCACTGAGAAGTATGACCATTATTTAGCCTTCAGCTGATAAACATTTAGGTTCAGTAATTTTGTTGGCTATTGCATTTTCTTGATTCTCATATCACATCACTTTAGGTCATATTAAAGATGACTTTGTACTTTTCCATGTCAATTGAAAATTTTTCTTTTATTACTTGAATTGTTACAGAACTTGTCTCAGCTAGCATCTATCAATTACGATCTGGTGATTAAGAACTCAAAAGAATCATCTGATCACTCCTGACCTGTTTTGTGACATACCTGAAGGGTTGTAAGTCTTGCCTGGCAACATTGTATGTGGTTTCTAGCAAGCAAAAGGATAATGTTCCACCAGGTAATTTTCAGGAGAAAAAAGGTGTACATTTTTTAAGTACTGGCACTACTGTCATTGATTACCGGAATATGGATCTTGTTTACGATCCCATATAATCGAGTGGCCTTATAATTCAACCTTCTGGTTTAGCTCTCCCCATTCACTTTTAAAATGGCAATTTGTTTGGGAGTTGACAGAGTGAGACTGATGGAAGATTCTTCTTTGTTCTCATAGTGAAACTGCGGTGCATAGGTCAGTATAATCCTTTTCGTCCTTTACCAAACCAAATTATCATTATCAAAAGTACATCTTTCTCGGAAAGGCGTAGATAGCTTTTCATTTTGGCTGCACGGTCTTATTGTACATACGTAACTACCGCAGTTCGTAGATGAAAGTGAGATATTATTTTCTACGGGTTTGCTTCGATGGCATATTTCATTTTAGTACGTCATAAGCGAAGCTGGGAGATTCATGTGAGGCTCTGGATAGTTTGAAAGTAGCAGTTCGACTTATCCAACTGCAAGAATAATGTCAATAAATGATGTTTCTATTGACAGCTCAAAGAATTCCTCTCCAATACCTAAAAATAAGAGTGTGAGATCGGGATCTTTTTGCCTTTGAATTTTTTTAAAGTAGAAGAATATAAGAAAAAGATAAATATAAAATTAAAAAATTAATGAGAGAAACATAAAATATATGAAGTATATTTTAATATAAATTAAAAAAAATAAATAAGTACCAACATCAAATAATGACAGGAAATTTAAATCGTGTGACATGGTATTTGTGTTTCCGTCATTTGTTCTCTCTCTCTCTCTCTCTCTAGCTGATTTGCACTTCGAGTCCCAGACTACGCACTTAGCTTCTTTGTGCCCTGGCATAACAGCAATCATTCCGTCGCAAGTCCATACGAGTGAAAACTTTTACCAATGAACTGGTTCATCTTTTGTGGTTAAATGGCGAAGCGGAAACTAAAATCACACGATGAACCGGTTGGATAATGGCTTATATGATATCTAATCCATTTACGTGATTTTAATTTCCGCTTGAGTGAGCACTATTAATAGTGCGGACTTACAAAAGATAATAGTTTGAAAAGAACAAAGAAACTAAGCACGGAGTTTGGACCTTGAAGTGAGCACTATTAAATTTTTAATAAGTCATTAGACATAAGTTTTATAATTTAATTTATAAAATTAAATAAAAATAATAGTTTAAATTTTTTAAGTAAAAATTGTAAATAATTCTGTTGATAGGAATAATAAAATCAGTGACAAAATAGGCACCGCAAATGTTTTTCTGTGTGTGCACTATTCCCTTTTAGTATTTTTGGCTATCTAGTATTGGTTATTTAAGGACCAAAATTACCGTATAATATTTGAATTATTATGGACAATTATCTATTTATATCTAGTAAGGCTATCTAATATTCATTATCCAACATATCTAGTAAGGCTCTCTCAATGTATACTTGGTCATGCTTATATTGTTATAAACTAAAATGTGTTAGTGGAGCGTTATACACAAATTCTAATAATATAATTTTTTAATGACAACCACTTTCTAGTTTCTATGACAATAACCACATTTTTTAGTGTGATAATTATGTTATAATAAAGTGTGGTTATTTTAAGGGCACCTTTGCTTTCAAGAAAAAAAGGGGCACTATTGAGTGAAAAACACAAGGACAACGGGTGCATATCTAGTAAAGGTATCGGGGCATTGCCGCACTAATCCTAAATATCACCTAGTGAAGGTATTATATAACCACCCTTTTGCCTCTATAATATGTTTATGTATTCCCTTTAATTTACTGATTATAAATGTTTAAATTTAAAAAATAACGGCATTTTAAAATTTAACAAATGAAATTATATTTCCATAGTACTACTTTTGAACCCATTAAACCAATGTGATTCATGGCGCACACTCGTGCAAGTTGTAAGTTGAGGATCGCTTCCCAAACATCATGCATCTCTAAGTCGAGTAATCTTGGTTGAACAACTTAACTTGTTCAGTCATGCTCTCACATAAAGCCAGTATGTTGCTTAGAAGCCTAAAACAGTTACGCCTCCACAAAGGTTTGAACAGTAGAAGCAAGCAAACTTCCTAAAATGCCGTGGTAAATCATGTTGGAAAACATAACTGGGCAGCATTCTACTTTGCTAAAACCCAGATAATGCGTCGGAATTAGATCAGACCATGGCTAATAGAGCCACGGGTTCCAGGTTTGGTTTTGGAAAAGTTGATGTACGGCGTGTGCTGGGAGAGGGTTATTAGAGAATGTAACCGGCCAGCATGAGTTCTGCCTGTCAAATTGTGCGATACATAGAAGTGGTTAGAGTAAAACAAACTAGAAAGGTATGCGGAAAGTTCTCCTGGAAGGTGATTTCTTGATCAATCCAGGAATTCTAACATTGTCAATCCACCAATTTTGTTGGGAATTGTCCCTATCAAATTGTTGCTTGATAGGTTCAAAGATACCAATCCAAGAAGGCTCACTATATCAATGGGGATTTCTCCACTTAAATTGTTTCTTGAAAAATCAATGCTTTTCATTAATATGAGATCTTCGACAAAAATTTATTTCTTGTCCTTTGGAGACCACCTTTGCGTTATCATGGACATCCGAAGCACATGGGTTCATAAAAGAACTTAGTCCAAGTGTAAAATTAATTCATCCAAAGCATTTGCGACATCCCAGCAAGATTATAGAGGCAGAGAGGAAAAGTTCCCCACAATCTATTACGGAGATATCCAAGTTTGAAGAATTGGGGAAGTGCACAGACTCAGAGGTAGTATAAACAAAAAAAAAAATATATATTTTGTTAGGTTTTTGAAACATATTGGTAATTCTTCCACTGTTGGAAATTAATTTTATATCAGTGGATTTTACCATTGCTAACAATACTGACGGAAACACCATTGGTAAAATCATTATTCCATGTTGATGGGAAAACCGTCTACTGAACAAGATATTATTGGTAAATTACCCGTATAATCCCGCCTCTTGACAGGAAACTGTTACCAACTGTTACTTCGACTGACAATTCATTGGACATTTATTTCGCATATTACCGATGGTGGGTCACTCAGAAAGATAACGATTAACTGGCTGAATATATAATTATAAGAAATATCGATGGTAGTCGGAAAATTCAAAATCATTTTAATTGGTCAAACATATAGTTGAATTATCGACAGTCTAAGCTTTGGTACACCAATCTTGTTTATTGACAGTTAATCTATTGACAATAGTAATTAAAATGGTGAAGTTTTCATTTCCATGGGAAATTTCTGAAGTGATCCTTTGGTAAAACCTGATCTTATACCCAGTGACCTTTTTACTTTGTCATTTCCGTTTCTTTCGCTTCTCTATACCATTTGGGTAATGAAACCGTTATTTCTTCCATTTGGGCGCCTTCTTTGTCACTTTGTTGTTGCTAGTGTGGCAGATTTTAAACCTCAATGTCTTGTATGTTATATTGAGCTAAAATTTTCGAGTATATTTTCAGTGTGAATGATGAAGTGCATGAATTCTAGTTATTATGTGTAGATTGCTTTGTTATATTGAACTTTAACTGTGGGATGGTGTTTGGTTGAACATTTTTTGTTTGTGATATATAGTTGGAGAATTTAAGGTATTGGAAATATGGAAATTTTAGAACACTATAGGTGGATATTAGGCTTTACCCCGATTGAGGTTGAATTAAGAAATAGGTTACTGAGGGGGTGAAAGTTTTTTTTGGTTATGCTTGTTAGTTATCGTTATATTTAGCTAAAGGAACTGTTAGGTGCCCACATAATAAATGCAAAAGTGGGGCATTATTGAGTTTTGAAATGATCAAGTATCGTCTATAAAGGAATGAAGTCAAACCTATTTCTTGGGATCAGACAAACTACAACGAATTAGAACCATTGATTGAGACTAGATTTGAGTATTCTCATGCAAGCACTTCCTGTAGTGTTTAGGTGGGTTATGATGATAATGTTTCCCGTTACTAGGCTATGGTTTTTGATACTATTGGACCTACTTTTAGATTTTACTAGTATAGAATTTAGAACAACTTCCAAATCTTGAGGCCCAAAAATTTTTTGATTTGCTATGTGTTTTTGATCAAACATTGTGGTATGGCCTTGGGGATCACTCTAAATTATTAATGGCCACAAGAATGTTAAGCATAAAGTTAGAGTTGAACCATAGCCAATATGCCTTTGATTAGTTAGGGAGCCATGTAAGAAAAACCTATCTACATTAATATGCTGCTTAATGATTTTGTAGGGCAAGGAAGCTAGTATCAAAATTAGGTCTGATATCCTGAAAATTCAATTAGTATTTTTGCATGTTATATATTATAAAGATGATGCAATGGAGGGAATGCAAATTCTATGGTTCTTCCAAATATAAGTCAAGGAAAAGAGGCTAAGGTAAAGAAGTACTTGTGAAAAGAATGTAATATTTGTCTTTGATTCCTAGGCTACAAAGGTTATATGCTTCTACAAATTTGACTTTGCACATGATATGGCATTATGAGAATAGGAACATAGCAAGTATGCTAAGCCACTCTCAGATGGAGAAGCTTGAAAGCACTTCGACAAGATTTATCTCAATTTTAACCATGACCCTGGAGATGGTAGTTTGAGTTTATGTATTGATGGATTCACTCTATATAGCCAGTCCACATCATTGTACTCTTGTTGGCCAATGATTTTAACTCCTTACAATCTCCCTCTAAAGCTCTGCATGATTGCCACATGCATGTGCTTGACACGTTGTGTTCCTAGCTTGAGTAAACCTAAAGCCAACAATACTGTATACCTTCAGCCATTAATTAATGAGTTGAAACAATTGTGATTGTAAGGTGTTTTGACCTATGATATATCCACAAAACAAAATTTCATGATGTGAGTAGCATTGATGTAGATCATCAATGATTTCCCTTCACATGAAATGTTGTTTAGGGGAAGTACAATAGGTAAACTAGCTACTCCTATTTGAATGGGGGAAGTTAAGGTATTCACCCTTAAACATGGATATAAAAAATTTTGTTTAATTCGTACAGACGATTCTTGTCACCTAATCATTTCTTTAGGCAAAACAAAATAGCATTCTAAAGAAATAAAATTGAGAGTAATGCGCCTTCGACAAGGGTAACGAGTAAGCAAGTTTTGGCAAGGGTAAGTAATTTACCAATGATAACCCAGCGCAAGTCATCAGTTAGACTCTAAGGGTATGGGTTTAGTCACAATTGGACTAAACAAAGCATTTCCTGGGAGTTGCCTTATTGGGAGGATTACTTGATTTGACAAAATTTAAATTTCGTGCATACAAAGAAGAATGCCATTAACAATGTGTTTAATACCATCATAGATGAGAAGAGAAAAACCAAATACATTGATAAAGGAAGGTTGGATCTAAAAGAATATTATAGGCAATGAGAATTAAAGTTGACAAAAATAGGCAATGGCAAGTTTGCTAAGCCTAAGGTAACTTACACATTAACCTTGTAGCTGAGAAAACCTATATCCAAATAGGTGAAAGAGCTCAAAATACTAGATGGCTTGATGATGTGAGTACAAATCCATAGTTTTACACATTTTATTGAACTATGATGAAGTCTAACCATACATGAATTAAGTGTCTTGCATCTAAAAGCTATATACGAAATTACATATTTATGTGTTTGAACAGTATATCACATGCTTTATTTAGTAAAATATTTTTCAAACTCAATACATTGTAGGTTTTTCCTACAAGTATCTTGTGTCTTAGAGGGACAATCTAATTCTATGATCCAAGAACATTTTGTATCCTAATTCTAGATATATGTAAGTATTGATATGTATATATTATTACCAATGATGAAGTACATAACTATTTATAGTAATATATTAATTATGTTTTTGGCTCTCGTGTGGAGGTGCATGATTCGACTAATGGAATAAATAACCCAAAAATTTGTGTACTTTAGCATGGGGTCCTTCAAGAGATACTTAGAGTTTGCCGAAGTTGTTCATGAATGGGCATAAGTTTCACATAGCATCTTGGTTAGAGGGGAAAAAATAAATAATGGTAGTGTTTAGGCTAAGCAACTGGTGTACATGATGATAGTGACTATCATGGCCTCTTAAGGAAATGCTAGAACTAGATTATATTGGAATGCCTTCAAAAAGAGTTGTCCTATTTTACTATGAGTGCTTCAACCCTAGGAGACTACAAGGCACAAGTATCCATACTAAATATAAAGTTGTTGAAGCAAATCAATCCCATAATATGAACTAGTTGATCCATTCATTGTTACATAGTAGGTGAGGTAAGTTTAGTGTCTACCTTATTCGAGCATAAAACAAGTTTGAGATCATAAACTAGTGGGTAGTTATTGAGGAGGGGTAGGGGGTGTTGAGGAAGAAACTAAATATGCAACTAGTTCTTATGACACTAAAGATTTTGTCCTATTCGGCATTGATGATACTAAAGAAGAGCCCTCCAATTGATAATAATTGTGTTGGTAATTGTATTAGTAAGGGCACTATTGTAATTTTCACGTAGGGCAGTCTTGTATTACATAAGTGACTTTGAGGGCTTTTTTGTCCTTTGTATTTGCTGGCCTTATTTTTCAGCTGGCCTTGTACGTTTTTTCTTGAAAATAATGAAATACAATTTTTCCATTTTTTTCTCTTGCTTCTCGGCTTCCTTCTCCGGCGTCGACCATCTCTCTCCGGCCTTTTCAACTTGGTATCAGAGCCTGGTTCCATGCCATTTTGAGCCAGCCCATAGCCTGAATCTCTTCTAAAAGGGGGCGACAAAACCTTAGATTGTTTGATTTCTCAAATCCCATTTAATTAGCCCAAATTGGTTGATATATCTGCTGTGGAAAGGTGTGAATAGACCTGAGGAACATGACAGAGGCCATGATTTAGGCTGGGTTAGAGGATTCTTTACGTTTGGAGCCGAAATTCACATGAATAGTGGTGCGAATTTAGGGTTTTTTGGCCTGATTTCACCAAATTGATTGGTAATTCGGCTATGGAGGAAGGCGACTAAGAACTTTAGAGCTGTGAGAAGCAGATTAGACCAGAAAGATCAGTCAGTTCTGGAATGATGGAATCATTCCCTCAGCCAGTGATTAGCTACTGATTTTAGTCCAGTATTCTTTCACTTTTTTTGTCCGTTTGGCTTGCTTTGTGTTCTGTCATCAAGTGTTAGTCTTCTGTCATTTAGAAATGTTTGAAATCAGCAGTGGAGCTGGAGGTGATTCAACCTCAGGTGGTACATTGAGTAAGTTAGGGACCTTAAATGATAATCCCTGCAATGGAAAACTCTCTCTAGAGGAAGTTCAAACACTTAAAAGGTTGATGGCTAAACTTGAGACATCACAGTCATCAAAGGTGGAAACTTCTTCTAGTTCTAACTTTGCCCACTCAGGTATACCAATATTAGCTCTCAATACTGTCTCTAGACCTAAGATGAATCATTGGATTATTGATTTAGGAGCGTCTGATCATATGACTGGTACTTTTTCTTCCTTTTCATCCTATACACCATGTGATGGACAAAACACTGTTCGTGTAGCAGATGGTACTTTTTCAAAAATAATGGGGAAAGGGTCCATACCTTGTACTCAATTGTTAAACTTAACCTCAGTTTTGCATGTTCCAAAATTCTCAAATAATCTCCTTTCAATTAGTGCTATCACTCGAGACTTAAACTGTAAAGTCACCTTCTTTCCTTTGCACTGTGTTTTTCAGGAGTTGGAGACGGAGAAGGTGATTGGCTATGGTAGAGTGAAAGATGGCCTCTATTTTTTGGAAGACAGCCTTGAAACTTCATGCAATTTAGCATCCCAAGGAGGTTCAAATGGGTCAATTGTATCGCAGTTGCATAGATGGCATAGGCGCTTAGGCCACCCTTCCTTTGTAGTTTTGAGAAGATTATTTCCAGAATTGTATAGCAAATGTGATGAAAAAGATCTTTTTTGTAATGCTTGTGAATTTGCCAAACACACCAGGAACTCTTATCCAATTGTTGATAATAAAAGTTCAGCTCCTTTTGTGACAATTCATTCTGATGTTTGGGGTCTTAGCCGCACTGTTTCTTTATCTGGCTATAGATGGTTTGTCACTTTTATTGATTGCTTTAGTCGCACTACTTCGGTTTACATGATGCATTCAAAAAATGAAGTCTTCTTATGTTTCAAGAAATTTCATGCAATGGTCTCCACTCAATTTGATGCAAAAGTAAAGGTTCTTAGAAGTGATAATGGACTGGAATATATGAGTAAGGAGTTTCAACAGTATTTGGAGACTTGTGGAATTGTTCATCAAATTAGTTGTGTGAATACTCCTGCCCAAAATGGAGTAGCTGAACGTAAGAATAGACACCTATTAGAAGTAGCTCGGTCTCTCTTGTTTACCATGAGATTGCCTAAGGTGTTTTGGGCAGATGCAGTGTTATCAGCAGCATATCTTATTAACAGGATGCCTTTAAGAACACTTCAATTTAAGTCCCCCCTAGAGGTCCTCATGGGGTCGTCCTCTTACTTGGTTCCACCTAAAGTCTTCGGATGTGTATGCTTTGTACATGATCATAGAGGGAATGTTGGAAAATTGGATCCTAGAGCCCTTAAATGTGTCTTTATTGGGTATTCTCCTACTCAAAAGGGGTATAAGTGTTATCACCCTCCAACTCGAAAGGTGTTTGTAAGCATGGATGTCACATTCCAAGAAGATGAAGCCTATTTTTGTCCTGAACCAACACCTCAACAGGGGGAGACACAAGAGGGTAATGAAAGGTTCTCCATTACAACCTATAATCCTATACCCGATCAAATTCAGGGGGAAACAGACAGTACTCTAGAACAGTTGCATCCTGAGGAACATGCGGAGGAAGTAAGTGAACCAAGGGAGCAGGAGGAACCAGAAATTTTGACCTACTCTCGAAGGAAGAAAAAACAAATGGATGCCATTCAACAAACTCCACCTAGCTAAGAACCCACTTCTGATCCAGCTCCTCCACAACCTGACCCATCAATCACTTGTAAGTCTCCTCCTCATTCTTCTATTCTAATTGTTGATAATGATGATCGTCCCATTGCTCTTAGAAAAGGAATTAGAAAATGTACTCAACATCCTATTTCTAACTTTATTTCATATGATTCATTATCCCCATCCTATAGAGCATTCATATCTTCTGTAGCTTCTGTGACTGCTCCTCAAGATTGGAGGGAGGCCTTTAATGATCCTAAGTGGAAGGAAGCCATGATAGAAGAAATGACAACTCTAAGGAAAAATGACACATGGGAACTCACTCAACTTCCAATCGGAAAGAAACCTGTGGGTTGCAAATGGGTTTTCTCTGTCAAATACAGGGCTGATGGATCAATTGAAAGATACAAGGCAAGACTTGTAGCTAAGGGGTTCACACAGACCTATGGGATAGATTATCAAGAGACATTCGCTCCTGTTGCAAAGATGAACTCCATACGGGTCATTCTTTCTTGTGCAGCCATTTTTGGATGGGAATTACAGCAATTGGATGTAAAAAATGCATTTCTCCATGGGAACCTAGAAGAGGAAGTGTTTATGGATATCCCTCCTGGTTTTGCTTGTGATAAGACCACAGGAAAGGTGTGTAAATTGAAAAAGGCTCTATATGGCTTAAAACAGTCACCACGAGCATGGTTTGGTAGACTTAGCATGACAATTGCTAATCTTGGTTACAAACAAAGCAATGGAGATCACACATTGTTTGTTAAGAAAAGCGATAAGAAAATCACTGCCATCATTGTATATGTGGATGATATTATTGTGACAGGGAATGACAAGAAGGAAATTGAATGGCTCAAGTCTTGCTTGGCCAAGGAATTTGAAATTAAGGACTTGGGAAATTTGCATTATTCCTTGGAATTGAGGTTGCTAGATCAAGCAAGGGTATCTTCATTTGTCAAAGGAAGTATGTTCTAGATTTGCTCCAAGAAACTAGAATGTTGGGATGTAAACCAGCAGACTCTCCCATTATAGAGAATCATCACCTAAAGGCTGGTGATGGAGAAGCTGTGGAACTTGGCAGATATCAGAGGCTGGTTGGCAGACTAATTTATCTCTCACATACCAGACCAGATATAGCCTATGTTGTAAGCATTGTTAGCAAATTTATGCATGACCCTCACACTGTTCACCTTGATGCAGTATTTCGTATCTTGAGATACTTAAAATCCACCCCTGGGAAAGGTTTGTTGTTCTCAAGACACGGACATTCTAGAGTAGAGGCATATGCAGATGCTGATTGGGCGGGGTCAATTGAAGATAGGAGGTCAACATCGGGCTATTGCACATTCTTTGGAGGCAACCTTGTCACTTGGAGAAGTAAGAAACAATCGGTTGTTGCTAGATCCAGTGCTGAGGCTGAATATAGGGCTATGGCTCTTGGAATGTGCGAAATTTTGTGGCTTAGAAGGCTGGTCCAAGAACTTGGAGTTAGTGATGAAGTTCCTCTCAATCTTTACTGTGATAATAAGGCAGCTATCAATATTGCACACAATCCTGTCCAACATGATAGAACAAAACACATAGAGATTGATAGACACTTCATCAAAGAAAAATTATCCAAAGAAATCCTAAAACTCCTATTTGTGAAGTCTGAAGATCAGCTAGCAGATATCTTTACCAAGGGACTCTCGAGTAGAACATTCCATTCAATTATTTCCAAGATGGGCATGAGGGACATCTATGCTCCATCTTGAGGGGGAGTGTTGGTAATTGTATTAGTAAGGGCACTATTGTAATTTTCACGTAGGGCAGTCTTGTATTACATAAGTGACTTTGAGGGCTTTTTTGTCCTTTGTATTTGCTGGCCTTATTTTTCAGCTGGCCTTGTACGTTTTTTCCTGAAAATAATGAAATACAATTTTTCCATTTTTTTCTCCTGCTTCTCGGCTTCCTTCTCCGGCGTCGACCATCTCTCTCCGGCCTTTTCAACTAATTGTAATGTTGTGTTTACATACATCAAATTTGTGTTGATAATGTAGACATCCAAATTTGTTCAAAACTCAAGATAGTTCACATTAGGGTTTTGTTGAAATAATTAAAATTTTAAGTCAATTATCAGCCTCCAAAGTATTAGCCTCCAAACCTTTTGGAGAGGGAAGAAACTTTTCACAAGTAAATTTCTCTCATACATAGTGACCCTTCATTTCACTTACTCACACACAAATTCTTGGCTCTTTAGTGTATCCAGCCACCTAACCTAGAAAAATCATTAATAACAGCTTTGAGTTGGTATATCATGTGCATCAGGTGTTAACTCAATTGGGTGCTATTTTTTTGGTTAAGTGTGCAACTTGACAGTAAGGTAGGCACCCAATCTCACTTGTCCAATTTGTGATGGATATGGAAGATGGTGATTGAATTTTAGGAACACTGTTCCCATTATTTCAATGCCACTAAAATGATTGAATGAAGTTCCTAAATTGTACCATTTATTTATTTATTCGTTAAGTGCTATTAGTTAATAGTTACAATGCTCTATTCTTACTCATATTAGTGATAGTTATTGATGAATTGGTAAATGTGGTTTTGTTACGATTTGTTTAGTGATTTCTAAAACACAATATGAACTTATTTTGTTAAAATTTTCTTGATGTTGGTTTAGGATTCTTTTCTCTTAAGTTTAGAGAGAGAAGATGGAGAGGGGTCCACACCTTGCTTTGTCTTGATTGAAAGACAACATTGCTTCTTAGGTAGCATTGTGGGAAGTTATGAGTGCTAATGTGAGTTGTTAAATGATATTGGTGCTAAAATGAGGTGTTATTAATTGATCTAGACTTTGGAAGTCCATGTGGATTAAGGCTAAACCCCACAATGGGGTATTTTCAATAGTTTGTTTAGAAAGATTAAAAGGTAGAAGGGGGGGGGGGGGGGGAGAAACAAAAGGAAATTATTTGCACTTCAACAAGATCGGGTTTGCAACTTTGAGCTTCATAAGAGAAGTCTAATAGTAATTTCCATTAGTTTTAGCTACTAGGTTTGCCATAGGATAACATGGTGAATTTAACTTAATCCTAATTTGGTTTTGGGTTTAGGCTAATTTTAGGTTAAGGTCCTAATAAAATAGAGAAATAAAACCCATTTCTGGCTTTTTTTTTTTTTCTTGTGTATTTTTGCTTGTTAGCATTTTATTAATATGTTGTTATTAATATGATGATCTTGAACTTGCTTTAATATAAAAACTAAACAAAATAAAAAGAAAATCTTAAAATTCACCAAAATTTTGAAAGTGGAGTTTTATTTTCACTTTGATCAATAAAATTTAATAAAATTTTTGGCAAAAGTCAAAAGCGGCTTAGAAAACTTGTGGAATTATTAAAGGTTCATGAATTCTTGAAAATTTCTTTCCCCGTTATCCAAAATTCTCTACAAAATTTCTTCAAATTCCCTAAATGAGTTTCCAACGAAAGATTTTTAAGAATAGTTAGTGAATTCAATGACTTTTTAATTATCATAAAAAAAACTTGCATTTCAGGCCCTACCGAACAATTGTTAGGGTCTAATTAATGTAATAAATTTATTAATCTCTAAAATAAGTTATCTTTCTTTTCAAAGTCTCCTCTAAGAATTTTTAAGTATAGTTCACGAACGTGATGAATTCTTCATTATCCTGAGGATAATTGTGTTGTAGGTCTTATGAGCAATTGTTGGGATCTAACTAATGAAACATATTCATTATTTTTCAAAATTTGTTGAAGCTACAAAATTCTTTAAAAACACTTGTCAAGCTAAGTCCCTTTTAAACTCAACTCAATTTGGTTCACCTAGTGAAGTTAGGTTTCTTTATCTTCATGCCTTGTCATTCTAGATAAAGGTAGAATGTCCCTTTTCAAAATAATGACTCTAAACACCACTTACTAATCATGATAACTTTGGATCATCGATGATCATATGCAAAGTCTATAGTGGAACACCAAAAAAGAACATAAAACCCAAAAATACTAAAACCAAATAAAAAGCAACATAAACAGAATGCATAGCCTAGGCTAGAAAAGTAATAAAAGATCAATTTGATACTAAAAGGGTATTGTAGGGGGTGCTAATACCTTCTTTACATGACCACACCACAAAAAAAGATCGGTAGTGACTCTGTTTTTTCTCTTTTCCCAATTATACAAATCCTTTACTAAAATTCTCTTCTTTTTTAGATTGCCACTTTGTGTTGAGAAATGGAGATATATAATGAATATTAATTACTTATATTGTTGATTTTTCATTTTCAAATGTATCCAATTATTATTGTAGGACCTTATTTTAGTCTAGAACCTTGAAATAGTTTGGAACACCCAAATTCAAATTAAACTCGAAAGATAATTTAAAGTAAAAGAGAAATCAAATAATTTTTCCATAAAATAAATTCAAAAAATAATAAACGAGGATAAAACAATAGATTAAGAGAAAAATAATGATAATAGTAATACAAATAATAATAGAAGAAGATAACTAAAAGGAAGAAGACTCTTTGAGAGATAAGGGAATAAGGAGGCTTTAGATTACTTAAGAAAGAAAAGGATGAGTATAGAGAAAGGATTGAGTCTTGATCTTTAGCTTTAATAGAATAAAAGATATGGGGTTGGGGTATTATAGTTAGAATCAGACAACCTCTGAAAAGAACTAAAAAAGACCACTTAGCCATGCACTCATGGACTCCTTCATTACACACTTTCTCACTACTTCACTCTTTTGTTGTGTCTTATACTCAAAAAGCACACGCTCTCATGACAAGCAAGAAATACCTCCACCAAAATACAACTCTTTCCCATGGTTGTATACCTAGATATCACTCTATTAGGGAAACAAACACCCATTGCACTCTACACAAATTAGCTTCACCCATACACCATACCCTCTCATGGCAAGCACATCTTGTACTCTCACCCACCACGCTTCATCTCACTTCTCACTTTTGTACCTAGGCACTAAGCTAATGTGTTGAGCTAGGATTGTCCCTAAATCTGACCCACATATGCCATCTACCTTCAACGTCTTAAGAGGATAGTTGCGGATTTGCTAGTTTACACCACAAGGTATGTACTCATTCCTCTTCTTATAGTTCAAATGGCTAAGATACTCTTGTTTTGTTAGTTTTTTCCAAGTCTTAAATGTCTTAATTCTCTTTTGGCATGTTGGATATGTGAACCATAGATTTAGGCCTCATCTTTGTCTAAATGGTGTATGGGTATCATGAAGCATAGAGGGATAGTAGTGACTATATTTAGTATGTCATGGGGACAAGGCAATCAAAATTATTTTAGAGTGTGTCCTCCTTATAACTAGCATCATTTTGATTATGAGACACTCATTTCTCGATTTAGTTTCTTTTACTATCTAAAGAAAACCATGAATATTAAAATAAGATGGTTAATTGGTTGAGGTGATTATATTTTGGTGGGTTTTGTTCCTTTGAGAAAATTAAGGTAGGTAAAATAGTTTCAAGGTGTTATTCTAGACATAAGATTCAACTTTGAGTCACCAAGTAATTCTACCATCATTTCATCGTTAGTTGCCCTTTGTGAATGGTCCATTGGTAGCAAAAGCTAGACAGGGTAGTTTTGATTATCCAACGATGTTGTTCATGATAACATATTTTTAGTTGTTTCTAGATGGTCATTTTTTTAGGTGATTTTAGCCTTAATCTCTTGTGTGCTTGGTTTGTAATGGGCACAGTAGTGGAATGTGTAGAAGTTTGACTAGTTTTCTAGGTGCACCGAGCATGAGAGTAAAGTTTATGCATGGGTTCATGGCAGCATTGTGTTTATGAAGAATATGTATATATCTATTTCATTTTCTCTAGCAATCCTAATTTATGATACATGCAACGTTTTTATTTATGATGTGTATACTTCTCTATACGCATGGGCAATTGCATGTGCTTGTTGATTTGGTGCTATTATTTAAACTTTAGGTTTGGAAAATCAGAGTAAGACTTAGCACAAAATAATAAAAAGGCGTATGGACATTTTTCATCAATGTCTAGGCTTAGTGAATTCAAGTATAACATTTTTATGGGGTGCCTTGGTTAGACAATGAGTTATACACCTTAAAGATGATGGGGCCTATGTTAGAATTGTTTTAGCATACTAGTAGGGTCATTTTCTTTATGTCTACATTTCCACTTCTTATATGGTTATGGATTTGTCTTGTTTGAAATATTTGGATTACTTGGAATTATGAGTGGGAATGGTTAAACCAAAAGGTAGAAAATTTATAACTTGATATGGCATAAAATTTTATAAGGTTCAAGAAAATAAATATAGAAAAAGTCAAATTCCCAAAACATTGCAAGTGGAAATGATAATAGAAATGTATGAAACCCTCATGTACTTAAAAAACTTTTCAAAAAATCCTCTTATACTCTAAAATTTTGCAAAAAGCCCACATGTAGGGTGTGCAAATCGGATCAACCTAAATTAACCCTAACTTGACCTATGACTTGTGTAACCATATTTTGGTCAGTAACAAGTTATATATTTTTTTGGTCAAACCCAATTTGAAGTCGGATCAATTGGCCAAAACACATATAAACCTGACAACCTAGTCGAGACTTGACCAACTTGAACTTGACTCATACATATTTATGGTTAGTACCAAGTGAGGATTTTCCAACCCAAAATTGTGTAATCTAATCGAATGTTTGCATAACCCGACCCTAAACCTGACCATGCACACCCTTATCCTTATGTACATAAAAATGTTAGCAAAATACCCCCCACCAACCAAAATTTAATAGAAAAGAAAGAGCAAAATCTAAAAAGAAAAAAAAAGTGACTTGAAGTACAAGTAACCCACCTCTCCAATGCAACCCCAACACCCACTCCCTTATGCCATAAAATCATATAATACTAAAACCTAAAATTTAAAATCCCTAAAACTTAAACATCAAATCATAAATTATGAAACCCAAATCCTAAACTATGAAACCCAAAATCTTGAACTATGAAATTCCAAACACTAAGCCACAAAACCCCAATCCTTAAATTGTGAAATCTTAAATCCTAAAGCCTAAACTACTAAACTCGAAATCTTAAACCCTAAACCATCAAATTTCAAAACCCAAAGCCTAAATTCCAAAATCCCAAATTGTGAAATTTGAAACATGACATTGTGAAATGCTAAACTACTAGGGCTGAAAACACTGAATAAACAAACCCAATTGAATTAAAATTGATCATAGATCAATTAAAAATTGGTTTAAATTTTAACTTTAGTATTTAGTTTGATTCAATTGTTAGTTTGTAAAATGTTTTTTAAACCAATTGAACCAAATTGATATATTTAATATTATATGTGTACCTTCATATTGTGCAAACATTGGCATAATGGTTTATCGCTTTAAAAAAAATTAAAAGTATAGTTGGGACACAAGTTTAAATCTTAATATGGATATTTTTATACCATCCCTTTTATTTTCTTTTACCCACCAGGTACCCATCATTTTATCAACAACTCCCTACCCCCCCAAATCACATGACTCCCTAATTAATTTCTTCTTTCTCTCTCTTTTCATCTTCTATCTTTTCAATAGTTTTGGCTTTTGTCTTTTACTCCCCATTAATTTCTCCTTCATAATCTCTCTACAACCCATCTATAGACAACTTTGGTTCATCATAAAATAAAAAAATTAATTACATTAAAGCAAATGAGATTGGAAAAACCAAAAAATAAAATAGAAATAAAAGAAATATAAAATAAACAATTAGAAGCTTTTGAAGGAAAAGGGGGACCATAATTCAATTAGAGCAAAATCAAAAGAGAAACATTCTCCACTCATGATAGACACAGCCTCACTCATTGAAATTTTCTCCCTAACCTTCACTCTCACACACAAAAAGGGGCATTTGTGGAGGACCACATGGATTCTATAGGATCTCCTTTGATTTATCCTCACTCTCACCTCTCTTATTCCTTTTTCCCACATTTTTTCTCACCTCTAGCCACCCATTCGGTCAAGAGCACACATAGCCACATAGCCATTGCTCATCCTCTCTTCATCATGGAGATAGGAATTTCTTTCCTTCACAGACATAGCTCTCACTCCCCTTTCTCCCTCTTGGTGGCACATAGCAAGGTGGATTCTCCTTCTTCTCTCGTCATCACATACGCGTATAGGCAGGTTTCACTCTCTTGGAACCGGTGCTCAAACATATACCCAAGGATGAGATTTCTCGTCTCTTTCCCTCATGTTTTTCTCTTTGCTAGCCTTTCTCTCTTTCACTATCAATGGCACATGCAAGGGTTGAAGGAAATTGACTCAGCTTTAGTCCAAGTGAAGGTAACCTTCCTTCACTCTCAATCTCTAGGTTTATTGAATCACTGTGAAATACTCCATTTTTTAGCATGATTCCCCTTCCCTATGTATTCCTTTCTCTAATAATGAGCCTTATTGTTGTTCTTTTGCTAGCTTTCTAGTTTGTTTGAGTTGAGGAAGTGTTGATTTATATGGTGATTTGGGGCATGGAGAAAAGCATGGTCTCCTCTTGGTGTTGGAGTTGCAACTCCTTTGTCCAAGAGCATGGTGCTACCGCCACTGAAAGTAATGGTCCTAGGGTGAACTCAAGACTAGACTCTAGTTTCCTTCGATAGTCAAAGGATTGGGGTGGGCACCCGATTTGTTCTTTTAAAAAAAATTATTGTGAGAGGCTAGCTGATGGAGGCTTGATTTAGGCCTAAGAGTTAGTCCAAATCAACTCTCCTCCCTGTAAATGGGTTTATTCTTTAAAAAAATGAAAATTGAAAAACATATGGAGAGGTTTATTAGAATGGAGGCTCAATTTAGGCCGTCCAGTTAGCTCAAATTGAGCCATACTATGCAATGGGGCTCATTTTTTTCTTTATGAAAAAGGGAGTTTATTTATTTCTTTTTAGAAGAAGAAAGTGTGAGTAAGAGGGGGTGTGGGCCAAGAGTCCAAGCAGATTTTTTACCTTTGCTGTTCTTTTTTTTTTTTTAAGGTAAATGCATGTTAATTACTAGACTTTTAGGGTTTTGTGTTTGGGCCAATTTAGTTAGCGTTGGGTTAATTGCGATATGTTAGAAAACCTTACTACTATCTCTGTTTTCTATTATAAACAATTATTGCTATTTATTGTTGTTGTTGTTTGTAATTAATTGCTGCTGTTGTCATTTTTGTTTGTAAATAATTGTTGCTATTTGTTGTTTTTCTATAATTAATTGTTGTTGTTGCCTTTTTGTCTGTAATTGATTGTTGTTGTTGCTATTTTTGTCTATAAACAATTATTTTTGTTTGTTATTTTTTTTGTAATTAATTGTTGTTTAGTATTTTCTTCTATAATTAATTGTTATTGTTGTTGTTTTTTTTGTAATTAATTGCTACTGTTTTATTTGTTGCTGTAATTAATTATGGTGGTTTCTATTTTTGTCTTGTGAATTCTGTTTCTCTTATAATCATGTTGTTGTTCCTGTACCATGTCATTATACTATAGCATGCTATTACAAGGTTTTAGGACATACCTTCATGCATTAAATCCCTACACACACTTTTCAAGAAAAAGAAATACAATGGTAAATCTTTACTAGCAAATCTGTGTACCCTACATGTGGCCATATGCATGACATTGCATGAATGTTTTTAATTTATTGGTTACCTTGGCAATGAGCTTGTTGTTGTCAACATGTGATAGTGACAATGCTCCCAGTGTTTGGTTGAGCATGTGGAATTAGGTATGTATACCAAACACTACCCTTCACTTGGTTGCTTGATATGCTTGAGTAGATGTAGGTGAAACCCTTCCACTATAGCCCTATTTTTAGAGTTTCTTTTCTTTGATGAAGAATTTAACTGTTAAGTGAGGAGTGTTTCTCGATGTAGTTCCTCACTTATGGATTTCCTTTTCTTAAGTGATGACTTTTAACTATTCAGTGATGAGTGCTTCCCAATACATATCCCATTTCTTGAATTCCTTATCTTATGAGGAATATGTGCTATTCTATTTCTTTGATTTGATGAATGGTCATTTGTGATGACATTTGAATTGCAATTTGTGATTTAAATTATTTCCTTATGCATGTTTGTAGAATCATATGTTGGGGGGGGGGGTATTGGGAAAGCTTAAGACTCCACTTTTGACATTTTCCTCTAAACATGTTTCAACTCAAAATTATGTGTTTATTGAAAAAGTTGAACTTGAACTTCCCTCTGCTATTGCGCTTGCCACTTTTACCATCTTAGTCATTTTTTAACTTACTTCAATAAAAATGATGGGCTCTTTTTCGATAGGTTGATGGTAAAATGAGTAGTCATTTGCCATCAGTCCTCAGTATAAGTGACAGTCTAAGCTTAATTTAGAGAGAAAGGACCTATTCATCACTTCTATAGAGGTTCACTAATTTACTTAACTCTCTCAACAATCATCATTTTTGAAAAATGAATCAAAACCCAGTGGGCTCCCAATAGCAAAATTTTGGATTAAGAGTGAAGTTGTTCTCCTACTATTTTAAGAAGGGATACCTAAGTGGGCTTAATTTGGAGAGAAATGATTCACTTGGTACATCCAAAGTCCATTAGCCCTATTTCCAAAAATCTATTTTAAACAAAAAAAGGGTAAAACTTTCTGACAACGAACTATGAGGTAAAATGAGGAGTCATCCCCCATACTTTTGAGGAAGAGTATTCAAGTAGACTTATTTTGGAAATAAAGGGTCTCCTTGATACTTGTAACTAAGTTTACTAATTTTTCATCAATTGTTTTCAAACCCTAGTCAAGTTAGGTACTCCTTTTATTTCTAAAAGTCCTAGTCAAGCTAGGCAACTACTTTTAATGTAATTCCTAGATGTACTAAGTATTGAGTAATCCCTTTCTATAGTAATGGCTAAATGGCACCCACTAATAGTGATTGTCACAGAACACACTTGATCATGTGCAAAAAAAATAAAGAACAAAAAAAACAATAAATCTTGTTTTGACAAAGCACAAAGCATAGTTTTGAAACCAACAGTAACAAAACACTAATGTAATATTAAAAAGGTATTATAGAGATGCTAATACCTTTCCTACACATAACCAACATCTTGAATCCCTTTTTCTGTAAAGCAAACCATACTTTTTAGTGTCCAACTTCACTATTTTAATCTAAGTTGGTTGCAACTTTACTTTCTTCTTCTTTTCCTAAACTCTTTTCCCAAACTCAATTTTTTGGTTGGCTTCTATGCATTACGTGCTGACACCTATCCTCCCCTTAAACTTAGGCCATAGTCAAGATGATGCATGCACAAGTACAACATAAGGCAACTTTAGAGTAGGAACATCTTCATTTCATTTCTTCCTCTCTCTCCCTTCACTTTTCTGTTTCTAGGTTCCTCTACTAGAATGCTATTTCTCTCTTCACATTTTTTTTCAGTGTTGTTCCTAGATTCAACATTTCTCTTGATGTTCTCTCTTCGTATAATTGTCTTTAAGTTTGCAAGTGCTCTTAATGAAGGAATATGTAGGTGTGGGTGAGATTTTCTCCTTCCCAAGCCCCTCTTTTGATTCTTTTTATTATGCTCCCTCTCCATAATTTTTACTTTAGTCCTCCACTCTCTCTCTATCAAATATAAGTGGGTGTATGTGTAAAAGGTATTGCTCCATCTTCCTTCCTCTGAAATTTGATAGGTGGTGAGCCCTTTTTTTCTTCATCGTGTTACTTCTCCCCCTCCGCTATGGTCATTTTGTGTTGCTTATAGGGGAACGAAACTAAACCAAACCACCCAAATTGAACTAGCAATGGTTTGGTTTGGCTTGGTTGAGCATAAAGTTTACTATATAATCAATTCATTTTGCTACAATGTATTGTTAGTCGGTTCGGTTGGGTTTTTTACTCAAAACCAATCGAATTGAACTATTGAACACCCCCACCCAAAACTTTAGGTCTTTTATGGACATCTTGAGTGGGAAGTCCATTTCTTGAGTGAAATTGATCTCATAATGCCGTGCCTCAAGCCTAGGGATAAAACCTAGGTCACTTTTGTAGGTATCCCAACCCAATAAGGATGACTAATCTTTCATGATATGTTGAGCTTGGTGGTGGACCCTACTCACCTCAACAAATTTTGAACAAATTGGTGTCTATCAACCTATGCTTATTTTTCAATTCCTAAAAATTATAGAGGGGACAATTTATAGAGACCATATTTTGTGCTATAAACTTTTGATTTCGATTTTAATTTTGGCCCTATTTTTTAATTTAATTTCAATTTTAATTTTATTCTAAAGTTTGGTGAATCCAATTTATCACCCTTAAATCCTTTTTTATTTTGCTTTGACCCAAGCTAAAAAGCCCATGTACAAGAAAAAAAAATCAAATCAATTAATGAAGAAGAAGAAATATAAATTTAAGAGAGAATCCCACATTTTTCATGCTTCCTATGTTTTCATTTCTCCTACTGATATCGAACCCATCATCGTATATGAGCCATTACTTGAGCAACTTAGCACATACTCATCAATAGCAATCAATCTTGCACTTTGGGTGTTTATAAATAAGGAACTCATCAATTTTGGGATAGATAGAGAGAGATTTCTTCATGGACTCTCACAAATTTCTCTTGAAAATTTTTTCACAAGTTTTCTTCCATTAGTAACCTAGAGCACTCACCTTCACTATCTCCTTCTTCATTGAAATTAGGAATTGCTCATGTGTTGAGCTAAGACCTAACACTTCCACACCCACACTAAGTGATTGAAAACACAATCCTTGTTTGTCTTTGTTTCTCTACGAAATGGAGTGGATAGAAGTGCCACGTTCATTTCAAATTTTCCTAACTCATTGGATTGAAAATGTTATGAAATTTTTATATGAGATGCAACTTTGTGTGTCTCTGTGTTTAGAGAGAGAGCAACTTAGATAAAGGTAATGAAGTTCTTGGAGAGAGCAAATAGAGATAAATTTGTCTCTCTGTTCTACTCATGGTCACGTTACTTTAGGCAACACCATCATTGGGTGGTGCTTGCTGGCTACACATTGCCATATGTTGACCTGACCTAACACTGTGGGATGAAGGTAGACTAGGAAACCAAGAATTTCCTAGTTTGTAAACTCATTTAGGAAGACAATAATCATCTTCCCTCTAAATTCTTATTTTAAATTCTATTTTAATTTAAACTTAAGTGCAATTTTTTAATTAAAAAACTTAGTAAAAAAATAATAAATCCATGAGTAAATTCAATATTTTCTTGCTTAATTATGAAACTTTCAAGGTTAAAATTAGTTAAGGTAAGAGGATATTAAGAGATTTAGGGGTAAATTTCCTTTTTCCTATGATTCTAGATTAAAAAAAGGAAAAAGAACAATGAAAACTAAAGTGAATCCATGGTTGAATTTAGTGTTTTACTTAATTATAAAATTTTAGGGCAGAAATTGATAAGAGTAAAAAGATATAAGAATATTTTTGGGTCCCCTATTGGTAAGTTTGTCTCATTGTGTTTCTTTTCAAATAAAAATGAAAAAAAAGGGGGTGAGTTTAACCCAGTTTGGGTTTGGTAAAGCCTAAACCAAGAACAAAAGAGCTAGAAAGGGGAGTGGGGCTTATTTTGGTTTGGGCTTAATATAGAGCCCCAAACCGGCTTTTTTATGAATATTTTTTTTATGGAGGGAAAGAGAATGTTTTTATTTTTTTTAAAAAAAAAAAGGAATTGGAGGGGAATGAACCAAGGCTCAAACCAAAAAGAAAATAAAGTTTATTTTTTAAATAAATGGAGTGTTTTCTAAAAAGGGAGGAAAGGGTGGGATCAATTGGATTAGGCCTTGTGTTTGGGTTTGAATTGAATTTGGTTTGAGCTTAATGCTAATGTATTGAATTAATTTCTTGTTTGCATTACGTTTATCTCTATGAATTCATTTGATGGCTTATTGTTGATCTCTCTTATCATAGTTGAATGCTGAGATTCTTGAAATTCTTTAAATTTTTAAAAATAAATTTTTAGACATAAAAATAGTTTTTTATTTTCTTTGGAATTAAGAGGTTTATTCAAATTTAAGGAAAGAAGATTAAAAACTTGAAATTTAATTTTCTAGTGATTCTCTAATACTTGGCCTATGCAACCCACCTTTAAACCTAAGAATTAAGGAGTTTATTTAAATTTAAGGAAAGAAGATTCAAAACTTGAAATTATTTTTCTAACAATTCTCAAATACTTAGCCTAATATCAAAAATACTATAGGATGTTAACACTTTCCTTTAGAATAAAAATCCCTAAATCCATCTTCTATAATGCAAACTATTCTTCTGATGTTTGATTTTACTATTTCAACTTAAATTAATAACGACTCCTTGTTTTCAAAGAACCTTTCCCTAAAATGCTTTTTTTCTTTTGGTTGTTGCTTCTATGTTAGAATGTTGACACCAACTTGTTAGGTTTCAACTTAAAGATGGCAACCAAGTAAGCATTGCTACCCTTTCCCTCTGTTATGAGTTTCCACAACATTGATACCATGCAGGGGTTGCCTTCATCCATAATCAATGTGCCTCCAAGGTGTTGTAATACTGCCACTTTTGCATTGATTTAGATATTGATGCCAAGGATAACATCAAAGTCACCTAATAGGATAGGCATTAAACAAATCTGTCCCTTCTAATTTCCAATTTGAATGGGCACTCCACTAGCCATTCCACAGCATCTATGCCTCAAAGTTTATAACCTTGATCCTTCTAAAACTTTGATCCACCTTCAATCCAAGGACCATCACCGTGTATAAGGCCACAAAATTATGAGTGGCTCCTATGTTCAACATCACAACAACGTGGTGGTTGTAAATGATAACAATGAAATACATCAAAGAATTACCTTTTGCCTTATCTGATAGAAAGGTGTTAATCAATTGCAGAAGATTGAATCTAAATGGCCTCTTTAATTCAAGAGAATCTTGCCCATGCTCAACAACTATGGTAAAGAACTTTTCCCTTTTAGGACAATCTTTGGCCTTATGGGGACTATTGCAAATGAAGTAGCTATAGGTCCTGGGGTCTCTCTTCTCTTGGTGCTTGCCGTTAGCACCGATTTGCCCCTTCTTACCATCTTTCTTTTTCTTCCACTTGTCCTTCTTTCATTTCTTCTTGCCTTTGTTTGAGTCCTTGGGTTTCCCTTTGTCGTCACTCTTGAGCTTGCTTATCCAAAAGTCTACCAATGCATCCACGTAGCCATGGTTAAGGGTAAATTCTTTACTCATTGCCTTCTCAATTCCATCTAGGCCCATGATTTTAACCTAAACATGAAATTGAATAGTTTGTACTCCTTGGATAGGTTACTAATATAACACTAACGAACTGAACTCCTTCACATAATTTCGATCCAAACCCTTTTGTTATAGCCTTTTCAAAGCATTCATTACTAACCATAAGGTATTATTGGGAAGGAATTCCTCCCTGAGACCCTTCTCTAGTGACTTCCACATCTATCTACTAATACAATAGTCCTTAGCATCATCTTCCATCTGAGTTCTCCAACATAGTGATTGAAACTCTCATTGGAAACCTTTGTAGCCTTAAAGTATTGCTTCATGTCCCAAAAATAGTTTTTCAAATCCTTAGCCCTTCCAATGCATTGAAAGGCCTGAGGCTCTACAATTTTTACTTTGGCATGGCTGGTTTCCCCACTTTACCTACCCGTTATGGCCTATTTCATTAGGGCCAATTCACCATCATACCTAACCAATAAGGCCTTCATTGCCTCCTTTAGGGCAAGTAACAGGGGTAATTGCATTGCAATAATCCTCCAAGTCTATGGCATGCCTAGCATGGGAATTTACTTTGTTCCCCATCTCCAGAACCAAGTGCTCACATGCTGCATACAAAGTAGGGGATTTCTTGTCAATCTAGCCACATGGTCATGGGTATTACCATCAGCCATCTTAAGCATTTGCCTAACCTGGTTTTAATACTAATTGTCACAGGATTTTCACACAAAATTTTCCTTAGTGATGCCACAAAGCTTTGGACTTGGTGTTGGCCAATATTCGTACTTAGGTACACAAAAGCTCAATATAATACACAAAATGTATTGGAAACAAGGCATAATTGAAATAAAAAGTAAACACTCCAACTTGTATTGATTCACCAAGAAACAATACAAGGAACAACCTACAAAATGCCCCTAAGATTTACAATGCTCTCTTTGCTATTCATTAGCCTCTAGGGTCCTATCTATAGTCAACACACCTTACATGTGTGGTTGCCACATAGGCAAGTAGTGGACATCCCCCAACTACTAGGTATTGGCATTGGGCATCCCCTAAATATTAGGATAAGGGAACAAGAAGGTCTAGATACCTGTGTGCATGCCATTGTTTGAGCATGCTTCTTGTCTACATTGCTAGCACATGCCTTGGTCAAGTCTTAAGACAACATGTGTCCAACAAACCAACTATCTAAGCCACATGTCCACCAGAGGCCATGTGCGTCATGCCATATCTACATGGCTATTATGTGTGCACACGACCTTGCTCCACATCCTTGTTAGTGTGCACACCAACCTGCTACTATGCCTCAAGGACATACACTCCATACAATAGGCAAATGGGCACTTACCCCTCTTATAGGAAAAACCCACCTTTTTATAAGTTGCATATGGATGTCCTGAGTGTATCCTTCATTATCTCAGCACATGATTACGCATTAAACATGCCTAGTGTTTGCTTCATGTTCCAGGTCTTAGGTGTTGCATTAGACATGCTTAGGCACCACACAAGTCCTACATCCTATATGTATGGCTTGCACCTATGTGCCTGTGTGCTATGCATTGGCCTTATTGCCTTCGTACAAGGCACTGTCCCTACTGCTTGCCTCTCCATTGCCACACACCAAGCCACTAGCATGACCCAATGATCCAACCCACTACCCCAATAACTTGCCATACTCTTTGGGCATATTATTTCATTCTTCTCACACATGTTGCACCATGATAAGCTCACCTAAGCCTACCATAACTTGCCTTAGGTGGCTAACCTTGACATGCCTCCCTCATGCCAAGTTGCCCCCTATTATTGGAAAAATATGTAGATTTTAATATTATAGTTTGAGGCATATTGTAGGAACACTTATCCTTAAGGATTATTTCACTGCCCCTCAAGTGCAAAGGTCTTGAACATGGCAATCCCTCATAATTTTACAAACTATTCTGATTATGTGCACCCATGTCAAGAGATAGGATCAACAAAAATAGTATAACATATGTGTAGTAAACAAGCAAATGGGAAAGAGTTGTTATATACAATATATGGCTTCTTCATCTTCTTTCTCTCCCACAACCAAATTTATGTAAGAGAATAGAAAGCTGGAATATAGATAGTGTGTATATAGGGAAATAGGGAAAGACATGGGTGGTTGATAAGAATGTAATACATGTGGCCATTGTGTGTATAAGTATTTGGATTCAACAAAAAGAATGGCTAATTAATAAGTTTGGAATGAGACTTTTGTATTAAAAAACCAATGATCATTTTCCTTAAATGAAAAGATAATTGTTATAATAGGTTAATTATATGTCCGTTAGAAATTAATAAGGAAACGGATGCTAAAGAAATGGAAAGGGATGTCAACAATGTGTTAAAGAAGAAGAGTGAAACTCTTATAAATTAAATGATTGAAAGAATAGATAGTTTTTTTTAAAGTAGTTAATGAATATAGCTATTGATATTAAAACATATAATTGCCTGGTAAGAAACATAAATGGGTTTAAAATCCTAAAAACTTATTGATAATAGCATTTTTAAAATGAGATAGTTGATGGCTAATAATAATGGCCATCAAATAACTAGTATGAACAAAAGACAAATAAATAAGTTAATGCAAACCTTTTAAAAATATTTCTATGAAATACACCAATGCCACACTATTTTTTAAAAGGTTTAAAATAAGTATAAATTTTTAAAAAATATCTGCTAGATACTACTTATAAAGTGAATACATCGATCTAGTACCATTTGGACTATGAGTTAGACTTAAATAAAATAATATTTAACTTAAAGAAATATTGATGAAGCACATAGCTTCCATGAATCAATAAATCATGTTGCAAGCCAGTGGCCTCATTTGTCATATTACACTTTCTTAAACACATTTCTGCTGAATAACATGGTTTTGTACTAATAGGTCATGTACATGCCTAGTAATTCATGAATGCTTTAAAGATTCACTACTATTTCATAGGAGCAGTCCCACTCTATACTCATATAAGTAATTCTATTAAGTATACACTACTGTTAATATGCCACCCATCAGAGTTATAAAAATCATTGAGAACTTTTGCTTATCCCTCCTTATTAGTAGTTTAAGTACTATTACACACCATAGATAAGACATAAAATTTATTAGTGCTTTTAGGACTAACAGTGACTATTACTCATATGAACCTACTTCATAGAATCTCCAATTACATAAGTTAGGTTATCATTACATTAATCTCATTCCCTCCATATTTCAAATTTTTGTATAACAAATATTTGTCTCTTACCCAAGTTCATTTAATGGATTGGGCAAATCCACTTTTAACTACACTAAATTTATCTTTTAGCAACTGCTTTATCACTATGTTCAATCAAATATTGTAAGTCTCACCATGGAAAGATTTACTGCCAATGATGATTATTACTATTTGGCAATCTCAAAATATAAGAGGTTTTTTTCTTTTTATCCAAAGAAATATTTTGTTAAGAGATTCTCATCCACTTAGCCTTAATAATAGTCTACTTGGATTTTCAGGTGACTACACCACCTCACATTTTCAAATATTTAAGTTAGGACATACCTTTACACAACTCATATATGGGATTTATAAAACTCAATATATCTTATGTCACAATTGCACCTTTATATACAAGAGGAATGTCTTTATCTGTATCAATATCATGAATACAAAATTAATTAACACATAATTATATTTATCAAAAACTTACAAATTTTCAAAACACCTGCAACTTTGGCTAATTATATTTAGTCTCAAAAATAAAACCACATGAGCAATAAAATTGCATAGCAACTATAATATTAAAATCAATGAAATAATCATACAAATTATTTAAAATATCCAAGACATCACAAAGAAAGATGTTAAGCTCAATCAAAATAATAGAAAATTTATGTGTCCATAATATCAAAAGTAACATCCAATTCCTTTATGCCTTCATTAGGCATTTTTCACAAATAATAGTTTTGTTTGGTACACATGGTCACAAAGTTTAAAACCTATTATATATATATATATATATATATATATATATAATATATATAAATTCAAAACAACCTGAGACCACAAAGAGTAAAGAAACCAAAATTTGCTATTCATGATTGATGGTCTAAAAGAATAATAAATGAATTTAAAAGAAATTAAATGCTTCCTTACTTCATGAATAATAATTAAATTTCTATCCAAGAGTTTCATTTACGTTAACAAATTTAAATTGCATCTTCACTAAAACATGTTTAATGACATCAATTGTTCAATTGGTTGTAAAAATTAAAACAAATAAATTTTATACATTCAATAATAAAAGTCAATATCTGATTACCAATTCAAATTAAAATAAACAGTGCACAAATTTTTAATTTATAAAAAAATAAAAATGATTTATATGCAAGACAAAATAAGCATGTCAAAAATTAGAAGAACCAATCAAATAAGTAGATTTAAATATATTAGCAAAATTAGAAGCATGCTAATTCATGACAAACTAAATATCATACAAATAAATCATGATTTGGATACCTTTGCCCATAGACACAATATTTTGTGTGATCACCAATTTTCTTACGCATATTAGATATTAAGCCCCACTTTTTCCAACCATAATACAGAAATTAAACTTTACTTTAATGTTGGGAATATACAACATATTATTTTGAGTAAATGTTATACTAGATTTGAATTTTAAAAGGACTTTGCCTTTTCTAGAACCTTTGCAATTCCGGAATCTCCAAAGTAGACCAATTAGTCTTCAACCTGATGAGTAAGACGCGAAGGCATATCTATTGTGCCTAATAGCACAAGAGTCTACTACTCTTTCACATTAGCAACCATAGTTAATATGATAAATAACCACAATAATTATTTTTCTCCTTTAAACAATTTTTCATTTGACTTTAGAGAATTATCATTTCTCACTCTCTTAAAAATAGGGTTATGGTTTTAGGCTTGTAATAAATACTATTTGTGTCAAAGGAAAAAATACATTGTATCTCTTGTGGTTTGGGTAACTTACACCAAAATATATTACCAAAAAAAAAAAAAAAAAAAACTTACACCAAAATAAACTTTGAATAAATTAGTTTTACTTTCGGTTGCTAGTGCCTCCTCATCATTCATATCCTAGTGTCAATAGTTTCAAGACATTATTTTGTTTGCTAGCATCTGCAGTAGTATATTTCAGGATCATAGACTCATAAGTTTTGATTCCTTGCATCCAGAATAAACAAGAAACAAATTGTTAGATAAATTGCTTAAAATAGTATGACAACAAATATATAATAAAAATTGAATTAAAATCATTATCAAGAAACTTATATGTTTCAAATGTGTAGCAAGAGTATGGCAGTAATAATAACAACAACATTAGCAACAATAGCTCTATAGCTAGTTGTGGAGATAAAGTTGCTAAAATCTACAATGGCAATAATCTTTAAGATTGTTGGAAAAGCATGTAGATTCTCAACTTATAATCTAAGGCATATTTTAGGAACACTTATTCTTAAGGGTTATTCTACCACTTCTCAAGTGTAAAGGTCTTAAATGCAGCAATCTCTCCAAGAATTCAACAAACTCTTCTGATTGTGTGTATTCACAGTCAAGAAGTAGGATCACCAAGAATAGTATGACATGTGTAATAAATCAGCAAATTAATAGGAAAGAGTTGTTATACACAACGTATGGCTCTTTGTTCTATGTCTCTAGTACCAGATATCTAAATTTATATAGGGAATAGAAAGCTAGAATGTAGCTATTGAAATTGGGAAGATATGGGTGGCCGATAAGAACTTAAAACATATGTCCGTTGTGTATATAGCCGTTTGGATTCAATGAAAAGAATGCTGATTAATAAGTTTGGAATGAGACTTTCATAGTAATAAACCAATGGTTGCTTTCCTTAAATGAAAAGATGATTGTTGTAACTGGTTAATTATATGTCCGTTAGAAATTAATAAGGAAATGGATGTTAAAAAAATGGAAAGCAAGGTTAGCAATATTTGTTGAAGAGAAAGAGTGACACTCTTATAAATTAAATGATTGAAAGAATAGATGGCATTTTTAAAGCAATAAAGGAATATAGCTGTTGACATTACAACATATAATTGCTTGGTAAAAAACGTTGGAGGCTATCAATGACTACAGCCATTAGTATAGAAACATAAATGGGTTTAAAAACCTAAAAACTAATTGATAATGGTGGTTTTAAAATGAGAGAGTTGAAGGGCAATAATTGTGGCCATCAAATAACTATTATGAACAAAAGGCAAATACATAAGCAAATGAAAATCTTTTAAAAATAATTCTATTAAATACAACACCCATAGGGTAGGTGGCGTTGCCAATGGTCAAAGTTACCAGCAATTCGCCAGTGAGCCGTAGCTTACATGGCATCAGTGATGCACTCCCACGAACCCCGACTTGGGTTCGATTCCCCTTACCCTACACAAAGCCTTCGGGCTCCCACTATCACCAAAAAAAAAAAAAAAGTTACCAGCAATTCAAATCTAAGAGCTAGAATCTCTGTTGTCCTGACATTCACTACTCCTGCAAGCTGTCGAACACCAGATGCCATGATGAGGGCCTTCCTCATTTCGATTTATCGTCCACAAACCACATTCCCTGTCAGGGAGGTTTTACATTTTTTCCAAATTTACTACGTAATTTTTGAACGACTGGCTTGAATCAAGTGTTCACGACCCACATGTGCATGACACTGTCTAAGTGTGGGTTCAGATTTTTTAATTTTGGGTGTTTAATATTAAAAGAAATAGAGATAAAATTTAAAAGAATTAATAAACTAAAAAAAATTAAACATAAATTATGTTTAAATAAGGAGTAAAGACAAAGTGAATGAAGAACCTGTCCAAATCTACGTCGGGAACGATCTTGAGAAAAAAAAAAAAAAAAAGAAGTCTATATCGCCAACAGGCAGCGCCTGCCTGACAGCGCCATGTGCTCCCTTCTTGCCGCTCTAGCTGCGCGCAGCACGATACTTGTTTGACGTAATGCCTCGCTGAATAACCCGATCATAACCCAGATAACACAAACTTCACCGAAACAGAGATAGTGAGGCCAGAAAAATGTGGAGACGCCTGACTTCATTGTCGCCTCTGATCTCTTCGTTCAAATCCTCGTTCCAGGTAATACCTTTCTAATTAAATTAGTTTTTTCCTATGATCACAATTGGAAACTTGGTTCATGTGGCCACTTCATTTCTTGTTTTTATACTATGAGTAATAGAACCCACAACCCACTTTTTCTAATAGTTGGATTGCAGGCCACCAACTTAGGTGAGGTGTTGGAACAACGAAATTTACTTCCTAGATCACTTGTGTATGTGGAGTTCATGATTTCCTGTTTAGCTTCTGTTTGAATTTGAAGGAATCTCATGAGCGTGGTCATGTTATGGCACCAAAAATTTTCTAACCATTGAGCATTGGTTCCAGAAATCTTATATTAATTCTACAAAATTACATCATATTGATGTCCTGATATCGACCTATTTCGGACTTGTCTTTTCGATATTGACTACAGGAGGTCTCTAAACAGAAAATTTGGGAAAGATTTACCTCAGGAATGCCCTTCCTGGTACTGTTTCTATCTATCATTTTGTATCAGATTGGATGCAGATGCTTTGCTAGTGTTTATTCACATGGATAAAATTGATTGAAAGCTTTAATTACTTTTGGAGACTTGGGAATACATCTCAGGTTAAAATACTTTTATAAGTTATGGCTACTGGTAGGTTCCTTCAAATTTATGTCCTGTTGGATATTTCAGGAAAATTATTGTTCTGGAGGGCCATAGATGGTGTAAATCTTTATTTTTCTACCAAATATTTCTATAATTTTTATGATCACTAGTGAATTGAAATCACTTTGTTTACCCATGTGACCTTACCTAGGTGCTATTAATTGTTCTGTTCTAACTTGCAATCGTTGAATTTTTAAGTAGTCAAATGGTGGAGTTCTCCTTAAAGGACAAAGCTGTTTAAGGATGCTGTCAATATTAAGAATTTTATGATTTAGCAACTTGGTACATTGTCTGCAACATGCTGCAAAATGTTTGTTGTTCAATATAAACCAGAATAGATTGTTTATTTGCACTGAAAGCTTCTGTAAAATCACTTCTCACCATTTATTTTGGTCATCGCTATTGATTAACTTTCAAACAGTCTTAGTATATAATTATGGAATTTACAGATTTTCAATGACATGATCTTAAATATGATGCTCAAATGACGTCCTCATTTCTTTGTTTCCTATGATGCAGGAGAAAGATGGACTTTCCCCCAAATCTAAAGCTTCATTCATAACTTTTGTTTTAGGTAATAATTGTTCATTGTTGCATAGATGGACTGATGTGCTGCTACATCAACCACAATGCTTAAATGTCCTGCCACCTAATATTTTCATTTTTATTTCTTGCTACACTGGCTTTTGGCACCAAAAGAAAGAGGCAGAACCCTTTATATCATTGTGGTGGAGACACCAAAACTCTGTCTGCCAGATCAACTGGATTTTACAGAGTTCTAACGGTAGGTGGCACAAAGAATCCATTGGAAATTGGCAACAAATTGTAAGGACTTTCAAAAAGAATATAGTATCAGGATGCAATGGAAAACGAGGTCAAACAATAGGGAATCAAACTTTAATTAAACCAAATATAAATATTAGAATCATATATTTGTGAATGTCTCAGGGTGTGAGTTAGTTACTATTCTTCTGTCTTGTCTCATATTTGTATGTTCACAATTAACACTAAATAAATGGATTGGATGCTAGAAGGTAGGCCACAGTTTTTGATAGGACTCTCAATATGACATTTTTAAGGAATGACTACAACCAATTACTGAAGCTTCCTCTGACTCTGGTGATGTGGATTATTGATTTTAACTACACATGTATTGAAGAATATAAGAAAATATGATCTAGTTATTTTAACCTTGGATTTGGATCATTTATAATGTTTAGAATCTTTAGATGTTATTCAATTACTAGTCTTAACTTGGTGGGAAACCTTATTTGATGGTCCATAGTAAGGATAAGCCATTTCAAAAATTGACAAAGATAACTAAAAATTGTTCTAAGTAATTATTATTAATTTGATAGTTGTGGCAATGTAACTAGATAGATTCTAATGGCCTTGTTTCTTTCTTATTGGCCCGATTCTCGATCTTGTAAAGTTATTGTGTTAAACCTTTAATCCAGATTAAATATTCTGTGCTATAGCAAACTATGCATGCCAGCCTAGGTATGCGTGTGTAAAGTTTCATGATACTACTCTTACGAATGGTGCAAGGCTATTACCATACTTGTTTAGCTCTAACCATCTAGATGCTGGAAAGAAGACTGAATGAACTAAAGTGAATAAACAAAAGAGAAGAAACTGGAATTTTTATGATCATGCACTATAAATAATCACGTATTTTATAATGAACTGCATTGCTGCAGACTGGATAGGGTTTGAGAAATACTTGCTGTTATTGACATATAAAGATCTTATTTACAACAGTGTTTCAATAAGTAATGGAGGGTAAAAGATTCTTCAGTCAATAATTCTTCAAATATGAGAGATACCTTAGAGGGGAACTCAGGGAAGAACAGATGTAAACATCGAAGGACGTTTTTACATGTTATTGATTATAATTATGTGCTTTTACTATGTTTGGATTGTTCTTCATTTCTTTGCCACCCGAGCTATTTACCCGACTAATGCTATTTTATAGCACCTATTTCCTATATTTAATTGGAACGAAGTATCTACAAGTGATTAATGATGTTTTACTTTTGCTTGATGTTGCTTATAGAAACATTCTGACCTGGTGTTATTTTGTTGCTTGCCTTCAGATATGACAATCAAAAGTTGTTCCTTATGTTTGCAGGTGGGCCTGGTAGTGGAAAAGGGACACAATGTGAAAGAATTGTTGAAACCTTTGGATTTAAACATCTGAGTGCTGGAGATCTTTTGAGAAGGGAAATACTTTCTCGTAGTGAATATGGGTGATGTCATCTTATCCTTATTTCTTATTTGTTTCCTTGGTGCATATTCATAATTTTAACATTGAAAACCCAAAACAGCTCCATGATTCTGAATACAATTAAAGAAGGAAGAATTGTTCCCTCAGAGGTGACTGTCAAATTGATTCAAAGAGAGATGGAATCAAGTGACAATTGTAAGTTCCTTATTGATGGTTTCCCAAGAAGCGAGGAGAATCGGGAAGCTTTTGAGCGAATAGTGAGTTTGATTCTTGACTTTTCAGCTCAGAAGCATGACTTGAAGGACGTTGTGACCCCCTTTCCCTGGCCTCTACCTTTTAACATTGCTTAGCTTGATATTTAATTGCATCAAGTTACTTCCCTGCCAGTATCTACTCTGGCATGTATAAACTTACTAGAAAGCAGTTGTATATCCTATATAGAGCTTAAAAGTTTATACAACTATTAAAGGATTAACAAGGAAAAAAAATTATTTTATGCTAGAATATTCCTTTCAGGGTATTGCAATATTGAATTATTCCATCTAGATCCTTTGTTGTATTCTACTATCAAATGATTTTATTGTTCAATATGTAGGTTGGAGCAGAACCAGATGTAGTACTTTTCTTTGATTGCCCTGAAAAAGAGATGGTGAAACGGGTGCTGAACCGTAATCAGGTTCTTTCAAAATTCTTACCTATGGAAGTTGCACTGTTGGTTAAAAATACTATCTGATATGTACTTTTTATTTTATGGCAGGGTCGAATTGATGACAACATAGATACAATCAAAAAACGTCTTAAAGTATTTGAGGCATTAAATCTTCCCGTCATTGATTATTATGCAAAGAAAGGGAAACTTCACAAGGTACTTCTATGTAATTTTGACATTTGCTGGAATTTAAGATTTTTTACCCTTGTCATGTGTCCTGCTGCATGATAGAACTGTACCTTTTTGAAATAACTGTGGAGATTTTTTCATTTACCTTCAAAGTGTATGCTGTAATTGTCTACTTTTCAATTACTACAAAAAATGGGAAACTTCTAGCTCTTTGTATTTTTGGGCTTATCTGATTGGGATTAGAGCTCTGCTGTATTTCTACGAACATGATATGTGCATAAAGTTTTTTCAGCTTCATGTGCTACATGTTTCTTTCTTGCTGGAGCTGAGCACAGTGCTATGTTATTTTGACTTAGCTATCTGACTACATGCCACATAACATATTAATTAATGATTTAGGTGATAAATTAATTTCTGCAGATAAATGCAGTGGGAACAGTGGATGAAATATTTGAGCAAGTTCGGCCAGTTTTTGCAGCATGTGAGGTATAACTTTTTAAGTTTCATATTGTTATGTGCATGATAATTTATTCTTAATGAGCATGATGCTTCATACACCAATTGCCTCCTTTCTGTTTATAGTTATTAACACTTACTTTTTAAAGTAGTTGATATTTAACTGCATTTGCTAGGTGCCAAAGTTAAAGATACTCGCATCCAGTAGGATGTTGTGTTGTTTCATGATAATTTATTCTTAATGAGCATGATGCTTCATACACCAATTGCCTCCTTTCTGTTCATAGTTATTAACACTTACTTTTTAAAGTAGTTGATATTTTACTGCATTTGCTAGGTGCCAAAGTTAAAGATACTCGCATCCAGCAGGATGTTGTGTTGTTTCAATTAACTTTTTATTAACTTGAGTTTTAAGGGGGCTAGGAAAGGAGAAACTTAAGCTGCCCTATATATTTGATAGACGCTACCGTGGATTTTCATTCCCCCATTCCCTCCACCCATTTTTCCCTGAATGAAATTTTGTTATTGAAGGGCTAATGACTTGCTTCATACTATGCAGCTTGAGGCTAAATGAAAGCTGACTGTATGTATTCAGAGCATTGCAAGCAGGGTAAGGTTCTGGTTCTAGTGGGACATAATACATTTACTTACTGCTGGTGCTTACAAGACCAATAAGTAAAACTCACGGTATTTCATACCAACATATGCATGTCTCCTTGGGCAGAAAGATAGCTCTTGTTCCTTTTTTTCGTCAGCATATGCCACTAGAGGAATGACACGCAGGTAGAACTGAGCAATCTGTAACAAAGATAAACTGACTAAATAAATGCAAATAATATAATTTCTTACTGAAGTATGAACTCACCTGTAGTGGAATTTCTATTTGACCTACCGTTGAGGTGTAGATGTTGACTCATATTCTAGTACAATTACTTTTTGTAAGTTGGACTCTCCTTGAGACTAGGAGGCTATTATATGGTTGGATTGGGAGGATTGAAATGCTTGAGTGTTGGCGTTGCTTTAGACCTTTCCTGTTTATCTCATCAGTTCGTATATCCGAAGACCTTTCAGCTTGCAATTGATGGAATAGAATGACTTTCTAGTGCTGTGGTTTTATAATGCTGAAAGGTTTGGGGACAACAGGCAGGGAACTTATTTTTTCCCCTGAAATTTGGGCTTTGCCGGAATGATTCTTGAATGTGAAAGATTTGAAAATAGATATCTAAGAACTTGTTCCTAACTGTACTTCTTACAAATTTGGAATATGTTCCTCTTTCATGTTGCACAGTTCTTTTTAAACCTATTATAGGCAGGATATATTTTGTAACAGCATCCTTTCATGAGTTATTTTTTTTATTTTTTTTTTGGTTACAAGTGGTCATATTTAAGATATATGAAGTAAAGGGAAAAGAATAGATTCAAACCAGCGATCTAGTTCATGAAAAGCCACCAAGATGTCACATGAGCTGAGGCTTATTGGCATGAGTTATGTTTTATGTAAAAGGGAAAAGAGAGCCAGTTGATTGATCTGAGATTGAGAATAGTGAAGTAGCTAATTTAATAGGTATTAGTAAGAGTACGTCAGGTAAAGTCACTTCAATCCTGTTAACCAATTTATTATTTGTTTTGATTTGTCATTGACTTAAAATATTGAACGTGAGATTTATGTTTTAGAAATTAGATTTGAAGGTTAGTTATATTTTAAGAAAAATATTAACACTTTAAATATTTTTTTAGTATTAAAAATAATTTAATTAATTTATTTTAGTTTAATTTATGTTGATTTAAAACATTTTAAAAAAATAAAAATTTTAAAAATAATCCTTACTTATTCTAACTTGAAATTTTAGATAACTAAAATATTCTAGAAAATCTCTTACTCATTATAGATTGGAGTTTTAGGATAGAAGAAAATAATTTTGTGAAAATTTTGTTCATTTCAGATTTTTAGAAAGAAAAAGATTTTCAGAAAAATAATTTTTACTATTTTAAATCTCTTTTTGTGAAGATAAAGAAATTAAAAAAGAAAATGAAATAAAGAATGACACAAAGTTCCAAAAAAATATAAGAAATAAAAGATGATTTATGCACGAGATTTTAGGTGTTTCCTATTTAACTTTGTCTTCTTTTTTAAAAAGTTTTAAATTTTAAACAAAATTTATTATATCAATAAACTACTTTTAAATTCATATATTTTTATCAAATTCAAACTTTAAAAATTTCTTGGTTAAGTAAGAACATACTAAACCCAACTACTGGCTTATATTTATTTTTCTTTTATTATTATATTTTTTATGTTAAATTTAAATAAAAAAAGAAGTAATTTATTACTAACATAACTATAAATACTTTTAAAATCTAAAAGTTTTACCAAACTGAGTACTTAGAAGATCCTTAATTAAGTGGGCGGAATACTGAATCCATCATGACTTTGACATTTAATTTAGTTGCTTATTTCTTATTCTCATTTAGGAAGTTAAAAAAATAAAATAAAAAGAATGAAATTCATATCTTAACTCTCCACTACGCCCCCTCTCTGCATGATAGCCTCTGCACTATTAAGGCCATCCCTCTCCAGACTAAAGGCTCAGAATTAACGCCACGGAAACAAGCATTAATATTAATAATCCCAAGCACTCAAGTTTAAAGGCTTACCTTTTCTTTATCACGACTTTACCTATGCTGAAAGTGGGTCTTGGGGTCTTCAATATCCACACTCACAGGTGCTCTCTTTTTCTTGACAGCAAGCACAATGGTTATGTGAACTTCCAATTAAATCTCAGGAAATGTAAACGAACCATGTACGCTCAAGGAAACCGAAACCAATCAACTCCTATTCATGTTTTCAACAGCAAGGGACCAGTTTTCTTCTGCTCTAGTGCCGTTGAGAAAGCCTAGTTGACTAGAGTAACACCCCGTCAATGATGGCCGTGAAGAATGTATCGTGTAGTGCTGTAGTGTGGTGTATGTGGGCTGATTAGTTGTTGGTGGAAAGTTCCTGGTTAGCCGTTTTGGTGAGGGTGGAGGTGCTGAATAGTGTCGTGTGTGAGTGGAGAAGAAAAAGTGCAATGGGATTATTTTGGAGGTGAAACCTGTTGTGAATGAGGGGTTAATTTTTGATCCGTAGTCCTTTTTAGTTTGTCTTCATGGGGTTTTTATAATTGTATTTTTCTTTGAATTTTTTTCCTATTCAAACTCTTATTGCTAATTTTATTTGTATGTTATCTCTCTTTTAGCTATCTCTTTATCATTTTATCTTGTGTTATCTTGATTTTATTTTAATATTTTATCTCTTATCCTCTTATCCCTTTTATTTTTAATTCTTTTATTATTTATCTTTTATCTTTTCTTGTTTTCTTTCTTTCTTATCTTATCTTTGTATCTTTGATTATTTTTAATTTGTTTTATATCATATATTTATTTTTCATTTATTTCTTAAATTATTTTATCACTTTATTTTTATTATTTTTTGAGTTCAATTTTAATCTTGGAATTTAATTGTAATTTTGAGTTTGGGTTTAGTTTTAATTTAGGGTCCACTTTTCACTTTAGGTTTAAATTTATTTTTGGGTTGAGTTTGACTTTAATTTTGAATTTTGATTTACTTTTAGATTTGATTTTAATTTAATCTAATTTTAGGTTAGGCTTCTAATTTAGGTTAAAGTTTAAATTAAATATGGAATTGAGTCAAATAAAATATGATGTCTACAAATCATACATAGGAACCCTAATTATTTTTGGGTGTGACATAAAATTGTCGTTAAAAAAATATATTGCAGAAATTAGATACTTTTTAATTAGGGAAAATATGAGCTACAGTTAGAAAGAATGGTTAAAATAATCAGTTTATGTTTAATCATTAGTTATTTTTAAATTTTAGTTATAAGTTTGGGTTATTTGAATGGCAATTTTGCAAAGAAAAATATGCAAACTTTTGTATGAAATAATTATTCTTCAAAATATGGTAACCACATTTTTTAAAGTGAAGGAATATGGGAAATTAGGTGGCACTGATAATTATTGGCTGGTATATGAGCATTGAATTTTTGTAAGAGGACTTAAAAGAGAATTTGTTGCTCACGGAATTGCAGTTTTGGAGTGGGAGAGAATTGTTGTCCCTTCCATTACTCTGAGGCAAATAGCAATGGATTTTGGCACATAGAGCAATTCAAGGACAAAAAGAAAGTGAAAAGTAGAAGACAAGAGAACAACGTTATCAACTAATTGACAACTATGTTTGCAATGAAACGAGGAAATTAATCCCACTTGGATTCATCACTCTTCCTTTGTATATAAAATGTCCCCTCCATCTTTGCTTACAATCTGCAGAGTTCAAATTCAGTCATCCCATAACTAAGCAAATTAAATTAATTAATAGTCGTGCCAACTGCCGATGGTACAAATGGTGCATCTCAACCCCATTCTTCATCGGGTAATGATTGTTTTATGCCTTTATTTTTACATGACTTATACGCATAAGACAAAAATAAAAATAAAATGGTGTGTTTGGGATCTGTACTACAAAAAAAAAAAAAATGGTACGTTTGAATGTCTCTCTTGCTATGCGTAAAAGAAACAGAGCCTTACAAGCGTAAGTCTATCACTGCTCTTCTTCATTCCCTATTCCAAACTTCAAAGGTTTGAACTCTTCTAATGTAACAAAAAAAAAATTAATTAATAGTCTATATATCTCAAGAAGCCAGAATGAAAAGAACTAGGGAAAGCAATGTCACTAGCACTCCTGAAAAGAAGGCTCAGTTCAGCATCTCAGCATGTCAGAATACTATGAAATATAATGTAGCTCCCTATCTTAAATACTTGCTTCCAAATAATAATAATTCCAGCATGCATGTTCTTGTGGATCAAGGCTGTGGGTTATGACAGAAGCACATTTTCACCATAAAATCAGATCCCTACTTTTAATTTACTTTTGAAAAGGCAACTCTATCTGAATCAATTACTTGATAGATTCTAAAGCAGCAAAATTGATACTTTCACACATCTTAGCAGGTCAGACCAATTAATCTTTCAAGTATCCAAAAAAACGAGCAGCTAACTGATTGCATATCTTTAACTAATGCCTCATCTAAGCTGCTGCAGAAATATCTAAGTGCTGAAGCAATTGCTCCTAGAGATGGTAAGAGTAAAACACAATGGCCTTCAAGTCACAAGTTCCTTCCCACAACTGGCCTAAACTTAAAATTCACTAAATGGTTATGGAGGATGGCTTTTGAACATTATAATTTATTAGCAATATTTTGATGTCAGGACCCTAATGTCAATCTGGTGGAGTTCCTATTTATTGGTTAGAAGCCAATACTAGTCAAAGTACAGATTTCAAATAAATGTCTATTTTTATTTTATTTTATTTTAAAATATTAACAATATTACAATATGAAAATCAAATCTAAGAGGAGAAGGGAATAAAATCAAATTTGATATCTCAAGTCCTAATATCAATTTTTATTTAATATTATAAAAAATAAAAAATATATTAGTGTCCTGGCGTCATTTATATTCTGTCCTAATAACTTTAAGGAAATGCTTGTCATACATGGGGGAGTGCACTTTCCCCCCACGTATAGAAAGAAACAATTTGGATGAGAGAGAAGTTAGAGAGAGACAGTGAGAGGTTGTGCAGAAAGAGTATAGAAAAAATTTGTAGCAATAGCAATGCTCCAACATTATTTTCAAATAACTTCACCACAGAAACCTCAAAATCATTATGTCCTTGTATCACTTTTTATTTGGTAGAAGTCCATATAACCAATAAGTTGGTGCAACAGTAGCAGCTGGTTGCGTCTTAGAAGTTTCAACCTAAAGGCCAAAGGTTTGGGTTTGAACCTGAAGAGATACTTGTAGAGACGGACAAAACCGAATAGCTTTACACCTGAAGAAGTTACTAATTTAGTTTTCACCTAGTTGAAAGTTTCATCGAGTAAATTTCAACAAATGATGATGAATAATTTAAGGAAGCCATGGGTTAATCGATGTGGTTCTTGTGGGCGATGGGTTGTGGAGGAAGGTAGCCAAAACAGGGAAATAGGTGTCTACAATGGTGAGAGTCATGGTGGCGCTGAGTAATGATTTTTCATCAGTGAACTAGGACTTGCACAGGGGCGATTGGGTTCAATTGGGACTTTTTGAGATGAATGGCCGTAGATTTGGGTGATTTTTCTGAGGATGGAGGTCGTGGCTCTCAAGGGAAGCTTTTGGAGTTCTCTTTGTGAATAATGGGTTTGTAGGGGCTTCAAGCAATCAAGCTCTTGGTACCTAAAGTTTTTGGGTGAAAGGTGGTTGCATTATTTGTCAGTCTGTGGTTGTGGTTTGCTTGCTGAATGGTTGTGGGTTTATGGAGAAATTGAAGATGGGGTAGCTTGGAGGTGATTTTAGTGGAGCTATTTGTGGGAATGGAAAGTTACAGGCAAAATAGAGAAGCAGGTAAAAATGGAGAGAAGGGGTTAAATGGGGGTTTTGGGCTTTTGGTTGTGGGTTGAAGACTATGAAGAGCAGTTTATGCATGAAGGGATTTTGAGTTTCTTGAAATAGACGTGGCTGAGTGGGGTCAAGGGAGCTTTGAGTGGAGGTGGGAGGTGATGGTTGGGTTTCAGTGGCAAGAAAAGATGGAGTGTGAATGGGTACAGCTTTGTTTGAATGCTGAAGATTTTTGGTGCTGAATATCTAAAAGTAAAATTTTGGTTCTTCATCAATCATTTAAGAGACCACTTAGGCAATCTTCAAGAGATTAGTCTCTTGACTTCCAACCAAGAGGATACACAGTAGCATAAAAAAAAAAAGATTTTGGTTCTTAAGGCTGTTTTAGGTTTTTCATTGTGGTTAGTTTGGGGTTTGACTAATTTTTAGGGGTTTTCATTATTGCTTAGATAGAAAAATGGATGAAGGATTTACATTGCATAAATTTTTGAGTTTAGGATTTGCAAAAATTAAAAATAGAAATGACCCCTTGGTATAGGAGGGTTTCATGCATTTGAACATTTTTATTTTCAAAACTAGTTATAGGTGAATTCTTCACATAAGATATGCACAATATCCTATATACTAGGTACACATAAATTCTCTACACAAGGTATACATAATATCTTATTAGGGAGCAATCCTTAATAAGGTTTGTACAAACCTTGCATAAGAAAGTTATATGTAAATAGCATAACTCTTTATTCTCAGATAATGTTTACTTTATATAATTTAACCATTAAATTTATTGAATTTCACAAACTTAAATATGAGATTCAACAAATTTAAAGACCTATACCCATCAAGTGTGAGCTTTATGCAAAAAAAAAAAAAAAAAGATAGTAAAAATACATTTTCTCATCACTTTTATCTAATCTAATCTAAACATTTCTTTTGGTGATTTAATCTAACTATTCTATATTTAGGATATGGTGCTGATCTTGTGGACTTAGGTGCATGAATATTGAAATACACCCGAGACATGCCCTATAAAAAATGCAGGAGTAGATCATAAAGTTATAGAATTATAATAACTATAGCTAGGGGCAGATCTACACTTAGAGTTAAGTTGGCAACTGTCCACAGAATATTTAAAAATTTTTAACATTATATATATGGAAAATAATCGGGTGCCCATGTAATAAAAAAAACTTAAAGTGCTCATATAGCAAAATTATTTTGTTTAGGAAGATGGAACATACAACTTTTAAATTGGTGAAGTACAATATTGCTGCATTTTGTCTAGTCTTTTGACTTTTTGTTCACCTTGCATTTGATGAAAATTATATTACGAGTTACTAATAAGTTTTGTAAAGTACTACAACTTTTGAGTTTGTGTTCACCTTGCATCGGTTAATGTATTGAAAAAAAGATTGCAATTTGTGAGAGATGAAGGATGGGAGTATTTATTTGATGAAGTTTCATTATTTTGTGATAAAAATAAGATTTTGGTTCCAAATATGGATGATTTATTTGTAACTCAAGGGCAATCAAGATGAAAAGTTTAACAAATTTCATATTTGCATGACTTTCAAGTTAAGTTATATTATCAAGTGATTGCTAAATAACTACAAGAGTTGAATAATCATTTCAATTAAGTAAATAATGAGCTTATTGGAGATTGAGTAGATAAAAATGGTAATTCTCAATATGGGCCCTCTTATAACTCTTGGATATGACAGGTTTCCAGTTTTATTCTACCAACATAATTGGGATTGTATAGGAAGTAAGACTTGCCAATACATCATCACAATTTTTGAAGGTAGTGAGAGTGTGAAGGATGTGAATCAAACTCTCATAGCCTTGATTCCAAAAGTTGAGCACCTACAATTTCCTAACCAATTTAGACCGATCTCTCTTTGTAATGTCTTCTATAAATGTATATCCAAATTCATTGTGCAAAGATTGAAAAGAGCCCTTTCTTATTTGATTTCTCCTAACCAAGTTAGCTTCATTCTAGGAAGATTTATTCATGATACCATTGTGATTACTAGTGAAATTATTCATATAAAGAATCACAGAGGGATAGGAAAAGGTCTAATGGCCATTAAAATTGACCTTGAGAAGGCCTATGATAAGCTTAATTGGGACTTTATTCAAGAAGTTCTTATAAATATTGCTCTTCCTGGAAGTCTGGTCAAGTTGATAATGAATTGCATTACAAACTCCTAAATGCATATCCTATTGGATGGTTGCAAAATGAGGTAGTTTGAACCTAGACAAGGATTTAGGCAAGGTGTCCCTTTATCTTCTTACTTGTTTGTCCTTGGAATCAAAAAACTTAACCATATTATTAAAGATCCTATGGATATGGGAAAGTCAAAAGCTATTAAAGTTTGTAGAAAGGGTCCCTTTATTTTTTGCTTCTCTTGAGAAAATTGAATTTATCATGAAAAAGGCTCAACACATTTTGTGAAGTATCAGGTCAAAGGGCAAAGAAAGAAAAATCAAGAATGTTTTCTCAAAAAATGTTGATGGCAGGTTGGTTAATTCCATAGCCTCCAAGGGTGGTTTCCAAAAAATAGATAATCTAGGGAAATACTTGGAAGTAGTTCTTGCTTGAGAAGGAAGAGGCAAAAAGAAATTGGATCATGTTATCGATAAAATGAAAAGTAAATTGTTAGGTTGCAAAGCTAAGTTTCTTTCCCTTGCTGGAAGGTTTACTTTAGCAAACTCAATGCTTGCTTCTATCCTAATTTATCAAATGCAAGTGAATTTATTTCCAAAGAAAGTTTGTTTTGAGGGGTCCCAACAAAGAGAAAAAAAAGGCTTACCCCATTGATTGGAAGACCATTTGTTAACCTAGGAGTAGAGAAGGCCTGAGATTAAGGAGAATTAAGCACATGAATAATGCCTGTTTGTTAAAGTAATGCAGGAGAATTTACAACCATAAGGAGACACTCTGGTGGATTGTTCTTAAAGGAAAATATGGTCATATATCTGAGAACTAGCACTTGGAACCCCTTCACAATCAAATAGATTTGAATTTTTGGAAAGCAATATGTAATCTTTGGACTAAGATTAATCAATTTGCCAAATAAGAAGTTATGGATGGATCTAAAATTAGATATTAGAAGGATAAGTGGTTAGACTATGAGCAACCTTTGGTAGCAAACACCTTAATCCATTTGGACGACAACATGGTTTCTTTAACTATGCAACAAATGGTAGTGAATGATGATAGGAATTGGCCTATTATCATTGACACACTACCCTAGGAAGTTATCAAGGAAATTCAAAGCACCTTTCCTTCCCAAGCCAATTTTTGAAATGATAAACTGCACTGGATGCTAGAAAGAATGGTGAATTCACTATCATCAATGCTTATATAGCCATAGCAGCCCATGCATGGGATATTCCTCAATCTCTATGGGATAACATCTAGAAAGTGAAAGTCCCTCTTCACATTAATACTTTCCTTTGGCAAGTTGGGCATGATAGCTTACTAGTTGAAAGTAGAACAAGCACTTCAAATAAAAGCAATCCAAATTGTATTTGGTGCCTTTGAACCATGGAAACAAACCTGCATATTCTTTGTATTTTTGTAAGCTAGCAAAGTCTAGTGCAAATTCGTGCACCCTTAGCACAAATCCATTTTCTTTACTAGGAGTCATTTCGAGTGGTTCTTGTTGAACTTGTGTGATAATTTGGGCTATACAAAAGGGATAGAATGGAGCATATTATGGGTGACAACATGTTGGTATTTTTGGATGTGGAGAAACAGATCTCTCCACGATCCATCCTTTCAATAGCTTATCAATGCAGTTGAGATAATCATGGGGTATGCAAAGGAAATAGAGAATGCCTAGGAAAGAAGTCCCTTTGTTCATAATGTTCACTTAGAAGTGAGAGAATTACACTGGTACCCTCCTCCTAGAGATTGGGTTAAGACTAATACAAATGGACAAAAAAGAACTAGAGAAGCTAGTTGTGGGAGTGTCATTAGAAACTATAGAGGGAACTAGGTGAAGGGATTCTATAGAAATTTGTGGAGATTGTTCAATCTTCTCTACTAAAAGCTGGGGAGCATGTTGGATAATTTTAATCTGGACTTACATATATCAAGTACTTAACAAAGTTTTAAAAAAACTCATATTAATATTAGTCAGTAGTGTGAGACTTGTTTTTGATGACTTTATGGACTCTTTTAACTTTAATCCTTGTATGTGTCATCTATAATGGGTTGGATAACAATTTTGTATTGTCACAATGAAAAAGGTCCACACTCTCTATCTGTTATGCAGTATTAGTATCCCATTGATCTAATACACACATATATATATATATGTGTTTATATGTAAATATATGGTTGAGAAAAATGCATAAGAGATAAGGAAGGAAGAGACCAACTTTCACTGGCTTTCACCACTGACCTTCTTGCTCTCATTCAAGCACTAATATCGACTCTTCTCTAGGATTCAGTAGCATGGATGTTCAAGCTCCCCCTCTAAGTAAACTTCTTAGCTTACTATATTGGATAATTTTCATGCTTGAAAATGAACTTACAAGTTATTTATACTATTTCATGATAAAGTTATGTAGAAAGTTTTATCAATTGGTATCAAAGCTACCTCTAAGCTTTTTCTTTAGCTAAAAGTCATCTAAAAATGTTGTTTTATAGTGGGTTTTGCTATTTTCTGTTAATTTTTTTTTTTGAGCTATGAAGTGGTTGTTGGGGACTTTGTTAAGCTAAGCATGAACCTCTATTTTGGATTTGTTTTGGACATTTGAGAATCATATTTTGTTCCTTATTATGTAAGAATTATTTTTCTATGTTTTTGACCCATGTAAAGCTACTATTTTCAAAAGCCACCACAAAACCCATAACTACAAAAATTTAGAAATTCATGTTTTTGGGAAGAGTTGTTGAGTTTAGACACTTGTACGATGATCCTTATGTTGTATAAAGTCACTACCACGGTTTAAGTGTGGAAAATGGTGTCAAAAACTCCATTTTCAAACTACCCAAAAACCTCCAGTTTTGCCCACTTTGGTTTGCATTATGTTAGACCATTATTGGCCAATTGTTTGCTTGAATCATATTAGATAACTTCCTTAAGATCAAATAAAGGTAAAGAATGTGAAAAAATGGTATAGAAATGGGTGATTTGGGGTATCAAGTTAGAACCGAGTGGAAATGACCCGATTGTAAGCCATCCAAGTGAAGGAGATGAAGCCCAACACAAATGGCCATTCCCACACATAGCAACGGCATGTGAGCCCATGCGTTGCCATGTTCTGTTGAAGTTTCACCACTATGCAACTTCACTTGCTGTCCTAAGTCTAATAGTAATTTTTTTAGAATTTTTTTTATGACTTGAAATATTTATTTTGAATTTTTTAAAACTTATTTTGATGAACATTATACTGTACTCTCAAATTTCATGTTGAATTTTTTTCTATAGTATTCTAGTATAAGAATGCACCTTATATTTTATACACTCTTAGATATGACATGATTTACATATATATTTAAAAATACATGATGTTATTTCACTTGAATCATACATTTTAATTTAGAAAATTGAGCTATTGTTTAAAAATTTATATATTTTTTAAATTTCTTCTATTAGGTTATGAGGTCACCTATTGCGGGACTAATGATTTTCTAAATTTTCAAACAAACTTTTTTACTTTACGCTATCAATAATATCATTGAGGATAGCACCCTATCTGAGTACACTTGGTAATGTATTTTAGTGTCATGGAGAATCTAATTACATTGAAATTGTGTCTTGGAATTTTAAATGCCTTATCGGTATTAAGTTTCAAGAGACATGATATGCAATGGTTGTAAAGTGTACTTATGCTTTGTAATTGAGGATCTTTCAGCAGGATTACAGTGGCATGAGGGCTTATGTCTAATTATTTGCCCAGTTAATTGGATTATTGAAGAAATTGATTGTACTAAATTTTCTTTAACTTTTATGTGTCTCTTCTCTAGTAAATTTTCCTATGCAGTTTAACTCTATGAGAATGTTGATTATGACTAATCATAAGGACTAGGTTGAATGCTTGAAATTAAGTCTTGTTGTTATTAATGTTAATATGGCCCTTTATAAGGATGAACCTACCACACCCACTAATCCCTCATATGCTGCTAAGAGATCAAAATATAAAGAGTGGGATCACTCCAATAAGGTGTATTTAATGTTCATGAAATACTACATTGACAAGTCTATTAGGTAAAGCATTCCTAATGTTGAATTATTGAATGCAAAACAATTTTTGAAAGTTATTAATGACAAATTTGTGAAATTTGACAAGGCAAAGAAAGGGTAGTATCTCTCACTAATTGAGTAGATCAAATATGATAGGGTAAGTGGTGTATGTGAACATATTATGAAGCTTGTTCATTGCTATAAAAAATTGAAATATTTGAAAGTTAATTTGGGTGAGAAAGACTTCACTTGGAGAGTGTTAGAATCTCTTCCCTCATAGTTTGGTGTCCTAAAAACTTCTCACAATAGTCAAAAGATAGAGTGAACTATCAATGACTTGATCTCCATTGTCACTCAAGAAGAAGAAAATTTGAAGTGCAATCCACCATTAGTAGCTTTCAAAACAAAGGTAAATTTCAAAAGGGCGACAAGGGATTCAGAGAAAAAGGTAAGAAGAAAATTACAAGATCAATCCAAACAAGGCTAGTAATACCTTTTTTTTAGAGAAAATTGTAGATTTTGTTAGAAATATAGGCATAAACAAGCTAATTGCAATTGTCTTAAGGCATGGTTAAAAAAGAAAGGCATCCATTTAGTTTTTGTTTATTTTGAATCAAACTTAGTTGATGTTCCTTCTAATATTTGGTGGTTAGACAGTGGTTCCTTTATTTATATTACAAATTGTTTTCAAGAGTTCATAGGCAGTAAGAAGTCAAATGATGGAAAACTTTTAGTGTGTATAGCAAATGGAGCGAATATGGATGTATAATCCATAGAGCTTGTTTCTTTGAAATTGCCATTTGGTCATTTTTAGAATTTGAAAGATACTATTCATTCCCTCTATGAGGAGGAATCTAATCTCTATTTCTCTCTTGGGTAAATATGGGTACTCATTTCTTTTTAGTAATGATAAAGTTACTATTTACTATGACTCCTGTCTTCTTGGTCCTAGTACTATTCATGATAGTTTATATTTACTTGAAATTGATTGTTCTCTTGGTTTGTGGAAGTAAATATGATATAGTTGATAAGAATTCTTCAATGCTTTGGTATAAAAGACTATGTCACATTTTTAGGAAAAGAATGGAAAGATTGACTAAAGATGGTGTATTGCATAGCTAAGATTTTTTAGATTTTGGACATATGTTGATTGTATTAAAGGAAAATTGACTGCAGCAATTAAAAAGAAACAATTTAATCGATGTCAAGATGTTTTGTAATTGATTCATACAAATGTTTGTGGTCCTATCACTCCTATTGCTATGGGTGGTTTTAAATGCTTCATCACTTTTATTGATAATTATTCTAGATATGGATGAGTTGAGCTTATCAATGAAATCCTGAATCTTTAAATGCTTTTAAAGTTTTTAAAGATGTTGTCGAACTAAAAATAGAAAAGAAAATTAAATTTGTGAGATTAGATAAGGGAGGAGAACATTATAGCAAATATGATGAGACTGAAAGAAATCCTGGTTTGTTTGCTAAATTTCTACAAGAGTGTGATATTGAGGCATAGTACACTCTACCGGGTACTCCTAAGTAGAATGGTGTTAATAAGAGGAGAAATAGAACTTTTATGGACATGGTGAAGTGTATGCCTTGCCATTCCCCTTTGCTAGAATTCTTGTGGAGAGAAGCTATTATGACTGCTACTTACATTTGAATCAAGTACCTAGTAAGTCAATACTTAAAACTCCTTATAAGCTTTTCTCAGGTAAGAAGCTTAGCTTGCAACATTTTCATGTTTAGGGTTATAAGATAGAAGTTAGACCTTAAAATTCACAGTTAAAGAAACTTCATTTGAAAACTATTAGTAGTTTCTTCATTGGCTATTATATAAGATCTAGAGGATATAGATTTTATTTTCCTTCTCATACTACTAGAGTCATTGAATCAAACAAAACTATTTTCTTTAAAGATGATTTTTATGACAAATGTGAGGAGACTCGCAGTGTTAATTTTAGAGAGGAGCATGTTGTGTTCCAATGCCTATTGTTCCTATTTTTGTTGTTTTGCCTCATTAGATAGATTAGCCTAATGTTGAACATCTATTAGCAGTTGTTCTACTTCCTTCAGCTGATTTAGATATCTAAATCACCCCTTTATTAAATACTAAATTTAATAAAATTGGTATGATATTTTTACAAAATTAAATAATAGCTTAGTTTCATGTCATTATTGGCATTTATGTGTATATTTAAATAAACTATAAACATATGTGACCGCCATGTGGAAGCCATTAAATTTATATTATTAAAATGCATAGAATACTCCTGTAGTTAAGATTGTTTGCAACTGATTTTTTTATATTTTTAACTTTTATACAAAACCCTCTTGAACTCACAAAGTATTGTAAAACCTAAAATGCCCCTAAGAACCAAATCTTAGTTGCAGATATTCAGCACCAAAATCTTGAACTGTGGCTTGAGAATTTTCAGAAGTTAGAAGCATTAGAAACGGTACTTGCCATCTTGTTTTCTTTTGTTTAACTTACTATAAAACTTTGTTATCTTTATCTTCCATAAATTATCTTAAAGTGCAGTAACTGCAGTTTAGTTACTATATTCAAGTCATTTTGTATCTTCCCAACAAATATGAGCTTATTGTGACTGAGGTTGGGTACGTCATTAGAAATGTGAATGGAGTCGAGGTATGTTATCAGAGTATGTTGGGTATGTTTCACAGAAACCTTTATGATGCATTAATCATAATTTCTTTTTGCCTTTTTGGAGAAGAGATTTGGAACGAATTTAAAATCAATGATTTATTTATTTAATATAAAGTTGTATACAAAATTTTGTAAATAACAATAAATGTCTTCCAGTTGCATACCAAACAAGGGAAACTCTCTTTCTTATGTTGTTCGAACAGCAGATAATTAGCTCATTTTTCAAAAAAGCATCTTCCACAGTAAACATTTTCCTTTGAAAGCCACTTTCCAGCAAAACAAATGGGTCCTAATTTTAATGTTTCTACGCTCGAGTGAATTATAATTCTTTGTGGTTAAAATTTGCTTTGCATTTTAAAATTAGCCTCAATTGACACATCGCTGGCACAATTTTCTCTACGATCAGAATATTTCATGGTTAACATTAAGGATGATAACGTTCATATTTTCTACATTTTTTTCTTTTCTTGAATTGCAGGTTCTTTTAATTATTCCGTGAATAAGTAAATTTCTGGATTTGCATTTTTAAGTTTCATCTTTGAAGGCTTGAAGGACCGTGAGCATGGACCAGTAACTAGCTTTATATGTTTCTTCTATTATTGTTATTGAAAGATTTTCTCACCTGTTGGGCACCTGCTGGTTCGTGTATTTGCTGAACTTTGCATGAGTGACGTTTTGCCATAGTTCTGAATATCTTTTTCCTATGGTGCACCAGACAAGGGAAAGTCTATTCTATTAGGTTGTCCAAACAATTTAAGATCAACTCATTTTCCTAGAAAACAAACACAGTCAAATCACATTTTCTGCTGCTCTTAATTTTCAAATAGTCTTCCTACAGGGAAAATTGGGAGATTGCCCTCAATTTTAAGCCATGATCCGGCACAAAAGAGCATGAATATGAGTCACTTTAACTGACAAGAATGCTCATGATACCTTGCCCTCCCAAATTTTTGTGCTTAACCAAAACTGCATAGGATTTTCTCTGTTCAGTTCCCTCCATCGTGCTAACTGCCCCCATACTATTCCTCTTCAAAAATGATAGCCACTCTGCTACTGCAAAGCTTCTGTCCAACTTGTTTGACCTCCTGCTCTTCAAAAGCCAACAAAAGCAAAAAACAGAGACGGGCAAAACAATGGCAGAGGCAACAAAGCAAGAACACTCTTTCTTTCCCACAATCGTCACCAACCCCATTACTTATCTATCATAAACCTTATACCCAAACAAAATTCGAAGCACTTGAAGCTGTGGTCGAAGACCTTGAAGCATCTGTCGAGAAGGGCATAAAAATTGATACTGAAATCTTTGCTTCTCTTTTAGAAACGTGTTATCATTTGAAAGCCATTGATTATGGTATTCGAGTCCACCGCCTTATCCCACCAATCCTTTTGCGTAGAAATGTTGGGCTTTCATCAAAGCTTCTCCGGTTGTATGCTTCATGCGGGTACACAGATGAGGCTCACGACCTGTTTGATCAAATGGCTAAGAGAAATGCATCTGCATTTCCCTGGAATTCACTTATTTCTGGATATGCTGAAGTTGGCTTGTATGATGATGCCATGGCACTCTACTTCCAAATGGTGGAAGATGGTGTCGAACCTGACTTGTTCACATTCCCTCGGGTTCTAAAAGCCTGTGCAGGTATTGGGTCAGTTCAAGTGGGGGAGGAGGTGCATCGGCATGTGGTTCGATCTGGATTTGCCAATGATGGATTCGTCCTCAATGCACTGGTGGACATGTATGCTAAGTGTGGTGACATTGTAAAGGCTAAAAAGATCTTTGACAAGATACCCCATCGAGACTCTGTTTCCTGGAATATTATGCTCACGGCCTATTTTCATCATGATCTTGAGATTGAGGCAATAAACATATTCTGCCAAATGCTATTAAAAGGATTTGTGCCTGACTCAGTTGCCATATCCACAATTCTTACAGGTGTGCCATCTTTGAAGCTTGGGGTCCAAATTCATGGATGGCTAATTCGGCGAGGAATTGAGTGGAACTTGTCAATAGCTAATTCTTTGATTTGTATGTACTCCAACCACGGCAAGTTGGATCAAGCATGTTGGTTATTTCATCAAATGCCAGATAGGGACGTTGTATCGTGGAATTCTATAATATCTGCTCATTGCAAACACCAAAATGCCCTTACCTATTTTGATCAAATGGAAGAAGCTGGAGCAAAGCCAGATAAGATAACATTTGTTTCAATCTTATCAGCCTGCGCCTATTTGGGTTTGGTGAATGAGGGAGAGCGGTTGTTTTCTTCAATGATTACAAAATATAAAATAAAACCAATTATGGAACATTATGGTTGTATGGTTAACCTTTATGGAAGAGCAGGAATGATTAAAGAGGCTTACAGCATCATAGTAGACAAAATGGAGTCTGATGCTGGGCCAACTGTGTGGGGAGCTTTGTTATATGCCTGCTATTTGCGTGGAAATGTGACTATTGGGGAGATTGCTGCTAAAAAGCTTTTTGATTTGGAGCCAGATAATGAACATAATTTTAAGCTTCTAATGAAGATCTTTGAAAATGCAGGCCAATCTGAGGACATGGATAGAATTAGAATGATGCTGATTGACAGAGGATTGGATAATTAGATTGATATACATTGCTAGATTTGATACTTACACAGCATGTGTACAAACCATGCTTGAAACTTTTTCTTTTTTTTTTTTTCTGAAGATTTTTGTTTTTGCCTGATGCATGGGCACACTGAATAACCAATTTGTCAGATCAGGAGTGATTGCTACAAGAGTTCCTTGATTTCCATCAGAAGCACATAACTTGATTGAAATCCAGGGTTAGCATTGCAGAGTGTTCCTTCATCTCCAGGGTCAAATTGTATACTTTACGAGTAAATTACTGACCAGTTTGTGCTCTGTCTTATTGCTTATAGTATCTTCACATGTACTCACCAATTACTATGTCTTGTATATTCTTGATAGATACAACTAAATATAAAAAATTTTACCCATTCTTTAAGCCCATTTTGTTATATCTTTCTGGGTTCTATGCAGAATTACTGTTTTTACATTCCAAAATAGTAGACATTTATCTGTTCTGTTAAGACAAGGAACTCAAGGTTTGCTTGAACATGATAAGCATAGGTTGGTTAGTGAAATATCAGCCGGACATATAAATTGATTCTTCTAGGCACATCATTGCTGCCAAGCCCTCAAGGACATGTAGAATAGTGATATTTAAGGGCAAGAAAAATGCTTACTGGCTATGTTGTATCATCTTAAGTTACTAATTCAATTTCAGATTAGCATTTGTCATTGAACTGTTGTAAACGCTAGTCAACAAAAGAAAAGAAAAAAAAGCAAACGCTTTGACCCCTTGAGTCCATAACAAATAACTCCTTGAATACAGAATTAACAAACTACTGTACATGCCAGGGATTACCTTCTTCAATGAACTTTTTCCTTTCTAATCTGCATTCAACTGCTATCAAAAGCAACTGGGAATTGTCAACCGAAAAAAAAAAAAAGAAAAAGCAACTGAGGATTAGTCACGTAAGAGTGTATTAACTGAAATTAATTTAAGAGAGATTATGATTAAACATGATTAAGTGGATTCAAATAACTTCTATAAGATCATATTTCCATAACAAGAACTATAACTTCATTAAGGTGAGTACGGATATTCCTTTGCAAATGAATTAACAAAAATCTCAGTACAAAAAGCTAGCTTGTTCTTGTTTTTGCAACACTGATACATTTACAAAAAAAAAAAAAAAATCTATATATAGTCTGCATACACTTTTACAATTTCTCTCATCTTTCTCTCACTCCTCAAATTGTTTATTTCAAGTAAGCTCCACATAGCTTTAACATTTTTCTTTTTCTTTGTTTTTTTTTTTTTTTTGCGCATTTGAGATAACTTTTCAGTCTACGGGGATAAACTTTTCAGTATAGAAGAAGATTCTGGCTGGCAGCCTACGCACCTTTCAGTGAAGTGGTTGTCAATTTCTTTACATGACAATAACTTTACTCAATTTGGATAAGGTGAGCAGTCACTGGAAAATTTTGGAGTTACAGAAAATGCGACATTTGATTGTGTAACAGTAGCATCACTGGAATTGTAGCGAGCCACACAAGTGATTGTCACCAAACAAGTAACTCCAACTGTAAATTCAGTATGGAAAATGCTTATTGAACATAATATTAAAATAGAAAAATGTTTCCGGAATGTTTTGATATATGGATAAAGTATCGCATTCCATCACTTTCAATATAAGTTTGACTGCATTAAGGTCTACTCATTCGAATATTCCAACAATTAATATAGGAAAATTTGAAATTTAATTAACTATATTAATTTCTATCAGATGTAATCGTTGAAATTTTGAAATTTTTTGGTATTGATATTTCAAAAAGAATGACAATATGTTGCTAAATAAAAATGGATGCTTAAGACGCCCAATAAATTTTGTTAAATTTGCAAAGAATACTGCTAGAAACTTCAGTGAGACAAGTTAAATAAATAGATTTTAGTTCATTGTAGAGAAGTAGAGAAAGATAAAAAAGAATATTTGAAAAAGTTATTAGAAAGGATATTTAGTTAAATGATATTTTCAAAAATTGAGTTTTGAATAGAAGTTAATGATATTATTTAATTTATGTAACTAATTCCACTTAATGGGATAAAATTTTATTTGTTATTATTATTTCATACTTTATTCTTATAATTAAATTTTAAAAAATATATAGGAGGAAAAGCACTTTTAATCCCTTAACTTTTTTAAAAGAGTAATTTAGTCCCTTAACTTTTAAGTGAGGTAAATTTAGTTCATTTATAATTATAATTGAGATAATTTAATCCTTCATTTACTAAATTCTTTTTTCTTAATATGATATGACTCGCTAATAGTGATCTAAACTTAATTCTTTTTATTACAATATGACATAACTATTATGTAAATTTTTTTTATTAAAATAGCTATTAAGATGCATAAAATTAAAGCTTAAGACTCAGTAAAAAAGTCAATAACTTCACATCATGGTGTTGAAATTTTTATAACCAAAATAGAATTTAGGTCATTATTGACTAATCATATCATGTTAGACAAGAAAAATTTGATGAATAATAAACTATATTGCTTCAATTGCATATATAGAGTGATTAAATTATCTTAATTATATTTATTAAAGAATTAAATTATCTCAATTGTAATTGTAAAATGACTAGATTACTCCACTTAAAAATTAAGAGACTAAATTATTCTTTTAAAAAAATTAAGGGATTAGAAGTGCCCTTCCTCGTATATATTCTTGATTAATATTTCATTTGTTTCAGGAAATCCAAAACTGCATTGGCTTGAAAATTTTAGTTTTTATATAAAACTTTCTATGATCGCAAGATACATTCTAACTCACATTCTTCCAAAAGAATTTGCAGGAAAGATTTAAACTTTCTCCAATAATTCTTTAAGTTGCTAGCAATTTCTCTTATTTCTTGATGTTGAACATCCTGAAACTGAATCAATTTAATTAGACGATAACTATAAACCGTCTCTCTAGTAATATAATATTTTTTTTGTAGTACTACAATTTTACAAATTAGAATTTAGATATTTTGGTTTGTTGCAGAGAGATTTTAACCATTAATATTTTGTTTTGAAAATTTTTGAATTATGATTTTCATTGTTACAGATTTTGTTCTACAAATTCATATATCAAATTTCCAACTATCCGTGGATTGATCCTCTTACAAGTAAGTCTTAATCTCTTTTTTTTTTTTTTGAAACAATAAAATATTAACTGACATTTTTTTGGTAAAGAAGTAACTGAAAGTTTGATGCTTTGATTTTAGCAATTAGAATTTAGATATTGATTTGTGTTGCAAAGAAACTTTAAACATCAACTTTCGATTCTTAAAAAATTTCAAATTGATTAACCCATGAGATTAGCTCAATGGTTGCCCAACAATAAGTCTTTAGAGTTCAAATCATCTCTATAAATGCAAGTCACTTTTCATAAGTCAAAATTTTGGTGAGTCAAATTTAAAAATTAATAGATTAAATTATTCTTTTAAAAAGTAAAAATATTATCCATACTCCAAGTATTAATTTCATTGTTGTTTTATTTTATTATGCATGTACAAACCTAATATAATACTTAAACTAAATATCAAAGTACAAGCCTGTTTAATTTCCCCCTCGTTTGAACTGTGACAGCCACACATGAAATATCAAATAAAGATTCTTTGTTTGTAGAGAATTTAAAGGTAGAGAGAAGTAAGAGAGAGATGAATATAAAATTAAGATAGAGAAAAAGTTAAAGAGAGAAAAAAATAAGACTTATAAAATATATTTTAATATAAATTAAAAATAAATAAATACAAGGTTACCACAATAAGAAAAAAAAATAAAGACGAAGAATTCAAATCTATAAACTACCTATTTCTATCAACATTTGTGATATTATGCATGGATAATGAATCATATATATCATATAGATAAGAAAAAAATCAAGATGTTCCTTTACATAAATTTGAACACATGAACTTGATAGATACATCTCCCAAATAACATTTTGGAATATGATCAATTCTTATAAAATTAATTTTGCAGTATCATGTCCAAATATAAATAAATTTTTACAAAATTAATTCTTAACATTAATTTTATTATAATTAATTTAATTTACAGCTAATCCAAACACACACCACATAAAGTGACAACTACTCTTGCATAATTGCTTCAATTTAGTTGCATCTAGGGAAGCTTCAATGGTGACATATGGGGAGGAATATTGCAACAAATCATGAAAACTAAGCAATCAAATACGTGGTTCATCAATATTGAGGCTTGATTCTATTACTATTGAACCTCCAACTAAAATATGGTCTAGATTATTCACAATGTCCCTTCAACTGCATGATTGAGTATATACCTTTCAATTTCTCTCTTAATTACATAATTGACCCTTCAAGCTTCGCGAGATATTTCTTTGAAGGCAATAATGCACGTAATAGGTCACGTCCTATCTTATGCTCATATTATAGTTTCTTATTTAAAAAGGAATTTCCTTCTTATGTGAATTTGATCCCCTAATTTTAGTATACGAAGTAAAGAGTGTAGTAAGAGAAATTAAGACAAAATTAAAAAAGTTTAAAAAAATTAATTAAAAAATGACTCACAAATAAAAATATTTTTTTTATTCATTCTATTTTATTTAAAGTCATTAAAATAAAATAAAAAATAGGATGGAAACCAAATCCTCTGAATCTATGTTTTTTGATTGACACTATTGGCTCCGTCAATCATAGGCCATGAAGCCTAAGAACAAACATGAAGGAGGAAGCAAATGGTATGGCAGCAATAATACGTGTGCATGATCACTCGCATCACCTGGCACTAGCTAGTAATGAGATATACAGCTACGTCACGCAAGAAACAGAGTATAATTTCAAAACCTTTGATAATGCAGAGGGCCCAAGAACATAGGAGTTTCAAGTGGGTAGAACCTTACATTTACACGCAAGGTCACCTTTGTCTGGGGCGTGATATGCCACACAATAATGCATAGAAGATAAATGAGGTGCGTTTCCTTACAACCAACCAGTAGAGAAAAATTATCTTCGCTTCTTTTATAAATATGCTAAGAGCATAGTGGTTGCTGCCTTTGTATTGCCACAAAATTAAGGGCAATGATATATGTATATTTTTTTTTTGTACACTGTATATACTCTTTTACATTTTTATTTCTTTTTTTTTTCTCTTCTCTAAAATCCTGTCTTTGAATGTGGAGAGAGCACAAGCTATCCGCACGTATACTTAACATTTCTCAAAAATTAGACAGTAAAAGAAGGTATAATATGGATTTGGGTCAAAACATTTGTTCAACTATATAGATTTGTGAATAGAACTGCTATATTATTAATATTATATAGAACTCAAATTCGATAGCTAGAGTCATGATTGGCCAGTAACAGCGTTATGAAGAAGATGGAAGAAATGAAAAACACGTGATTGTATTGATTTCTGAATTCTGTTACGCAAGCTCTGATAAGTCGTTATATAGACAACTTTATAATAGACTTATAACTAGCAATCTTCTAAATGAATATAACCACCACAACTTCTACAAGTTTCTATATACTTATACATCCCCTCTCAAACTCAAGCTGTCTGGTGACAGCACCTTAAGTTTGTCTCTAAAATAAGCAAAACGAGTACTCAAAACTGGTTTGGTTAAAATGTCTGCAACTTGATCATAGGAAGGCAAATGCTATATGATAAGACGTTGAGCTGCAACCTTTTCCTGCACCAAATAAAGGTCTAATTCAAAATGCTTGGTTCGAGCATGCAAAACAGGACTGTGGGCAAGATTAACTACACTTTGATTATCACAGAGAATCACTGGTTTTGAGGGAATGCTATAGTGTAATTCAGACAGTTGGAACTAGATCCATAAAATTTCAGCTACTGTTGAAGCCAAGCTTCTATACTTGCTTCAGTTGAAGATTGTGACACAGTTTGTTGCCTCTTAGAGGACCAAGAGATAATATTACTGCCAAAAAAGATGGCATAGCCAGACACTGATTTGCGAGCCTCAGGGTCACCGCCAATTTGCATCACATTACGCAGTGAGGGACAAACTTTCAGATGTTGTAAAATGGAGACCATAGTCCATAATACCAGAGCAATATCTAAGAATTCTCTTGACCAATTTCCAATGATCTTCCAATGGTTGATGCATGAATTATGAGGCCTTATGTATAGAGAAGACAATCTCAAGCCTAGTGATAGTAAGATACTAGAGTGCTCCTAACAACCTTGGAGATAGGGATCCTGGACAGGGTCACTGCCATAATCAAACAATCTAGTGGTAGAGGCCACAGGAGTTCTCATTGATTTGCAGCCTTGTGTACGGGCCTTGATCAAAAGGTCTTGAATGTATTTCTTCTAAGAGAGAATAAAAGGACCATCAACCTGTTTAGAAACTTGTATGCCAAGAAAATAATTCACAGGAACTTGATCGTTTCGAGCAAAGGCAACATTCTGAGTCCTTTTTGGTATGATGAAATTGTCAAAGACATATAGGCCCTTATTAATCTTGCCTTTTAAAAGGATTTCTTTGGTGCCCTAAGTTTTCACAAAACTTGTATCAGGATAGAATTTGAAATAAACAGAATTGTCACTAGCAAATTGAGAAACATTGAGTAGATTCTTGGTGATAGAAGGAACAAGAAGTAGGGACTTGAGATAAAGTGCTTTGTTAGAGTAAGGGGACAAGATTTTTGTGTTACCTGTGATTGATTGGTAAGCTTGAACCATTTCCAACATGAACCTTCTCATTTCTAGCATATAATTCCTTTGTCATCAGATTTGTAGCATCAGGTGTCACATGATCTGTGGTCTGTGACACCCGAATCTGGATATCAAGCTTCGTCAAAACCATCATCTGTAATAGTAACCATTGCCTGCATAGGTGATCAATTCAGCATGTTATTGTTCCGGTAATTCTGAGTTGGCATGGAGTTTGGCCCTTGATACTGTTCATTGTATCTATGGTGACAATACTAGGCCATGTGGCCATACTTACCACACACTTGACACTAACAGCTTGATCTACCACTTGATCTACGGCCATAAGAATATCGGCCTTGTTGCCTTCCACCTCTGAAGTTATCAAATGAGCCTCTATTACCATAAGCACTCTATTTGGATTTTTACCTCTTCCACGGAATTGACCACCACCTATGGTATATTGATTGTTATTTCCTGGACTATAACTCTTTTCCTGAAATTTTGTGTCTGCATCATGTTAATATTGGCCGAGTCTAGTTCTTTGTCATACTTTTCAAGCCTTGACTTATATGCAAGCGATAAGGCTTCCATTTTGCTCAAAGTATATGCATCTACCCTTAAAAGGATTGCTGCGACAAACACCTCATATTCTACAAGTAATCCCTCTAATATGGCTTCTATATGATCTGTCTCGGAAATTGAATATTCGATCGATGCCAATGAATCTGCAGCATTCTTAATCTGTAGAAGGAACTCACTCATGGTAAGTGCACCTTTCTTTGTTTTATGAAGTTAATTTCTAAACTGACGCACTTTTGCCTTTTGTTTGAGAAGCAAAACAAACTTCAATCCTTTCCCACACTTGATAAGTTGTATCTCATCCAACCAATCGTTAATGAGTGATTTGGAAATCGAAGAAAGAATCCAAGACATCAACAATTGATCATGTTGTTCTCAGTTCAAGTAAGCTGAATTTGTAATCATGTTTCTTGCATCTTGTTTGGTAGCAAAATTCTCTGGAATTTCTTCTCTTGTGAGGTAATTATGAAGTTGGTGACCTTTTACTGAAGCAAGAATTAATTTGTTGTTGCCATGGCAGATAATTTCCATGATCGAATCTCACAGACAGGGTATGGGTGAAGGTGACTGGAGTGAAGGTTGAAGATGATGGGGATGGGTTTTCGCTCGATGCCATTGTGCACTAATACCATGACGGGGTTATGAAGAAGATTAAAGAAATGAAAAATACTTGATTGTATTGATTTCTGAATTCTGTTACACAAGCTCCGATGAGTCTTTATATAGACAACTTCATTACAGACTTATAACTGCAGCAACCTTCTAACTGAATATAACCACCACAACTTCTACAGCCAGAACCTTTGAATATTCCGAAGTTTTGTAAAATTGATCACTTTTATTTGGTTTTTGCTCAGAGTTAGTCCAAACTAATCCGAACACATATATGTAACCGGACATACCATGCTATTGCTGTAGCAGCTACTAAATTTCTGGCCTCCTTTGGGCAAATCATATCATATGATACTAGCCCCTATTTGTAAATGGGGCATCATAGAAGGAATTGAAAGGAGAAGAACAAATCTATTAATGTTGGAAAACAGTAGATTTCTTTTACAGTAAAGAGACGTGCAGATAGATATGAGAGGATCTTTTCAAGGAGTATAATGTATGCGCTTCTAGATGGGCCCAGAGTTGTAGCAGTGGCAAAGAAAGAGTTTACGTCTTTTGCCTGACTAGAATCAGATCAAATGCGAAAACGGCTTTCAAGTGCTAGCTGCCAAGTGGTTCCATTTTCATTAGCAATTTCCTACTCGTCAGTGATCATCAAATTACACAAAAATCTGGTGTCTGTCACGTCACAAGGACATGGTCGACAGCTTTAGGTTAAAATATTTAGAATTGGATCCCTAACTTTTTTTTTATTTTAATAATTTTTTAATTTTTAATTTTATATAAATATTTAAAAAATAAACCTCATTTCTCTTTTTTATTAACATTTTTTTATCTTAATTTTATATATCTCTCGCTTACTTTATCCTTAACTTTCAATCCCAATCTTGCTGCTTGATTGGTGCATTCCCACTTTCATTCTCAGCAAGTGGACCCACGTTGAGGTGTATACAATCTATGGTTTGAGGGCTAGTTGAGTCTGTGTGTGTGGAAGCTCCTAGAAAAAAAACTGATCCGTCTCATTCCCAGCCTCGGAACTCAATTGGTTTCATTCCCAGAAGACAGTTGGGCATTTCAACAAACATGGCCAAGGCATCATCTCTTTTTCTGCTTCTCTCTGTTCTGTGCCTTGCAGGCACAGCTGAGTTCACCATTGCTCTGCCCTCCAATTTCATCAAGTCCTCCTGTAGCAGCACCCCATACCCTGCACTTTGTGTTGAGTCTCTCTCGGTCTATGCCACCACAATCCAACAAGACCCACACCAACTGGTCCAAACCGCCTTGTCTCTCAGCCTGAACAGGACTCTCTGGACCAAGGCATTTGTGTCAAAGCTCAACAAATTCAGGGGACTCAAGATCAGAGAGTACAAAGCTCTGCACGATTGCTCGGAAGAAATCAATGACGGAGTGGACAGGCTCAGCCGTTCGCTCAAGGAGTTCAAGCTTTGCAAAGCCAAAGGCCAGGATTTCACATGGCACATAAGCAATGTTGAGACATGGGTTAGCTCTGCTTTGACAGATGAAAGCACTTGCACTGATGGGTTCGCAGGAAGGGCATTGAATGGCAAAATCAAAGCTTCCATTAGAGCAAGCATGGTTAATGTTGCTCAGGTCACTAGCAATGCTCTATCACTCGTCAACCAGTATGCCTCAAACCACTGATTAAAAAGCAGAGTAATTTCAGAGCCATTTCATTATGGTTTGTTTTCTTGCATACTTTGGTAGGTATTTAAGTGATCTAATTAAAAAGTACTACATGGAAGTGTATGAAGGTTTTGAAGTTTAGTGTGCAGCGAACTCACACACTTTGTCCAATATTTTTGTGCTATTTAGTGTCTACTACTACTTGCACGATTTAAATTGAAGATAAGTATATATGGCCTCTCTAGTAATATAATATTTTTTCTAGGACTTTGATTATATATAATGGAGTTAAAATATTTTGGTTTGTGTTGCAATGAAATTTTACCCATTAATCTTTTGTTTTAAAAAATTTTGAATTATAATTTTCATTGCTAGTTCTACAAATTCGTATATCAAATTTCCAGCTATCTTTGGAATGATCCTCTTACAAGTAAGTCTTAATCCCATCGTTATTTTATTTTATTTTTGAAACCATAGCATAGTAACTAACATTTTTTTGGTAAAGAAGTAACTGAACTTTTGATGCTTTGATTTTAGGAATTAGAATATAGGTATTGATTTGTGTTGCAAAGAAACTTTAAACATTGATTCTTAAAAATTCCCTAGCACTTAGTTATTGTATTAGTTGAATCAAATCACGTTATTACACATTTTAATTATTACAATGTGTCACTATCCGTTAATTCTCCATCCAATTCATATCGTTCACCCAAATCAAAGCTTACCAACCACTTCACCCAAAGTCGAAGCCCTTGCCCAAAAATCTTAACCAGAATTGAAGGAAGCATTTCACTCAAAGTTGAAGCCACCTTAGGATCAGAAATGGTAAGGCATCGAGGTTTAGATCGTGCAACGATTTCTGGTCTTCTTTTAATGACTTCTTGTCCTCTCCTGCCCTAAGAAGAAAATCACCTTTGAGATAAAGGTGTTCATCGGTGGTCTTGGAGGAGAAGAGATCGTCAGGCAGATTAACCTTTTCGTCAACCATCGTCGTCGAGTAGCAGATTGTTGAGATTCTGAGACAAAGATTTGATAAGAGAAGAAAGAGAAGATTGTGCTCGAATGCGAAGAGAGGAATGAGAAAGAGCTTTGGTTGGTGCCACGAGAGTTGCGTCAATTCTGAAAGACCTCTGTGGACTCGGTGATGATGAGTTCTTCTCTCCAAGAGGCTGATATTCTTTCGATTGCAGACTGAGTCCTGTATGAAGCTCCCCGAGAAAGAAATTAATGATGGATTCAGATTTGGAGTGAACGTTAAGAATTGGATAAAGAATTAAGGGATGGTGGCACATTACAACAATTTTAAAATGGAAGTGTACTTTTATTTAATTAAAATTGTAGGGTGTTAAATTGCATATAAACCTAAGTACAAAAAAGTTTCATATAATTTTTCCTAATTTTTGTTTATATAAATTCATATTTAAAATTGTTAACTATACCTACATTAATCCTCGTACAAGTAAATTTTAATTCCATTGTTGTTTTATTTTATTTTTTAATATAATAATTAAAATAATATTTTTTATAAACATTTTCCTTTTTAAATTTTATTATACATGTGCAAAACCTAATATAATAATTAAAATAAACCTCATAAGTACAAGCCTGTTTTATTGTTTTGGGTTTGAATTGACAGCCCCACATGAGTTACCTATTTCTATCAACATTAGTGATATTATGCATGGATAAAGACTTACATAGATCATGCAGATCAGGAAAAGCCAAGATGTCCCATTCCACAAAATTGAACACATAATCATGATAAACACATCTCCCAAATAATATTTTGGAAAATGATCCATCTTATAAAATTAATTTTACAGTAACATATTTAAATAAAAATGAATTTGTACAGAATTAATTTTGTTCATCATTAATTTTGTTAAAATCAATTTTAGTTAGAGCTAATCCTAACACACCACATAAATTGACAACTAGTCCTGCATGATGGCATCAATTTATTTGCACCTAGGTAAGCTTCAATAATTGGTGGTTACGTATGGAAAGGATTGCAACAAATCATGGAAAACTATGCAATCAAATATGGGGTTGATCAATCTTAATACTTGGTTCTATTATTGTTGAACCTCCAACTAAAATATGGTCTAGTTCATTCACAATGTCCCCTCAACTGCATATATCTTTCAATTTCTCTCTTTATTACATAATTGACTTTTCAAGTTTCGTTAGACATTTGTTTGAAGGCAATAATACACATGATGGGTCACATCTTGTCCTATGCTCATATTATAGTTTCTTATTTAAATACTTGATGTGAACATCTTGCTTGTCTTACTCACCGTCCGAAGACAATTCCCCTTTTAAGTACAAGTTAAGGTTCCAAATGATACTACATCATAGTATCACTATGCAACATTTCAATTTTTTTAATTGTACTTAATTTACTTATTTTAAAATATTATCTTTGTATCATATACATATAAATTAAGGGTAAAATGTTAAAAACTTACTTACACTTTGGGTCATCTACAAAAAATTCTCCTACAAATCACCTATATCTATTAGGCCATTTGTTAACTTCTAACGTTGACTGAACCACCTCTCAATTTCTCTCCACTTTGTAATTGAACCATCTCTTCTTGCAACATCTATTATTCTGTTGTGTACAATCCTAAACCTCCACACTGGTCAGGCTTTTGAAACAATAATGGCTACTGCAGATGCTGTTGACTCCTAGCTAGCTCCACCCTTCTGCATCTCAATGTCATTTTCTTTAATATCTTCCATCACAGTTGCCATTTTCCCATTTTCTGTACACCTCTTAGTTGCCTTCGGCATTATCTCAATTTCTTTCTCTTTATTCCCCCTACATTTACCCCACAGAATAGAGTATAGACTGATTACGATGAGTAAAGCCCAATCACTCTGCAAGGGCAAGTAGACAAATTCATGTAACGATTAAAACCCTTAACTAATAAAATGCTTTTATGATAGTGATGTTTCATTAAAGCTTCTAGTGTATATGATAATAAAGAGAAACCAAATTATCTCTTTAGACAATGATTGAAAACAAAGTCACTCTGTCTTAGATAAGCTAAGAAATGAAACCACATGAAAGCAAGGTTTCTGCTCAATTTATTTGGCATTATAATCAGTGACAGAGGTTGATGAAAATAAAGTCTTACCCTCCAAGGTAGATTTTTTGAGCAAGGATGAAAGAACCCATGATGGCTATGATGATGATCGTCAAAGGGCTCAGTATTAACAAAACTCTGCTACCTCTTGAAGTTAAAAACAACAATATGCATCTACCCTTGAAAGGATTGCTGTGACAAACACCTTATATTCTACAAGTAATCCCTCTAATATGGCTTCTATATGATCTGTCTCAAAAATTGGATATCTGATCGATGCCAATGAATCTGCAGCAGTCTTAATCTGTAGAAGGAACTCACTCATGGTAAGTGCACCTTTCTTTGTTGTATGAAGTTGATTTCTAAACTAATGCACTTTTGCCTTTGTCTGAGAAGCAAAACAAACTTCAATCCTTTCCTACACTTGATGAGTTGTATCTCATTCAACCAATCGATTAATGAGTGATTTGGAAATTGAAGAAAGAATCCAAGACATCAATAATTGATAACGTTGTTCCCAATCCAAGTAAGCTGAATTTGTAATCATGTTTCTTGCGTCTTGTTTGGTAGCAAAATTCTCTGGAATCTCTTCTCTTGTGAGGTAATTATAAGTTTGTGACCTTTTACTGAAGCAAGAATTAATTTGGTGTTGCCATGGCAGATAATTGCCATGATTGAGTCTCACAAACAGAGTATGGGTGAAGGCGACTGGAGTGAAGGTTGAAGATGATGGGGATGGGTTTTTGCTCGACGCCATTTTGCTCTAATACCATGACAGAGTTATGAAGAAGATGAAAGAAATGAAAAATACTTGATTGTATTGATTTCTGAATTCTGTTACACAAGCTCTGATGAGTCTTTATATAGACAACATTATTACAGACTCTTAACTGTAGCAACCTTGTAACTGAATATAACCAACACAACTCCTACAGCCAGTACCTTTGAATATTCTGAAGTTTTGTGAAAATTGATCACTTTTATTTGGCTTTGCTCACAGCTAATCCAAACTAATCCGATCACACATATATGTAAACAGACATACTATGCTATTGCTATACCAGCTACTGAATTTCTGGCCTCCTCTGGGCAAATCATATCATATGATACTAGCCCCTATTTGTAAATGGGGCATCTTAGAAGTAATAGAAAGGAGAAGAACAAATCTATTAATGTTGGAAAACAGTAGATTACTTTTACAGTAAAGAGACGTACAGATAGAAATGAGAGGATCTTTTCAAGGAGTATAATGCATACTCTTCTAGATGGGCCCAAGTTTAGCAGTGACAAAGAAAGAGTTGTGTCTGTTGCCTGACTAGAATCAGATCAAAGTGAAAACGGCTTTCCAGTACTAGCTACCAAGTGGTTCCATTTTCATTAGCAATTTCCTACTAATCAGTGATCATGAAATTAAACAAAAATCTGGTGTCTGTCACGTCACAAGGACATGGTCAACAGCTTTAGGTTAAAATATTTGGAATTGGATCCCTAACCTTTTTTTTATTTTAATAATTTTTTATTTTTTTATTTTATACAAATTTTAAATAATAAATCTCATTTCTTTTTTTTACTAACATTTTCTTTATCTTAATTTTATATATCTTTCCCTTACTTTATCTTTAACTTTCAATCCGAATCTTGCTATTGCTTGATTGGTGCATTCCCACTTTCATTCTCATCAAGCGGACCCGCGTTGAGGTATATACAATATGTGGTTTGAGGGCTATTTGAGTCTGTGTGTTTGGAAGCTCATCCATAAAAACAGATCCGTCTCATTCCCAGCCTCGGAACTCAATTGGTTTCATACCAGAAGACAGTTAGGCATTTCAACAAACATGGCCAAGGCATCATCTCTTTTTCTGCTTCTCTCTGTTCTGTACCTTGCAGGCACAGCTGAGTTCACCATTGCTCTGCCCTCCAATTTCATCAAGTCCTCCTGTAGCAGCACCCCATACCCAGCACTTTGTGTTGAGTCTCTCTCGGTCTATGCCACCACAATCCAACAAGACCCACACCAACTGGTCCAAGCCGCCTTGTCTCTCAGCCTGAACAGGACTCTCTGGACCAAGGCATTTGTGTCAAAGCTCAACAAATTCAGGTGACTCAAGATCAGAGAGTACAAAGCTCTGCACGATTGCTTGGAAGAAATCAATGACGGAGTGGACAGGCTCAGCCGTTCGCTCAAGGAGTTCAAGCTTTGCAAAGCCAAAGGCCAGGATTTCACATGGCACATAAGCAATGTTGAGACATGGGTTAGCTCTGCTTTGACAGATGAAAGCACTTGCACTGATAAGTTCGCAGGAAGGGCATTGAATGGCAAATCAAAGCTTCCATTAGAGCAAGCATGGTTAATGTTGCTCACGTCACTAGCAATGCTTTATCACTCGTCAACCAGTATGCCTCAAACCACTGATTAAAAGGCAAGAGTAATTTCAGAGCCATTTCATTATGGTTTGTTTCTTGTAAACTTTGGTGGGTATTTAAGTGATCTAATTAAAAAGAACCACATGGAAGTGTATGAAGGTTTTGAAGTTTAGTGTGCAGTGAACTCACACACTTTGTACAATATTTTTGTTCTATTTAGTGTCTACTAATACTTGGGCGATTTAAATAGAAGAAGTATATATGGCCTTTCTGGTAATATAATATTTTTTCTAGGACTTCTATTATACATAATGGAATTTAAATATTTTGGTTTGTGTTGCAATGAAATTTTACCCATTAATCTTTTGTTTTAAAAAATTTGAATTACAATTTTCATTGCTACAGATTATGAGTGAGTTCTACAAATTCATATTTCAAATTTCCAGCTATCTTTGGAATGATCCTCTTACAAGTAAGTCTTAATCCCATTGTTATTTTATTTTATTTTTTGAAACAATAACATGGTAACTAACATTTTTTTGGTAAAGAAGTAACTGAAATTTTGATGCTTTGATTTCAGGAATTAGAATATATGTATTGATTTGTGTTGCAAAGAAACTTTAAACATTGATTCTTAAAAATTCTCCAGCACCTAGTTATTGTATTAGTTGAATCAAATTACGTTATTGCACATTTTAGTTATTACAATGTGTCACTATCCGTTAGTTCTCCATCCAATTCATATCGTTAACCCAAATCAAAGCTTACCAACCACTTCACCCAAAGTCGTAGCCCTTGCCCAAAAATCTTAACCAGAATTGAAGGAAGCATCTCACTCAAAGTTGAAGCCACCGAAGGTTCAGAAATGGTAAGGCATCGAAGGTTTAGATCGTGCAACGATTTCTAGTCTTCTTTTAATGACTTCTTGTCCTCTCCTGCCCTAAGAAGAAAATCACCTTTGAGATAAAGGTGTTCATCGGTGGTCTTTGAGGAGAAGAGATCGTCAGGCACATTAACCTTTTCGTCAGCCATCGTCGTCAAGTAGCAGATTGTTGAGATTCTGAGACAAAGATTTGATAAGAGAAGAAAGAGAAGATTGTGCTCGAATGCAAAGAGAGGAATGAGAAAGAGCTTTGGTTGGTGCCAGGAGAGTTGCATCAATTCTGAAAGACCTTTGGGGACTCGGCGACGATGAGTTCTTCTCTCCAAGAGGCTGATATTCTTTGGATCGCAGACTGAGTCCTGCATGAAGCTCCCAGAGAAAGAATTTAATGATGGATTTAGATTTGGAGTGAACGTTAAGAATTGGATAAAGAAGTAAGGGATGGTGGCACATTACAACAATTTTAAAATGGAAGTGTAATTTTATTTAATTAAAATTGTAGAGTGTTAAATTGCATAAAAACCTAAGTACAAAAAAGTTTCGTATAATTTTTCCTAATTTTTGTTTATATAAATTCATATTTAAAATTGTTAACTATACGTACATTAATCCTCGTACAAGTAAATTTTAATTCCATTGTTGTTTTATTTTATTTTTTAATACAATAATATAATAATTAAAATAATATTTTTTATAAACATTATCCTTTTTAAATTTTATTATACATGTGCACAACCTAATATAATAATTAAAAGAATAAATTATATTAACCTCCTAAGGTATTTTGATTATGATACTCTACTTTATTTTTACTCAAATATTAAACTACATCCTATCTTTATCTAGTTTCACTTAAAAATTATACTTTAACTTAGTTAACTACTTTAAATAATTAATATCTTGATAAACTATATATTTTTAATTAAATAATTATATTTATTTGCAAGGTGGTAGTTTAATAATATATGTGGTTATGAGAAAGAAGTTTAATACAAACATAAAGATATCTTAAGAGTAAGTTTAGTTAGTAAAAAAATAAGATCAATTATGTTTGTACTAAATTTGTTTATCATAATTACACATATTGTTAAATTTATACCTTACAATGGATGTAATTATTTGATTAAAAATATATAATTTGTCAAAATATTAATTATCTAAAATAATTAACTAAGTTAAAGTATGATTTTTAAGTAAAACTAGATAAAAATAGAGTGGAATATAATATTAGAGTAAAAATAAGGTGGAGTATCATAATCAAATATCTTAATAGGATTAATGTAATTTACTCTAATCAAAATAAACCTTATAAGTACAAGCCTGTTTTATCCTTTTGAGTTTGAATTGACAGCCCTGCATGAATTGCCTATTTCTATCAACATTAGTGATATTATGCATGGATGAATGTTTGGTCAACATTAGGAGTTAACAATTTACCTAACCTATGTGGGTGATTTGCACCATTTATAAAGTGCAAGGGTTATTTGTTTCAATTAAACCATTGGGGGGTTTTCTGCATGACCCAAACTACAAGGGTTTTTTTTCTCTTGCATTTTGCCCATATATTAATAGCTGTTTGGTGTGTGTATATATATGGCTCAATTACACTTTTGGTCTCCCATAGTATATTGAATGTTTAATTTTGGTCTCCTTGCTTCTAATTGAAACAATGTGACCATCACACTTTCAAAATTGTTTGATTTTGGTCTAGCTATTAAGATAACGAGAAATATCTATCTGGCACACAATTGTTCATGTGGGTCATCAATTGCCAAGGTAAGCAACGATGTGGATTGAGTGGGTATTTATGTGGCATGGACCCATGAGTAACCAATCATGTGAAATGCACATGACCCCCATATATTCCAATTCCTTAACCATTTCTTCAAATTTCATAGATTAGGGTAAAATTGTGGTAAAGTTGAGACCGTACAATGGACATTTGATTGTGTAGGGCTTGATGACAAAATCAAGGGTTGCAATCAAGTGTTTAGTTACAATGAAGAAAAAGTTTGATCTTGGTCATCCCAAGTATTTTGGAGGTAAACCCATTCCTATGAACTATAGGTTTAGGTATAAAGTTTATGTCCCAACCTTGTCCAATCTGTACATTTTGTTTTAGTGGGGTGCACATGGGATAGCAATTGATTCAAAATTGTTTATGGTCCTAAACCAATTGATGCAAAAACCTAGTGCTTTTTTATCTGAAACTCATAATGTTTTGCTTTTATTCTTACTCTTTACCAAGGTGGTCCCTTCTGTTGCATTTTGTCTAAGGTGGTTCCCTACGTTGAATGTTGTCCAAAGGAACAAATTGTTTTGATCTTTGTCCGAGTGACTATTATCCCCTACCCTTGTCCTATTGTACTAGTTCAAAACCAATATTCTATTGGTTTTAATCTTTTGTGCTTAGTAGTGTGTGGTCCCATAATATACTATTCCTCTATTTGTTTGCTATTTTTAGGCAAACTAAACAAAATACTATTAGTTTTAGAAGTCACTATTCTGGTATATTTATGCATGATCCCTAAATTGACTACATAGAGTGAGGAGTTGGAGACCTAAATAAGGATTGGGATATTGATGAGACATCAAACATTGAGATATAAAAGGCTATTAAAATATTTAGGGTATTATACATACAAGTCCATATGATATAGGATTCCTACATTAGACATTCAAAATGGTTTAAGGCTTATACTAAATGGCTTGGATGTGCTTAATTTGTGTGAAGAGGTGAAGGGACATAGGGAGGTAGATTTATATGTAGAGCACTTGATTGATGCTTTAGTGTTTGATTTAAGGGGTGATGAGGATGATGATAATGATAGCACTATGATTGAACGTGAGGGGAATAAAGGGAATCAAGGTATGGCTATGACGAATGAAACATAGGTTGTTGATAAAGGTTAGGGAATTAAAGAGGTTGAAACAAAGGGTCATGAATGACAGGTTGCTAAAGAAGTTGACATAAAGGGTCTTAAAGGTTAAGATTTGGAAGGTGAAGAGGTTGATAGGAACAATGATAGTGAGGACTTATAAGTTAGTGAGGAAGAAGATGATAAGGAATATGATAGTGACCATGCTAAGGGATGGGATTAGCAATCTATTTTTCCACAAACAGAGAGTCAAACTTCAAGGGCTACACTTAAAGGTGTTAATGGACTAGCTCTCCTTGCCTTGCAATTAAAAAGGGGCTAGGTGGGGCAGACCACTTTTTTGTGAGTCAAGAAAATATATATCCATCAGGCTAGTTTGTGGGTTAATGTATTTTTTACCTATAAAAATATAAGCTAACCTGTCCCACCATGATCTACAAAATAAATGGGGCGGATCATATTTTGTTGGGTTTAAAAAATGTATACCTATCTCATGGGCCAAGCTTATTTTGACAGCTCTAACTATACCTAAAGAAGGTAGGACAACATTCCCCTCCTCAAATAAGCAATCACACAATGTGTGCAATATGATGATGTAGAGGATTTTGACTCTAAAGGCCTAAATATCCCTAATGCCTCTAATGAAGAAATGACAAAGCAGAGGAGAAAGTTTCCTAAGTTTAAAAGGCCAATAAAAGACATCTAAGGTAGAGTTTGAGTTAGTGATGATATTCTCCTCAAAGGATGAGGTCAAAAAGGCAATTAAAGAGTATACCATGAATAACAACAAAAGCATTTAGTTGACAAAAAATGATTATAAAGTACACCTAAGGCTATCCATTTTACATTAGGATTAACATATCTACCTTAAGGCATTATTAGCAAGTTGTGACATGTAATACTGAGCACACATGTCATAGGACAACAAAACATAGGCAAGCTAAAACATCATGGCTAGCTCAATAATTTGTTAAAAGATTAGGGATGAGCTAGATATCAAGAACAAAACTATTGGATCCAAGATTAAAAAAATTGGAGTGTGCATATACTAAGAGCACTAACTTATAGGGTTAAGAAGAGGGCAATTAAGTTGGTGTAGGAGTAGTAAAAGATCAATACAAGAATTTGAATAGATACGCTACAGAGTTGATAAGAAGCAATCCAAGATCTTCAATGGTTCTAAAACTAGATAAGGGTATATAGGGGCCTTTATTTAAAATGATGTATGTATGCTTCAATGGATGTAAGACTAAATTTGTCTAGACATACAAACCATTAATTGGACTTGATGGATGATTCTTGAAAGGGGTATTTGGAGGGAAAATTTTTGTTGCAATTGAGAAAGATAGGAATAATCAAATGTTCCCAATAACATTTGCTATAGTTGAGGTTGAGACCAAGGATTCTTAGGGGTGGTTCATGGAGAAGTTAATGCATGATTTAGGGGCAATGTAGAGCAAAAGGTGGGCTTTCATATCAAATTAATAAAAGGTATGTTAATGATGTTGAGGCAATTTTTTTTAACTTAACAATTGAGTATGTGAATTTAATAGGTTTTTAACTTTAGGTTTATCTTAGGGATTGATACCTACGTTGGAGAGTATTGACTCTACTATGAAACATCCATTCTGTGTGAAGACTTGTATAGGAACTTCAAGAAGGAGTTCCTTCATGCACAAATGAAGGAAGCAATGTAGAGGTTACCAGGGCAACAACTATGCATGAATGTAGCAAGCAATGAAAGAGGTGAAGAAAATAAATGTTGATGCAAGGAATTGGTTGAGTGAGCTTCCACCTAAAATGTGGACCATATCTACATTTAGTACTCACACATGTTATGATTTACAAGTCAACAATATATGTGAAGCATTCAATAGGGTAGCAATTTAGAGGGAAGTTAATAATATCCTAAGTCATAAATATTAAATTATACCTAATGAATAGGATGGTCACACATAAGAAGAAATTACAATGATACTAAAGGGATCTTTGTCCAAAAATTCAAGAAATGGCTTAGAAGAACAAAAGGGCAACAAAAGGTTGAATTCCATTTTAGTGTGGGGATAAGTATTTCTATTTCTTTAAGGTTCAAAGGTAACCTCAAACTTATATGGTGCACTTGGGGTTTAGAACTTGTTCATGTAAAAAAGGGCAACAAACGGGCATCGTATGTCATCATGCAATTTGTGCAATGTTGCACAATAATAGGAGGCTAAAAGATTATGTGCATTCTTACTGCAAGTAACCAATGCCAATGCTTACATTTTATTACAAAAGGGAAGCAAGGGGACCAAAATAGTGAAATAGCATTTTTTTAGGAATCAAAATTGTAATTAATTCATATTTTTTTTTTGGATGTTTCAAGAAGGAAACATTTATTGCAACCTATCAACACATAAGCCCTAACTTGCAGCCACAAATATAATCTAAGTCTATTCAATCCCCTAAACTAAGGAGGACAATTGGAAGACCAAAAAAGCAAAGGAAGAAATCTAATGATCAATTTAAAGATCCTCCATAAGTTGCTTAAACAACAAACAATAATGAAATGTAAGAGTTGTGGACAATGGGGCCATAATATGAGGACATGCAAGTCTAGATAGCAAGCAAACATGGTCATTCCCCCATGAGAGAATAAGGTATGGCCTATGTTTGCTTTTCTGGTTACTTAGTGTTTGCAAAAAAAAAAAAGCTAACTTTTCTCTTTACTATATAGCATTACATGGTGACATATGCCAACGACATAGGTACTAATACACCCTAAACTAGTAGTAATCAATCAATTGGTAACCCTCAACTAGATATGGGGACAGCTATAGCAAGTAAAGACAAGAAAGGGAGTTCAGGCTAGGTTTTTCAACGGTTGCATCCAACACACTTATTAAGGCGTTTAGGTTAAAATATTTTATAGGAGGTGGCTAAAAATGTGCCACCAAATAGAAATTACAAGCTGCCATTGAAGCAACCAAGAAAAGGTTAAGAAATATAGTGAGCACTTAGGAGTCAACCAATGGTTGAAAGAGATCCAAGACTAACCATTAGTTTACTAGGACAACTTGCATAGGATATTGGTTTTAAGAAGCATAGTTAACAATGAATAAGACACTTATTGTTTATAATGTTGTTTTGATGGCCAATGTATTTGTTTATAATGTTGTTTTAGGCCACAATGTATTGGCCTTGGTTGGAGACACTTGAACAAACAAATTAATTAATGAATTTGGCCTAATGCAAATTGGCAACCTTCGGGACTTGTGCCTTCTATGGAATGTTGATAGTTCTAGTATTTATTTTCTATTCATTGGCAACATTTATCTTTATTTTGATATAGTTTGATAGTGAATTTTTCCCAATGCTGATTGGCAACATTTGTCCTTGTTTTGATATAGTTTAATAATGCCATGTGACTTCAATGGCTCAAGTTTTGATACAATTTCATTGGCGGCATTTGTTGTCGGCAACTTTATGTCCCTACATGCCAATTTTTTATCCAAATTTAATGAGACATGTCATGTGATCACATTCCCTATTTAGTAGACAAACTAGAGAACCAAACCACAATGAAAGCAATGACAAGACTTCCTTGTTTAAGAAACAAACCAAATAACCAAAATCACAATGGAATAAACAATAACACTTCCTTATTTAGGAGACAAACCAAAACTAGAGAACCAAAACAATGTACTCAACAAATAATACACAATCTAGAACATTATCCATTCATTGAAAATAATGTCAAATTACATGGTTAAAACATTAAAAAAAAAAAATTTCACCCAACTACATGAGCTAAGTTCATTACATTCCAAGACCAACTCTTAATGCTTAATAACATTATACAAATAATAGCCCCACATGAAGTCTTAGCCAATTCAATGCATACACTTAACTAGCATAACAGCAAACAAAAACACCTTAATATTATAATCGCAATAAGGCAAAATTTCTCCTTCAGCTTTAACTCATCAAGCCTCCTTAGCATAGCATCAATTATCTTCTTTTCACGATGCCCAATTTTAGGGTCATGCCATTCAAAGTAGTTGTATCCCTTCCTACCATGGTGATGCTTACAGTCATAAAATTGCCGCCTTGGATTATTATGGGTCCACAAACTCACTAAGGGAATTTCCTTTCTACACTTACAAAACATTTGATCCTAGTTATGGCCTTTGCCTATCGATTCAGCCTAGGGGTGGGCATTGGACCGGGTCAAACCGTTTCAACCCGCCCTAAATCGTAAAAAAAAAAATTTAGACCAGGTTAAAATGGGGTAAAACAAATATTATGTAATATTTTGACTTAAGATGGGGTAAATCGGATGGGGCTGGATTTTGGTCCCTTCTCCATTGGGTTGCCACGGGTACCCAACAAAATTTACATATATATATATATATATTTCAATTCTTATGCTATATATATATTCTCAATTCTGATATTATAAAATAGCATCGTTTTGTAAAATGATGTCATTTTCTAGCTTGCCCTAAAACTAGGGGTGGACATCAGTTCGGGTCAAATCATTTTAACTCGTTTCAAACTGTAAAAAAGAAAATTTAAACTAGGTTAAGATGGGGTAAAATAAATATAATATAATATTTTAGTTTAAGATGGGATAAATTAGATGAGGATGAATTTTTGCTCTCTCTCCATTGGATTGCTATGGCAACCCAACAAAAATTACATATATATATATATATATATATTTTCTACTACTACAAAATGACGTTGTTTCGTAGCTTACCCTAAATCTTTCTCAAGTAGCTCTACAACGCCAATGCCACTTCTCGGTCCTCTCTTGTCCCTCAACTCCCTCTTTCATGAGCAATGAGTTTTGTCCGTTATCTCATCGTCTCTGACAGTCGATGCTGACCACCCTACCTCGTTTGAGTCATCTCGGTCCCTCTCTTGTCTAGTCATCATACTTCGAGACTTTGAGTCCTCAATAGTCGACTGAACCTTGCTGACTCGCCGCTGCTCGCCTCATATCTGGCCGTCCCCAAGCCTTCACTCTTCGGCCCATCCTAACCTAAATTAATCTACCCAAATGAAACTGAGTTATTCCAGCATAAAAATCTTAGTTTAAATGATCATTTTGGCTGGGGTTAGACTAATTAAATGAGGGATTGGATTCAAACAGATTGAAAAAATTTTGCCCCAACCCAAACTGCCTCACCTAATGCCCACCCCTACTTAAAACTTCTACAAGCACAAGCAGGCAAGAGGCAGCTCAATTTCAGCAAACCAACACCACTCCTCCCTCCCTCATCTCGAACCCTCGGTCCCTCGACTCCCTCTCCCATGAGTTACAAGTCTCGTTCATTGTCTCGTCGTTTCCAACAGTCAACGCTAATCCATTACCTCCTCCTACCTTGTCTTGACTCGCCTCTTCTCATTTTGGCTCATCTCTTGTCTAATCATCATACTTCGACACTTTGGGTCATCAATAGTCGATTAAACCTCATCCCCGTTCCACCGCTCGCCTCATGTTCATTCGTCCCCATCCTAACCCAGACTAACCCACCCAAGTGAAACCGAACCATTCCAACCCAAGAATGTTGGTTTGAAGAATTTTTTGGCTGGAGTTAGACTAACTTAATAAGAGATTGGGTTCAACTGGGTTGAGGGACCCAAACCGCCTCACCCAATGCCCACCCCTAATTCAGCCTTCATTGACTTCCACCCCCCATAATCTACCTCAAGGCACTTGATTTTGTTTGGGATAAAGACTAAGGCTTCTTTAAAACCCTAGATTTCTCATAAGCTCGAATCCAATTTAAGGTAAATGGGATATAGGGGTTATATGCATGTTGTGTTACCTTGTTACTCCATCCTTACTGCCATGTAAGTACTCAGTTAGTTTACATTAGCACCCACCTTTGTGACTGATTACCCACATTAGCAAACCATGTGTCACATAGACACTTCTCATAATCTATCTAATGGCTGGACCAAATTTGAACAATTTCGAAAGTGTGATAGTCATATTACTTCAATTAGAAGTGCATAAGGTAGGCTTAGGTCAAGTTAGGTCAGATCAATGCTAATTTTAGCCAACCTAACCAACTTAGTAGATGAATTTGTTCATCTTGATTTCGTCCAAAATTTCACCTTACCCGAGCTTTCAATTTCCTTCATTGAGGAGAAATTTCAAGTGGGATGAATCAATTCTTGTATCCTTACAACAAGTAATGGCTAACCCACTACATAATTGATGATTCCATCTACAAAACTAAGAGGCAGCAGACTAAATTCAAAATTACAGAGAAGGTGGAATCACAAAATTAAAAAAAACAAAAAGTCAAGCACTTTTCTTTTGTTCCTTATTTGCCACCATCCAAAGATTCATTAGGATAACTCCATTCTCTCTACCCCAATGGCTTTGACCATGTTGATGAGTTTCCGAAATCAACCTCCAGGTTGAGAACAATTGCTATCTTGCACTCCAATTCTTCCTCTAGACCCAACACAAATCCCATTACAACCATAACCTCCCCTCTTATTCCACATCGCCCCTTCCCCTAACAAAAAACTCAATAGAGAAAGGGAAGAATATGTCCTTGGTGAGGTAAGAGTTACAAGAAAGAGAGATAAAATTGCGAGCACTAAGAGACAATTCAAGGGAGATGCCAAAATGGATAGGGGTCTCCATATTTAAAGGTGGAACACTCTAGAAGAGTCACAAAGAAGAGGAACTAACTAACTAATGGATGTCAAGGACTCAAGTCTTGAGCAGGACTCTTTGGTTGCTATGCAGTTGAGGTTAAGGCTAAAAAGGGAGGACTAGAGGAGAGCTAGAGAAGAAAGGGAGGCCAAGAGAGAATTCACTAAGGGAGGAGAAGAGAGTTCGGATTGAGAGGGAAGAAAGGGAGGCTGAGAGTGAAGGGAAGTGAAGGGGGTTCTGTCTAATCTTCTGAAGTTTAGACTCTTTTAGATTCTTTGGGTTGGACTAGGTTCTTGTAGGTTTAGAATTCTAAACCCGAACCCGTATTAACCCATTTGTTTTGTTTTCTATTATTTTGGTTTGATTCGGCTTGAATTGAATGAATAATTTTTTTAGTTTAGGCCAAGTCTAGATGGATAGGGCAACTTTTGCCCACCCCTAAGAGAGAGGGGACTAAAAAGAAACATTTGATATACTATAGGGACCAAAAATGTAATTAAACCTATATATCTTAAACTTGTTCATTGAGATGATGTATGATGTTTGAGAGAATCTAAATTACTTTATGAAATTTTAAAGAACAACATTGCTCTCAAGATGGTAAGTCTCATTAATGGCCCATAAGTTGTTAAATGTATGAGTCTTATGATTTAATCTGTGACACTTAATAAATTTAATAATTTAAATTATTTTAAATAAAAATAATGTAAAATTCTGTCTTTAAAAATAACACATAACTTAATTTCAAGTTCAACCTAGTGTGCCACATATTAAATTCGTATTTAAGAATTTCTTTCTCATCTTGGATATGATCCCTAATTTTAGTATACAAGTGAAGATTGTAATAAAAGAGAGACTGAGATAAAATTAAAAATTAATAAAAAGGAGGCTCACAAATAAAAATTAATTTTTATAAATTTTATTTTGTTTAAAGTTATTAAACCCAAAATTTTTCAAAATCAGAGGGACCAAATCAATTCCTCTTAACCTTGCTCTTGATTGACACTATTGGCTCCGTCAATTGTTGGCCATGAAGCCTAAGAGCAAACACGAAGGAGGAAGCATATATTATGGCTGCAATCATACATGTGCACGATCACTCGCACTACCTGGCACTAGCTAGTAATGCGATATACAGCTACATTATGCAAGAAAAAGAGTATAATTTCAAAACCTTTGATGATGCATAGGGCCCAAGGCCATAGGAGTTTCAAGTGGGGTGGAACTTTGCATTTACACGCAATGCCACCTCTCTCTGGGGCATGATGTGCCATAAAATAATGCACAGAAAACAAATGAGGTGGGTTCCCGTACAAGCAGCCATTAGAGAAAAACGATCTTCGCTTCTTTCGTAAATATGTCAAGAGCATAGTGGTTGCTGACTTAGTATCGGCAAAAAATTAATGTAAACAGTGAAAGAAGGTATAATATGGATTTGGGTCAAATTATTTGTACTGTTCTAGTGCTTTGTGAACAGAGCTGTTATACAATTGATATTATAAAGAAGCAAAGTTTTGTCAAATTTGGTGACTTTTCTTTGGTTTTTGCAGGATGTTGCTGCTTTCCCAGCTTTAATTAGTTAGTTGTTTGTTTACACACTGCTTTATGCCAACTTTTTCCAAGGTTAAGGATTTTTTTTTTTTTTTTTTCAAATCATGGACTCTTGCCCAACCCTGCTGTTTTCTTGCGCACCACCTAACTTCGATTAAATGATTCAAGTTGATGCTACCCTTGCATGTCATGTTTTGCTTTTTCTTGATTTTATCGAATTCCCATTTCTTTATTTTGTGGGGTTGGGGTTGGGCCATGGGAAATGATACAAAATAAAGTCGTCATCATCCTCAGTATCCAATGCTGAAGGGGATCGGATTTTTACCATCTTTTATTTGCAGCATACACTATTTTAGAAATAAATAAATAAATTTAAGATAAATTAAAAAAATATGATCCGCAATTAAAGAACAAATTCTTAATTTATAAAATCTAACTAAAATCATCTAATATTACAGATCTTCAACAACAAAAGATTCAAATCTTGCTAGAAGAAAAAATAGTAACCTCAGCTTCGATGATGTTGTGACTGTTAGCACCACAAAGTCAATTTTTATTAAAAAACAATATGAGGTTTACCAATTTTTTAAATATTTAAATATTTAAATATTTGTTTCTAAAAGAAATTTGCATATTTTATATTTTTTAAGAATTTTATTTGAAATAAATTTTGCAGAACTCATCTTGTTTGGATTTCCAGTGGGAAATTAATTTTGAGACCAAAATCAATAACAGTGAATTGGGGTGATTGGCTACAAATTTAAAATTAACTGTGGTGGCCAAAATTAATTTTGGACTGGTCAAATTCATATTTGGTGGAAGTAAAAATTTTTTACTTTCCATTTTTCAAAATCGATTTTGGCTATGAAATTAAATATTTTACGCACAAAATTAATTTTTTTTCTTCCATTTAAAAGCACTTACTTCTTTTAAAATCAATTTGATGATAACTTATTCAATCACACACTAATTCTTACATAATTAATTTTCAACATTAATTTTATTAAAATCAAATTTATTTATAACTAATTCATATATATATATATATATATATATATATAAATGGACATACTATGCTATTGTTGTAACTAGGATTGTTAAAATGGGCTAACTTGTCTTAACTTGCTTCAATCCATGTAAGCTTACAATTAAGCATGGCAGAGTAGATTGACCCACATAATTAATAGATTAAAAAATCTCAATTCAATCTGTCCTATCACAAGTTGTGAGTTAAGTAGGTTAACTGGTCAATAATTAAAAAAATTAATTAAAATTTAAATAAAATATCTTATTAAATAAAATTATAATCCAAACATAATATTTTAAATTAAAAAAATTTAAATTTTAATTAAATCTTAAATTAAATTATAAATTACAAACTATCATTAAAATATTTAATTTTAAAATTAAATTCTAACTCTATAATATTAATAATAGTCTACAATTAACTTCTAACTCTTGCTAATTAGATTAACTTACACTATCAAATTACATATATACATTAATATAATAATTAAAATGTAATATTAATATAATAACTATCATAAATTAGTAAAAATAATAATTTATATTATCTTCATTATCTTATTTTTTATCTTTAACTATGAATTATTTGTGATAGGAATTTAAGTTTAAACATGTGTTTTATTTTAACTACGGATCAAAACCTACCATTTAAGTTTACCCATCTGCATTAATTTATAAATTATACAAGATAAATTAATTTCTTAATAAATAAATAAATTATTTATATAATAACTTAATCTACCTTTTATGTGAAATAGGACGGAATAAATTGATCCGGTGAATCAAATCTATTTTAACATCCGTAATTATAATAGTTACTGAATTTCTGACCCCCTTCTCTAGGCAAATCATATCATATGATACTTCCAAAAAACACCCATACATAGGATATCAGCTCCTAAACAGGACATCTAAGATGGAATAGATTTTTTTATTGCTTAAGGTATTTTTGATTTATAGTTAATAGATTAATTATTTAAAGAATAAAAATTATTAAAATAAATAATTTTTTTAAATAAATATTTTATATATATATATAATTTAAGTTAAATTTAAAATTATTATTTAAAAATTTTAAATATTTACTATCTATATCAACTTGTAAAATTGATTTTAAATTCAGAGTTCAGTAGGTAAATTTGCCGACTAGATCTTTTAAAGTTCATTGGAAAGGACAAGTATGGAGACTTACAGATGGGTGTGAAAGGGAAAAGACTCCTCCTACGTTTATTATCCCTGCGCGATGAGTACAAGAGGCATGGGTCCATAGCAGTGGCAGAAAGAAGAGTTTGTCTGTCACATGGGTAGTGTCATAAGATCAATGTGAAATCGGCTTTCCAGTATTAGCAGCCAGGCGGTTCCATTTTCATCAGCGAGTTCCCACTAATCAGTGATCATTAAATTAAACAAAAGTCTGGTTTCTAACTTTCTGTCATGTTGGTCGTAGGAAATGGTCAAGAGCTTTATGTTAAAATATTCAGCGAAGGCAAAGCATCACATGGTCCGTTTTTACATAAAATTGGACAAAAGATGTGAGAAGCAACCCTTATCCTGTTGCTTGATTGGTGCATTCCACCTTTCATCTTCATCAAGTCGACCCAAGACCCCACGTTGAGGTAGATACAAGATATGGTTTGAGGGCAAGTTGAGTCTGTGTTTTGGAAGCTCCTCTATAAAAACAGATCCATCTCATTCTCAGCCTCACAACTCAATTGGTTTCACTCAGAGAAGTCAGTCAGGCATTTTAACAAACATGGCCAAGGCGTCATCTCTTTTCCTGCTTCTCTCTGTCCTGTCCCTTGCAGGCACAGCTGAGTTCACCACTGCTGAACCCTCTAATTTCATCGAGTCCTCCTGTAGCAGCACCCGATACCCAGCACTTTGTGTTGAGTCTCTCTCGGTCTATGCCGCCACAATCCAACAAGACCAACACCTACTGGTCCAAACCGCCTTGTCTCTCAGCCTGAACAGGACTCTCTCAACCAAGGCATTTGTGTCAAAGCTCAACAAATTCAGGGGACTCAAGACCAGAGAATACGCAGCTCTGCATGACTGCTTGGAAGAAATCACTGACGGTGTGGACAGGCTCAGCCGTTCGCTCAAGGAGCTCAAGCTCTGCAAAGCCAAGGGCCAGGATTTCGCATGGCACATAAGCAATGTTGAGACATGGGTTAGCTCTGCTTTGACAGATGAAAGCACTTGCACTGATGGGTTCGCAGGAAAGGCGTTGAATGGCAAAATCAAAGCTTCCATTAGAGCAAGAATGGTTAATGTTGCTCAGATCACTAGCAATGCTCTATCACTCATCAACCAGTATGCCTCACACCGCTGATTAAAAAGTTCTTGCAGAGTAATTTCAGAGCAATTTCATTATGGTTTGTTTTCTTGTATACTTTGTTGGGTATCTAAGTAAAAGGTACTACATGGAAATGTATGAAGATTTTGAAGTTTACTGTGCAACAAACTCAAACTTTGTACTATATTTTTGTACTATTTAGTGTCTACTTTTATTTGCACAATTTTTTTTAGCACAAAAGAATCCTTGAATTGGGAAGAATAGATTCCAGGGCCAACTAAGGACTATATTGGTTCTTTTTTCCTCAATAAATTGGGGATAGTTAAGACAGGTATGATCCAATTGCCTTTAATAGAATTTAAACTTGAGCCTCTTCTTTAGAATAATGGATTAAACACTAATTATACTGTACTATATTGGTCATTATCATAAAAATTGATATATGAATTACACTGAATTTGAATATATTTACTAAAATTAAGATAAAGCTATGTAACATTGAAATTTGTGGGGAAAATCATTGTAAGAAATAATTTTTTTATATGAAGAGGTAAATCATGGCGCGCAATTTTTGAATTTGGTGTTTTGATTATAAAAATAAATTTGTCTTTAATATATTTTTTTTGGATAATGTCCTTAATTTATTGCGCAAATTGTTGTTAAAGTCAATAATAATCAGGTAGGTAATCGTGGACAATTGTATGACGGAAGGTCCGAAAGTCTCCAACGGTGGCGGTGGCTGCTAACTGCCACGCCCAGAATCAAGATGGACCCCAGAAAGATTAAGGACCATACTTTTCCTGTAGTTTTATTTGGTTAACTTTTTTCCATCGTCCCTGTCCAAAAAAAAAAATTTTCCATCGTTGTAAAATCATAATGAAATTTTGGTGTTATATTTTTTATAAATAGAGTTCTATTAAATTTTTATTTGAAATAATTTATATAATTAATTTTATTAAATATTATAAATTAAATTATAAATTTAACAAATTTAATATATCTATTTTATATTTAAAACAATTTAATAATATATCTTTGCGTCAGTTTTCTCATAAATGTTAGACTAAGGAAAATATCATAATACCCCGAAGAGAAACCATTTAAAAATGAAACTACATCCACACCAAATTAAAATGGAGTGATGGTAAATAGGGGTTAGTTCATTCGATCGGTTTTTTATTTATAATAATTATATGATTTGATATTAATTTTAAAATTTTGTTATCTATAAATGATCTATAAATATATTATAAATTATATCTAAAATTAGTAATATGTCCTTTCTTTAAAATGTTCTTATCTTAAATTTTTATTTAAAAAAAGAAATGATAGAGTAGAGTTTAATAATTTAATATATAAAATTTAATAAATTTAATAATTTATATTGTTAAATAAAATTTTATAGAAATTTATATATAAAAAATAAATATTATAAATTCTGGGGGCAAAATTTGGGGGCTAATCAATAGGAAACCGCCCCAAATTTTAGACAAACTAGTTTAAACTTTGAAGACAGTTGCACGGCTAAGGTAATTTTATGAGTTTCAAGATGTAATTTTTGAGTTTTATTATTTTTATAATTTTATTTTTAACTTTTATAACATATAATCTAAATTATTTAACAAGTCATACTATTAGGTTTGAATTTATTGTGACAAAAATGATATAAGTCTAACTTTCTTTTGTAACCTCACAAATTATTCAATGTTTCAGATCATTTTTAGTAGAACAAAAAACTTTAAATATATAATATTTTGTTTGTACAATATCAAACATTTCTACCATGACAAATTTTAATAAAAATTCAATACAGCATTTCCCCTACTACGATTACAAAAAAAAATTAACTTAGAGAATTTTTTTCAAAAAGCTAAACAATATTTATATTATACGTAGAAAGCATAATGGTATTTATATCACACAGTACTCCCACTATTGAGCATTTCTCCTTACCAAGGTTGAAAATAAAAACGGAAAATAACACCCAAAAAAAAAAAAAAAAACGGAATAACTTTCAACTGAACGGTTTCCTTTGGAGCACGCAGCTGCACGCTTCTTTCAAAGTCTCTAAAAGGCTATATCAGGAGACAACGGATTATAACGAATCAACAGACTTCCTTCAATTTCTTCTATTCCTGAATAAGGCTCACAAGTGAAGCCTTGACTTTGAGCCAACCTGCAAGTTTTGGCTTGATAGATTGCAATGTATCATTTATGTTCCATCGAGAAAATCAGTTTAATTTTTTTCTCATACTAAATAATTTGTGTGTAATAATTATTCAAAAAAAAAAACATTTTAGCAAAGAAATGGATTACTTTGCGCCAGAATAAATTAGGTCAACTTTTTTAATAAAATATTAAGTGATTTGTGTCTATATTTATCTATTTATCTATCTATTTAACGTGTTATAACATAAAATAATCATAAAATAAAATATATAAGTTAAAAGAAAAAACAAGCAATCCCATCATTCATAAATAAAAACATGTAAGTTAAAAGAAAAAAAAAAAAGCAATCCCATCATCATTCATAGCACAAAAAATTATTTTTAATATTGCAATTATATCACGTGATATCGTTGGTATCAAATATGAACTTATAAATATTTCATATTTATATTATTTTACTAATATAATTTTATAAATTATGATTATGGTCAGCAAAAGTTCTACAGATAGTAATATAATTAATTGTTAGATATAACACATTAATAATGCCACGAAATATGAGAAACTACTAAATAATCTCCCGACACTCACGTAAATTTTTCTCCTGTCCTTCAAGGCATGAACACGACTTTCTGAATCATATTAGCATAAGCCATCCACATCTCTTTATCCCACTTTGCTACCCGTATTAGCATTCTAGACATTGCTAGCATGATACTGCAGTGAGTGCATCCAAATCAAGGGAAAAAAATCGTCTTAAGAAAGACATGGCAACTATATTTCGTTTTGTTGTTAGATAGTACCATATGAAATTCACATGTAAGCTTCAATCATATATAGTTCAAGGAGCCGTTCTACCATTCAACTCTTCTTTTTTAAACGCAGATCAAATGATCAAGCCACAGATTTGATCATTAATTAGATAAAACAAATTCTGGGAAGAACTTTTATATGTAAAATGCGAATGGGGAAAAGAACATGCCCAATTCTCCATTCCACTTCTCAAAATCACTAATATTCCATTACAATAAAGACTATCCATGTTATCCAAGCATGACAAAATTAGCTTGGGTAATAATTTAGTTCTTATTGATACAGTAAGCAATTCTTGATGATGCATGATCAATTATTGACTTACTTCCAATAGAGATTTTCTTCTTTTTTAGTACATGATGTAATTTAAACTTAGGAGAAAGAGGTGACAAAAGAAAAGTCAAACTACTTTGACTATCCCGAAATGACCAATAGAGATACTCTGTATAACACCTGCGATACATCAACATCCACACTTCATTTATCAAGAAATTGAGGCATCACCCAGAAAGGGGAAGAGTGGTGATATAATGGCTTAGTTAAGTTCATTTATTATCTCCAATCCCTCATTTTTCTCCCTCAATTCTCATCTAAATGATATCAAGGCCGAACACACGATTGTACACAAAATCACAATCTTATGATCAATCCAGTGACTCCACAGGAACGAATAGGCAATTCTGTCAAATCTAGCCGGATTGAATAAAATCAAATCATCACAGATTTCATATTTTGTTTTCAAGTGAATCACCGAATCATCAAAACATAACGGGCAGAGAACTCGGACCAAAATACTCAAGTTCCAAGAACTCATACTGCTCGCAATAGTTTATCAATTTTTGTTTCTTTCTTTCGCATGCTCCATCAAACACTTTCCCATCTCTTTCCGGAACTTATAGGCAGCATTGACAAGTTCCTGCACTTCTGCAATGAATCTTAAGTCCCCGTTCGCATGGAATGCATATTTCACAGGCAAAGATATCATTACTTCCACAAAAATTTCGAAGGGTAATCAACGTTGCGTAAAAAGGTGATTAACTCTTTCGGAATTGCAAGAACCCACATCAGGAAGAAGGTCATCAATCAATATTGAAGTGAAGGGTTTGTTACTGTGAAGAAGAAAGAAACAACAAAAATAATAACACCTAGAGCAAATATGCAAGTTCCAAACCAAGATGCGAATACCCAGGAATATACAAACTGTAGCGGGTAGGGGTGGGCATAGGGTGGGGCGGTTTGGGTTGGGGCAAAATTCTCTCAACCCAGTCGAACCCAATCTTTTATTAAGTTAGTCCAACCCCAGCCAAAAAATTCTTTAAGCCAACATTCTTGGGTTGGAATGGGTCGGTTTCACTTGGGTGGGTTAGTTTGGGTTAGGATGGGGACAAACGAATGTGAGGCGAGCAATGGAACAAGGATGAGGTTCGATCGACTATTGAGGACTCAGTGTCGAAGGATGATGATTAGACAAGAGATGAGTCAAAATGAGAAGAGGCGAGTCAAGACAAGGTGGGAGAAGGTAAGGGATTAGCATTGACTGTTGGAAAAGACGAGACAATGAACGAGACTTGTAGCTCGTGAGAGGGAGAGTTGAGGGAGCAAGGGTTCGAGACGAGAGAAGGAGGAGTGGTGTTGGTTTGCTGAAGTTAAGCTGCCTCTTGCCTGCTTATGCTTGTAGAAGTTTTAAGTAGGGGTGGGCATTAGGTGGGGCAGTTTGGGTTGGGGCAAAATTTTTTCAATTTGTTTGAACCCAATCCCTCATTTAGTTAGTCCAACCCCAGCCAAAATGATCCTTCAAACTAAGATTTTTGGGCTGGAATAACTCAGTTTTATTTGGATGGGTTAGTTTAGGTTAGAATGGGCCGAAGAGTGAAGGCTTGGGAACGGCCAGACGTGAGGCGAGCGGGGACGAGTTATCAAGGTTCAGTCAACTATTAAGGGCTCAAAGTCTCAAAACGTGATGACTAGACAAGAGAGGGATCGAGATGACTCAAAGAGGTAAGGTGGTCAGCATCGACTGTCAGAGATGATGAGACAATAGATGAAACTCGCCGCTCGCAAAAGAGGGAGTTGAGGGACAAGAGAGGACCGAGAAGTGGCATTGGAGTCGTAAAGTTACTTGAGAAAGATTTAGGGTAAGTTACAAAATAACGTCATTTTATAGTAATAGAAAATATATATATATATGTAATTTTTGTTGGGTTGCCACAGCAATCCAATGGAGAGAGAGCAAAAATTTAGCCTCATCCAATTTATCCCATCTTAAACTAAAATATTATATTATATTTATTTTACCTCATCTTAACTTAGTCTACATTTTCTTTTTTATAGTTTGAAGCAAGTTAAAATAGTTTGACCCGAACAAATGTCCACCCCTAGTTTTAAGGCAAGTTAGAAATGACATTATTTTGCAAAACGACAATATTTTATAATATCAGAATTTAGAAAATATATATATATAGCATAAGAATTGAAAATATATATATATATATATATAAATTTTGTTGGGTACCCGCGGCAACCCAATGGGGAGGGGACCAAAATCCAGCCCCACCCAATTTACCCCATCTTAAGCCAAATATTACATGATATTTATTTTACCCCATTTTAACCTGGTCCAAAATTTTTTTTTTACGGTTTGGGGCGGGTTGGAACGGTTTGACCCGGTCCAATGCCCACCCCTAGTAGCGGGAATAAGGTACAAGGTTTAAAAAATATAATTTCAAATACAAAATCAAACATCCATAGAAAGAAAAAAAAAAAAAAACTTTTCAATCCCTTCTATCATAAGCTATATATCTACATTACACTTACAGATAACCCACTTTTAAATATTTTAATTTTTCTATGTGCAATTCAAAGACTGATATGTAAATAATATTTTTGTACTTAAATGATTTTTTAAAAAATTTTCTTATATTTTAAAATTTTATTAAAAAAAACCTTTCTATATTAAAAAACTCAATAAAAAACTTCTTCTATCCAAATCCATTAGAAACCTAATAGAATTGAGAAAAAAAAATTGTCAATTTAAGGTGTTATACCTTCTTAACCCATCCTCCAATTTTTCTTCAATTTTTGAAACCTAAATTACCTAATCACCCATCCCACCTTCTAAGTCTTAATTACACTCTAAAATGTTAAACTTTAAAATATTAAAAGCTTAAACTTTATATCTATTTTAAAATTATAAATTATAAATTTTAAACTTCAAAACTCTAAAATTTAAAATCTTAAAATTGTAAAAAACATGATTAGATTAATATAATATAACTTATATTCTTGCCTTAGCTTAAATTATTAGCTGTACGAGTGGACTTTGTATGTGCTCAGTTATAATTTTTAGTAATTAAGTTATTAGTATTTAATTTATTAATTTAGCATAGACATGACATAAAATTTATATAATTTAATTTATGTTTAAGTTCAGGCTTAGTCCACAAACCCAACTTGTATAATTAGCCCATTTCAACCCGTAACCCACATGACTAAGGTTAGACTCAAAATTTATGAACCAAAAAAATTCAAACCTTTTTTGACTGGACTGAATTCATACTGAGATTGATTCAGGTCAACCCATACCCAAAAAAAATAACAGCTCTTGTTATTTGATTGAGAAATTTGTCATGATCATTTATTTGATATATGAAATAATTTTTTAGATGAAAAAAGGTAATATAATTGAGAAATTAATTTTTTATTGCAATCGAGTAACATGCACCTCCATTAACATTTTATTTGATATTTTACCATTAAAGATAAATTGTTGAAGCAGGGGTGGGCTGAAAAGTTCAAAACCCACTTCCCAAGAAGAAGGCATGCTACTTTTTATTTTTTTATACATTATCATTTGTTACACTTTCCCATGTGAGTCTCGTCATCCATCGTATCTCATTCCTTTTTTCTATTTAATATGCCAACAATATTACTTCATTTCTATCATTTCATCCTTTTAAAATTAAAAAAATGTCACGGGAGAGGCGCCTCTACACCCTTCCTCTTTTTATGCTTTCTGATTCTGATTAGTATTATATTTATGTTTATGAGATATATATTTTTTATGTTTTTTAAAATTTTTTAAAAAATTAATATATAAACAGTGCATAAGAGATAAATAATAAATTAATTACTGTTTATTTTTTATTTTTTAAAAAAACTTTAAAATACATAAGAGACGTACCTTACAAATATAAAACTAACAACATTCTTTATTTCTCTACAATTCCACTATTTCCATCACTTCATCCGTCAACATAATAAATACATATTATTTTAACTATTTAATTTTAGAAATTATATTTATTTTTCTCAACAGACTACTGTTGAGTGGGTGAAGAGTTTGAAACCTATGTTAAAATCCCATTTCTCAAGAAAGATGAATTCTCCTCTGTCACACTTCTGACATCCCAGTCCTTCATGATATTTTCTTGCTCAAATGCTTTACTTCCCTAGAATTCTTATATTCTTGTCTTACTCGTTCTCTCTCAGTCAAAGTCCACAGATCAACAGCACAAATGCTCAACTGAATGCAACTCTCACCAGAAAATGATGCTGCAGAGGGAGATAAGAAAGAGAAAACAATAAAAGGAAAAGTCAAGTAGAGAAAAGACAGTGGTGTGTTATACTCATATTTTTAAGTTTATATATATTTTACATCTCTTAACAAAAATTAAATTAATTTATTTTTATTTTATTTTATTTCATTTTTATTTCACTTCTTTTTAAATATTGTAACTCAAAACGTAAACTCAAGAATGTAAACTTATCTTTTTTGAGAGAAGAAGTCTTAGAGGACGAGAAGAATTTTGTTAAATTTACTCCTTTAGCCTTAGGTCTTTATTACGTTCAGAAAGAAATGAAGTATGAAACACACCATTTCACACTTCATCTCTTCCCGAGCATAGCAAACTTAAATGGATAAAGGCGTAAGTTTACCAAAACTCGGGAGAGAAAGCCTTCTTGTTTTCTTCTCTTCTTGTAACTTCTCATTCTTATATCTTGGTTTTGTTCGGTTCACCTTGCTGAGACGCAATCCGACACTCCCGATGATCACCCCTGTGTTGAAGAACTCCTGTCTTGTTCATTATTTTTTCTTAAGATAAGGTAGAATTTCATTAATAATGAAAAGGAGAATGCTAGCTCCAAGACACAACATGGGAAAACTCCCAAGTACCCCTCCTAAAAGATACATAAAAATGTTTCAAAGGAGGGTACAACAAATTACATCAAGAATAAGATGAAGCTAATTTAAATTTAAAAATTGTTCTATTGCTTTTTCAACAATCTGATGGGGCATCCAATACTTATGATTAAAGATGAAGTCATTCCTAGCCTTCCAAAGTCTCCATAGCATGACTACAGCTAATTTAACCATATTCTAATGCTCCTTGGATTTATGCATGGTTCACAAAGAGCAACTCACCAAGTCAATAGATTAACATGTGGTAGTTACTTAGACCATTGCTTAATGAGGATAGTCTCCAAATTGAATCTGTATAGGGGCATTCAATAAAAGGATGGAGAATTGATTGTACTTTGGGGTCACAATTTGGGCAGGATAGATCTTCTAGGGGACTAGGAGCTTTCATAATAATTTCTAATAAGATGCATGGCTCTAATTTGACTTTGAATCTTTAGGTATATTAAGCAGAGCTATATTATTGTTATGTTCGTTTATTTACAATTGTGTTATATTAATGAGATATTTAAAATAAAAAAATTAAAAAATAGGATTTCTTTTTTTTAAATTAAGCTACGTAAAGAATATAACTTAATTTATATATTTAACGGCGTGGAAATAGAATTTCCCTATTAGGCAACTTTAAAGCTATTCTATAAACTAATCTCATTGTGTAGCGCCCATCCTTGTTGAAATGCTAGACTAGTTTATCTCTTATTTGACGTCACCGTTTTTGACCCGAATTCATTCGCTAGTGGAGAAGAAAATTAATTGCGAGCTCTATCCACTACCCATAAGCCTGTAACTGAGTCAATAAGCTCGAACACTGTAAAAGGTTGACTAGGTTGAGAAGAAAGCCCCATAATTGTAAAAGGGGGATCATAGGGGAGTTAGGGATAGCCGTAGATATCTGATATGGATTGCTTTCTAGCTTTTCAACAAGCTACATCTTGAATTAATTGCCTGCCAAAAAGCAAACTTTGCCATGCCCAAGATGCGTTAGAGCGTATTTTTGCATCCAAAAAATTAGAATTAGGGAAACATCAACTTTTAAAGATTTTATAAAACAGAGAATGGCTATTAGTGCATAGCCTCCAACATTGTCTTCCAAGAAGGGCCACGTTCACTACCCTAAGATCTTTAAAGTCTAGGCCACCACAATACTTTGCTTTAACAAGATTGCCCCATCTAACCCATTGAACTCCTCTGCCTTCTAACTTAGAGCACCACAGTGACAATCCTCTGCAAATCATAGCATACACAGTCAGAAGTTTTAAAACAGGCCATTGTATATATTGGCAGTGCATTTGCTACGGAGTTTATTAGAACATCTTTACCAACACAAGAAATTAATTTTCCTTTCCAACTAGCTAATCTAGTCTCCAGTCTTTGTTTAACAAAATCAAAAGTGTCCCTTTTCATCCATTCACAATTGCTGGCAAGCCTAGATATTTGTCTTGAGCTCCAATATTTCTTACATTAAGCATTCCAGCTAGCTTAGATCTTGGGCACTGTAAGGTATAGTTGTAAAAAAAAATGTTCACTTATCAAAGTTAACACTATGGCCACTGTTTCTATCATATGTATAGAGGCACTCCATTAAAAGACAACCATTTGAATCACTAGCTTCACAAAACAAAAGAGAATCAAGAGCCAATTAAAGTGAAACTACAAGGCTCCTTCGGCAAATTCTGATTCCTCTAAATGAATTCTGATTAGCAAGCCTTTATAACGAAAATGAAAATCCTTCAACCCGTAGTAAGAAAGGATAACGAAATAAAGGATCTCCTTGACGGGAATACCTTTTGCAGGTTTAAAATAACCATAAGGTTCTCCTTTTATTGCTACACATCAGTAAGAGTATACACATTGCATCACCAAATGTACCTATTGCTTCTTAAAACCAAAAATTAGCATAATCTTTTATAAGAATTGCCACTCCACCTTGTCGTAAGCTTTACTCATGTCTAATTTTAAAGCTAATTTACATAATTGACCCCCTCTCTTTGTTTTCAAGTAGTGCATGATCTCATGAGCAATTAAAATATTATCTGATATGAGCTTGTCCTGAATGAAAGCACATTGACTCTTGCTAATCAATTTATCCATTAAAACACTAAAGTCGTCCCACTAAGACCCTTGAAATAATTTTGTAAAAAGCTGTGCACAAGCTAATAGGCCTAACATGAGTCATATTTTCCGCCATTTGAACCTTCGGTACTAGAGCAACGATGAGTGATTGACATTATGCAACAATTTGCAACTTCTAAAAAAAACTACAAACAGCTCCACACACATAACTCCAACAATATTGCAATAAGCTCTAAAGAAAGAAGCAGAGAAACCACCATCACTTGGAACACTGCTCGGGTTAATTGAGAAAGCTGCTCTTTTAATTTTAGCAAAATCTGGGGGTCTCAACAGCCATTTGTTCATTCTACCTATTACCTACTTTGGCAACCTTGCAAGTTCTTCCTCAATGTTAGAAGGATTGAAGGATTTACTAGTTCTTTAAAATAAGATATTGCAACATTGGCAATTGCTTCCCTTCCATCTTCCACTCACCTTCATTATTCTTGATCTTCTTGATAACATTGTATTGCTTGTGTTGAGTTGTTTTAGACTGAAAGTAAGCAATATTCCTGTCTCCTTCTTTAAACCATCTGGCTCTAGACTTCTGTTTACAAAATTGTTCCTCCTTGCACCATTCTTCTTTGAGCTGTTTTTCTAAAGGTTTTATTCTTTGGCCATCCAACTGCAATTTGTTTCTATTGAAAAAATCAATTTTTGCCCTCAAAGACTTAATATTCTTTGAAGAATTTTGATTATGTTCTTTCCTCCGCTTAACCAAAGCATGCCTACAAGCTTTGAGTTTAGAATATATTTGAAATTGTTTGGAGCCAGTGATTGGTTGTTCCCAAATTGAGTTGATGATTTGTCTGACAAACTAGTTACCGATCCATCTTTGGTCAAATTTGAACAATCTTTTAGATTTTGGGTTCATTCCTTCTCTACTTAGAAGAATAGGGTGATGATCACTCCCTATAAGATTCAAATGAGAAACCTTCCAATTTGGCTCCCATTGCATCCGATTTAAGTTTGCTTAGAATCTATTAAAAACCCTTTTCACATTATTTGCCTTGTCCCATTTATTCGACCATGTGACTGGGTATCCATCCCTCTTGAATTCCATTAGACCTGCAGCTTGCATAATATATTCGTCACAACTCATACTCTGATTATAAGGAGCTCCACCTAGCTTTTCTTTGTTCTTAAAATGTTAAAATCACCCCCAATAGCAAAAACACTTGGTCTTTGACTGATTATGGTAGACAATGTCGAGAATTGTTCTTGCCTCTCACTTCTATTGTAGCTAGCATGAACACTAATAAAATCCTAACATTGTCTCGTGATAGCACAAATTCCATAACCATGTTTATAAAAATTATCATGCCCAACAATAGAGAAAGTAACAGAGTCCTTTCAGCCTAAAAACGATCCACCAGTGAGCCCAACATGTTCCACTTTCAACATGTTGGAAAAACCACAATGCTGAATAAGTTCGCCCACCATACTGCTTTGAATTTTTATTTCTGTTGTGGAGACTAATTCACGGGAATCAAACCTACAAATCTCTTTTTAAGTGTTGAATTGTTAAAGGTTCCCCAAACCCTGACAATTCCTTACTAAAATCCACACTGGTCACCGTGGGGCCAATTTAGGCTGGCCTCCCATACCTTTTTTGGTAGATCTCTCGTAAGTAATAAAACAATATTTCTTCCCATCACTCTCTTTATTTTAAACTAACATCCTCTTCTTTAAATTCTTCCTTCCTCCATGCCAATTTCCTCTTCCTACTCATGTAAAGTTTTGCCCGTTCTTCTATGTTCTTTCTTATTTTTACCTTTTTGATTTGCGATTTCCCGTACCCTCCACGTCCCCCCCTTTGTTGTTCTAGTCGGCAAGCTAGAAACTGCACAATATTACACCCTTTTGTCTACATTTAGAATCTATCTGCACCCCTGTAGCATAAATTGAAGATTTTGCCATGCCTTGAAAGGCTTTCCTACATCTACCATAACCATTGCCTTAATTATAAAGCCTTGTGTATCACTAATGGTATATATCCCCACATCTAACACTTGACCCAACAAAACTGTTACAGAACTCCCCACGATTGGATCTAGAAAGGAACTTGATTAAATTCTATCTTTTGCAATTCCACTCTATCTCCCAACTTTTGAGCACTAGTAATTGATTTTGCAAAGCCATGGACTGCTTTTAAGGACCCTTCTCATTTGGACTTCATCATCAAAGAAAAATCTATACACCTTACCCCTATTTCCTCACAATGTAGTTCAAATGGATTTCCCCAAATTATTTGTAGAACATTTGAAGGGTGCTTATGTTCACCATTTTATATGTAAATATCTTCCATCTCAAGGCCCTTCTTGATGCATTAATCTCGACTTGTAGCTCTTCTTCTTCAAATGTAACCACTTCCTCTTCATTAAAGTTTATGAGAATAAAAATTTCTTGCAACTTTTCCGTTCTAGCCATAATCCCTGTAGACACCTAATTTTGTCCGAACTCTTAAAAAATTAAAGTGAACCCATGCATAAGTTCTAAAATTATCTTACTTGAATATGTATTTTTCTAAAAATTAATTGAGCGAAAATAAAAAAATTTAAAGATATTTTTGGATCTCAAATGTGAATAATATTATTTAAAAATTGTTAAAAATTAAAAATTAAAAATTAAAAAATTAGAAAAAAGGAAAAAAAGAGAACAAAAGAAAAAAAGAAGTGTGAATTAAAGAAAAGCAAATCAAAGAAGGTGGGTGACGGTGGAAAGAGTGAAAAGGGGTGTTGGCCATGAGGAGAAGAAAGAAAGAAAATGAAGAGTCAGATAGAGGGAAGGTGTCGACTGAGAAAATAGAAAAAAGGTGAAAAAGAAGACAAGGCCAAGAGGATATTAGGTGAGGAAAAGGAAGAGAAAATAAAAATTAGTAGGTGGGATTAGTCAAAAGAGGATGTCAGCAAGGCAAGTGGAGGAAGTTTGGTGACTTTTTGGCTAAGTGGAAGGCCATAAGCTTTCTTGGAGAGGCTGGCTGCTTCAGGATTTTGAGGGGGAAGGAGCTGAACTAGGAAAGGAGGAGGCAACCAAAGAACGATGAGAGGAGAAAAGTCTGGAGAAAACATGAAAAAGAAAAGAGAAGAAGATGAGGAAAAATAAAAAAAAAGAGGAAACCAGAGAGGAGAGCCGTAGTGGAGGTTACTTTCATGCTCTTCATTTCAGGGCTCCTGTTTGCTGCGAATTTGAGAGTGCAGAATAATGAGTTCACCTCAACAATCAACGCCGGAGATCTGGTGACTAAAGCTTGGCATGGTGCTTTCCGTACTTTTCTTTGAGCATCTTCTGCTCAACCTGCAGATCTCTATTTGCATTCTGGTGTATTATTTCCCCTGTTTCTATTGTAGTATTTCTGCAGTTTGTTTTTGCATTCTGCTGTTTCTATTTCTGCATCCTGCTGTATTCAGTTCTTTGTTTCTGTTGCTGTAATTCTGCATGCTATTTCTGTACCCTAATTCTGTATCTGTCTCTGTAACTGTAAGTCTGTATACTATTTCTGTACCCTAATTCTGTATCAGTTCTCTGTTTCTGTTGCTGAGGTTCTGTATCTGTTTCTGCATTCTGCTGTATTATTTTCTCTGTTTCCATTGCTGTAATATTGCATGCTGTTTCTGCATCCTGTTGTGATATTTTCTCTGTTTTTGATGCTGTAATTCTACATGCTGTTTTTGCATCCTGCTGTATTATTTTCTCTATTTCTGTTACTGTAATATTGCATGCTGTTTCTGCATCCTGCCGTGATCATTTCTGACTTTGATGCTGTAATTCTGTATGCTGTTTCTGCATTCTGTTGTATCATTTTCTCTGTTTCTATTGCTGTAGTTTTGCATGCTGTTTCTGTATTCTGCTATATTATTTCCTGCATTGTTGTAATTAAGTTGCTGCATCACTATAGTGCTGTAATTAAGCTGTTGTGCTGCCTCATTGCTGTATTACTGTAATGCTGTAATTAAATTGCAATACTGTGAAGTTGCTGTGATTAAGCTATTATGTTGCTGTAATTTTTTATAATCATGCTGTCATAATGCTAAATTCCATGATTGAGCTATTGTAATGCTAAAATCCTATAATTGAGCCCATAAACCTCGTCTCCCAGTATGCTTATGAAGGTAAGCAAACACAAGGAGTTTTCAGTCAACTATTTTGATCCATTATCTTGGTTAGAAAGAAACTCCCAACGATGAATAAGTATAGTTGTCAGTTAATTGGCCGCTATCAAATTATCCTAAGGGATGTTATGTTACGAACCTAGTCAGTTAACTAGCATAGTTTCATTGATACATTTTTTTAAAGATTTCGACGATGGATAAATATAGTTGCTAGTCAACTGGCCGTTGTCAAACTATCCTGAGGGAAATTGCCTCATGAATTAATGCCTTTAAGAAGATATTTCGATGATGGACAAAGAAGGTTGCCAATCAACTGGCCGCCATCAAACTATCTTTAGGGAAATCTAGTTAGTCAACTGGCATAGTTCTATTGATGCATTAGAAAGAAATTCCCAACTATAGATAAATATAGTTGCCAGTCAACTGGCCGCTATATAACTATCTTAAAGGAAATTATATCATGAGTTTATCCAGTCAACTGGCATGACTCTATTGAGGCATTTACAAATAATCTCAAATCACGATTACATGCAAAAATAATTTATTTAACAAAAGACAAAGCATAGTTTTGAAATTAAAAGCAGTAAACACCAATGTGGTACCGAAAGGGCGTTGTAGGGTGCTAATACCTTCCTTACATATAATCAACCCTCGAATCTATTTTTCTATAATGCAGACCATACTATTTGGTGTCTGGCTTCACCATTTCACTCTAAGTCGATGGTGACTCTATTTTTTATCATTTTTCTAAAACCTCACCTAAATCTATTTTTTTTTATCGCCTTAGGATCGCTACTCCGCATCGCGTGTCAATAGCTTGGCGACTCCACTGGAGACTCCTAGAGGGTTAAGCCACATGGGTTGGTGTTTGTTGCATTTTGTTTTCTATTTTTGTGCTTTGGTTCATTGTCTAGTTTATTTGTCTTTTGGGTTTCTAATTTTGCATTCTAGATCATTTTTAGATTTTTAACTCTGAATTTCAAATTTATATTCTTAAATCATGCCTGGATCATGTTGCTAAATTAAGTTTAAACAATTTACTTTTTCATAATATTATCTGCTATATATGTGGAATGGTTGTTGGCTAATTATTTTACAGGTTGTGAGTGAATGAGTGGATGGCATATTCCCCACACACATGTACACTTACACCACATGGCACTTTAGAAAAGGGGAGGTCATGACCCTTGGGCTACATACCCGAGCTCTTAGGAACCTTTAGGCTAGCGAGGGCATAAAGTAAGGTCAACCTTCGTGAGACTCTTAGTCTCTGTGTAGGCACCTGAATACCCTCACTCAAGTTGACCCTTTAAGGCAATTTGGGGACCTGATTTTAGGAATCTAGATCCTACCCCGCACTATTAATAGTCTTAGAGCTACCCCTTGTAAGAGAGGATGCTGGCCCAAAATCATGAGACTGAATGGAAACTTAGGATGTACCTTAATCTAGGCACTATGGGAAGAATCCTATTTACTTTGTATTGCATGTCTAACTTTGACATTTGTGTTCCAAGCATTCTTATTGCACTTATTGTTGTTGCATGCATAACCCTCTCAACTTGAGTTTGCCTTACCTAAAGGTTAACAAGGGGTCAAGTAAGGCTAACCTTGTGAGACTTTTAATCTTTGTACATATGCATGAATAGGGAGCAAAGTAAGGTTAACCTTCATGAGACTTTTAGTCTCCAGGCAAGTTGAAAATATTAGTGGCCAAGTTCTTGTTTACCTCCTTCATCAGCACCTTACCTAGTCATTACCTTTTCGGGTTATCTTATGACTAACAAATGTCATCCAACATCAGCAACAAGTGCCAATCTCTTGCATACCACAAGATAATGAAATAGGCTTCTAGTTAATTGGATACGGCATTTTGAGTCAAAGTGTAGTCAAGTGATATAAACATGGCTGATGCTTCTTTGATATGGTAGTCACTGGGGCAATTTGATGCCTAGATTCTAATGAGCTATTAACGATTGGGTAAGTGACAAGAGTGGTGTAGCTACAAACTGGGGCAATAAAGCCCTCATCCATTGAGTGTGTAGTTAATGGGCTACCAATGTCATAACTTCTTATAGAAGTTACAGGGCAGTTGATAATTAATACTCTAAAGCTTTTCCTATGTCAAAATGATAAGGCAATATCAAGGCTGGATAATTAGGCAATTTCATGTTTCCTTTTGCAGGTAGTCTTATGACACCCTCATGAGTTTATAATTGAGATAGTGGATTTCGAGTTATTAAAACTTTTAACCTTTATTTCAATAAATCATTTTTTGCACCAAATGCATTAACATCTTAAGTTTACATTCCTAAGGGATGGTCATAGTTGTGCCATCATTTACTTATACATGTAGCATTAAGCATGTTGTGTCCTTCAAAATTTTTAGTTTTTGGGGCCAGTGAATGACCTAAGGCCCATCAGCATTTTTAGATAAGCTGAAACCCAATCGTGTGAAGGCACTTAATTACCCTTTCACATGACTTACTGTTCATGTTTGCATACTAGTCAATGCAACTTCATGTCATGACTAACGAGGAAGTTTTCATTTTGAATGAAGAAAGGACTTGAAAGGCTAAAAGGGAGCATCATTTACGCATCCTTGCCCACCTAACTAGAAAGCCAGAAAATGGAGGAAAGTCTTCCAAAGCTTAGAAACAGGTTCCCTACTCTTCCCCAAGATGTACTTCAAAAGATGTATAAGTGCCGACTTGAAAGAATAAAGACACTCATGCGTATGGGCCTTTCAGAAGATGTACGTTGGATCATTGAAGCCAAGGTACATCTAGCAGGGGAGTTTCAAGATTCACGTGCAAAACACCTACCAAGAATGGGAAGAAGCTCTTATGCTAAGAAAAGAAGAGCTAAAAGAATGGAGGTTTGTTATAAGTGTGCAAGGTGGACATGTAATACACGATGTAGGGGGTAAAGGAATGGTGTCTGCAAATCAAGAAGAGAAAATCCAGTTCATAAAGGATGGACTGAGTAAAGAGTCATTGGATAATATCCTTCAGACTCTTAAGACACATCCTAGTGGACATGTTCATGGTGCTTTTCTTGCTTTAGTGGACAAATTCCACAAGGAAAAGGAGCGCCACTGTCTTAAGAAGCTAACACTAAATGACCCTATTTGCCAGTTCGTAAGGAAGTTGGATAGCAACCATGATCCATGAATAGCACACCACAAGGATGAAGGAGTGATGTTCCTAGGCAGGAAGACAAAATCATTAAAGAAGGACTAAGTAAAGAATCTTAAGATAATATCCAGTAAACTCTTGAGACGCATCTTAATGGACATCTTCATTTTTCTTGCCTCAGCGGACATATTCTACAAAGCAAAAGAGCGCTTTGTCTTGTGAATCGGACGTTAAAAGACCCTGTTGGCTAGTAGATAAGAAAGGAAACCCTTGATGGCATATGTTAGTGGATGCGACGTTAGATCATTGTGTATCACTGATGAATTCATCATTTTCATTATTTGCTTTCCAATTGTGTATGCATGGTTTCGATTAATACAGTTGTTGTTAGCAATTTTTCTTCCTTCTTAATTGTCGATACACTATTTACATTCTGACTCTACATGCATAATTTTGACAACGTTGAGGTGCTTGTCTTTTCTCCTTCTTAACCACTGGCACAGCTGCCATATTTACTGTCTGCTTTCTGACTTTGCTTGCATGATTTTGATAATATCGGTGTAATTGCCTTTTCTCCTTCTTAATCACTGACACATATGTCATATTCACTGTTTGCTTTCTGACTTTGCCTGTATAATTTTGATAATATCGGTGTAATTATCCTTTCTTTTTGACAATCGCCGATGCATTTATTAGCTTCGCTGTTCACTTTTTGACTCTGCATACAAAACTTTAAGAAAGCCAGCTAGTTGCCTGTTCATTATTGGTAGCCTTACAACTTTCTTTCACCTGAGGACTGTCGTATGCGCAGGCGTGTCTTGTCTCTTGGACTTTCTTATTGCCATTGTCTAAAATTATTGCACCTGACTATTTTCTGTTGATCATTCTCCCCTACAAATACACCTTCACATTGGATCATCCATGCATGGCTAGGGTAGAAAAAGAAGGAGAAACATCATCGGCATGTAGATTCAAATCTATTTGTATCTTTGGTGCTTCCAATCTAGGGAAGGATAATGAGTTTATAAAGGCAGCCAATGAACTCGGTAGGGTGTTAGCTACCAGAAGAATACATCTGGTATATGGTAGGGGAATCTATGGGATAAGAAGATGTGCAGCTGCAACTGCATTTATAGGAAGGAGCCATGTCTTAGGCATCGTTATAAAAGGATTGGTCGACAAGAGAGTCATCGACTACACCTTTGGTACTGAGTTAAAGGTTTCATTTATGCATGAATGCTTCGGGCACATGTTTTGCAATGCTGAAGTCTTTATCACATTACCTAGTGGTCTAGAAACTCTAGAAGAAATTTCTAGTGTATTATGCTGGATCAAATTTAACTATCAAAAAAGGCCGTTAGGATTATTAAATATTAATGACTTTTATGATGGCTTGTTGTCTTTTATAGATTCAGCTGTAGAATAACGCTTCATATTTCTGGAGGCCCATCGTGCCATAATAACAGGTTTAGACGTCGATCGGTTGATTGATCGACTACAAGCTTATGTATTTCAACCTTACCCATTGGTGAAACAAATGGACGAACAACCTCCCGATGGTAGCAGGAAGCGTAAAATAGATACCATGCTTCGATTGTAACTTGTCATGGCTTTACTTTTTGTTATTTTTGTGTTATTGGGATAATGTACAAGTCTAGGAAGGATGGTTCGAGTGGAAGAGTGGCTAAGCGAAGCTATTGAGATCGAAGTGTGTGATGGATGGCAGAGTAAAGAGTTATTCTTAACTCTTGATACGCATCCCATGTGTATCTTATTAGAAGCATCATATGCATTCTCATGCATCCAAAAAAAAAACCAAAAAAAAGTGTGTTGTTTTTCTTTATTGTGCATGTCTTTCATGGAGTCTTATGACAAAATAAAGAGTTGTTCTTAACTCTTGATACGCATCCCATGCACAACTCATTAGGAACATCATAGGCATATTTTGTTTCAAAAGAAAATGTTGCATTTCTCTTTACGCATGTCTTTTATGTAGTGTTATTGCATCTTTTAATGGCCCTGTCCAAGGCCTTGGTAGACTGTATGGGGATACCCCTTTGAATTCAATAAAATGTCTTGCATGATGAATGTTTTGTATGCCATTCCTCCCTTTTTTTATGTCAATGATTGATGAATGACAGACGCTTAAGAAGGAGATACCATCACCAGAATGAACCAACAATGAGGGCAATTAGGGTTATAATGTCTTTTCATACATAAGAACAATGAATTAGTGATCAGATATCTTAAGTTAATCCTAATCAAACTCATTTTGCCAATGAAGAAGTAGGATTGCTTAAAGTATTCAATTCTTGGATGGTAAATAGCGCTGCAATGTATTAAAGACTCATAGAACATGGTGCATCACAAAGTTGGTTGATTACCAGTAGAATGAGTCCAAAGTCAAAAATGTTGCATTGAATTAAAGGTGGGGCAAGGGTATCGTGATATCAAAAAAAAAAAAAGGTTAAGAGGGACAGAGATGGTTCATTCATGATTTCACCTTTAGAGTTTTCAAAAGGTATGGAAGTATCACCCACCAAAAAGAAAAAAAAAAGTTCTTGCACAGTCCAATGAGATTTATCATGCCTCTTGGTATGTCAGCATGCATCATGACAATATCATTGCATTGCGTGTTTGGGGCATCTGGATGCATTGATTTGATATGAAATTCACTGTATGTCAACATATCCTCATTCTTTGATCTTTAGTAAATCCAGATTGCATTTGTAAAGCATGTTGTTGATGTTCAAGAGATCACTCTTACCATATTAAGCATGTCACTGGCATTCAAAAAGAAAAAATGTTGTCTTTCTGTACATGTCTTTCATGTAGTCTTGTGGCAAAGTAAAGAGTTATTCTTAACCTTTGATATACATCCCATGCACAACTCATAGGAAGCGTCATATGCCTCTTTTGTTGCATCTCTTGTGCACGTATTTTTTCCGTAATCTCATGGCATAGCTCTGCTCAAGGCCTTGGCAATGACTGTATGTGAGCACTCTTTTAAGTTCAATAACACATCTTGCACGTATTCTACATCATATGAGTGATTGATGAATGGTAGACACTTAAGGAGGGTTACCACCACCAGAATGAACCAACATTGGGGGCAATCAAGGTTATGATACCTTTTCACGTTTTGATGCCTAAGAGCAATTAATTGGTGATTGGATATCTTAAGTTCATCCTAACCAAATCCATTTTTGCCAATGATAAAATTGGATTACTTGACAAAATACTTAATTCTCTTGGATGATAGAGTATCTCATATCATAAGCAGTGATGAGAGAGAGTGATGTCTTGTAGCTAATGAGAATGCTATGAGAAAGTGAGTTTCCTAAAACTTGTTTGAATGCCCCTTGAAATAATTTGTTGGATGCTACATTAACTAGAGAAGTGATCTAGGCCGTCTTTTCACTGTTTGAACCTTTCAAGCTAACCTTAAAGTAAAATATCCCTAGTCACCCATTTGAGCCTTAAAAGATGGCAAGGCCACCATTAGATGTTTTTTTTTTTACCCTCATTTACCTTAACCTCTCAACCAAGAAGACTATGATCCTTACCCTAAAAGAGAGTAAAAGGAGTACTAAAGCTATTAGCCAAGAAAGAATGCTATCAAGGATAACTCAGGAATCCTTTTGCATTTGGTTGAAGCCTTAATTATGAAAAGGCAAGAATAAAGGGGAAATGAAAAAAAATAACAAAATTTGGGAAACTGGAAAAGAAAAGAGCAAGCCCAGAAATAGAGAAAATGAAAGATAGGCAAAAGAAAGTTAGTTCCTCCCATGTCCAGTAAGATTCCTAAGTTGTAGAAGATGAAAAGGGAAATACAAGGCTTTATGTGCTCAATCTTGCACTCTCTTTGTTTGTTAAACCCTTATCCATTTCTTTCTAAGCCATTACCTAAACCTTACATTACAAGCTAAAATAAAGACCTAGTAATCCTGGTTAATGTGGTGAAATAACAAATGCAAAAAGGGACATGACCACAAGTTTATGGGATACTTATGAGTGCAAACACTTGTCAAGAGGGCAAATACTTGAGTGCAAACACTTGTCAAAGGGACAAACACTTGTATGAGAGCACAAACACTCGAGAGTTTCCTAATTAGAGAGATGCTTAATAAAGAAACCTTGATTCCAGAGAATTGAGTAGTCTTCATCCAATATATGGATTCCTTTTAGGCATGTTCTTAAAAAGGAAATGATGAACTAAGAAAATCTTTTCAACATTTCTTTGCTCAAAGGTAATCAAAGCAAACTAAGGGCAATAATTGGGGGAGTGAACCTTGAGTTTAAAAATGTTCAAAAGCACAAACTGGGGAATTATGAAGGGATTAAACCCAAAGTTGAAAGAAAAAAAAAACCTTCCATTGCTTAAAGAGTACCAAATCTAAAAAGAATTGGGATAATGACCCTCAAATCTAAAATATCCCTGAAAGAGCAGAGGGGTTTAAGATGAGGATTGACAAAGAGACTTCTCGGAAAAAAAAAGATTAGTTACCAAATACTGATATCAGAAGGTACTGCTTCCATGGGGTCTGACATTCTAATTCACTCATAATTAGGACAACAAGCCATAACTCACCCTTTGCATTGTGGTTTTGGCATCTACATTGATTTTTTCTCATGTCTAGTGCGTTTACATGTCAAGCATGTCATTTCTGGTCAAGTCTTTCATGTATCGAGCATGCTCGCATGTCAAGCATGCCTTCTTAGATTAAGCCTTTAAGCATGCCAAGTATATCTACATACATACATTTTAGTTCAGATCCAAGCACGTTTGCATATCAAACATGCCATTTCAATCAAGTCCATCATGTGTTAAGCATGTTAGCATGGCAAGCATGTCATGTATGCTATTTTAATGTCAAGCATGCCATTTCAAGTCAAACATTTCACATGTCAAGCATGTATTTGTCTCAACCATGCCATTTTTAGGTCAAGCCTTTTATATCAAGCATGTCAAGCATGCCATTTAAGGTTAAGCCTTTCATATATCAAGCACGTTTGTATGTCAAGCATGCTATTTTAGGTCAAGCTCCTCATTTGTCATACATTTTTTGCATGTCAAGCATGACAAGCATGCCATTTTAGGTCAAGCGATTTTGCATTATCAAGCATGCTATTTTCAAGTCAAGCCTTTTATATTAAGCATGTCATTTAAGCCTTTCGCATGCCAAATATATCATTTTAAGGTCAAGCCTCTCCATGTTCTAGGCCTTATCAAGCAGGTTCACACATCAAATCCTGTCAAGAAGGTTCGCATGCTAAGCCCTATCAAGCAGGTTTGTATGCCAAATATATCATTTTGAGGTCAAGCCTCTCCATGTGCTAAGCCATGTCAAGCAGGTTTGCACATAAAGCCATGTCAAGCAGGTTCATATGCTATGCCTTGTCAAGCAAGTTTGCATGTCAAATATATCATTTTGAGGTCAAGCCTCTCTATGTGTCAAGCCCTATCAAGCAGGTTCGCATGCTAAGCCATGTCAAGTAGGTTTGCATGCCAAATATATCATTTTGAAGTCAAACCTCTCCACGTGTCAAGCCTTATCAAGCAGGTTCGCACACCAAACCCTATCAAGTAAGTTCGCATGCCAAGCTCTGTCAAGTAGGTCCGCATGTATCATTTTGATGTTAAGCCTCTCCATGTGCCAATCCCTGTCGAGTAGGTTTACACTCCAAGCCCTGTCAAATAGGTTCGCACACCAAGCCATGTCAAGCATGCCACTTTGAGGTCAAGCCTCTCCATGTGTCAAACACATTATCTTGTTAAGGAGGTTCGCATGTCAAGCATGCCATTTTGAGGTCAAGCCTTTCCATGTGTCAAGCACCTTATCCTGTCAAGCAAGACAAGCCAGAGTCAGGCTTCGTTTGACTTAATCAATTATCATTTGTGTTAGAGTCAGGCCTTGTTTGACTCATCTTTATCATTTGTGCTAGAGTCGAGCCTCATTTGACTCGTCCTTATCATTTGTGCTGGAGTTGGGCCTCATTGACTCACCCCTTGTCACCAATGCCAGAGTTGGGCTTCATTCAACTTAACCCCTTTAGCCTAGGTAAGCAAGGAAATCTTAGATCATAATATTTGGTTCCTATTGGGAGGAACAGTAACTCTTCATATTAAATCAAATTCATAAGTCATGAATCAAGCATAGGTAAGTAAGAAAATCCAGATTATTTTTAAATCCTGGAATGAGTTTCTCCAGGTGATTATTTCAAACTTGGGACGAGTTACCCCAAGTTCATCTCGGGATGAGTTACCTCAGTTTGTTTTTAAATCCTAGAACGGGTTTCTCTAGGTAATTATTTCAAACTTGGGATGAGTTACCCCAAGTTCATCCTGAAACGAGTTACCTCAGGTTATTTTTAAATCCTAGAACAGGTTTCTCTAGGTAATTATTTCAAACTTGGGACGTGTTACCCCAAGTTCATTTCTTCAAATCCTGAGATGGGTTACCTTAAGTCATTTTGTTTCAAATCCTAAGTCATTCTTAGGTATCCCCACTGGGTGGATTAAAACTATTAAACATGATTTTTCCAATATATTGTAACTTGGGATGGGTTACCCCAAGTTTCTTTTCTTTAAATCCTGAGACGGGTTACCTCAGGTTATTTTATTTCAAATCCTGGAATGAGCTTCTCCAGGTAATTCAAAACATGGGACGGGTTACCCCAAGTTCTTTTCTTTAAATCTTGAGATGGGTTACCTCAAGTTATTTTATTTCAAATCTTGGAACGGGTTTCTCCAAGTAATTCAAAACTTAGGACGGGTTAACCTAAGTTCTTTTTTTTAAATCTTGAGATAGGTTACCTCAGGTTATTTTGTTTTAAATATTGGAACAGGTTTCTCCAGGTAATGCAAAACTTGGGATGTATTACCCTAAGTTCATTTCTTTAAATCCTGAGATGGGTTACCTCAAGTTATTTTGTTTCAAATCCTAAGTCACTCTTAGGTATCCTTATTGGGTGGATGATAACCCTTAAAATCCTAGAATGGGTTTCCCCAGGTAATTCAAAACTTGGGACGGGTTACCCCAAGTTCTTTTCTTTAAATCCTGAGACGGGTTACCTCAGGTCAGGTTATTTTAAATCCTAAGTTTGGGTTGATTATAACCCTTTTAAATCCTAGAACAAGTGTGTTCATATAATTGTTTCAAACTTGGGACGAGTTACCCTAAGTTCATTCTGAGACGGGTTACCTCAGGTTATTTTAAATCCTAAGTTGCTCTTAGGTATCCCCAAAGTTGGATTTAGTACCCTTCAGTGTCCTCGTTCGGTGGACGGTAACCCTTCGCATCTGGACAAAATAGTGTCTCTCAACCTTTGCCATCTTTTAGTTCCTAAAAGATTAGCAAAGGGGGACAATCTGTAGATACCTAACTTTATTCGGATCCTTAAAAAATTAAAGTGGACCCATGCATAAGTTCTAAAATTATCCTACTTGAATATATATTTTTTTAAAAATTAATTGAGTGAAAATAAAAAATTTAAAAATATTTTTGGGTCCCCAATGTGAATAATATTATTTAAAAATTGTTAAACATAAAAAATTAAAAATTAAAAAATTAGAAAAAAGGGAAAAAAGAGAACAAAAGAAAAATAGAAGTGTGAATTGAAGAAAAGCAAATCAAAGAAGGTGGGTGACAGTGGAAAGAGTGAAAAGGGGTGTTGGCCATGAGGAGAGGAAAGAAAGAAAATGAAGAGTCAGAGAGAGGGAAGATGTCGGCTGAGAAAGTAGAAAAAAGGTGAGAAAGAAGACAAGGCCAAGAGGATATTAGGTGAGAAAAAAGAAGAGGAAGTAAAAATTAGTATGTGGGATTAGTCAAAAGGGGTTGTCGGCAAGGCAAGTGGAGGAAGTTTGGTGACATTTTGGCTAAGTGGAAGGCCATAAGCTTTCTTGGAGAGGCTGGCTGCTTCAGGATTTTGAGGGACAAGGAGCTGAACTAGGAAAGGAGGCAACCAAAGAACGAAGAGAGGAGAAAAGTCTGGAGAAAACATGAAAAAGAAAAGAGAAGAAGATGACGAAAAATAAAAAAAAGAGGAAACCAAAGAGGAGAGTCGTAGTAGAGGTTACTTTCATGCTCTTCATTTCAGGGCTCCTGTTTGCTGCGAATTTGAGAGTGCAGAATAATGAGTTCACCTCAACAATCAACGCCGGAGATCTGGTGACTAAAGCTTGGCATGGCGCTTTCCGTACTTTTCTTTGAGCACCTTCTGCTCAACCTGCAGATCTCTATTTGCATTCTGGTGTATTATTTCCTCTATTTCTGTTGTAGTATTTCTGCAGTTTGTTTTTGCATTTTGCTGTTTCTATTTCTGCATCCTGCTGTATTCAGTTCTTTGTTTCTGTTGCTGTAATTCTGTATGCTATTTCTGTACCCTAATTCTGTATCTGTCTCTGTAACTGTAAGTCTGTATGCTATTTCTGTACCCTAATTCTGTATCAGTTCTCTGTTTCTGTTGCTGAGGCTCTGTATCTGTTTCTGCATCCTGCTGTATTATTTTCTCTGTTTCTATTGCTCTAATATTGCATGCTGTTTCTGCATCCTGCTGTGATATTTTCTCTGTTTTTGATGCTGTAATTCTGCATGCTGTTTTTGCATCCTGCTGTATTATTTTCTCTGTTTCTGTTACTGTAATATTGCATGCTGTTTTTGCATCTTGCTGTATTATTTTCTCTGTTTCTGTTACTATAATTTTGCATGCTATTTCTGCATCCTGCTGTGATAATTTCTGACTTTGATGCTGTAATTCTGCATACTGTTTCTTCTGCTGTATCATTTTCTCTGTTTCTATTGCTATAGTTTTGCATGCTGTTTCTGTATTCTGCTATATTATTTCCTGCATTGTTGTAATTAAGTTGCTGCATCACTATAGTGCTGTAATTAAGCTGTTGTGCTGCCTCATTGCTGTATTACTGTAATGTTGTAATTAAATTGCAATACTGTGAAGTTGCTGTGATTAAGCTATTATGTTGCTGTAATTTTTTATAATCATGCTGTCATAATGCTAAATTCCATGATTGAGCTGTTGTAATGCTAAAATCCTATAATTGAGCCCATAAACCTCGTCTCCCAGTATGCTTATGAAGGTAAGCAAACACAAGGAGTTTTCAGTCAACTATTTTGATCCACTATCTTGGTTAGAAAGAAACTCCCAACGATGGATAAGTATAGTTGTCAGTTAACTGGTCGCTATCAAATTATCCTAAGGGATGTTATGTTACGAACTTAGTCAGTTAACTGGCATGGTTCCATTGATACATCTTTTTTTAAAGATTTCGACGATGGATAAATGTAGTTGCCAGTCAACTGACTGCTGTCAAACTATCCTGAGGGAAATTGCCTCATGAATTAATGTCTTTAAGAAGATATTTCGATGATGGACAAAGAAGGTTGCCAATCAATTGGCTGCCATCAAACTATCTTGAGGAAAATTATGTCACGAATCTAGTCAGTCAACTGGCATGATTCTATTGATGCATTAGAAAGAAATTCTCAACGATGGATAAATATAGTTGCCAGTTAACTGGCCGCTATATAACTATCTTAAAGGAAATTATATCATGAGTTTAGCCAGTCAACTGGCATGACTCTATTGAGGCATTTACAAATAATCTCAAATCACGATCACATGCAAAAATCAATTTATTTAACAAAAAACAAAGCATAGTTTGAAATCAAAAGCAGCAAACACCAATGTGGTACCAAAAGGGCGTTGTAGAGTGCTAATACCTTCCTTACACGTAACCAACCCCCGAATCTATTTTTCTATGATGCAGACCATACTATTTGGTGTCCGACTTCACCATTTCAATCTAAGTCGATGGCGACTCCATTTTTTATCATTTTCTAAAACCTCACCTAAAATAGCATACAGACTTACAGTTACAGAGACAGATACAGAATTAGGGTACAAAAATAGCTTGCAAAATTACAGCAATAGAAACAAAGAACTGAATACAGCAGGATGCAGAAATAGAAACAGCAGAATACAAAAACAAACTGCAAAAATACTACAACAGAAACAGAGAAAATAATACACCCGAATGCAAATAGAGATCTGCAGGTTGAGCAGAAGATACTCAAAGAAAAGTATGGAAAGCGCCATGCCAAGCTTTAGTCACCAGATCTCCGGCGTTGATTGTTGAGGTGAACTCATTATTCTGCACTCTCAAATTCGCAGCAAACAGGAGCCCTGAAATGAAGAGCATGAAAGTAACCTCCACTACGACTCTCCTCTCTGGTTTCCTCTTTTTTTTATTTTTCCTCATCTTCTTCTTTTTTCTTTTTCATGTTTTCTCCAGACTTTTCTCCTCTCTTCGTTCTTTGGTTGCCTCCTCCTTTCCTAGTTCAGCTCCTTCCCCCTCAAAATCCTGAAGCAGCCAGCCTCTCCAAGAAAGCTTATGGCCTTCCACTTAGCCAAAAAGTCACCAAACTTCCTCCACTTGCCTCGCCGACAGCCCCTTTTGACTAATCCCACCTACTAATTTTTACTTCCTCTTCTTTTTCCTTACCTAATATCCTCTTGGCCTTGTCTTCTTTCTCACCTTTTTTCTACTTTCTCAGCCGACACCTTCCCTCTCTCTGACTCTTCATTTTCTTTCTTTCCTCCCCTCATGGCCAACACCCCTTTTCACTCTTTTCACCGTCACCCACCTTCTTTGATTTGCTTTTTTTCAATTCACACTTCTTTTTTTCTTTTGTTCTCTTTTTTTACTTGTTTCTAATTTTTTAATTTTTAACAATTTTTAAACAATATTATTCACATTTGGGACCCAAAAATATCTTTAAATTTTTTATTTTCGTTCAATTAATTTCTAGAAAAATATATATTCAAGTAGGATAATTTTAGAATTTATGCATGAATCCACTTTAATTTTTTAAGGATCCGGACAAAATTAGGTGTCTACAATCCCCAGTAGATTGGATCAAGCTAATTGATAATCAAGCTTAGGAACTTTTTAGTTTCAATTGGGGAGAAAGACAAGGACCTCTTGTGCCTTCCGCTTACTTCCACAAAGATTGATCCAATGCCAGTAAAAAATTGCATCGATGGCTATGCTATATTGGTTAATCATTGATGGGAGAAAGGAATATGAGGACTACCTAGTGTAGACACCTAATTTTATCCGACTACTTTTTAAAACTTCAACCCAAATTGTAAACTTAAATTTAAACTAAAAATAACAAAATAAAATAAAATAAAGTCCAAAATACAATTAAACGCACCATAAAACCAAGCCCAAACCCAAAAATAAAATTTTAAAATAAAACTAAAATAAAATTAAAAAATAAAAGACAAGATAACCAAAATTAAAAAAATGATAATACAAGATAAATAAAAGAGATAAAGTAATAAAGAGATAAAGATAAAAGATAATAAAGATAAAAAAAAGAATATAAAAGAGGATAAATAAAAGATAATAAAAGATAAAAGTCTGAAATTTAAGAGATAAATAAGAAAATATTAAATAAAAATTGAAAGATAAGAGGATAAAAAATAAAAGTTAAGATAAAATTAGGAAACAAGAATTAAACAAGAAAGCAAACTTTAAAAATCTGCACTTATAAAAACCCATCACATATGCACAAAAAGGGGGATTTCTTCACGGAATAAAAGAGAGAAAGTTTAAAGAAGATAGGAGCCCAAAGAGATTACAGCTTATAGGTTTTGCAGCCAAACCCGTCACCCTCAAACTTCAGCAGCCACCACCCTCATCTCAACACATACGCACCCAAGAGGAAAATATTCAGCAAAACTTGAAACCTACTACACTCTCACCCAGTTGCCAAAGAGAAACTTGGCACTTCACCTACACTTAACTGCACCTACGGACAAAAGAAGAGCAAAAAAAAAATAAAAAGCTACCCGACCTTCACCTCAGAAACTCTCGTCACCCTCTGGCCACCAAAATCACACTCTCCACTACACTACAGACACACACGAAGAGAGAAAAAAAAACACGGGAGCCTACAGCAGAAGAAAACTCAGCCAATAACCTACTACACTAGTCGTTCATCAGCAAATCTTTCACCTCCAAGAAGTGGCAGCTCTTGAATCTTGACACCCTTGCTTGAAGAATCAGTGCCCGTTAAGGTGAAGCTTCAGCGTTGGAGCTAAACCACACTGGCGTCTTCACAGCGTTGCAACATTCTTGGTGTGCTTTCGATTCCTGGTTCCATTTCTGTCGTCGGAAGCTTGCAACTATCGGAGCTTTCAACCTACATATGGGTTTATAGGACAAACACATAGCCTTCACCATTTTAGCCATTGCTGACCTGGCGGCTCTCCCAAAACCAAAAGTAAAAAACCAAACAACCACCCTTTACAACAAACGAAAAAAATAGCTCGTCTTCTTCATCAACCTCCGGAACCAGCGTCATTCCCCCTTGCTCATCTCCTCCAAGACGTATGAAACTCTCAGCCTTTGAAACCCATCGTTGCCATCACAGCAATAGAGCAAAGGTCGTTTGTGACTTGCAGCAGCACCATACCCGGGCACACTTGCCTCCTACCACTCTGCCACCTTCTTTGGTGAAGCACATCATTGTTGCGGCTTTGTCTCAGCTTGCTTTTGCAGTGCCACGTCAAGCCTGGCACCACTTTGTAGTGCCAGAGAAGTTGTCACGCCATTGTGCACGACCATTCTCCCTTCAATTTGGAGCTGCTGCTCTCCTAGAAGCCAAGCCAAGCCAAGCCAAGCCGTAGTTTAAAGGTAATGCTGCTAGCTCATTAAAAGGCGTCATTTCTGTTGGGTTCATATGCTGTTAGTACTCTGTAATGAGGTTTGTGATGACGGTTTGCTGTTGCTACTGATAATTTTTGCATTCTGGATACTTGGTTAAGGTTCATTGGTGTGATACTTGATTAAACATGGATTATATGACAGAGGAATTCCTAACCCGTCAAATTCTCAATAATGTGAATTATTTCATTCATCTTACTTTCTTTGTGTTCATGATTAATTTTTAGATGCAATCATATTTGAGAATTGAATTTTAAGTTGAAAGAAATATTAATATCTTAGTTTAAAATTTAAAATTAGGTTTATCATGTTAAATTCTTCTTTTAGAATTATAAGGAGATCCAAAGCATACGTTCGTAATTCAATAATTCAAAGTGAAGAATTTAAAAGAGGCACATTAAAACTTTATTTTTAATAAAATGTCTTTTTGAATTTCCAAAAGAATAGGGAATTCATAAGAATTTTTTTTCTCTATTTTTTTAAAAAAAGAAAATCTTGGACTGGAATAGGAAGGAGATTTTTTTTAAATTATTTTTAAAAAAATCTCGACCTGAAATAGGAAGAGAATTTTTTTTTAAATTATTTTTAAAACTCTGGACTGGAATAGGAAGGGAGTTTTTTTTAAAATTATTTTATTTTTAAATCTTAATCTGGAATGAGTAAGGATTATTTTAAAAAATCTTTTTAAAATCAACATGAATTAAACCAAAATAAATTAATTAGATCATTTTTAGTACCAAAAGGGCATTTAGGGTGTTAATACCTTTTCTAAAACGTAACCAACTCCCGAACTCAATATCTAAAATATAGACATTTTTAAATTAAGTGTCTGATCTCACCTTTAGATAATTTAGATTAGTGACGACTCCAAAAATCCAAAAACAAAATTTTAAGATCACACTTAGCATAGTAGAAAGTTCTAGAGGCAAAATTAACCTAGGCTACGTATGTTTCTTTGTTCATTATTTTTCTTTGCAATTTCATGTGAAGATTTTGTGAATATAAGTACTAGAAATAGCAAGCCTGTTCAAAGCAAATAATTATTAGTATTCAAAATTTAGATAAAATAAATGTTGTCAAATATAAGAATCAAAATTGGTTTATTACATTGATGGTTTTTCATCTTTGTATTATTGTCAGGTTTTATTACACATTTGATTCTTGTAATTGCAATTTTTAAAATAAAATAATTGGATCCCTCATTTTTTAATTTGAATAATATTATTCAAAAATTTTTAAGATAAATGCATTTAGGCTCAATCATTAACAACTTGTTACATTAACAGACAGAATGTACTAGCGTGTAAATGCTTGTAATAACATGACATCACGTGTATGGGATAGAAGGCTATATAGACGCAAGAAACTAAGGTGGTAGGTCATGGGAATATCACGTGACCCTAGCCCTCCTTCAAACTGGCCAAAATTGTCCTTGTTTTGCCCTAATTCATTCTCCGTTTTGTAACATATGTGACCAAGTCGAAGAGGACGAACTCCATTGCAACTTCTTCTAAAGCCACGTCTTCATGGGACTAATCAATAGTGCCTACTGTTCATCCTCTTCCTCCATGCCTTAGAACGCTACTGTTCGTAAAGGGAAAATTAAGGTAATCGAATTAGGACAAAAAGAGGTGATTTTGGCCAATTTGGGGGAGGGTTAGAGTTATGTGATACTCATGTGACCTGTCACTCCTATTTAACGTGTCCATGTAGCCTTCTGTCTAAGCCAGCATATTTTATTTGTCAGTGTAATAAGTCGATAATAATTAAGCCTAATTGCTATGATCTTGAAACTTCTTGAATAATATTGTTCAAATTAAAAATTGAATAACTAAGTTGTTTTATTTTACAAAGTAGGGACTAAATGTGTAATAAAACATTTATGATTTGTTTAGTGTGAAGTTTAGGAACCACTGGAAAGAAATGGGGACCTAAATGAATTTAAATTTTTTAATTTTAATAATTTTTTTATTTTTTATAATATAATAAATAAATCTCATTTTATATATATTTTAATTTTTATATTTATCAACTAACATGCTTTCCTCGGCCACTGGAACTAGGGACACTGGAAGCCGGTAGTAATCAAAGACACTGGGATGTAGGCGCCCAATTTTCAATCAACAGAGTCTAGGGAGGTGAAGAAAGTGCCTGACGCTCGTGTTTGCACTCCGAGAGCTATGGCGCCTGATGAACTTCGCCGTCCGTTCAGGCGCCCGGTCATTTCCGGTCAAAAGAAACGCAGGGAACTATCGTTACTCTGGCAGGCACAGAATCGCTGCGACGCTCAGCACCACGCTCGATGCCTGGCTTCTACTGCTTTTTCTCTGTCATCCGAAACCCTCGAGACACCTGTTTCCAAACCCGAGCTCGAGGCCAAACCTACATTCGAATCCCAACAATATCATAATGAGCTCGAGAAGCTTTCGCTGAAGGACCTCGATGTTGTTCAGGCCTCAAAACTCAAGGGTACAGAAGCTCAGAAATGGTTCGCGAAGCAGCTCATGCTTCCTGAATGGATCATTGATATCCCTGAGAAACTTAGTGCAGACTGGTATGAATTTAGCACTCTCTCGCTCTTGGTATTTTCTTTTTCTTGACTTATAAAATCCTTTCATTTTTGCTCTAAACGACAACATACATTGTGCTTGAATTTTTTCTGCTTCTTCAGATGGCTATTAACTTTGCTTTCAGAACTTCTACTGCTGCTAGTTAATTAAAAAGTGTTTTCAAGTTGATGGCTAAGACCCTTTCTTAAATTTGAATGTCTTTTCAGGTATGTGTTTGCTATGTTATGAAGTGATGTAAAATTAGTTTTATTTTGTTTTATTTTATTTTATTTGTTAATAATCTACTTGTTAAATGTGAATCAATTTTTAGGAAGTAGATAATGCAAAACTTGATCTTTAGGGATGTGATTATGCTGGCTAAACTTTAGGAGTAAGTGTTTATAGTTGATAGGAGTTCGTAGTTATCTATAGTTTCAGATTGTTTCCTATTTAAACTGCTGTTCTGCTGCAATTTGTGATATCTTTTTCCAACCAATAAATATAATTATTAAATTTGTTTTTGCCTTCCCTTCTATTATGGTTACGTCTCCTTTTTTTCGCCCTTTATGCACTGAGTTGCTCCATCTCTACAACTAGATTTCTACTTCCAATTTTTGACTGCTAGCAGGTGCTGAACGGAGGCCGAAGTCTAAAGCAAATCTGCTGCTTTGTTGCAAGCCAAAATTGTGCCTGCTACAGATTGCCGTTGTTCTCCTTTGTGCCTTTGTGCATTCTGTTTTGCCTTCTGATACAGCAGAGTTTGAAGCCAGAAGACCAACAATTGCGGTATCAGAGCTTGGTTCCTGATTAAACTAGGCGTTGTTCTGTAGGTTTGTTGCTGAAGCAAGTTGCAAAAGCAAGGTGTTCATCATATCTAATGGTGTGAATACCTTGAGTGTTTCTCAGTCAGCGTTAGTGCCCATTTTTAATGGAGAAAATTATACTTTTTGAAGCATTAAGATGAAGACATTTTATATGTCCAAAGAGCTATGGGACCTTGTAGAGAATGGATTTGAAGAATCTGACAAGGCTGAGAGGGCAGCTGAGATGAGGGAGTTACGCAAGAAGGATGCCAAAGCGTTGCTCATCTTACAACAAGCAGTTTTTTCCTTGAATTGCAAATGCCGTGAAAGTGAAAGAAGCTTGGACCATTCTACGGCAAGAGTTTCATGGAGACAATAAGGTAACCATTGTGAAACTCCAAACTCTTCATAGAGATTTTGAGAACTTGTGTATGAAAAATAGTGAGATGGTTCAAGATTATATTAGTAGAGTCTTTGTTATTGTAAATGAAATTAGAACATATGGGGAGACAATTAATGGCCAAATTATCATAGAAAAGGTCTTGAGAAGTTTGTCTCCTAAATTTGATCATATTGTTGCTACTAATGAAGAATCAAAAGACATGCTAATTACTCTCTTAATGAGCTAACTGGTTCATTGTTAGCACATGAAGAAAGAATGAACAAGTCTATAGAAAAGAGCGAGCAAGCCTTTCAGATGAAGCTTGAAATTTCAGGGAAGGAGAAAAAAATGACTATGCAAGCAGAGGTAGAGGTAGAGGCAAAGCCAGAGGTGGATATCATAGACGTGGTAGAAGTCGTGGAAGTATGAATTCAGGTCAACCAGATGCTGAAAGTGGTGAAAAAGGCAGTCAGAGGCGTAATTATAGGGACAAGTAGTGTTATTATTGCAAAAAGAATGGGCATATTGAAGCAAATTGTTGAAAGAAGGAAAAGTAACAAGCAAACTATGCTGAAGAAAAGGAAGAAGGAGGTAACCTATTTCTGGCTTATATGAGTCCCAAAGAAAGTAACCGTGATCTTTGGTTTTTAGATAGTGGATGTAGCAACCACATGACAGGCATTAGAAGCCTTTTCCGGAACCTTGATAAATCTATAAAGCTGCAAGTTTGTCTTGGGAATGACAAGCAAGTGCAAATTGAAGGAAAGGGAACTATAGCTATAAGGATCAAGTCAGGTATTGAAAGATTAATTCATGATGTGTATTATATTCCCAACTTGGCACATAACTTGCTTAGTGCGGGTCAATTGATGCAAAAGGGATATTCACTTTTATTTGATAATGATGTGTGTGAAATCAAGGTGAAAAAATCTGATAAGCCTCTTGTTAGAATTCCCATGACTAAAAACAAGATGTTCCTTCTAAGAATTTCTTGTTTAGGTGATTATGCACTTGTCTGCATTAAGAATGATTCTTGTTTGTGGCATCTGAGGTATGGGCACTTGCATTTTAATGGATTGAAACTATTAAGTCAGGAAAAGATGGTGCATGGTTTGCCTCTAATTGCATTTACTAATGAAATTTGTGAAGGGTGTATATATGGGAAGCAACAAAGACAGTCATTTCCAGTTGGAAAAGCTTGGAGAACAAAGAAGCCTTTAGAACTGGTACATGCTGACATTTGCAGGCCAATGAACACTTCATCTTTGAACAAGAGTAAATATTTTTTATTATTTATTGATGATTTTACTCGTATGAGCTGGGTGTTTTTTCTTGTCTACAAATCAAAAGCGTTTGAGAAGTTTAAAGAATTCAAGGCCTTTGTAGAAAAACAATGTAATCATCAAATAAAAATTTTTCGAACCGATAGGGGAGAAGAATTTTTATTTGATGAATTCACCAACTTTTGTAAGCAAAATGGGATCAAGAGACAGTTAACAGTGAGAAGAACACTAGAACATAATGGTGTTGCAGAAAGGAAGAATCGGACAATAATGGAAATGGCAAGGAGTATGTTGAATGAGAAGAAGCTTCTAAATGATTTTTGGGCTGAAGCAGTAGCTACATCTATATACTTCTTAACATTTTTCCAATAAAGGCGGTACGTAACAAGACCCCTTTTGAAACTTGGTGGCATCGCAAGCTCAATGTAAGTGATTTGAAGATTTTTGGTTGCTTTGCTTATGCTTTGCTAGTGTCTAATGATCGTGCCAAATTAGACAAGAAGAGTGAAAAGTGCACTTTTGTGGGGTATAGCGATGAAACAAAAGGGTATAGGTTGTATAATCCTATTACCAAAAAACTAATCATTCGAAGAGATGTTTTTTTTTATGAAAGCAACTTTTGGGAGTGGAATACAAAAAAAGTTCCGCATGTTTCATGTGAAGAGGATGAATTAGATGAGCCACAAGATGAAGAACCAAGTTTTCCACATTTGGCCCCCCAGCAACATCAACACAAGCTTCTCCACCTCCTTAATCTTCAAGGATGACAACTAGAAGTGTATCTGGGGTTCGTCTAAGAAAGCTAAAACCATGGGAAGAAGCTTATGACCCTAACACTTTTGCTCTCTTAGTGACAAAACCAATGAATTTTGATGAAGCATGTGAAAAAGATGAATGGGAAAATGTCATGAAGGAGGAAATCTCTTCCATTGAAAAGAACAACACTTGGGAGCTTGTACATAAGCCAGAAGGAAAAGATACAATTAGTGTGTAGTGGATCTACAAAGTAAAATACAATGCAGATGGAAGTGTGCAGAAGTTCAAAGCAAGGTTGGTGGCTAAGGGATATGTGCAAGAGTATGGTAAAGATTTCTTTAAAACCTACTCTTCTGTTGCAAGATTTGAAACTGTTAGATTATTTTTGGCTTTAGCAGCTCAACTAAAATGGAAGGTGTTTCAATTTGATGTTAAATTTGCATTCTTGAATGGTTATTTAGATGAAGATGTTTATGTACATCAGCCATAGCGATTTGTTGTTGATGGCAAAGAAGATAAAGTGTACAAGTTAAAAAAGGCTTTTTATGGACTCAAGCAAGCACCACGAGCTTGGTATGGTAAGCTTGATTCATATTTGACTGGTAATGGTTTTCATCGTAGTAGTAGTGAGCCTACTTTGTATGTGAAAGTGAAAAATGGTGATATTCTCATTGTGTTTATGTAGATGATATCATTTATTCTAGTTCTTCTGAAGTTCTCATTGAAAAATTTAAGAAGAACATGATTGATGAGTTTGATATGTCTGATTTGGGGCTGTTGCATTAATTTCTTGGGTTACAAATTTACCAAACTGAATATGGTATTTTTGTTTTATAAGAAAAATATACTTTGGATTTGTTGAAGAAGTTTAACATGCAGAATTGTAAGTCAGCCTCCACTCCGATGAATGCAAATGAGAAGTTGATAATGGAAGATGGAATTTTAAGAGCCAATGAGAAGTATTTTAGAAGCTTGGTTGGCAGATTGATGTATTTAATTCATACTCATCCGGACATCGTGTTTGCTATTAGTTTGGTCTCAAGATTCATACATAATCCATCTCTGCATCATCTTGGAGCTGCAAAACGGATTCTTCGCTATATCCGAGCTACTAGCAATTTTGGAGTTTGGTATAATCCTATTCCTGAATTTAAATTGCTTGGTTTTACTAATAGTGATTGGACAGGTTGTATAGATGACCGAAAGAGCACAAGTTGTTTTATTTTCAACCTTTGCTTAGGAGCAATCTCATAGAGCTCAAAAAAGCAACCTAGTACAGCATTGTCATCTTCAGAAGCAGAGTACATTGCTGCTACATCTGTTGCGTGTCAGGCAATTTGGATGAGAAGAATTTTGGAGGACTTACACCAAATTCAAGCAAATGCAATAGAAGTCTTTTGTGACAACAAGGCAATAATTTCAATGACTAAGAACCTAGTTTTTCACGGTAGGACAAAGGATATTGAACTCCGCCATTATTTAATTCGAGATGTTGTAGCTGAAGGATTGATTGTGATGAAGTACTGTTCAACAAATGATTAGATTGCTGATGGATTTACCAAGGGGCTTGATTATTCAAAATTTGTGAAATTTAGAAACTTGCTTGGGGTTGCAGATTTTGCATCAAAGGGGGGTGTTATGAAGTGATGCAAAATTAGTTTTATTTTGTTTTATTTTATTTTATTTGTTAATAATCCACTTGTTAAATGTGGATCAATCTTTAGGAAGTAAATAATCCAAGACTTGATCTTTAGGGATATGATTATGCTGGCTAAACTTTAGGAGTAAGTGTTTATAGTTGATAGGAGTTCGTGGTTATCCATAGTTTCCTATATAAACAGCTGTTCTGCTGCTGTTTGTGATATCTTTTTTCAGCCAATAAATATCATTATTAAATTTGTTTTTGCCTTCCCTTCTATTACGGTTACGTCTCCTTTTTTTTGCCCTTTATGCACTGATTTGCACCATCTTTGCAACTAGATTTCTACTTCCAATTTTTGACTGCTAGCAAGTGCTGAACGGAGGCCAAAGCCTGAAGTAAATCTGCTGCTTTGCTGCAAGCCAGAATTGTGCCTGCTGCAGATTGCCGTTGTTCTCCTTTGTGCCTTTCTGCATTCTGTTTTGCCTTCTGTTACAGCAGAGTTTGAAGCCAGAAGACCAACATGCTAGGCTGTCTGGTAAAAGGTGCTTTGTTGTTTCTTGTAATGGAACACCAATTAGTCGCCTAAGGAATGGGTCCATACTACATCGTTTTCTGTCTGTCTGCTTTACCTAATGGTGCAAGAAAAAAGGAAGTCTCTGGTTCTGCTTAATCTTATTCTATATTGGATTATATCTTTCATGAGGTTGGCCATTTGATCCTTATTTGTAAGTTTCTGCTCTATTTCAGTCTTGTTCTATGTTGGTGATTTGTGATTTTGACTTGCGGCTGGATCAAACTTATTATGTTATGACATGGTTTGCTGGCGGGGCTACTGTCTTTAGGACTGCACTGCTGAGTTCAGGTTTTTCTGGTTAAATTTCAAGCTTGAGGAGACTGGAGCTTGTGACCCTTGTCGACATGCGACCGGGGCGGCGATCCCGAGGCGATAAAAAAAAATGGGTTTAGATTTAGGTGAGGTTTTAGAAAATGATTTAAAAAAATAAAGTCGCCACCGACTTAGATTGAAATGGTGAAGTCGGACACCGAATAATATGGTCTGCATTACAGAAAAAATGGATTCGGGGGTTGGTTACGTGTAGGGAAGGTATTAGCACCCTACAACGCCCTTTCGGTACCACGTTGATATTTGTTGCTTTTGATTTCAAAACTATGCTTTGTCTTTTGTTTAGATAAATTTATTTTTACATGTGATTGTGGTTTAAGATTATTTATAACTGCCTCAATAGAGTCATGCCAGTTGACTGGCTAAACTCATGATGTAATTTTTCTCAAGATAGTTATATAGCGGCCAGTTAACTGACAACCATATTTATCTATTGTCAGGAGTTTATTTTTAATGCATTAATAGAACCATGCCAGTTGACTGACTAGGTTTGTAACAAGATTTCCCTTAGGATAGTTTAATAGCGGCCAGTTGACTGACAACTATATTTATCCATCATTAGGAGCTTCTTTTTAATGCATCAATAGAATCATGCCAGTTGACTGACTAGATTCGTAATATGATTTCCCTCAAGATAGTTTAATAGCGGCCAGTTGACTGGCAACTATATTTATCCATCGTTGGGATTTTCTTTCCAGTACATCAATAGAATCATGCCAGTTGACTGACTAGATTCGTGATATGAGTTCTCTCAAGATAATTTGATGGCGGCCAGTTGACTGGCAACCTTCTTTGTCCATCATCGAGATATCTTCTTAAAGGCATTAATTCATTTCTTCATCATCTTTCAACATATCATAAACTTGTAAGAAACCTAACAAATTTCTTAAAAATAAACTTTCAAATAATATCATAACCTAAAAAAACAATAATGACCCTATTATCATGAAAGTTGCATGTTGTACCTCCCGTAAGTGACTTATGCCTGAATTAGTAGCATCTCTCGGTGACAAGATGTGGAGGACTTTTGGGGCACTTTGAAGACGGCGTTGAGTCCAGCAGCAAGAACTGTGTGGGAAATGTTGATACGTAAGCTCCGGCGTGGCGACGGAGATTCGAGACGGGGCAGAGCAGAAGCAGAACGAACTTTTTCTAAGAAGCCGTCAATGCAGTGTGCTTTCTCTTGAGTCGTTCAGATGTGAACTTGAAACATATGCGAGAGCTAGGCAAGTTGGGAGCACTGCAATGGAGACAGTGACAACAATGAGGTGAGAGCTGAGAGCGAACGGAGCTGTGGGAAATAAGCTGTAGTTTCTACGATGTGGTTGCAGAAATATGCAGTGGAGGGGTCTTTAACAATGAAAGAGGGAGACGGGATTGCGGAATGATTCTTCATTGTGAGCTGATGGTGACACGACGGGACTGAGCTCGAACTAAGACACCTAGGGGTGACGGTGTGGCGGCGATGAGGACGTTGCAACAGGGAGTTTTGACGGCGATGACTTCAGTACGGGTTAGATGATCGAGACTTCACAGAGTTTGATGAAAGACTGTGAGGCAAAACGGCTTAGTAGCAGCTTCTCCCAGTGTGGTGGTGGAGTCGCGTCTTCCAGCAGGGATGCGACGCTGGCTTATGAGTTTTACAGTGTCGACCGAGAGACGGGTGACGAGCTTGTCTTGGTGCCAACGTCTTTGAAGGAAAGGGGAAGATTATCTTCTAACCGAGACTTGTCTGGGCTTTGCGAAGGGCCGCGAGGTGCGACTGGTCGAGCACCAAGATTCCTGACAGCTTCAATGGTGCGACTTCCTGCTTGGTTGTAGCTACTGGATCCTTTGGTAGTGCAGTAGCAAATTCTCCGTTTACGGTGAGAAAACTTTTTGGTTAAAGGGCTGATTTTCCAGAAAGTAGTAGCTATGTTTTGGTGATGGGTTCATGGGTGTTTTCTTCTGGTTCCCCGTCGTGCACTGTCATGAATACGTAAGCTTCATTCCCTCCTCCACGCGTGGGTACTGGCTTCTTCAGGGTGCCCCCCGGTTCATGGGTGTTCCCCTCATGCTCCCAGTGAAAAAGTCCTGACTCTCCCCGTGCTCCCCGGTGGAGAAGTCCCGGCTCTCCAGAAGATAAGTGTGTCCTTTTTTCTGTGTCTCCCCCTTTTTCAAGGTGCCAGCGTTTTCTTTGTCACCCCTTCCCAGGAGTCAAGGTGTCCGGCCTCTATTTTCCCCTTTGGCTGCTTGTCGACACCTCCTTGGAAGTCAAGACTTTCGGCCTCCTTCTCTTTTTTCTTCACTCACGGCTCCCTTATCTGATTTTCTCCTTCTTCACATGGCTCTTCCCTCTTTTCTTTTTAATTTTTTCTTCTTCTTCACTTTTTTCTTCTTTCTCCTACGGCCAACAACCACACTTTGATTTTCTTTCCTACCTTTTCTTGATTTTTCTCCTTTCCTTTTCACATTTTTTTTTCCTTTTTTCTAATTTTTACTTTTTTTTATTTTTTATTTTTAATTTTTTTTAACAAATTTTAAACAATATTATTCATATTTAGGACCCAAAAATATCTTTAAATTTTTATTTTTGCTCAATTAATTTCTAAAAAAAATATATATTAAAGTAGGCTAATTTTAGAATTTATGCATGAGTCCACTTTAATTTTTAGGATTCGGACAAAATTAGGTGTCTACAGATTGCCTCCCTTTATTTATCTTTTAGGGACTAAAAGATGGATAAAGGTTGAGAGACACTATTTTGTTCGGATGCGAAGGGTTATGATCCACCCAACAGGGACACTGAAGGATACTAAATCCAACTTTGGGGATACCTAAGAGCAACTTAGGATTTAAAACAAAATGGCCTGAGGTAACACGTCTCAGGATTTAAAGAAATGAACTTGGGGTAACTCGTCCCAAGTTTTGAATTACTTGGAGAAACCCGTTGCAGGATTTGAAACAAAATAACCTGAGGTAACCCGTCTCAGGATTTAAAGAAATGAACTTGGGGTAACACGTCCCAAGTTACCATACCTTGGAAAATCATGTTCCAGGATTTGAAGGGTTTTAATCCACCCAGTGGGGATACCTAAGAGCAACTTAGGATTTGAAGGGTTATCATCCACCCAATGAGGATACCTAAGAGAGACTTAGGATTTGAAACAAAATGACCTGAGGTAACCCGTCTCAGGATTTAAAGAAATGAACTTGGGGTAGCACGTCCCAAGTTACAATACCTTGGAAAATCATGTTCCAGGATTGGAAGGGTTTTAATCCACCCAGTGGGGATACCTAAGAGCGACTTAGGATTTGAAGGGTTATCATCCACCCAATGAGGATACCTAAGAGAGACTAGGATTTGAAAGGTTATGACCTAGTATTACTTTGCTTATCTAGGTCAAAGTGGTTAAGTCAAGTGATGCTCGACTCTGGCTTGAATGATAAAGATGAGTCAAACGAGGCCCGACTCTGGCATAAATGAAAAGGGTGAGTCAAACGAGGCCCAACTCGAGGCATAAAAGATAAGGGTGAGTCAAATGAGGCCTAACTCGAGGCACAAATGATATGGGTGAGTCAAACGAGGCCTAACTCGAGGCGCAAATGATATGGGTGAGTCAAATGAGGCCTAACTCGAGGCGCAAATTATAATGGTGAGTCAAACGAGGCCTAACTCGAGGCACAAATGATAATTGTGAGTCAAACGAGGCCTAACTCGAGGCGCAAAATATAATGGTGAGTCAAATGAGGCCTAACTCGAGGCGCAAATTATAATGGTGAGTCAAACGAGGCCTAACTCGAGGCACAAATGATATGGGAGTCAAACGAGGCCTAACTCGAGGCGCAAATTATAATGGTGAGTCAAACAAGGCCTAACTCGAGGCACAAATGATATGGGAGTCAAACGAGGCCCAACTCGAGGCGCAAATGATATGGGTGAGTCAAACGAGGCCTAACTCGATGCACAAATGATATGGGTGAGTCAAACGAAGCCTAACTCGAGGCGTAAATTATAATGGTGAGTCAAACGATGCCTAACTCGAGGCACAAATGATATGGGTGAGTCAAATGAGGCCTAACTCGAGGCGCAAATTATAATGGTGAGTCAAACGAGGCCCAACTCGAGGCGCAAATGATAAGGGTGAGTCAAACGAGGCCCAACTCGAGGCGCAAATGATATGGGTGAGTCAAACGAGGCCCAACTCGAGGCGCAAATGATATGGGTGAGTTAAACGAGGCCTAACTCGAGGCGCAAATGATATTGGTGAGTCAAACGAGGCCTAACTCGAGGCGCAAATGATATGGGTGAGTCAAACGAGGCCCAACTCGAGGCGCAAATGATATGGGTGAGTCAAACGAGGCCCAACTCGAGGCGCAAATGATAAGGGTGAGTCAAACGAGGCCCAACTCGAGGCACAACTCGAGGCGCAAATGATATTGGTGAGTCAAACGAGGCCTAACTCGAGGCGCAAATGATATGGGTGAGTCAAACGAGGCCTGACTCGAGGCGCAAATTATATGGGTGAGTCAAACAAGGCCCAATTCGAGGCGCAAATGATATGGTTGAGTCAAACGAGGCCCAACTCGAGGCGCAAAAGATAAGGGTGAGTCAAACGAGGCCCAACTCGAGGCGCAAATGATAAGGGTGAGTCAAACGAGGCCTAACTCGAGGCACAAAAGATATGGGTGAGTCAAACGAGGCCTAACTCGAGGCGCAAATGATATGGGTGAGTCAAACGAGGCCTGACTCGAGGCACAAATTATAATGGTGAGTCAAACGTGGCCTAACTCGAGGCACAAATGATATGGGAGTCAAACGAGGCCCAACTCAAGGCACAAAAGATAAGGGTGAGTCAAACGAGGCCCAACTCGAGGCGCAAATGATATAGGTGAGTCAAACGAGGCCTAACTCGAGGCGAAAATGATATGGGTGAGTCAAATGAGGCCCAACTCGAGGCGCAAATTATAATGGTGAGTCAAACGAGGCCTAACTCGAGGCACAAATGATATGGGAGTCAAACGAGGCCTAACTCGAGGCACAAATGGTAATGGTGAGTCAAACGATGCCTAACTCGAGGCACAAATGATATGGGTGAGTCAAACGAGGCCTAACTCGAGGCGCAAAATGATAAAGATGAAGTGCCTGACATGTGGAGAGGCTTGTCCTCAAAATGGCATGTTTGACATACAAAGTTATTGGACAAAGCTCAGCGAAATTGCTTAACAGGGCTTGGCACATAGAGAGACTTGACCTCAAAATGGCATATTTGGCACGCGAACCTGCTTGACAAGGCTCAGCATGCGAACTTGCTTGATAGGACTTGATGTGCAAACCTATTAGACAGGGCTTGGCACAAGCAGAGACTTGACTTCAAATGGTATGCTTGACATGCTTGACAAAAAAAAGCTTGACCTAAAAATGGCATGGTTGAGATGAATACATGCTTGACATGTGAAATGTTTGATTTGAAATGATATACTTGACATGTAAACGCTCTTAACATGAGAAAAATTAATGCAGATGCCAAATCCATAATACAAAGGATGAGTTATGATTTGTCGTCCTAATTATGAGTGAATTAGAATGCCAGACCCCATAGAAGCAATACCTTTTGGTATTAGTATTTGGTAACTCATCTCTCTCTTTTTCTATAAATCCTCATCTTGAACCCCTCTGCTCTTTCAGGGATATTTTAGATTCGAGGGTCCTTCTCCCAATTCTTTCCCTGGTTTAGATTTGGTACTCCCTAAGCAATGGAAGGGTTTTTTTTTTTTTTCAACTTTGGGCTTAATCTCTTGATAATTCCCTGGTTTGTGCTTTTAAACATTTTTAAACTCCAGGTTCACTCCTTAGTCATTGCCCCTAGTTTGCTTTGATTGCCTTTGAGTAAAGAAATGTTGAAAAGATTTTCTTAGTTCATCACTTCCATTTTAAGAACATGCCTAAAAGGAATCCATATATTGGATAAAGACTACTCAATTCTCTGGAATCAAGATTTCTTTGTTGAGCATCTCCCTAATTAGGAAACTCTCGAGTATTTGCGCTCTCAAACAAGTGTTTGTCCCCTTGACAAGTGTTTGCACTCAAGTATTTGCCCTCTTGACAAGTGTTTGCACTCAAGTATTTGCCCTCTTAACAAGTGTTTGCACTCATAAGTATCCCATAAGCTTGTGTTCATGTCCCTTTCCACATCTGTTATTTCACCACATTAACCGGGATCACTAGGTCTTCATTTTAGCTGGTAATGTAAGGCTTCGGTAATGGCTTAGAAAGAAATGGATAAGGGTAAAACAAGGAGAGTGCAAGATTGAGCACATAAAGCCTTGTATTTCCTTTTTCATCTAGACATGGGAGGATCTAACTTTCTTTTACCCGTCTTTCATTTTCTCTATTTCTGGGCTTGCTCTTTTCTTTTTCAATTTCCCAAATTCTGTTATTTTTTCATTTCCCTTTTATTCTTGCCTTTTCATAATTAAGGCTGCAACCAAATGCAAAAAGATTCCTGAGCTATTCTTGATAGCATTCTTTCTCGGCTAATAGCTTTATTGCTCCTTGTACTCTCTTTTAGGGTAAGGATCATAGTCTTCTTGATCGAGAGGTTAAGGTAAATAAGGGTCGAAAAAGAATATTTGATGGTGGCCTTGCCATCTTTTAAAGCTCAAATGGGTGACTAGGGATTTTTACTTTAAGATTAGCTTGAAAGGCTCAAACGATGCAAAGACGGCCTAGATCACTTCTCTAGTTAATGTGGCATCCAACAAATTATTTCAAGGGGCATTCAAACAAGTTCTAGGAAACTCATTTTCTCATAGCATTCTCATGAGCTACAAGACATCACTCTCTCACTACTGCTTATGATTTGAGATACTCTATCATCCAAGAGAATTGAGTATTTTATCAGGTAATCCAATTTTATCATTAGCAAAAATGGATTTGGGTTAGGATGAACTTAAGATATCCGATCACCAATTAATTGCTCTTAGGCATCAAAATGTGAAAAATGTATCATAACCCTGATTGCCCCCCAGTGTTGGCTCATTCTAGTGGTGGTAACCCTTCTTAAGTGTCTGCCATTTATCAATCACTGACATAAAAAGGGAAGAAATGACATACAATACATTCATCATGCAAGACGTCTTATTGAATTCAAAAGGGTATTCCCATACAATCTACCAAGGCCTTGGACAGGGCCATTAAAAGATGCAATAACACTACACAAAAGACATGCGTAAAGAGAAATGCAACATTTTCTTTTGAAACAGAAGACGCCTAAGATGCTCCTAATAAGTTGTGCATGGGATGCGTATCAAGAGTTAAGAACAACTCTTTACTCTGCCAGAAGACTCCATGAAAGACATGCACAAAAAGGAAAAATTAACACACTTTTTTTTTTTTTTTGGGATACACGAGAATGCATATGATGCTTCTAAAAAAGACACACACGGGATGCGTATCAAGAGTTAAGAATAACTCTTTACTCTGCCATCCATGAAAGACATGCACAAAAGGAAAAACAACACACTTTTTTTTTTTTTTTTTTGGGATACACGAGAATGCATATGATGCTCCTAATAAGACACACACGGGATGCGTATCAAGAGTTAAGAATAACTCTTTACTCTGCCATCCATCACACACTTCGATCTCGATAACTTCGCTTAGCTACTCTTCCACTCGAACCATCCTTCCTAGACTTGTACATCATCCTAATAACACAAAATAACAAAAAGTAAAGCCATGACAAGTTACAATCGAAGCATGGTGTCTATTTTACGCTTTCTGCTACCATCGGGAGGCTGTTCGTCCACTTGTTTCACCAATGGGTAAGGTTGAAATACATAGGCTTGTAGTCGATCAATCAATCGATCGACGTCTGAATCTGATTTTATGGCACGGCGAGCCTCCAGAGATATGAAGCATTGTTCCACAGCTGAATCTATAAAAGATAACAAGCCATCATAAAAGCCATTAACATTTAATAATCCTAACGGCCTTTTCTGATAGTTAAATTTGATCCAGAATAACACACTAGAAATTCCTTCTAGAGTTTCTAGACCACCAGGTAACGCGATAAAGGCCTCAGCATTGCAAAACATGTGCCCAAAGCGTTCATGCATAGATGAAACCCTTAACTCAGTACCAAAGGTGTAGTCACTGACTCTTTTGTCGGCCAACCCTTTTATAAGGATGCCTAAGACATGGCTCTTCCCTGTAAATGCAGTTGCAGCTGCACATCCTCTTATCCCATGGATGCCCCCACCATACACCAGGTTTATTTTTCTGGCAGCTAACACCCTACCGAGTTCATTGGCTGCCTTTATGAACTCATTATCCTTCCCTAGAATGGAAGCACCGAAGACACAGATAGATTTGAATCTACGTGCCGAGGATGTTTCTCCCTCTTTTTCTACCCCAGCCATGCATGGATGATCCAATGTGAAGGTGTATTTATAGGGGAGAAATGAACAACAGAAAATGGTCAGGCGCAATAATTTCAGACAATGACAGTAAGAAAGTCCAAAAGACAAGACACGCCTGCATATACGACAGTCCTTCAGAGTAGGAAAGTCGTAAAGCCACCGATAATGAAAAAAGCAACCAGCTGGCTTTTTTGAAATTTTGTAAGCAGAGTCAAAAAGTGAATAGCGAAGATAATAAATGCATCGGCGATTGTCAAAAAGAAAGGACAATTACACCAATATTATCAAAATTATGCAGGTACAGTCAGAAAGCATACAGTAAATATGACCAATGTGCCAACGGGAGAAAAGAATTACACCGATATTATCAAAATCATGCAGACAAAGTCAGAAAGCATACAGTAAACATGACAGATGTGCCAGCGCTTAAGAAGGAGAAAAGACAATTACACCGATATTATCAAAATCATGCAGGCAAAGTCAGAAAGCATACAGTAAACATGACAGATGTGCCAGTGCTTAAGAAGGAGAAAAGACAATTACACCAATATTATCAAAATCATGCAGGCAAAGTCAGAAAGCATACAGTAAACATGACAAATGTGCCAGCGCTTAAGAAGGAGAAAAGACAATTATACCAACATTGTCAACATTATGCATGCAGGGTCAGAAAGTTAACAGTGAATATGACAGACGTGTCAGCAGGAGAAAAGGCAATTGCACCGATATTATCAAAATCACGCAGGCAAAGTCAAAAAGCATACAGTAAATATGACAGATGTGCCAGCGCTTAAGAAGGAGAAAAGACAATTATACCAACATTGTCAACATTATGCATGCAGGGCCAGAAAGCTAACAGTGAATATGGCAGATGTGTCAGCGAGAGAAAAGGCAATTACGTCGACATCGTCAACATTATGTATGCAGGGTCAAAAAGCTAACAGCGAATATGACAGACGTATTAGCGGAAGAAAAGGCAATTACGCTGATATTATCAAAATCATGCATGCAGGGTCAAAAAGCTAACAGTGAATATGACAGACATGTTAGCGGGAGAAAAAGGCAATTACGCCGATATTATCAAAATCATGCAGGCAGGGTCAAAAAGCTAACAGTGAATATGACAGACATGTCAGCGATTAAGAAGGAGAAAAGACAATTATGCCAACATTGTCAACATTAGGCATGCGAAGTCAGAGAGTAAACAGTGAATATGGCAGACGTACTGACAATTAACAGGAAAAATCACTAACAACAACTGTACAAATCAAAACCGTGCATACACCATTGGAAAGTAAAAAAAGTGGTGGATTCACCAGCAATTACAAGACTAATGAATAGTGATCCTGGCTTATCCTTTCTTCTGATACTACATCCAATAACAGACTAAACACCATAAGGGATCAAACTGATGAACAAGGTTACAAACTAATGAACAGGGTCATTTAACGTCAGATTCCCAAGACGAAACACTCCTTTGCTTTGTAGAATATGTCCACTGAGGCAAGAAACATGAAGATGTCCATTAAGATGCGTCTCAAGAGTCTACTGGATATTATCCAAAGATTCTTTACTCAGTCCATCTTTAATGATTTTGTCTTCTTGCCTAGGAACATCACTCCTTCATCCTTGTTGTGTGCTATTCATGGATCAAGGTTGCTATCCAACTTCCTTACGAACTGGCAAACAGGGTCATTTAGTGTTATCTTCTCAAGACAGTGGCGCTCCTTCTCCTCGTAAAATTTGTCCGCCAAAGCGAGAAGAACACCATGAACTTGTCCACTAGGATGCGTCTCAAGAGTCTGAAGGATATTATCTAACGACTCTTTACTCAGTCCATCCTTTATGAACTGAATTTTGTCTTCCCGATTTGTGGACACCATTCCTTTTCCCTTACATCGTGTATTACAAGTCCATCTTGCACACTTATAACAAACCTCCATCCTTTTAGCTCTTCTTTTCTTAGCATAAGAGCTTCTTCCCATCCCAGGCAGATGTTTCAGTAATGAATGTTGAAAATCATCTGCTAGGCGTACCTTAGCTTCAATGATCCAACGTACATCTTCAGGGAGTCCTAGACGTGTGAGTGTTTTCATTCTTTCAAGTCGGCACTTATACATCTTCCGAAGTGCGTCTTGGGGAAGAGAAGGAAATCTGACTCTAAGCGTAGCAAGGCTTTCCTCCATTTTTGGCTCTCTGGTAAGGTGATGGATTAGGACACTCGAATGATACTTCCCAGAATCCTTTGAGTCTTTCCTTTTTACGGGGTGGCTTAAAAAATGAACCTCTCAGTCAGTCATGGAGCGATGTCAGGTTGATTACCGACTGAAACCTGAGCGTGAATAGTAAGACATAAAAAGGGTAACTAGGCGCCTTCACGCGACCGGGCTTCAGCTGGTCTGCAAATGCTGATGGGCCTTAGGTGACACACTGGGCCCAAAGCCAAAAATTTGGGGGGAAGAACATGCTTAATATCACCTGAGTAAGGCATGCTCAAGCCCGAGCTCCAAACGACCCATTAACAAAAGGTCGAACAAAAATGCATGCTGGTGACGATATGATCTTAGGTTTATGCTTATGCTTAATGATTCAAAGTTAATCAAGAGTTTTCACAGCTCCAAACCACTTTAACAGTCATGAATTCAAGAAGGGATTTCATGCCAGGCATGGGCCTTAGGTTACTCACTAGGCCCAAAGCCAAAAATTCGGGGAGAAGAACATGTTTAATATCACCTGAGTAACACATGCTCAGGCCCGAACTTCAAATGACCCATTAAACAAAAGATTGAATGACAATGCATGCTTGTGATGAAATGATCTTAGGTTCATGCTTATGCTTGATGATTCAATGTTAATCAAGAATTTTTATAGCTCCAAACTGCCTTACCAGTCATGAATTCAAAAAGGGGTTTTATGCCAGGCATATATAGTTCAATGTTTGACATATAAAGTATTTTTCAAGCATTCCTTCTATTGCTAAAGCACTTCATCATTTTTATTTTGTGTTGAACTTGGCCACTAATATTCTTGCATTGCTTGGAGACTAAAAGTCTTGTGAAGGTTAACCTTACTTTGCTTCCTATTCATGCATATGTACAAAGACTAAAAATCTTATAAGACTAGCCTTACTTAGCCCTTTGTTAACCTTTAGGTAATGCAAACTCAAGTCGAGAAGGTTTTGTATGCAACAACAATAAGTGCCATAAGAATGCTTGGAACACAAATGTCAAAGTTGGACATGCAATACGAAGTGAATAGCATTTTTTCACAGTGCCTAGATTAAGGTACATCCTAAGTTTTTGTTCACTCTCATGGTTTTGGACCAAAATTCTCTCTTTCAAAGGGTAGTTCTAAGGCTATTAATAGTGCGGGGTAGGATCTAGATTCCTAAAATCAGGTCCCCAAATTGCCTTAAAGGGTCAACTTGAGTGAGGGTGTTCAGGTGCCTACACGGAGACCAAGGGTCTCACGAAGGTCAACCTTACTTTATGCCCTCGCTAGCCTAAAGGTTCCTAAGAGCTCGGGCATAGAGCTCAGGGGTCATGACCTCCCCTTTTCTAAAGGGCCATGTGATGTAGGTGTACGTGTGTGTGGGGAATATGCCATCCACTCATTCACTCACAACCTGTAAAATAATCAAGCAAACCATTCCATAGATATAGCAGATAATATTATGGAAAAGCAAATTGCTTGAATTTAATCTAACAGCTTAATCCAGCATAATCAAAGAATGCAATATACAAAGTTAGAAATCCAAATCACCATTTAAAATGCCAAAATCAAAAGCCTATAAGACAAATAATCTAAACAATTAACCAAAGCATAGAAATAGAGAACAAATTGCAGCAAACATCAACCCATGCGGCCTAACCCTCTTAGGTGTCCCCAGTGGAGTCGCCAAGCTGTCGACACGCGACGCGGGGCGGCGATCCCGAGGCGATAAAAAAAAAATGGGTTTAGATTTAGGTGAGGTTTTAGAAAATGATTTAAAAAAATGGAGTCGCCACCGACTTAGATTGAAATGGTGAAGTCGGACACCGAATAATATGGTCTGCGTTACAGTAAAAAAGGATTCGAGGGTTGGTTACGTGTAGGGAAGGTATTAGCACCCTACAACGCCCTTTCGGTACCACGTTGATATTTGTTGCTTTTGATTTCAAAACTATGCTTTGTCTTTTGTTTAGATAAATTTATTTTTACATGTGATTGTGGTTTAAGATTATTTATAACTGCCTCAATAGAGTCATGCCAGTTGACTGGCTAAACTCATGATGTAATTTTTCTCAAGATAGTTATATAGCGGCCAGTTAACTGACAACCATATTTATCTATTGTCAGGAGTTTATTTTTAATGCATTAATAGAACCATGCCAGTTGACTGACTAGGTTTGTAACAAGATTTCCCTTAGGATAGTTTAATAGCGGCCAGTTGACTGACAACTATATTTATCCATCATTAGGAGCTTCTTTTTAATGCATCAATAGAATCATGCCAGTTGACTGACTAGATTCGTAATATGATTTCCTTCAAGATAGTTTAATAGCGGCCAGTTGACTGGCAACTATATTTATCCATCGTTGGGATTTTCTTTCCAGTACATCAATAGAATCATGCCAGTTGACTGACTAGATTCGTGATATGAGTTCTCTCAAGATAATTTGATGGCGGCCAGTTGACTGGCAACCTTCTTTGTCCATCATCGAGATATCTTCTTAAAGGCATTAATTCATTTCTTCATCATCTTTCAACATATCATAAACTTGTAAGAAACCTAACAAATTTCTTAAAAATAAACTTTCAAATAATATCATAACCTAAAAAAACAATAATGACCCTATTATCATGAAAGTTGCATGTTGTACCTCCCGTAAGTGACTTATGCCTGAATTAGTAGCATCTCTCGGTGACAAGATGTGGAGGACTTTTGGGGCACTTTGAAGACGGCGTTGAGTCCAGCAGCAAGAACTGTGTGGGAAATGTTGATACGCAAGCTCCGGCGTGGCGACGGAGATTCGAGACGGGGCAGAGCAGAAGCAGAACGAACTTTTTCTAAGAAGCCGTCAATGCAGTGTGCTTTCTCTTGAGTCGTTCAGACGTGAACTTGAAACATATGCGAGAGCTAGGCAAGTTGGGAGCACTGCAATGGAGACAGTGACAACAATGAGGTGAGAGCTGAGAGCGAACGGAGCTGTGGGAAATAAGCTGTAGTTTCTACGATGTGGTTGCAGAAATATGCAGTGGAGGGGTCTTTGACAATGAAAGAGGGAGACGGGATTGCGGAATGATTCTTCACTGTGAGCTGATGGTGACACGACGGGACTGAGCTCGAACTAAGACACCTAGGGGTGACGGTGTGGCGGCGATGAGGACGTTGCAACAGGGAGTTTTGACGGCGATGACTTCAGTACGTGAAGATGATCGAGACTTCACAGAGTTTGATGAAAGACTGTGAGGCAAAACGGCTTAGTAGCAGCTTCTCCCAGTGTGGTGGTGGAGTCGCGTCTTCCAGCAGGGATGCGACGCTGGCTTATGAGTTTTACAGTGTCGACCGAGAGACGGGTGACGAGCTTGTCTTGGTGCCAACGTCTTTGAAGGAAAGGGGAAGATTATCTTCTAACCGAGACTTGTCTGGGCTTTGCGAAGGGCAGCGAGGTGCGACTGGTCGAGCACCAAGATTCCTGACAGCTTCAATGGTGCGACTTCCTGCTTGGTTGTAGCTACTGGATCCTTTGGTAGTGCAGTAGCAAATTCTCCGTTTACGGTGAGAAAACTTTTTGGTTAGAGGGCTGATTTTCCAGAAAGTAGTAGCTATGTTTTGGTGATGGGTTCATGGGTGTTTTCTTCTGGTTCCCCGTCGTGCACTGTCATGAATACGTAAGCTTCATTCCCTCCTCCACGCGTGGGTACTGGCTTCTTCAAGGTGCCCCCCGGTTCATGGGTGTTCCCCTCATGCTCCCAGTGAAAAAGTCCTGACTCTCCCCATGCTCCCCGGTGGAGAAGTCCCGGCTCTCCAGAAGATAAGTGTGTCCTTTTTTCTGTGTCTCCCCCTTTTTCAAGGTGCCAGCATTTTCTTTGTCACCCCTTCCCAGGAGTCAAGGTGTCCGGCCTCTATTTTCCCCTTTGGCTGCTTGTCGACACCTCCTTGGAAGTCAAGACTTTCGGCCTCCTTCTCTTTTTTCTTCACTCACGGCTCCCTTATCTGATTTTCTCCTTCTTCACATGGCTCTTCCCTCTTTTCTTTTTAATTTTTTCTTCTTCTTCACTTTTTTCTTCTTTCTCCTACGGCCAACAACCACACTTTGATTTTCTTTCCTACCTTTTCTTGATTTTTCTCCTTTCCTTTTCACATTTTTTTTTCCTTTTTTCTAATTTTTACTTTTTTTTATTTTTTATTTTTTATTTTTTTTAACAAATTTTAAACAATATTATTCATATTTAGGACCCAAAAATATCTTTAAATTTTTATTTTTGCTCAATTAATTTCTAAAAAAAATATATATTAAAGTAGGCTAATTTTAGAATTTATGCATGAGTCCACTTTAATTTTTAGGATTCGGACAAAATTAGGTGTCTACAACCCTCCTTCGCATTATCACAGATACAGGTTCAGTCTGTTTCCGGTGTACACTAGTGACAAGAGCGGTCTATATGCAGCCTACACAGCAGTGGTACCTTATGTCAAAGATGGTCTTTTGGTTTATAACAAGTAAATCTTTTCTTTGAATATAAGTTAATCTTAAAACTTAATTTGCTTCTTGCCATGATGTATATTTTTATGTTTCGTTGCTGAAGTCATCTGATTTGAATTATTTTGTATCTGTAAACTATTGGACTCTACAAACTGACAGCTGGAACAAATTTTATAAACTCCTTTGTAAATAGAATAAGTAATTTGCTTTTTCCTTCTACTTCAAAGATCAATGGGAAGTTAGATACATATGGTTTTGAGAACTAGGCTTATGTGGCCTGTGATGAGTACTTTCATGGAAAAAACTTACCTATTGTCAGTTCATTTGAAGATGGCTCTACCAGATTGTGATCATTGATTATAGTAATGTACTGTGAAATTTGGCTAGTGTGACATGCATAACTATTTTAAAGGTAGTGGCTGTTGAAATTGCCTTCTTGCTTTTGGTCCTGGTCACCTAGCATTCTATAATAATGTTAGAAAGGTTGGGTCCTTAATATCTATTTTTCGATGCATGAATACTTCACTTGCATTTCATTTTCTCAATGATACTTCATTTGTCTTACTTCATTTCTACTGATTTGCCATGAATTTGACAGTTCTGGGGCATTGAATTTAATAAACATTTCACCCTCCTCCAAGGGCATCATTTACTTATTATTTACCTATTTGTGGATTGGATGGATGGGTTATGATTCTTTGGTGTTTATTTCTGTTACAAAATTCTATTGACTGCTCTTTTGTTTGATTTGGTGGCTATTGCATGTTGTAATGAGCTGAAGATCAAGTTTGTTAGTAGTTCCACTGCAGCTAATCTGGTCTAATTTTAAAACTGAACCAGTTCATAAAATTTTTTGTTCATATTTCTTAGGTCTTGATATCACCAATTGTGTCAAACATGCTCTCAGTTATTTGATTCGTTTAATTTTTCCATCCACTTGACTTTTTGCTATTTCCATCTGATATATGTTTCTTAGGCATGCACACTACCAGACAAGGAATTACACCATTGGCATTAGTTTGGAAGGATGAGAATTGTAGTCAATATGTTATTGATACTGATAGTAAAGGACAAGTTCCAAGTCAACAGCAGGTGTTGTCCTAGGCTTCCTTTGAATCTTCTCTTTGCTTGATTTTTTGCTTGTTCTCTTCACTGTCTATTGTAATTAACTTTTATAGATCTTTAGTCCTTATGATTGAACAGTGTATGTGTATGTTATGATCTGCTCATGCCTCTTGTTAAGCAGTCGATGGAGCAATGATTGTTGTTTGATTATATGATTTTGTTTACTTTATATGCATTTCATCCATTTATTTTCTTTGAACGTTATGCAAATGTGAATTTGAAGCAAAGCCAAAAACACACAGCTACTGCTATATATCACTGCAAGGACGTGCTTGCATGGTGCACTAATATAGCGTTAGTAGCGATAGTATTTGTGTGTTTTCTGTCCACATATGCTTATTTCATGGCACTTTCATTATTATATTACTTTGTTTAATTGTATAACCTCAACCTCATAGGCCATAGCAGGCCAATTGAAGTTGCCACTGGATTGTGAACAAATAGATGCCAAACATTGGGGGGATAATTGGGGAATGGGATGACACAATTGCCTTTGGCACAAATCAAACCTCCTATGAAGAATGAGCCAAACATTGGACTTGATGCTACCTCCAGTGGGTAGATGTAATTCAACAAATACCTTTCTTTGGACTTCTGAATTTGGCATTATAGCTTATTATCTTTATTTGACCTCTTGCATGAAGTTGCGAATGATATGGATGGACAGAGTAGATCATGTGTAACGTGTCATTCGGTAGGGTCAAATGAACTTCTACTTGAGAAATAGATTGTATACTTGTTTGCTTTACAAAATCAGATTTAGTTTTGTGCATATGTTAGTTGCATTTGTGTTTTCTCGAGCTGTACCCCTAGTGCTTTTGACAGGATGTAGTATTAGAAAATCAATGTATTATTTAAGGTAACACTATCCTGAATCCTGATTATATTACATGGTTATCAAACAGTAAACTTTGACCTTGAAACTTTGATTTTCTGAGGTAATAATTTTGAAAATAATTATGTAAAGCTCACCATAACCATAAAGAGGCCCTGGTGTACTGAACTCATTCAATTTTTAATATATTTTGCTTAAGATGAAGGGCACACGTGTAATATATGCATCATGAAATTTGTAAAATCATTTGTTCTCCCGTTTTCAACCACGTGGCTTTGGAGCTACAAGAAGATGGAAACTGACTACGCCAGATATCCCTCCTGTGGTATTTGGCTGCTTAGATGGAAGTTTTACACAGCAGGTTTGTTTGAAAGGGGGTTCTATATGAACATGTGTTAGCAACTTAACCAATAGGGACCTTGCTTCTTCTTTGCATGTATATTTTTTATTACATTTTCTTAACACATACCAATTGAGACTATGCTGTCCTAGAAGGTTTCGAGGAGTTTTAAATCTTTGACCTGCCAGTTTCAACTTTACCGCCCTTTTCTTCCTCTGGTATTAGCGTCAAGGCAAACAATTTCCTTTTGTAGGTGTGCCTTTTGTGAAATTTCTCATCACAATTATAACATAGCCCCTTTTCTCTCCTTTCCAACATTTCCTCTGCTATCAAGCATTTAATGGGAATAGGCTTTTTGGCTGGCTCGACTATGGTCTTGGGTAGGTCAATGGTTGCTATGGCATTAGTGTAGTAAGGGTGGTCATCGTACAACGGAGGTGCTCCTAATTTCCTCCACCTCCTTTAGCTTTTCCTCCATTAATTTTGCTGAACTTGCTGCCTAAAGCATTGTTTGTGCTATAAAAGCTCTAATTTCTCTTCTGATTTTGGCCGTTAAGCCATACTCAAAGTAGCTTTGGAGAAAGGAATCTGAGACTCTGGTTATCTGGTTAAAAAGCTCTTCGAACTAAGCCATGTAGCTGACCCTACTTAGTAGAAAAAGGTTCGATTTGTTATTGTTGTTGTAGTTGTAGTCTGCACAATCTTCGCAAGTTCTCCTTGTAAGTCCCTATATTTGGACGGACCAAATCTTGCTTTTAAAGCATTCAAGAACGAGGGCCATGAAGACAGCTGCAGATTCTGTTTCATCCATTGGAACCAAGCAAGAGCTTTGCCATCTATATAAAATGAGGAGATCATCAGCCGTTGCTCGTCGAATCTCACAAAAATTGAAGTATTGCTCACCCTTAAAAATCCACCTTGTCGGGTCTTGGCTGTCAAATCTAGGAACTGTCAATTTCAAAGTCTTCAAAATTTGAGCTGCTGCTGATTTACCAGTCTCCTAGTTCCAATTATTGCTTACCAAATTGTCCCTATGCTCTTGGTCTTTGTTCTGTGAAAAGTGGTCAAAGCAAGCTTCCATGTGAGACAAACAAAGGCCAATGTCCTTCAACAATGCTCCAAAAGCTGTCAATTGCTCTTGAACTACGACGCGATGGTTTTGGTCTTCCGCTGACAGGCATGCCACTGCACTATGCATTCCTTCCGCCACAGTTCAATGATAAAAGCACCAATGTTAAGAGGGCAATTTGAGGATGCCCAAGACTCCAAGAATCTAAGAGAGGAGATGAAATAATTTTTTGTGAAGTTTTCATTACTTTTCTCTTATTAACAGTCGTATTTATAGAGTACATGCATAACAAAATAGGTTCACAAGAGCTTAATTTCTGTTACAATTTTAACTTCCCTCCTAACTGTTTGACGACGATGCCCCTTCAACTCTAAAATCTTTATGCCATGCTAGCACTCTTCTTTTCTTTCCTGACCTTCTTGGACTCGTATCAGTTTCATACTTGGATGGTTCACTCAACCTGTTAATAGAGGAATGGATTCTGATGAAAAAAGGGGACAGCCTCTGCTGTTGCCAATGAATTGGCCTGTTTCTATGCTGAATGATATGTAATAATTGAGTAGAAATGATAGTCCCACATTTTTACAGCTATGTGAGTGGCTATGCTCTTTAAGTTTCTTAGGCGAATCCGCTCCTAAACATAAAAGATAAGAAAAAGGTTGCCTGGTTTATCATATAAAAAAAAGATTGTAGAAAAAATATGATTCCAAAAACGTAAAACTAACACTTCTTTAATTGAGAGATAAGAAAAAGTTTCTACATCTTTATATATGGTATCTTGTATTTAAATTTTTGAGACAAAACTTTTACTTATTTAAATGTATGATTTTCTCTGTAAAAAAGAAAAATAGGACTAATTAAAGAGAATAATAAAAGAAAAATAAATATGTAATTAAATAAAAAAAATGAGATCCATAACTGAATTATAGAGAAATGAAAAAAATTATTAAAGTCAAAATATAAAAAAAGTTCAAATATTTAAATCCGTTGAAGATATGTGAACCATAACTGACAACTGCAGAAATGGATCTGATTTCATAAGTCTACAAAACATAAAACTAAAAGAAAAGATCAATCAGAAATTAATCACATGCTTTGCCGATGACCTCGCTTCTATCCTAAATCTACGATCCGCCAACTTGTTTCGAGAGGTCAAAGAGGGCAGTGGCCTGCAATTTTGGGCCAACTGTATCCTCAAAAATAAGAATCCAAGCAATGACCAAGAAACTTAATAACATGATTCCCAAGACTATGTGGCTGTAGATAATTTGAGCCCTATAAATTATATAAATATTTGTATTTTAAATTGTAAAACCTAAAATAATCTATTCCTTTAATTGTATCATAAAAAATATACAGTCTTCTATAACAATAGTCTGTTTCTGGTCATAAAAATACAATGGAAGCTTCAAAATCAACTGATCTGTGCTGCATTATCTTCGGCAACACGCGGAAGATTTACATCCTCTCACACTATCCAAAATTTCGGCGTGCCAAACTGTAGGACGGGGTCATTCGAGAGCTTTCTCTTTTGGTGTCTGCTTTCATTCTTCTCTACACGAAAGGTCCAATTTTGTTGTTCTGTTATTCCCCTTGCTTCTTACGTTTCTCCCACGTTTCCTTGGTGACATTGTATAGTTTTGTTGGTCTATTTCACATGCGAATTTAATTGCAAAACACAAACATGATAAATCCATTGCATTAATTTTTGCACGAAGGTCAAGTTCATGCATTTGCTACTTTCATGCGCCTAACATCAATACTATTGTGTGGTTTACTATCCTAACAATTGGGTATGGGTCACATCTTCGAAAAGGGCTTGAATAATAATATTATTAGGCCGAAATAAAATATATTTAAAATACACCTAGGATAAATAAAGAATGATTTTTATTTAATATACAAAAAAACACAATTAATTATTTGATCTAATTTGTACACGTTTTGAATGTGTTAAATACTTTGTAAAATAAAGAAAAAAAAAGTCTCATAGTAGATAGAATTAAAAATATTAAAAGTTATATAAATGATTACAAATAGTTAAAATTAAATTATAATATATAAATCACAATTCATAAATAGTCTAATTTAAATTGTTAAATGAAAGATTTTTGATAAGACACTTAAAACATCTTTGAAAGTTTAAAATGGGTAAAAATTCTCCCAATTTATGGCCTATCATAGGATCTGTTATATAAATAGGTAAATGCTCTTTTCCATTATGGATAGCAATCGTATGGCCAATCATTGTGGGTATAATGGTATATCCTTGGGACCAAGTTATTATTATTTCTTTTTTTGCCTTTGTGTTAAGCTTATTTATTTTTCTTAACAAATAATTCGTTACAAAAGGAATATATGGCTTAGTGGTCAGCACAATAAGGTCAAAAGAAATAATAGGGGAGGAATAAATGATTCCTCCACAGTTTGGCAAGCTAAGCGATAGGTTAAAGTAGAAATGCAGCAAAGCAAAATAAGGTCAAACAATGTGAAGCAGATAAAATAAATCCGCAGTAAGCATTCCATTTGAAAAAATGTGAATGGCTTTAGAGAAAAAAATATTGAAAATATTCTTATATAGTCTTTTTAATGTTAAATTCCAAGAACATATTATTATATTTAAAACTCAGTTTTACACCTCTATCTAACATTTTAAATTTTTTGAATAGTTAGTTTTTAAGAATTTTATAATCATGAATATCATTATAATATTGTTTCTTTCTAACCTTTTTCGTAAAATGAATTTGTGCGAGCTACTGGACGAAACTAAGCTCGGAATGTCACTATATATAATATACTGCCTTGGAATGGCAAAGATACCAACTTAAGAGATAGAAAATTCAAAGGTTCGTCTGGTTAATTTTTCTTTTTTTTGTATAATATGATTAATTTCTTCAGGTCTAAATCCTGAACCGCACCCATCACCATTCCATGCAGAGCAAGCTTCTTTTGACAATTTCCATGGTACTTTCAAGTTCCATGATCATCACCAACACAAGCTTTTCTTCACAATTCTCATGCTCAGTCAGTCGTCATCAGATTCCCCTCAGTTTGTAAAAAAAGTCATTAGCTTCCAATGGCCATTGTTTTTTTTACATTCAATCATGGGATCAAGAGGAAAGTTCCTTCAGGTCCAAGTTCTATGGATTCGCCTCCAACAACAGTATGAAGCAAATCTTGTGTATTTATTTGTTATAAAAATGTAATAAAATGATTTCAACTTTTATGGGAAAAATCAATAAATTTTACATTGTCTTGTTTACATATTTTGGATATTCAGAGACTTTTTATCTATCTCTCTTATATTAGAATATAATTTCTTGAGTCTTTTTTTTATTAATTTTTTTCTTTCAATTTTATACCTATCTCTTTCTTACTTTTATTTATCTTTGAATCCTCTAAAGATAGAGAATCCTTATTCATATTTCCACAACAAAGACTATTGGTGCACAAGTTATATTGATTTTTCTTATATGTTACAGAATAAAGTATAATTGCAATGGTCAAACTCAAAGTTAGCCATCATTTTAATTGTGAAGTTTCAATAAGCATATTAACTAAAAGAAATTGTTTCTCTTTGCCATTTGGATATCAATATCAAATTTCAATGATAGGGAATTATATTTAATAGACATAAGTCAAGGGAGAGGAAGAGGGCTAAGGATTTACAACCTTTGAGGGTTTAAAGGTAGAAATTGTAGAAAGAGAAAGATATATGCAAAATTAAGAAAGAAAATAGTTAATAAAAAAGTGAAATTTATAAAGTATATTCAAATATTAATTAATTAATTATTAAAATTAAAAAAGTAATAAAAACAGAATTTTTTGAAGAAAAAGTATTAATTTCAAGATCATCATTGGTCTTTGGAAGATATCACTTCCCCTTAAGTCAAGGTAACCATATGAGATGATCCCATGCTTTAAGTGACTTCATTGTTGGTTGTAGCTAGCCATTGTAGAATACAAAGTGTTATCGATTGAAAACTTTCTTAAAATATAAGAGTGTTTATAAATTTGTCATAAAAAAACTATTATTTAATTTTTTTTAACAAGAATTAAACATGAGCTTCCATTCAATGAAAATAGACCGTATTCCAATCTATACTATGTATGCTTGTATTTCAAACATTTTTCTTATAAATTAGATATTTTTATATAGTTTTTTGAAAACAAAAGGAGAAATTGTATTAATTTGGCATACCAGAAAAACCAAACAGCAAAGGGATACATCCAAAGACGTATCTAAGATGGTGGTCACAAAAACACTAAACAAATTAGGTTCTAGAAAAAAATCAAAATATTACAAATTAGTCTCTTACGTTTTTTTATAGGATCTAATTATCATCTCGGTCATATCTTGTCTTCAAGCAATACTCATCAAATCATTTTAAAAGATTTTAAAAAAATTCACAATTCAATATGAGATCGAACCAACTAATTTAAGAAGATAAATAAATTGATTAAATATGATCTTCCACAAGAGAGAGAGAGAGAGAGAGAGAGAGAGAGAGAGAGAGGCCGGCTATGGCGCCGGCACTATATGAAATCAAACACCATGGCCCGCAAGGAAGCAAGCAAATAAATCAAAATGAATTAAAAAAAAGTTGCATACAAAGAGAAAGCCTCAAGGGATCAATTTTAACAGAATTATTTCTTGTAAAATAAATTCTAAAATAACATATATAAATATAAATTAATTCTTAAATAATCAACTTTTCAGCCTTAATTTTTTTAACTCAATTTTATCTAAAATCAATTTTATTCACGGTCACCCTAAATAAACAAACTATATCTAAAAAAATAAAGCCCAATAATGAGGTCCTTAATGAGCAATAATTTTGATCAAATCAACCAACCATGATACCTTACTAAGTTTACTTTTTATAACTGAAAATTTTGATTTCTTAATACTTTTTATGAGTCAGGAATTTTTAGAAAAATAAATATTCAAAACAAATTTAATAATTTATAATCACTTTTACTTGAAAAGTCAAGTTTTCTTTTATAGAAAACGTGGAAATTTCATTATGAAAGAGGCAAAGCCAGTACATCTTAAAGACAAAGATATAGACGAAGATGGAACATCTTCCACCCAAACTACATCACCTGATGTGAAAGTGAGTGTTGCAAGCACATAAGCAGCGCTATTTCCATACCTTAACACATGGATATATACAAGAAAATCCTGAAAAATAACGGCAAAGGTACTTGAAAAGTCAATCTTGAAATCATGTGCAAACCCTGCTTTTTTCTTCAATCAATTATAACAAACAGGATTTACGAAATCACCACGTGCCATCCCATCTTGTGCGGTACAGAGAGTTCCTTTGACCACAAAGTCAAGGCTTTCGTGCGGAATGGATGCTTGCACTCTATAATACTAGGTCATTCGGCCTCTGTCGTTGTAGATTTCACATTAATTGATTAGAAGCGTAAGGTTCTCATTTTCCATCTAAAAGATCAAATCTCAGATCACAATTTTGCCTATAAAAAGGGCTATTGATTCTGCACTTCTACCAATGCAATACAAACACACACAAATGGCATCTAGCACTCTCCTTAGCACTTCAGTCAATGCCTTCCCCGGTCTCTTCACAATGCTTCTTGCCCTTTTATTCGCCTCCTCCCTCCACACAGCCCTTGCTGCCAGCTCTGTACAAACCACCACCATATCTACCGAAACCTACAAAATGTTCATTAAAAACACTTGCAATACAACCACTTACCCAAAAGATTGCTACAATTCCCTCTCCCCCTTTGCATCCAAGATCAAAACAAGCCGTCTAGTACTCACCAGAATTGCTGTTTCTGTGGCTCTGAAAGAAGCTAGAAATACATTTTCTAAACTTACAAAGCTGCGCAAGCTGAAGGGGCTGACGCATGCCGAATCTGAAGTCATTGGGGATTGCCTAGAAAACATTGATGATACAGTGGATAGGACAAAGATGTCTCAAAGTGCCATTGCTCACTTGAATGGTACGAGTACTCTTGATGATCAGTTTCAATGGAGTAACATAAAGACATGGATGAGTGCTGCCATTACTGATGAGACTACGTGCACTGATGAGCTTGATGAGAAGCAAGTGCGCACCACGTTGCAGAAGAACATAAAAACCAGTGTTTCTAAGGTTGCTAGATTGACTAGCAATGCTCTGTCTCTGGTTAACAAGATTTCCTACTGAATTTACATGTACGGAAGCTATAGAATTCAGTTACACCTGCTGGGAATTGTTCTTGTGCAATGCTGCCCTATGATACTAAGGTCTAATTAAGATTGTGGCATTTATTGTGTGATTTGCTGTGGTGAATCTGGTGTATATTCTGCTTGCTCTGTGTCTGGCCATGGTGGCATATATTCTGCTGGGGTGGCCCTATCTGTAGTTTGAGGGACGGGATGCCAAACTACAGTTGATAAAATATGGGTTTGAAGTACAAATTGTACCCTCGTTGAATCCAAGTTTTTTAAGTATAAGATTAACAAATATATTATTTTGCTCTATATGAGTTATTTATTGCTTATTATACATGAGTGCAAGATTAATGAACTTAAGCCAAACCTCAATGAGAGCATTTGATGTGATTGTACAGATTTTCATAAGTTCATATCACAATTATTTTAGTAATTTCTTACAGTCAAGTTGGAAGAAAGTTTTTTGAAAACTTTCTAGTCTCATAGCACAGAATTGGGCATGGTCTAATTGTACTTCGTAAAGAGGACAGAAGAAGAAACACAAGCAACACATTGGAGCTTTTTCGATTCTGACCTGATTATTAGGCAGGTACCTTAAATATTACAGGACAAATGACTCCAGTCCATGGTGAGTGGTGCAAAGACGAAAACACGCTTCTATGTTAAACTCAAATTGTCACAACAGTACACTTAATTATTCATCAATACTTCAAAAAACATACCTACAAAAAGGGAATCCTCAATAAAGGCATTGTCCCATGAGTAAAGGGCTTGCGTGGATCAAGACCCCCTTACTGGGCTTGATGCACACGTGACCCAATTTTTTTTTTCCTACCATTAAAATGAATTTGTGTCTACCTTTATATTTTTTGGCATGACCATCTAAAAGCATTAAAGTTAAAGATCTTATTTGTCATTTTTACCGTCAACACGTATTGTTTGTTTTAGGTCAAAGCGTTTATGATTTGTTACTTCAAGATGATACTCCTAAAAAGCTATATATGTTAATGCAAGGCCAGGTCATTACACGTGGCATTAGAGTTAGTCCCCTTCCGAGATTGAACCTATGAAAGCTGACAAGCCTATGATGATCCTAATCTAGCATAATTAAGAGATCAGCTTTAGAAAAATACAAACTCATAGTGCCCATAGTAGAAGTGAAAAAATCTAAGTCTCACATTAAAAATGGGTGCTTTGTGAAGGCCAAATAAATGTGGACTTATAAAGCTTTAGTCAATATGTGCATTTTGAGATAACATTTTGTAGACTCTTAATTTGGCCCAATATAAAAATAATAATAATTTAAAAAATAAAATAAATAAACAATTTCTTTCATAATAAATTTTACATAGTCAAATATTAGTCATAAAATAATACATAAAGAAATCAAAACAATAAAAAGCAAGTAAAAAAAAGAAATATAAAGAAAATAATATAAAAAGAAAATGAAAACAAAATAGCAAATAAAAAGAATTAAAATGGAGATAAAAAGAGAAGAAAAAAAATCCCAAAAGAAAGAAGAAGGCAACTTGGACAAAAAGAAATAGAAAAAAATAGCAAATCATAAAAAGAAAAAGAAACTAAAGAATGAGAATAGGGAGCTAATAGCAAAAGGGTAGAGGGGGTTGAGAGGAGAAAGTCAGCTGGCTTTCTAGAAGAAAACGTAATGGTAAAATACAAAAGGAGTAGGAGTTAAGAAAAGGAAAGAAAAAGAGGAATAAAAAAAAGGTCAGTTGGGGAAAGCTTTCTAGAGGGGTGACAGTTATCTCTATTAGGGAAAGGATTCACAGAAGCACTAATAGAACCTCACACACACGCAAGTACTGTGGATAATATTTTTACTAAATTATGTGGGATTCTCAATTCTACGTCTCGGTTTAGTCTTTCTTTGATTGAAGCATGATTTCTCATTTTTGGCGGAAATGAAGAGCTCTCTGTCTGTATACCTTAATGGCCTGAATCTGTGATGTTACTCTTGGTTTAGAGAGGTGAGGACAAAAAAAATTTTAGGGCCGTGGAGGCTCTGTTATGTTAGGGGTTGCAGAAGCACAAAAATGGAAGGGACGGTTGCACCAAATCCGTAGGGTGCGATGCATCCGATCCCTATGCCTAATTAATAAAATAAAAATTAGGGATATAGCTTAAAAAATAAAACAAAATATGTAGTTAAATTCAGAAAATTTTTTTAAAAATTTTGGTACTTATCTGAAAAAATTCTGATGAAAGTTGAAAAACTTAACTATGTTATTTCTCTAAATCTTTTTCGTTTCTGCAAAAATATAGAGAAAATCCTTTTCGCATAAAAATTGTCTAATTTGGTTTAACAAAATTATCATTTCTTTCCATAAATTTTTGACGTCAAACTGAGAAGGATAAAAAAATTTAACAATGTCCTTCTTATGAATTCATCTCAGTTTGAGTTAGATTTTGAAAACAAAAAAGAAAAAACGAGCACCCGAGATGGCCAACCATGAAATTCACCCCCATAAATCCCTTTCGTGTCCTTTTTTTCATTCTTCTCTCCTTGAAGGTAAAAGAGATGGCTTAGACCTTGACGGAATTTAATTTTTGGACTGTTTTTGGGTTATCTTAGATTGGGTGTGAGATCCAATGGAATTAAAATATTTTTTTAAAAAAATTAAGTTATATCTCCCTCATAAAAAATAGGAATTAATTTTCTCAAGACAAAAGATTTAAAGGGAATTGTTTAATGGCTCTTGAAGTCTTGCAATGTGATTATTGCTAATTTGTGGTGACTTGTTAATTGTATTGTTTGCACTTTCAAATCATTGTTGACACATGTTTATGGGAGTTGTGCAGGAATTATTGGATGTAATTAGATCTTGGACTTGGAAAAGTTCTTCTCAATACAAGATTTAGCCCCGTTATTGCATAATCCTTATTCCATTGAACTCTTCCCTCTCTTCTTTGAATTTCCTCTAATCTTTTTGATGTTGTGAAGCATAAGAAGTGTTGGAATGTGCAAAACCCCTCTTTGATTGAGATGAATGCATTTTGATCTCTTGAATAGCTTACCGAGTAAGGAGTGTCTCCCGATATAGGCCCCTTATTTCTTGAGATCATTTTCTCATGTGGGAATGTATACTATTCTTTTACTTGGTTATTGAGTGAGGAATGTTTTCCAATGTAGGCCTTCTATTTCTTAAGTTCCTTTTCTCATATGGGAATATGTGCCATTCCTTTAAGTTTATCTAATGAATGGCTATTTGTGATGACACTTTAATCATGTTATTCACACTTTAAATTATTTTTTATGCTCGTTCAAGAGAATTGTCTGCTAAGGCATAGGGAGATCCTAAATCTCAAATTTCAAAATTTTATTTTAAATATGTTTCAACTTGAGACTAAGTGTTCATTGAAATCTCAAGGAAAGGGATTTGTACTCGAACTTAACTCCCTTAAATTCCCTTTAAACTCAGATTCTTCTTGATGATAGATATGGAGGGGAGTCATGTGTATGACCACTTTTCAACTATTTTGAGATAGTCATGTTATGAGCATAGTTAAGAGTTTAGCATGATTCTTCTAATGTCATTATGAAGAATCACTACCTTCATCCAAGACCCTTTGATCTTGACCTTGTTTCATTCTTTCTTTTTAAACTCAAATTCTTCACGATTATAGATATGAAGGTGTGTTATGTGTATAATTACTTTTTAACTATCTTGTGGATAATCACGTTATGAGTTTAGTCAAGTATTTGATATGATTCTTCTAATGTGATTATAAAGAATCATTTCCTTTACTCGAGACCTTTTGGCCTTAACCTAGTTTCTTTAACAAATGCTATGGCTTCTATCCAAACGGCTAAAAGGGAGATTAAAAGGTCACCGGCTAGTTTTGGGTGTTCTCATGTTTTGTAATGGACATAAAAGGAGTATCAAATTGTGTAAAAATTAGCTAAAAAATTACAGTATGTCCTCATAATATTATTCTAAAAATAATGATGATATAATTATGTGTTTGCTTTTGGAATAAAACAAATTGTGAAATTCTTTTGTAACAAGTTTATGTTCATAGGTCAATATTGTACTTTGAAGCATAACAGAAAACAACGTGTACAGTTAAATCAAGCCTATATTTTGTCCATTTAGCTCTAAAACATGCAATTGCATTATTTTCCCGATATATTGTCAATTTTTTTTGCAACAAGATTCCGCCTTTTGTGGTATTAGAATTTCTAAAATTAATTAAATATTAGTTCTTTTAATTTTATACAATTTTTATTTAATAGAATTCAGATAATTAAATTTATTAAATCAGATTAAACTATGAAATTCAATACACCTAATAATCACTCTATCATATTATGAGAATCATGTGGAAATTATTGTATGGGAATAACTTTTTTCTTGTAACAAACTAAAAGAAATAACATACAAAAATAGACATCATCATCTTGTAACAAATCAGCCAGCCCTGTCAATACTGAGCAGCCATATTGAATAGAGTTTCCATCTCCAAATGCAAGATAAGATCAATGACACAAACACCTAGAACTAGAGCAACCAAGTGAAATGATATTTATTTTTATATTTTTATAAACCTTGATGAAAGCTTTTCACTAACCTAAAAGCCAAGTTAGGATTGCCACTTCCATCTCTTTGCCATCTCTTCCTTCACCAGTTCCTTCTATATGTAATAAGTATCCAACTCCTCATGTGCAATTAACTAAACAAACAATTATTAACTAAAAATTGATGTCATTACTTCCATAGTAACTAATCGTCCTAACACAATCCCTAAACGGAATTACCAAATAAAGCCCCAATTTAATGATATTCTCATAACATGAATTAATGATGATTATAAGAACAGATTAACAACGTAACATTATAAACAAAAGTAAAAATAAAAAAGACGAATAAACAACTCATCTTAAAATCTTGCCATAGCATTAAAACCCTCAACAAGGATTAATTAGGATATTATTTCTAAACAACAGCTTTGGCGCCACTTCTGCATTGAGTCTTTACTATTATATTGTGTACACCTTTCCTCAATATTTCTTCTTGCTACAAAGAATGAACTATACCTAAACTCAGACCAGTGTTGTAAAGAAAAAAGACACAAACACATGAATGTGAAGTGCTCTGCTTAGCTAATGCAGAGGTGAAGCGCGCTATGCGCCCCAGCGGCGGGATGAGAAGCGGACAAAAGCCAGCACTTCCCTTAATTAGAAACTTCCACAGATGATAAAAATAAAATCCCCTGTGTTGTCCTTTAGGAAATAGGATTCTGGTTTCTTTAGACATAATTATCAGCTGCTCACCTTCAACAAATGTGAATTTGAATACGCAATCCTAATCAGTATTCAGTATAATAATCAATAAAAATATAAAACATAGGTAGGGTTAGTATTCAGAAAACTGAAACCTAATTAATATTAATAAAAAGATAAAATATAGGTGAGGCCAACCTTTAAGAAATAGAGTTCTGAACTAAATTTTAATAATATTAGATATATATTTTTTTTGGTTTACATAAGACTCTTGAATGAAATAAAAAATAAGTGAAGGAATCGAACTGGTGCAACTACAAGAGATGACAACCTTATATGTCACATGAGCCAAAGGCTTTGGGCTAATAATTTTATACTTTCCTACACCGAATATTGATGCCTAATCAGTATTCAATCACAGTATAAAATATAGGTGGGGCCAACCTTTATGAAATAGGATTTTGAACTGTATTTTAATCATGAATTCTTTGCTGCTCTGAATGCTGAATATTCAGTAATAACTAAATATATAATAGGTGGGCTAGCCTTTAAGAAATAGGATTATGAACTGAATTTTAATTGTTAATTCTCAGTTGCTCTAGTGCTCTTCCTTAAAAAATAAGATTCTGCCAATGAGCCGTACCTCATTTGGTATAGTGGTTCCTTTTTCTACACTCAGTTATGGGTTCAAATCCTATTCCTTCCCTTTAAAGTCAAGCTATCATAGCTCCTTAATTAATAAAAAAAAAAACAAGATTCTGAATATTAAATTTTAATAAAATTTAATAATCAATAAAAATATAAAATATAAAAACAAGATTCTGAATGCTAAATCGTAATAGAATTTAATAAGCAATAGAAATATAAAATATAAATGGTGCCAGCTTATAAGAAATTAGATCTGAAACTAATATTAATAATATCAGTCCCAATTCCTAAAGTCAATAGGAATTCTTTAGCATCAAAGAGAGTTTCCAATGTGAGATAATTAGGGTTGTAATCAGAATTAATACAGTACAACTATATAGCCAAGCAACATTTACGCACCGGAAATATAATAAACAATTCCTGGGCACTATATAACCATCAGCCCCTATGTTACAGTATTGAAAAAACAATTACAGATTTTAAAGTTAAGAATAGCCTTATATATCACAATCGGAATGTTACAGGACATACTTCCATCCAATTACTGAGCTTCAAATCTGTTAGGAATGGAATTTGGGATGAGAAAAGATTTGGATATTCTAGAAGCAAAAGCTATTCTTTCTATATATTTATTTCATTTTTCTTCTCTAAATTCTTGCAGCAGTACATTCCTTCCCTAAATACTCGATTGACCTCACTGCGAGGATAACAAACACCTACAGCCGCCAACAGCTGCCATTACAGCTGGCTTCCTAACCTCTTCTAGAACAGACTAACTCTGCCACATGAATCGTGTAGCATAACCAAAACAAAACGCACAGTAACACAAACATAATAACGCATAAAGAGTTAACAACACAAAAATTTTCTCTCGTCGCAGATTCCGTTGCAGATTAGAGAAATTCTTGTAGTGAGCCTTTTCGATGTAGGATCTGTTAGCCTGCATGGAAGTACTGTTGGTTTTGGCAAATGCTGAGGTAGTGCTGAGGTTTGAGATGAACGTAAGTGTGACGAGGATTATTACAATGTGGTATATTGCTGGCCTTGGAACATTGATCACTGACATTACTGTTCTTTTTATCTCAGTAGTTGTTCTTTTGGGGTTGTCAAGATCCCAAATTACCCATTTATAGAATGAGATCCTTGCCAGTTTGGTAATGTCTCTTACTGGAAACTTAAAGCCAAGCAAATAAATAAATAATGAAACTGGCATGGCAAGTGGCCTGCAAGCAGATACAAAAATTAATAGAATGAATAGGGACAAATCTTAAAGTAAATCTTCGGGGGAGTCAAAGTAGCCTTATTCTCATATTTGGAGGTTGTTACTCTGCCACTTATCATATCATATCAATTACAAAAAGAGGAAAAGACATCAAGAAGTACAGAAAATAGCCTATAGTATAATATATTAAAACGTTAAAAGCTAGCAATGTAATTTCTACTACCAAATTAATCAAATTCTGCCCTATGAATTAATAAAAAATTAAATTCACTTAAAATAATGTTCTTCAGTCTTTCAATCGCCTGAAATCACCAATAGTTGAAATAGTAGTAAAAGTTTAAGTTATTTATCTTTTAATATGAATTACCATATTATTTATAACAAAAAAACATGTTCGATCTTATATCAAACCCTGTTTTGATTATTTTTATTGCTGAAAATGAATGTTTTGTTGTAGTATTTCATAATTGCAATTCAAAAAATAAAAAACTAACTACCACTCTTATAAACCATCTTTAAATGAACCCCCCCCCCCCCCAAACTAAAGACTAAAATGAAACTAATTTATTCTCATATTCCAACTTGCTTGAACCCATCTTCCGTGGAATAGCTCAATTAATAAAAACCCATAACAGCAAAATTATAAATGTACAAGAAAAATATAAGAAAATGAGAGGCATACATGGTAAGTAAATTATTGTAAAATAGTATTTAGTATTCAAATCAAAGAATTTGACTTATTAAACTGCAAAATGGAAAATGATTTTGAGAAATTAACTAAGAAGAAACCAAAATGATGTATATAACAGCTACAGGCATAAAGTTTACGTGTGTGAGGAGTGAAGATAAAATGATTGTATTGTTATAATCTATGGTCTTTTTTATTAATTTTTCAATTTTGTGCTCTATTTTTGAGTTTTGAGTTAAATGTATAGTAAGAATTGTATTCTTATAGACTCAATATTTAAAAAATATATATATAATCTCCTAATTTGGGAACTTTGTGGACTTTTTTTTGAAAGCCTTATATTAATTTTTAGATGAAAAATTTGGGGGATAAACATTAAATTTTACCTTGCAACAAATAGAAAAAGAAAAATTAACATGAGATTTTTTGTTGGGGGCCGGAAGGTGGGGGGGGGGGGGGGGGGGGGGCGCTCCACCATCGAGAATGACACAATGTGATCAATCAAACGATTCCCTAGCATTTGTAAAAGGTCACTTTCCAAAATCTTTAATAGAAAACATCTTAGTGCCTAAAAGTAGCTAGATTAATTATTTATATAAAGAACGATGCTCAAGAAAACTCATCTAAGCTGTTTTTGCGTGTGCGTCAGTTTTTATGTATTAAATATGATATGAGGACAATTTCATATGTAATGTAGAGAGTTAAAAAAGACATGACTCGTGGAATCATGGTGTTTGATTTTATAAAAGAGCAAAGGTTTTGTCGGTACATAATTCTTAATTTATTATTATCAAATTAGAAGGAACATAAATTGTGAAGCACTTTTTTAATACGTTGTGCCCAGTTAGCCTAATATAATAATATTCATATGTTAACATGTGAATTCAGTTAAAACAAAGTACTTCGTTGATAAAATTTAGATTCAAATTCTTTTGTCAACAATTTTATTTAATAGATTAATTATAAATATCATTATAAGTTTTTATTGAATCCTACAGCATATTTTAGTTTTAAATGAAGAGAAATTTCTTAATTCTATGGAGATACCGAAGACTTTATATCTCTATAGTTCAAAATTTTAAATTGAATAGTTTTTAAACAATGAGTACACACAAAATGTGATAAAATTATACACGTCTTGGTTTGAAGAGAAGATGCAAATACCACATTTATAGTGAAAAATTTTACTTAAATGAGATCATTTCCTTTTACATTAAATTCTTTTATAAAAGAATTAATATTTATATAGGAATGACTTGATTAAAGTATTGCAGCAAGTAAGTTACCTCTGATAATTGAATCACAATTCAGAAATATAATTTCATTTTATATAGCATCAACAATACATATGGTTAGAAACAGAGAAGAGGTCTAATTAATGTATTTATTTGAGACAGGCACCTAGCTGATATTTGATTGTTGACAACACTGTGATGATGCCTGCAACAAGACATTCCAACAGTCATGGTGTTAGTGATTAGCTTTCATGAATATTGGAATGTCCCTAGGATCGGTTTCTTATGAACTACCTAATAAAATACCCATTTGCAAAATGATTTTGTATAGGCTACACAATTGCAGTGACAATTCCATAATAGCTTATGTTATGTACTGATTAATTAAAAGTATGGCTTTTCAAGTTGCTAAGGGTGAGATGTACAGTGTGAGAGCTTTGGGTAAGTCCTAAAGGTTTTACAACTTTGTAATCATTTAGTAACGCAATACAAGATGTGTTTGTTACTTACCCCACATTATTTTATCTCACTATCGAAGTTGAAGGTCTTCAAATTACTTCTTAGTTAATCATGCTAGGAAAAATGATGTTCTCATAAATTTATTTTTATAAAATGAGGTGTGATCGAGTATTTCAATTAATCGGAATTTATTTTTTTATTTATGTAGTTCAATAAATATAATAGTCTAAATTTTATTAAATAAGAATTATATAAAAAAATAAAAATAGAAGAATAGAAGAATAAAAACACACAAGACGTAATTATATATCTTGATCCAATTCTGACCTCTAGGTCAAGTTTTGCATGGCTTTATAAGTCCTTTTGTTTTTGTCTCAGTATTTCTTGTTTTTCCCACTTGTGGCCTACTTAGGTTAGAACTCTCGTGCTTAATGACGTATGTAAAATAATCCTTTAAAGTTATACGGTTGTTAGTTTAATTATAAGTTAATAACCATGATGTGATATTATATTCTCAACTACATTCTATCCACTATATTGACCTACTTGTGGACAAAAGTCAATACTTAGGAACCAGATCCTTTGCTTTTAAGAAAATAAAGGCAAAGAAAAGTAATAAAAAGAAAGATATAAAATTAAAAGAAAAAAAATTTATAAAATATATTTTAATATAAATTAAAAAATTAGATAAAAAATTACTAAATTAAAAAATAAAGACAAAATATTCAAATCTTAAATGCTCTTGTAGCAATAATTTCCTATAACAATAATAGGTTCAGAAAGAAAATAAAAGTGAGACACACCAATCACATGCTTATAACACGGTTCTAAAAAAACCTTTATCATTGATTAAAATTATGTAAGTCAAAAATATTAATTGTATTTGTCTAAAACAGATTTCTTTTGTTAACCAAAATATCTTGAAGTTATAAAATCAAATTGATCAAATCTCTTGTATTAGAGTTTAATTAATCTTTTCTTCTGAAACCATTTTCCTTCCTTTTAAAAATGCTATTTTCCATTGGTCCTGAGAACAAAATAGATGAGTTATTGTAGAAGCAGACGTAGTAGTGCCAGCTCCTAACTAAGTAACTGAAGAATTGCCGCTAATTATAACAGAAGTGACACTGCAACCAGCATGGAATCAATTTGAGGTTCAAAATATTATAGTCTTTCTCCCCATGAAACGCGCCTTCCTCGAAGCCTTCTACCTTTGCTTATACAATCACCATACCCTATCCTCGAATATTCGTTTTCCTCTATTACTCAATGCAGTATTATTATTATTTTTTTTCATGAACTCAATCATAATTAAATAAGCAACTTTCTTCTCTCCTAATAAATTTTTTTTCTTGAGATTCAAACCCAGTTTTAATTGAATATATATATATATATATATATGCTCTCTAAATCATGAAGTTGCACAAGTTTGGACAAGTCTCAATATCCGTTTAAATTAATTATTTTACAATATTTTAATTGCACATGCTTCATGATAATTGATCGCTGCAGGGATTCCAAATGCCACAATTCAACTACGATTTGTAACTATTTTATTAAATAAAAAGTTATTTTTATTTTTTATAAAATAATTACAAAGAAAGAAAGGTAGATGTAAATATTTTATGGAGATTTTCAATTGTTGGCTTTAAGAAAATATTATAAGATTTTGAGAAAAATAATTAGGGGGGCTCACCTTAATTTAAAATATAGTGAGGGCATTGCACACAATATGTGTATGTAGTAGGACTTTGGAGAAGTCGTGGTGGCCATGTGCACAGCCTGAGTTGTATATGGCACTCCACTTTTTATAAACAAGATGGAAAAAAATTATTCTCACAAAATGATAACAAAAAATCTCACTAAAATTAGGATAAATTATTAAATTAATTTAGTCACTCAGTTTTCAAATTCAATAAATTTAATATTATAATTCTTTTAAGTGATTGTATTATAGAATTTAACTTTTGAAAATAGAGATACTTAACAACAAACATGGGAAAGTCTGGCCGACAGGGCCAACAAATCATCCAACAAAAACAACCACCTAACGAGAATGACAGCAAAACAAGGATATGATTAGTCTTAATGCAATCCTTAGGAAACACTATCTTAGCTAGCTGGCCAGGCTGTTATATGACCACTAAAAAATTTCCAAGTGCCATATAAAATTTTGTTAGCATCTGAGATAGTTTTCTGCCGCCACATTCTTTCACTCTGTTCTTCAAAGACACTTAACTGAATGAGCATTCTCAAATTAAGTTGGCATCTTTCTTGTTTTAGATGGTTTTTTCGAAAAAACAAATTGTTTGCCTAGAAATTCATTCAGTAGAGATATTGCCGTAAGTGGCATCACAGCCATGATTTCCTATATGTTAATTAATTCTTAAATTTTAGCATAACTCAAAATGCAAATGGTCCTGTAACTAGCCTTCAATATTTTAGAAGATTAAAATGCAATCGAATTATGATCCAGACACTAAGTTACTAACCATAAGCATTAATTCAGTCACCTTCCTCATACAAAGTAAGCACGGCACATTTGGTGGTGCAAAGACACTCGATTCATTATTGTTTTGAGACTTTTTCTACAAAAAATTATGATTTCAATTCAGGACTTTTGCGTATACCTGTAAAGAGAAAATAGCAGTATAGGCAGTTTGGAAGAAATTCTTTCCACAGAAAACACATATAGAGAGAGGGCTTCCAGCTGCTGAATGCTACACGGGAAAATGACCATGAGATTGGAGAACATACATTGTATATTAGAGAGTAACTTGACAATCATAAACCATATTACGTGCATCTCAGTGATCTCACATTGAACACACATATGTACCAAATTCCCATGAAACAAAACCAAAGAAAGTTTGATAAAATTTTGAGGTTATTATAATACCCTTAATTATGCTATTCCTTGCATAATCAATGTTTGTTGGATTCTGCATCAAAAATCTTTTCAAGAGTTATCCAACAATCAATGATACTGCCAACTAGGTAAAGGAACCACAAACTAAGGGTACCATATATAAAGTTCTTCTGAAGAAAAACAAAAGAAAAAAGAGAAGCATGGAAGGGTAGGCTTGACTTAGTACGTGAGATTGTTGACGAAATGCAAAGTATTGCTAGTCATTTTGGCCACATGTAAAATAATCTTTCTGATCTTGTCCCTCACAGTGGCATTCACATTCCCCTCATCTAACCCATCCGAGCAAGTGGTATCATCAGTGATAGCAGCACTCGCCCAAGTCTGTATGCTGCTGATCTGAAATCCCTTATCGACTCCGGACAAATGTCCCATGGCATCCACAGACTGCTGCAGCTCGTAAATGGCGTCCTTGGCATTCGAAAGGCAGTCCTGCACAACTTGTTCTGCTATGTGAGTCAAGTTGTTGTACTTCAAGACCGTGGATATGGCGGAAGATGCACTGCGCGCCTCCTTTAAGGTGAGGGAGAGAGAGATGTTGCAGAGCTTGAGAGGATCTGCTTCGATTTTGGAAGCGTAGGGATACAGAGCTTGGAGACATATTGTTGGGTACGTGCTTGAGTTGCAGGTAGTTCGAATGTAGGTTCTGTAGGTTTGGGTGTAATTACTGGAAGGAATGGTGGTGTTCCGGTAATTGGTTTGGGTGGAATTGGAATTGGGAGGGGTATAAGTGGTGTTGCTTGCTGAAACTTGATTCATGTTAGAGATAGATAGAAGGATGATGACAAGAGCTGTGAGAACTTGGGGCGAAGCTAAACGTGTGAAAGTTTTAGCTTCCATATCTTTATCTCTTGCTCTAACTCTCTTAATCCTTTTCTTCTTTCTATGGGTTGAGTGTTTTGAATGAACTCAATTGAAGTTCACATGGACGGAGGATTTGACTTTTGCAACTTTGGGCATTTTTTTAGAGAACAATTCAGTATTGGTGATAGAATTTATTCACTTTTTAATAACTTTAAAACTCTCCTCTCTCAAGTTGTCTCTGTAGTGGTTTCTCGACTACAGAGAATCTCGATCAGTGATTAAATAAAGTACAGACATGCTGCCATGGAAAACAAATTATAGAGCAAGAAGGATTTGATACAACTCACATGATGAAGAATGAGTTATAGATGTTATTAGCATTTTTCTCAATCTGGTTTCACATTTCTTAATCATGTGATCTTTTTCTACGATTAGCTAAAATATTAAGAAAATATTCTTTTATTTATCAAGGGGTCCAGTTTAATAAATTCTAATTTCCTAAATCTAATATATTGTCCAGTTCATAACTTACAATCAATAGCATCATATGGATATACTTCGCATCAGGAAACAAGAAAGGATTAGTGAGTAGATTACCAAAAAAAAAAAGAAAAGAAGAAGCATCATATATCTTTTCTTCTCTCTGTATACGTATTTATTTTCCCTTGTTATGGAGATATTTTTCTTAAATTTTTATTTATACATATTTAATTACATTGATTAATTATTATATGATTAATATAAACTAAATTAAAGTCAAAGTGTATAAAGAAGCAAAACGAATTGAAAGGTTGAAACGTTTTACATGCTTAAATATTAATGTAATTGAAAAAGGCAGTAACTTCTAAGTTTGGTTATATATAGTTTCTTTGACTTTAAAGGAGGCAAATGCTTAAAAAAACATGAAATGTTTAATTTACATTACTTCATTTATATGTAACCTAAATTTTTAAAACTGTTATTTGTGTACTACATATGAGATAGGCAGCTAATCAATTACTGATGTTCAGTACTCATAAAATCGATATATATATATATATATATATATGTATGTATCCCTAATTTGATTATATTTTTTAGTTGAAGTGGAAATTTTGAGATAGTATATATTTAAATTCAAAGGGGAAAATAAATAATAAAATACAAAAATGAATGATTAAGCTATCTTGTGTCTTGTTATCATTTACTTTTGTAGGGTGTATTGTAGGTTGTGGTTCAGGTATATGATTAGCTCCTTGTGTATTCAACAAGAATAAACAATGCTAAAATATATCTTTCATTTTTGTCTTTTAATTTTTTGGGTCTTCAAAGGAGAACATGGCTCTTTGAAATTGATATGGCCATCTCATTGAACTGAATAATTAATTTGCCTCCCATAATATAGACTATTCCTTGTGCAACCATTATCTGGCTGTCAAATATTTTAAAAAATAATTACAAATTATTATATAATTGAATTTATCTTTTTTTAAATCATTATATGAGTACATTTGAAATCTTAATAATATGAAATGTTCGATAAGTCACTTAATGCATAGAGATTAAACTAAGAGTCTTTTATTAATAAGAGTTGGGTTAAGTGGCAAAAGGTTTAATCTTTGTATGTGGCGGATTTAATTTGAATCTTTGTTGAAAGTCGAACATATTCTCAGTTGCCTAATTACGCATTGATAAGAATTGCATCTAAAGGAGGATATCTAAGTTTACCCAAAAAAAACTAAGAGTCTTTCTCATAATAATTTTGGTAATAAAGCTTCTTTATTTTTATAAATTAAAATTTATAAAAATTTTATTAAATAAATTTAAATCATTAATTTTATTAAATATCATAAATTAAACTATACAGCTTACCAAATTTAACATAATTCTCACTCTCAATTTTGTGAATTGTTTATAATCCCACCTTTCTGTATGGGTTTAAAATTTCCCTAGTAAACATGATGAGAGAAATCATTGTTTCCGTTATCAGGATATATAATGAATTTATAGACACAAATGCTAAATTCATTTTTCCCTAAACAAAATTCAAATTGTTTCTCCAAATAAGATATTATGACATGGTAACGACATATTAGCTACACAAATGTTTGTATCATATCGTAAAATTATGTAATTTTTTTTAACTACTAGTCTATAATTAAATTCTATAATTAATCATTCTATAAATTAATGTATTAATAGTTTTTTTAACAAAATATTTTAAATTCAAACATTTACATATTAAAAATTAAATTTCGTTTAAAATTAATAATTTTATTAAAGCAACACATAATTCCAAATCCTATTCATGCTACTGGTATTAGTATACCTTCGAGTTGTTTTGACTTTTTTCAGGTTAAAAATATTTTAAAAAAGGTAAATAGAATTGTCATTTAAGAAAAAGCAAAATAAATAAATTAAAAGGTCAAAATCCCTATTTTGGGTTTTGATTTTGTTGAGGCGCTGATTGGTCCGAATTAAGAAGCAGCCGGCATCGAACTATGACAGGTAAGCAGCCTACGATGAAGCATGTGGCTAATCCTACGCCATCTTCACACGTGTCGCACTGCAGTTAATCAGAGTGGGGATGTCTACAACATGGATGAACGTGGGGGCATGTAGTGCACATGCTTGGCAGCCTATTTTAGTGCGCGTCAAACACCGCAGCAGGAATGGCGGTATTTCTGGTACCGATACGGACATCGGGCCAGATTAATGCTGTTCGGTGCAAAAGGTAAAATACATAAAAATAATTTTTTAAAGATGAAGTTATAATTATTTTAATTTTTTATATATAATTAATTTTTATAAAATTAATAAAATATATAAAATAATAATTTACAAATAAGATTATATTTAAATTAATTTTTTATAAATTTAATTCTATTAATTAATTATCTAAATATAAAAATTATTTTTAATTTACTCTCTAATAAACCTTAAATATAAAAATTTTCAATTTTCAATTTTTATGCCTGAAATTATAATTTTTAAATAAATTTTAAATATTAAATTATAAAATTTTAAATTTTAAAATCATAGACCTAAATAATAAATTTTAAACAAAAATCTTAAATCACAATCAAGAACCTAAACCCAAATAAGAGATTTGAGGTTTTAGAATTTTAAAATTTTAAAATTTAAAATTTATGATTTAAAAGTTTATAATTTTTAGTATTTAAGTTTTATAATTTATGATTTAATATTTTAAATTTAAGAGTTTGAGATTTCAAGTGTAAAATTTAAGAATTTAAAATTTTAAAATTTTGAAGTTATGATTTAAAGTTTATAATTTTAGGAATTAAAATTTTAAAATTTGAGATTTAAAATTTAAATATAAGTTAAGGTTTGGGGATTAAATTGTAATGATTTTTATTTTTAAAGGACCAATTGAATGAACTAAATATATAAAAAAAATTAAAATAGTTATAAATTTATCTTTAAGGGATTATTTCTTACATTTTGTTAATAAAAATAATAATCTTTTTAATAAGAATAGTGATAAAACATTTAATAAATATAAAGTTTTAAATTCAAATAAAAAGATAAAAGCAATCACATTATATCATTGAATATGTCAAAAAATAATAATAATATTTATATATGTAGAAATAATATTAACAAAAATTTATAGTATAATATCTAATGATGAAAAGTTCTTGTTGCATGTAATGTGTTTTGTAGGTAAGATTCGGTGTAATTAGTAGATAATTGAATTTGTTAAATATATTATTTTGAATTCAATTTAGATTATATATATAAAAAAAAATTTTATTAAATAAGATAAAATTCGTTTTAGTAATTTTTTTATATAAAAAAAGATTAATCTCTGACTTTTAAGTGCAGGATACCTTGAATTCAAAAATGAAATTTTAAATTTTAAATATAATTTAATATGAGAAAATAACAAAATTATTTAATAATACACATTAAATAAAATTTAATCTTGAAAAACATCAAAATTTAAGTTAATTTTATAATTTCAAAAGGCCAAACATTTTAGTGCCTGTTTTGCCACCAAAAAGTTAATTTGTATAGTAAAAAGTTGATATAATGTCATTATTGGTGTTCAAAGTATCTTTATCATTCATTTTACTAAGAAAACTCATATTTTAATATGTTTTAATAAATGTATCCAAAATTAATTATAATAACAGCTAATCCAAACCAACATTCACTGTTCCTTCTATTAGTTGACTATATGTCTTGATTAATTGCTTATATAACATAAATTACATTACCAATGACTAATGGGTTTGAGTTTTTAAAAAATTAAGAATTGAATTATATATTATATTTAATATTCTTCGACACTTACTTAAAATATATCTTTTAATGCTAAATTATTAATCTATCCCAGTAAGATTTATACACAGTTTCAACCATCTACATAATTAAACCATGCTGTCCGGGCAGAACTAAAAGAAAAAGCAACTCTTAATTTGTATCAACATTTATTTAAAAAAATAATTTTGTATAAAATGCAAAAATTTTGTATAATTGAATGACTGTACTTATAAAAAAAATGTGTTTAAAATGTTGACTTATGTATGATTTGTCACTTCATATTGTTTTGTGCACGCATGGGAGAATTAAATGATAGCAATTGGAATAGATAATAAGATTACCATTAATAGTCAAGTGGTTTTTTATTATTGTTTAGCAAATTAATTAGCAGCAAGCTAAAAATAGTGGGAAAGATGGCGGCTATTGAAGGAAACTTAAGACGTGCAGTTGAAGAAGACAGGCGAAGAAAACTGCGACTGCTATATGTCAACCCCCTTTTTTAAAGGCATACATTGAGCAAAGTGGAAAGAGCCAATCCTCTTGGTTCATGAACAATTGAACTTCAAATTTGACTTCATGCAATTCATCCACCAAAAGTACGTCCCCTTCACGTTTTAAAGGTAATACACCTAATTAAACCATTGGTATGACTTAGGATTGAGCAAATGAAGAAATATATAGACTAATGATGGGATTTATATATTTTTGACTTTTTTATTTTTTGATTTTAATAATTTTTCTTTATAATTTAATATATGAATCTTACTTTTTTCTCTCATTACTTTTTTTTTCTTAATTTTTATATCTCTTTCTTTTTTATATTCCTCTACATTAAAGATAGAGGATTCCAAACCCTAATAAGGGCATTAGTCTATTACAAGAGTGAAATGATCAAATAAATAAAGATCATTAATTAGATCTTATATAAATGGTCAAGATCACTCAAGGTCACATAATCTCTTAAAAGGATGAGAATTAGGTAATTTTCTATCTAGAAGTTACAATATGTAGTAAGAAAAATAAAAATAAAATTAAAAGAGAAATAAATTATTGAAAGAAAAAATTAAGATTTATAAATTTAAATATAAAAAAATAAAGAGAAAGTTATTGAAGTTACAAAAAAATAAAAATTAATTTATTCAAATCCCTTTTAAAAGTATCATATAATTTTTATTAGAAAAATGATATTTTTACAACCGTTTTCATTCACAATTTTTACACAACCTAATTCAAAATGACAGAGGAGTACAATTGAAAAAAAAATACAACTAACTCAACGAAACCAACTTATTTGAATAAGTTTAGAGATAAGTGAAGGTATCACTGTTGTTTTTTCAATTCTAACCTAATCATTGTTGCAAGACCTAATGATTGAATTTGCCGCTCTCGTTTTCATCATAACAAAGATAACCTAGTTTGATTGTGTTCCACAAAACACAAAAGAAAAAGTTGCCTTTGTTGTCGAAATGTTTAGTGCAAGTGGACTAGCATGTGTTAGGCTATAATATAAAAACTAGATAAGTTGAACATATGTTAGAAAGAGAAAAATTGTTCTTTATCTAGCATGAGAATAAAATGCATATTTGATGTAAAAACTGTTGAATTTGCAAGATTTCATGAATTAATTTGTAAAATTTAATAAATTAAATTTTATGAAATATACTTCCAAAAATTTAATAATTATTGGAGATAATGTTTCAATAAAATCATAAAATTCATCGATAATATATATTACAAATGGATTTATCAAGGGATTAAATTTTTCAGTATAATTCTTGTTAGAAAATTTAACCAACTGGATTTTAATTTCTAAATAATTTATTACAGGATATCTAACAATAAATTAAAAATATTTGCTGGAAATTTGTTTAATTTTTAGTCGAATATTTTATTTGTTCTAGGATATTTGTGTGTATTAACGAGAGATATATCTCTTAGTAATTTAAAATTTTTTAATTACTAAGGATTTGTCATTTAGTACTTGCATTCCTCATTAACAATAAAAATTTTTTTGTTAAACATTATCAAAAGATAATATTCCTTGGTAACTTATTTTTTATAAATATAAATTTAATTTTTTATCTTTTACATAATTTTTACTTAAGGATGGTAATCAAATTTTTATTTAAAATTTAGTTGCTAAAAATGTATTAGTTATTTTTAATTTCGGGCAAAGAGAGTGAAAGATATGAAATTGTGGACATCAAATTTGCACAATCAGGATGATCGAAGGAGTGAAAAAGAGCGGAGACGGATTTGTGATTAAGTGGGTGTTTAAAATAGATTCCATAGAGGGTTAGGTGCTAGAAGTAGGGGTGGGCTCTGGCTGACCCAGTTTAGGTTAAGGAAAATTTTTCCTAAATCGAGCCAAACCGCTAGCCGGGTGAGGTTCTCAAATTGAGTCTTTTGGTTTGAAGCAAGACTAATTCAATTGGTTGGTCAGCTCAAGTTGGAAAAGACTGCTGCAGCAGGCTGGCAACAATGGAGGAAGAGGAGGGGTGAAACTGTGAAGTGCCTTCATCTCCTCCACCTTCGGGTGCAGGGGATCACCTTTTGTGATATGCAATGTGCCCAATCTTTCTCTTTTATTTAATTAAATCAAAATAAATTTTTTAACAAAGTAAATTTTTAAAAAGAATAAAAATTGATTCAGAGATGAGCTCTACATTTTTTTAGGTAATTATAGAATTTTTTAAATTAAATTTGATAAAAATAAGAATATCTAACATTATATTTTAAGTGTGAGTTTTTTTTTTTTTGTGTAGTGTCTTTGAGGCTTTTGCTCAAGGGTGTATTGATAATTTTGCTTCAGACTGATACATGCTTTTTTGTCTTAGAGGATTAAAGTAAAGTGAAAACAGAATGACATGCTTGGGATTGGCACGGGCTGCCGTGGCTTCAGAAATCTGAAATTAAAACTGGCCAACTTAACCCATATGAATTCATTTATTTAATTATTTAGTATTTTGGGCTTCTTTTCTGAACAGAAATTAGTATTTTATCGGTTTGAGACGAGTCCATTTAGGTTCATTGGATTTTTGCCTACCCTTAGCTAGAAGATCTGGTGAGGAAGTATAATGTGGGGGTGGATGCGGATCATGAAGAATCAAAGACTTGAAGAAAGATCCGAACTCACAGCTCAAGTGATCATCATGTTATCCCATTTTTCCGAACCTATGAATTCAATCTCACACACACTCCCCTTTCCTCATCAAAGTCATTAGGCTCTTTATATAGCCAAAAAAAAAGACTTGAAGAAAGAGTAAGGATTCCTTCGGGTTTGGGTTATCACGGATAGACAATTTTGCAAGTTGCGCCCAACTGAAAATTTTATAAAAACCGTTTACTCAACCATATCAGCCCGGATGCCAACTCGGCCCAAATGGTTGCAAACGTTTTTTGGGATTCGGCTGACTTGTTTGGGGTGTACGGTCCACTTATGGTCGACACATGATATTGGAAATTGAAAATCTAAATGAGAATAACTAGCTTGTAGAGCTTTTCAAGCTCATCAGCTAGTTATCTTTTAAAAAAGGAAATATTTTTTATACTTAACTATTTATAATCTATACACAATTCAGTTTAAATATATTTATTTTGTCAAATAATTATTTTTATTTTAATTTTATTAAATCAATCATTTTTCTCACTTAAATGAAGTTGATTGTAATAATTATATCTGGCGAAGTGCTTTCCAGCCACTTTACTGAATCACATACTGGGACCAATTTATGGGGAGGCCAGCACAGACGCTGGCCCTCACAATTGAAAATTGCTATCATTCTTCCAGCTCCATTTGCTATAAGCTGTCCTTTCCTGCCCTTTTAACATGAACCGAAGAAAAAGTCATAAACGTGTACGGTAACGACAGTCTTTTTAGGTTGACAGTTAAAGCTATATTAATGAGTATTTTATTTACCAAAAAAGTGGTAGAAACTATTTTTAATTAGATGTTTGTTTTTATTATATTTTGATTTTTCTAGTTTTAAGATTTTTTTAAAACTGTTATTTCATTAATTTCATTTGTATAAATTTTATCTTTATACTTTTACATTTTTAACAAGTAAATCCTTATACGAGTTAGGTATTTTGTAGTAGGTACTTTGAAGGATATAGATTTGCCACCCTTTACATGTTTATTGGGTGATTCTAAGGGGTTGTGATTGAGGGAGAACTTGAACCCTGCCTCAATTAGAGTTGAGTTACTTTGAAAGACCACTTAACTAAATCCTTAGAGATCATTGTTTTAAAGTTTTTTTTATTAAAATTTTAGGTTCATACTTATAATCTTACATATACATATTAAATAATTTTTCACTTCTTCTATTATTAAAATTGTATAATTATCATGTAGTGAAATTTAACATTTAAATTAGTACCAAACAAATTTCAATCCTACTATTTTAACAGATTAAAAATTTTTAAATACTCATTAAAATAATTTGAACCATTTAATTTATTAAAACTTACAAATTGAATTAAAACCTAATAGATCAATAACTTTCTTAAAATCTTGTAGGTTTAGTTTTCTCCCTTAAGTAGGAGAAAATATTTCCAAAAACATTTTGCACATAAATTGACTTGACAATAAAGTGTATCACATATTTATTGCATATTACTACCCCTAATGATAACTCAATACGCTTAACAATTTTCTGACAACAATATCTTAACCCTATCTTTGTTCTCAAAGTAACATTCTAGTACCTCTGCTTACCCTGCAATAGGAATTATAAGAAAGCAAATTGAAAATCATGAGCGTCGCACACTGCATAGACACAGCCATCGAGAAACTTCACTACATTTCAGTTTAAATACAATATAAGATGCCAAAATCATAGCATCAAATCTAACCACCAGTTTGAAACAGGCCTGCATTAGCACTAGTGGTACACAACTAATTTCTATGCATACACTATATATTAAACCCATTTGGGTACTTACCAAAAAAGAAAAAAAGATCCATTTGGGTAGCACACAAAACGTGATGATGCTGCCTACAAACAGATTCGAACTCCAGGTTCAAGATTTTAACAACAACCCAAATTAATTAGTTTAGTATGCTACCATCTTCAATCGCCGCCACCATGGCTGAACCTTAACCAGAGCTACTTAACTATGGTTCGAGGCAAGCTGATTAATCAGAGCCAGGGCATTGCTAGTCAATTGTGCAACCTGCACAATTCGACTTCTCACAGTGTTCTTAACATTCCCATTCATGGCAGCACCTTGGAACCCATCAGTGCACGTGCTGTCATCTGTCAAGGCGGCGCTAACCCACGTTTGTACGTCATTCATTGTTACGTCAAAATTGGTACTTTTAAGCTCACCCAGCTCAGCAATAGACCTTCGCAGTTCATCCACAGAGTCACCCAGCTCCTCCACACAGTCCTTCATGGCTCCAACCTGTTTCTGACTCAATCCATGGCTCTTTGAAAGCGTGGACATCATGGCAGAGGTTGATTTTGCAGATGCAAGAGTCACATTGAGGGCTGTACCAGTTAGAACCACACGGTTTGTTTGGATCAACTCTGCATGCTTTGCTAAAGAGCTAAAGCAGAGTCTTGGGTAAGTTGTGGTGCTGCAAGATGTTCTAATGAACTTTGTGCTGGCTTCTTGGTACGGTCTTTCACTGGCTTGGGTTGTGAGTTTGATGAAACCAGAGGCAAGAATTAGGAGAAGGAATGTATAGAGATGCTTAGAAGAAAAGGCCTCCATATTTTCTCTGTATATTTCTCTCAATTATGATGAACTGGATGAGAAAAAATGAGAAGGAAAAGGACCTTTACATAGGATCCAAACTGAAATCTATTAGCGTTAATCAATTAGTACATTTACATTAACAAAATTAAGTAGTGTGGGGTCCCTGAGGAAGATATTTAAGAAAAAAGAATCATTTGAAAATGGGGTCCTAACTGAATTGTTTGACTTGCCATGTGGAGCGTTGCTTGAAAAATAATTTTTCTTGGGGGTCAAATTACAATACTCTTATTTCAATTTTAGGGTATTGATACTCATATTACTAATCAATAACATTATAATATATAATATGTCTTAACTTAATAACTTAAATTTCCCGATTTGATTTGGATTCTTTATGTTTCAGTTTCTTTACTTTTTTTTTTTGTCTAATTTAACATATATCCCCATGTGGTATTTTCTTTGCTTTTCTCTTTTTATTTTGACCCACATCTCCTTGCCTCCTTTTTTTATTTTCATCCTTGCAATTTGCACAAACCGATTTAATATATAATCAATCTTTTAATTAGACAATTATTATAGCACCTTTCCAATCGAACAGCTCAAATAAAGCACAAACACCCCAGCTATCAATTTCTTTATTAAATAGTAAGGTTACTTAAATTTCACTTTTTTCTTTTTGTACTACTTATATAGACAACCTATGTACCAAAAAAGAAAGAAAAAAACTTATATAGACAACCTTACTAAAAAATAGAGAGAAAAGAGCAAAGTAGCCAAGAGAACAACTAAGTCGTCAAAATAAATTTGCTCAAGTCAGATTATATGCAGATTATACATAAATAGTTGTATAAGTACTATTACTCATGCGGCTGCCATGCATCATTAATTACGAGCTAAAAATCTCAGCAATAATTGGGGGACCAGTGGGGTTCTTTGATTCCCCTCGTAACAACTGTGACTGACATGTTTTCGGCCCCAATTTGTGTAACAGTCAAGACTGAAGTTGAGTATGGTTCACAATTTCTTGGAGTATTCGGCTAACGTGTGTGCATCTACTTGCATACATTACCTGCCAGGCACCCATCAATTACGTACCAACTTGCCAGTATCATTTGCGCTGCCAAAATGGATTATTTTTTTTCAAATTTTAGCGATTTTTTTATTTTATAATATGTAAATTTTATTTTTTTACTAACTTTTACTTTCTCATGCCTATCTCTCTGTTATTATATATTTTATCTTTCTAAAAAAAGTAGATGATCCGAATCCTTTGGGCAGCAAATCAGTTGGATAACAAAAACAGAAAAAAAGCTGTCATGGAAGAGTTGTTACAAAAAGCTTACAACTAAAATTATAAATTATTAGACAGTTTTATGTTTTAAAATTTAGTATAATAAAAATTCTTTTTAAATATAAAAATATTGCACATTGTTTATGGAGCTCAATTTCTGACAACCTAGCACTATGGGGGAAGGATTTTGAACACATTTTTTGCCTCAGTTGGGATATAAATAACTATTGATGTTTACTTGTATTGTACTATGTGCTTTGAGTATCTAGGTGAATCTGATACCTTTATATTTTTTGATTGAATGAATCTGATATATTTTGTTAAGAGAGATGTTATGTCCACGTTTAACACCCACACTTTAAGTTAACGTCTCTTACGTGGTTAAATTTGAGTTATATATATATATATACTGTAGTAATATTATTTTTATATTTTTATTTATAATTATAATTATAATTATTTATTTATTTTTAATGTTTTATATTTATTTTTAATAAAAGACATGATTTATTACGTAATATTATTTTTATATTTTTACTTATAATTATTATTATTTTTTTCTTAATTTTGTATACTTACTTTTAATAAAAAACATAATTTATCACGTAATCATTATCCTATGTACTGTCTAAGTTTGACTAATGACTTATGTTTGTGCATATACCAAACATCATTGTAAGGATGTATACTTATCTTTTCTCTTTTGTTAATGAATCAATTGTACCCAAGCCCTTAAAAACTGCAAAGTGGATAGCACATTGGTTCACTTACGCTTTATGATGAAAATAATATTTAATTAACATAAAAATAATGAAATTTTTTAACAGCTATGCCAAAGAATTAATTATTTTGGCATAATGTGTCATCTGATTTATATGATTAATTTTTATATATTTAAATTAACTATAAATAAAATTAATTTTTATAAAATTTATATTGAAAAATTATATTTTATAAAAGTTAATTTATATTTGAATATATTATTAAAAAATAAATTTTTGAAAAAAGGGATAAGACTTAACATATTAGACATAAAAAAAAGCTTAAGATATCAAATATAATTTAAAAATGCCTTCTTCTCTAATATCTTTAATTTTCTTACACAAATGCCCTTCCAATAAATAGTTACCAAGAAAATTGGGTATTGGCCTTTTACGCTTCCACCTTGGGTTGGTTAACGTAAGTCAGTTTGTGGTTCTTGCTTCTGCAAAATTTGTTGGCATCTCCCTTGTGTCAGAATGTCTACTTAACCATTACCCCCCCCCCCCCCCCCCCCCCCAAAACAAAAAAAAAAGGTCTACTTAACAACCGAAATTAAAGGGTTCTCTTAATGTCAAATTTTTGGTACTAAATTATAGAACTTATAAAATCAAATTACTTCTGCAGTTAATGTCAAAAAAGTACACCTACTTTAGTGAAAGCAACCTTTTTCAAAATAAAAGGATTGTTTTCAATGATTAGGCATCTGCGGTTGGTCAACACGGGTTACTTCAGTTCACACTTGGTAAAAGAATGGATTAATCATTGCAGAAAAAAAGTATCGATATTTTTATGTTTTTGTATTTATATTTTATTTATAATATATAATTTAAAATTTATAATATAAAATTTTCTATTTATTTTTAAATAATATATTATAAATAAAATGTTACTTCAGTTCACACTTGTTAAAAGAAAGGACTAATCATTCCAGAAAAAAAGGGCTATATTACGATAACTGCAAATGATATTTTTGGAGGCTCAAAAAAATCTAATAGAGATTATCACCCTCTTCTATTGTTTGGATCAGATGGGCGCAGCACATTTTAAATTTAAAAAACCATAGGATCCCAGAAAGATGCTAAGGGGCCACTCAAGCTGAGGAACAAACAAGGATGCCATCAAAATCATCTGCACGAGGCAAGGCAAGTTCGGTCCTCATCATCCACCTCATCAACATTATAGGAAAAATAATAGAATTATGTATTTAAAATATTCATTATATATTTTTTAAAATAGTATGTAATATTATATAATATTTTCAAGAATTATAATTTTAATAAATATCTCATACATAAAAATAATAAGATTTAATATTATATGGCACGTACCTGCGCATGTAGATGGCCATATTCTGTGTGTCAATCGGGCTGAGCTGAGCTGCACAAATAGTTTTATGTAAATCGTTCCTCACATAAAATGTGAAAGAGCAAAATAGATACAATTTATGGTCATTTTTTTTTAATTTGTCTTGAGGATATTTTCTTATTTTTGAGTAGAAATTAATCTCATTTAATATAGGAATTATTTAATAATAATTTTTTTCAATATTAATGATTTTAAATTTAAATTATATTAATAAATTATTCTAAAATTTTTTGTAACGCAATCAATTTTTACTATACAGTTTATGATTAGTTTAATTTATATATCTTAAAATTTAGTTTATTAAATTTAATAAATTTATAAGTTTAAAATTTTTAAATAAAAATCTATTTATAAAGATAACAATAGTAGATGTATCTCGCTTTAACTTATTTTTAATTTCAAAATAAGGCAAGTTAAAAGAAGGGAGAATTTTATCAGTAATTAAGATTTTGCAGCGAGGCAAATATCCATAGAAAAAGGAAAGTTTTGGGTAAAGGAGAATATGATACCTATATTTATATAATCTATGTAATTGGCCAAAACAGTAAACTTAATTATTTATATGATTTGCAAGAGATTGTAATTTATAAAATAAATAAAAGAGAATAATATATATGATGAAAAGGGACTCTGCCAACACTTAACGTGAATTCATATACAGTAGGCTATTAAAGCCTGAGGCCATGTTAGTGGATTTGACTATATTCTTTCCTTGATTGACATGAAGAATGTATTTGATAAAATAAAATATAAATAAATAATTATTAATTAAAAAATATAAATAAAACTTTTTATAAAATAAAATTAAATAGGTAAAATTTTAAAAAATTTACATTATTAATTTTTTAAAAATAATTATTTAATTATGTTTTGCTTTATGAAATATATCCTAGAGTATCTAAATTCTTCTTTCGCAATCATCCAAAGTTGAAAGTTCCTCAGGTTTGTTCATGAAAAGTGTGAAAGCTCCCAAAACAAAAGTAGTTAAAATAGGTGGTGAACTAAGAATAGCGCAACTTTAATTATAATTAGCAGTGATAACAGGTGTGACACACTTAGCTTCATGAGTTTCATAGATGTTAAATCTAAAATTTATTTTTAGGACTTTATTTGAAAGCTTAAGCTTTTAAGATTTCTTGTTCTTGAACCTGATTCAGGTTTTGCTGATGCTGAAGCCGAACCCCCTCCTCCATATGGAGGATTTGGACTCTTGGCATGCTGTTTTGGTTTGATTTTACCGAACGTTTTGGAGACAATAGAGCCGATGCCAGGTGTTGTGGTTTCCAAATTGAGTGTCATTATCAAGGTTGGTACTAATAGCCAATACAACTCCAATCCGTCATACTTATATAATTAGTCATATATTCAAATCGTAAAAGCGAAAAATGACCACTCAGAAGTCAGAACAAAAAATTCTACAAGACCTCCCTTAAAATCTCGAACATGATGCAGCACAAGCAGTTGTAAATAGTTAAAAAGGGGAGGGAATCTGACCCAGCCTGACAACATTGAAGGCAAGGAGGCTTTTCTGGGAGGAGGAGCCATGTTAGCGACAAGAGAAATGACAGCACTGATGGTACAAATTTGAAACAACCGTAGCGTGCATATATATACCAGCGACCTGCAATAGGTAAAGCATAATTATCACAATCATTGTTCAATAACAACACCACTCATACCACACGTACATAGCATTTAGTATTGTAAAACAAAACTCACCCGCTAAAAGGCAAGGAAAATCATTAATAATTGCTCTGCAAGACCCCAAAACAAGTGAACATGGACTAAACCTTCTTCCAAAGCCACAAAAACATATGAATGTGTTAAATTTTTGGTAGATTTTATATTGAAAATCCATCATGTATTGTTTTCATATGAAACTTTTTTTTATAATTGATTTAATATACCCTGCCCTAAATGAATCCTAGACTTTTCAAAAGTGTTTGTCTCTTCAGATTGTATTGTATCAGATATACAATCTCCTATATATACAATGTGGGACTTGAGTATCACCAACTCTCCCACTCAAATACCTATCGTGTTAATAGCCAATTAGTGATATTTAATGTGTGCTAAAAGTCAACTACAGAAATAAAAATGAGACACCAGTGAACTAAAACATTATAAACTAGGAGCACTTAGTTATTCACTCAATCAACAAAACCAAAATTGTTCATCTCAGAAGCACATAAAAATAAATAAATACTGATAAAGCCTACAAGCAACTGAATATGACTAACCTCACATAAGCCCCACATGATTATACCTATAGATCCCCAGCGAAGATGGAATATATTTAGGGACTTCTGTATAGTCACACTGGAAAAGAACCAGCGGGAAGAGGAGAAAATAGCATGACTCGTGTAGTGGGACACATGGCTGGCAAGGATCTAATAGCAGCACCATTCTGTTAGCAGATTGTTAGTCAGGGGTAGAAATAGGGGGAGGAAGGGAAGAGTGAGGTAGGCAAGGATTTAGAGGTGTTTTACGGGAGGAGACCAACTATCGCGAATAGTCAGTGTATTTTCTGACTTTCTTCTGCTCCATTTTTGAGCAGCTCTGTGTATTTCCTTCTGGATTAGTATAATAAACAGAGACACCTATCATATACATAATGCAGATTTTTTTAATTCCATGGCTTTGTAAGGTCATCACTTACAAATAACTTTCAGATGTATACTCCTTTGCTGACATGTTTCTCTTGTCCATCTTTTCGTAAATAATTATGAACCTTTTAGCTAATTTCCAATTACTAAATAACTAAAAAATATTAAAACATGTAAAAGATTGATAAAAGTGCTTAAGCTTCATGAATTATGGTTGAATGTTTTAAATTTAAAGGTTTGGGGTTTAAGGTGTAAAATTTAAGGATTTGTGATTTTAGAATTTTGAGATTATGATTTAAGGTTTAGGAATTAGGGTTTTAGGATTTGAAATTTAAGATTTAGATTTAGGTTAAGGTTTATGGACTAAATTATAGTGATTTCAATTTTTAAATGACCAAATGATGGAATTAAATCTATGAGAAATTATATTAGACATGAAATATCCTTGAAGGACCCTTTTGTATATTTTGTCTATTTTTCAAGAATCAATTGAATGAATTAAATATATGGGGGATTAAAATGGTTATAAATTTATCTTTGAGTGATTGATTCGTATATTTTGTCAATAAAAAAAATAATTTTTTAATAAGAATAGTGATAAAACATTTAATAAATACAAAGTTTGAAATTCAAATAGAAAGATAAAAGCAATTTCATTATATCATTGAATATGTCAAAAAATAATAAAAATATTTATATATGCATAAATAATATTAATAAAAATTTAATATGTTTTAATAAATGTATCCAAAATTAATTATAATAACAGTTAATCCAAACCAACGTTCACTGTTCCTTCTATGAGTTGACTATATGTCTTGATTAATTGCTTATATAACATAAATTACATTACCAATGACTAATGGGTTTGAGTTTTTAAAAGATTAAGAATTGAATTATATATTTTATTTAATATTCTTCGACACTTAACTTAAAATATATCCTTTAATGCTAAATTATTAATTTACCCAGATAAGATTCATGCACAGTTTCAACCATTTACATAATTAAACCATGCTGTCCGCACAGAACTAAAAAAATAGCAACTCTTAATTTGTATCATCATTTCTTTAAAAAAATCATTTTGTATAAAATGCCAAAATTTTGTATAATTGAATGACTGTGCTTATCAAAAAAAAAAATTGTTTTAAAATGTTGACTTATATACGATTTGTCACTTCATATCGATCTGCACGCTATTGGTTTTCTTAAACAAACAAAGCACGAAAGGGAAAGAGTAAAGACAAAGAAAGTAAAGCTGAGTGGTAGAAAATTCTCGAGTAAATTGTTATTATCTCAACAGTATGGTCATTGTTAGACTTTATACAAAATAGGAGAAAAAGTCATAACACCTATCATGCCTAACGGACTTAGTAAATGACAGAATCAGTTACAATAAATTGAAATAATTGCAAACGGATGAAAATAGTTACTAACAGACTAAAACAATTACAAACAAATAAAACTGAAGGAGTTGGCTTGTTGACTAGTCTCTGGTTTCTTCAATATCCCCCCTCAAACTCAGTGTGGGATTAGGAAGCATAGTGAGTTTGTCTCGAAGGTAAACGAACTTCTTACTGGAGATGGGTTTTGTGAGAACATCGGCAATTTGATCAGCTGAGGGAATATGACAAACTTGAATTTGTTTTGCTGCTACTTTATCTCTGACAAAGAAGAGTTCCATCTCAATATGTTTAGTTCTGGCATGTAACACTGGATTATGAGCTAAGTTTACAGTGCTGAGATTATCACATAGAATGAGAGGAACAGAAGGGCTGACTCCTAACTCAGACAAGAGAGATTGCAACCATAAAATTTCTGCAACAACTGAGGCAAGGCTTCTGTACTCAGCCTCTATGGAAGAACGAGACAAAGTATGTTGTTTTTTAGCAGACCAGGACACAAGCGAATTGCCAAGAAACACACAAAATCCAGATGTTGATTTTCTATCATCAGGATCAGCACCCCAATCAGCATAAAAAAATACAGTTATATTGAGTTGAGATGAAGGTTTAATAAGCAAACCATGATGAATTGTGCCAACTAGATATCTGAGAATATGCTTTACTGCCTTCCAATGAGAAAGAAGGGGTTTATGCATATATTGGCACACTTTGTTTACTGCAAAAGCTATCTCAGGTCTGGTTATAGTAGCATACTGCAAAGCTCCTACAATAGAGCGATAGAAGGCTGGATCAAAAAATTCATCACTGCCTTGACATGACAGACGTGTGCCTGAAGTCATTGGGGCCTTGGTTGGTTTTGAGAATTGCATCTTGGCCTTAGCCAACAAATCTGTAATATACTTTTGTTGAGATAAAAAAAGTTCACCAGACTTGGTATAAGAGACTTGAATACCCAAGAAAAAATTTAATGGGCCTAAGTCTTTAAGAGCAAATTGTGCATTCAAATAATCAATGAGATAAGTGATTTCAGCTGGAGATGAACCTATAATAATGATGTCATCAACATAAACAAGTATGTAGAGTGAAGAATTAGCAGTTTGTTTGATAAACAATGAAGAATCACATTTAGTATTTTTAAAACCAAAGCCATGTAAGGCAGAGGAGAGCTTCTCAAACCATGCCCGAGGGGCTTGTTTTAGACCATAGAGGGCCTTATGCAATTAACAAACCAGTGAAGGGTCATGAGAAGTGAATCCAGGAGGTTGAGTCATGTAAACCTCTTCAACCAAGTCTCCATTAAGAAAAGCATTGTTCACATTAATTTGGTGAATGTGCCACTTATTTTGTAAAGCTAAAGTCAGCAGTACTCTCACTGTTGTTGGTTTAACCACAGGACTGAAGATCTCATTAAAATCTATCCCTTCTTGTTGATGAAATCCCTTAGCAACCAAACGAGCTTTATACTTTTGAACACTACCATCAGGGCTTTCTTTTATTCGAAACACCCATCTACAACCAATAATGTTCTTTTCAGGTGGTAAAGGTACTAAACTCCAAGTGCCATTTTTGATTAATGCTTCATACTCTTCTTCCATTGCCTTTTGCCATTTTGGATCATTAAGTGCCTCTTTTAGTGAGGACGGTTCTTTCGTAGTCATGTAAACCTTGGATTTATGAATGCCAGATTTGGCTCTTGTTATCATGGGATGGACATTGGTAATAGAAGGAGAAATTGGAGTAGAGGTTGTAGGTGGGAAAGTAGGATTGAGTGGGACAGAAGGAGCACTATCATGGATAGGTGAAGTGGACTTGGTTGATAGTAAGGGAGGAGTGGCTGGTATACTTTGATGATCAGAATGAAAGGAAATAGTTTTTGACAAAAAGCTTTTGGTAAAAGGGAAGTTTGATTCATCAAAAGTGACATCCCTTGAAATATATATTTTTCCATCTAAAGAAAGGTAAACATAGCCTTTATGAGATGTGCTATATCCAAGAAAAACACATTCAATAGTTCTGTATTGAAACTTTGGGTTATTATATGGTCTCAGATTAGGATAACAAGCATAACCAAAGACTTTGAGAACCTTGTAGTCAGGTTTATTCTGAAACAGCACCTCATAAGAATAGAGATTAGATAACACAGGTGTAGAGAGTCTGTTTATTAGAAACACAGAAGTCTTAAAGGCTGAATCCCAGAACTTGAGTGGAACAGAAGCTTTATGCAGCAAGCACAGGCCCATATCAACAATATGCCTGTGTTTTCTCTCAGCTAGACCATTTTGTTCATGGTTATAAGGGCAAGAAATTTGATGAACTATACCATGAGAGGCTAAGAAATCAGAGAAAGCCTTATATTCACCACCTCCATCTATCTGAACAGCTTTGATTTTGCAATTCAGTTAAAGTTCAACATGGTTTTTGAAATTTAAGAAAACTTGAAAGGCATCAGATTTGTATTTCAGCATGTAAATCCAAGTGTATCTGGAGTATGCATTAATAAAGTGAATGTAATATTTAAATCCATTGGAAGAAGTCAATGGGGCTGGACCCCAAATGTCTAAGTGAATGAGTTCAAGAGGCTTTTTATATACAGTGTCAGATGAGAAATGAGGAGCTTTACGCACTTTGCCAGCGCAGCAAGACACACAAAATGAATGATCATTGCTCTTATTATGAAATGGTATATTACAATTTTTGAGAGTATGTTTGAGTACAAAGGGACTTGGATGCCCTAACCTACAGTGCCAAAGATCCACTATAGCAGATGAGCAATCAATAGAAAAGGTTACTGGTGAGCAAATTAGATGGACTACAGAAGGAAGGTTGACTTGGTTTGCCGAGTTGAGGCTGTCAAACACATACAGGCCATCTTTAACTGTCCCACTCAAAAGAATTTGGTTGGTTTCCTGGTTTTTTACAAAGCAACAATGAGGATGGAATTCAAAATACACTGCATTATCTTGAGCAAATTTTGAAACACTCAAAAGATTTTTGGATATAAGAGGCACATGTAACAGATTCTTAAATTCAAGAATTTTCTATGTATTTGGTGTGCAAAAAGGAGTATTACCTATATTATGGATGGGAAGGGCTGAGCCATTGCCTATAAAAACCTTTTCATTACCATTTACTATTCTTTGTGCAGTAAATTTCCAAGAGTTGGAGTTACATGGTGAGAAGCACCAGTGTCAGCATACCATAACTGATCTGAATCAATAGTAGGAGAAGCAAACAAAGCTTGAGGATTCTTGTTTTGAAAACTAGAACCTTGAGGATTTTGTTGAACTGAGAGACCTTGAAAACTCTGATCAAACCTATGATAGCAATAAGATGCAAGATGACCATATTTTCCACAAACTTGACAATAATAGTTTGGTCTAGAATTTCCATATCTACTAGCCATACTATTAAACTTGCCACCACTGAAAGCTTGAAATCTTCCTCTACCTCTAGTTCTAGCGAATCCTTCCCCTCTATAAGTTCCTCTGAATCCACCTCTATTGTTATAAAAATTTTGTTGATGATTGACAGACTGATTTTGATATGAGTTTTGAGGATTTTGACTACTCCTTTTATCCTTAAAGGTCTGATGTTGAGTAAAATTTATTGAGATTGAGTCTAACTCTCTGTTATGTTTCTCTAACCTAGCTTCATGAGCTAACAACAAAGACTCTATATCAACTATTGTATACAGATCCACTCTAGACATGACAGAGGTTACAAAAGAGTCATAGTCAGGTGGTAAGCCATCAAAAATTGCTTTTATATGATCTGCAGTACTAACAACATATCCAACAGATGCTAAAGAGTTAACAACATTTTTTATTTTTAACAAAAACTCATTCATAGTAGAAGAGCCTTTCCTAGTGTTCTGCAGTTGTGATCTGAACTGTTTGACTTTGGCTTTCATTTAAGCAGCAAAATACACTTCGACTTGCTTCCACACTTGGTGAGTCATCTCACATCCAACCATTCGAGTTAGTACCGATTCACTCATCGAGGAGAGTAACCACGAGAGGAGTAGCTGATCTTGTTTTTCCCAATCAACATACGCAGTGTTCACTCTATTTGATACTTCGTCATTTTCAGAAAGAAATTTGTCAGGAACTTCTTCACCTTTGATGTACTTCTGCAAACTATGACCTTTAATGGCTAGTAGCACTTGTTGCTTCCATAGGAGGTAGTTGTTGTCATCAAGTTTGATGGAGATGGAGTGATTGAAACTAATCGGAGCATTTGTTGACGAATTTGGTAGATTTTCCATGGCTGGATTATAGATCAGAGGTGACCTCGCTTTGATACCATATTGGTTTTCTTAAACAAACAAAGCACGGAAGGGAAAGAGTAAAGACAAAGAAAGTAAAGCTGAGTGGTAGAAAATTCTGGAGTAAATTGTTATTATTTCAGTAGTATGGTCATTGTCAGACTTTATACAAAATAGGAGAAAAAGTCATAACACCTATCATGCCTAACCGACTTAGTAAATGATGGAATCAGTTACAACAAATTGAAATAATTGCAAACGGATGAAAATGGTTACTAACAGACTAAAACAGTTACAAACAAATAAAACTGAAGGAGTTGACTTGTTGACTAGTCTCTAGTTTCTTCAATACACACAAGGGAGAATTAAATGGTAGCAATTGGAATAGATAAGATTACCATTAATAGTCAAGTGGTTTTTATTATTGTTTATCAAATTAATCAGCAGCAAGCTAAAATTAGTGGTAAACATGGCAGCAATTGAAAGAAACTTAAGACGTGAAGTTGAAGAAGATAGGTGAAGTAAACTGCGACTACTGTATGCCAACTCCCTTTTTTAATGACAAATATTGTGCAAAGTGGAAAGAGCCAATCCTCTTGGTTCATGAACAATTGAATTTCAAATTTGATTTCATGCAATTCATCCACCAAAATTATGTCCCCTTCACGTTTTAAAGGTAAGACACCTAATTAAACCATTGCTACGATTTAGGATTGAGCAAATGAAGAAATATATAGACACATATCTAATGATGGGATTTATATTTTTTGACTTTTTAATTTTCTAATTTTAGTTATTTTTTTTCTATTTTTTTATAATTTAATATATAAATATTATTTTTTTCTCTCATTATTTTTTCTTTCCTTTAATTTTGTATCTTTCTCTCTTTATGTTCCTCTGCCTCAAAGATAAAGGATTCCAAACCCTAATGAGGGCATTAGTCTATTACAAGAGTGAAATAATCAAATAAACAAAGACCATTAATTAGATCTTATATAAATGGTCAAGACAACTCAAAGTCACATGATCTCTTAAAAGGATGAGAATTAGGTAAATTTCTATTTAAAAGTTACAATATTTAGTAAGAGAGATAAAAATAAAATCAAAAGAAAAAAAATTGAGATGCACAAATTTAAATACAACAACAACAATAACAAACCGAGCCTTTTCTCACTAGGTGAGGTGATGCACAAATTTAAATGTAAAAAAAAAAGAAAAAGTCACTGTGTCACAAAAAAAATAGAAATTAGTTTATCTAAATCCCTTTTAAAATTATCATATAATTTTTATTTAAAAAATAATATTTTTACAACCATTTCATTCATAATTTTTACACTGCCTAATTCAAAAAGACACAGGAGCACAATTGAAAAGTAAATATAACTAAATGAAACAAACATATTTGAGTAAGTTTAAAGATAAGTGAAGGTATCACTGTTGTTTTTTTTTTAATTCTAATCCTAATCATTGATGCAAGACCTAATGAGTGCATTTGCCGCTCTCGTTCTCATTATAACAAAGAGAACCTAGTTCCATCGTGTTTCACAAAACACAGAAGAAAAAGTTGCCTTTGGTGTCGAAATTTTTAGTGCAAGTGGACTAGCATGTGTTAGGCTATAACATAAAAACTAGATAAGTTGAATATATGTTAAAAAGAAAAAAATTGTTCTTTTATCTAGTATGATAATAAAATGTATACTTAGTGTGAGAATTGTTAAATTTATTAGATTTTATAAATTAATTTGTAAAATTTAATAATTTAAATTTTATAAAAATTTAACAATTATCAAGGATAATCTGTTGCTAAAATCATAAAATTCATCGATAATGTATATTACAAAACGGATTTGTCAAGGGATTAAATCTCCCAATATAATCCTTGTTGGAAGTTATTACCACCTGAATTTTAATTCCTAAAAAATTTACTATGGGATATCCACTAGTAATTTGTTTAAATTTTGGTTGGATATTTATTTGTTTAGGAGATTTGTGTGTAGTAGTGAGAGATATATCCCTTTGTAATTTAAAATTTTTTTCAATTACTAAGGGATTTATCCCTCAATATTTGCATCTATCATTAATAATAAAAAATTTTTATTAAACATTTTTACAAGATAATATTCGTTAGTAACTTATTTTTTATAGATATAAATCTAATTTTTTTTATTTTTTTATATAATTTTTGCTAAAGGATGATATTCTTTAATAACTTTCTTTAAATTTTTATTTTAAATTTAGTTGCTGAAAATTTATTAATTATTTTTAATTTCGAGCAACGAGAGTACAAAATATGAATTTGTGGATAGCAATTGTGCATTTAAATCCCCGTTTAACAATGAGGATGATTGGAGGAGTGAAAAAGAGCGAACATGGATTCATGATTGAGTGGGTGTTTAAAATAGATCCCACGGAAGGTTGGGTGCTAGAAGTAGGGGTGGGGTGTGCTTCGGTTGGCTCGATTCAAGTTGGGAAAAATTGTCCAAATTGAGCCAAACCAAAATATACATGAGCTAAGTCGCCGTTGGCTGGGTGAGGTTCTCAAACTAAGTCTTTTGCTCTGTGGTGAGACGGCCTCAGTCGGTTGGTCAGCTTGAGTTGGAAAATGATTGCTGTGGCAAGTTGGCAGCGCTGGAGGAAGAGGCTGGATGAAACCATGAAGCACCCTTTGTAGTGTGTAATGCACCCAATTTTTCTCCCTTATTTAATTACATCAAAATAAAGTTTTTAACAAAATAAATTTTTAAAAGAATAAAAATTGATCCAAAGATGAGTTCTAAATTTTTTAGGTAATTATAAAATTTTTTAATAGTATATTTGAAGTGTAAGTTTTTTTTGTTAAGTGTCTTTGAGGCTTTTGCTCAAGGGTGTATTGATAATTTTGCTTCTGATTGACACATGCTTTTTGGCTTATAGGAGTAAAGTAGAGTGAAAACAGAATGACATGCTCGGATTGGCGCGGGTGGCCGTGGCTCTAGAAATCTGAAACTGAAATCGGCCAAATTAATACATATAAACTCATTCATTTAATTATTTAGTATTTTGGGCTTCTTTTTTGAACAGAAATTCAGTTCAAGATGAGTCCATTCAGGTTCATTGGATTTCTGCCCACCCCTAGCTAGAAGATCTGGTGAGGAAGTACAAAATGGGGGTGGATGCTAACTTGGCCCAAATGCTAGCAAACGTTTTGTCCGATCTGGTTGACGTGTTTTGGGTGGACGATTTATGTTGGCCCCTTCTGGTCTACACTTGATATTCGAAATTGATAACCCAAGTAAGAATAACTAGCTTGTAGAGCTTTTCTAGCTCATCAGTTAGCGATCTTTTAAAAATAAAATATTTTTTTATAATTAACTATTTATAATCTATACACAATTCAATTTAAATAAATTTATTTTTTAATATTTATTTTTATTTTATTAAAGCAATTTTTTTTCACTTAAATAAAATTGATTGTAATAATTATATCTTGTGAAGTGCTTTCCAGCCACTTTACTGAGTCACATACTGGGACCAATTTATGGGGAGGCAGCAGAGACGTGGCCCTCACAATTGAAAATTGCTATCATGCTTCCAGCTCCAGATCCTATAAGCTGTCCTTTCCCTCTCTTTTAACATGAACCGAATAAAAAGTGATAAACCTGTATGTTAACGACAGTCTTTTTGGGTTGACAGTTAAAGCTATATTAATGAGTATTTTTTATACCAAAAAAGTGGTATATATTATTTTAAAAGTAATATTAAATTTACCTGTTTATATTATTTATATTTTTTTATATAACATATAATTTTAAATTAATTTTTTATTGTATAAAATGTTATAATTTATTTAAAATTAATCTCAAATTATGTATTATATAACAAATATAAATATAAGTATATAGTTTTAATATTACTTTATTTTAATTTTTATTTATTTTTTCAACCTTTTAATTTTAAGATTTTTTTAATTTTGTTTCTTTAATTTCATTTGCATAAATGTTATCTTCATAATTTTACATATCGTACAAGTAAATTCTTTCGTGGTCTACCTATTTATGTGGCTATTTATTTGCTAATGTGGCTATTCTGTTGTTGACATGACCTAACTCAGTGCCACATTGGCTTAAAGACTCACGGACCAGACATGTGACCATACTGACAAATGTATTCAATTAACTTGGGCCACATTAACTTCAATTTAAGTGTGCCTGTTCCCCTTCGGCTTCTTGGTTAGGAGAGAGCTAAGAAGTTAAAGGTTCAAACCAGGGCAAAGAATCCAAAAAAAAAAAAAAAAACTTTAATTTAAGTGTAGTAGATGAGTTATAAACAGACTTGATTAATTGCACGGTCCATAAACATATGATGAGGAAATTGATAGAATTTAAACTATAGTTTAAACAAAAGTAATCTAAAAATTAGTGAAACAAAAATAAAATTGATTATCTTCTTTATTGTTCACAAGTTGTTATTATAAAAATTTTATTAGTTGTCATATTTAATTATACAGTAACATTTTATTGTTGTTTTAAAGAATTTGTTTATCTAAAAATGAAAAGCCAGTAGGCTACCACTAGCACATTTATTAGGTGACCCTGAGGGGTGGTGGTTGAGGTAAGACTCGAACCTGCCTCAGGTAGAGTCGAGTTATTCTCAACTATTATTTAATTAAACTCTTGGAAGTTGTTATTTTGAATTTTTTTTTAAATTTTAATTTCAAACTCAAAACTTGTACAATTATTATGTAGTGGAATTTAACACTTTAATTATTACTAAAAAAATTTCAGTATTGCTATTCTAATTGATTGAAAATTTTTAAATACTTATTAAAATAATTTAAACCGTTTGATTTGCTCAAACCTACAAATTGAATTAAAACTGAATAGATCAACAACTTTCTTTGAACTTTGAAGGTTTAGTTTCCTCCCTTAAGTGGGAGAGAACATTTCTAAAAAACTTTGCACATAAATTGGCTTGGCAATAACGTGTATCACATATTTGTTGCATATTACTACCCTAATCATAGCTCAAGTACTCTTAACAATTTGGTGACAACAGTCTCTTAATCCTATCTCTGTTCTAAAAGTAACATTCCAGTAGCTTCGTTTACCCCGCATTATGAATTATAAGAAGGCTAATTGAAAATCATGAGCTTCGCACACTGCATAGACACAGCCATCGAGATACTTCACTACATTTCAGTTTAAATACAATATAAGATGCTAAAATATGGCTGAACCTTAACTAGAGCTACCTAAGTATGGTTCGAGGCAAGCTGATTAATCAGAGCCAGGGCATTGCTGGTCAATTGTGCAACCTGCACAATTCGACCTCTCACAGTGTTCTTAGCATTTCCATTCATGGCAGAACCTTGGAACCCATCAGTGCACGTGCTGTCATCTGTCAAGGCAGCGCTAACCCATGTTTGTACGTCACTCATAGTTACGTCAAAATTGGAACTTTTAAGCTCACCCATCTCTGCAATAGACTTTCGGAGTTCATCCACAGAGTCGCGCAGCACCTCCACACAGTCCTTCATGGCTCCAACCTCTTTTTTACTCAATCCATGGCTCTTTGAAAGCGTGGACATCATGGCAGAGGTTGATTTTGCAGATGCAAGAGTCACATTGAGGGCTGTACCAGTTAGAACAACACGGTTTGTTTGGATCAAGTCTGCATGCTTTGCTAAAGAGCTAAAGCAGAGTCTTGGGTAAGATGTGGTGCTGCAAGATGTTCTAATGAACTTTGTGCTGGCTCCTTGGTACGGACTTTCACGGGCTTGGGTTGTGATTTTGATGAAACTGGAGGCAAGAATTAGGAGAAGGAATGTATAGAGATGCTTAGGAGAAAAGGCCTCCATATTTTCTCTGTATATTTTTCTCAATTATGATGAAGAGGATGAGAAAAAATGAGAAGGAAAATGACCTTTATATAGGATCCAACCTGAAATCTATTAGAGTTAATCAATTAGTACATTTACATTAACAAAATTTGGTGATGTGGGTCCATGAGGAAGATATTTAAGAGAAAAGAATCATTTGAAAATAATGTCCAAACAAAATTGTTTGGCTTTCTCTGTGGAGCGTTGCTTGAAAAATAAATTTTCTGGGGGTCAAATTACAATGCTCTTATATTAATTTTAGGGTATTGATATTGATGAAACTAACCAATAATGTTATGATACATGGCATATGCTAACTTAGTAACTTAAATTTCTCGATTTAACATGTATATTTCAGTTTCTTTAATTTTCTTTTTTTAATTTACCATATATTCTCATGTAATATCTTCTTTTCTTTTCTCCTTTTATTTTGACCCATATTTTCATGCCTCTTTTTTTTATTTTCATCTCTCTAATTTGCACAAACTAATTTAATATATAGTCAATATTTTAATTAAATAATTATTATAACACCTTTCAAATCAAACATCTCAAGTAAAGCACAAACACCTTTTGACTTACCAATATCTTCTTTTTTTTTTAGGTTACAAAAGAGGTATAGTATCACTTTCAAAGAAAGGGGATAGAGATTAAAAATCGAACTGTAGCACAAGTTCAAGAAAGGAAGCAGGTGTGCCACTTAAGCTATCAATTTATTGACGAGTTACCAATATCTTTAAAGTTACTTTAACTTCACTTTTTTTTTTTTTTGTTTTTCTACAACTTATAGCAAACCTTGCTAAAAGTAAAGAGAGAAAAGGGCAAAGTAACCAAGAGAACAACTAAGTCATCAAAATAAATTTGTTCAAGTAAGATTATATGCAGATTACAGATAAATAGTTATATAAGTACTATTACGCATGGGACTTCTATGTATCATTAATTCACGAGCTAAAAGTCTCAGCAATAACTGGGGGACCAGTGGGGTTCTTTGGTTCCCCTCATAACAACAGTGATTGGCATGTGAGTGGGTCTTTTCTTGGCCCCAAATTGTGTAACTTCAAGATTGAAGTTGAGTATGGTTCACATTTTCTAGGAGTATTTGGCTAACTTTTGTGCATCTACTTGCATGTGTTGCTTGCCAAGTACCCATCAATTTCGTACCAACTTGCCAGTATCCATTTTGGCAGCAAATCAGTTGGATAACAAAACAGGAAAGAAAGCTCCCATGTAACAGCTACTATAAAAACTAACAAATAAAATTATGTTCAGTTACTAGGTTTTACAATTTAGATATTAAAATTTAATAAATTTAATAATAAAAATTTAATATATGAGTTTCACCTTTTTTTTATTATTTTTTTTTAATTTTATATTTATCTCTTTTCTATTGCACACCTTAACTTTCTTTAAAAAAATTAAAAGATCCAGATCTCAATACTTCTGTGGCACCATAATGGTCAATCTATCCAAGAATGTTTGACATATGTTAGGGTTTAGATTATGTTTAATTTAGGCTTTGTATATGAAGAAGATTTGTTTATAAAAGGTCCCCGTTTAGATACTTAATTATGTTTCGAGAAAATTAATTTTTACCTATTAAACGAAGGATACTCCTTAAAAATTCAAAAAAATAGTCTAGACTATGCGCATGAATCAAACTATAGTGGATCTAAATTTGTTTAAATAAAAGATTAGTTAATCAATTTTTTGAGATAAAGATTAGCTAGTTTGTACTTTGTTTACTACTATGTCATAATATATCATACATTGTTCATGGAGCACAAATTCTGACAACTTAGCCCAATGGGAGAAGGATTTACATCACATTTATTTCTCAGTTGGGATACAAATAACTATTAATGAACGCAGTATTGTACTATGCGCTTGAGTGTGCAGACGAATTTGATATCTTTTTGTCAAGGAATCAATTCTACCCGTCTCTAGGAAATTTTCTTTTGAATTTTCTATATAATATTTTTATATTTTTATTAAATATAAAATTAATTTATATTTAAAAAATAACGATCTCTCTTAGAAAAATATAACTATAATACTTATATTTAAATATTTAAATTTTAATTTCTTAACTTAAGATATAAATAGCGACTATTCAAATAATACATTACTGATGCCATAAAAATTAATTAAGATGAAATCGTCTACTTAGTACATTGGCCCACTTATGCTTTATGATGAAATTAAAATTTAATTAACATGAAATGGATGAAATTTTTAAACACCCGTGTCAAAGAACTAATTTGTTGGCATCTCTTTTGTGTCAAAATGTTTACTTAGCAACTAAAAATAAAGGGTTTTCATAAATAGAATTTTATTAAATTTTTAATAAAAATTTAAATTATTAAATTATTTAAATTTTATAAATTAAATTATAAAATTTACAAAATTAAATCACCACAAAAAAAAAGGTAAATCTCGTGAAAGCAATTTTATTCAAAATAAAAGGATTGTTTTAAATGATTAAGCATCTTCCGTCAGTCACCACACTGTTTCACGTTAGTTCACACCTTGTTAAAGGAATGCACTAATCATTAAAGAAAAAAAGGCTAGATTACAGTAACTGCAAATGATATTTTGAGGCCCAAAAAAATCTAAAAAGATGATCACTCCTTCTCGTTTTCGGATAAGATTGGGTACGTCACATTTTAAATTTCAAAACCTTAGATCCCAGAATAATGCTAAAGTGCCTCTGAAGTTGAGGAGCAAGCAAAGATGCCATAAAAAAAAAAAACAGAAAAGAAAAGATGCCATCAAAATCGATTTCACGAGGCAAGTTGTTTGGCAAGGTCTATCCTCATCATCCACCTCATCAATACTATACAGCACAAGCCTGCACATTTAGGTGGCATTATTCTTTGTGCAAATTGTGCATAGCTGCAACTGTTTGGTAGGCTATAAAAAGACTCTGCCGACAATTAACGTGAATTCCTGCAACTGAGTCTACAGCTCATAATATGGGAGGCTGTAAAAGCCAGTGGCCATGTTGGTGGGTTTGACTATATTCTCTTTCGCAATCATCCAAAGTTGAATGTTCCTCAATTCTATTTGTGGAAAGTGTGCAAGCTCTACAAACAAAATCATGTAGCTGCAAATATCTTGTGCACTTAGAATAACGCAGCTCAATTATAATTAGCACCGATAAAGGGTTTTTTTATCTTATTTAATTTTATTTAATCTTATTTTGTTGAAAAATTAACTCCCAGTTCACCCGTCTCCGTTTAATCTCTTTACTGCCTCTAGAGTCTAGACTTTTTTTTCTTTGGGTAAAATTTGCCTTGCGTATAATATAGCCTATTTTTTTGCCTTTCAACTAGTTAAATATTGCAACCCATTTAATTTTATTTAATCTTTCCTATGGAAAAAAGTAATTGCTTTTTTTATTTCAACAAGTAATTGTTATTAGTTAGTCATCATAAATACTCATTTTTATTATAATTAATTTGACCTTATTGTTACAGTTTTTTTGGGTATAACTCTGCGCTTCGTGCGGACCTGAACTTCTAATCAGACTCTGCTGTGCCTCCATTGATTGCAAGCTAAATGGTTTAACTTGAACTTGAACCTGAACCAGGTTTTGCTGATGCTGAAGCCGAACCCCCTCCTCCATATGGAGGATTTGGACTCTTGGCATGCTGTTTTGATTTGATTTTACCGAACCTTTTGGAGACAATAGAGCCAATGCCAGCTGTTATGGTTTCCAAATTGAGTGTCATTATCAAGGTTGGTACTAGGGGGCAACCCAATGTGTTATGAACGCTACAACTCCAATCCATCATACTTCTATAATTAGTCATATATTCAAATCATAAATTACAAAGAAAATGACTACTAAGAAGTCAGAACAAAAAATTCTACAAGACCTTCCTTAAAATCTTGAACATGATACAGCACAAGCAGTTGTAAATAGTTAAAAAGGGGAGGGAATCTGACTCGGTCCGACAAAATTGAAGGCTAGGAGGCTTTTCTGGGAGGGGCCATGTTAGCGACAAGAGAAATGACAGCACTGATGGTACAAATTTGAAACAACAATAACGCGCATATATATACCAGCAAGCCTGCAATAGTTAAAGTATAATTATCACAATCATTGTCCAATAATAACACCACTCACACCACACGTACAAAGCATTTAGTATTATAAAACAAAACTCACCGGCTGATAGGCCAGGAAAATCATTAAGATCAAACTTCCTTGTTTCCCAGAAACTTGAATCGTGGATAACCTACAGAGGAGTTCCATAAACCAATAAGAACAGTTCAAAAGAGAAGAATAACCTTCCGCCCATGTACATATGAAATTGTACTAAAATATGTCCACATGTAAAAGAAATGGAACTCAAAAAAGTCATAAACCTAAGACTGTACAAGAAAACTCTTTGATCAATGGTCTCGTCTAGCCAGCTTTATTATGCTAAAATTGCAGGTATATGCTCTGCTATATGATACTCTTTTGTGAAAGTGCCATGCCTTTGCGTCGATGTGAGCCATGTCATGCTATTATTACTACTTTGGCTGAGCACCATACTCTTTTAAACTATTTATGTGCTTCTGTAAGGTAATGTAAACATATAATCCATCAATGTAATCTAATTAATTTATCTGTGAACATCAATTTTAAAAACTTCAATTAAGATTTCTTCATTATAAGAAATGAAGGGAATACTGAAAACAAAATTATAAATTGACAACACTGATGTTGCTTACCAAAAAAGAAAAAATTGAAAAAAGAATGTTTGTGTACATTTTATATACTATCAACTACAATAATTCAAAATGACTAAGGTCAAAACATAAATAACCCACAAAAATTACCAAAAAAGAATTTGAATATACTGATTTCTAGAAGATTCTAACCAAATGGTGATTTCGATAAAAAGTTAAAACAAAAAACTTTCCTATTCTTTTCACCCAATTCCTGCCCATTTTACCTGCAGCAAATATGCCCTTTGGCCCAAATTCAGGGTATTCTCAACATGACAGGTTGTTAGATGATGTGAATAAATCGTACATCATATCCAAGTAAGCACTAGACAGCTTATGAATTAAGCAATGTAGTTCATTCAGAAAGTGAAATGCATTCAATTAAGCAAATTATTCTAAGTTGCATGCCTTATAATAATATAATTTCTGTAGAAGCATATTGGCACTGGTGCTAAATCAGAAACAACCATAAGTCTCAAAGCCTGACTGTTGGGTTATCGCAGCTTACTTAACTGGGAAACAGATGCTAAAGGTCCATTTTAAACTGTAGTTGGTCGGTCAAAACTGAGTGAACCGACCAATTTCAGTTAAGCAGTTCATGGAGAGCCACTCTTGACAAATAACTGGTTTAAGTTAAGATGAGAGATATGGCGGATATTGATGTTGTCACAAAGAAGAGACTTCAACCCTTCGGCCCCTCTAAAGGCCCCAACCATGAAGCCACTACCTTTTTGTTACAAAAGGTGTAAAACTGCGAATTATTATATATTGTATACAAATTGAGATATGATGCCAAAGAAAACTATGGTATTTATTTATATTATTTAAGGACAAATTTATGAACAGAAAATTTTAGGCAAAAAGTTTCATGAAAAGTCAAGATTTAGACATTTATGTATTAACATATATCATCTGTGCTTTATATGATTCCTCAGAATGCAGTTCTAATTACTTTATCGGTACAAAATTATATAAGAACTAAAAAGGAAAGAAAAAAAATGAAGTTTGAAAATATCAATTCTAATACTGCAATTGAACCTCTGGCCGAAGACATCTTAGTAACACTAATTATTCTTATTAAATTCATCCCCATGGCTCCCACACATGAAGCACGCATAAGCCAAAGCACAGGTTGTATCCAAATCATACCAGTAGATGACACATACATATACCATATTCCTACAGCTATGCCGTTCCTCTTTTTTGGTTATTCTTTTCTTTTTGAATTTATTGGTCAAACAATGCAGCGGTGAAATTGAATGAGGTTAAATACTTTTTGAATCACTACGAAACCTTTTGAAAGGTTTCAAAATGTGCAGAAACATCCAAAAGGACTTAATAATTGCTCTGCATGATCCCAAAACAGGTGAACATGGACTAAACCTTCTTTCAAAGCGACAAAAACATTTGAATGTGTTAAATTTTTGGTAGCTTATAGATTGAAAATACATCCTGTATTGTTTTCACATGAAGTCTTTTTATAATTGATTTAATATACCCTGCTCTAAATGAATCCTAGACTTTTCAAAAGCATTCGTATCTTCATATAATATTGTATCAGATACATAGTCCCCTACATATCCAATGTCGGACTTCAGCATCACAAACTATCCCACTCAAATACCTAACATGTTTAATAGCCAATTAGTTATACATAATGCGTGCTAAAAGTCAACTTCAGAAATAAAAATGAGCCACCAGTGAACTAAAATAATATAAACTAGGAGCACTTAGTTATTCACTCAATCAACAAAACCAACATTGTTTATCTCAAAAGCACATAAAAATAAATAAATAAATACTGATATAGCCTAATAGCAATTGCATATGACTAATCTAAACATGACTAACCTCACATAAAACCCACATGATTATACTGATAGATCCCCAACTAAGATGGAGTATGTTTGGGGATATGTGGATAGTCACTGATGTAGGACAATAAGGGGTTTTGCTGTAATCAGGGTTTTGGGGCTATGGAAAAGTAGAAAAGCTGGGAACTTGGTAGGCTAGGGTCTGTGTATGAAGGAATGGATGCTTTAATGGCAATAGAATGGGTTGTTAAGATCAATTGGACTAGTGTTTATGGCTGTGAACAGGGGCTGCGAGATTAGGATTTTAGTGCAAGGAACAGTGAAGAAAATTAAGAGAATAAAAAGAAGAAACCTAAGAGTCACACCTAGGGTCCCAAGGTATCACACCTAAGGTTCGATCGCATCACACAATCAAGGCAAAATTCTGAATAATTCTCATAAACATAAACTCTCTAATCTGAAAAGAAATACACAAGTGTTTAAATAAGCCTCCTACAACTTATCCTAAAAGAAAAAGAATCCTAATCCTATATGGATAAAGATTAGAACTCACATGGTTATCCTAATCTTATATGGATAAGGATTAGAACTCATATCTAAATCCTATAAGCATTAAAATACCTAAAAACAAACCCAAACAGACTAAAAGTCTAATATTATCAAAATACATAAAATAAGATGCGAAAATTCTAAAATAATTACTGCCAAAATTACTAAAATACCCCTAATAATTATTAACTCCTAATTAAGCTCCCAAAATGGATCTCCCTCTTTGGGCATGTGCCAAATTAATGTTTGGGCAGCTTTCCCACATCTTTTATAAGTCTTTAAAGGCTGCTGCCAATAGCTTTCAGCATTTCCCCCCAGCTTGGAAAAACTCGACCCCGGCGAGTTAAAAGCATGGAATTGGTCATAGAGGACCGGAGCAAGAGTCTGAAATTCTTCTTCAGTAACCCACGTGCAATCTGAAAGTGGATGGCCCTTCCATTTGACTAGAAACTTTTGGTAGCTGCCATGTCTAGTGGAAATCACTTGGTAATTAACAACATCTTCAATTTCTTCCTTTAGGCGTGGTGTTGGTGGCAACTGAGCTATCATTGTTCCATCTGGTACTGAATTGTCATCATGACCTGGGTATAAAGTGAGATCTTCAACGTTAAAGACATTACTAATACCCATTTCATCTGGCAAGTCCAGCACATAAGCATTAGAGCTAATCTTCTTGATAATCTTAAAAGGACCAGCACTTATTGAGTGAAACTTTTTAAAAACTCCTTTAGGATAGCGTTCTGGTCTAACCCGTACCATTACAAGGTCTCCCTTATTAAATTCAGCAAATCGTCTCCTCAAATCTGCACTTGTTTTGTAGCCCTCATTGCTTAAGGCAATCTTTTTATGAATCTCATCATGTAGCTCCCAAATGTGCTTAGCAAAAGCTTCAGCTTCAACACTAGGATGTGCCTCGGGCCGTAAAGAAAGTAAATCAATGGGCTTTCTTGGTTGTAAACCTGTCACACACTCAAAAGGGCTGCAACCAATTGATCGATTTACCGAACTATTGTAAGCAAACTCAGCAATTGGAAGAATTTGATCCCAACTATTAACATGCTCACCAACAAGACAGCGAAGAATATCCCCCAAACTTCTATTTATAACTTCAATTTGCCCATCTGTTTGAGGATGGAAGGTAGATGAGTACTTCAATTGAGTTCTCATCATTTTCCATAAGGTCTTCCAAAAATAGCTCATGAACTTTACATCCCTATTTGAGACAATGGTTAGGGGCAACCCATGGAGATGGACTACTTCTTTAAAAAAAAAGTTTAGCAATATGGAGGGCATCGGAAGTCTTGGTACATGGTATAAAGTGAGCCATCTTTGAATAACGATCCACCACAACAAAAATAGAATCATGACCCCTAGGAGTTCTAGGCAACCCAAGGATAAAATCGATACTAAGGTCTTGCCATGGCTCAAGGGAATGGGTAATGGCATGTAAAGGCCAGTATTCTTCTTCCTCCCCTTGGAAATTTGACAAGTACAACATTTTGAAACAACCCTTGCCACATCTCTTTTCAAACTGGGCCAATAGAAACGATCCTCCACCATGGCAATTGTCTTATCCCTTCCAAAATGGCTTGCTGTACCTCCTGCATGTAATTCCTGAATGACCTCTTCAGGCAAAGAAGCACAAGGTAAGCATAGGCGAGTATTTTTGAAGAGAAAACCATCATGCAAAGAAAAATCTGAATACTCAGCTTGTTGTCCAGCCACCAAACTTGCATATATACTGCTCAAATCTTTACAAGACGGATAATCTTTCTTGAGAGAATCAAAGCCCAAAACTTGTACCTTCATAGTAGTAAGAGTTAAAGCCACTCTACTCAATGCATCAGCTACTTTATTTTCTGTTCCAACTTTGTGCTTGATCACAAAAATATTCTCTTGTAAGAAAGCAACCCATTTGCCACGCCTATGGTTCAGCTTCTTTTGGGAATTAATATGCCAGAGAGTTTCATGATCAGAATACAGCACAAACTCTTTATGTAGAAGGTAGTAACACCAATATCTAAGTGTTTGAACCACAGCATAAAATTCTTTATCATAGGTTGAATATTTTTGTCTTGCATCATTCAACTTCTCACTGAAATATGCAATCGGATGCCCTTCTTGACTGAGCACTCCTCCAATTCCAACATTGGAAGCATCACACGCTACCTCAAACACCCTGGAAAAGTCTGGAAGGTGAAGTACAGGGGCTTCTGTCATCTTTTTCTTGATTTCTTCAAATGCTTTTGATGCTGCCTTGGACCAAACAAACTGCCCTTTCTTCATACAGTTGGTAATAGGTGCCATTATGGTGCTAAAATTCTTTATAAATTGCCGATAGAATGTGGCTAACCCATGAAAGCTTCGAACTTCTTGCAAAGTTTTAGGAACGGGCCACTCCTTAATTGCCTTGAATTTGTTTGGATCCACTTCCATTCCTTTTGAAGAAACAACAAATCCCAAAAATACAACAGTTGGGGTCATAAAAGAACACTTCTTCAAGTTTGCATATAGCTTTTCTTGGTGTAGAACTCTCATAACTTGTTGAAGATGAGACAAATGATCTTCCTTGTTCTTGCTGTAAATCAAAATGTCATCAAAGTACACAGCAAGGAAGTGACCAATGAAGGGCTGAAATATTTGTGTCATGAAGCGCATGAAGGTGCTTGGAACATTAGAGAGACCAAATGGCAAAACTAGCCATTCATAAAGTCCATCCTTTGTCTTGAACGCTGTCTTCTATTCATCTCCAGGCCTAATGCGTATTTGGTGATACCCACTCTTCAAATCAATCTTTGAAAATACAGTAGAACCAGCCATGACATCCAACATGTCATCTAGTCGTGGAATAGGAAATCGATATGTGATTATTATCTTGTTGATGGCATGAATATCCACACACATATGCCAAGTTCCATCCTTCTTTGGTGTAAGCAAGGTAGGAACAGCACAAGGGCTCAAACTTTCACGAACAAACCCTTAAGTCAGCAACTCTTCCACTTGTCTCTTAAGTTCAGCGTGCTCACTTGGATTCATGCAGTATGCTGGTAGGTTAGGCAACTGTGATCCCGGAATCAGATCAATTGCATGCTTGATATCCCTTAATGGAGGTAATTCATTAGGTAATTCGTCCGGTACCCCATCAGAAAAATTAGATAGTAGCTTACCAACTTCCGGCGGCATGCTTAAAGCACTATTTGAATCCATCTCAGCCACTTCTCGTGCAATTACAACATAAATAACTCTAGATTTCTTGCACTCTACTTGGAATTGCTTTTTGGTCATGATATTGAGTGGCTTATTGTTACCTTTGTCAATCTTTGAAACTAGCTTCTCATACTTTTTTATTTCAGCTGTAGTCATAGGCTTCAAAACCACTATTTTCTTATGAAACACAAAACTATAAGTGTTTTCCTTTCCATTATGTTGCACATTAAGATCATAAAGCCATGGACAACCTAAAAGAATATGTGCAACCCTCATGGGGATAACATCATATCATATAGAATCACAATAAGATGGAGTAGCAATAGAAACAAGGCACCTTTGGCTTACTGGTATAGAAGTATTATCAATCCATGCTACCTTGTAAGGATGCAAGTGTGGTTCAGTAGGAAGTTTGAGTTGTTCAACTGTAGAGGCTGAAACAACATTCATGCAACTGCCATCGTCAATGATACGCTTTTTGGCTTCATTACCACATCTTCCTCCTCTTGATCTTCATCTACTCCCACATGCAGATTCTTCCTCTTTGGACATTGATAGCCCATGTGACCGAGTTCTCCACACTTAAAGCAAATAATGCTTTTGCCCTTAGAATCAGCCTTATTAGAAGTGGAGGGCTTAGAAGAGTAAGAGCGATTATCTTGTTGAGTGGAGTTGAACTTGTTGTGATTCGTCTCCTTCAACCTGTTAGATACTGTCCCTCCGGATTGAAACCCAACATTCTTGGTTGTTGTATACCCAAAGTACTCCTCCAAATCAAGAGCCACTTGGAAATCATGCTCCAACCCGTATATTTGTTGTCGCAAGAGTTCTCGCTTTATGTCATTCCTAAGACCAGCTCTAAATTGAGCAAGGGTCTCACAAGGGTCTTCCACAATTTCGCTACGAGTCATTATCTCATCAAACTTCTGCATATATTCTGCCATTGTCATGCTGCCCTGTTTTAAAGAAACAAGTTGATCACATAACTTATCATAATAATTGAGGGGCATGTACTTCTCTTTGAGCTTGGCCTTCATCTCTTCCCATGTGCTGATTGGATCATGTCCAAACCTTCTCATAGTATTTTCAACACCTGTCCACCATACTTTGGCTAGTCCAACAAGCTTCATCCGAGCAAACCTTACTCTTCTTTCATCTGTCATATCATACCAATCAAAATACTCTTCAATGGAAGTAAGCCAATCAGAAAATATAGTAGGATCTAGTTTTCCTTCAATCTGGAACTTCTATCTTGACTTTCTTAGTTATATCACCTGCTGTATCATAGGATTGATAATATTCTGCATGTCTTCTAAGCCACTCCATTAATGGCTGCAACGGTTCTTGCCTCCTTTGTGCATTCTCAGCATTTGCTCTTGGATTCCCACCATCATTATTCTCCTCATTGTTGTTTTCTTGCCTTTGTTCTCCACCTTCATGTTGGGGAATTCTAGCTTCAAGATTTGTAACACGAACACGTAAATTTTGTAGATGCTCTCTGATTTCACAAAGAAGATTGTCACACTCATAATCATTCATTCTTCCTCTAATGGGTCTGCCAAAGTGAGTAGTCATGATAGGCAACCAGGCTTTGATACCAAAAATGATGTAGGAAAGCAAGGGGTTTTGCTGTAATCAGGGTTTTGGGGCTATGGAAAAGTAGAAAAGCTGGAAACTTGGTAAGCTAGGGTCTGTGTATGAAGGAATGGATACTTTAATGGCAATAGAATGGGTTGTTAAGATCAATTGGACTAATGTTTATGGCTGTGAATAGGGGCTGCGAGATTAGGATTTTGGTGCAAGGAACAGTGAAAAAAATTAGGAGAATAAGAAGAAGAAACCTAGGAGTTACACCTAGGGTTCCAAGGCATCACACCTAGGGTTCTATTGCATCACACAATCAAGGCAAAATTCTGAATAATTCTCATAAGCATAAACTCTCTAATCTGAAAAGAAATATACAAGTGTTTAAATAAGCCTCCTACAACTTATCCTAAAAGAATAGGAATCCTAATCCTATATGGACAAGGATTAGAACTCACATGGTTATCCTAATCTTATATGAACAAGGATTAGAACCCATATCTAAATCTTATAAGTATTAAAATACCTAAATAGAAAGTCTAATATTACCAAAATACATAAAATAAGCTGCGAAAATTCTAAAATAATTACTGCCAAAATTACTAAAATAACCCTAATAATTATTAACTCCAAATTAAGCTCCCAAAATGGATCTCCTTCTTTGGGCATGTGCCAAATTAATGTTTGGGCAGCTTTTCCACGTCTTTTATAAGTCTTTAAAGGCTGCTGCCAATAGCTTTCATCAGACACACTGGAAAAGAACCAGCTAGCAGAGGAGAAAATAGCATGACTCATGTAGTGCGACACATGGCTGGCAGGGATAGGACAGCAGCCACCATTCTGTCAGCAGATTGTTAATTAGAGGAAGAAATAGGGGAAGGAAGGGAAGAGTGAGGTAGGCAAGGATTTAGAGGTGTTTTGAGGGAGGAGGCCGACTACCTCAAATAGTAGGTGTATTTTCTGTTTTCTTCTGCTCCATTTTAGAGTAGCTCTCTGTATTTCCTTCTGGATTAGTATAATAAACAGAGATACCTATGATATATATACTGCAGATTTTTCTTAGTCCATGGCTTTGTAAGGTTATTACTTTGAATTAACTTTCAGATGTTTACTCCTTTGCAGTCATGTTTCTGTTGTCCATCTTTTTGTAAATAATTATGAAGCTTCTTGCTAGTTTCCAATTATTAAATCACTAGAAAATATTAAAACATGTCAAAGGTTGATATAATTACCTTCATCAAAGAATAGTGCTTTGCCAGAGAAATGCTCAAGAGAAGAATTGCTATAGGTGTTACAACAGTATAAAATCTAAGGAAACTGGCCCGGCTTCGTCTTCGACCTTCACCACAAAATAAAATTATACTTGACAAGTGCATACCAAAGGCTTAGTAAAATGAAACAGAAAGTAGAAAACGTTTCATTTAGCACCTAATTCTGCAATGATCAGGGAGATGACACCACCAACAACAGAATAAATAGAAATTGTACTTGGAGTATCTTTTTCTGTTCCTGGTAAAAATGCAAATATCACTCCTATTGATAGAAACAAAGCCTGCATTGCACAGTTAATCATATAAGTAAGAAAAAAAGGAAAAAATAAAAAAGATGACAGCAGTTACAGTCTTACAGATAACACAAACAAGGTTCAGCATTTATCTCCACAACAACTTGGAGCTTGAAAACAGTTATATCTTTAAATAGCTATGAATATCAAAACTAACAGAAAGAAGGCAACATTTATCAAGTTGACCCTGATGATGTATTAATTAGAAAAAAACAAATAATTGAGCATTCTCTGATGAGATCAACTAATATTAATCTAGTCCAACAACACATCATCCATTGAAACCGTCCATTAGATTGCAATCCAGGTCATAAAATTCAACAAAAAAAACTACCTCAAGCAAATGATGAAGATGTCTTCAATGCATGGGAAGCATACAAGTAAAAACAATGCACTTGATCAAATAATAATCCAAATAGTGAGTGCAGCAAAAACTACACAATCCAGAAAAGTTCATCTTTATCACATATTTTACTCAGATAAGATATCAGATTCAACCATTTGAAGCCCCCAGATAACTGAAGAAGGTTATAAAATGACTGGAAGCAACATTTGAGTTTATCCACCGATATTATTCTTATTACCTTTATCAAGATTAGACACCCCTTAAAGGTCTCATAACGACTTAAAAAGTCACATAACTTCATATTCTAATCATGACCATCCAAACAAGATCTACTGGTCTAGATTTGCTACTCTCACTCTCATATAAGACCAATGCTCTACTAGACATGTTCCCCATATACGTTGTTTCTAAGAAAAATTTTATAATTAAAGTTCTTTTAAGTTGTAATTTTATTATCTTAGAAATAAAAATGTGGTCATATAAGACTTTCTTATAACAAAGAGGACCTAACCAATGAGTAGAGACCTACTACCCAAACACAGCGAACCTGTGGAGAAAAGTCAATTAAAAGGCTTTCTAAATAAAAGATGTCCACACATCATACAAACCCAAGCCCTGAGATGCTGCACCCCAGTGAAATTGCTCTGCAGCTTGGTAAATTGCCAGATTAAACGTGTTTCAATATGCTGAGCACTTTCATACCAATTACACATATCCAGAGTTCAAAATATAGCTTCATGCCAATTAGAAAACAGATCCTCCAATAGCATTTAATGGATTGAAAAAAGTCAAGCCATGGTGTGGCTAAGTTGAAGTGCATATGATGTTTACAGATGGGATCTAGGTCCAGGCATACCTCTGTTGCCACTATAAGTATAAAGAGCTCACCAGTGGAACAAAATGAATGGTATTAAGGAAGAAGCAAAGCACTGCTAAGTGCATATGATGTTTACAGATGGGATCTAGGTCCAGGCATACCTCTGTTGCCACTATAAATATAAAGAGCTCACCAATGGAACAAAATGAATGGTATTAAGGAAGAAGCAAAGCACTGCTTCACACATGGCACTCGCCCAAATAATATGATGATAATTTTAGAATAGGCTAGACAGCTATAGCGGTTAAAGAAGCAGATACAGTTTCTTTCATTTGTCACAATCAACCATATATAAAAAATTATGGAGATAAAGAACTACCAAACACTTGATATTTATGGAGATAAAGATATTCAATATCATAGAGCAGCTTCTCAGCACTATCCACATATCCACACTTAATGCAGAACTCAATTTGAGATAAACTTCTGTTTACTTCCTCCTCTTATGGATGAGGAATGGCCCCAAGTTAGGGGCTTATTGCCCTTAATAGTATATATTCAACAAGATTAACCTGCACTTTTGAGGCAGCATAAGTCACAACTCACAAGGAGAAAAGTGGGAGAGGCCTTCACATCTACTAAATTTCTGAACGTGTTTCATGATGGTGAGAATCATATTCATCCATCAGTATTTGGAATCCAACATGCTTAAGAAGAATCCTCAAGCTGTAGCAAGTACCACAAAGGAGAACATGCAAAGGCCTAACAGAATTTCCCAATCTTGTGGGCAAGGTGTGACTCTGAGATGAATGAAACAAAGAAAAACAGCTGATTTTCAAATGTTTTGCCCCCTTTCATGTATTCATTGTTATCTACCAGAAAATTTCTTTCTATCTTGTATATACTATAAAGTAAACTAGGCCTGATCTAATATGCCTTTCTATATTATGATAATCTTATAGTTTAATTCAGAACTTTGCAAATGCCACACTGTAGTTAATTCAAAAAGAAAACCCACTCAAATTCTAAGGAACACCCTTCCTTTGCAACAAGTTAACGCAAAAAGCTTAAAACTTTGCCTAAAATACCCCATTAATACATCCTCAACGCAAAAACCAGCCAAACACAGCATCCCAATACCCCATTGTCCTTAATTCCAAAAAGGTTTAAGGGAAAAAAAAAAGTGAATATTGTGAAACTAACAGAGATCAAAGAATACCTGAATAATAAATAGCAGTGAAAGGCGTTTCTTCCCCTTTGCTACCTTTTGATACCCTAAATGTAACACAAACATTGAAAAGATAATGCAATTAAGCACAAATATTGAAAATAAACAATAACTGCTATAATCTTAAACCAGGGGAAAGAAATCGATCGGCTAACAGATACTCAGAGTTGAAGCTTACGTGAGTCAACTACCATACGGTAGGAGTAATCTGAGCCATCCGTTCCAGAAGGTCTTCCAAAGGTTGATTTCCTCTGCTGCATCTTAGTCTCTTCTACTTTTGCTTCTCTTTGCCTCTTTTTTTCCCTTCGTTCTATTCAGGCTAAAATATAAAAAACTCCCTTACACTTCGACACTTTTGCAGACCCCTTGTACTTTCAATTAACACTATTACACTTTTCCATTAGAGTAATTTACCGCCTCTGTTACAAATCCACCCAAATCACTAATGACACACTAATGAAGTTGAAATAAGCAGTTAGGGGCTGCTCAATTATATGTCTACCATGAAAAGGGAGTCAATTCTGATGGATGCGTAGCACAATAGGTTAGATCTAATTCTGTTCATGTGTTCCCTCTAATCTTAATCAAGGAAATAATTATCGTACCGTCTCGCACGATTTGGTCGAAAATGTTCTATTTCGCAAGTTGCCGCGACAAAACTGTGGAGAAATTACAATGTTCTATTGTGATGTTTGATTCTTTCGAGCTCCTACTGCGAAGGCAAAGCAATGAAGGCAGACCGCAGCGACAAAACCCAAGACAGCCGAGGAAGAAGACGATACGGACACACCTGCATCTTCTATTCTTCTAATGTCAAAACGCTTCGTTTCACATTCGCAAAATGTGCCGTAAGTGATTTAGATTAAATTTTTTCCAGAAAGAGTAAATTGCTCTAAATCCAATGAAGAAGTGTAATTAAAATAATTAACGTAATCGAAAGTAAAAAAAATTCATAAAAATATTTGTGTGAGAAAATTTTTTATTTTTTAACCTTCTATTTAGCACTCCATTATAATAACTAAAGAAACAATTAAGTTATAATTTTTTTAACAAAATATTTTTTACATAAAAAATTTAGATATTAAAATTAACAAATAAAATTATATTTTATTTAATAAAAAATAAGAATTAGTTGAAATATTTAATTAGAAGTAACTTAAGTAAAGATAAAATTAAAAATAATAATTAATACAGTTTTAATTTTGTAAAATATATAGTGTCAGACTGATATATATATATATATATATATATATATATATAACTTAATAAATTTAGCAGGTAAAGGTTTGTTGGTTTAGTAGCATCTCTCATTATAAATTCTAAAAATTCAAGAAAAAGGGTTACAAAATTTTTCAATTCAAGACTATAGACAATTTATTCTCCATGTTTATTACAAAAGATATAGCAATCATGTTAATTAACGCAATGTCTACAGCCTCCTATCATATAATAAATTGCCATTATATGCAAAACATAGGACACAGTCCCATTGAAAAAGTTAGCCTAATTTCTTCTCATATCAGCTGATCTATGTAATAATTATATATTCCAAAAAAATCTGTTTCGGTAGGGACATGGATCACCTTGTGTGAGAGAATTAACGTCTAGCTGACTTTCTTAATAGGGCGTCTGGTGATCCATGTCTCGAAACCTACAAGGCTTGCTGCATATTATAACTATCAACAAGAAATCTTAGGGGTTTGGTTGCACTATAAACTCCCAACTAAATCTATTCATTTGTTAATTTTGATTGATTAGAATGGAGATTACAGTTAGCAATTGTCCTCAAAGTAAACCAAATTTTCACTTCAAAACTTATATTTGGGCAAATTTAATACACCAATCTGCTCCAGAAACATACTTTGAAACTGATAGGGGGAAAAAAAAAAAGGTCTAGCTAAGGCTGTTTTCCATCATAGGCTGACCCTCATCAATGTGGGAAAACGCAATAAGAAAGATGCTGCTCGGGGAAGGGCTAAACTTTTGCCACCCTTCAATGGCTTAACACATGCGGCAAACAAGAACCCCTACTCTAAAAAATGGATCTGAAAAATCCCTTTCCACTCTCGTATTAAACACTTCCTTTTGGCTAGTTCTTCTTGAATCTCTCCCAACCGAGGCCTTGTTAAATGCTAGAACTGAGGTTTGCCCTTTGATAGATAGCTTTTGCTCTTTGTGTGGCTATTTTTAATAGACTTCAGAGCATCTTTTTAGATAATTAAAGTCTGTTTAGATAACGTTTGATTACTAAACGAGGTTGGGATTCCTTCTCCCCTCTCTCCAATTCTTGATAATACTATCTCGTTCTTAAATTGCATAAAACTAAAGCAACTCCTAGGAACACTTGCTTCAATCTTCATGTATCACTTCTGAGCTATTTGGTATCACAGGAATTCCTTTGTTGTTTTCAGGATAAACCTTTTTAAAGTTTCTGCCATTTATAGATTTGCCTTTGGAAGAGATGCTGTTATGATTCTCCTCCATGTTCTCTAGGGGTTCAATGTACAATTGACTAAGATAGTCTTAACATTGAAATTGAAATAGATTGTCAAGCGGTTGTCCAATTTACCACTGGCCATGAAACTCTCTTATATCTCATTGTTGCTACATTCTAAATTAAGATATTCATGTTGGGTGTATTTTTGGTCCTTTCATTCTCAATTTGTGAAGTGGGGCTTTTTCTTATACTTAAAAATTAATACTAACCCTTTCCATAATTTAATAACTTAAATAATCTCTAAGTTAAATTACTCTTTATCAATCTAATTCTTTGCCCTACATTGTCGGAGTCAAGCAAAATTATTTTATTTGCTTGAAGACTTGACAGAGGGATTGCAGCTAGAGTTCCGAGAGATGAGAAGAATAAAATGTACCAAAGATTCCCATGTCTAATTTAATTAATCTCTGTTGGATTTGTGGGGGGGGGGGGGGGGGGGGGGGGAGGGGAACGAAGCAACCACTAGAGGAATCAAATATATATTAAATAAACTCAAAATAGTAAACTTATTTAGATGTGTAAATTTGATTTTACTGAATGGAAAATTGATTATAAAATCCAAATAGAGAGAGATTCTGTCAGAATAAAGTATGGGCCTACAAACGGACATGTGCATATTTTGACATTCAATTAGATCATTACTGACTGCTCGTTACTTGTCAGGAAACTTTACTTTGGTTTCCTCCCATACTAGCTTGTTTGATCCCTAAAGTTCAGTTTTAGCTAAACTTTACTATTTATACTGAAACTTGGTAAGAAGGTGAAGATCAAGAAAAGGATAAGCACAGTGAGAAAAAAATATAAGGAAAAACTCAACTCAAAACGATCTAAACTTTATGGAATAAAAAAGTTAGGGTTGTTGTGTCAGAGAAAATGAAAGGATACGCATTTAGCTTCAAGGACCTAAAGTTAGTTTAGTAATTGGCTTGGAAATATTTTTTCAAATAATTATTATAAAAAATTTCAATATTATCAAAGAATAAATCTTTCAATAAAAATAACATTTATTGTAGTGAATAGTGAATACTGTACAAAGTTGAATTGAATTTGCCATTGGAGTTAATTTGCATTGGACTCTGCCATTTCAGATCATAATTCATCAATAACATTATAACATGTGATATGTATTCACTTGATAACATAAATCACTTGTTTAACTTTCATCGTTATGTTTATTTTCTTTATTTTTCTTTTTATATTTTAATGCATCTTCATGCTTTTTTCTTTACTTTTATTTTCAAATTTAGCATGTATTTTCATATATATATATATTATCTTTTTACTTTCGTCTTTCTATATTGACACACGCGCGCATACATACACATATATATATATATATTAATTTTTCTCTTTTCAATTTGTATAAACTAATTCAACAAATAACTAATTTTTTAATAAGACAGATATTGTTGCACCTTTTAAATCAGACCAATCAACATATGTCATAATATTTTAAGTACAAATATGGTTATTATACAGGAAAGTTATCTTAATCTCACCCTTATTTATCAACAAATAATTTTGATAAGGAATAAAGTAGAACTTTCAACATGGTTCAAAGAAAAGAAAAGTATCTTTAATTTTCTCATGAAATAAACAATAATCAAGCTGTGACAAGCTTTGTTTACAAGCTATGCATAATGTACAAGTGTGGCACAATATTTAATTCCAATTCTAAAATAAAACTATATATAACGACCTTTTTCTTTCGACATTTTTTTTTTTCCTGACGACTAAGACGAATAGGGAAGTTCATGTATCAATTTGTGAAGAATAAGATTTGAAGTAAGCCAAAACACCCACAAGAGGTGCATTTATGTAAGTGGTAGGTTCTGACTGCACAAAATCAGGTCGAGAATCAGAATAAGAATCGTTGATATCAGGGCCCCCAACAACAGCTCCAATAAGCAAGTTTGGGTTAGGGTCTTGGGTGTCAAAATAAGTGGTTCCTCCCTTGCAGCCAATAGGGTCAGGGTGGTGGTCTAAGGAAGGCAAGGAAGAGGCACGATGATGTATTCTTTGAGGGAACTTTGTCCCATATCCCACCATGTATGACATCTTCAATGGGTTGCTTCCTAGTATGTAATCCACCTGCCCTTTTGCTACTTCTATAAGCCTTGCCGGCGAGGCAAAAACCTTGCCACCACAGTCAGTCTCTCTGTTTTCTTTTTTCAAAACGCCAGCGTAAACCACTAAAAGAAATGACACTGCTGTTGCATGCTGCAAGTTACTCCCTCCAGGCTTGAATAAAAGCCCACCTAATTTACAATAACTTAGGATCAAGGATAATTTCCAAAGGTCATATCCGTTTAATAATGCAAACTTGAAAGACATATAAGAATACTTAATTATTTGAAGCATTATTCACTATATGGTATTTCTAAAAATTTGATTTCAAATAAAATTCAATGACACTGTTTGATCTATATAGTCAACCTAATTTAATGGGATAAGTTATTGTTGTATTATTCATTATATGGCTTGATTTAATTATGGCTAAAAATAATTTACCTGGGGAGTATGAGACTGATATTGTAGGTGATTCGGGCAGCAAAGTACACACAAACTTGTCCACATTGGAGTTCAAAGCCATCAGAGAGTTACTATTTATCAGAAGCTGTTGGTTATCATATTAACAAGAGGAAAGAAGTTAAGCCTATAACTCAAATTTTATAATAGGTAATAATGAAATTTGAGATAACAAAAGAGTGACAATTAAAGATATACCTTAGAAACAAGGACGTTGATGCCAGCATCCTTTGTGTCCCATCCAAACTCTCCCAAGTTTTTCAAGTTGTGAATGTTTTTGTCAACGTAACCCCAGTAATGCGGTAGCTTGGTCGCCTTGAACAGCCAAGCTGCTCCCCATACCAATTCATCCTATTATATATTAATAAGTTACACCAACAAAATTGTAAATAAATATTCTAACTTAATTTTGATCACAACTTTGAAAATTGACTATTGCTCATGCCAATGGGATGAGTTTCCTTATTTTCTTTTTTTTAGTTATTTTTTTATTTCTTTCTATTTTGTAATATGTAAGTCTCACTTTTTTCTTTCTTAATTTTGTATGTTTCTCTTCTATTGCACACCCTATCCTTTTTAAAGACAAGTTGAGAATCTCTGTCCATGGCAAAGTACAATCCATTTTTATCGCGTAAGCTGACCACAAACTTATATAATCAAATAAAAATCTTATTTTAAAATATTAAATTACGAAATTTATTAAAACTGTGAAGATTAAATATCCCCACATTCATTTTTGTAAAGTTTTAATAAATTTCATTTGTTAGAATAACATTTTTCTTAATTACAAGCCTACCTGATAGCCACTGTAATCACAGTAAAATGGGCAAACCCATTGTCCAAGGCTGTCATTGTATGATCCCCTGTACCTATCAGCAAAGTCAAAAACCTGATTCACATGAAAAGGAGATGAAACAAAATTATACATTTAATAACTTGTACATATCACATACAAATAGAAACAAGTTAAATATATATTTAAAAGTCATGAATTGATCCAGTAATTAATTAATTAGTATATACCATTATTGCCCTTTTGAGAAGCCTTGAAGAATAACCAAGATTGTATTTTTGGAACACAATGGAAGAGCCAGCAAGGGCTGCTGCTATTTCAGCTGAAACTTCAGAGCCAGGGAACTGCCTGCTGACGGCATAGGCAGTCCTGGGGGTGTCCATGTCCTCTGGCCTCTCCCAGCAATTATGATCAGCATATGGCTCACCAACTTGTGCGAAAACTAAACCGGGGATGCTTGTGGCTTTAAGGAAGTAGTCTGCAGACCAACGAATGGCGTCTAGTGCATGTTTAAGGTCAGGACCCATGAACTTGCCAAACTCTATTACACTCCAAGCCAGCATGGTTGTGGAAAATGCCATAGGAAAGTTGAATTTGACATTGTCCCCCGCATCGTAGTAACCACCCACCAAATCAACCTATATATATAAATATATATGCAGAAACGGAAATGTATTAAAAACTAGTACATTGGGCCTGCGCCCCGTGCAGCTGCAAATAAAATAAAAAATATTGCAAGAAGTAAAAAAATTCACTCAAGTTTTGGCAGAAAAATTGATCATCAGAAGCTGCTAGGTGATAAAATTAACAAATACAAGAGACTTAGTTTAGAATAGACTTTGTTCAAATCATTATAAGAGAATTTCTCTTTCTTGCAACGTGAGAGAAAAAATACTCATCAAATTAATTTTTGACTATAGGATCTATTTGATTTCATAATTTAATTTATATAACTCGGTATTTTAATAGTTCAAAATTTGACAAAAACCATTACTATCTCAACCTCCTCATGTGCTACCAAAAAGTAATGAGCCATTACTGGGAATCACATGAATTACTCTGAAGTCAAATTTGTGGGTTGCACTAATTATTCCTACAAGTAAATTTACAAGTACATCAAGAGACACTTTGAGTACCCTTTTTATCTTTCTTTTCTGGGGCCTTGGCCCCTTGAGTACCATGAACGTGGGATTTGTTTGTTGCTCTTTTTAACTTTTCCTCCCAAACGGCATCGTAGTCCTCTTCATTTATGAAACATAGTAAAATTGTTGAGCTCATTATTTTGTTTTCTATCAATGAACACTTCTTCTAATATCCCAACAAAACCCAAAGAAGTAAAGTTGATGTCAAACACTGTAATTTCGTGAAGGAAGCAATTAAATATCAAGAAAAACATATTCCTAAAGAAGAAGATTATCAGAGGGCAGATAGATACTTTATCAATGAGGTGAGAGAGACTAACAGCAACTTGAAAGCCATCTTGGAGAGCAGAATCCTTGCGCCAAGTCATCCTCTGGTTTGGGGGTAGTTTCCCTGACCTCTGCCCTTCAAAGAATAAAATGTTCTTTGACAATGCATCGCCATAATCATGCCGAGCCATGCTTCTCTCTAGCAGCACAAGCAGGCCACCAACCAGAACCATCACCAATCTTTGCGTGAAACCCATATCAAATTCCTCTCTCTATGCCAAATCAAGTTTCCCTATCTGCAACGAGTACTCTGCTGAGAAGAGGTTTATATATAAACCCTACAGAAAATAAAATGATGGGCATGAAACCAAAGTGGACATTCATGGAAAGGATAAGCGTAAGGACTGTGTTTCTCTTAGGAAGCAAGCAAGCAGTTGCGCAAAATAAAGGAACCGAACAGAGAAGATGAACATTACGGAAAGAGTGAGAATGTTCACACAAAAAGGGAGGGAGGCACTTGCGGAGCCTCCGTGCGAGGTGGGTGAGTGTTAGTTTGAAGGCATTTGGAAGGGTTTGCCTTGGCAATGGGTTTATTGGGCGCTCTTTACTTAAACAGCGTCCTACTTGGACTTTACTTCATTTTTTACCAACATAAACATCAAATCACAAAGAGGACCCCATTCGGTGTTGGTTGCCGCTGAATGCAGAATAGTGGATCGTGGCCTTTTTTTTTTTTAATTTTTTTTATGTAATGATAGTTAAAAGAATAATTATTTGAGAATTAGAGTATTAGTAATTTATTTGTATTAATAGTTAAAGTTTGCCGGAAATCTTATAAAAAAAAGTTTGCAAGAAATCAATATATTTTTTACCACATGATAATTTTATTGGTGGATGGTTGGCTACTTTGCAAGAACACCAAGAAAACAAAAGGGATGGCTTGTTTTGTACATTTGAAAACAATAAAAAAACAAAGGTTACAAAAGCATTAGGAAAAGTCTCTTCCCGCTGACTGCTAAACATTCATACTTTTGTAAGTGTTCCTCGTACCTCTTTTTAAGGAGATTTATTCAACATTTGTACGCATACATATTTTAGATGGCATTTAGACATATCAATTATGCTTTTCGTTAGCAATCTTTAACTTAGGCTCGTTGGACTTTAAAAAAAATGATTTTTATATATTACATTTTTTAAAAGAATTTTTATTAAAAATTAAAGTTGTTTTATGTTTAAATATACTTTTCAAGAAATATTTTTAAGTTAAAAAGTCATTTAAACTTTAAAATAAAAAACACTTTTAAGTTGCAAGATGACTAAAAAGAACATACATAAACAATTTTTTATATAATATTTTAATAAGAATGTTTAATTATAATTTTAAATTTTGTGTTGATAATTAAATAAATTTAAAAATAAATATGTAACTTAGTAAAGAGTTTCTATTAATATCACAGCTAAACGAATGACGTTAAAATGAATTTTCTATAATTTTCTAAGTTTTTCTGCACTAATATTTTTCTTAAATTTTTTTTTCTAAATTTTTTTGTTTCTTTTTTAAAGAGGTTGCCTCCTACCTCTTCTTCCTACACATTTCCACGATGGGGTATACAAGGGAGCCCCAACTTTGTTCCTTCAAGTTTGTTTCAACACGTAAAATATGATTTAAAGTTGTAAAAAGCCGATCAATATGATGAATACACTAATTTCTTGAACTTTATTCGAAAAGTATGAATGCTGGCAATCAAATTTGTAGGTATGCAGTCATACGCTATTCTGTAGATTGAGAACGTAGAACAGTATGATTTTACTCCTTATTTCGATTGGTTCTGCGTGTGTGAACTTTGATTTAAAGTGTTCTTTCACAATTTCCCCTTTGGCTTTGGTGGTTGCGTCTGGGTCAAATTCCTCTTTGGCTTAGGTGGTTGCTTTGTGGTCAATTTCCCTGATTTATATGCCGAACCTGTAGAGTTACTCCTCTTGTGACCGATGATAGAGAATCAATGTCATACTTGTGAATCTTTGAAATTGCTCTGCTCTCTCCATTGTCGCTGTGCTGTGCAGCTATGGCTATGGATTGAGGGTTGATGAAGATGATACGCAAAGATAGACATTGACATTCGATAATTTTGTCAAGGATAATTTTGTCTTAGAAAAGTTATAAATGTGGGTTTTAAAAAAAACACAATTTTAGATTTTTTAGTGTTTTTACTTTTTAAAAAAAAGTTAATTTAAATACATATTTTTTTTATATAAAAGAACTTTTATTTTAAATTCTTTTTTTTAAGAAAAGCCATGGGGCCTTAATACTGCTTAGTAGGGATAATTTTTTTTATTTTAATGTATTTTTTAAAATTAAAACTCATAATTAATTTATTAAATTTATTAAATATTATAAATTAAATTATAAAAATAATAAATCATTATTGTTTAAAATTTTATTATAATTTTAAGTGAAAATAACTTTTCTATTTTCATTTTCCGTCACTAATATTTTGACTCACATGCTTATAAAAAATTGAAAGCAACACTAAAACGAAACAATTGCAATGCATGAAATTAGCCATATAGACTAATTTTACTATCTTATAATTTTATTTTTATTTAATTTTTATAATATAAATATAAATTATTAAATTTATAAATTAAATTATGAGATTCAAAAGCTATAATATAACAAGATATTAGCATTCAATAAAATAAAAATAGTAAGAATATCAATTTTTCTTATATCAATAAAGAAAAATAGATAAAAAAATAAAGATAAATTATTCCCATAACATTTTTGCTACATAATTCATACAATTGACTACTAAGATGAGTTAGTCTGTTTGATCTTTCAGATTTAATAAATTTAATAATTTAAATTTTTTATTATAATATTAGTTAAAAATAAAATATAAAAATAATTAAACCATATTTAGATCTTTAATGACTTTAATTATATTTTATAGATTAAAAATTATTTTTAATTTCACAATCTATTATTTTCTCTCTTCTTTGAATTATTGTTAATGCGAAGAATGGTCCAAATATAACAGGACCCTATCAATAAGGAGCAACTAGCGCACCAATTGCCTTCCCTAAAACGAATACATGATGAGGTAAAGAGGCTCCAATCCTAATTGTGGGGGTTAATATATCCCCCTTAGTCATAGTCCAAAAACTATTAGACTTCCCACGGGATCATGTTACATGTAGACAATATCCTTGTTTTTGCTTGCATGCTTTTTGCTAATGCATCAATTGCTCTATTTCTCTCCCAATTGACATATACCCCTTGAATTTGCCATTCCTAGGTGATGAATCATTGAATACCTTCCACTAGTTGAGTTACTTGAGCGTCGTTACATTCAAAAGGATTTTGTCCCGACACCAACTTCATAGCATCTTTGGAGTCCGATTTGAGTATAAGCTTTTGTACTCCTTCTTCCTAAGTCAGTTGAAGACCCCTCATAATACCCCATAGCTTAGCCATAATCACTTATTAGTTTCCACTGCTCCCTACAAAGCTAGCCATGAGAATTCCATGCTCATCTTTTAACAAACCTCCACATGACATTGAGGTAGCACCACTATGCTTGGAGGCATCTACATTAAAATGCATGGCCATTCCATTAAGTATTTGTTTTGGCTCTCTCTATCTTGTTGGTTGATATTAAAATGCGTAATCATTCCTTTTGCCCTTGAGGGTCCTTCCCTTGGAAGACTACCTCATTTCTTATTCTCCAAACAATACTGAGGGTAACTCCAAATATGATCTGCTAATTAATATCTTCATCCCTTCCTAATTGAGAACTAAAATTATAAGTTATCCACTCTAGGATTGGGGTGTTGAAAGAATTCCATTGAGCTGGCTTCACAAGTCTACACCATAAGTTTGCTACCCTTTGGCAATCCCTAACTACATGGCTTGTTTTTTCTTTCTGATATTTATACATCGGACATAGATTGTTCACTATTAGTTGCATTTTTTCATCTCTTACTATTGGCAAGTAATTTTTCCCTTGCACATATGCAAAGGAGAGTTTTGGCCTAAATACGCCACAATAACCCATTCCTTTAAGGGTTTTCTCTGTCTTCTAGCCATTATATGCTGATCCAAAGGAGAATTTACCTGATTCAATGAATCTCCAAAAGCATTCATTGTCTCTTGGTTTGATTTTGGACAATTACATTTGAAAGATATAAAACAAAAAGATGGCCCAAAGGGAAACACAACATCTATAGTAGCCACAAAAGTGTGAATTGCTCATTTAAAGACAACCACAATTTGATGATAAAGAGACCAATGTACCAAAGCTACAAAAGTATGATCTTCTTTCCTTCTTCGTGACATAATAGGGCAACTGATTTAGTTGAGTAAGTCTTTGTGGCACATAAATGCAACATCACTTCACTAGCTTTAGCAATGCTTGACCTTGTCATGAGTTCTACTTTTGATGTTTCACGTATCCATTTTTAGATGCCTCCACAAAAGTATTTTGAGTTATTATATATTGCATGCATTAGCTATAACATCAATAAAAAGAAAATATTGACTTTATGTCAAGTTCTTATTAGCATGCAAATTACTTTTTATCTTGCACCTAATAATTTGATCTTCTAGTTGATTGATTCTTTGACAAGGGAGACAAAAATCTTATCATAGTAACAGTCATTCTAATTTTGGTAGTGAAGGTGATGGATATTTTTAGAGATCATGTTCCTAATGTTGTTCTTGGCCCAATTAAATCCTTAATGCTTGCTACCATGAGACCAACTGCATTGCTGATTAGCTTGCAAGACATGAGTGCAGTCATGGCTTAGGTCCTCAAATTTTTTTAAATCCTCCAAATGGTGCTAGGTTTGAGTTCCTTCAAGATGAGATTAGGGTTGCATTCCCCAGGATTACTTGTAGGCAATAATTTTTTGTGTTGTTTTAGTTTACGTCTAGAAAAAAAATAAAAACTTCATGCTTTAGAAGAAAAAGTATGATCTTACATCATGTACTGAAGCACCAAGGACTAAAACATCAAGAGAATTACATTGAAGAAATTTTAGTTTATTAGAAATGGTTAAAAATCTTTAGAGAATGATTTATAGATGATTACTTTCTAATTAATTGTTCTGGAGCTAAATATGTTTAAATATACTTTTTAAAAGAATTTTTATTAGAAATTAAAGTTGTTCTATGTTTAAATATACTTTTCAAGAAATATTTTTAAGTTAAAAAGCCATCTAAATTTTAAAATAAAAAACACTTTTAAGTTGTAAGATTACTAAAAAAGACATACATAAACAATTTTTATATAACATTTGAATAAGAATATTTAATTATAATTTTAAATTTTGTATTGATAATTAAATAAATATAAAAATAAATATGTAACTTACTAAAAAATTTCTATCAATATCACAACTAAACGAATGGCGTTAAAATGAATTTTCTACAATTTTCTAAGTTTTTCTGCACTAATATTTTTCTTAAATTTTTTTTCTTTTTTAAAGAGGTTACCCCCTACCTCTTCTTCCTGTACATTTCCGCCATGGGAGATACAGAGAAGCCCCAACTCTTTTTTAATAACCACGGAGCCTCCTTGTATGGCTTAGTAGGAGAATAGGTAGGAGATAAGATGGAACCTGTATACAAGTTCGGGGATGGGAGTCACTTGTGGACTAGCTGCTCACCGGCAAAGAACCCCCAACTTTGTCCCTTCAAGTTTGTTTCAACACATAAAATATGATTTGAAGTTATAAAAAGCCGATCAATATGATTCATGAGCTAATGTCTTGAACTTTATTCGAAAAGTATGAATGCTGGCAATCAAATTTGTAGGTATGCAGTCATACGCTAATCTGCAGATTGAGAACGTAGAAGAGTATGATTTTACACCTTATTTCGTCCGGTTCTGCGTGTGTGCTCTTTGATTTAAAGTTTTCTCTCACAATTTCCCCTTTCGCCTTGGTGGTTGCTTCTGGGTCAAATTCCTCTTTGGCTTAGGTGGTTGCTTTTTGCTCAATTTCCTTGGTCTATATGCCGAACCTGTAGAGTTACTCGTCTTGTGACCAATGACAGAGAATCAATGTCAAACTTGTGAATCTTTAAAATTGCTCTGCTCTCTCCATCGTCGCTGTGTGGTGCAGCTATGGCTATGGGTTGAGGGTTGTGGAAGATGATACACAAAGATAGACATTGACATTTGATAATTTTGTGAAGAATAATTTTGTCTTAGAAAAGTTATAAATGTAGCTTTAAAAAAATACACAATTTTAACTTTTTTAGTGCTTTTACTTTTAAAATAAAGTCAATCTAAATACATATTTTTTTTATATAAAAGTATTTTTATTTAAAAAATTTAAAAAAAAGCCATACAAATGGGGCCTTAATCCCTCTTAGCAGGGATAATTTTTTTTATTTCAATGTCTTTTCTAACAATTAAAAATTATCATTTTTATTTAAAAAAGTTAATTTATTAAATTTATTAAATATTATAAACTAAATTATAAAAATAATAACTCATTATTTTGTTAAAATTTTATTATAATTTTAAGTGAAAATAACTTTTCTACTTTCATTTTCCCTCATTAATATTTTGACTCATATCCTTTTTGGCTTATAAAAAATTGAAAGCAACACTAAAACGAAACAATTACAATGCACGAAATTAGCCATGTAGACTGATTTTATTATCTTATAATTTTATTTTTATTTAATTTTTATAATATAAATATAAAGTATTAAATTTATTAAAGTTATAAATTAAATTATGAGACTTAAAAATTATAGCATAATAAGATAGTAGAATTTAGTAAAATAAAAATAGTGAGAATATCAATTTTTCTTATATCAATAAAGAAAAATAGATAAAAAATTAAGAAAAAATTATTTCCATAACATTTTTTCTACATAATTCTTACAATTGACTACTAAGATGAATTGGTCTTTTGAATTTTTAGGACTCAATAAATTTAATAATTTAAATTTTTTATTGTAACATTAGCTAGAAATAAAATGTAGAAATAATTAAACCATATTTAGATCCTTGATGACTTTAATTATATTTTATAGATTAAAAATAATCGTTAATTTCATAATCTATTATTTTCTTCTTTTTTGAGTTACTGTTAGTACGAAGAATGGTTCAAATATAATAGGACCCTATTAATAAGGAGCACTTAGCACACCAATTCCCTTCCCCAAAACGAATCCATGATGAAGTAAAGAGGCTTTAATGCTATCTTACAAGCACATCCTTATTTTTTTTTAGTAGACAAACTAAAACCTAACCTCTCTTAATTGTGGGAGTTAATATATCCCCCCTAGTCCTAGGCCAAAAACTATTGGACTTCTTGTAGGATCACGTTGCATGTAGACAATTTCCTTGTTTGTTTTTGCTTGCACGCTTTTTACTAATGCATCAATTGCTCTATTTCTCTCCCAATTGACATATACCCCTTGTATTTGCCATTCTTGGGTGATTAATCATTGAATACCTTCCACTAGTTAAGTTACTTGAGCACTACGTCCAGAAATATCTTGTCCAGACACCAACTTCATAGCATCTTTGGAGTCCAATTTGCATAAAAGCTTTTATACTCCTTCTTCCCAAGCCAGTTGAAGACCCCTCATAATACCCCATAGCTTGGTTACAATCACTACTTAGTTTCCAATGTTCCTTACAAAGCTAGCCATAAGAATCCCATGCTTATCTTTTAACAAACCTCCACATGATACTGAGGTTGCACCACTATGCTTGGAGGCATCCACATTAAAATGCATAGCCATTTCGTTAAGTAGGAAAATTGTTCTAGCTCTCTTTATGACATTGGCCAATATTAAAATGCGCAATCATTCCTTTTGCCCTTGAAGGTTCTTCCCTTGGAGGATTACCTCATTTCTCATTCTCCAAACTATACTAAGGGTAACTACAAATACAATCTGCTAATTAAGATCTTCATCCCTTCCTAATTGAGAACTCAAATTATAAGTTATCCATTCTTGGATTGGGGTGTTGAAAGAATTTCATTGACCTAGTTTCAAAGTTTGCACCATAGGTTTGCTACACTTTGGCAATCCTTAACTTCATGGCTTATTGTTTCTTCTTGAGGTTTGCACACTGGACATAGATTGTTCACTATTAGTTGCATATTTCATCTCCTACCATTGGTAAGTAATTTTTCCCTTACACATATCCAAAGGAGAATTTTAGTTCTCTTTGACCCCTTATAACCTAAATACACCACAATAACCCATTCCTCTAAGGGTTTTCTCCATTTTCTAGCCATTATATACTAATCCAATGGAGAATTTACCCAATTCAATGAATATCCAAAAGCATTCATTGTCTCCTAGTTTGATTTTGGACAATTAAATTCTAAAGATATAAAACAAAAAGATGACCCTAAGGGAAACAAAACATCCATGGTAGTTGCAAAAGTGTGAATTGCTTATTCAAAATCAACTACAATTTGATGATGAAGAGACCAATGTGTCAAAGCTGCCAAAGTGTGATCTTCTTTCCTTCTTTGCGACATAATAGGGCAACCCATTTAGTTGACTCAATCTTTGTGTCACATAAATGTATCATCACTTCACCAATTTTAGCAATGCTTGACCTTGTGGTGAGTTCTACTTTGGATGCTTCATGTATCCATTTTAAAATGCCTCCACAAAAGCATTTTGAGTTATTATATGTTGCATTCATTATGTATAACATCAACAAAAGAAACCTTATCTTGACTTTATGCCCAGTTCTTTATTAGCATGCAAATTACTTTTTGTCTTGCACCTAATAATTTGATCTTCTAGTTGATTGATTCTTTGATAAGAGAAACTGAAATCTTATAATACTAATGCACATTCCAATTTTGGCTGTGAAGATGGAGATTTTTAGAGATCCTGTTTTTAATACTATTCTTGGCCCAATTAAAGCCTCAATGCTTGCTATCGTGAGAATTGCATGTTGATTAGCTTGCAAGACATAGGTATAGTTGTGGCTTGGGTCCTCATCTTTTTTTAAGTCCACCAAATGGTGCTAGGTTTGTGTTCCTTCAAGATGTGATTGGGGCTGCATTCCCTAGGATTACTCATAGGTAGTCATTTTTTATGTTGTTCTAGTTTACGTCCAAAAAAAATAAAATAAAAGCTTTGTGCTTTGGAAGAAAAAGCATGATCTTACATCATGTACTGAAACACTATGGACCAAAACATCAAGAGAATTACATTGAAGAAATTCTAATTTATTAGAAATGGTTAAAAATCTTCAAAGAATGGTTAATGAGATGATTACTTTTTAATTAATTATTTTGGAGTTGAATATATTTTTGTTAGAATTCCTTTTATCTAATTTTTCCTAAAAATTATTCAAATATATTTACATGGTTGTCCATCAATTTTAGTACATTTATAAGTACAAAGTCCTAAGAGCTCATAAGAGGCTAGATAATCACAATGTCATTTGTCAAGCACCAAGAAGAGGTTCATACTGTTGGCTTCCTTCTTATATGAGGATGGCCCATTAATTGTGTTCACCCACTTTGACCTTTTAGTTAAATATGGATAGAGTCTATTTTGGTTTTTTACCAATGTAGTGGAAAACTTTTAAATTCTCACTCATCAGGCAACTAAAATTCATGACTTCCTCTCAAAGATTTATGAGAAGAGAGAGAAAAAGTGAGAAGAGAAAAGTCCCAAAGTGCGAAATTTTTGTTCTTAGGTAGTTTTCTTAGATTTGCTATTCTAAAGACATTCATTGATGGATTGGGTTGAAATTTTGTGGAGGTGTTCACGACACAAGATTCTTCATTCTAAATGGTAGAAATTTGATTTCGAGTTTGACAAGGCAGACTTTGAACCTACAAATTTCTATCTTGTTTTGTTGACTTTCTTTGATTAAACTAAAGCTGTTTGCCTCATTGTTGCTAAGAATAGTTATTTTTGATGTGTTGGTAATTGTATGCCTCTAGTTTTACTAGGGAGAACGTTGATTGTACCGATTATTATTGTTGATAATGGAAGATTTACCTGCACTAGGCCCCATGGTTTTTATTCCCTATATTGGAGAAGTTTTCCACATTAAAAATATTGGCATTCATTGATTTATTTTTTTGTTATAGCACATGCTTTATTTTTATTGGTTCTTGATAAGTTTAAATAGATGATTGAAAGGTGATTTTGATCCTTAGCTACTAGTATTTCTAATTTAGGTCACTAAATTATTCCATTGTGTACTTACCATTCCCAACAAGTGGTATCAAAGCCCAAGTTGTGGGGGTTATCCCCATCAATTGTAAAAAAACCAAAAGCTCATGTTGCAACAACTCTTTGTTAAGTCTTCAAGTAGATGAAATGATCCTGCTTGGGCCTAATGATGCCAGATCTTCAAGTGTTGGTGGACCCGATGTGTGCTAAGAAATTAGGTTAATGAATAATGTACTCTAACCTAAGCTTGATGTGTGAAGGAGGAGATTGTTTGGCTATCCCACATCAGTTATGGAAGAGGTTGGGTATTAATAAATAAATGTGAGAGAAAGCCTCATCTTATGAGCTCACTTTTGGGATGAGAAGGTCCAAAAATACACTCAACAAGTGTTCCCTAAGCTATTAGTTAATTCTTTTGTTATTATTCTTATGTTAAATAATGGAAGCCAATATAAGTAAAATGGTACTTTTGAATGGTCCTAATTATCCTCTTTGAAAGACTAAAATGGAAAATTTGCTTTTATGTCAGACATTTACACTAGCCAATTCTTTTAACAAACAAAAAATTGAAGATAAAATAGATGAAGAATAGACATTGTTATCTAAACAAGCATGCAGATATATTAGGCAATTGTTTGATGATAACATGTTAATCCATATTGATAGGGAGACACAAACTAGAACACTATGAAAGAAACTTGAGAAGTTGTATGCTTAGAAAAATGCAAACAACAAAATGTACTTATGAAACAAGTGATGATTTTGAGGTATAAAGATGGCACTCCTAGGACCTTTTTTAGGGAATTTTTAATTAGCTTTCAGTTATGGGTATTTGAAGAAGAAGTTCAAGCTCTGATTCTTCTTGGGTTATTGGTAGAGTCATGGAAGACATTTAGAATGTCTATGACTAATTCTACTCTGGAAGGAAGTATGACAATGGAATTGTCAAAAGTTGTATTTGAGTAAAGAAATGAGAAGAACATTACAAGGTTCCCCTTCACAGTCAGAAGTTCTTGTTACAAAAAAGAGCGCAGAAGCAAGAGTTGAGGACCAAAGCCTATAAACAAAGAAAGGAGCATGTCACATAAATATGCCAACATTGAATGCCATTATTGTGAATGAAAGGCCATACTAGAAAGTAATGTAGAAAATTCAAGAGAGACAATAGAGGGAAAGAAAGTGAGAAATAGAATGAGTAATAATGAGAATCATATCACAGCTAGCACTGAAGATTACTTTGTAGTTCTTTGTGATGACCTCATAAACTTCACATGCAATGAAATCAACTTGGTTACTGATATGGTGCTTCAGTTCATGCAACATCTCACAGGGATTTCTTTGCATCTTACAATCCTAATGTCTATTGAATAATTAAGAAGGGAAATAATGGTACATCATAGATTGTTGGTGATGGAGATGTATGGCTATAGACTAAGAATAGCACAAGGTTATTACTAAAGAGTGTTAGACATGTTCTAGATTTATCTCTAAATTTGTTCTCTGTAAGTAAACTTGATGATTATGGATACTTTAGTCTCTTTAATTATGGAAAATGGAAGCTCACTAAAGGATCCATGATTATAGCTAGAGGCAAGAAACAACGTACCTTGTATGTCATGCAAGCAAAGATCTCCAAAAGCAGTATTAATGTTGTAGAGGAAGATGATGCAATTGATTTATAGCATAGAAGGCTTTCCTACATGAGTGAAAATGTCTTGTTCACTTTGGCCAAGAAAAATGCTTTATTTGGTTTAAAAAATGTTGCCTTGAAGAAGTGTACTCATTGTTTTATAGGTAAGCAGAGTCGAGTTGCCTTTAAGAGCTTACATTCTTCAAGAAAGCGTGATTTTTTAGACTTTGTGCATTTTGATGTTTGTGGGCCTATGAAGACTACAATGCATAGTGGTTCTCTTTACTTTGTAACCTTTATAGATGATCATTTAAGAAAAGTATAGGCACATGCATTGAAAACCAATGATCCAGTCTTGGATGTATTATAACAATTTCAAGCTCATGTGGAGGGATAGGCTAGTAAAAAGCTAAAATGCATTAAAACAGATAAAGCAGTGAGTACTCTAGTCCTTTTGGTGTATATTGCAAATAACAAGGTATTAAGCATCAAAAGGCTCCTCCTTAGACTACTCAGTTGAATGGCTTAGCTGAGAGAATGAATAAAACTATAACTGAAAGAGTGAGTTGCTTGTTGTCACATGATCAATTGCCACAATCCTTTTGGGGTGAAGTTTTGTATACTGTAATACATGTGATAAATCTTACACCATGTTCTTCTCTGAAATGTGATGTTCTTGATAAATTATTTTTTTAATAAAGATGTTTCTTATGATCACTTACTTGTGTTTGGATGTAAGTCCTTTATTCACATTCTCAAAGATGAGACATCTAAACTTGATATGAAGATTAGGCAGTGCATGTTCATTGGTTATGGTCATATTGAATTTGGTTATAAGTCTTATGATCCAGTTGAAAAGAAACTAATAAGAAGCAAGGATATTACTTTTATAGTAACTAGACCAAACAAGATATTGGAAAGGGAGATCAATCAATGCCTTAGAAGAATGATGAGTTGATTGATTGGATTTTATCCCTTTGAAAGAGTTTCCATCACATGTTAATGATGATGCTCATGATAATCACTAGGACATTGGTGATTAAAATGTTCCTACACATGGTGATGTAGATAATAAAGAAGAAGAAGAACAAGAGATAGTAGCTGAGAACCTTCCTAGGAGATTTATGAGGGAGAGAAGACTTCCACTCAATATCTTTGAGATGAGTAAGTGAATATCACTGATGGAGGAGAACTTGAAAGTTTCGAGAAAGTCATGGAAGATGAATACAAGCAAGAATGGCTTGATGCCATGAAGGATGAGATGAAATCTTTATATGAAAACAAGACATTTAACCTTGTGAAACCATATAAAGACAAAAGGGTTTTGTTAAACAAATGGGTGTACAAAATTAAGCATGAGGAGTATAGTTCATGCCCCTAATATAAGGCTAGGTTGATAGCCAAGGGCTTTAGTCAGAGAAAAGGAATTGACTTTGATGAGATTTTCTTTCTATTGTGAAAATGCCATCCATCCGCATAGTTCTTGGCTTAGTAGTTAGCCTAGACTTGGTGATAACCACCTTGTAAGTATTGCATCAACAAAACAACCCATCCAGAGATAACCATGTGTCATTCATTATCTCTATGTTCTATGTCATCCAAAAACTCTTAGACACTTCATGAATGTATACTTATTTGCATTATTTTGAAATGAAATTCAATATGGTGGATTTGGTTACGACAAGCAATTACAACTTTAGTGCAAATCAGCCACATGTTTACGAATGAAGCTACAAGGTGTCATGGGATGCCACATGATTGATAATGTGTCCGACAAGTGTAAAATGACATGGCAGACAAGCTGACTTGTGCACAACATGTGGATATAACTGGATGGGGTTGATAACATGTCTAGTACATCATAGGTGACATGGGTTACAATGAGACATTTGGATGAATGGGTGGCCTTTGTAGATGACATGTTAGACACATGGTGTATGACACATTGTACATGCTGTCATGTCTAACATATAGCAAATCATGTGTCCAAAATATTACTTACTCTACACATGGCGTATGATGTGGCTTAGTCAATGATGTGTCAACCACATATGTAATGACATGTCTTACAGGTGGCAAATTAGCTGTGCAAAAGGATGATGCGTTGAACAATGACATGTTAAATCCTTTCCCTTCCCCACATTGAGAAATAGAACTAACTAATCCTAAGAAAAGGGGTTGAGAAACTCAATACCACTATTCTTGAACAACTTGGAGTCGGGCTTCATGCATGGCTCATGACATGTACAAGACGTGGTTCATGACGTGTTGTATACCATGACATGTACTACATGTGGCAAATGACATGTCATAAGTGATGACATGTTTGACTTGCAAAGATAACTAGTAGGCCACATGGCACATAACGTGTCAACCGTAATGATGTGCCAAAATTGTGGCACATGACATGCTAGAATGTGTGATGTGTCCACGATGTGTCACATGATGTGTCATTTCACATGGTATATAAACATCATTGATGATGGCATGTCCACATCGTTTCCATGACATGTATCACGTGCTAGATGATGTGTCAAGGTGTATGACATGTACAACACATGGCACAGGAGATGAATGATTTATTTGAGATGTGTCCAATGACATGTCGAATCCAATGTCGTGTTTGAAATATGGCTCATGACCTATCATGAGGTTAATGTGTCTAAAATATGGTAGATGATAAGTAAAGGGTGATGACATGTATGACACATGGCACATAATATGTCCTAACAAATGATGTGGCAGAAAAGTGGTACATGATGTGTCCAGGGTGAGGATGTGTCCAAATTATAGCACATAATGTATTTGCGACATGGCACATGATGTGTCATTATAGATGACATGTCTAAAATGTGGCACATGATGTGTGTTGAAGCTAACGTGGCTTATACATGGCATGTAACTTGGCAAACTCAAGTAGTATGACATGTAGACAAGGATGACGTGGCTCATATGTGGAATATAGCATTCTTGATAACAAGCTTCCATCTCTGCACAGCTCAGCTCCCTTGCTGCTTCTGTTAAGTCACCAGCGTCACCACCACTGCTCCAACTTGCAGGCCTAAGAGGTTCGTGAAAGCCAAAATCCCAGGTGAGCTCCACTGACCATGGTGTAGTTGACTGTACTATCATGATATCGGAATCTCTATCCATTAGTGATCTGGATTTTGTTCTGATTCAACTAATGTGGGATACAAAAAATCAAGACTCAACTTACAAAAGGAGACTGATTCTTGGTTCCTCTTCAGATTTTAATTTTTCCTACATTTGTACTTTATTAAACCAAGACTTTAGTAGTGTTTTATTGTGCTCAAGTCTCTGTATGGTCTAATTTAAGGAGGATTTCCCAGCCTCTGCGCTATATTCTGTGTTAAATTCTTCTTCCATTGATGGTAAAGCTTTGTACTTGTAATCTGAAACCTCCATAAATATCTTTAGTTGAATAATTTCGTTATTTTAGTGGATAGTCACGTGTGGATACCCTAGTTCTGCATTATATTATCTACCTTTGATAGTCATGGTTGTCTTCTAAATCCATAATTCAAAAGCAGAGGTTATATTTTAGCCAAGAAGGATACCTACGTTTATGTCCATGAGGAGACATAATTTGAATAGTTTGTGTGGAGGGCATGAAAAATTATGGGCCATTGGAATTCTGTTGGCTTGTTTTGTAAATTTTATGCCTTTAGTAGACATAGTTTGCATTATAACTTCACCTTTCGTGAAAGTTGATAAGTACAAAGATTTATGAACTTCGACAGGCAGTGAGATTTGTACCTATTGTTAGAATTAAATAGACAGCCACACAAAATTAAACACATTTAAATCCAAGAATGCCATGTTCTTTAATTTTAAGGATCCTTTTCTTTTTAATTTAATAAAATCTGTTGGGTGTTGGGAACTAAGAAGAGCATAATATGATCTCCAAAACCCCACTAATAGGTGCTGTCCTAATATCTTACCAGGTAACTCTAGGTGAACAATATCGTACCTCTGGATTCTCTCAAATTTTACTAATTTCTCAATTCTCTCTTTGCCATCAAGCTAAGAGTAAACCTGTGAAAATGATAACAATTTGTCCATGTTTTTACTTTTGGATGAACTTTAAATTATGGACTCCATTATTGAAAATTAGTATACGTACTCATGTTTGAATGATATAATCTCAAAACCTACCTAGTCATCTAATACTCCATCTAGTTAATCAATATACGCCATAAATCTATGTTATAAAATATTTTCGTGACATGAGTTATTTCCTGGTTTTCCTTCACGGGCTACATGAATTTATTGCTTGAGGAGATGTACAAGTGGTGAACAATGGCATTTATTTTACATATTTATACACTTTTCAATTGAAGCCTTGGAAATTATGAATTGTTGGGAGGTTTTTGTACAAAAGCAGCACAATTGAAAGACAATTAAAATGTGTTTTTATTAGGGAAAGAAAAGCATCAGATTTTTCACTATTACCATTTGAGTGAATTAAGCAGCTAGGAATAGGAATTGCTTAGTTTATTGAATAAGGACTTTTAGGGTAAGTTTGGTTAGGAGTAACGGGTTAATGTTTTGGAAGAGTGAAATTTGTCAACTTGAGAGCATGGAAGTGTGTTTGGTTCCAATGACAGAAAAATATGGTAGAACAATTGCAGGAGTAACATTTCAATTTATAACAGTCAATGGGGCTAGTTACTCAAGGCTCCAATAAGCTAAACAAGTTTGACATTGGATTTTACTCCCTTGATAATTAACCTCCTATTAACCCCCAAACCAAATGTACCCTTAGAAGTACAGAAATTTGTTGGGTCCACCCCATGTCGGCACCCAATATTTTCTACAAGAAATGGCAGCCAACTTTGAAAGTGAAGCCAGCTGCATAAGAGGTGGAAAGTCTGATATTTTCAACACGGTTTTGGTTGGCAAAATGTTGAAATTTCTGCCACATTTTGCAGCTCAGAATGCCTATAAATAGATGGCCTCATTTAGTAGAAGATGCACAAGCAGAGACAAGCAAGAGGAGAGCCAAAGAGAAAGGCTCAAGTCTCAAGTAGAGAAAATAAGGCTAAAGCCAAGTGTAAGAGGCAAGCCTAGAGAGAAATAATTTTATTTCTCTAAGAGTGTGAGATAAAAGAGAGTCTGAGTAATTCCCAATTGAGTGAGGGTGTGGGTATACACCAAAAATATTGGGTGTCATCTCTAAAGGGTCTCACTGAGTGCCACTATAATTTTAGTATCACTTGAAAGAGAGTAAAGTGTGTTGTAAGGATATTTGTAATTATCCTTATTATAGTGGAATATTTTCTCGGAGCTTGTCCCGTGATTTTTCCCTCAATATTGGAGGGTTTTCCACGTTAAATATTTGTGCCTCTTGTATTTATTTTTCTGCTTAAATTTTGTTGTGCATAATTTATTTGCATAGTGGGAAAAAGTGATCTTGAGGTGCTTCCGCTGTTATCAAGCCTCTGATCCATTTTTCCCAACAAAATTTTCATATCAGCACACTAAAAAGGTTCTGTTGTATTAAATTATTTTGAGTGAGTGTCCGCACTTAAATATTGCCATCAGATTGGCATTATACTATCTCAATGACAATCCTTCTTAAATTCTGTTGATATGTTTGCATTTGTTTTTGGGACTGGGGTTTTCAAGTTGGGTGGAATCATGTCCATATAAGGATACAAGAAGCCAATACTTTTATGCATCGAAAATCCCATGCATATCATTATTTAACATAAGAAGTGGCTCCAATTTTAGATGGCCCCAATATCCATTTTATGATGCAGGGAGTTAGAATTTTAAGAGCGGTCCTGATAACAATATTTGGGTAAGGTCAATATAAATCAGGTCATTCTAGGCGGTCCTCAAGTCACAAAACATAATACCTGGAGAAGAAAGTGGGGAAAGGGGCTGGGGAAGAAAAATTTATTAATTGGAGAAAATACAATAATCTATTTCGAACAGATTACATATAAAAAATTTGAAATGATTCATGACTAATTGACTCTGTAAATCAACTAGTTAACTTCTTTGACTTTATCTCATTATGACCATCTTTCATGTTAATTATTTTATTGTTTAAATTGTTGTAAACTTGCTTCATTCTGTGAAATTTATGATTTTACTTTTCAGAAGATACTAAAAAATGGATAAATATAAAAACTGTCTAGAGCAAATTAATATCTACCTTAATTCATTACCTTGTTTTTCTCACTTTCTCAATACAATTGGACATAAGAGTAAAATCTCACCTTGATGTGATAAATGAAAGGTACATCACTTATGACTTTATACTTAATCAAATAGGTGTTTGAGACTTAGGAAATAGCCCATGTCAAAGTATTATGATGTTCTCGTAGGACTTAGGAGCATATCTGAATGTTTGAGACTAACTGGTAGTGCATCCTGTTTGTGTTGTTATCTTATTATATAGTTGGTTTAGTTTCACCTTGCCACCTTCTCTCTGGCATAAAACTATGTCGGAGAAATTGGTGAGTAAATTCTGTAAGCCTCTTAGGATGCTTCATTAGCATTTTTTGATGTTTCAATTTGCTGCCTTTTTGTTCTGTTCTATGTGTACTCCCATAATGATTTACGAAGCCAGTGGCATCTGTGATTTGTCATAAAAATTGGTCTGCCGTGGAACCTATATCTCATGCACTCGCACTAGATAAATAACTCCATATGGTCTTTGGTTTGCTAAAGCCCTGATTTATGGAAAGATTGTTGCCAGTAATTGTAGGATCACCAACCAAACCACCACAAAAACTAAAGGGGCTCACACAAATGTTGCACTTAGAAAATGAATGGTGCCTTTTTCATCTTCTTACCAATATTTATAGTAGTTGCTCAACACCAATTTGTACTAAGAATCTGTTACAGCTAACATGCCAGTTAGCTATAAACCATATAACTTCCTGACTAACTAGTGACTACCCCCTGACGAGCTACAGACTATCCCCTTTTGTCTGTAACAGTACTTCCCCTTCCCAAAGATCCTTGTCCTTAAGGATTATAGAAGATTGGAAAAAAAAAAAATTGCTTGCTTGGTGACAAGTTTGGCAAGAATTGCAGCCAACAGACAGTCTAATACAACTCTTTGCTGGTTCTAAGTCTCTCTCGTAGAGAGAGAGCCATTGGACTTAAAAGGATACACGAGAATTTGTGATCATTTTCCCAACTGAACGCAAGAAGAGGCGCCAGGTTTTCATGCTGTACAGCAGTCAGCAGGTTTAGCTAACTTTTAAATTATCTAGATCCCTGAGATGATGTGGCCGACCGGACCTTCACTGCCACCTCTTGATTATCATCTAGTAAGCCAGTGGCAATAGACCCAAACCCTCCTTCACCTATCAAAGTTTTGTAATTCTCGGCGGCTGCCTCTATATATTCCGCAGTTAATGTTTGAATTGATTCCAACTTTACAAGGAAATCATCCTTGCTGGGCGAAGAGAACATCTCTATAATTATAGAAACTCTGCAAAATTCCGTGAGGATGGCAAAAAAGCAACACCGTTACAAAGTTGATATATCGGGTCACGCGAATTCAGCTTTTCTAGCTCTCATTTTAGCAGTACTGTCGGGTTTAGCTGCGGAGTTTTGTATGCAACTGACTGAATCAGCTCCGTCTCTTTCATTGAGTCAACAGTCGCACTCCCAGGATTGTTACAAACTTTCGAGAGAACCTACCCTCAAAAATTAGTTATTGAGAGGAACGAGTACAAAGCTTTGTAAGTCCACCTAAACATCCTATACTACTCAATGTGGGACTCAATGGATCATAACATTTCATCACGTTTTTTAGTCCTGGCACCCATGTGGGCTGACGTTGTGCTAAATCCAAGTCTAGGGCAAAACTGCAATTCCGGTGTTACCACTCATGCCTGTGATCTAGTAATATATCATTGGGCGAACACTGCAATACTAACGTCACCACCTGCGCTGCATGATTGCAACTAAGAGACAACATTTGAAAGAATCCACCTCAAAATCTAGCTGGTTAGGGGGAAGAGCCAAAAGCTTATAAGACCATGCAAGCATCTAATATTACCTAATGTGAGACTCAATGGATTATAACAAGGATCAAATGTTTGCCGAATTGTTGCGAATACCACTCAGGTTTTTGTACGGAACCCACCCGCCCTTCGCACAGCTTTGAAAGCTGCAGCATTTTGTTGAGTTTGGCCCTCCCAAATCTTGGCACCAACCTCAGCTTCAAGTTTTGCAGCCTTTTGCTGAGATTGAGCCTTCCAAATCTTGGCACCTACCTCACCTATCATCTTGGCTTCAACAACATCAACTTTTGCTTAATTGTAATCTTCCGATGACTCTTTAACTACAATATTCTTTTGGAAGATCTTTGAAGCAGCTGGTGTTGCTTCTTCCCTTCCCTTCAGCAGTTGCAGGATTTCCTCAAGTTGTCTGTAGATCTTCTTTTGACTGAAACTCAAGGCATGAAGCAGCTATTCAAGCCGCAATACCCTCTGCTCCAGCCATGATAACTTCTCTTTTTTGTTCATGGAAGCATTTGGCTATGATACCAATTGTCAGGATCACCACAAGAACTAAAGGAACTCACACAAATGTTTGCGATTAGAAAATGAACGGTGATCTTATTACCAGTATTTATAATAGTTGCTCAACATCAATTAGTACCAAGAATCTGTTATTATAACTTCCTAACTAACTACTAAGTATCCCCTAACTAAATACTGACTATCCTCTTTTGTCTGTAACAGTAATATGAAAGACTTTGGCTTTACTTTTGTTATTGCAATGCTGAACAAGAATGCATTTGATATTATGGATAGAAAAAAGAACAATCAAAATCTTGTGGGCATGGATGCTTTCCAGATAGGAAGTATAAATTAACTTTTTATCAGTCACTATTTGTAAATCAACTTCTTCTGCAGCAAATATTTGTGCCTTGGACGTTTCAATTAACTCGCATTTCTTCTTCCAGTTCCCTTCACCACCATGGACTCCATCTTCAACCTCTGCAAATGAATTTGGTAGCAACCCCACCGCATAAACTAAAGAATTCTACGGCAGTTCCTTGTCCAGGTGGCTTTCTTCTTCTTTGTTATGCTATGTATACTTCTTTTTAGTAAATCTTTTGTTCTGGTTGTTCATCTCTTTAACAGGCCAATGGAGTACGCGATCTCCAATTGAAACATAAGGCTAGCTCCAGTTATGGACGACTAAATAGTTACAAAAATTACAAGTTTAATTTCAATATTAGGGAGAAAAACTCCTGTGTCATACATATATAGCAGCAGATAAAATTAGAAGAACAGAGACAGAACTCAACTGTGAAAGACAACTTACTTAAGGATCAATGAAACTGGATTATTTCAATGGCTGCTGAAACTAGATCCTGCACTGTGGTCTAACTTCTAAGAGGATATGGGATGGTCATGCATGATTATGCAGAAACTCCCATAATTTTCATCTCTAATTATAATTCTTAAAGTAGATGGTTAATGATTGTTATTAAGATTTTTTTTTTTTTAAGAATTTCAAAGTTAGTATTTATTAGCAGTCTAACTGTTCCATGATAACTCTCATATCAATTTCAGAGTGAGTTGATAGTTTGATACTGAAGTTCATTTCCCTCTTAGGATCTGAAGCTTGACATAACTATTTAAGACATTGCTTTGGATAAGTCTTTAGTGACAAAATTTAGCCAGATAAGAAGTTATGATTTTAGACTTCGAAGAAAGCTTTAATTAATGTGTTTTTTCCCTTGTACTTTTATACTTTGTCACTCTACAAACCAAATTGATGATAGACCAGGTGAGTTGTCCTCAATGGTAAAATGGGAATGAAGACAAGTGATTCAGAGGAGAGATTCCTTTAAAGCTTAAAGAAATCAAGCATATTAGAAAACAATAGAAAATTAAATAAATCAAGCATATATGCAATTGAATTTGATAGAAAACATATTGGGGCTGTGAAAAGGCAATTTGAAATATAATACTAGAAAATGAGAACTAGTAGAAAGAATAAGCCACAAAGTATTAGCAATATAAGAAAGAATTCAAAATCACTGATTAGATAGATAGGGAAAGTACTTCAATTTCAGACAAATTATTTAGGATCTATTAATTTAATGGCTGCTGAAACTTAATCTTAACCTCATAATTTTAGTTTAGTCGGCCTCTTCTACCATTTAACTTGTAGTCTACTAGCTTTTTTGTATTCCTTTATCTTTTGATATTACTCTGTGCACCTACATATTTTTGGTTAGGAGGTTGTTCAGTTACGATATATCTAAGGTTCGTAGATATATAGTGATAGGGAGGCAGATCATCTAGGAGTGGTTGACTGATATATCTCAGAGCTTCTTCGTATGTTGGAGGCTTCCATTGCTCTGTGTAAACAAATGAGAAAGATGTTTTTTTTTTTTTTCTAGTTTTTAGTTGTTGAATTTAACAATACGATACTTAATAATGTGTTTACTGCACAAAATTTATGCAGGTGGCAAAAACTAGAAAGGTCTCATCTTACCCTGAAATGTTTGAGAAGACCCACAAAAAAAAATCGTTGCTCAAAATTCAGTTGTTCTTCAAGTATTAATAATGAAGGGTTCCGGTATATGTATTAACCTCCATATTTCTTTTTTAATTTACTTTTGGAATGAGCAAATGCAACTAAAGGAATCCTCCTCTTCTCGGGCATCTACTGTGGACAGCTTTGGGTCATCTGAGGCCTCCAATGCTCCAGCAGATGACTCTTGGCTCCTCTTGACAGCGATTGAAGGTGGGAACAAGAAGAGAAGGCTTTATGGACATGATTCAATGGGAAAATCTGTTCGATCCTCCTCATCTAGAGGATTTGAAGGGATGAACCCAGAAGCGGAACTTCCTGAACAGTGACGTCGGTTTGAAGATCAGTTTGCGGATCTTCATTCTATGGTGATGCCACTTTGCTGACTCCTGAAGATAGAGCCAATTACAGAGAAGCCTGCCCCACCATTTAATTATGATGCTGATCTTGGTGATGCTAATGTCAAAGTGGATCCAGACAATAGTGATGAGGAGTGAGGGTCAGTAGTTTAGGATGTTTGTTCCTTTACTGTATTTTGACGTTTTATTTAATTGTACGTTGACAATGGCTATATTAACAATTTTACACTATGACGCTACGTATTTTTAGCATTCAGCACAAATGTTTTGTGACGGATATTTTCATCACAAGTTGTAATTTTTTTTTTTTGTGGTGAATAGTCATTAAATAGAACCATATTTGATTCATGTGCAAGTGCTAATTCATGGTGACTTTAGTAATCACACGTTCACTAAAATTATGCATTTGCATGTGCTAGTTAAAAATGTGGTTTCATGAATCCTTAGTGATGTTTTGTCAATGCTTTCAGTTTTCCAAAATGTTTTCTGTGCATTACTAAAATCTACTTCTTTTGAAATCATGCGCTAATTGAATAACGTTATGTAGAAATTCATGTCCATTTCAAACCATATGGTTTCATAACTTTCAAAATCATTATCATATTTTCAAAATATTCATGCTAGGTCACTGGTAACATGCCTGGCCATGCAACTAAACATTAATCACTAGGATCTTCATAGGCAATATCATCCAATTTGGGACTAATCACTTACCGCTAATGTCCAAGGTGCTCTTAGTTGTTCAAATTAGCTATCCAAAGTTTGAGCAGCAGACTTCACTCATGTAAAGAAATACATAATTTGAAAGCACTTAAAATCATGTCATTCTCAAATAGAGAATCACAAATCACTATGGCCTCACTTGCTATCACAAATCAATCAAAACATTTAAAAAATATGCAGAGGAAGACATAGACATCGTTATGCATGCTCTCTTTGAATTAAACATAGGTACAGTCCTCACTGTACTAACATCTCCAGTTACAAATGCTTGCTTCTAACTGTTTTCCTTAATCTTAAGCCTTCTATGTCCTTTCATACATTCCTAAGTAATTAATTACTTTAAGGTGGACTACAATGCCAATCCTCTATCTCTAAAGTTTCTTCATTCATTTCCATGATAATGACATTTATTCATTCTTTTCACCGATTTTCTAAGTTGTTTCCTTTATTGTTTCTAAATTTTTTTCTTTTGAAAGCTCTCATAATTTTCTCTTAGGCTACCACATGTGCACAACAAATATTCACATTGAATGTCAGATTTTTTATCCTTAACCAATTTTCTTAGAATACCACGGCTTTCTTTTTTAAGATTTCTTTTAAGTGTCTTTTTATTTTTTAAGTAGGAGACTAATTGCTTTTAAGACAAAACTGTAAATAACAAATTTCTCCTAACAAAACACTTAAAATTGTATTGATAAATTGTCTCTAAATTTTTTAAGGTGCAACCAATTATTACTATGTCAATTGATAACATCATAGCTTTCTTTTTTTTTTTTTTTTTGGGTTTAGCTCATGGCTTTCTTTTAGACTTTATGTGTATGTAATAAATGATATATTGAATGTCAGTTTAATTTGTGCTGTCCTGATACTTGTCCCTAGAAATTCTTATGATTTGAGAACTCTAATGAAAAAGTTGCCTTCACTTACGTCTTTGTAAATTTTTAAATTTGTGAGTTTCAAAATTTAATTTATGATATTTAATAAATATAATAATTTAAATTATTTTAAATAAAATTTTTATAAATTTTAATTTATGAAAATAGAAATTTCATCTCATCTTGATACATGTCTATGTTTGTAGCCTTTTTGAAGACTTCTAGGAAGGGATTAAAAAAAAGAAAAACAGAAGAAGAAAAATAAAACCATTCGTATGAACACGTTGACATATGATTCACAAAATGGCCTAAACATTATTTCGGCAAGAAGTCGTCCCCATTTCCCCTAAATAAATAATACTGTTTTGCTTATTCTACAAACTAGAGCACATGCGAAACCTTAAATTTCTAGGTCTGCTAACTTGAGCAATACGCAGCCCAGTATACGGTTCAAACGGGTTCTCCCTTTCAAGAAACTGTTGCTTTCCCGCACATATACTTGAAGAACAAGTTTACTCAAGCAAAGTCGAAACATACAATTTGCTTTCTCAGCATCACCATGTGTACGGAACATGATTTCAACTTTAGGCCAACTCACCCATTTTGTAGCTAAGTTCAAGGTATTTCCAATCACAGATAAAGAAAAGCTGTTCTTCTAAAAATTCCGTCCGCAAACACTTTGACAAAATTAATTGTGAGATGTTGAATTGATTAAATTTTATTATTTAAACTATAAAACTTAATAAATTTATTAATTTAATTATTTTTAAATAAAATTTTTTTATAAATTTTAATTTATAAGAATAGAATAACTAATTACATTAAGAAGTGAGTGTAAGATTTTACTGTAACAAATGTCAAGATACTTTTTTCTTGCAGTTTCAATTACAATGCTTTTGCTTCCTGCTGCGACAAGCAAGGATAATACAGATTCAAGCAATATGCAATTTTCTTTTTTTTTGGGACACCTTTTTTACTGTTACTTTCAAATTTTAATTTGTTTTCAGGACCCTTAGTCACTTATAGGTGCAAATTTGTTGGAGAAATAGTTGTCATCAGTAAGACAGCCTCTTTATGAGAAACCTTTTTCCATTTGAAATTCAAATTAATTTTTATCTTTAAATTTAATTTAGTTATGAGGAATGAGGGTAATTGATTTCCGATTCTTGACTGTTATCATGTGGAGAAAACATTCATCCTAAAACTTGAAGCTGGCTCAAGAATAAAACTTATCAATAGTAATGTCAATAAATGACTTTAAATATTTGTTTTTATTTTGAAGCACCACGAAGTTTATCCTCCAAAGTTTAAAGTTGAATGGTTTTGCCTCTCACAATAAAGGTGACTTCTAAGATGTAAATCTAATCCTTAAGCCTAATCTCAACTTAGGACGCAAGCAACTCTGCCTATATCAACACTTGATTGATCTTTAAATAATTTTTTTAAGCATCGCCTGAAATAAGCCTATCAAAGTTTAAATTAAAACAATGAATGTCAAATTCTACCTGTTTGTAGGTGTAGAAGTGGATTGTAGAAGGTGGTGAGGAAATAACAAACTGCAATGTTGATTGGTAAGGCGGGATTATGGTGCATAACTCTTATTATTTAGTAAGAGTATCAATATTAAAGATATTGTGATTGTTTTTTAACTATTTGATTTGATAGGTATAATAATTACGGTCCAATATGAAATATAGATGACCTATTAAGTTTAAGTTGTGCAGATTAGAAAAAAAATAAAAAAAAAGCATAAGAATGTATGCCAAAATAAAAAGAAAACAAATAAAAAAACACATTAATTTAGAGAAAGAAAAGTAAAGAAGAGTATGAAATACATTACGAAATAGAGATAAAAGCAAATAAATTACAAAATAAAATGGCGAAACGAACCAGTGAACAAGTTAGCATATTTATGTTTTGTACCAAAAAAAAATAAAATTAACATGTTATATGTCATAATGTTATGATTGATTGTGTGAATATGGATACCCTCAAACTGAAATAAGAATATTGTAGTGTGACTCCAATTGATATATTACATTCAAGAGGAAAAATAATCAACAGCATGCAAGTGTAAAACAAAAGTTTATTTATTTTTCGCTTAATTCTCACATCTTATCTTTCTTGAAACACTTCTTCTATTCTCATTGTTTATTATAATAAAAAATTATTAATTTATAGAATTTAAGTAAATTTATTAAATTTTATAAAATTTAAATCATAAAATTTATTAAATTTTACAAAATTAAATATGAGGATAGAATTTTCCTTCGTAAAAGGCTTCTTAATTTATTTGTTTTAGTAAAGAGAAACAATTCTCCTTAATATCAATTACCGGTAAATTAGCAAAAGATGGTCCCACTTAGATACTGTTACAAGCAAGGTTTTTCCAGAAAATGGATCATATTATGCAATAATGATTAGTTTTCTATCTTGGATTTGCTGTTACATATCAGAGCTGTGTCACTATTCTTGATTTTCTTTATTCTATTTATCGGATACAGCTTCTAACCTTCTTCTCACGTCTCCTTCTAAGAAATCCCCACTTTAAGCTACGTGGAGCCCTAGTAATATATATCTGCTCAGAACCCAAAGCATGGAAAGAAGAAAAACGATCACAAAAGTGGCAATCATGGGCAGGCTGTTATTCTTGATTCTCGTTTTATTGCCTTCAATGTTCTCAATGGCTTTATCAAGACAATCTTCCTCCAGAAAGATAGATTGGTGGTGCAACCGAACCCCACACCCTGGGCCATGCAAATACTACCTGAGGCAAAGCCACCACCGTTTCAGACTGAATCACAAAACCGAATTCCTGGGAATCCTGATTCAATTGGCCTTGGAGAGAGCCCTTGACATGAAAAGGCAGGCCCATGAAGTGAAACACAGATGCAAAACAAAGAAGCAGAGATCTGTTTCCACTGATTGTTTAAAGCTCTATGACAACACCATCTTCCATCTGAACCAAACCTTTCATGGTTTACAGTCCAAGAGAGGGTGTTCAACTTTTGATGCTCAAACATGGCTTAGCACTTCTCTCACAAACATTGGAACATGCCGAACCGGGGCCTTAGAGCTCAGTGTTCCGCATATATTCACGCCCGCTGTGAGCGGCAATGCAACTGCGATGATAAGCAACACCTTGGCTGTTAATGGGGCGCTCCTGAAGCAACAAGGCGGGAACTACACGACCGAGGCTGTGGATGATGAATTTCCAATCTGGTTTTCCGGGCAAGAGAGAAGACTGTTGCAGTCTTCTTCAATAAAAGCAAACGTTGTGGTGGCTAAAGATGGTTCTGGGAATTTCAAGACCTTGCAATCTGCTATCAATGCAGCAGCGAGGAGAAGAATCAAGACCAGGTATGTTATACATGTAAAAAGAGGGGTTTATAAAGAGAATATTGAGGTTGACATGACCAATAACAATATCATGGTGGTTGGTGATGGGATGAAAAATACTGTAATATCCAGCGGCGGGAACGTTCAAGATGGCATGACCACCTACAGTTCTGCAACAGCTGGTCAGTGATTTCATCTTCCTATATTTTCTTCTCATTTTTTTTTGTTAATTATACTTGTTGTAGAGAATTTCAGATACACATGTTCTCCTTAGGAGCTTGCATTTATTGACATAACACAAGCATATAAATTTCATTGCGCAGTTAATGTTTGATAAAATTTAAATTCATGACTTTCATATTGGAAAATATTTCAATGGTTGAGTTCTGAATACTCCAACAGAAATATATTTATTAGAGGATCATGGGGGTTTTCCTACATTCTTTTTTTTTTTTTTGTTATTATTATAAATTTTCCTATACTCTAAGTGTGGGCAAATTTTCAATTATTATGAAGATCATAAAATAATGTCATTGCATAAATTTCTTAGTTATAACAAATCTTATTTAAAATAATTTAAATAATTAAATTTATTAAATTTTATTGTGGACTAAACATATATAACACTTTACACTATATTTTATGAGAATTTAATATCTCACTTTTTGTGACTGTTACTTCCGTAATTCTTTGCACTAAATAATTAATAGGAAAAAGAAGCTCCTCAAAAAAAGTCTTATACTTAATACTTATTAAATTTGATACTGACTGTGTTTTAGTTTATAAATATAATAAATTTAATAATTTAAATTATTTTAAATAAGATTAAATTTATAAGAATGGTATAATTATAATTAATAAAATTTTAGATCATCATACTTAATCAATAAGGTATTGATGTAATAATAATTATCTACCATTCAATTTAATAATGTTTGAGCCTTAGAATTGGTTTTGTTGTTAGGGCCTAAAGTAATTTACTCTGAATTAGGATTAGTTTCATATATGATAATAATATGAAAATATTATATGAAGAGATTAAAAAAGATTACCATTCTTGTTACATGGGTTGAAATATTCCAAGTAGCTTTTATATAAATAACATTTCATAGTCTAATATTTAACTAATAGTATTTTTAAGCACTGCTATTTATACATAGTAACTTTACACATTCTTAATAGCTTGTGAAAGTTGTTTGCGTGCTAGAATTTTTTTGGAGAATAGCTAGTTTATTTCATTCTTGGATTGCAAAATTTCAGGCATAGATGGCCCTGGCTTCATTGCGCGTGATATTACCTTCATAAACACGGCCGGTCCTAAAAAAGGTCAGGCAGTGGCACTCAGATCAGCCTCCGACCTCTCCGTCTTCTACCGGTGCGCCATTGTTGGTTACCAAGACACCGTCATGGTTCAAGCACAGCGCCAATTTTACAGAAACTGCTACATTTATGGCACAGTTGACTTGATATTTGGCAATGCTGCAGTTGTTTTTCAAAATTGTGTGATTTTGGCCAGAAGGCCACTAGATGGGCAGGCAAATATGATCACAGCCCAAAGTCGAGACGACCCATTCCAGAACACTGGAATATCAATCCACAATTCTCGGATTCTGGCTGCACCAGACCTCAAGCCAGTTGTTGGCAGCGTCAACACCTTCTTGGGCCGGCCATGGATGCAGTACTCTAGAGTGGTCATTATGAAGACCTTCATTGACAGCCTGGTGAGCCCCTCTGGTTGGTCTCCATGGGATAATACTACTTTTGGTCAGAGTACACTGTATTATGGGGAGTATCAAAACACTGGGCCTGGTTCATCCCTAAAAGACAGGGTAAGATGGAAAGGTTTTCATGCCATAACTGACCCAAATGAGGCATCGAGCTTCACCGTCAACAGCCTCTTGGCTGGCCGCACATGGTTGCCTAGAACCGGTGTGCCGTTCACAGCCGGCCTTTAATCGGATTGGACATTGATCACTCGATTGTGTTGGTTCTGATTATTTGTTTGGTATTAAATTATAATGTTGCTTAAGTAGAGTAATTAATATTATTTTGTACATTTCTGAAGAAAAATATATATGTAAATTGTTATTTATATATTTATTTTTCAAACAAAGGGACAATGTCCAATGATAATCTACGTTTGTTTGAAATGTATTTCTTTTTGCATATGTTTCTTAAAAAAAAAATTTTAGATATTTATAAATTTTAAGGATTAGTTTTGGGCTAGCCCAAACTTGTGCCAACCCCTGAAAACTTTAGCACGCAAGCTATGAGTTGGATCACCGCAATTTATAGTTCTCAATGGATGTATCAAGCAATGTATACAGGCATGCTTCACAAGACACAGTTACAACTTACATATGAAATTGGCTCAGGTGACTTGTCAAAAACTCACATCGGAATCTTTTACTTCTGAGATTTAAAGACAGGAAATATAATAAGAAAAAGATAAAAATAAAATGAAAAATATGATTTATAAAATATATTTAAAAAACAGTTATTAAAATAAAAAAATAATGAAAGTAAAGAATGTAAATCTAAAAATTAAAAGGCATATAATTTGGTCTATTTAATAATTTAAGTCTAAGCTTTAATTTAGGCCTATTTTATAAACGAACGCAAGTTTATGTTCCCAAAGTCTCCTGCAACCCTGTAATGGGATTTATTTTATTTGAAAATATAAAAGTTTTATATATTGTGTCTAATTTTATATATTAATTTGAATTTACAGACCTAATAGGTCGGGAAAGATTAAATAATTTAATAGGTCATGTCAGAGTTTTTTATTTTTTAAAGCAGGACAGATTAAACCTAAAATTTGGTCCAGATTTAAACTAAAAATTTTTGGGTATTCTATTACCACGCCACAGTTAACGCGGATCGGCGCAGATGGAAATTTCAAAAGTCAACCATTTGGTCCAGATGGAAATTTCAAAATTTGGTCCAGTTTTCCTCCCCAAGATAGGCACACTCACAAGGACCATTCCTCAAATATTTCCACCCCATTTATCTCTTCTTTTGGAATGCACAAATAATTGACATCATATTGGCATTAAATTAATGTTAATAGATTTATTGTACATATTTGGATTAATCAAGGAGTAATGGTTTTCTAAATGGGAAAATACCATAAAATCTATACAAATCATAAGGTATAGTGGCCAACTTAACATAGAACACTATACCTCCTTTAAATTTTGTTTGTTATCCAGAAGCACATGTGCCTACCACATGTAAGGCATCATTGGCAATGCTCTGTACAATTCAACAAATACTATCTGTGCAATATGTATATTTTCCGCCACCTTATTTAAAAGTCCTCATGACGGCCCAGATACATGTAAAACATAGACTATATGACTTCCATAAAGGTACAAAACGAAGTACACCTATTTCATGCTGCAACTTCGTGGGTTTTATGGCACTTTTGACCCAATCATAGAAGTCGTTGTTCCTCCATTGGCCACCCCAATAAGACAACTTAACAGCTCTGCAAGGCAAAGTCAACTTAGTTGCACTTCACCAATGGCCTTAATAATACACGCACGATAACATTAATTATTTCTAGAGAAAAGCTGTTATCACTCTACCTGTGAAAACAAGATATTCACATTTTGTGTGAGAGTCATCATATTAATTACATTTTATAGTTTAATTTGTAAGATTTAATAAATTTAATAATTTGAATTATATAAAAATATTTGAGAATAAAAATATGAAAAATAGAGAAAATGCTGTATCTATGTACACTTTTTTAAAAGTAAATACATCATAGAGAATAAGAGAGAACCATTTGGTTACGTGAAGAGCATGAATTTACATAGGAAAACTGGAACAAGACAAAAGTGGAGCATATCTTTATACTAAATTTTGTTAGATTTTTTATTGTTCAACTATCATGTTCAATATTCTTGTTCAAACTTTGCCAACTGTCACCACCGCGTTGTTTCAGTGCAACATTAATTAGCTTATATATATCTATATCTATATCTATATCTTTATCTATATATATATATATATATATATATATATATATATATATATAGGACACCAACAAAGTCATGACCACCATCTGATCAGTAATCTCACAAAGATAAACCCTAGCTTAGCTAGCTCAATAAGAGAAGCTAATTAAGTTCAACATCAATGGCCAAAGATCTTGGGTTATTTGTATTCCTCATATCTTTGTTTTCTTTGTCCATTCCAGCGCTTTCAAGCAATCCCTTCAACTCCATTGATTTTTGGTGCGGTAAAACTCCACATCCCGCAACATGCAGACAGTATGCCAGGTGCCATCACTTCGAAAATGGAATTAGTGCATCTCAGTTCAAGAGATTTTTTCTCGAAATTGCTCTGGATCAGACCTTGAAAGCTCAGAACCAAAACAAGTGCCTTGGCTCCAAAGCACGAAGCATTCAAGAGAAGGTTGCATGGCATGACTGTTTGAAGCTCTATGAAGACACCATTGGTCTTCTCAACCAAACCCTAGACTCTAGCACCCAAAAAACCGGTTCCGACGTCCAAACCTGGCTCAGCACAGCTCTAACCAACCTCGACACCTGCCGGACCGGATTTGTAGAGCTCGGGGTGAAGGACAATATTCTACCGCTCATTCCGAACCAGAACATTTCAGAGATACTAAGCATCATTTTGGCTTTCAACAATGCTTCATTAACTCCACCAGAGGCCAAAACTTACAAAGATGGTTTCCCCACCTGGTTTTCGGCCGGCGATAGGAAGCTGTTGCGGTCATCATCGCCGACCCCAGACGTCGTGGTGGCGAGAGACGGCTCAGGAGATTTTAAGACAATCCAAGAAGCTCTGAATGCAGCTTCAAAGAGAAGTGGAACTAAGAGGTTTGTGATATATGTCAAGGCAGGGATTTACAATGAAAGCCTTGAGATTGGGAAGATCTTGAAGAACATTATGATGTATAGTGATACAATGAGGTTTACTGTCATAACGGGTAGCCGCAGTGTTGGAGGAGGTTCTACCACTTTTAATTCTTCAACTGTTGGTAAGTGTATTATTTTATGATTCTGCTTTCTTTTCCAGCTGTGTTGACCTTCTGTCTTCGCGTGCAGAAATTTATAGTAGAAAGGAAATTAAAAATCTCAGCATTTTCTTTTCCTTTTTCTTGTTTCCTATGCATTAAGAAAATATAGTTTAAAGTCTAAAATATGACTATTCACAGCGGTGACTGGAGATGGATTCATTGCTCGTGGCATCACATTCCGAAACACTGCCGGTCCAGAAAATTATCAAGCAGTAGCTTTGCTCTCCGGCGCCGACCACTCTGTCTTCTATCGTTGTGGCTTTGAAGGCTAGCAAGACACTCTCTATGTTCACTCCCAAAGACAATTCTACAAAGAATGTTACATTTATGGCACAGTAGATTTCATTTTTGGCAACGCCGCCGTTGTCTTCCAAAACTGCATGATATATGCAAGGAGGCCAATGGACCAACAGCAAAACACAATAACAGCTCAAGGCAGAACAGATCCTAATCAGAACACCGGCATTTCCATCCATAACTCCCGTGTCATGGCCGCTGCCGACCTTGTCCCGGTGCTAAGTTCCTTCCGAACTTTCCTAGGTAGGCCATGGAAGGAGTACTCCAGGACAGTGTTCATGCAAACTTACCTTGATACTTTGGTAGACCCTGCAGGCTGGTTGGAATGGAATGGTACTTTCGCCCTCGACACTTTGTATTATCGGGAGCATAAGAACCTTGGTCCAAGAGCTTCCACTAGCAACAGGGTGAATTGGCGTGGTTTCCATGTGATAACAAGTGCAAGGGAAGCATCAAAGTTCACGGTCCAGAACTTCATTGAAGGGCAGTCATGGTTGCCGAAAACCGGGGTGCCATTCCACGCGGGCTTGTGAAGATTAAGACCTACCTGCACAAGTAATATACTAATTAACAAGCGGTTAGAGGCAATAAATGATCGTTGTTTTTCTGTATTGTAATCACTTCTTGGTGTGAAGAAATTAGAAGCTATGATGAAATGATGAAGATTTTTGTTGATTCTTTCACGAATAATAATAGGTTATGATTTGACTGCTTTTCCCTTATTAATTACGATGCTCTTCCAGAGCTCATCTTTCAGAAGCTACAACTTGCTTGTAGAGCTTTAATTTTCCACATTTGCGAGACTTGGTTTGGCAAAACTAAATTAAAACAAGAAACAATTATAAAGGGGCTCCAAAGATCTCATTTAGATCCAAACGTAAATATAGCATTAAACAAAAGGATAAATTTGAAACAAATACCAATTTGAATAGGGTATAACTACGGTACTCTGAAATTTGAAATATAGTTAGGTGCCAATATCCTAGTGACGTATGTCAATCTCTACTCTAAAGATGTTTGAGATAAATTTAAACAAAAAATTAATGGTATAAATTTGAACACATCATTAAAGTATTAGTACCTAAACTATATATTTTAGGGTACCATAACCCATTTGAATAATCACTCTAAATACTTGTTGTTCCTTAGACAAAAATTATCACACAATTGGTTTCTGTGCCAAAATTTTCCTAACTAAAAAGTCCTCAAAGCATTCATGAATAGCAAATTGTCGACCCTGAAAAATTTCCATTGTTTTTGTGATTGTGAAGTCGCCACCAACCTAAGGTATCTAAGGTGAGATCAGACACCTAATTAAAAAATGGTCTACATTTAAAAGATTGAATTCGGGGGTTGGTTATGTTTTAGGGAAGGTGTTAGCACCCTAAACGCCCTTTTGGTACCAAAATGATCTAATTAATTTACTTGATTTAATGAACGTTAGTTTTAAATAAATATTTTTAAAAAATAATTCTTACCCATTCCCGGTTGGAATATTTAATTATCACTTCATGCAAATCCCCTTTCTATTCCAGTTTGGGGTTTGAAAATAATTTTTAAGAAAAATTCATCTCTATTCCAGATCAAGGTTTTTTAAAAAAATAATTTTTAGGAAAAGCTCATCTCTATTCCAGATCAGGGTTTTAAAATAATTTGAAGAAAATCTCATCTCTATTCCAGATCCAGGTCTTAAAATAATTTGAAAAAAATCTCATCTCTATTCCAGATTAAGGTGTTCGAAGATAGTTTTATAAAGGTCTTCATTCTATTCCAGATTGTTTTTTTTTATAACAATGTAAAATAAGAAAGAGAGACTTGTACACCCAAATTATCATTTACTCCTAATTTATTTTTATTTAAAAAGAACATGGCTCATTTTTATTTTTATCTATTTTATTTTATTATTTTTTTTAAAAAATGAAAAAACCACTTACCTTTCTTTTAATGAATTAGGAACAAATACACCTCTTATCTCCCTGTCACAGTGCCACGGTAGTACAGTTTCTCAGCCAAAAAAGAACTAAAAATAGGCGATTGTCAACAGTGCCCATGCGTATACGAGCTGGAAAACAGATCACTGCAGCGGTGAAATAGTTTGCAGCAGTAGAAGGGCTTTAGTGGCGATGTCCTAAGTAGCACGATGGATCGTAGTTTCCCACGAAGGAACTCCCTAGGCAGCAGATCGACCCTCTCGGTGACCAGGTAGTGTTCGTTGGTGACGGAATATAGTGCAGCAGCGATAAGTAGTTGAGCTGTGACGTAACGACGCTTCTTCACGGGACTGTACTTTACTTCAGGTGTCGCAGCCATCTTGGTAGCAAGAGGAATGTCGTCGTATTGCAGGTTTCTGATGCAGCATGGCATTTCTCCTTAGTGGCACGACTTAGGAAGTGAGCATCGGGATTAAAGACGGTGAGGCAAAATGGCTTAGTAGAAGCTTCTCTTACTTTGGCCGTGCACGTGAAGAAAAATACTGGTGTTTTGAAGGATAAAGCCAAGGAGCAGTTCAGTGGGTTGTAGGAGATGCTTGGCACTTGTGTTGCTATGTAAACAGCAGAAACGAACCGAAACTGTTGCCCCGAGGTTAAACTTCAATAGTGGATGGCGCCATGGACAATACAGAGACGCTTCGTGATTTTTCTTCACCAACAACTACACCATTTGTTCAAACGTGAGCTTTGAACGGACGCCAAGCGAGGAGAAACAGTGTCACCAACGACCCAGAATTGCAACCTTTGGGTGCAGAAATAATGTGCGTCAGTGAGAGAGAAGAGGGCTACGTGAGGTTCTCTTAAAGAGGCTGATGGTGCGGGACGTTTAGCGATGGTGAGAAAGAACGCTTGATGACAGTGGCGCGACTTGAAGGTTTCAACGACGCTATATGGCACTTCTAGAAAGTTGCGATATCGCGTCTTTCCGACAGTAGGTGCGACTCTGGTTTACAAGCTCTGGGATGTCGACAGGAAGAAAAGTGGCAGGCTAATCTCTGACTGAAACTTGACTGGACTTGGTGAAGAGCCTAAGACGGTTGATGCCAATCCAACCTTGCTGTAGTGCGACTGTGGCGTAGCGAGATGACAGAGATGGAGTAATAACGGGTAGTGGCTGGGTGCTTTGATGATAGGTGTGTGTCTAGGTCTTTCTAGTGGAAGGAAGCTGCACCTATTCGACAACATGAAGGAACGTTGCTGCGAGATACCATTGGACTTTGGTCTGTCAGCGACGATGAAGCTGGGATCAAACCTCCCAACGTGGTGCCAACGACATGGGTTGAAACGTTACCACAAAGAAAGTGAAACCGAACGATGACGGGACCAACAGATGATGATCCTTTCCAGCACAGCGACACTGAGTCGGTAGTTTCACAGTTCTAGAAGGCATGACCTTCAAAGACAGCAGTTGGCCAACTTAGTTAAAAGTACGTACCGCTTGAGAGTAACTCTAGTGTTTCGGTTGAAAGAGTTGCAGTTCTCCTTGAGAGTTCCAGTGTTGGGCTGAGAAATGGTGACTTTTGGATGAAGGGATTCGGAGGTTTTTGGTGTAAAGAGACCCCCCTGCTGTGAATGTGGAAGCTCTGCTTTATCAACCGTGGGTGTTGGCTTTTTTTTTTACCCAAGTGCCGCAGAGATGAGGGCTGAAAAAGTTTGGTGAAGGCCTCCCTTTCTGAATGTCAAAGATGGAGAAATTTTTTTCTTTCGTGCTCACCTGTTCCTCCTTAGATGTCAAAAAATTTGGCCTTGTTTTCTACCTTATTATCTTATTTTTTCATAATTTTCTCCTTTTTTCTTCTTTGGCTGCTTGCCGATACCTTCCTTCCATCTAAGTCTTTCCCTTCTTTTCTTTCTTTTCCTCCTACGGCCAACAACCATCTCACTTTTTCCACTTTCATCTACCTGATTTTCTTTCCTTCTTTTTCACACTTCTTTTTTTTTTTTGTTCTCTTTTTTTTTAATTTTTTAATTTTTAATTTTTTTAAACAATATATTCACATTTGGGATCCAAAAATATCTTTAAATTTTTTATTTTGGCTCAATTAAATTCTAAAAAAAATATATATTCAAGTAAGATAATTTTAGAACTTATGCATGAATCTACTTTAATTTTTAAGATCGGGACAAAATTAGATGTCTACACAAATCAGTGAAAAAATTTACAGGCCCTTATTATATCCTCAACAACAATCGGCAACCAAAAGGATATTGCAGGGATTCACATTCCCTACCATATAGTTCATAACTTCAGTTCAAATTTAATTTTAGGTGGGTTTCAATAGTTTATCCCACCTATTTTTAAACATTCACAAATTTCTCTCTTTTTCTCTCTAACTTCATGTCTTGCAGTTGCTTAAGCAACTGCGCACCCACACTCTTCACTAATATTATCGGTTTTAGGAAAAATAATATTAAAACCAGCATCAAAAAATATTTCTCAGATGATCTTTAATACAGCTCTCTCTCTCTCTCTCTCTCTCTCTCTCTCTCTCTCTCTATACACACACACACACACACACACACACATATATATATATATATATATATATAAATTCAACATTCAACAAAATCATTTTTGGCTGATTACGTTTTCCCTGCATCGCATATTTTTTGTTGATAGTTTATCAAATAATATTTTAAACAAACCACCCAGAGATATTTTCTGCTCTATTAAAAAATATATTTGCCCTAAAAATTCTCTAAATATATTGAATCTTACAATTTAAAGAACAATTGACTTATCAAATTATGGTATACAAAAAATAAAAGTCAAATCAAGCTTTCACTAGAAAACTGAGAAAAGAGGAAGAAAGTGGATATAGAACAAACAGTATTGTACTACTAATTAAAATAACAATTTTAGCGTTTCAAATATGAAAATTTTAGAATAACAATATTGACAATAACTTGGAACTAAGACCCTACAAAATGTGTATTAAGTCATTCGCAGCCACCACGACTTGATAAAGGAGTTTGTGACTTGCGAGCGTTTTTAGTGGTGCATGGCATTCTTTGTTGTTTGAGAAATTTTCTCATTTAGAAATTTGGATTTAAACTTTAGATTTTATGTATATATGTTAAGCGATTTGTTACTCCTCTTACTAAAAAAGAAAAAATTTTTGAGACTTGCTTAGTAACTACGGTTATCAATGGACAAGAAGTATGACCCCAAAGCAAGATACACACCTTTTGAAAAAATGTTTCATCATATTTCCAATCAATTGTGCAAGTAGGAGAAAGGAATCGGATACGAGAATAGACTTGGTACCAGGCCGAGAATCAGCAGCAGGAAACCAAAAGGAGAAGGGACCAAAGCAAAAGCCCAATGGGGAAGGGGAGGTAAATGATAGCCTGGGAGCCACTATGATTGAGGAGATCGAAGTCATAGGTGAAAAACATATTGCTTCACAGAATCACAAGTGAGGCCATGCAGGAAGCGCACTCCTCCACAATGGCTTTGTGATTACGTTTTGAGCGGGAAGAATTGAGTCGAGAAGTTCATTAGCAGGAGGATGCTCCATGATTGTAGACTTTTACTTTTATTTTTCTAACAAATAAATTGTTCCTTGACTGGGTTTTATATTGGGACCTCGGGTGTACGGGGAGAACATGTTGAATTTTGTTATGAGTTGTATTGGAGCTAGCAACTGCTCAAAAGTTGCCCTTTCTATCATTGGTGCTTAGAGGTCTTCGATCTTGAGGTGAAAGTCCAAGAGTTGGGAGAGGAATTAGCTGTTGTGCAGCAAGCCTTACAACAGCAATACCAAGAGCTCCAAACTCAGAAAATTACAATTCGCAGCACTGACTAAACAAATGAAGCAACTACAGGAGTATTTGTCAAATATGGATGCTAGAATTGAAGAACTCTACCAAAGGGATTTAAATAATCGAATACTATGAAATCAAGCTTCTCAGGCTGCAGAGGATCACGCTGTAGATCCTGGCCCATATTTGAGGTCTATTCAACTCGAAGTTTGAAATTTTCAAGGTGAGGATCCCTATAACTAGCTGTTTCAAGTTTAGTTATTTTTTGATCTTCACGGAATTCCAGAGCAAGGGTGGCTGCAACTTCCTGGTTTACACATGGCAGGCGTGTTGGCATGATGGTATTAGTGGGTTTACTCAAATGGAGCTGTGCACACATGGCCAGAATTCACGGAGGCTCTACGCCAAGTGCTTTGGGGGATCAGCTTACCGTGATTTGAAGGGGACACTATCCAAACTCACCCAAACAAGGACTTTGAACGAATATCAATGGGAATTTGAAACTCTGATGAATCAGGTAATGATGTCGATGATGATTTGTCTTGAGTTTTCTATTTTTCAGGATTAAAGCCTGACCTGAATTAGTCCTTGCATAACAAATCGACTGGCCAAGCTTTCTAAATCAAGCTATGGAACTTGCCCTAGTACATGATGAACACCTAGAGGAATTAAGATCGCCCTCCATGTTAATGTTCCAGAAAAAATGCAGGTCAGAATCACAAAACATTCCAAACCACTCTGGCTTTAACAAGTTCCAGCAAAGGGACCATAAAGGGAAGGAAATAGTGACTCAGACGTCACCTCCAAGCTCTAGAATACAAAGTCCCATCCCTATCAAATGACTCACTCATGCTAAATTACAGGTCAAACGTGAATAGGGTCTCTTCTGCAGTTGTGGTGAGAAGTGGCACTCCCATCACCAGTGTGATAGTAAGATGATGCTTCTCTATGGAAATGCCTTTGAGGAGTGGGAAGGAATGGAGATGGTGGTGGCGAAGGTGGAAGGCAAGAGGGCGGAAAGAGAGTGAGCCCTGTCACTGAAGGGAGTTTGAAAGCCCTATCTGGAGCCGACCACCCCTGTTCATTACGAATGAGGGCAGAGTCGAAGGGAGTGCCCATAACCATGCTCATCAACAATGGAAGGACACAAAACTTTGTCCAAGACGGACTGGTAAATCAACTTAATCTTCCCACAGTTCAAGGGAGAAATTTAAAGTATTCTCGGGCAATGGGAATTCTCTTATGTGCTCACGGCACTATCCTAGAGCCACTCTAGGACTATGAAGGTTATGATTTGAGGTAGATCTATTCATCCTTTCTCTCTGAGGGCTGAGTATCATATTAGGTACGGATTTAGATTTTCTAATTTTTTTAATTTTAGTGGTTTTTTATTTTTTAAAATTTAATAAATAAACTTTTTTATTATTTTTTTCTTTCTCATATTCTATATATATATATATATATATATATTTATTTATTAAAGTTCTTCTAACTTAAAGGGCAAACAACCGGATCCTGCTAGGTACACATGGCTCTCTACCCATTGTGAAGGCATGGGGCACGACTACAAAGCTAAGATGATATAGTTCCATTGAGAAGGCATACCCATTGTGCTGCGGGGAGAAAAGGGTAGGAGGGATAAGGACAAACACATAGGAGAGGGATAGTGCAAGGTGATGGACTAGGAAATATTATGGGCCATGCATGATCCTTAGATTCCAATTATGTGGGAAGAAAGAGTCCAAGAGGGAGACACACTAGGAACAAGAATGATGAGTAGTAGCAGCTGTTGGGCCCAACTTCTATGAGTAATCAAGCTTAGTCAATTCATAGTTAAGTGCCAGAAGAGCACTGTTTAATGGTACAATTATAGGGGCCCACCAAGTTTTCCAGTGAGGTCCGCCAGGTGGCAGATCGTCTTCCTTGTGTTCTTGAGGAAATGCTTGTAAAATTCAAAAATGTTTTTGCAATAGAAAGTTGAAATTGAGAAGCAAGTTACAAATATGTTATCCACTGGTATCAGTAAACCAAGCCAAAGCCGATTCTCCTCCCCCATTTTACTAGTTTGAAAATAGGACAAATCATGGCAATTCTCAATTGACATGAGCGCCTTAAATGCGGTAATAGTGTGAGATCAGTTCCCTATCCATACTTTTGATGAACTCCATGATGAATTGCACGGGGCTACCATCTTCATGAAGCTTGATCTCTGTTCAGTCTGCCGCCAAATCAGAGTGGTCAGAAGGGATACCCACAAGACCACCTTCTACACCCATGAAAGCCACCACAAGACTTCCTTGTCAATTTGGCCTAACTAATGCACTCTCTACATTTTAGGCTACATTGAACAACATTTTTTGATGCTATCTCTGCAAATTCACTATAATCTTCTTTGACAATATCCTCATTTACAGTGCCACACTACAAGACCATGCTTCTCGCCTACAGCAAGCTTTTACTTGTTTGATGCAACACCATTTCTTTGTTAAGTTCAGCAAATGTACTTTGGCATCTCTGAGATTGACTATTTGGGGCATGTAGTAACTGCTGATGGGGTTAAAGCATATCCTCATTTATAATGCCACACTATAAGAGCATGCTTCTCGCCTACGACAAGCTCTGACCTGTTTGGTGCAACACCATTTCTTTGTTTAAGTTACAGTAAATGTATTTTGGCGTCTCTAAGATTGACTATTTGGGGCATGTAGTAACTGCTGCCGGGGTTAAAGCATATCCTCATTTACAATGCCACACTATAAGACCATGCTTCTCACCTACAACAAGCTTTGACTTGTTCGGTACAACACCATTTCGTTGTAAACATCAGCAAATGTACTTTGGTGTCTCTGAGATTAACAAGTTGGGGCTACTGATGGGGTTAAAGTATATCCAAAGAAAATTGATGCTATCCAAGCTTGGCCCCCCCTTCCAATGTCAAACAATTGCATGGGTTCTTGATAAGTGCATAATTTTAAATTTTTCTTCCCTTTACACCATAACTTTTCTAATCTATTTTGTGCCTTACAATGTCCAATAGCTGGATATTTTTGTTTAGACATAATTTGGAATCTTTTGTTTGTTTTGAAAGAAAACTAGGAGAATTCTAGCTTTCATGTGAAAATGACCTTTGATATGGTTTTTAGGTTTTTGATCATTAAGGAGCTCTAAAATGAGAAAGTAGTCTTTAGGAAGTTTAAATTAGACATAAAGAGCTTTTCAAAATGGGTTGAATCATTTAAATTTGTGTTCATTTGGGCTTTCAAAAGTGGCTTCCAATTCACAAGGAAATTTTGAATCCTAGTCCTTCTTGGATTAGGAATTTGACTGAGCAGTACTCAGTATTTTTATCATATTTGAAGTTATAGATATCTAGTTAAGGTAATTCAAAAAGCTCAAAAATCTAAGAGGAAGGGCTACAACTTTTATAAAGAGCCAAATGCCAAATTCTATTAACTTCTAGCTAGAAATTAGCTTACAAAAGGCGGTGTAGATTTATCAATCTTTGACCGCACATATTTTGGAAGGCCCATGATTCTAGGGTGTGATTCTAGTAATAAATAGTTGGCCAAGCATCTTCTCTAGATGCATTCAGTGGGATGTATGATCTAAAACACTATATATAGGCCTCTTAAGGTTTTATTTCATTATCATCTAGCGGCACACAACAAGAACACCTTGAGTTTACGTCTTAATCTTGTCAGGCTAAATTTTTCTTTTTAGTTCACGGGCATTTCAAGCCTTAATCACATATTGATGGTGTAATTATCTCAGCAATGTTATTTCTACCGTTTCTATGAAATTTATTCATATTATTCAGATTTGAAAGATTATGATATTTGTTTTAATTGACTTAAATAGAGGTTGTTACATTGATTGAATAAATATCTATTGTTAGACTTAGGAATTCTGATACTCAATAGCCATATTCCTTATCATTGAGTAGCGTATATTGGTCACAAGTATGAATAAGTTTTTGTTTTGATTACTATGAATAACATGTCATAAGTTTAGTATTTTGAGCTTGTATAATTGTTGCTGAGATTAACCCAATCTCTTTGTTCTTAATGCTACCACTACATTAAATATATAGAGTTTGTTCTAAGTTGTCTAATAGTTAGATGCTAGTGGAGAGCTTGTTCTATTAGTTACTATCAAGGAAGTTTTCAGGTAGTAGACCTTAATACTATCTAGGGTTGATAATTTCATAAAAGAGTAGAATAATATTATCTTTGATTGTTTCCATTAGCCATAAGGGTGAGATTGAACCTAGAATGCAAACTAAGCCAAGAATGCAAATTACTTCTACCTATGTTTAGTCATTATTTTTTACAAGAGATGTAATGTTAAAAATGGGGCAATATTTGCTTGGGCACCCATTTAATGAGGTATAATTTTACTAGAGAGTGTAAAGTTGGACCAGCTAAGAAAGCCAGGACTCTCTCTTTTGTAAGTTTGAAATGGACTCACTAGCATGGGGCCCTAGTTTGTCCACATTGCATTTCAAGCACACATTTTCTAATTTGGAACACCTAAAGGCCAAAAATGATTAGGACTCAAGTTAGCGGGGATGCACCAAAAGTTGGCCTTGGTTCAAGGCCCAAACCAAACATTGTATCCAAGAATGGCTTCCATCTTCACAAGGGATGCCTGTTACTTAATTCCAAATCCACACTATGTCACTAGCTTATTAAAGAGTTGCACAACACCTCAATCAATGGGCACACCAGAGTTTTAAGGGCATTCTTTAGAGTATTTGCATCATTTTATTGGTTACATATGAGATAGATTGTTAAAAACTTTGTGAAAAGTTGTATAACGTGTTAGCAAGTCAAATCAAACACGTCACCATCAATTGGGCTCCTTCAACCCTTGCCAATTTTAGAAGGAGTATTTGAGGAGTTAATCCTTGATTTTGCTACTAGGTTACCGATCTCCCACTAATATGCCATAACTTTAGTAGATGTGGATTGATTAACAAAGTTTGCCATTTTAGTCCTCTTCCTACATACCACATGGCAGCAATAATAGCTAAATTATTTTGCGTAATGGTAGTGAAACACCATAGCTTCCTAAAGTTAATTATTTCTAAAAAAGATTGAATTTTCCAGAGCCATTTCTAACTTGCTAAATCGAAATGTTTTTTTGTTTATCTTGCTTATATATTTTTGTCAACCTTTCTAACTTGCTTTCGAGGTTCTTATATTCTTTTCTATACCATAAGCCCCTTCTTCATCAGCTTTTTTATCTATAACAATTTTTTTCTCTAAGGATTCTATCCTTGTAGCATATTGCCTATTCTAAGTCATCAAGCATTTTTCTTTGTTCTTTCACTCTGGTTCTTGCTTTTGGAAATTTGCGTGCAATAGTTCATATTTTTCTTGTAATTTTAGATAAGTTTGTTTTTCTATGGTTTCAAGCTTGAGTCGAGCATGTGAAATTTCAACATACAAGCTTTCATTTTCTTGGATGGGTGCTATGGGAGCAACTGTCATCGGAGGTACAAAACCCTTTCCTCTTTTGCTTTGCTACATTGAGTATTCCTCAGTGGTTATTTCTTTATTACTTCCCAGGCCTTCTATAAAGTAAATATTTTTCTAAGAGGTTTTCGCTTTTCCAATCTTTGTACTAGTGGGATCATTACCATAAGTCATATCTAGAGAATGTAACCTAAGTGTTGCTGGTACATATTGGATACCCCCGACTTGTCTTCTCACCATAGAGGAAGAGTATCTTATTACTCCTTAAAAGCCAATGAGAGGGACCTATGGCTTATCACCATAACTATAAAGTGTTGGGACTATTGTCATCCACGATGCCTTCCATTTTACTTCTCTTATGTTTGTGAATGCTTAGATCGACTAATTCTAGATAGGTCTGCTCTTGACCCATGAAAGCTGAAAAAATTCATATGGGGTATTCCTTACTATATTATAATCTTGAGTTAGCTTCACGTGCGGATATCCTAAATTACTCAAGTTGAATGCCCATATTGTTAGTAACTGTGTACATGCAACAAAACATCATTTCCCTTTCTTCCTAAGATGACATAGTGTGTAAAAGGTCTCTGTTAGAATAGGTAAAATTGGATGAGCCCTATGCTTTACTTTAGAAAACAAAAACACCACCTAGCTATCAATGTAACCTTCTACCTTTGGATAAAGGAGCATGCCGTATATAGTTAAGCAAGCATGTTGAAACCTTTCTCAATGTTGACATGACTTTCTGCAATGGATAGAAGAAAATCAATAGGAAGGCATTGCTTTCCCCCTTGTTGTAGATGATCTTATTGAAATCAGTAGTCTTATCCCTTATTAATCTTACTTACTGCATGTTGACAATAGTCTTGGGATTATAGGAACATGCCCTCCATGCCAGATTTGGTTGAACTTTCAAGATAGCTCCATATTCTTCTATAGTAGGAGTTAAGTCCATGCTCCCAAAGGATAATAACTTATACTCATGATCCTAGAAAAATAGCAAAGCTTTGAGTAAAGATTCATCAATTGATACAGACAACAAATATTCTAAATGGCCAAATTTTGTTGAAAAAGCTGCTTTATATGTGGTGTCCTTCCAAATTTGCTTGAGTCTAGATAAGTCATGTTGCTTGAAAATAATTTTTCCAATTTTTGGAAGATTAGGGACTAAGTCATGAGGCACACAATCTCCAAATTTCTTTTGAAGTTCTTCTTGGGATCCCTTAGCTTGATTTGAGTGATAACAAGAGCTCCAGAAGATGATGCGGCCATGTAAGAATTAAATTTTGAAAATCATATAGTTCAAATGCAAAATGAAAAAGAAAAGAAAATGTTAAAAAATGAAGATGGATTGTTCTAATGCCCTTATAATTGGAAAGTGCATTTTTTAGAAATAAATGAGGGAAATGCAAATATGCATGATTATGGACATGATAGAATAATTTAATAATTAATAGGATATTCCCCATTATGCATAATTTATGACATGTCCTAGGTCCTTGTTCTCTCTCATGGGTTTGGGCCAAAACTCTCTCTTACAAGGGATAGCTATAGTACAGGATAGGTTCTATGTTTCCTACATCAAGTCTCCAAATTGCCCTTGGGAGGATCAATTTGAGTGGGATATTTTGGGCACCTTACGGAGACCGAAGGTCTCTCAAAGGCTAACTTTACTATATCTCTCTAACCTATAAAGTATCTTAAACAGCCTAGGTATAGCGCACAGGGGTCATGACCTCCCTTTTATTCTAATATGTGGTGAGAATGGCAATGTGTGTGGGGAAATATATCCAAACCTACAAAAAGAATCACATACATTTATAGAAATAAACAAATAGGTACGAAACTTAAACACTCAAAAACACTAGAACTAGTAAGTGTACCTTCTATTTTGTCATTTCCACAAGATAAAGTCAAATAAATCAATTACACACAAATGAATAAAGGCACACAACTTAAACACTAGAAGTTAGTAAGTGTGCTTTTAATTTCGTCATCTCCACAATTCACAAAACTCAAACCAAAAAATCAATCAAGAAATTAATGATATCATTTTTAAATTGGCTTACCCTCTAATGTCCCCAGCGAAGTCGCCAAGCTGTCAACCCTCATTTTTGTTTTTGGAGTCACCACCAATCTAAATTATTTAAGATGAGATTGGGTACCTAATTGAAAATGGGCTACATTTTAGAGATTGGGTTTAGGAATTGGTTACATATTAGGGAAAGTGCTAGCTCCTTAAATGCCCTTTCAGTACCAAAAAAGATCTAATTAATTTACTTGTTTAATTTGGTGTAGGTTTCAAAAAAGAATCCCTTCCCATTTTGAATTGAGATTTTTAAACAAAAGCAATTTTTGAAAAAATTCCCTTTCTATTCCAAACTAAAGTTTTAAAATAATTTTAAAAAAATTCCCTTCCTATTATAGATCAGGGTTTTAAAAATAATCTGAAAAAATCTCTTTCCTATTCCAGATTGAGGTTTTAAAAATAATTTTGAGAAAATCTCCTTCCTATTCTAAATCGAGGTTATAAAAATAAGAATAAAAAATAAAAAAGAAATGTTTGCTTCACCCATATGATCATTTGTTCCTAATTTATTTAAAAAAGGACATAAGCTCGTAGATTCATCTGCTTGTATCAAATTTTAACTTCAACTATTAATTTATTTTTATTTTTCTCTTATTTTTCCTTAAAAAAAACACAGAATTCACCTAAAACAAAAAAGTGTAGAACCTAATTGTTTCTTTCAAATCAAAACCCACGTCACTTTTTTTCAAATTTTCTTATATCATAAACCTTCAAACCATAAAAAGAACTAAAAACAACTCCCAAATAATATCACAACAAGAGTTAATAAATACCATATGCATGCCAAAACCTGTAACATGAAAGCTACAAAAAGATAGCAACATAAAGTTTCAAGAACTTAGGTAACCATACCTTTCAACTCTAAAGAAGGAGATCTAAACAAAAGCAGTTCTTGACTCATGCGGGTGCAGTGGGTGAGGTAGAGTAGCGTGACTCCTTTAGCAGTGAACGAGTCTTTCAACAATGACAACAGAGATGCAACACTTACAACTTCAACTTCCAAGCTCTAAGCAAGAATAGTTCTTAACTTACACAAGTGTAATAACAAAGGGAGAGTGGCATGACTCCTTTGGCAATGAACACGTCTTCCGATAATGACAATAAAGATGCAATGCTTTCAACTTCAACTTTCGGGCTCTAGGCAAGAATGGTTCTCGACTTTCATGAGTGCAGTAGCAGAGGGAGAGAGGCACGACTCCTTTGGCAGTGAATGGGCCTTCCAACAGTGAAAACAGAGGTGCAATGCTGGTCCCACGATAAAGTTTTTGACCATAACTTCTAGACTCCAAGCAAGAATGGTTGCCTTCTGTAGTAGCAAATGATGGACTCCCTTAACAAAGTTGATGGCATGATGGCTCCCTACAACAGAATACTACAACAATGAAGCTTCAACAACCTAAGACTCCTAGAAGAATGGCAGTACGGTGAGCAGTGACGCCGAGCTCTAGTCAAGGTGTCCAATCCCTCCAAAGCGAGGAAAGGTTTCACAAAGGGGAGAAGATCGGGATGTCGTCCTTAGGTGAGGGTACTAGTTGCTAGTGACGGGATGCTATTCTTTTTCCTATTTTTATCTTTTCTTGGTTCTAGGTTTAACACTAAAAACTCCTTTCAAATCTCTTATCTTGTGTGTTTTTCTCTTATGTTGTGTGTGAATGGGTTTTTACAAGTGTAAAAATTAGAATTTCTTTTTGGATCAAATTCTTGTTTCTTAGTTTATCTTAGCTTTTATCTTTTTATCTTTTAATTTATTTTTTTATCTTTTAATCTTTTTTCTATCTTTTGGACTTACCTAATAGTTTAGATTTTCCTATCTTTTATCATCTACTTATCTTTATCTTTTTGTTATCTTTTATTCATCTCTTAAATTATTTCTTAAAGTATTTTATATTTATATCATTATTTTTGTGAGTTCAATTTTAATCCTAAAATTTAATTTTAGATTTCCTATTTTGGGTTGGGCTTGTCTTTGATTTTGGGTTTAGTTTTAATTTCAAGTTTGATTTTAATTTTGGCTTTTGGTTTCGAAAAGTGAACCAAACAAAATTGAGTATCTACACTAGTGGATAATATTGTCAATAAATTGACATTATAGCAATTGGCTGGCATTGTGGTAGTAAATGGTCACATCACATTTTTATCAAGGTTTGTTATCGTGAAATTGTCATCGTGTTAATGTCAACTTTTTTATTGAAGTTTAGTCGCCAATAAATTATTTCATAGATGATGTTTGGCCCAAATGGTAGTGCAATTTATTAATTACCAGTAGTATAGGCTGTCAGTAAAAAAGTAGTAACTAACCTAGTACAAATTGAGTGCCAATTATATGGCATGAAATTGTTTTTTCTTTAACTTTAGCCACAAGCAAAAATCCAAATTTTTTTCTATTTTTTACCAGCAAATATAGCTATTGATAAATAACATTTATAAGGGAGTGCACACTTACTTCTCGTGACTCTCCCTCTTCTCTCTTGCCTTTCCCCCCTCCACTCTCTAACCTCCCTCCAGCGTCTCTTTGGCCACCCTTACTCCAGCAAGGTAACTTGTCTTCTCTTGATTTCCTCCCTTCTTTTCTCTCTATTTTCTCCTTTCCTTCACTTGTTTCCTTTCCCTAATTTTTGGTTTCAATTGCTTCTGCATTGCCTTGGCTATTAAAGTTAGTGTTCTCCATTATCCCTTCATTTTGTATGAATTCAATGTAGATGGATTTAGGCTGGAAGACTTAGGGTTTCTTGATGTGATATTTCAAACATGAATTGTTTTGGTTGCTAAAATTTAGTCTAGTTAGCTTGGTTGCTGAAAATAATCTTTTTTAGTGTATTTTGATAATAATGAGTCTCTATTGCTAAAGAGAGACTCTATTAAACTTTTTGTAATAGTTTTGGAGAATTCTCTCATGAATTTTTAAAAATGTTTAGACTATTATCAAATTTCATAAATTAAACAATCAAAATAAATAGATTGAGAGCTTAGACCTAATCATATATAAAATTTAGGTTAAATTTTAATTTAATTAGGATTTAAAATAATATAAAAATTTTAGGTTAAATTTCAAATAAACATAAAATTATCAGTTAATTAAAATTTAGGTTATTTCATATTTGAAAAAAATATATAAGTTAGACTTATGTTAATTATTAGTTAGTTTGTTATAAGTTAGATTAAAATTAAGGTTAGTATATTGTTGATTTAGATTATTAGTTATAAAAAATTTAATTTTAGGTTAATTTTAACTTAATGAGGATTTTAAATTTGATTTATGTGCTTATAGCTATTCATATAAATTTTGGAGATGCCAAAATACCAAGTAAGCTTTCTAGATTCTTGTGCAAATTGTAAATTGTTAAAATATTGAAATGTACATGTCAAGTTGCTATTTTGGTGTATTTTACAAATAACAGGTCTCAATTACTAAGGAAAGATTTTATTAAGTTTTTCAAAATATTTAATTAATGTTATGTTTTATTTGTTTATATGACTTTCAATACACCCTAGCAGAAGGGTAAACATAGGGTCAGACTCCTAAGGCTGGTAGTCGACCTCAGCACTCTAGAACCACCCCACCCATCACCTCACCCACCCTGTCCACTATCTCTCACCTCTCTTATTGTGCCCCGATGACTATGATATCTACACTTAGGTATTAGCATCCTCCCTTCCCCCCTCATCCGACTCCCATATCATTTAGTGATCCTCTTGGTCATCCTCTTACCTCACCTCTTTTTGATGAGCTTGAGGAAGTGGATTAGCTCATAGCTCCACTATCCTTGATGTCGACTGAGGTCGTGCCTAATAGGATATTTAGGTATGTATTTTATTTTTAAACAATTATTTTTATTTTGTAACTTTTATTAACTTTAATTATAGACATTCGTTTAATGACTTTCAACAGGTGGAAGCTGTCCACACCCGACAAACATGGTATTACAAACATCCTTTGGGCACAGGTTGATAAACCCTAGCAGAGTTAAGGAGAAATCCTTGTCCAAACTTGTTGCATGCTTTTTTATGAGTAGAGAGTAAGTACAATTAATTATTTTTTAATTAAATATGATACAATGCTATTAACCTTTTTTTTTAGAAACATGTTACGTGAGACGAGGATCATTGTGAGGCTCATATGTGAGGGCATTTAACAGTTGGATGTCCAAGTTGTATAGGGATGTTCAAAAGACAAAGCACAAGCCCTTTGGGATGCAGCCTAGGTTTTGGAAGGAACTCTAGAATTAATTGGGAGACACCAGAGTGTAAGGCCAAGTGTGACAAGGGCAAGAAAAATAGGGCATCAGAGAAGGGGGGTCACTCCACATGGGGGATCTACTCAACTGGATACCATTGAGGCTCGATTGGTAAGTAATTAAAAATATTTGATATTTTGTAAATATAACTTATTATCACTACAATTCAATTAATTACCTTAGTTTTTTTACAAGGATGCTAACTAGGGTAACAACCTCAGCAACTTGAGCTATTTCTTTATTGCACTAGAAAAAGTAGCATAAGACTTGGTTTGATGAGTGCTCCCAAAGGACCTATGTAAGTTCTTTGATTAGTTTTATTTTTTGTTTATTATTGCAATTAAGTTAATTTTGTACTTTTTTTCTTGCAGGATAAATATCTATTTGAAGTTCAGCAACTAACTCAAATGTTGTAGCAATTTCCAGAGGGTCCTAGGGAAAGCTCCAACACATCCACCGGATCAACCAAGAATACCTATGGATAGAAGTCATTGGTGGCACATATAAGGGCAGGATGTACGGGATGGGTGCACATAGTGCTAAGAGCAGAACTGCATCTAGGTCTGATGCTACCTTTTATTTTGCTACCTCCTCCACCTAGCTTAATCTGATAGTTATCGCTAGTTTGAGGGACTAGATCAGGGAGGAGATGAGTGAGGAGTTCAATGAGTGCATTGCTTAGGTACAAGTCGTGCAACAAGCCAAGATTGCATAGTTGGAAGCATAGCTATTTTAGTTGAAGACCCTTATGGAAGTGTTGTTGTGAGGTAGCTCGTCCTCTAAACTCATTAGTCATCATAGTGTAGCCATGAATCCTTGAATAGACATGACACTAGACTGCCCCATTAGATAATTAGGATGATCCAGTGTCTAGGTTTGATTTTGGAGAATATAGCTAGATGTAAGATTAATTTCGTTTTTAGTTTATTTATTTAATAATATTTTAATTCTAAATTTTTTATATTTATCTTTAATTTTTAGTTTTATAATTTTATTTGTATTTTATAACTAAATTATAATTTTAAAATATTTTAATTTTAATTTCTTGTGGATTTATATTCTTCAAAAAATTTTTGTTCAAACATTTTTCAGTGGCCTTACCACTTGGTGAAAATGATTTAAATATATCAAAAATTCATTTGCCAAAAAATGGAAAATTATTTCTAGCAACTTCTTTTGCCAGATATTTTTTTTTTAATTTTTCCAACCAAGAAAACCACCAATGATATTTCATATATGTTCTCTTTGTAAAATTTCTAATATTTTCCAAAGATCAAATCAGCCAATTAAATTAAAAAAGTTGTCAGCACAAATATTTATTTTGATTTTTACCGAGAGTCTTATTTATAAATAAAATTAATTATCTTTTTCGGCAAAATATCAATCGTTTGAAATAATTAATTAATTTGTTACCCATGTTTTTTAATTTTATTGGCATTCTTCTGTAGGTAATTTTAGCTAATATTATCAATAAATGTAAATATCAATTATAAAATTTTATCAATAATACTTGTATTGACTAATTTGAAGCCATAAAAAATTAATATTACTCGCTGATTTAAAATATTTCCAATGGATATTGATCACCAAATTTTTTTTTTTTTTTTTTTTTGTAATGAGCGCTGAGAATAAATGAGATAGGAAAAAGAAGATCGAGACAGTTTTATCGGGGTTTGTCTATAACAAAAGCCTACATCCCGTCCCTAAGTCAAAGCTTGAGATCTCGCTATAAAGAGTAGATTATACACAAACTTCTACAAGCTTTTACAATTAGTTTTAACTAGCCTTTCCAGACTAATGAATAGTGGTTGAACTTAGGCTATCCATACGAAAAATGCTCAAGATAAAGCACACCCAAACTGGGGATTAAGAGATTGATGAAAAACAATTTGCTCACTATTGTAGCTTCATACAAAATGTCATATTTCCCTTTTAAAGCACAAGACAAAGTATGAAGAAATCGCTAGATTTAGTAAGTCCTATTCTCATTTTTCTCTACTTATAATATTCGTCATGTCGTGTTTATACTCAAAAGCGACTCAAACGTTCCTATGTGGCCCCAACTCTAACGTCACAACATATGACTGTTTCAAACCTTTTAAAAATTTTTAAGTTTGTCACACATTAAGAGGAGCCTTAGTTAGAAATGAGGGGCCTCACAATCTGCTTGACAAAATTTTGGCAACTTAGTTCCATCACCATTTTGTGCACTACTAAATTAGTTTGAATTGCATCGTACTAGCATCGGAATTTTTGTAACTCGAGTGGTTAACATTCACTATCAGTGGGAAATAAATTGGTTCTAGATGCGGCATATATAGGAAGAAAATTATCTCAAATAAATGCAATATCAAATCATTCTTAAGCAACATTCCATCTATCAATATTAGATTAAACACCCTTAATGTTATCTCGAATCTAAATGCTTTGTCAAGATTGTTTCCAGTTTTACTATCATCAAAATAAAAAAAAATTATAAACCTTTTAGATAACACTATTATCACTAAGAGCATAGTCAATGAGAAAGATTGTCACTAAATACAATGTCGGAAAAGATTTACGAAGCTAATTAAATAAGTAGCCAACTTGGCATGAATAATAAAGTATTAATAAATAATTTATGACAAAGGATCTGGGATTCGATTGTGAGGTTCCTAAGATAGGATATAATTAGATGAGATAACTAGAAAATACAATAATGAGGGTCAGGGGATAGTGGAAAACAAACAGAATAGGGGTGTTACAACTTCTATGGTTTTCATCTAACATCACCTTAGGAGATCATGACACTATGGTGACCTCACCACTTCACCTGGTTTGCCATGTGTAAAATCAAAGAAATGGTACTTAAGCACCCTAAGTTGAGCCTGTTTATAGCATCAATTAATGTGCACAACAGCACAAGCCGCTAAACTAAGATCATAATAATTCCGAATCTCCCTTCTTCATCCATATGTTTCCAATCTATCTTACCAGCATTATTATGGTTATAATTAGAATTATCGTTTTGGAAGGTGGCACAATGGAATAAAGAAAGAACACAATTATTATATTCACTAACCCCTCAGGTTGTGTCTATAACTACAAGCGTGTGCACAAACAAGAGTTTACTTTGGTGCATTATGTTATCAAATCTTGCTTGCATATGTAAATAATTTGTTAATCTGTTTTTTTTTTTTTTTTTTGGCATCAGTGAATCTATTATCTTTTAAGAAGTAAATTATATCATTTTGATCTATCTACGATCATGTAGGAAATGTTCAAATCATATAAGAAAAATGCATGTTTGTTGTTGATGACAATAGTCTTAAGCTCACATAATCTTATCCATGTTTTTTTCTTTTTTTGAAAAAATTCAAAATATCCTCCAATCCTGTAGACCAAGAAACTAATCCCCCTTATGACATTATCAGGCACCTTAAAGTAAATTCCACGCTCAAAAGTATTTGAATCGGGATTCACTACATATGGAGTCAAGTCCCTTACTAATTGACCCAACCCTTACCACATGAGAGTAACGCTCTAGTTTTATCCTGTGATATATGCTTCATGAGAGAAGAGGATATTCCAAGTATTAATAGGCAATATATATATATATATATATATATTATTTTCATAAACTAAATCTTATTAAATACTTATTTAAAAGAATCTGAATCATTAAATTTACTAAAACATACAAATTCAATTATAAGTACTAAAATTTATGTGGGAGAAATATTTTTCTACTTACATAGTCATTTATCAACTGTGTTTGACGACAAGATTGAATTGCATAGGGTTTTTCCTAGTAATGCTACCTACACAATGATATGTCAACAAATAGAGCACTAAATTACAATTACTACATTTGGTCCATTTTTTTCAAGCTTTTACTATACTTAGCCTATTGATAAATACACTTTTTTGGAATTATTTAATAAATATGCTTTAATATATTCATTGTGTACATTAATCGTAAAAACATCATTACTCAATATTTGCTGTACTACACCCATAATTATAAGTCTATGATAGACATCAATGCTCCTTTATAAATTTTAACTATGCATAAGTTTGATGTTAATGCTTTAATTTAAATTCTTCTTTATATCACTTTTGTCTCAATTAATATCTTTGCCTATTGAATTCTTCTTGTAAATTTGGAAAATCTTGAAATTCCTAAAATTTTAAATTTGACTTTTAGAAATGAAAGAATCTATTGGGATTTATAAGATTTGCCTAAAATCCAAGAAATGACTAGAAGCTTCCAATTAACTATTTCCTCAATTCCTAACTTTTAGTCTAAATTTCAAATCCCAAAGCCCTTCCCAACAACAATTATTAGTTGGGGTCTAATAACACAACCACTACTGATTGTCCCAAGGATAATTACATAATGAATCTTGCCAAAAGATTAATGAGAGCCCTCTAGCATGGTCATTAAGAATATTGGTATTCTTTAATCCCTTTGACAACCCAATTTCAAAATTGGGCTATCAAAGGGATATAGTAAAACAACCGTGGCTAAGTATCTTGAAAGTGATTGCATTATGGATCTCATCAATTTTGACTTTGAGGTTATTCAGGCCAAGAATAGGACATGTCAAGAACATGTACAAGATAGTCATGCAGAGTTCTAAAAAAAGATTGTAAGAAGTCATAATCACTAGCAAAAATAGTACTATGCTAGGTATTGGCTATACAAAGTGAACCCATCAGCACACAAACCTAACCTAACATTCTGGGTTCTAGGGCAAAGTCAGGATAAATCTTCTCAAAATGTTTCCATGCTTCTCCATCCAACGGGTGACTTAGCACACCTTCTATTCACTTATTCTCACAATGCCCTCTCATGTGCGAGGCTAAACTCATAGAAGCATATAACCTATGCAGCTTGAGAATTAAAGGTAGATAATACATTATTGTCACAAGTATTTCTTTTCTTCTATCTTTTCACCATAGTTTATATATAAGAGAACTACAGATTTTGAATTCCTTCTCATATGCATTGTCTTTATAGTATAACATGCAACCATGAATGCAACAATCAATTTTTTTAGGTTGCAAACCCAATTTAAATATCAACTTTCTAATCTTATAAAAATCATCAAGCATTAGACTAAGTTGAGGATGGGTCTCTCTCATAAGGCTTACCCATTGAACAAAGGCATACTAGCTGTGGTTCGGCTCTAACTTTCTAATCAATATTCTAACTATCAATGATAATTTGAGTGATCTTCACAACCATGACATAATAGTTGTTTTGAAACAAATAACAAATCATAAATTTGTTAGACCTTAGGATTTGAAGATTCTTCTAATTTCTCTTGAAACAACATTAGAAACCATATATTGGTGACAATCGAAATTATCATTACAACCTATATAAACATTACTAGAAGTACTTGAATGAGCATAGTACTCAAATCTAGTTTGAAATTGCAGGTCTTATACACCAATGTCTATCCAATACCACTAATTAGGTTTTAATTCATATATATATATATGAAACTTAACCTTTTTAGGAGTCAATAATGGCCCACTTTTGAATTTACTATAAAGACACTTAACTGTCCCTTTAGATTTATATTGTAGTAATTGACAAGCATAGACAATAAAATCATCCACCCCATTCATAAACTATGGCCTATTTCCCCCTTAATTTGGGTTATTATTGCTATGCATCCATTTATTGTGTTCTACAATTTTCATTTTTTGATAATAAATCCAATACACCTCAAATTAAAATATGTCCCACCAAATGCAATGCCACAATTACATACACAATGTTAGTCTCCACACAACAACTGAAATTAACATACACACACAAATATATATAATTCAATTCAAATAAAGCAATCTACTTTCATGCACAATGAAAATGTACTTAAAAAATTGATTAGAACATAACAAACAAGACATTGAGTGATGACAGCAGCCACATACTTTCTGCTTCATTAACAACAATCAGCACATAAGGTGCCCAAACGGTAGAAATGTCAATTTTATTGTCAGGATTGCAGAGAAAAGAGGAAGAGAGAGAAGAGGAAGAAACGGAAATGAGAAAAGGGATGCCGGAATGAGATTAAGATCTGAAATTACTAACCAATTTTGTATACATTACCGTCAGATTTTCTATCAAAATTAAAATGCCATCATTTTAGTAGCAAAATTACAAATGAAAAATTTGTCAGTATTTGACTGTTTAACTAGTCAAACTCATTCGTAATACCAGGGGGCTTCCCCTCAATTGTTTGCCTATTTGACCAATCAAGATTCATAATACAAAGGGAATTCATGCCGATAAAACGGTCATTGGATATTCTGCTTGCAGAGCCGTCAACAATCTTTTTTCGCCCAAAAGCAAGAATATTACCAATAAATTTATCAAGAAAACATCAAACCATTGATTATGTTTTTTTTCACCGATTGCTATTTTTCATTTTACCAAAGAAAATTCCATTGATAATACATATATCAACTAAAGGTCAAATATCACTCGGTAAAATCAGTCAGTATAATGAAGACTTCCAGTAGTGCTTATAAGTCAATGATCTGGCAACTGGATCTCATTATACACTCCTTTCTTAATGATTTTAATCACTATTAGTTTAGTGCGAGCCTGATTGGTTATTATGCCACCACCATCTGCTAGAAAAATGTAGAGGATGTCAAAAAAGGAGAGGATAAGCATGCAATCCAATGAAAACGGCCAAAGGGACGAAGAAATTTCCCATAATTATAGACTGAAGGGGAAATTCTTGAATGAAAGTTATGTCTTTCTCTAAATAAAATCTGTCTTTACATAAAGTTTTTGTTTACGTTTATAATGTCAAAATTGAATGAATATTTTAAACAAAATTTTAATATATATATATATATAGAAAATTTACGGACACGAACAAATTTTATTTGAAAGAGCACACAATAGCATTTGAGAACATTTTTAACTTGAAAAATAATAATATAGTATATTATTATGTTTAAATAATTATAATATGAATTATTTGAAACTTAAAATAAAATTTAACAATTTTAAAATATTTATAAAATAAATTTGTGCATATACTATTAGATTTTGATATGAATAAGAAAAACTTAGCGTATTAAAAAATTTCTCCCGGTGGACCCCTTCCACAAACGAAATCGTAATGAGAACCCGCGGAAAACATGATCTATGATGGCGATCCGACAGTGATATAAAGGGTGGACCCCAAGATGTATTAGAGAGGCCGCAATCTCATTGGTTGCGGCCAAGTTCAGCCACCCAGACATTGCCACGTCGGATGTGACGGAGCTGTAACCCGTTTGGACGGGAGGTAATGATGTACTTCCAGCCCTGATGATTCAAATGTGGGACCTACCTGACTGAATCACGACCCCACATTGTAAAGTCAAATTTGTAATTTTCCAATTTATTTTATTTTTCATGTCAAAAAAGAGTTTTGAAACTTTATTTACGTCAAGACAACAGCTTGTCTTCCTCGTCAAGATGGCCCGGTCCTTGTCTGATTAACAACATTTTTTTTTTAATTTTTTCCCTTATATTTTTGTGGAAGTTGATGCGAAGCTTCTATTTTCTTAAGATAAAATTTATTAAATTCTCTTATATTTTAAGTTATATTTAAAAAATTGTATTCATATATTTTAAAATAAAATTAATTTAAAAATAATTTAAAATATATATAAATAATTTTAAAATATATAATTATAATTAAGATATATGAAGATAATTTATATAATTTTTAAATAAAAAATAATTTATCTCAATTAATATTATAATAAATTTTTTTGCACATACATTAAAATGGAAGAGGTTTGATGTATTTTGTTTTTTTTTAACAATTTTTTTAAGCTCTCCTGTAGAGGGAGATGTAATTAATTGTTGGATAAGAAGCATAGTTTATTTTTGCTCAAGTGAGAAATAATAATTTTATTTTTATATAATTTTTAAAAAACTAAATTAAATTATTAAATTTATTAATTTTTTATATCAAATTAAAAATTTTAACTAATTTAATAGTTCACCATTAGATGAGAGAAAAATATTTGAAAATATTTATATGATAACATTTTTTCTTTGCATACTAATAGTGGTGCATTTATGTTTAAAAGAATGTTATTTTTATAAATTAAATTTTACTAATTTATTGTATCTATTTCTAAATACCTGTTTTTATAAAGATATGCACGAATTAATAAAATAATTTAATTGTCTTGATATTTAAAAAAAAAAATTCTTTCTTTACTCAAAATACCCTTCACAAAGACAAAGAAGAACTTAAGTATATAAAAGTCAACAAGATATATGTTGATAGATTCTTCATTTGCTGAACATTTAGTAGGCATAAGGATAAAATTGAAACAAAATTAGTAAAGCCTTAGGTTTAGGAATGTGTTCAATTCACTAGATTCTATACATAAAAATAGAGAATAAACTTTAATACTTAATAAGTTTATTTAAAGTAAATGAATATTTAGTGAAAATTTGTGAGAATATTTAATATTTTTTTCTTATGTTTATTAAGATATGTTGATGAAATGAAAAACAACTTTTTAATTATAGAATTTTAAGACTATAATATGTAATATAAACTTTTTATTCGAAGATAGATAATCGGCAAATTTTATTATAAATTTATTTCATATTAATTTTAATTTTCACTGATATAAATAGATTCAATATATATATTAAGAATTTTTTAATCATTGACATTATTTATTTAATAAAAACACACAAATATAATTTTTGTACAACCTAACCTAGCTTACCATAACTTAACCACTCTCCGTAAAATTTCGCGTGCCCTTTCTCTTAGAGCTTAGAAGCCCCAACCAAAACAAAACAAAAAGAAGTACAAGAGGACCCCAGGTTGGGACCCACGAGGCCACGCAAGACGGTGGGGCCTCGGCAAGTCAGACTAAAGGTTAAGCAAGTTGCTAATGTAATCATATAGGCTAGCCCACGCCGGACCGCAAGCCGCAAGTACAGTGCGCTCAGGGCCCTCAAACACCATGGGCCCCACGTTCCACCACAGTCCCTTGCTCGAAGGCCGAAGTATAAGCATTATCTATCCGGCTAGCTTGACAAGCTTAGCCGGCATGCTCTTCTAGTACAAGGCTCCCGGGCCGTACGTGTGTCCTTTATTTAAAAAGGATCCCTTTGGGGCCATCTATCAGCCACAAAAGCGACAATCCAAAAGGTTTAGAAATATAGCGTTTGTTATTAAATATTTATTTAAAATTTTTAATTATTAAATTGATTGAATTTTATAAATTAAATTAGAAAAATTAATAAATCTAATATTTATACTAAAATTTGCCATTATTTAATATTAAAAACTAATAGACATATTTATTCGTATAAATGTCTCAGATTCTCATGCTTGCCAACCAAATGTATATGACAAAAATAGACAATAGAACATGAGTAAATCAAAAAATTAAAAATAATAACAATTTGATATTACTTAATATTTAACGTCAAAATATTTTTCTACAAAAAAAAATAGTTGTTTATACAAAAAAGTAAATAATATTAATCAAAATTCAAGTATTAACTAATAAAATGCATGCACAACCAATGTAGCAACCTCCTCGAGATGGCCCATAACAAAGTAGCCCAACACTATAGAGGCTTATTGGCATTATTAAAAATAATTTAAACTACCAATGAATCTATAACACGTGGAAAATTTATAGATGATCAACGAATTATGTAGCAGAAAATAGAAAATAAAATTCTAAACAGAATATCTAAAGATATGAAGTTAATCTATATGTAAATTTATTGCTAACATAAGTAATAGCTATATTGAATTCCAAATATTCAAAGACGATTAAATTTCGTTCTTAAATTAATTATAATTTTGGCTCTCTTAATTTTTGAAATAGTGGTTTTTTATTACTCATTTATTTTAATTAAAACAAATTGGTTCTATAATTTTTAATTAAATGCAATCGTGAATGTATTGCTAACGTGAGACTCATTATGGTGATATAACACAAGACCACATCAGTCTTTCGTGAGCATAAAACAGCGGAACATCACTAAATTACTTATGTCAGCAAAATAATAATATTTAACTGTTAAATTTAAATAATATTAAAGAGAAATTTAATTTTAAATTTTTATTGTATTTATAAAATGGTTTTATAATTTTTTTATGAATTTTTAATTTTATTATAAAATTTAATAGAATTAATAATATCAATTATATTAAAAAAAATATATATAAGAGTAGTCAATTAAAAAAATATAAAAATAAAGGGATGATTTTCTTTAATGATGACACACGCGTGAACTCAAAGAACGGAACGGTATAACTTTTGAGGTGTAAGACCAGAAAGATGGTAACGTATTGGTTACGAGAAAAATTGGTCGTTCTTTTTTAATCAATCTACCAACAGTCTTGTTATTCTAAAATTTTATAAAACTTTTATTTAAAAATATAAATTATTAAATTTTAAATTGAATTGTAAAATTCATTTTATTTAGAGCCACTCTTTATTGTGGCGTGGGGGACAAAATATTCATCAATCAAATATTAACAATGTTTGCAAATATATAGTTACCCATATTATCACCTGGAAAAAAAATATGTAGGAAAAAAATATTTAAACTAAGATATATATTTTAAAAAATAAGGTGTCAGATATATAATTATTAATGAGATAAAATTTTAAATTATTAGAAAATGAAAATAATTTAATTATTATATAACTATAAGATAATTTATTTTAAGTTTTTGTTAATAATTCTTCATTTAATAAAATAGAGTTATAACATAAATAAATATTCATTTATTTGCATCTCTCTTTGATCAACAAATTAATAAGTCACTTGATAACTATATGATACCTGAAGAAATTTTTAGGGATAAGGATTTATAATATCACCCATTTTAAAAAAGATTAGGTTCATCTAAATTGAGAGATTTAAAAAATTCATATATCATGTAGAAGAGATACTTTTGATTCATTAAAAAAAAAAAATTGATAAGAACAATATGCATTGTACCTTTCAAAAAATAAAATTAATAGCTATTAGGCATGCATGGTGTATAGTTGTAAAATCTCAGAGCAGATTTTAGAGGACATAGAATTGAATTCAAACTTTTGTGTTATGCTAAAAAAATTAAATTTAAGTATATAATTTATATTAAATCCAAGATTCTACATAATATATTACCTACACCTCTCACCATTTACTTGTCACACGTAGTAAATTACTAATAAAGTTTATGATACTATCGAAGTCTCCACACCAAATATTTTTTAACGTGACAAGGCAAGCTGATCTCAAATACATGCATGTTTGCGATTTCAAAAAATTCTGATTGTGAAATTGAAACAAATAGAAATTAAGCAGCAAAGTTGAGGGTGAAGGTAAACTTAAAACAAGCCCCTACTTTTTCCTGCGTAATTCATTGTGAGGGCCCCATCTAATACAACCCTAAATTCCTGGATTGAGATTTTCAAGAGTGCATTTCTGAGTACATTTTATTATTTAAAATATAAATAAATAATTTTTAATAAAAAATTAATAATATAAATTATATCTGATTTATGAATTATTATTTATTTATTTATATTTTAAAATAATCTTTATCATTAATTTTTTATTATTAGTTATCTACTTAAACTGTCAAATATACTTTCACTCTAAAAAAATTATACTTTACTTTGTAAAATATACTCTCACTCCAAAGAATCCCAATCCTAAATTTCTTATGGTGTCCATCATACTAAATTATAAAAATAAATATATTTGAGTTTTAAAAAACCACAATTCCAACAAGTATTAAATAATTCAAAATGTTCAACTAAAATAATTGAAAGGTGACTTGGTATTGAATGGAAATTACTTTTTTCTACTTTTACTCACATGTCTATATATATATATATATATATATGAGTTACACTATAGGCTACAACCATGCTTTAAAAATTGGACTGAAGTGACTAGTCGAATAGGTGACCAACCAACAAATTGGTTTGGTTCAATACTCATAACTAATATTGGTTAAACCTGATCAAAACTGATGAACTGGTCACATCGGTTACATCGGTAAAACTTCAAAAAATTATGAAAAATTATCTACAATTACAAATCCTATTGTCCCAATCACATATGCACCTTTTGAATTAAAAAGAGCGAAAAATAGTTATTATAACTGTAAAATTCATAACTTTTGTGAAAGTATGATTTGTGGAATTATTATACACATTAATTTGATAAGAATAAATTAATAAATACACATAATATTTTTTTAGATTATTTTATCAATAAATAATTATTATATATAAATATTATATTCTTTATCTGGTTTGATTATTGGTTCAACTGATTGCACCGATCTAGTCTAATCGTGACCCACCCTCCAAAATAGTTCGTTAGCCTGTTTGATTTTTAAAACACTACACTATAGTACCCTTATTTTCCTTGTAATTAAAATCGGGAGGCAATTAGCCTACGCCATTACTCTCAATGGGGAACATTGCATCTTATTGTCACAAATTTTCTTTGTTAGAGGAGCTAGATCTCCCAGTCAATAATATTATGACATGTGACATATGTAACTTAAATTACCAATTTAACAAACATTTCAACGTTTATATTCTTTATTTTTCTTTATATTTTGATATTCACTTATGAGTCATTATTGTATATTTTTAATTGAATGGCTCAAAATAATTCACAACACTCTAAATATCACTACCCTTATTAAATAATAAGGTACCTTAATAGCAGCCTTAATTAAAGAGAAGCCTTTTCTTTTAAATAGGGTACATTAATCCATGTCCATTTGTTCAAATTTGCAGTATTTTTATTTTAATATTTATTTAAAGAGAAGCCTTTTCATGTCAGAGATTAAGAAATTCATCAGAAAATTATTGCAATTTGGGTGATAGATGATTCACCTTAGTGACCTATGCAGCTAGCTATGCTGCTCAAAGATGTGATCATGCCCATATTTCACTGCCATTGTCTTGTGTTTCTTTCACTCGTTTCTTTTGTGTCCCTTAAGACAAATGGAATGACTACATCACTTTAAGATATCAACTTTTTCTCTGTTGGGCGATAATTATTACAGCTACCATCATTCTATTGCTATAAAGGAATTAATTCTACTTCCACATAGGAATTAATTAGGTGTCTAATTATCTTTGTTCAAGAAAGATAATTACCCAACAAATTATTGTGCACAATTAATACACTAAAATTTATTTAAATGGATCAGGAAAATTTTTATCTATTTATTTATTACTACACTTAACCCATTTAAATACATTTTAATATATTGGTTGTGCACAATACTTTGTGCATAAAGCATTACTCAGGCAGCGAGCATCACTATAATTTGAGATTACTACTAGGCCTGCAAGAATTATATCATTAGCCTAATTATAAGCCGAACAACCATCACTTATCTATGCAGCATTAATTAGAAAGGGACAACAACAGAAACCCATCTACTGTAGCTTTACAAGATGTAGCGATTTTCTCTCACAGAACTTCCATGAAATATCTACCGCGTCACTCCCAAAGCCATTATCATCATCACCATTTCATTACAGTTTAGACTTCAAGAAGATGCTGCAGATGGTAGGGACTGGAAAGGAAATGGAGTGGGGGCCTAAAAGGGGGGCCACCATGCCCCTCACCTTCGTGTCTTTTTTGGAAGGGGTGGTGGCTGTTCCATTACGTCACCACCAATACCTCTCTGTCTATTTTTTTATTTTACTCCCTTTGGGGTCTTCTGGAGCCCTTTTAAGATTGGCGATTACTCTGTGTCGTTAGTTCCCTCTGCCTTCACCGTTAGTTCTCTTGCTCATATTTACAAAGCTTGCAGATATATATAGAAAGAGATATATCCTTTTGCCAAAGAAATCTTGCGTTCATTCCCTTCTTCACTCTTTCATTTTTGTTGGGTCTTTATCAGTGGCGGGTAGAGGTGGCAGTAGAGACAGCCGTTTCCTCTCCTTCTTCCTCTGCCAATTTTCCGCCACCTTTTTTCGCGCCCAAAAAGCTTTTCCATCAATTCAGCTTAAACCGATAGTGAGAGGCGACGAGAGCTGGTGATGATATGGATTTGCTTGCGAGAGAGAGAAACAAGGACAATTTTATCGTTAATACATGCTAGAGTTTTCTTATTTAACCCTACTTATCTTTGTACTCTATTCTTCCAGTTCAACTATTATTGATCATCCTCAACCTTTGTCTGCTGCTTTTTTTATCCTTTTTTCCTTCTGTGATTCTTTTTTTTAGGGATCCGATCCGACAAGTACACGACAACTTTTGAGAACCAAAAGTAGACAAAAACAGTTGAAGGTTCAATTCCCGAGGACCTATGTTTTTGACTGTTTGAACTTTGAACCTCGATCGATTTCTCTTTTCTTTTGTCGGTAGTTTTCTTAGTTTGTCTGATTTAGGAGCTTCCTCTATATATTTTGGAGTGAAGTTGAGACTAGAAAGTGAGAGAGAGACCGTTTCATCTTAGTGTCAGAAAACGGCAATTCATTTAGCTGAGATTATAACGATTTGCTTCTTCGGAGGAAGATTGGTGACTCCATCACTCAGATCTGTGGTTCAAAAAAGCTAGCTAGAGACTTCTGTTGCTTGATCTGTGAGATCTCTCTCTTTTTCTATAATTTCTTTTTCTATTCATCTTTCTGTGTCTTCATCCTCCTCTTCGTTATCATCATCATCTTCCTCGGCACAAATTGATTGTAGGTGGAGACTTACCTTTTGCAGATCCAAAACGCAAGTTGTTAACCTCTAATATGTGCTCATTAAAGGAGGTTTTCATTCATTTTCCACTTTTTTTTCACCTTGTATGCATGCTTGATGATTTGGCTGGCAACCTGTTATTTATGTATGTTATTGTTGCATATAATAAGAAGGTTCATGAAATTTTTCCTTTAAGAAGCATGGGTCATATATTAGTGGGTATCAGAATGAGTGACAATCACTTGTCTGTACTACTAGGTATTGCATGTCTATGATCATATCTCTGTTGACTCTGCAAACATGTCACACGCATAATCATCGTCATGATACTTTTCTCTTGCATTTTCTATTCAAAAAGTTTTTGCATCTCAATTTTTCTTAATTCCTTATTCACACACATTTTCACTTTTTTTTTTTCACATGAAAGAAACACTAATTCCCTCATTCCCGGTAGCAATCTGTTGTTATTGAGCCCTGCTCTAATTATAAGTTCTATATGTAGAAGTAACTTAAATTGGTTGTTATTAACATGAATAATGAAAATTTGCTCATGACCAAATTGCACAAGGATTATATAATGTAATTATGAAACATATAGTAAGTGCCCGCTATTTGGTTTTGCACACTCATTGTATGCTCTCTTCGCTTGCATCCAGTATTACTCTAATAACATTCTTCATTAAGTTGTGGGCAAAATCCTTGGAAGAACTTTCATGAAATGGGAAAGATATATATATATATATATATCTAATTAGCTAGGTTAATCTCTTCTGTTACAAATATGATAATTTGAATTTTTGTTCTTATGGGAAGATATATGATTATAGAATTAAGTTTTTTTTTCCCTATTTTAATAATGAGAAATTAGGTTTAACATTTTCTTATTCACCTGTCAAGATTTTAGGCATAAGCATAAATTTGAGATTGATTATCCAATATACCATCATGTTGCCATAGGGTATAATTAGCTGCTCTAGGACGTAACTAAATTAGCAAAGTTTTAAACTAATCCTCATTGAATACTTCTGCTTTAAGGAATAGATCCAGGTCCCATAATATTCTATAGCTAATCTGAAATATTAAAATCAGTGTTAAAAGCTACTTTTAACTTACTTTAACCATGCAAGCTACCAAGAAAGACGTTCAAAGAAAAAATTAAATTAGAAAAAAAAGAGAAGAAAAGTAGCAGAATCATTTCACATTATTTTCTTCTAATATTTAATTTTACATCGTTGATCATATGCTTCTGAATTAAGGGTAAATATTCACTCAATTGGCCATGTATGTATGTACGTATGTATGTATCAAAATGCAAATACATCTTTCTTTAGAGTACTCAGGGGCTTGCATGGGTGAAAATAAGGTAGAGGTCTTAAGTTCAATCCGACTGCTACAAATTTTGCAATTTGCAGCACTAGTTTGGTTAATTGCTGGTCACTAATTTCTCTGCAGCTTGTTTATATTGCCCTGCCATATATATATATATATATATATATATATATATATATATATATATATATATATTACAATACTTGAATTTATATGCATGGAAGGAAAATAACGATGGAACTCAATGTAATTATTTTTTCTTTTGGAACTGGTACTTTAATATTTCTGCAAAGTTGAATAAATTACAAGGGATGAAAGTATTCGTCTATATTTTCTCTAAATGTGCAGGACCAAGCAAAGTGGGAGAATATGAACACTTTTTCCCATGTTCCTCCTGGTTTTAGGTTCCATCCAACGGATGAAGAACTTGTTGATTACTACCTTAGGAAGAAAGTCACATCAAGGAGAATTGAACTTGATGTCATAAAAGACGTGGACCTCTACAAAATTGAGCCATGGGATCTTCAAGGTAGTTCAGGAATTCAAAGCACTTAAAATCAATGAGAAAATTTCATTTCATTTGTCAAAGATGAAGTGTTGACCATTTTACTTCTTTTTTCCTTTTTTTCATACGAATTTGAAGAGATTTGCAGAATAGGAACAGAAGAACAAAATGAATGGTACTTCTTCAGCCATAAAGATAAGAAATATCCCACTGGCACTCGCACGAATAGGGCAACAGCAGCAGGATTTTGGAAGGCAACAGGAAGAGACAAGGCTATCTATTCTAAGCATGATCTAATAGGGATGAGAAAGACCTTGGTATTTTACAAAGGACGAGCTCCAAATGGACAAAAATCAGATTGGATTATGCATGAATACCGGCTTGAAACCGATGAAAATGGCACCCCACAGGCAAGTTTCTAATATCATAATTAAGATTTTAAAACAAAAACGCGTGCTTCTGACGACTTTCAATCTTAATCTATTCTAAATTATATTGGGATACAAGTTGGTACTAGTATACTTAATTGCACTAGCATGCAGCTAGCTCACTGCACATGATGTTTGTTTTCTTGTCTTTTGACAACCTTACTAAAGCTTATTTGATGAGCAACTCGTGTAAACTGCTCTGACATGTTAATGATCTTACTGTAGTTCATGTTTTCTGGAAATGAATAAGGGTTCTGTGTTGATTTGTGGAAATTGATCGTCGTCAATAATGGTTCTTTTTATGTATTATAAAAAATAAACATCTTATCGTTAGGAAAAAAGGTGATTCCATGGAACTACTAAATGCTTATAAAATAGTTTATCAACTATTAAAATTTTAGTTTTATAATTTAATTTATAAGATTTAATAAATTTAATAATTTAAATTCTTTAAAATAAATATTTAGTAAAATTTAATTTATAAAAATAATAAAACCATGCAATGTAGATGAATTTACATACAATAGAGTTGACCTATTTCATTACCATTGGTGAATTTCTTAATACATGTAGTCTTATCATTTTGCTCTGCTCATGTAACTTGTTTTCATAATTGAAGCAGGAAGAGGGATGGGTTGTTTGTAGAGTGTTCAAGAAGAGAATAACGACCATGCGTAAAGTGAGTGAGCATGATTCACCCTGCTGGTACGACGACCAAGTCTCTTTCATGCATGACTTGGACTCACCAAATCAAAGCTCTCACTCCAATTTAGCCTACCAGCTCCCATATCGCTGCAAGAAAGAGATAGATTTGCCCTACCATATGCCTCGCGAGCACTTTCTCCAGCTTCCCCTTCTAGAGAGCCCAAAACTGCTTCAATCTGCCTCCATCATAACCCCAAATCCCATGGCAGCGTATGGTCTGGAAATAAACCATTGCAGTACTACCCTTCAGTCCTCATCTCTCAAACAACAAGTGCAAGTTCAGCAAGCCAGTCAAGAAAACTTTCAGGCAGTTTATGGCAACATTAATGATAATGAGCAAGATCAAGTGACTGACTGGAGAGTGCTTGACAAGTTTGTTGCTTCTCAGCTTAGTCAGGAAGATGCATGCAAAGACAACAACTTTTCAAATGCAGGCAACATGTTTCAGACCACAGACAATAATACCCATGAACAATTCAGACATTTGGACAAGCAAGAAATGGTGCCTGAAAATGCCTCAACATCAACCTCCAGTTGTCCAATTGATCTGTGGAAATAATGGCTGCATAAATTAATTTTGGGTACATACTAATTATAGGGTATTAGTTTTAATGAAACACAGAATGCAAGTACTGTTTAAATTCATGTACATGATAAAATTAATGCGCATAACTTTTAACTTTTAACTATTTCAATAGCATTTTATTAAATCCTATTGAAATAGTTAGTAGATAATCATGCTTTCACCTTTACAGTTGCACTATGGAACTGAGTATTATTGTTTTAGGGTTTAGAGTTGCTATGTTTGAAATGCATGTTGGACTCTATTATGTAGCCAAAATAAGGTCTAACAGCCTCATCCGCTGTTTTTATGGGATTTGACCAGGTGGTCAATATCTATGTCTGTATGTCACATTTAAGAAAATTAGTAATAGAATAAATGTTTCTTGCACCCTTTTGTTTCTACATTATTGTAATTTCTGTCTTCAATTTTCTGTTTTCTTTATTATACACAATTTTTTTTTTTTTTGTTTTGGGTATATAACAGAAATTTAGGGTGAGGAGAGGTGGCAAGGCATGCCAGAAGCCTCAAAAAAGGTTAACAATAATGCTTAGAAACTATCTACCGAGAAAAATTGCTAGCAAAAAATTCTAATTTAAACCTTATAAGTAAAATACTTTGAACCAAGCGAGCTGAACCAATCCATTGACGTTTAAGTAGTTTTTAGTTATGAAATAATTGTTTATTCTTTTCTATCGTGAAATGAATTTACTTTGTGAAATATCACTACAATTAGACAAAAAGGAGATGAAAATGTATAATCTTGATAGATGGTAAAGTAGGAATGAATGCTATGAAAGCCACCACTTTTTCGTCCATACATCAAAAGGTGGGTTCACTCCATTGCCCTCTATCTTCACCTGCACATAACGCAGCCTGAATTTGTTATATTCATAATCCCTTTCCTTGGAAACAAAGATTAAAAGTTTAATTACTTGTAAGGGTCCATTAGAAGCATATCAAATTTCTGTTTAGAACAGGGAAAGATAAACTTTTTCCAAAAAGTTGCAAATATGAAAGGTTGAGATTTTGTTCTCCACCCGGGCCCTCTTGATCAGCTTGGGTTAGCATTTGTACATGTGCATCAAGAAAAAATAAAGTTTTTCACTCTTTGTAACTAGAAAATGAATGGGCACCACAATGCTTTGCTGCCAAGTCTCGCAAGAGATATGCACATTTGCCATCAAATCCTTCTCAGTTTTAGAAGGCAAGCAAAATATCTATACATACCCAGCCAGATAACTTTGGCAATTCAAGAAGTTTGCTCATTGCTTCTGTGTGGTAGGGAATCATGCAAACAAATGAATAAGGGCAAGATAGGGTCATAATGCCATTTCATTAATTTAAAAGTGTTAGGAAATAGATAACAAAGATGATCATCCCATAAAAAGTAGAATATTAAATTTTTATAAATTAAATTAAAAATATTAGATTTGTTAAATTTTACAGATTAAATTATAGATTTAATAAATTTAATTGTTTAAATTATTTTAAATAAAATTGTTGTGACTTTTTAATTTATAAAAATAAAAGGAAAGAAGGGAGAAACAGTGTCTTCGGCTCCTGGCAATAATGTATATAGGACAAATAAGTCGGTGGATGTGTAATGCTGATCAGATGTAGCTATAAATTCGGGTTAGGTGACAAATGGACAATTAAGTTATCCCATATTATTATAGATCAACTTTAAGAAGCAAGAATCTTGTGATAGATACAAGGATAACGCAAACGTGACATCAAGTTAATCATAGTCTTTCCATCAAAATATGGATGGGAATATTTTTCGAAGAGGGCTATATTACGTAAATCCTGCAATTCAAAAGATAAAAGGTAGACTGGGTTGGTGAACCATCAAATTAACAGCGTTGAAGGACAGCACTTACACAGCCGAGTTTAACATGCAACAAAGATGGCTTCATCCAAAGTCGAAGTAAGCAAACAAAATTATCATTGAAGGAAAAAGGTTAACACACGTTCACAAATTTATAAACAGAAAACACAAAAGGGAGAAACATGGCAAGTTGCGAAACAGTCTACTAAGCTTGAAAGAAACTTAGAAGGCAGCTGTGAAGTATAGGGTTTAACAAGCAGAAAGAACCCAAAGAGAAACAAAAAGCATTTGAGATATAAAGAATTATAGAGTGTGGGACTCGAACCCTAAACAGAATTATAGAGTGATGACCACGAAGGATTAGGGAAAAGCTTAAAACAAAAGCATTCAAGTTGTTTGTTTTCTAAAATCAGCTAAAAAAATGTCGATAACCTACCGCGGGATGATAGGACTAGTGGCCACTGGAAGTTGTACATGATAAAGCTAACAAGCTCCAAAGAAAATAACGTATAGGAATAAACACTGAGCTAGACTACCACGGCCTTAGAGAGCTAGCATGATATAGGATTCTAAGGGCTTTTAAATGGCAATGGAAGAAACAGAGAAGAAGCGGCTGCCAATGAAAATTCCAGAGGTGAGAACTGTTAGAAATTAATCCATTATTTAAATGTAGATGGGATGCATTTACTGCTTGTGAAGTCAAGCTTGGTCTTCTTCTCTTTTAAGCAATAATATTCCCAGTCGACATACTCATGAACCATGTTCCATAAGGGAGAGATCATGAGGTGCACAGAAATGGAGGCAGTGATTAAGCTGTAGAATCCAAGGTAGGAAAAGATGTGCCAAGTCAGAGCCACTTTCTGACCAAGTTTCGAAGGCTTGCTCCTCTCTCTGACTCTCAGTGCGAGTGACAGAGACGGAGAAAGCATGTGCATTCTTTTTTTAAGAACAAAATCAAAGTCAAAGTATAGGCAGAGCGTGCTATATGACATAAGGCGCACTGAAGCGGCTGAATAATTAGGGTTTACGGTGTTATATATAAATTTATTATTAGTAAATGTTGTTTGTGACGGAAGGAAAGGTAAAACATCATTCATTCACACTCTCGAAACAAGTCCATGTGATTGCTATTATGTTCGTTTTCCACTCCACAAATATATATAATATGTGTCCCACCCATTCCTAAATTTATTCACTACCATTTCCTCATAATGTAGACGCTCTGCCCTAATATAGTGGTTAATGCTTGTTAGATAAGTTATAGAAAGAGTGTAGTCCCAATTCAAAGTGAGTTATTAAATAAAATTTATTAGATTTATAATTTAGTTTATAAAATTTAATAAGTTTAATAGTTTAAATTCTTTTAAATGGATAGTTAATAAATTTTAATTTATAAAAATAATATAATTGTAAGTTAAGACCCTATTTTTATGAAAAAAAAAAAAGAGGAAAAAGTGATGAGAAATTATGCTTACTTCACGTCAATTGAAGTGTAACCTTAAAATCTTATTTTCATGTCCTCCATGTACATGTACTGGTTAAGATCAGTGTCCCTAAATTCATAATGGACTCTAGCCTTGAATATTCACATTCATAATGTACTTTGTTTAATGGCGAATTTTAAGTTGAAATTTAATAAATTTAATGATATAAATTTTTTAAATAAATATTTAATAAAATTTAATTTATATAAATAATAAGATTGTTTTATTATTATTATTTTTTTTTTGACATATGTGTAGAGCTCCTAATATCGTAAGGACTTTTAACGTGCTAAAAAGATTTTTAAAAAATGCTTGCTAGCTTCCATAATAAATTTCTTGTGTACTGATCCCCTTTTTTCAAAGGAAATATTATAATTTTTTTTTTAATTTTTATTGTATTATTTTTGGCACTTCCTGAATAGAATTCGAGGCTTCATCTCAACAATATTTATGCAGAAGATCAAAGTTTTTACGTCATCTTTTTCTTTTTGATGAATGATGATGCAATGGAATTTTGTGCTCGAGACTTCGGTTTTGTGTAGCCATGATGGTGCTACGCAAGGAAGAGGCCAAGAGGGCGCAACTCAGGGGACAACATTATCCAACAAAAGCTTTTCTCTACCTTTTATGTCCCTTCGGACCCTTTCCTTTGGAATTCCAACAAACTAAGCATCAGCATTCCAACGTTCAAGTTTTTTGGGAGATGAGGTTAACTACTTTTATAATTTTATTTTAATTAATATTTATAATATATAATTTAAATTATAAAATTTAACATATCAAAAAATTAGCACGATTAAATATGAATCTCTTATTAAAACAAAGTTATCGGAAAATATTATTCATTATGAGATTTATGTTGTTTTCTCTTGCCAAATGGAACCTTTATATGGATATAATTTTGAAAAAATGGTGCTCCAATATGAGTGGGGCAATCAATTTTTTATAAACTCAGTTCTAAGTTATTAAATTTGTGAGTTTTATAATTTAGTTTATAAAATTTAAAACTTTTAATTTTTAAATAAATATTTAATAATATTTATTTTATAAAAATAACGGGATTAGTAATTTTATTGTTAGATTTATATTACTGTGGAAGTTGCAGTTTGGGCTAGAAATAGGTAGATGGCCTGTTAAGAGTTGGATTCAGGCCCTGTATCAGGCCTGCCTGACTTGGTTTGATCTATTCAACAATTTAGGGGCTACAAAACGGAACATGCTAAATTCTCATCTTGTTCTGCCCAGAGCTGTTAGCTCTACGTAGAGCTATAAAGAGTGAGAATAAACAGTAAAATCACTGCTTATTCTCTCTAAATATATAGTTTTATGGAATATTTGAAGATGTAAATCTATCATTTTTCTTTTCTTCCATACCTTTTTTCTTCAGGATATTGCAAGTTTGACCAGTTTTTTTCCAAAATACTTGTGGGATAATTAACGCCAGAGGAGAAGCACCAAACTTTCGGTTAGTGGGCGTACATCGGGAGATGTCGACCGGAATGGTATATTTACTCAAACCAAATTATTTTTGGATTTTGGAAATTGACATATTTTTTGCATGATTACCAAGGGCGAAACTACACGGAGGTTAAGGTTGACGTTAACCTTCTTTTTTATCTTTCGAGAATTTTATATATATTATTAAAAATTTTAAAATGTTTAAATTTTGCCTCTCCTTAAAATTTTCTAAAAATTTTATATATAACTTATAATAATTTAAAACTTTTTCAAATAAATCTTTATATCACCTATTTTATCTAATTTTTGTAATTTTTAAAATGATCTTTTAAATTTTAAAATTTTGCAAGAGACACTGTATTTTCCAAATCAGTAAACAAAAGCTGCATAAGTAAATAACCTCTTAAAAAACTAACTCAAAATTTCAACATTTTACCCACTTGAAAAAAGTATTCAACAAATTTTCAAACCCACCCTAGACCTTACTTCTATGTTCATATATAATATATTCTATTTATAGAGATGAATTCACATAATCCATCCCAAAATGTTATTTTAACTTATTTAAAACTCCATTAACAAAATCTACTTTGGCACTGCACATGGAGATAGATTTAAGTATCATTTAGTTTTAATTTATTGAATATGCATAGATTATGTAATGATTTAAACTTTTTTTATCTTGTGACCTTTAATTTCAATATTCTTTGAAAAATCTTCACTCCACATCTAAGTATTACTGAGGAATAAATTCCTTAATAAAAATAAATTCCTTCAATGAACCCTTTTTTGAACATTTTTATCATCAAATTTATGAATTTTATATGAGAATTTATCCCTCAATAATTTCAAAATTTCTTGTAGTGGATGTGCTGTACATTTCTCAAATTCTTCTCTTTCTTATTCTTGATTATTTTGAGTTTAATATAGGAGCATGTTGTTTAGGAACGCGTGGCTTATGTGTTCAGGTTAATTGAAATTAGTATTTGTCCGATATTCACTTTAAGATTTTAGCATCATCATGAATAATTTTTTATCTATCACTATTATTACAAAGATGATGCAAGACGATTTTTTTTCTTCGTTAGTTATTATCTACATTATTATTGAGTTGAAAATCATTTTTTAATAATATAAAAATGTATTAACTAAATTAGAAAAAATAAGATTGCTATTAATGACTTATTAAATACAAAAAAAAATTATATATCAAATAAAAGATGCTTGATGATGATATTTTATTTTTTTTAGTTTCCTTGAAATTAATTTTTGTTATTATATTTTATTATTTGAATTCTAATAGAATTAAATCTTTTAAGTTGTTTTAGTATTGTAACTCTTTCTACAAGAAAATTTACAGTACAAGAGAGGCACTTAAGATTGGATATCTCTTTAGTTCAAAATTTGAATATTAAGAAAACTTTTGAATTCAAATGTGACAGTAAATACTAATAAAAGTATATACGAATCTTTATTTGAATAGAAGATGTAGGTACAATAATTGTCCTATAAATTTTTCTTCTTCTACATGTTAGCTATAAAGTATCTAGTATAGAAGCTTACAAATTTATCATAATGTTTATATGATTATTTAATAAAATTTAATTTGTAAGAATAACATAATTAAAGTTATTGATTTTATTTTCATAACCTTCTCTTTGTCTTTTTCTTCTTTCTTACTCTATTTTATACTTAAATATAATTTGTGGAATGTGAATTTATTTTTTACTCTCACTAACTATACAAGTTTATCTCTTAAAATAAAACTCTCTATCTATATCCTACTTTATTCCTTACATCCTATGTGTTTCCTTCACATACTATACCACTAAATAGACACTACGAAAAAATTATTTACTTTTGAGAGCTATTATTTGTCTATAATATAATAAATTTGTAAGTAAAATACATTTTTTATGGCTTTTTTTAACAAATTTTTATTGACAAGTAAAAGTGTCATAGGTAATATTTTAAGGCTATCGTAATATAAAAAAAGATAGACAATGAATTGATTAATTTATCTTGACAATTTACATTTAGTTATTTAATTTTATTAATAAATATTATCCCTTGATAAATAAAAATAAATATGTAATTTTATCAGTAGATAAAACACTAAGTAAATTAGGTAAAATTAAAAGACACAAGAGATATGAATTTAACCAGCACTACAAATAACAAAATTTGTTAATTATAGACAATTGTGGTTGCCAAAAACTATGTATATTTAAAAAAATGAACAAATAGAAGTATTGAAAATTTTCAGCTTAGAATACAATTTCTTGCTCATGCTCATCCTAAAATAATTCATTGTTAAGACAATTATTTCAAAATATCAGCTAGAAAGAACACTTCAAACTAAAAATGTTTAGCACCTCTGTTTGTTTGTCCAAACCTATAAAGCATAACAAACAATAATTCGAACCTACTCCCATAGATAATAGTCAAAATCATAATCAGCAAGCAAAATCAATTACCACCATGCCTAAAACTCGAACATACCATAATTAACACCAAGAATTTAGACTTACTTTTATATATAATAAGCAAAATCAAAATCAGTGGGCAAAATCAATTACCATCATGCCTAAAGCTTCATATCTCCTAAAGCCAGCAACCATCACTAGAATAGAGGAGGGAGTGGAGTAATAGCAGAAACATATAATTGATTGCCAATGGGTGAGGGATGGAAGAAGGAAACAATAGGATTGCAAGAGGCTGCAAGATTGAACAAGGTTGCAAGAGGCCAGGGGAGGCCAATGAAGGCCAGAGGAGAGAAGGGAGAGAAGAGAGGAGAGAAGAAGTGTTTGCTACTCCAACTGCTTAGGGGAGGAGTCCTCTTACTTATTTATAAATGTTTTTTATTTGACAGTAAGAAGCGGCGAGTAATAAATTTTGTTACCATTTGTGTATTCAATCATAGAAATTTAAGTTTTATCAATTATTTTAATTGCTAGTAAAAAAAATTCAAAACCATTGGTTCCTCTAATGCAAAACAGCTTATGATTTGACTTATTTTACAAACCGCAATCATTGCCAGTAAATAAAATTCACATGTTAGCAAAAAAATTGGCAACCGTTGGTGACACCAATGTAGCATAACTTACGATTCAACTTTTTTTACCAACTATAGTTACTGACTATAAAATAATTCACACTTCATTGGTTGTCCCAATGCATCGTGGGGATTGTCTATACTATTGATTTTACAAGTGGCTAAAACCACTAGTAAATATATGACATGATACTTGACTAATTGTGTTGGTAGTGTATCGGTCATTAGTCGTTCGTAAAAGTAACTAGCAACTGTTGGTTGCCCCGAGGTAGGGTTTAAATTATTCAATTTTTATCCATAACATGATCTCTGATAAAAATAAAAGAATATCTTTGGCACCGCATTTGCAGCTAATTAGAGACATTTCAATTTTACCTACAGTTATTTTCATCCATTGGTTGCCCGAGGCATACTTAAACCATTCAAGTTTTATCAATAGTTTATACCACCTATAAAAATCTATAAACAGTTTTTATCAACTACCAATATTATTACCGTCTGAAGAACCAACCAGTTAATTTACCAGTTAAATGTTCTCACAACCTAGCAAGAATTTGGTACGTAATTTTCTGTCAGTTTTACCAACAGATTTTGTTGTCCACAAGCAAAATTATGTCTTTTAGTATCTCGTATATATCACCCGCATATTTTGTTGATAAAATCAAATTTTCTTATTTTTATCAATAAATGAATTTGTCATTAGAAATATCTACTAGAAATTGAAAATTTTCGTGTAGTGAGAAAAAATTAGCATTGGGAATTTGAGCTTGGCGCAAGTGGTCAAACTCTGAGCCTTGTTCCTCTTTTTCTCTAAGTTCAATTCTTATATTATAACATTCTTAATTTTCTTTTAAAAAAAAGAAAAATTAGCCAACAAAAGATAAAAGTAAAGAGTATATATCATGATACAAGAATATATGTTAATAAATATGTATTGATTACTACTTTTTCATGGGATAGTATTACTTTTGCTGGCGCTAAAATCAATTTTTGATAAATTGGGGCCTTTATAATTCAATTCTTAGTGTATTATGATCTTTAAAGCAAATAGTAAAATAAAAAAAATTCAATTTAGCCAACTTATATAAGATGACTCTATTTTATGATTCTCCTACTACTTCTTTATAGAAGATAAGACATTTGTGGATCTTGCATATCAAAATGTAGATATTTATTTTCACTGAAAAAGAATTTATAAAAGTATTTTATTAGAAATTAAACTTTACAAATTAAATTCTATTTTATAACTATTTAACATTTATTTTTCTATCAAATATTTGACATAGCATTAGTTAGTTTTTTAAAAAGAATTTTTGTTAATTTAAGATTATGTTTTAAATTTATATATGTAATGCATGTATTAATTATAAATAAGAGTCAATATTTTTTCAACTTTATTTTAACTTAATTCTCATAATTTAAAATTTACATAATTATATTTATTATATGCCACATATCAACAACCTATACTATTAAATATGAGCATTAAAAAAAATATATTATGCAAGTAACTTTTACCTATAAATAAACTGGCCTATCTAATTTCTCAGAATGTTTGACATGGTCTCGGCAAGATTGCATGACTTAAGTAACATGGTTTCCCTCTCCCACATTTACTACAACGCGTCATGCATGACATCAAAATTGAAAATCACTTGTAAAAGGTTATGCAGAGGGTTTTCATGTTTCCATAACTGCTTAATTAAACACAGCCTTTTCTTTAGGTGATTTTCAAGCCACGATTCATATTTTAACTAGTTAGGATGATAAATATTAATCCTATTATTTTCATAAATAAAAATTTTGTTAAACATTTATTTAAAAAATATAAAGTAATAAATTTACTTATTTTTACAGATTAAATTGTGAACCCATAAAATTTAATAGCTTATAAAATAGTTAATAAAATATTAGTAATTTAAATTTAATGAAACTTTTTTTTTGGGACATATATTCTTAGAAAAAGTAACTCTTACTTGATAGAAGTTATCAAATTCTTACAAAAACTTATATGAGCTTTTAAAATTTTGAGTCTTATAATTTAATTAGTGAGACTCAATAAATTTAGAAGTTTAAATTTTTTAATTAAAATTTTTAATATATTTTAAAATAAATATTTAATAAAATTTAATTTATAAAAATAATATAACTAAATATTTTCAAAGTTGCAGTGAGTAATGCATATATGGTTCATAATTCTACGTTAATTTTGTATATAATTATATGTTATCATTTCCAAATAGTTTATCGCCCAACAACACCAGTAATTACATTTTTTTTCATTAAACAGTCTCTGTTATGTAACTGGCATTATTTGAAAGTCATGTAAATGCATATTAAAATAAGAAAAACTAGAATCAGGAGAATGCATAAAGATCTTTTTAATTTGGCAGATTTGGCAAATATTCTCATGAGCTAATATTTTTGTGAATTATTTACCCTTTTGAACCTTAAATTAAATTTTTAAGAATATTACAATCACAAATAAGATTTTTAGAAGTTTATATTTTTTTTATTTATTTGTTATAGAAATATAAGTGAGTCTTCTCATAAATCTAGAGTTCTCATATTTAGTTGAACGTTAATATTATCAATAATATTACTATTTTCAAAACAATACCCTTAAACATAAAAAATCAATTTATATTTTTAATTAAACTTTTATTTAAAATCCATTCTATAAAAAGAAACAAAATAAAAGTGTAACAATGTGGTAGTCTGGCAATGACAATGGTGATACGGTGGTAGAGATAGTGGTGGTATTCTAACAATGATGCATCTAGCAGCAATGATGGTAATAATAGTAATGACAAAAATGATAGTTGTGACAGTAAGATCCAACAATAATAATGGTAATAATAATAATTATGATAATAATAATTTTAGTTATAACCATAGTGGTAATAGCAATAGGGATGGTAACTATGATAGCAGTGTTGCTAGTGAGGGTTTGACAATTGTGACAATAGTGATAATTTAAGTGACGACAATGATAATAGTGATAATGATAATAATAATAACAGTGATAATAGTTAAACAATGCTAGAAACAATAGTAACAATAATGATAATAATAGTGATAATAATAATAATAATAGTATTGATGATAATAATAATAATAATTTTATAATAATGATTGTGATAATAGAAATAACAATAATATATAACGATGATGATAATACTGATATTTGTGATGTTGATGATGCCTCTTTACATAATTATCAAACTCCCATATATTATGGGAATCTTTCATCTCTAAAAATTTTAAATGTCAAGAATTTTATTTTAAAAAATATTGAACCAACGTAAGAATTAAATATTTTAAATCTCACAATTTCAAGAAATTTTTATGATACTGCAAATCAAATGCATCTTAAAAAAAATCTCATCATGGAAATTTCTTTTTGTTATGATTAAAATATTTTATTTTAAAAAGTACAATGATTGAGTCAATTTAAAATGCTAGTTCAAATTACATTCAACTGGTGATCAAGGGAGCCCCCTTGTTTTAGTATTATCTTTTTCTGGCCCCGGTGGATTATGTCTAGATAGGATTTAGGATGGATAAACTTGGACCTCAGCCCAGTCAAGCTGCAAAGTGCTGTGAATTCAGAACAGTTCTCCATAGCCAAAAGCCCACTCATTGGATATGTTTTTACCCCGAAACATATTTAGGAGCTGTCCATTTCCATTATCAATAGAGTTGCGCTAAAAATTAACACAGGACATAAACAGTAGCTAGATCCCCTCTGTTAATGTTTTATGTAGTCTCATGCCTCGGATGGAAATGGGCTGGATGCCACTTTCACTCAAATAAGTTAGGCTTGCATAATAAATTTTTGACTTGGATTTGACTTTTTTTTTTCCTTCTTAAAATATCCTTCACTGGATAAACAAAAATTAATATTTTCAAAATATTAAAAGTGCCAAAGCATGTAAATTTCTTCGAAGCAAATTTTCTTTATAAAATAGTTATATCAAATTTATGTATTATTTAAATAGAACGGACTGATTTCCAGATCTACAAACCAAACTTCGTTCAGATAAGTTTAAGTTTGTTTAGAATTTAAACTCTAAACTTAAAACTTATTTTAGGGCTTAAATCTGTCTTAAATTGTTTAACAGGCCACACCCAATGCGTTATAGACTTGAAATTGCTAGTAAGCCACCTGGTTTATATATGCTAACTTTTAAAGGATTATGGTTGACGTTGTCCTTCAAGTATGATTGAACATCACAACCTACTTCAAAATTTGCCTATTACAACCAAACTACGTATATGCATGAATATCTGGCAAGATTATTTTTTCCAATTAAAAAATTAGAATTTTTTTTTAAAAAATCTTCAAATATTATTCATAAAATTAATATTTTCGTAAAGGAATTGAGTTCTTAAAGTGAACATTCTAAAAAAGTCTAGATTTTTTCCATGCACGATACAAATTCTTTTGTTTTTCAGATTACAAAACTGAAGATGACTTACTTTAAGATAAGTGGGCAAGCCTATTATAATATGCCTAATTCCGTCAAGTATCAATGAGTCCTCGGTTCAAATAATGCATGAGTCATGGTGCCATCTGTGTGGAAGCAATGAGAATACAGCTGCATGATATTGGCATGGACATGGAGGATATCTTGACAGAAAAAATCAACCTTGTCAAATTTAAAAGGCCCTTCATGGATTAACAAATAATATATACAAAACTAAATTTTACAAACTTCTTACAAAAAAAAAATTGTGAACCATTAAATTAATTACCGAAATGAACTTAATATTGTTTAAACATTTTTTACAAATTTTATGTATATTTATATTTTTTATTGATTTATGATTTTATTAATTACCTTTTGAGGACAATGTGTCATCACTAATACTAATAACATGGATTGGGATTCTTTAATTTCTAATTTTGAAAGTTAATATTGACTTAAGTGTGAGATAGATACAAAATTAAGATAAAAACATTAATGAGAGAAAAATGTGAAATTCATAACTTAGATCTTTGTATAAAATAGAAAGAGGTGAAGAAAAAATCACTAAAATCAAAAAATACAATTTTCTAATAAAATTATCAATGATCAGTGTGGGCCCAGCACTAAATGTGTAAAAATGTAAAAGCAAAAGTTTAAAAAAATGAAATATAATAAGTGGGATGGGAGACATGGTGAAAAGAAAAGGTAAGAAATGAGAGAGAAGAGTATGTTCCAGATAGAAATATGACAGATGCAGAAAGAAAAGCGTACTCTGCAATTTATACAAAAGTTAAGAGCACCCAAGTTCATGTTATGGTGAGAATTGAATCACATTTTCCTTGGTTTACTTTGAAAACATTCAAATAAAATAAGTGTCCTACTACCACCAGTCTCTAGAAGCAGCCAAACTAATTTTCCTATTGTGATGCACTGAATTGTAAATGGAAGAAAAGATACTTCAAAGCAATCTTATTCCCATAGCAGAAAAAGATCATCTGCAGATTAAGAAAAACTGATTTTGCTAATGTTGACATATTAAAATCCATTACATATAACCTATGAATCTGCAGCTCATCTAGCATCCTAATGTTTTCCCAAATTCCATTATATCGGTTTGATCCCTATTCTCTACTCCTATCAGTCATACGACTCCTTTATAACCCAAAAAAAAAAAAAAACCATTATGTATACTTTCCAAATAACGGTTAAAGGAAGAACATGGAACTAAAACAAAGGATATATTCATATTGGAGTAAATAAAGCTTTGAATGTATTACTAAGTAATTTGGTGAGTTTGTAACCTAAAGATGGACAAAGAATGACCAAACCCCGATGACTAAATTTGATCATTTGGCAATTTACTTTACACTTACACCTAAACTACAGACCAAATGGGGACAAACGCACGACAAAACTAAAACAAAAGTCAAATCTTCAAAACTAAAAATGAGTAACAACCCATTTTTTAAACCTATATACTACACATTTCAAAGACCCCAAGACATCAGGGAAGCTCAACTAGATTTAAAAAATCGCAGTTAGAAGTGCCACGAACATCGGGAAAGCCTTCAAGTATCCTCCTCTTCCAATTACAGAAGCTGCAGAAGAATTGTGCTGCTCCCTGCAGTTAAACGGCAGTAAAAATATTAAAAGAGACGGGAGGAATGGAACTATCTAATATCATTGCAATAATGAAATTGACTTCAAAAGATTTGCAGATAGATACTTCTGAAGCTGCTTCAGGGGACCACAATATAGAACGTTGTCTGGCGCAGCCATCTCTGTTTCACCATTTTCTTCAGGATTGACAATCCTCATATACGTCTCCTGTCCTAGATACCACCTGTCCAGGTTTTCTGCCCTCAAGTTCCATGCCCCAACATTGTCCAGAGAGACAAGTATTGCTGTCCATCCTCCAGGGAAAACCTATTCAGTGGGAAACATGGACAGATTAAACATGGAATAACAGGACTCAATTCCCTCAGTGATTAAAGATATAACATGGCAACATCCTTAAACATGAGTTTCCATGTCCAAATCAATGTCTTTCCAACATATTCACATATCCAAATAATAAGTTTGAGCTTAAATCAATCAAAATGCTAGTTAAGTGGGCTATCTCAAAACCAGAACATAGAAAGTTTAGCAAACTCAGAATCAATCTAATAAGGTCCCACTGGAGCATGTTCCAAAATTCGAGCTCTTTGGCACCTCAGCACTAACCTAATTTCCTACTGAACTATTTTACAATTAAAATCAGCCACATTACTTCAAATCTGCAACTAGGTTTGGGCAGTCAAGTTTCTATCCAGTCGGTGAATAATCTTCAGGTCCCAAAACAACCCAAGCAGACTAACCATCAAAATCAAGAATATCAGCAATCAAAGTTACTAGCTTTCATTGACACATGGATATCATACGTAAATTGTGACATCAAAAAGTAAAAGCTGTAAAATCTACAGACACTCTGAAAATAATGCCGAACCATCACACATTAGCAAAAGATGATAGTAAGAAGGTCTTGTCCAATAGCCAGAAGAAAAAAAAGGAAAAACACACCTGAACTGTGCACCGAGAAATTGCATCCCACTTATTATAAGTACCTCTAGAATTTTCTGTCCAATCACCATAGGCCATCCTGAATCCAAGAAATCAATTTCTAAACAGTGATCGCTGACAAAATTGTACTCAGGAACAAAAAAGGAAAGCAGAAAGGATTCTTACCCGACTACAAAAAAGGAGTAGCCATCCAAATGAAAGCTCTGCATTGTGGTGTCGTTGTTTTGCAATATGATCTCAATAAATCCCTTATATGTAGCATTAATAAGAGATCTGTCCAACAGTGGTGTTCTATTCAGTGGCTTGCTGGGAAAATCAAGCTTATATATTCCTCTCAATTTATGCTGGTCAGCAAGCCGGAATGGTATTTCAGGCTTAACAAATGAGATGCCATTAATAGTAGCTCGAACACTGCCATTGATAGTCACTGGTGGCAGAACCTTCAATGCATATGTGTCAGTTATATTGATAGAGCCATAGTGAAAGGACCCTTGGGGATTGGGACGAGCTCCACTAGCAGATGCATTTTGCCTAATCAACAATACATGGAGAATTTAATAAATATTGTAAAAGGTAATATCCATTCATCAAGAAAGAAGAATGGGTTTCAGACCAAAAATGGCTGCCTTGTTAATTATTTACAGCTATAGAACAAGTAGATACCAAGCTACTCAGATCTAATAGTAATCAGTAATTCAGATATTTTAGGCAAAGTTCTTCCTCTTCTGAAAAATTGGGTTAATCTCATTTGGTTAGTGAGTCTGGTCACTTAACTCTCCCCATTGTTTACAAATCATAAGGTGGTCAAACTTTAATAATTCATCAATAACAATGAACTATTTTCATCCACATATAGTAGGTAGAACTGTTACAAGAAACTGATTGAACAAATTTCTCGATAACAGTTAATTTAGATTTAATAATATGCAAGGAAAATAAATGTTATCTATAGTGTTTCAAAAAATGAGAATTAGTTGAAAGTTTATCCATGTCCTGACATAAGTGCAATCCCTGTGATCAAACAATTTATGATAGCAGATTCTCAGTAACAAACCTGACACTTCTTGCTTGGTTCATTGACCACTCCTTGTTATAAAAATCATCTGGTGGGAGTGGGAGAGGACCACTTGCTGGCCCCTTGGAATTCGAATAGTGTAAAATTGCAACACCTGTAACCTTCTCCCATAAAGTTTCATTCACAAACCTGGCACTTGCAACAATATAGTAGTCTGTACTTGCATTCTGATCCATGGTAACCAAAAAAGAGTAAGACTGCCCAACATGAACATCAAACTGGGTAAAATTTGATTGTATGGTGTAATACCCCTCAGTTTCCACCAGCAGTAGATTATGATTCTGAATTCTAAAGTTCAAACTAGTAGAAATTCCCACATTGTGGATGCGAAACCGATAGGTCTTGCCTGAAAAAATACATTAGTGCTCTCAATCAATATTTAAACTGTTCCCACCACTCATCATGAAAAGTGCCGTATAAATACTGAAAAGCCATGAGAACTTCCGAAATGGGAAGAACTTTAATATCCTTAGTATCTATGATCACATAGCCATGCATCAAGTTATTGCCAATCTACAAGACTGTGCTCTCAAACACTACTAATTGTAATATAATTCTGACATCATTGAGTAGGTGCAAACTGACTAATAGCGTGCTTAAAGGTATGCACCAGAAAACTGACTGATGGCTAATTGAGAACATCATTATACATGGAGAAGAATTGACTAATGGCAAATCGGTAACACATCCACTCAATGAATAATAAGAAACTCATGCTATAAATGAAAACATGATACCTTTGAAAGGAAGAATATTGCAGAGCATGAACATATGCCCTATGAAGGGAGGTAAAATACCTGGATCAACTTTAATGGTTTCATACTCAATGCCATCAGGTACAAGAGTATTATTGTACCGGTAAGGTCCCTTCCCATTAATAAGAACTCCATCTGGAATCCCAAGGTCTTTTCCACCATCAAGTGCTGTTCTCAGGGCCTAAATCAGGTGCATGTATAACAAAAATAAATCAAAACAAACTCCCTCTCCAATATTTATGAGAAAAAGATCAATACAAGGCAGTTACTAACCGTGTGGTTCTGTGTATACCAGTCACCAATGATAATAACAATATCCCCGTCTGGCTGTCCAAAAGGAATTGGGATAATGTTCCTATTATTAATAATAAGGGGCCCAAAGCCACCAGAGGCTCTTTGAAAATTAAGAGAAGGGAAGTAAAAGAAGCTCCCTATTTGATCCTTGACTTGAAACTGGTATGTCCAATTCCATTTGGAAGGGATTGGACAATTTGTGCCAAGAACACCATCCTGCCATGAATTACGCCGCATTTGAACCCCAGGCCTGAAACAATTATTTGTAACACATTTCTTAACTGTTAAAACATGAATCAAGGATAACATAAATAGAAGATGATTTACTAAAACCCAGGAACCAACCAAGTAAGGAGGAGATCTTCATCCAGTTCATTCCACACATTAACCACTATATTGTTGTTAGTAGTAACGTTAATAAGAGGCCCTGGAAACTTCCCATTGATAGCTATGACCTGCAAACAGATCATATAGAACAGTGAATTCAGCCAAATTTTGATCTGAATAAAGAGGATATTATAAGCAGGGAAACGTTAGAGAGCAAAATATGGGCACGGTAAACCACGAACGTAGAGCAGACAGAAATTACCAGAACAGTACATTTGGATGGTCAAATATACAAAATATCACCATCAAAAGCCACAATGACAATGCTTAAAAACTCCGACACAAGTTTCAATTTTACAAAGATCATTCAAACCAGAAAAATTGCCAAGGTAATAACTTTATAGTCTTGACGGTTTTAGCGATACCCAAAAGACATTCACTCATCAAATATCAAATAACGCTGATATTATCAACCAGAATACAAAACAAGAAAACAACCAATGAGAAAGTGCAGAAAACCCAAATTTAAAAAAACCGAAAAGGATTCTAAAGCGAGAGTGGTAGACCAAAAGCCATCGAATTTCATCTATCAGATTCAAATGCATCCTGAACAATTAAGAAATGTTTGGAAAAATATTGAAGAGGGAAAACAATAGAAACAAAATTTCAAATCCTACCCAGGTGTGCTGTCACATGATATCACAACATAGTGAACAATAAAATGAGAACTATCATCAACAAAATAAACACCAGCCAAGAACAATTCTGAGGTGGGTACAAATCACTACAAGACAGAAACTACAGTGACGGCTCACGGGAAAACAAGTCCCACGAAACAGAAAGAGCTTAGCAAAAAACGAACCCGTTGAGGAACACCCAAAGGGGATACGGTGGTGTATGAGAAGTGCAGCTCATTGAAAACAACTGGGTCACCAGCAAAGCAGAGGCTTAATAGCAGAGCCATGTGCACAAATGAGAACAGAGAGAAGCCAGAGAAGCCGTAGAGAGCCATTTTCATGAACTTTTAAAAAAAGGCTCTGGTTATTTACATAACCAAATGGAGACGACGACTTGGAGTTGAGAAAGAATGCAGAGAGAGAGCGACAGAGACAGAGAGGGAGGCAGAGCCGTTGTTTGTATTTCAGAAACTTCGTTTGTTGTAAGGGAGAATGCCACGGCGGGGAAGCGCTTAAGAACCTGTTAATGGAGATGTTTTTGCCTGAATCAATAACCGTGTGCTGGTTGAACCGGTTGATTTTTAACATAGAATAAATTTTTTTTAATTATTACTTTATTCTTAATAAATTCCGTTATTGTTTCATTATATGCTAAGAATATTAAGAGGATTTTACAGCCTATGAATTTAAAACATGTAAATTATTCAAATTATTTACTATTAAATTATGTCTCTTGATTACCTAAGACTGTTTTTGGTAAACGAAAATCAATGCATAACTCACCTAACAAAATTTAAAATAAGTTCATAACTCTTAATTTTCGGAAATAAGGATCCTAATTTTTGTTAAAAAGTAAAAAAGAAACCTTATGATATTTATTTTAAAGCAATTCATTCATACATTAAAAAAAATTTACATTTTTCATGAGGTTTAAAGGCCCTAATACATTTAAAATAAAACTTGAACTAGAAATGCCCATTGTAAGTGGCTGAAATTTTTCATGAAACGTTCTTAATATTTATTTTGTATTATTATTTTGTTTTTTTTAATTTCAAAGGATATGGGTCATCTATTTTATAATAATTTAAATTATTAAATTTCCTATTAATTGTAAATAATATATACGGGGATTATAGAACATTTCAGTCCCAATCTCAATCAATAATTCTGATACCATATGCCATTCCAACAATGTAAAAAAAAAAAAAAATCTTTTTTCAATCTTTCCTTATTTATTTGAGGGCTTAAAATTGGGAAGAAAAATTAGCTATCAATTACCATGTATCAACCCAAATAGGAAAGAGAAAATTGAGAAGATGACCGGTGATTGCCGGTGACAGGAGAGAGAAAGGTGGGAGGGAGTCATCCGCGTGAGAGTGACAGCAAATAGTTAGTCAGCGCTGGCACTACCCAACGCACAAGTCTCGGCGTTTAGCGCTCAGCTCCCATTTTCTAACGTTCAGATTTCAGAAATTCTGGGGTGGGTCCCACATGCACATCCCTGGCTCCGCCTCAGAATCTATATATGGACTATTATTTATTTATTTTTATTTCATTTATTTTTTAATTAATCTGGCCAGCATATTATAATAGGCATATTTTAATCACCCGCGGAAATTGGATATATTGCCCTTCATTGGGATTTCGGAGTAAATGCTGAAATGCCGCTCAAAGGATGTTTGTCATCTTAGAATATATGCAAATATGAATGCATTCAAGATTTGCTTGTGGAAGTGGAATATATTTATTTTAGCATAAATTTATTTTCTTTTATATAGGCTGCACCATTTTATGAATTTTTTTTTTCTGTCTTGTTATGAATTGAATGATCATAAACGTGTTGTGTTGAAATAGAATAATTCAATTACTTTTAGTAAAAATTGAATATGGAACTACTTACTCTCAATAATGGGCTACAATGGAATTAGATGCTTTAACTTTTTTATTTGTGATTTTAATAATTTATTTTTTATATCTCTTTATTTTATACAAAAATTTAAATTATAGATCTTATTTTTTGTCAATATTTTTTATTTTTTATTTTAATTTTATCTTTTATTTAAATCATCATAATTTTTAACTTTTGAAAGTTAAAGGATCCGTATCCAGCCAAACCACACTGTACCAATTTGGATATCCCATATAATCAATTTTAATTCTCACAATAAAAAATGTGTATATCTCCTACTATTTCTTCTAAACATATTTTCTAGCAAATTGAGATTACATATTTTATATACATATTCTTTTAATAATTTTATTCAAAATTAATTATACATATGGCTGATTCAGACGGATCCATATGTCATGTGTATTGTATGTATGACTAACCTAAAGAAATAGGTATTGAAGGATGTGAGCTATGTGATCATCTAATTGTTGTTTATATATCTTTAGCCGCAAGACTACAATAAATTAGTTTAAATGCACATTTATAAATAATAAACATAGTTTAAATATAATATAACTGCAAATAAAAAAAGAAGTGTTACCCTTGTGTTACGGAAACCACACTACAAAAAACTATACGTGAAAACTATGATTTTGGATAAACTTTAGGAATCTTGAGGCAAACCTTCCACTTCTTGGAAGCCAAATCCTTTTATCCCATTGTGACTTTAATGGGTACGTAAAGTCTACAACAAAATCATCAAGACTGTGGCTTTTTGGTTTAGTGATTCCATATTTTGCAATTTTTTAGCCTATCAAGAAAGTAAAACCCTTACTAAGACTATAATATATATTCTCATTACTAATATCAAGGATTTGATTTGAGTTGTCTATATAATATAATAATCTCAATCTCTCTCAAGCTTCTAAAAATTGACTTACACATAATCTGCTTTTCATTTCTATAAAGAAATATTATGTAGAACAGTTTTTGGCCAATGATTCGGTAAATGTCAGATTTGTGGAGTATTGGTTACTCTAGGTTTTTCTGGCAGCATGTGCAGCTACCCCAAAATTCAATACCATTAGAAGAATATTGCCCCATATATTGTTATGGTTAAGTGGTTGAAAAGTCTGTGTTAGTTTTGATTACTAGTCAACAGTTAGAGCCAATGGGGCTTCACATTCATGGCAATGTGCGTTTGAGCATGAACATTAAGGAAAATGACTCATAACTTCATTATAAGGTCATGGGATAATGATGAATAAGTTTTGGTTGGTTGAAATTAATATATATGAAGTGAGGGATGGGTATTATGGAATATGGTAGTGGTCATTTCTGAGTGTCGACTGATTACTGATGCTGAAAAATTTTAGCACTTGTCACATTTTAATGACATCTGTTGACCAAAATGAAAATATATAAATATATTTGTTTTTAGAGCATTCAATAAATGGGAGGTTGATTCATGCTTTTGACACCAACTCTTTTTTATTTAGTATTTTAAATGTTAAATAGTTTTATTAAGTATATATAGCCTTAACGATCTCGTTCCAAAAGAAAAAAGAGTGCATAACTTTAATCTTTAGAAAATTATTAGTTCACAGAATTTTTATGACATGTATAATGGGGTGGGGCTCACTGGGACCCACATGGGTCCCACCCCATCTGCCAGTCCACAAAAATTTTTTGCTATAGAATTTTTATTAGAATAATAGTGTTCTAAATTTTTACTCAACGCTAAAAGTAAAAATAAATGAACCTAGTATGATACTTTATTGGTCGCTGTTACTAATTAATAAACATGAGGGAAAGCTTCGAATCAAAATCTTCTCTCTAACACACACCATCCTAATATTTGAGTTCTTAGTTGACTCATTCCCCACCCCACACTCACCTCAGATATTCTTTCAATAGTAATGGTGAGTGTGAGGATCAGTTAAGAAACCAATCAATTCATAAATTGCTAGAAACGAAAAAGGTAAAGCTTTTTTATTTGGTGTTTAGTTTGTGAACTTAATAATCTGGCCTATATATCAATAAAGTAATGGTATATGCATGCAACAACACTATATATTACTATACACTATTTTATATTCTTTTACATTTTTATTTTTCTTTTTCTATTTATCTGTATCTATACGTGTAGACATTTTGTGAAACGTACACATGCAAAATCACTTTGTATATCAATAATATTCCAATGTATATTATAAATATAATATGTCATACAGAAATATATATAAATTTGATAAATTTTTAAATTTCTTTTTATTTAAGTTTTATAATATTACAATATCTACATTGATTTCACAAATAATTGTAAAATGATAGTTAAGTTTAATAGGTTTTCTCTCCTAATATGCCAATCTTTTGGGTTAAACTTTCTTTTGAGACTTGAATCTTAACATTGATATTTTTATTGAGAGTTGATGTGACAGTGATAAATCTATTTGGTGTTTGATAAGGGTTAGAGTAGAATATCCAAGCAAAGGGTTACTTGAACTTGAGTTCTAGCATTAATACTCTCATTGGCTTAAACTCTCCTCTTAAGATTTAGTCCTAAAAGATGAAGTCCAGTCTTGTTAATTTTATAAAAATAAGTCAAACCTAATATTTTGACCTGTCATAAGTCCAATTAATCAAGCTCAAGCTAATAATTTCTATGGTAGATGTAGCTGTTTTGTGGCAATAATATGAGTGCGTGATTGTAACATTTTCATATTCTGTTTGGATGCATTTTCGCACGAAAGCAAAGTAGGTTTGGCTTGTTTTCTCTCCTCCGTTGAATGCTAATGACTTTCTTTGATGCACATATAGGACTTGCAATGGAACTTTTACACACTCTACAAATTCAAAACAGCTTTTTTTTTTTTTTAATACTAAAAGTTTATTTTATTTGATTGTACGATTTCTTCACACACAACACAAGGCATGACAAGGTTGATAGTGGAGACAATAATTGTGACTTCCTTCGTTTGAAGATAGTTTACTTTATAAATTTAATTTATTTATTATGATCTCCCTTTCCCTCAGCTTATAATGTATTTTTTATTTTTATAAATCAAATTTTATTAAATATTTACTTAAAATATTTAAATTATAAAATTTTAAACACTAAATTATAAAAGTCAAAATTTTAAAAGCTTAGATAAACATTATAAGCATATAATAGCCACTATGATGTGAGAATTATTTTTTTTCTCTTTTATGTTTTCCTCTAAGAGGGCCCTTTTTTTTAGAATTGTTTTACATAGTATCTTAATGCGAGATTAATTTATATTTGAAATTAATTATTGATAATTGTTTTTAATAAAAATAACTTTAAAACTTAAATTTAGACTTTTAAATTTAAATTTTTTAATTTAAAATACAGACAATAACTATTACACTAACACTTTATTAATTATCTAAAAGGGCTTTCACTATGCTGATCTTGTCCTGAACATATGTATAGAAAATTGTTGAGTGAAAGAGGAAGCCTCAAATGATGAGGATATTTCCCAAGATTGGTAGACTGCTTGAAGCCAAACCAAATAACAACCCCAATAATGTACAAAAGTATAAAATATAATTACAATGGATCATTACAAAATGGAGGAACTTCATCCTACAGAAAATCATGCATAAACCTCTCGGCCTAAAGCAAAATTTGATTGGTTACAGCTATAGTTTGTGAGAGGTAATCTGATTTTCTAATTGCCTTACAATTTGGACACTTATATTTCGTGTCTTGACTGCAGATTATAAAATTCTAAGTTTAATTGGTTTGTCTTACTGAAGTGATATGCCCTTCTCTTTTGGGTTAAATTATTTATGTGCTTAATTAAATTCTAAATAATTAAAAAATACACGACTTCCAATGAATATGTGGAAAGCAATTAAACCATAATTGTTCATTAAAGAAAAAAAATAAGGCTCCATCTTCCACGCACTAATTTTGAATTTGACTCGTTTATAGTGAAGAAATAATCCTTACACACAAATAATTTTTATGCTGTCTGTATATTTAAAAAGAAAATTTTAAAAGAATAAAAAAAATATATGAGAATATAAGAGAGTAGACAGAGTATGTGCATATAAATATCAGTGCTCTTTAAGGTTTAAGTGTAATTTAATAAATTATTATTGATCTGTAACTGTAAATAAGGAAAGGGATGGTATAAAAGCGTGTATCACCTTCCAATATATTGTTCACCAATAAATTCATTTTTGGTTAGTGGTAACAAATACTATCAATATGGGCTTTTTTTTTTCAGTGCTATTATAAATCAGCTGACACCCTCACCAAAAAAAAAAAAAAAAAACAATTGACACACACTTGGCCACCATCATATTCCATAATCCCTATCTCATGACCCAATGATGTTATTAGTCATTTTCATTGATTTTGAGCAATCATTTTCAATCAAATTTTTTTGTTGGAAAAAGAATTCTTAAATTTAAAACACTCAAACTTATACTATGTTGGACCTGTTTGTCTTCCCAATGATCATTTTGTTATGAACTTTCTTAGAAAATTAAAAGGTAAGAAATAGACATAAGAAGGATCGCATCTTGAACCCAATTAAATTAGAAAAGAACATCTTTTGTAAGCCGATTATTTTTCACTTTGATTTGGCTTTGGCTCTTACACTTTTATTACTTTCTTTTAGGCTCTTATATCTTTTATTGCTTTTTTTTTTTCAATTGTTTCATTTATTCACATTTTATGGAAAAATTTTTACAAAAGACTAACCGGACAATATACAGTGTAGTACCTGTAAGCAATTTACTGCAAAGGTTTTCTTCGAAGTATTTTACCAAAGATAATAAAGGCTTTTCTAATTTACGCTTCTGTTATATGAACCAAATGCAATTCCAGAGGCATGCTGAAGAAACCACTATGATAAGCCTGCTTTCTTTTCTATATGTATAGTAAGAGCACTAAGATGAAGTTTAGGTATTTCAGTCAGTATTTTTAAGCATTAACGTATATGATTTCTGTTTGTAGCAATCACTCAGACTTGCTCATTTCTCATTCTTCAGTTTAAGAGGAGTGCATTGAATCTGATAAACAATCTGTTGAAAATGTCAAAGTTATAATCTTTTCTTGAGACTCTGCCTAATAGCTTAAATTTTTAGAATAATTGATTCTCTAGACAAAATATCAAAGCTTTTATAATCTGATAGTCAATATATCAATTCCTAACTCTCATTTTTCAAAAATAAAGGCTTTCTCCATTAGACACTTCAAACCTAAAGGGATTCCATGACTCTGTAAGAGATACACCATGACTCTACCAACAAGCACTGGCTGAAACAGAGCTCAATTAACAAAATGGGTCACAACTTGCCTTTACAGGTTCCTATACATGCTGGCTGTTAAGTATATCATTTGCGCAAAGATATTTACAGTGTACAAAATCATTTGCGCAAAGATGCTTACCAAAGATAATAAAGGCCTTCCTAATTTATGCTTCTGTTATATGAACCAGAGTCAATTCCAGGCAGGCTGAAGAAACCACAATGATAGGCCTGCTTTCTTTTCTATGCGTATAGTAAGAGCACTAAGATGAAGTTTAGGTATTTCAGTCAGTATTTTTAAGCATATTGACGTATATGATTTCTGTTTGTAGCAATCACTCTCAGACTTGCTCATTTCTCATTCTTCAGTTTAAGAGGAGTGCATTGAATCTGATAAACAATCTGTTAATAACATCAAAGTTATAATCTTTTCTTGAGTCTCCACTTAATAGCTTAAATTTTTAAAATAATTGGTTCTCTTGACATATGAGGAGTGCATTGAATCTGATAAATTTAATAGTCAATATATAGATTCCCAACTCTCTCATTTTTCAAAAATAAAGGCTTCTCCATTGGACACTTCAAACCTAAAGGGATTCCATGACTCTACCAACAAGCACTGGCTGACAGAGCTCAATTAACAAAATGGGTCACAACTTGCCTTTACAGGTTCCTATACATGCTGGCTGTTAAGTATATCACTTGCGCAAAGATATTTACAGTGTACAAAATCAGAAAGAAATAAGGGGAAAAAGAAAAGATGCTTAGTAAGGTCTAATTCTAAGCCTATGCCCATCAAAGGGCATACTGCTCATCAACTACATGAAATGGACTACCTGAAAAGTATCTTTCCCTCCTCAAATGCTAGTCTCCCATGAAGCCTCTGTTGGTGAGCATGAAGTTCATTAAACAGATCCCTACGGTCACTAGCTATCCTGAATTCTGGAGTTCCAGAACAAACAACTTTCAAATCATTACCTTTTCTGTGGCATCCTTTCTGTAATATATTCTGCAAGAAAAAATTTGTATTCAGTATCTGATGAAATATATCACTGTTAGAGTTAAATGCTATTGTTAATCCTGTTTCTAATAGCTTAGACTTTTAAGATGACTGATTAAAATTTCTATGACTAAGTGATTAAAAGTTTGATCCTTGCTATTCCCATTCTTCATAATTAAACTAAATTTTAGTACAAGGTTGAGGGGCCTTTGCTTAAACTTTTACTGCAATTGGTTCCTTAACAGTTACATCTAACTTTGGAAACATCACTATGTGCATTTCCCTATCCTGCCTTCTAAAGTGTAAAAATTATTTAAATAGATTGTAACAGTAAGGTGATGCCCTACCATGCTCCATATTTTATCACAACTGGTACATAGCACTGGATCTGTTACGAAAAGCCAATTGAAAACTTAAATATCCTATCAGTGTACTGTCCAAATTGATAAGAAGGTGCAACTCCAAGGAAAGACTGATTAATGCATTTCAACAATACATTTAATCATTTTCTTTGGAGCCAAATTTGATCATGTAGCTATAGTATAGTCTTAATCATCATCCAACACCAAGCCTTCAATTATTCTCTTCGATTAAGAAAGGGACAAAAGAAGTTGCAATTTACCTTAGATATAGGCATCAATGTTCCTATAGATGCTTTAATGTTTTCGAGTCCTACTAGCTTCTCAATTATAACCCATGGCCTGGAAAAAAACAATGAAGGGATAAAATTTAAATCTAACCAGTAAATAAAAACATGTTCACAGCATATACACAGACAAAAGTTCTCGTGCCTAGACTTGCAGACAGATTACTTCATTCTACGCATTGTATGGTAAACTGTAAACATAGTTACAAATGCAATTTGGGCAGGAATCAACATTTGAATAACACATGCATTACTTTCCATGATTCAACCAATGGCAAGTAATGAAATTCCAAATAGTTCTAGATAAAACATTGGACAAGGAGAGCTATACAAGATAAAAATGATTATTCTGTAACAAATTGCACAGCTATAAAAATACAAGATTCACACACATACAACTACATACCTTCCAGTTGAAGATATTACAATGTGATTAGGATTGTTCAAAAAGTCACACAGTTTTTGAAAATCCTTTTCACAATTCAACACAATGGCCCCCCTTGTGTATAGCTCTGATGACAAACTCGGATATATATATACTCTAGGTAATATGGAAGTCTGCCTATGTAAGAATTCAGCAATTGTTGGTGGAGATAATGCTTTATCAAGATTCCCAATCAATATCATGCATTGGTTTTTAATTGGCCCAAGATCTGTATCTTCCAGTCTTCTGTCATGACAGTTCACAATCCTCTCTGACTTGACAGAAAGCCAAAAAGAAAGATGAAAGAGAACAGATAAAAAGGGAAAACTAATTAAAAAGTCTTTTGTAAGAAAATTGTAAAAAATATTGTCAGGATCAAGCACACCGGACAATTTTCAAGAAAAGCCAAGCAATTCAAACTTGGGTTTCTTGTGTTAAGCTCTGCTACTCAATAATAACATACCTTCATATGGACTTATTTTACTGACAGATCGCCTGGCACATCTAGTTTCCTACAATGAGGAAGTTATGAATTTAGACAGTGTCACCCAAAAAATAGAACATGCACCATCCCTGCATCCAAGCTACTGGCAAATATTTTCTGTTATATAAAGAAGCATATAACTTGCCTTGCGCAGGCGTTCAAAAAAACCTACTCTGCAACCAGAATTTGAACTTTTATCATGGTACGCTTCCAATTCCAGTTCAGTAACTCCATTGGAAATTGAACAAGTATTAGAAAATGTAACTTCAATCCTCTCCCTTGCCATCTTCAGAAATAAAGTGACAAGTGGCTCAAGCTCCAATGTATGCTGAATTTTGCAAATATTCTCAATAGCAGACTTTGTCAAACTTCCCGCAATTGGTCCATGTAACCAGAAAAGTGTAAATGTACATAAGCACACTTCATCTCCTTTTTCCACATAATGTTCATTTTCTTGCACCTACCCAAAGAAGTCCACAAGGATAAACACATAAGGAGGAAACAATTTAATCAACAATGTTAGATTGACTTAAAATGTTCCCCAGACCAAATAAAAGATCATCAGCATTCTATCGAAGGAATTTAAGTCGCTAATAAGACTGGTATAGTTTCTATTTATCAGAATTGAGAAGAGTAGAATTCTATGATAGCCATTTTCTAACCCTTAATAGTCAGAGAAGAATTTTTTTACTGGGTCAACAAATCAGCTCAGATTTAGGAACTATAGTGATGCTAAAGCCTAGCAAGTACAGAATAACTTTTTAAAAGAGCAATCCCCACTAATTTGAAAAACAAAGATACCACTTATGCCAAATGAGGGTTAGGCATTCAACAGAATATTAACATTTATGTACAAAGGAACTACAGGTTTGAGAATGGGCTGTAAACACCCCCCAATAACAAATGATATAAAAATTCCATGCATTTACAGTTTTGTCAACAAAGAAACGAAACAACACAATTATAGTATCATAAAATTGCAAAGTCACAACTTATCAGCACTAGTTGAAGATAAAAGAATGTGACAATTTAACGCTTAATGAAGAAAGCCTCTCCATGTCATGGGACAACCATGTAGGACTTGCACCTATGCAAAGCACTGACATTTGACATGTGTTCTGTGACACACAGCGCCATATGACATAAAAAATAGTTCTACTATCCTAAAGAAGAAGAATGGATTCACACATCTTGGCATTGTAATTGAAGATTCTGACTGTAATTAAAGTGCTATTCACCTGCATGAATTTCTCAATCACCTTGCAGCTCTTAAGAAATTATTTAACCTTTACATGAATGAAGAAATAGTCTTATAATGATATTTGCCTCCGCTCTTCTTTAAGTAAGAGTTCCTAGTGGGTGTAAATATGGAAACTCATAAATACACACTGTGGCCCTCTGCCTTAGAAAAGAGAATGGTAGGCTGTCTGAACCCTTTGGAGTTCCTACTTATGCTGATGTGTATTAGGGGCTAGAATAGCATAGATTGTCTTTGGGTTTTTGGGTGGGGGGGGGGGGTGGAGGTGGAATTTTACTAGATACAGGGGAGAATTCAACTAGGAATTGAGTAAAAAGGGCCTAAACCCTTTTAACTAGAGAAAAAAAACCTCATCTCTCCTCCAAGAGCCTCCACTCCTTATCACTCTAACTACCTCAACAGAATGCCTACCTCCGTTCATGCTTCCCACACCCACCTATAAGCCCCTCCGTTCACACACAAGCTGTCCACACCTAACTTCTTCCAAAATCTGCCTTATCTTTTATTCCTTAACTGAATTGATGATGTGGTCCCCCCTCTAAAATCCCCTCAGAATCTTCTCCTCATCATCACATATACCTTGCCCCCCTCCTGGGGCCCGGCCTGCGGGCATGTTTCCTTTTGGTCTCAGGCCTATTAATGTGGCAGTAATTTAATTGGTGATTGTCGAGCCTTGACCTTTTGTTACCAGCTATGGCAAGATAGTTACTTCTACAACACATAAATTACTCTAAGGGGATGGAATCTAATACCACAAGCTTAGTACTCCATGTTTTCTATAAGCGTACTCAGAGGCACCAGGCATATAATATTCATACAAACCTGACAACCAACATGTTATCAGATTTTATCTTGAAAAAGCAGTTCTGTGAAAAATGTCCATTAAAATTTGAATTCTGTTAATCCTAGACAGACTATCTCAACACAGTCCCATCCTCTCAATCTCACTCACTTCCATTTTGACTTACACAGAATGGTAACAGGTGACTCCACTAATATTAAATAAGAAAAAGCAGAGATGTCATCCTCATTGTGGCTAGCTATTACTTTGCTGGAAAATCAACCTGGACTAGCAGATGAAACCTTAAGTGAATTAAATAATTACTGGCAAGTAAAAAGAAAAGTTTATCAATTTAAAAAGAATAAAAAATCCATAATGACCATAATTTCCACGCTCTAATTCTTAACCCTCACATTCATTCAGAGTCAAATACTGCTGATGCAATACATTGGATTAAGTGATTTGGCCATAGCAGATAAACAATCGTATACACCACAAGGAAAAAAGACTAAAATCATTCAATATTCCAGTAGCAGTCTGATTTGGGGTTTCAGGTCATTTGTTGCTACCAAAAAACTAAACTCTATTTTTTTGGGAAGGAATCATATATTTGCTACTAATATAGTAGTCTATTAAAATTTAGTCCAGAAATCAAGGCATCCACAATAAAAAGTAATCATACTGTTCTAGATGCTTTACTGTATTATAAAATTCGTTTCCACTTGACAAACCTTGATTTCTTGACCTCAAACTGATTTGTCATAGCACTCTACGGGAGGAGAAAACTTTCAATTTTTATTATCATATGGCATGTATATCTAAGGTACCTTTAAAGAAAATCAAAGATCAAATACTAGCAGTCACTCATCCTTAATTGTTAAAATAGCCCCAAAAATAAGCAGAAACTAATGTTAAGCCGGCATGTCGCGTAAATAGAATCCTGACAACGCATAATGTATTTAAACATTTTAATGCTATGGCATATTAAGAAACACAGTCATTGAGAAATTGAGAGCCCAAATTTGTCTGCTAGAAAACAAAGAAGCTGCAAGCAACTAAGTAAATTAAGAATATGCATAGACTTTCACCCAAAACAAAAAAGAAATTAATGATAATTAAACCTCATATCAAAATTCATTTGAGCTTTCCCAGCTTTAGAATCTAACCTTCCAGCTCTTGTAAAGTGCGTCAAGGGTTAGAGAAAATTTGTAACAAACAGCAGAAGGAATAAATTACAAACCAAGTTCTCATCACACTCCATTCAACTTAGTGAGTAAATGGAAAACGGAAAAATGGGAGCTGGGGGAAAAGCACTCACCCCATTAACGACAGCGTCATAGAAGCGAACATCATCGGGGCTAAAACAGTGGCAGGCACACACAGTCATGCCTTCAACGATTTTGCGGCATTCATTGTCTTGGACCTGCTTGGAAACTGGTCTAAACCGGTTCTTCAATTCCTCCAGCTGCTTCAAGTTGGTGAAGCTCTTAACTTCGAAGACGTTGTCGTGATCATCGGAGAAGTGCAAATACTTGATCCTGATGACGCCCTCACTTTCCAGCAGCACCCGGACGGAGTACCAAGCGTCGTCGTTGTAGGCTCGGAAGTCGAGGTTATACGCCACAGTGGGGTCACCGACCGCAACTGGGTTCATCAGCGACGACCTTTTAGCCAATGTGCGACGATTTGGTCTATGCGTTTTGGCGCAGAGAGGAGGGCAGAGTGACGGTGACGGAGGTGGAAGTAGAGGATAGATAACGGTTGCGTTTGGATTCAGGCCTGTGGCAAGCGGAGACGGGAGACGTGTCGTGGTCCGTGGAGCTGGTGGTGGCTGCAATTTTCTGCCACGCGAAGAGGCAGAAAACGAAAGTATATGAGGTAGGAAATATTTTATTGGCATAATCTAACGTGGAAATGCGTCGAGTTAATGCCATTTCAGGATTCAATTAAATTTATAATTTAATTCGTATTTTATGTGTCAATTTTTTAATATAATTTGGGTTTATACAAAATTAACAGATCAACTTAATTTATTTATATTAAAATTAATTTAATAAATTAAAATATTTATTTAATTAAATATAATATTTCAAACTTTAATAAATATTCAATTAATATAAAAATATTATATAAGTTAATAAAAATTCAAAAGCAATTAATTGATAGCATCTATAAATAATTATAATGAATACTAATACCTCTAAGACCAAAATATAGTTATTAAATTTGTTAAATTTTACATTTTATTAAAAAATTATTAGTCTCACGGGAGATTTATGTGATAATGATGCATTGTTACTACACATCTTATACACAGACTTTCCCCTTCTTTATTTCTGTTTATAATCATTCCTGTATACGCTCTTCGAGGCTTCTTTTGTAATTTAGGTAAATAATTTTTAATTATTTTTCACATTAAAAAAATGCAATGTAAAATATTTTTAATTACAAATACTTATATTAAGCTGTGGATAATTAACTTTATTATTTCTGATTTTTTATTCACAGTGAAACTAAAGAGTTAATTTCAAAGATTGATTGAGAAGAGAAATTTATATAGATGAACAACAAATGGTTTAACCAATGACTATTTTTATTTTTCAATTTTTATTTATGATAATAATAAAATGTAATTATGAAATAAGAGTATTAACTAGAATCTAAAGCAGTATAGATAAATTGTTATTACTAGCTAACTATGATATTACTAAATTTTTTTGTCACAATGATCATATTTGGGCCACATCTATTTGACACAGCCCCTGCTGTTCCCAATCCTTCAGTTTGAATTTGTGTCTACTTATTATTTATATCTTTTAAGCAAGATAGACCTCACCTAGGTCAAATCATGATCATACAATTAAATAAAAAACAAAATAAAATAGGTAAAAGATTCATCTCCACGCAAAACCCAAACCCTTTATATGGGGGGAAAAAAAAAACTTTCACAAAATATGTGTTACTGAATGTTCATACTTTGAATTCAATAAATAACGGTTCAAATAGTAGAGCTGCCTTTATATTTGTGTGATGAGTGAAGTCTTACCTGCGTTATAAGTGTATCCATTTTGTAAACTAGTTTTCAAGTAACGTATGATGCATATATACTTTATTTTATTAGTTAATTAAAAGATGTTATAAAAATAAGTATATTTGTTTTAAGTATTTCAATTATTATAAAATATTATAAAAATTATTAAACTTAAAATATTAAAGATACTATTACTGATCAAATGAATAGTTCATTAAAAATATAAAAAAATTAATTATAATAACAAAAATTAATTTTATGAGAATTAAAAAAAATTAAAACTAAATGTTATAAAAATATTATAAATCAGAACACTAAATAAATTAGCCTGTTAACTTAGGAGATTACGTATATTTATTTATTTATTTATTAATCTTGTTCTTTATAAATAGAATACAAAAATAACTTTGAAAATCAATTATAATTATAAAAAATTTTATTAAAATTAAGAAGGCAGTTAAAATTGAAAAAATAAATCTATTAAAATGAAAAACTAAAAAAATTGTAATTAGAAAAACTTATTTATTAGAATAAAAAGTAATTATAATAACAAAAATTGATTTCCAATAGAATATAAAAAATTAAAATCAAAATAGAAAACTAATTATAATTCAAAATATTGTTTGAAAATTAATTATGAAAAGTAATTTTATAAAAACTAATTAATTTTATTAAAATTTGAAAACTAAAATAAAAATATCACATTTGTTAAATAACATAATGACAAATGAAATTTTAAAACACTTAAAGTTGACGTAATAGTCGACTAATTGTAACTTTTATTCTCCCTTTTCTACATATTTATCTTGTGTTTAGTTACATTTTTTTGTAAAAGTGGATGATTTAGTTGACTACCTTCTTTTGTAATATAACTAAATATAAAGTAGGGTAATTATAAAGGGAGAATAGCGTAACAAAATTCATATATTATTTAGGGAGGTAAAAAAAAATGTTAAAAAAAAACTATTCAGCTGTGGGCTTTACAGTACGTTTTGAAATTCATACATACCCAACTAAAATAATTAATGCATATAAATTTTTTTTATAGCAATTTTTTTTATAGCCAAAAAAACTGCACTCCACCTTAAATTGCACACTCTTCACACCACAAGCATACACCCTTTTTTCAAATCATACAAAGGAAGACACTCAAGGTAAGTCCCTTTCCTCTTTTCTTTTAGATTTATATACATTGTTCAATTTTAATTATACATATCTCATACTTTTATCCTAACATAACTAGGATTATTTTTGCTATAGTGTTTGCATAACTTTCATTTTTATTAATCATGGCATGCATGTATTTTAACATTCTTTCACCTCTTTTATCTTAATTTACTGTAGGTCTCTACATACAATTAAAATTATATCAAAATTATGCATATTCTGCACTATTAGCACGCATAGATTCCATCTTAAATTCTGTATAATCATGCACATAATTAAATTCTGCATATGGTATTTTAATTTTCTACACACATCTATTTTATACTATTTTGAACATTCAAGCTTCTATTTCTGCATGGTTTTGCATTCTGTTTAAATAGTTTTGTACTGCATCTTGAACTAAAATTCTGCACTATTTTCTGTTTGAAAATTCTGTACATTATTTCATTTTGCACTTTCTGTCTTCCACAAATTCTACACTGCAATTCAACTTTTGCATTTTGTTTCATAAATTCTGCACAAAATAAGTTTTAGCAATCCTATTTTTGTTTTGTTGTTTTGTTTTTGCATTCTATATAGAATCTTCATATGACTTTTACGTACTAAAAATTCTGCATGTTTTGTATTAAAGATTCTGCACATATTTTAGCCTAGGCAATATTCTTGTTGATCTTCCATATTCATTGATTTAATTTCTTGTCGATTTTTCATGAAATTTTAGCATTAGGATTATCTCTTAAAAAACTCTAGTATCATCACCTTGAGTTCTTATTTAGTCCTAAGCAATTTTAGCTCTAACTTAGTCACACTAAGCAAGTCACTTTTCTTAAATCTTAATCCTAGTTTCTAGTCAAGCTAGTTAAATAAGGAAATTTTTCTATAAAATTATGTTTAAAACCCCAGACTGGAATAGGAAAGGGATTTTCTTAAAATTATTTTTAAAACCCAGGACTGGAATAGGAAGGGATTTTTTTAAAATTATTTTTTAAAAACCCTGGACTGGAATAGGATAGAGACTTTTCTCAAAAATTATTTTTATCCCGATCCGAAATGGGTATGGATTATTTTCAAATTTTTTATTTCAAAATCTTTAAACTAACATAAATTAATTAAGATAAATTAATTAGATAATTTTTGGTACCGAAAGGGCGTTTAGGGTGTTAACACCTTCCTTAAAATGTAACTAACCCCCAGACTCAATATCTAAAACATAGACAATTTTTAATTAGGTATCCAATCTCACCTTAGATAATTTAGATCAGTGGCGACTCCAAACCAAAATTTTAAGGTCAACAATGCACATGTCAAGTGATGAATTGGCTTTGTTCTTTAGAAGAATCCCACTTACAAGCAAGTGTTAAAGATGAAAGGAAGGTGATGGTGTTGAAGACTATGAACAAAAAATAACCATATTGAAAGTGCCAAGGAGATAGGCAAGTGATGAACATGCCTACTGATGAATTAGCTTTGTTCTTGAGAAGAATCTCACTTACAAACAAGAGGATAACTATTAAAGATGAAAGGATGGTGATGGTGTTGAAGACTATGAACAAAAAGTAACCATATTGAATAGCTAAAACTACTTGCCCAGGGCACTATAAAAGTCCATCATGTCTTAAGTAGTTAAGGTCATTCTCTTCACCAAAAATTGCATAACTAAAACTTTTGATGAGAGCCATGTGTAGTAGGGTAGACTGCAAATTTTGATCATCTAAAATTGCACTACCAAAAATTTTGAAATCATTGTATAGTGGGGATTAGGCAAAAAATAATTCAAAGGGAGATTTATTTTTGGTAGAAGGAGAAGGCAGATAGTTTATCAAAGGTGACACTAGTGTCAAATGAGTAGTTCCAATATTTTAATGGTAATTTGGCATGAACAAGAAGGGTTAAGCCAATGTCGATAACATGAGACATTTTTCATTTAAAGATGCCATTTTATTTATGGGCGTATGGAATACACATGAAGTTTTTGATATTCACCAACAAAGTCAAATTGAAAATATTTTACTTTTTCTATTTAATTGTTGTTCAACAAAGGATTGAAGTTGAAGAAAAATATTGAAGACAACACTTTTATATTTTAGACAATAGAGCCAAGCAAACCTAGTAAAATCATTTACAAATAAAATAAAATATCGATAACCATTAGAAGAGGATTCAGGGGTAGGGCCCCATACATTAGAGTGAACTAACTCAAATGGCACCTTAATGTGATATTCAACCAAATTTAAGTGCAGCCTAGACATTTTTCTCATGGGGCAATAAGGATAAACATAGTGTGATTGAGGAAGAGAAGGTATATTTTGTGCACAACTTATTATTGGCTTGTGGATGACCTAGATAAGTGTGCTAGTCAACAACGGAAACTTTTTCACCCAACAATGCTTGCATTAGTGATGGAGGAAAAATTTACAAGGCATCTTTACTTAGTCCTTGCAACAGGATTTCCTTAGTCACTTGATCCTTAATTAAGAAATGAAATGACTAAAATCCAAAGAAACAATGGTTGTCAATGACAAATTTTTGGATTGAAAGAAGTGATTTGGTAATTTTTGAAACAAGTAAAATATCTTTAAAGAGAAAATTTTTATGGGGTGTGAGGAAGAGACTATTACTAGAATGAGAAATAGGTAAACTATGACTATTACCAACATGAATTTAATCTTCCCAATGTATTCATTTGCAATGCTGAATTTGGCCATGTCAGGAGTCATATGATGACTGGCACCGGTGTCAATATATGAAGGATAGGCATATACACCACATGAGGATGATGGGACATACTATTGAGGGTAGGATATCATGGGTAGGGCTATGAGTATACCATTTTTGCTTGGGCATTGGAGTATTTAATGGGTGCATTACAACAACAATAGCGATTTGTAGTGTGATTTTGGTACTTGTAGATTTGGCAAGGTTCTTTGTTATTTTGTTTGGTGTTAGTGTTGTTTCATGTAGGTTGGGACATGGGTGCTGTGTTTGTGTTGGTAGTAGGAGAGACAATTTGTTGGGTAGAGGAAGGTTTGTGAGCAAGGTTGGTTGAAGGCCCTTCCTAACTACTTTTGATGAAAACTTCATGGGCTAACAGATATCCATGAAGTTCAGAGAATGAGATAAGTTTAGGCCTCATGTTGAGAGTCATGATAATGGGGTGAAAGTCTATCTCAATGTTGCAGTAGATTGTTGCATCAAATTTGGCTTGAGTTACTACTCTACTAGTAGCTCTTAACTCATCTACAGGTGCCTTGGCATGCTGTAAGTATTGGGATACTATCAAGTCATGTTTCTTTAGTTCCTAAAGTTTAATATTAAGTTGAAGCTAGCAGTTTTAAAATATAGAACCAAATGCATTTGCTAATGCAGCCATGCTTGATATGATGAATCCATGCCAATGACATAGGAAAATACTTCTTTAAATAGAGAAGACAAAATCCATGACAATAAGAGTTAGTCTTTTTGGAACCAATCTTCAAAACTAGGATTAGTTATGAGGTTATTAAGATTGGTGGTGGAAGAAATTGTGTTGGGTGAGGCTAGCTTAAAGCCATTGATATAGCAAGTGACTCATTGGTAATTCAAGAAAGGAAGAAACTATGTTTTCCATGCAAGATAATTTTTGCTTGTTAACTTAATGGAAAAAGTTTAATGACCAATAGTTGTGGGAGTAACATTTGATGAGTTTGAGAACATGGTTTGTGGTTAGTTACTAGGTGTTGTAGTGTTTTTAGAAGGTGGGGCTATCTAAGAGTCATGTGTAGAAGACGACATGATGAGAATAATTGTTTTATAGGCAAGGCTCTAATACCATAATAAATCTTGAAGAAGGTTTTATTTTTGTATATCTCTAAAATATAGAATCACATGAATTTATATAAAGGACTCAACCAAAATATCTTGGTTGATATCTGAGATTAGAATTTGAATAAAGATAACATATAATTGTACAATAGTGAGAATAAGATGAGATAAGGAGAAGCATTTGAATTTGTATATCATCAATAACCTGCACTTAATTGCATAACACCACTAGGTGGATTAATTATAGCTTGGAGGTAATGGATGAGATCACATTAGCCACCAAACTTAAATTCCCTCTCATTTCTTCTAACTAATCAACCTTATGTTTAAACCAATTTCTCATGCTTGTTAAATTATTTCTCCGTCACTTTTCTTTTGGATGTCTTATTGCTTCCTTAATTGTATCATTACTCGAGGATACCCTTTGATGCTAGTGTTTATTAATATGATTTGTATTTAAAGACTTTTCATGTTCTTTGAACTGTGCTCAGGGATATCATAGGCTTTAAACCCATCTCTTTCTCCATTATTGTTGCTACTCTTATGTCAAGATCAAAATGAGGTACTTTATGGTCTAAACATCATGTTAATATATTAGTAATTTTGTTTCATGTTAGCATGCATAATGCTATAACTGACTTATTAAAAATGTTTTATAGTAACCATTAATTTTCTTGATGTATAATTAAGAGAACTACTAAATTTAATAACTTATGTTACTGTTTAACAATGATTCACATCTCTAACATATGCTTCTCCTACTGAAGTGTAAAGAAAGCATATACCAATTAATACATTGTGACAAAAATTTAATTATAAAGAATTGTGTTAATGAAAATATAGCCTTTCATAGTAGAGCTTTGTGTTTTCTAGGGTTTTGTCATAGTACTTGAGTGACTGTGTTAGCTATAATCCATAAGTTGAAGGTGGTGGAAAAAATGATTCCACTAGATCTAAGCATGGAGCAAACTGAGAATCATAATCACTCCCTTTACTTGATCAGTAGAGCTAGGACAAATTGTATAAATTTTACTACGGCTTTGAAATCTGTGATGCCATGGTGAAGAGAAACAAGCATGGAGTGGATGTTAATTACTTAGGACAGATTCTCTTTTGTTTGCAATGTTATCATTGGTTAGATATGCAAAGGGTATTAAAGGGGCTTCATGGTTTTTCGACAAGAGCATTCTTGTTCTAAAAGAGATTGATGAAACTGAGCAACCCTTTGAGATAAAACTTCATGAGGGCCTTTTTTAGTTGAGGGCTTATGACCTTCCTTTATTGTATAGAACTAAGAAGATCATTAAGGTTTTAGTAGTTTCTGTGGATTCCTTTTTGGATAGGGACAATGCACCTAGGAGAAAATATGAAAAATTCATTCAATTTATGGTGAACATTGATCTAAGAAAGCCTTTGAGGTAAGACTAAAGATTTATATAAAATATGAGAGACTTCCAAATGTTTGTTACCTATGTGGCTACCTTAACTACATCATGAAAGACTACGAGAGAGTGGGGAATGTGGAACATGAGGATTTAGAAGATGAATCAAATTGGTCCTATGGACCATTTCTTCATGCTTCACCTTTGAAATTAATGATATACAAGATGTAAACATAAATGACCCTAATACTGAGACTCTAATCCTTATCTTAGTCATAGAAGTATCTACGCTAGGGGCTTAACTATCTAGTAATCCTCAGAGTAAGGATAGAGGGAATGGGTCCTTGGAAGCACATACAGAAGTTAATCAAAATTTAGGTGTTATTTGTCATAAATGGCACAAAATTAAAAGGCAAAAGAAGGGTAAAGGTCCAAGGAATGTTCAAGGTGCTTAGAAGAGAGAAGGGCTGCCAAAAGACAAAAAGAGCAAGAAAGAGCCTTAGTTTATGCAAATTGAAGGGGTTTACATTCATTTTGGTAGAGGCTAGGAGCTAACCCCTCCATGACTATTTATGTTGGAAATATTGTGGCTTGGGAACCCACATACAATTCGAGTTTTTGGAAAGCTTATTAGAGATGAAGATCCTAGGCTTGTGTTCTTGGTGGAGACAAGGAGGTTTGCTAGAGAGATGGAACAATTTAGACAATGGAATGGGTATACAAATTTGATAGTAGTGGACTATGTTGGGATGTGCAGATCAATAGGATGGCAGTTGAGGAAAAATCCAAGAGTGGCTAGATCATGCTATAGCTAACATAGAACAATATACAATTTTTTGGAGGCATGGTGGTGCCTCCTTTGCCTAAACATAAATCAAACCATAATCCCATTATGATCCTTTTAAGCAAAAAAGATGTTAAAAGAAGAAAACAAAAGAGGATGTTTCACTTTAAGGATATGTGATTGAAATGTAAATCCATTAATACAGTGATAGACTAAGCTCAAGGTTTCCCACAAGAAAATGTGGTCAATAAGATTAAATACCGTTCATAATGTTTAGAGGAAAGGAGTGCATCTTGTTTTGGAAATATGCCTAAGCTTATAAGAGACTACAAAAATTGCTTGCTAAAATTGCAAAAACCAACCCAAATGATGGAGACTATAGCGAGCCAATATAGCCAAGCCAATTGGTTGAAATATGACAATAAAAACACAAATTTTTTTCATATCAAGGTCTCTTGAAGAAAGGAACAAAATTGGATAGATCAGATTATAGGTGACAATGGGACAAAATAGTTTAGGAAAATGAAATAGCCTCTATGATGATAGCTTACTACCATAGGCTGTTCATATCCTCTTTCTCAAATTAAGTGATAGAAGTTGTCAAAGGAAGACTTAATGATGAATTAAGAGACTAGATCTTAGGAGACTTTACTGGAGATGAGGTCTATGTTGCTCTCAAACAAATGCACCCAACAAAAGCTTCTGGGCTTGTTGGTCTTCCAACACTTTTCTATTAAAAATTTTGGAGCATAATGGGAGATGAGATTGTTAGCAAACTACTTGATGCCCTTAATAGTGATGTTGATCTAGGTGCCATCACAAACACATTTATTTTCCTTATATCAAAAGTGAAAAAACCTATTCATACCTAGAATTTTAGGCCCATTAGTCTTTGTAATGTGATTTTCAAATTAATCACAAAGACTATTGTAAATAGGTTGAAGCTAATTCTTCCAAATATAGCTAGTGATTGCTAGAGTAACTTTGTCCTAAGAAGGTTAATTATTGATGATGCTTTAGTGGCCTATGAAATATTTCATTTCATGAAGAAGGAAAATGTAATAAAGGGTATTTTGCTTTAAAATTGGTTATTAAAAAAGCTTATGATGGGATTGAGTAGGGCTTTCTTACAGTGAATCTACATAGCATGGGTTCCCAAGATAAGTAAGCGGATTTGATCATGCTTTGTATTACCATTGTATCTTTCTCATTGCTTATTAATGGGGAGCCAAAAATACTTTCACACCCCAAAGAAGCGGCCGATGAGTGGATCCATTATTGCCATATTTATTTATTCTCCTTGCTAAGGTCTTCTTAGGTTTGTCACAACAAGAGCAAATAATTCTATGATCCATGGAACAATTGTGCAAATTGCCTTAGCTGTTACTCTTTACTTTTTTGCAAATGATAGTACTTTGTTTGCAAGAGCAAATGAATTTGGAGCTAGAAGTATGTAGCTTGTGTTAAAAGTTTATTAGGAGACTTCAGGTCAAATCATAAACTTTAACAAATATGAGCTTTCATTAAGCTAAAATGTGCCATAAGACAGAAGCAATTTGATCCAACAATGGTTAAAGGTAAAGGTAGTTGAGAGCCATTCAAAGTACTTAGGTCTTCCTACTTTTTTGGGATGTTCAAAGAAACAGGTATTTAATTTTGTTTAGAATCAAGTTTGGAAGAAGATATAAGGCTGGAAGGAAAAAAGCACAATCACAAGTAAAGAAAGAGGTGCTAATAAAGTTGGTTGCTCAATCTATTGCGACTTATGTTATAAGTTGTGTTAAGTTACCTCAAGACCTCTACTACTGGATTGAAATGGTGGTTGGCAATTTTTGGTAAGGTGCTAAAGGCCATGAGAGAAATATTCATTGGGAGAGCTAGGAAGAATGTCTAAAGCAAAGGAAAAAGGTGGTTTAGGTTTTAGGACTTTTCAGACTTTTAATATGGCCTTGTTAGCTAAACAATCTTAGATATTTCTTAGAAGCCAAATTCCCTTATGACTAGAAATATGAAGAGTTGTTACTTCTCTAGAGCTAATTTTCTAGAAGTATATATGGCTTACATGCTTAATTCTATGTGAAGAAGTATTTGGGTACAAAATAAGTTGTTGAAAATAGTTGCTATTGGGTTGTAGGAAATGGGCTGAATATCAACATCTAGCAAGATCCATGGTTACTCTTCCAAATGGCTTACGTGTCTAGAGCCTTGCCTTTGATGAAGTCACTTTAGTATCCTAACTCATTGATGCAAACTTGAGAACTTGGAATAGTCAACTTGTTATTCAGTTGTTTCATTAGTTTGAAACTACCCACATTCTTATAATTTACCTCTCACTCACTTGAACAATAATGATAACTTTGTTTGGCATAGGACTAAAAATGGGTAGTTTACAACAAAATCTGCGTATCACTTCACCTTTATCCCTTAGAACATAGTTTGGTCATTAGAGGTGCCTGTTAAGATTAAATTTTTTATGGGGAACCCTTCATGGAGAACAACCCACTAATCAGAATATTAAAAGGAGGGGTATTACCATTCCATCTCTATGCTTGAGATGTTTCTTAGTAGAGGAAACCATTAATCACACTTTTAGGGATTGGAGATGCTCTAGTATGGTTTGGATTAGCTATACCCAAAACCTGAGCATGGATGATGGAGGAGAGGTTTGATGATTGGTGGTGCTCTCTAATGAAAATGCTACCTAATAGTATATGTGCAGCAGCTCATTTATGGGGAATTTGGTTCATGAGAAACAAAACTTCTTTTGAAAATGTGGAGTTCTCTCATTTCCAACTCAATCATATGGTATCGTAGGTGTTTCGAGATTATGGTTCAAATTGTGATTTGAGAGGGACATGAGTTCATGAAACATCCTTAACCTTAGGTTTTTACAAGCTCAACAAAGACGCTTCTTTGAGAGAAGTAGGCAAGTGTGGTTTAGGTTTTGTTATCAGAAACGAAGAGGGGTTGATCATGGCTTCTACAACTAAACTTCTCCAAGAAGAGGTAGATGGGTGGCTGGAGGAATTAAGTGCTCTCAAGTTCAATTTGAAGATGGCTTGGAGTTGACTTCTTTCACAATTTGATTATTGAGCTGGACTATAAAGAGATAGGGTTGGCTTTTAACGGCTTCAACAAATATTTCTCTTGCTTTGATATGCTAATAAAAGACTATAGAGCTCTTCGTTGATACTTTTCCATTATGACTATTACTCATGTGATGCAAATAAGAAATATTGTAGCTAATTGTCTTACTAGTTCACCTTTTTCTTCTTATGATTCCTAAGTAGAGGACGCCACACCTTTGGTTGTATACCTTTGTGTCTAGGACTTTTTGATTTTTCAATCTAAGTAAATCTCATTCCTCTATTTGTCATCATACAAAAAATATTAAACTCATAAAAACTTTATCATAGAAGCTTCATTAATATTTCAAAACACTATCTAATTGGTGGGTGGAAGTCAAGAAATAGTTTATATTTCCATCATACAAGATAATGGTTACTTGTTAAACAAGTTTAATGCAAGTTAATAAATTACTATTTAATTTTTTTTGTTAGTGATACTAAGATAGATTAGCGGATAATTGTTGAGAAAAATTATTCCTTTTGCACAATGGGTAGCATAAATAATGGATTAAACAATTAATAAAAATAGAATAACAAAATGATATAATGTGGTTCAACCCCCTTGGCTTATGTCCACCATTCATACATCATTTTACAATTCAATCAACTGATTACAATCAATCAATCAAATCCTATCAAAACCCAAATCTCAATACTCCTAAATCACTCTAAAAATATTTTTCTTTCAAAAAACTACCAAGCAATCCACTCTCACACAAGCATGCACAACCTAAACAATCCTCACAATAGCAACATCAAAATAATATATGCACCATAGGACCTCTCATACATTCTTAATGGTAGCGCCTTCACAAACCATATATGCTTACTACAAGTACCTTTAATCCTTCCCCAAGCAATTGCATCTTTACAAATTGATTGTGACAAAGAATTGCACAATCAATTGTAACAGTATATCATAGGCTGAAAAATCCATCTCCTTCTTCTTCATTAAGCTTAGGGTTGAAAGGAGGTATTTTATGGTCTAAACATTATGTTAATATATTAGTAATTTTGCGACATGTAAGCATGTATAATATTACAACAAACTTATTAAAATGTTGCACACATATAACCACTGCTATTAATTTTCTTGATGTATAATAAAGAGAACTAATAAATTTAAAAACCTGTTATCATTTAAGAAATATCTATATCTTTAAATTATTCCTAAACTCAAAAATCTTGAACCTTAAATTCTAAACTTTAATTGTTAAACTATAAATCCTAAAACTATAAATTAGAAACCTTAAACCCAAATCTTAATACTAAACCCTAAAACCCTAAGCAGTTTGCCACCTTTAGGGTTAAGGGTTTACAATTTAGAGTTTCATGATTAAGGTTTAAGGTTTTATTATTTTAAGATTTAACGTTTTAAGGTTTTGAGATTTACAATTTACTTTTAAAGTTTAGGGTTTTAATGTCAAGGTTTAGGACTTTTGGACTTAAGGATTGGTGTCTTAGGATTTTAGAGTTTACTATTTGGGTTTTAAAGTTTAGGATTTGGAGTTTTATGATTTTAGAATTTAATGTTTAAAATTTTAGGATAAATTACTCAAAACCCTCTAGCATTATACCTTCCATGCAAATGCTCAAAAAAAGTTAAATGTTATCTGTTGTGATGTGATTATAATTCAAAAATTTATTGATATATCTCAAAAAAATGAATCAATAAATAAAAAAGCTTTCATAAAGATATTAATGATATAGTGTATTCTATTACCAAGAGTTTAGGTAGCTAAAATATATTGCCTTAACATCAATTTAAGAAATGAAAGATATATAAGGGAATGAGGGTCACTACCACTAAAATAGTGAAATAAAAAAAATGAGAAAAAAAATCTTGGTGCTATTGCATTTAGTACCTTAGGAAATTTTCTCCTTTAGCTTCAAGCCTTTACAGTAGGCGTTCATATACTGCTCAACCAACTCTTTGAGATCGAAAATTGATAGATCAGTGTCTTGTTTAGTGCCTTTTGAATTGTTTAGCTGCTCTATCATTGCCTACAATAACAAATTTTGAGGGGAAAAAACCTAAGAGACTGGAATGCCTTGTTGAGAATTGAAAATGAACTGCACATAAAAAAACCATAAATAGACAGCCAAAAACCCCAACAAAATACAATACCCACCTATATCCATAATACCTTTGGGTTTCCTGTTGATGCCAGCTCATAGACTAGGACCTCGTATTCACGTTGTCTTCACACTAACGCACACAAAGTAATTGGAAAAGCATCTGGCAAAGTCGGTAGACCAGAAATTGTGTGCCAAATATAGATGTTAAAGTCCTATGTGCCTTTCATCGTCTATGATAGGTCAGGGTTGAGAAAGAGATAATTAATATCAATAAAATGGGTGTAGGTAATGAGAAAGAAATGCAAGTGCTGAAATGCACCAAATACCTATGAAACTAAACTAGAGAATCATGTAAGTATTCAATCTATGTGATTGGAGATCATATAAAGTAGGTTTATGTAGGTAATAATAAGTCACTTGTTAATTTTGTAAGCACACATAATAAATTTTAATTTTAAGTCCATTATATGGTGTGTAATAGCAGCAAAAACTTTTAATGATTTATTTATCCCTTTTGAGTGCCCCATTAACAGCAGCATACATGCACAACCTATTAGCATGAAAATGTGTTCTTCAACATAAGTATGTCCAAGAAGTGTAATATGCTAAGTAAGACCATTGACTTATAACAAGACTTATTAGTTCATCAAAGTTATATTCTTTGTCAATATTCTTAAGTCATATTTTATTTTATCTTAGTCTAGTTCATAATCTAAAATATACTATATCTATGTATTCACTTTATAAATAGTATCCAGTAAATATTTTTTTAATTTTTATTTTTGACTTATATTCAACCTTTTAAAATAGTGGAGAATTATTGTATTTTGTGAAAATATTTTAAAAGTCTTCTTGCGTTTAAAAGATAATTTTATATAACTTACCTAATTATTTTAGTGTTATATGTTTAACTACACTTAATTTAGTTTTATTTCTTCAAAGAACTGCTATATTCTAACAACTATTTTTGTTTATTTAAATTTATAGCAATCATCTTCCTTATTTAATTCATTTACTTTATAACAGTTGTCTTATTGACAACGGCACCAACCACATTTCCAACGGCGGTCTTTCTTATCCTAAAAGCCATATATTTATTATTGTAACAGTTACAATAGTCATATTTCAGACACAGCTCTCTTCATATTTCTTGACAACTAGTTTTCTATTCTCCTATAAAAACTATTCGGGCGTCTGGTGCTAGTGAGAGGAAGCCGTGTTGTGTAAAACGATTTTGTTAAGTGGTGCTAATGTGAGTGTCTAATTTGTGTTCTTTGTTAAAATAATTCTTTTCTAGCCTATTATTTGAATATTATTATACTATTTTTGTTGTTTCTATTTTTTGATGTGAGTACATATAATCTAAAATGTTTCTTACATTTTGGAAGATTGCTACATTAAATACCTTTGTACTTAAGATACAGCAGAATAATCTGTGAGAACAAATGTTTTGTAACACACCCCATATTATTTAAAATTAGTATAATTTTCCAACAAATGGACCTGTAAGTTTCTAGCTACTCTTTGTAACTTGAATATAGTGGAGATATCATGGGATCCTTATTAGATTCTTGGCTGAGTTAAGAAGGAGAGTTGCGCTGGGAATTAAGTTGCCCCTTTTTATCCTTAATCCACGTCTTTATTCTTTGCCAAAGAGTTAGTAAAATACTTTAGCTAAAGAAAGACGCGGTCCCAAAAAGTAAAAGGAAAAATTCTTTCTGTTTTAATGAAAGAAGAAAAATTATAGTCGTACGTAAAATACAAAAATTTTTTGGAAGAAAAAAAGAAGAGTGAGAATTTAAAAAAGCATACAGATTGTATGCAAAATTAGTATATGTATCATTACTCATGAAAGAATATCAACCAAAGAATATGATGTTCCACAAATTTTAAAATTACAACACTTATTGTTTCAACCAAAAAGAAAAATAATACAACTTGTAACCAAATCTTTAATTAATCTTAATATTAATGAAAGTATGAGAATTTATAAAGTCATGTGAATTCATCTTCACTCTATTTTGAATTTGTGTCACTTTGTCCTTTTTGAATATGCCAGCACATAACTGAAGCATTGTTTTTGGGACTAATTTTTATCAGAGAAAATATGACTATGTAAGTGACATGTGACTTTACCTTAATTTCAACTTTTGTAAGATGAAAACAATTTGTATAACCCCATTCGCTTGGTCATTGAGTACTTCATTACCTTCTTGGTTTAGTTCATTTTTATATTATTTGTTCCCATATATAATTTTGTTATTTATGCAAGTTAAATCTTACTAAATACTTACTTAAAAAGTTTAAAATATTAAATTTATTACATATATAATTTGAACTATGAAATCTATCCCATCCCATCTCATAGTTACTGATAATGATATGATATGGCTCATGTTCTTACAGAAGGAATCCCAGAGGCAAAGTATAGCTTTAAAATTCATTGTATTACAGTTCACAAAGTGAAATTCAATATGAATTCACACAAGCAAATTCTTTAATACAGCAATTATAAAATTGAAAAACTGCGACTAATCTCCCACAAATTATACAAGCTTTTATTTATTAGAAAGGTACACAAATCATAAAACCGATCTTGCTTGATGCTCATACAAGCTAGTTCATTAATTATTTGAAGCAAAACCAAATAATTAAAAATTTGCCAAAGTAGCTTATTAGAGACAGTTATTAAGAAGGTTGATCGCACTCCCAGAAACTAACTCCCCTTCTCGTTAGTATTTTCATTTCTTGAACCTTTTGTTGGATCTAAGGCTCCTTGGAACCAATTTCTTAGGCCCCTTCAAAATCTGTTTGATTGTAGCTTGAATGGGGATATAAATGGGGAGGAGGTGCATCATCCCGAATATGGTGACAGGAAAGAACATAGCACTGTATATCAAAGAGGAGGTCCAATTCTTCTCGTTCAATTGAATGGTTAACAAAATGGTTCCAGTGAACGCTAGCATTGTGGTGATCAATGAGAAGAAGAGCAAAGTGAAGCCCAGCGTCAGTTTTCCAGGTAGAGATTTGTAGAAATCCCACATCTCAAAGGGAGATGTGAGGATGGAAAGGAACATCACCACTGAAGCCAATGAGCTGGCAAGGCCCGCAACATCCATGATAGTCAAAAATAGGAACATAGGAGAACGGAAGAGTACGGGGAAGCCACTTGTATTATATCCTCCAGGGACGGTGTAGGCGGCTGCAAAGAGGACAGTGGCCACAAGGACAGCGACAGTAGAGCATGACTGCGCTGTCTCCTTCATCCAACCTTGTGCTTTGCTAAACATTTCTTGATGCTCCTTATCGAAAAGCTCTCCTGCTGTGAGGTTGTCGTTGTCACAATGCATCAAGTAACTGGGAGTAACTATTCTCTTCACCTTCTGCACATATCAATGATTAATAAAAAATAATAATAAGGTATTTTTTCTGCGTTGCACACACGCGCACGTATATATATAGTACAAAAATTATGTCAAGACATTTACTTTGTTCTGAACATCGTAGGATAGATTCGTAAGTGATAAATGAAAGGACACTGATGGACTATTCTCATTAGAATACTCACTCTGTACCAGCGCAACTCATCTTGCAGTTGAAATGCAATGCCTGGTTGGCGTCTTTCTCTGAAATAATCCATTCCTGCGGCTTGGTGCAAGAGAGTACGACCTTGGTTATTTATTTGACCAACCAACAATTTAAACTTTGCATTTTTCTTTATGATACGATAGATTTCCAGCTGACGATGCTTGACAGCCATGTGAAGTACGTTGTTGTCGTCCTCGCTGATATGAGAAATAGCATCAGGATTGATCTGAAGGATTTTTTCAACAATTTCCACAATTCCTGTGCTAGCTGCTAGGAGCAGTGGTGTGTAAATGTTATAAGAAAGGAAGGGCTTCTCCTTCTTCTGTTCATCACTTTTTTTCATTGCGGCCACATTTGTGGGACCAAGAACTGGCAGTACCACCACTGGTCGATAACTTTCATTAAAAGAATTCTTCCATGTGACGTCTTTTTTCACTAACAATTCAGCCAGTTTCTCTGCTAATTTATGCTGCTTCTTTGCCTGCCAAATCCTCTCAACTGGATCCCATTCTGCACAACATCAATCCTACTCTTCAATTGATATTTGATAGCTAGGCCAAAATTTGGTTAAATAAATCGATTTGTATATATAATTCGCACCTTTTTCCATGACTTTCCAAATAGCAAAGTTGATCCTTGAAATAACTGCAATTTTGTGACACTTTTAGAGACATATATATTTGCAATCAATATTTGGAATTCAATGCATATATATAACTGCAATAATCAAAGTTCATTGTCATGAGTACCTGAGGTGGGCGGCTTTCCGTTATCCCCTTCACCGCTTTCTAAATCTTTATTCAATCTAAACACTTTAATGCTTTGATCATTTAATTCATATACCTCTTCTGGAAGAACTGTATGTTACCCCAAATATTATAAGTGAACTTTAGTAGTTTTAAGACTTTTGTAAAGTAGCAAATGCAAGAAGTGTGAAATTAATTAATGTTTTAAAAAGTATTTGTAGGGAGAAAATAAAGTACAAGAATATATGAGCCTCTTGAAAATTCCCATGAGTGATTGGCTTCGGAAAACGTGAGGCATTTTGGATAGTAATTGAAGACAAGTCAATCCGTTTTCATCCTTTACGGTGGCTAGTTTGTCTTCCACGTTGATCAGTAACCAAATAGCCACATCTGAACCAAAAAAATAAACAATTATGGTTTTCATCCATTATCGTTTTCCAAAGTGTATATTCTTGTATGAGATATATAGGACGTACCAAATTTTTGATTAACAATGCATGTTTGAAGAATGGAATATTTGTCGGTGCCTCTGTATAAATGCTTGCTTATGTCATCAACATGTTTGGCCATGTACCTGAGCATAGTCATATTGCCGTGCCTAGCAGCCATGTAGAGTGGGGTTTCGCCTAAGTTGTTTTTGAGATCCAGCAATGGCCGTTTCATTCGATCCATTGAAGCATCAAGGATCTTTTCCTCCGGTGGGGGCTGCAACCCCTTCTCGTAATTCAGCACCACATCCACTATCTCAACATCGGTGCAAAAGATCGCCATGTGAAGAAGCGTGTTTCCTCGGATGTTCTTCATCCTCAACGCCCGCCACCTATCAGACTCCAACAACATTTCCAGCAACTCTCTCAAGAGGTGGGGGTTGTCAGATAGCGTGGCAACATGAATGGCAGTGTGTCCTAACAAGTCAAAAGGCTCAAGCAGAGCATTCTTGTCCTCCTCAAAGTACTTCTTGAAGCCTTTCCAGTCATTTGACATGGAAGCTGCTTGAGGTTTTCTCATTTTGTCATCAAACCTAAACACCTCACTCTCTGCAATCTCTATCTCCCTCACCATCTCTTTCTCGAACACTAAAGTATGCTAATCAGTATTCACTGCACACACGAGCTAGTGCTGAACAAATGCATATGTGTATATATCGTTTTAACTTTTTAGATTCTCATGAGTGAGAAATAAGGGTGCTCATCGGTTTGGTTTGGACCCTTCCTCCAAGTGAATCAATTGAATTGGTTGATAGAAAAAGTGATAAAATCCAATCGCAATCTATATTGAATCGATTCGTGCAATTTTATATATATATATATATATATATATATATTATATAAATATATATTCAAAATTGATCTATAATACTCTAGCTTCTATGCATATTAGACCTACCAATATTATCAATAATTTCTTAGATCCTCAAGACTAATGTCTTTTCCAACAATATTAGGCAAGATTGGGTTCAATGTTATTACAATTGAAGCATTTAAGCATAAATAATTGCACCTCCTATAAATGCACTTATCATTTTGAGCACCTTTAAAACAATTCAAGAAAAGAGAAATGTTTGTGTCTAGACTATTTTAGAATAGAAAGAAACGTCACCATAAAAGAACCCAAATGATATTGTATAATATAAAGCAAAATTATGCATATTATTAAGTGTAACCAGTTGGGTAAGCTGAAATCAGCTTTTTTTTTTTTTGGTTGACATCAAACAATTAATTGAACAAATTAGTTTTTAAAAAATTTTATTCAATCCATCCAATTAACAAATCAGTTTTGATGGTTTTTGATGGATCCATTCGATTTGGTTCGGTTGAATGTGAGCACTCCAATGAAAAATGAGAAGTCAAAAGGGCACTGATTCTTTTCTAAATTTACAAGTTATTAAGATACCATTTACATAGTCTCCACATACAACGCGTGTTATAGTCATTTTACAAATTCCCAAAACCTGTCGTTAGGCTAGAAGAGCAGTGAGATATTTCTCTTTATGTCCCTCCAATTAATTGGTTCCCACGTTATTCCCTCCCTCTGACAAAGGCACAATATGTTTCATCCATTGTTATTCTTTGCTTAAGATGGCTTGTTTCAATAATAAAGGAGCAAAAGAAATAGAACAAAACAATCCTTCTATTTTTCGTTTTACTTCATTACTCCATTTTATAACAATTTTAGATGCACATATTTTGGATGTGAAAATTATATACCTATAATTAATATGGACCTCAGATTTTTGCAGTGTCAATTGATGGGGATAATTTGTAGCTTAAGCAAATGGAAAAAACTAAAATTATGCATTCATATTTAGTTGTAAAAATGCCAATGTGGGTTAGGGTCACCTTGCCTAAGAAGAAGCCAAGCAAGTTTGTATTTTTTGACCCGTAAAAATATGGATTGGCGTGTTAATTTGCAAATCACAATAGACAAGATAGGGTGAGCCAAAATATTTATGTGCAAAATTACATCGACCTACTAGGCTGACCCACCCAATTTCACTTAAGAAGTAAGTTGAGTTAGTATTTTCTATTACAAAAAAATTTTAGATTTTCAACAACCAATTTTGGCAGATATAATAAAAATTTGTCAGTAAAATTCATTTGTAATATATCTAATTGGCTAGTAAAAATGTTGTCAATAATATTTTGTAGCCGCATTTGGTGTTTACCGATAACATTGGATAATATTACTAGCAAACACCCATCAATAAAACAGATAAAAGGCAAACAGTAAATTGATTAATTTATCTCAACAATTCAATTAAAGAGAATATTTAATTTTATTGGGGATTTAAAATATAAAAATATGTATTTATCTAAGAATTTATGATTTTTACTGATGGATGTAACTTTTGGTAAAATACAAAAATTTAATATACAAAAGACATCTGCAATATAACCTGCATCCTAATCCCTTGGTAAAAAAATAAAAACAATTAATAATTATTGATAGATAATTGCCACTAAAAATATAAAAAAAGAAAAACATTAATAATTGCTGGCAGATAATGGTGGCTAAAAATTATTAATGACATTTTGATGTACAAATTATTTATTTATGTAATTCCTTTTTAGTGAGGGTTAAGGTAGTGAAATTTTTTTTGAATATATAATAAATTTCTAAGGTATATAAATCAGCCAGAAAAAATATAAAAATCTTTTTCATTATAATTATGTTATAAAACCACAATAAAATTATAAAATGAAATATTTAAATAAAATAAATATTTTAATTACATTATTATAAAATTTAAATAATGTCAAATGTATACAACCAAGTAAAAAACAAATCCTACACCTAAATGTAATAACCAAAGTCAGGGGAATCCTTGGCATATGATGGCTAGTTTGATGGGTCGTCTCCATGAAATGATAGCAACAAAGGCTGCGGGGCTAAATTCTACTCAGTGCTAAGTCTAGACAATGGGCTATCTCACAGTTGAGACTCCATCATTCTATGCAAGTGAAACAACTGTACCTCTAGCTAAGCATTCTTGGCCTGCTAATCAGCCTATACCTAGGTGATTCACTAGTTGAACTCTAACCTCATCTCCTCCCTTATCTACTCCATTAAACCAATCATAATTGACGAACCAATATAGGTGAAAGAAGTAGTAGAATAAGAGGTGGTACCAAACCTAGAAGCGGCTTTGCTCCTACCACTCAATGTGCCCATCTTGTAAACTTGATCCTTGTAAGTGCTAGTAGCCACCTCTCCACAGCTCTTTTTGGTTAATCAGGGTAGATGCATTGGAACTCTCCCCAAGACCCTTTGGAAATTGCTATGACATTTGAGGTAGGTGCTAAAACTCAAACACAAATCTATCTTACAAGAAAAAATTATGAAATTAACTTAATATCAATTATAAAAATAATCAAACTAATAACAATGTTAAATAAATTAACATAAATAAAGAACTTACGTAGGTTTTGTGGGAGTGCTTGTCAATCCAAGTCTTCTCCTATTTCTTCTAATGTGTATAAAGAAACAGGTCAAGTTGTTTAGGTTGTCACCCTAGTTGACCTGCCTACAAGAGGATTAAATAAATTAATTAAATTATATCAATAACAAGTTATATTTGCAAAACATTATATGATGTTACTTACCAATCGATCCTCAATAATACCTAGTTGGTAGATCCCTCAGTGTGGACTGACCCCCCTTCTCAAATGACTAGTTCTTCTTAGCCTTTTCCTTCTTCACCTTGAACTCAGGTATATCCTAATAACTATTGAGGTCATCCCAAACTCAGGACTACATCTAGTAAGGCCTCTCCTTTGCCTTTCAAGCATCTCTATATAGTTTAAAGAGTTGTTTTGACACTCGACTATTAAAGCCTCCTTACATACATATGAGCATTATGGCAATCCTCATCTTAAGATGATAAATTATATCAAATTTAATTGTAAGAAAAAAATATGATAAGTTATACTTAATCTTTATTCCTTATAAAGCATGCAACAAGTGGGGATGGAGATTTCTTGTAATGTTTGCTAAGGCTGATAAACTTATGCTCAAATAATGTTTGTCACACTGTGGCTATTAGGTGTGGACAACTTCCACCTATTGGACATCATTAAACAAAAGTCAATAATTGAAGTTATTAAAGCTTACAAAATATTTAAAATATAATTATAAAAACAGGTTTAAAATTAAAATACATACCTAAATATTCTATTAGGCATGATCTCAGTCAACATTATAGGCGGTAGAGATATAACCTAATTCTCCTCCTTAGGCTCATCAAAAAGGGATGGGGTAGGAGGATGCACTAGAGGATCAACAGATGCTATGGAAGTTATGATTGAGGAAAGGACACTATACGCAAGTGTGGATATCATAGTCATCTAGGGCTCAGTAGGAGAGGTAGAGCTAGGATGGTGGTAGGTATACATTTACCCTGCTGCTTAGATATATCAAATGTCATACAAAAAAATAAAACTTTAATTGTCTAAAACAAAAATATTGCATAAGAATTGTATTAATTTTTATAACTAATAACCTAAATCAACAATTAACCTTAATTTTAATCTAAATTATAACAAACTAACTAATAATTAACCTAAACTTAAATAATGACTAACTGAAAAAAAATTATTTTAATCTTAAAAAAAAAATTTGATAGAGTCTTCCCTTAGCAATGGAGACCCCATGTCTTAAAAATACACCCAAAATCACATTCAAATACAACAATAAGCCTAAAACAAGACAACCCCAATTAATAACATAAAAGTTATGCAATTTTTATAGAAATTTTGACAATCTCCCTTAGCAATAAAGACCCCCTATATAACATAACATCAATTTAACATTGCCATCAACATAAAATTCACAATTTTAACATAACAGCAACTAGACCAATTCATAATATGAAGGTTTCAGTCTTCTAGCCTAAATCCATTTACTTTGAATTGATAGAAACGTGAAGAAGAATGGAGAACACTACCCTCAATAGTACAAAGGCAATGCAGAAGCAATGGAGAAGTGAAGGGAAACTAAAAATGGACAAAGAAATTCGGAGAAGAATTAGAGAAAATAGGGAGAAGAGGAAAGAAGAGGAAACAAACCTCAGTAAGAGCAGAGAGAAGAAGGCACCAATGGGAGGAAAGGGGACTTTGCGGGACTCTTTATGAAAGTATATTGCCAGTGGTCTAACCTGCCAATAAATTTATAAAGATATATTTAATTTTTACCTATGACTAATCGACCCCTAATAAAAAGATTTCGCTCCCATTGACTGCTACACTAGCATTAATTTATTTTTAATAGTGGTTATAGTTGCTAGTAAATAGTTAATTGCATTGCCAATCTAGCTAATCATTTTGCATTTAAATTTTACGGGCAGTATAGGTCACCACTTCATTATGGATAAGACACATCTGCTACAGCAATGGCAACCAATGATTTGATCGGTTTTTCATTTAACCAGCAGCTTAGAATGCTGGTAGAAAAGAGATGGGACCATTGGCTACCGCATGTTGAGCTAATCATGTCTAATTTTAATTTTACTACCAGCATAGACTACCGATAAATAATTAATAGATCAATTGACTAGCATCATGTCAGTCAATCTTTGAAATTTGCTTTTTATTGATGGTCGTTGGCACCGACAAATATGTTCGCAGCCTCTGGCTGCTTCATTGTTAGCATATGACTGTCCTTTCAATTATGCCGGCAGTCTAGAGCCATTGGCTGCAACTTTTATAGTTGAAAGGTTGCCTACAAAATATATGAGCATAAAAAGATTTGAGTTTTATAAAAATGAAATCTAAAAGACATAAATAAAACAAAGTATAGTAATGGCATTAATTCAAATATAAATGTAACAACAATTAATATTTTTATTTTCTTTGTATATTGATTTACTAAAACTTATGAAATTATTTCATTTAGTACGTATTATTAACTAAAATTGAAACTATCTTTAATATTTTTTAAGTGACATTATAATGAATTGTCAACTTATAATTTAATTAATTAATCTAGGGCTTCATTACTTTCTTCTTGTTGGTTAATATTACTAGGGTCCTCATTTTCTTTAGTGTCATTAGCATGAATGGGTCAAGTTCTTTAGTGCTTTCAAAGTTGGTTGCATATTCAATTTCATCCTCTGAACAAGACCTAGAACCATGATTTGTACTCGCATGACCAATTTGAACTTCTTCGAAACCCCCTTCATCATCATGTAAGGCACCTAGCATAGTTTCATTAATAAGCACAATCCAAGCCTATTATGGTGCATCAGCTTAGTAAGGTAATGTTGATTCAAATTTCCACCCTACCTTGAGCCTTAGTCTTAATGATGACCCATCCATTACAATATTGAGATGATCTAGTAGTGGTCAAGTAAAGTACAAAATAAACTTATCTTATTTGATGCATGACAATGAATTGATCATAGCATTTATACCTACAGGTCATATTTACCTCAACAATTTTAAACCACGTAGGAACTTTATCCCATTAATCTAGTAAGGTTGAACCACTCATAGACAAACAAAACCACTTTCCTTGAAGGGATTCTAGGATAATCCAAGTCTAGCATGTCTTTAAGGATACCATAATAATTATCATAACCACTTGCATTGGTTCCTTTGACCTAGACACTACTATTCTTTGCTTTTTTTCCTCTGACCAAGATGTCATGTTAAACTCAAGCCCATTCATAAAAAACTTTTGCCAACTCCTAGTGTCTTGATTAGGGCTCTATACTGAAGAATGTAGATTCCTGTCAGTTATTCTAGTCACCAGATCATGTACCTACAAGAAAATATATAAATTAATACTTATATGTATATATAATAAGCATCAATACATAAATATTTACATAACTTTTGAACCAAAATGCAAAATGTGTGGGATCAATGCCTCTAATTGGTTGATAGGTATACCAAACACTTGTAAGAAAAGATTACATTCAGATTCACACTTTAAAATTAATCATATATCATAAATAGATATTGCGAAGAGAAGGGAGGAGTGACAAAAATCTAAAAGACAAGATGGTTAAACAAAAAGAGACTATTAGAGTGACGAGCCTGGTGAAGGTACTGCCAAACATTAAGGGAGGAGTGACAAAAATCTAAAAGACAAGATGGTTAGACAAAAAGAGACTATTAGAGTGAAGAGCTAGGTGAAGGTACTGAAAAACATTTTAACATTTCTTACTTTGCAATTTTGCATATCTAAGCTATGACAACAATTGGAATGAGAAAATGCTCATAATGACCACGCATTTAAGTGAGAGATAAACATAAAATCAACATTAAAAAAGTAATAAAAAATAAATATTGATGAAAATGTGGAACAAAATTTTGTTTATTTAAGTAAATGCAATCACTTACTTCCGGTATGGCTGAACTTCATCATAGTTTAGTAAAATGTACATAGTTGTAGACTTGTACTCCACTTCGTTAAATCACTATTTCTTAGCTTTCCCTAAAGCATGGCCAAGTTAATTGAAAATGGAAAGAGTTGGAACTTATGAACTTGGTCCATCATCATTAAATTGGTCAACTTGAGTTCTCCTAGACTGCAAATAAGGCTTGAAATAATGGGAGTAAAAATGGGAGGTCTCCCTTGTTGTGTAAGCCTGACATATTAAACCCTTCATCCATGTTTTATGTTTCATTGTTATTTTGATATCTTGCATCAGACTAATCAAATAAATACAATTATATGAAAATGTGATTATTATTAAGTCATGCTATTTTTATTAACTAAATTTTATTAAACATTTTTTAAAAATTTTAAATTATTAAATTTTATAGACTAAACTATAAAATCTAATAAATTAATGGTACTTAACATATTTTGTAATGAATTAGTAATCCTGCCTTAAGTGGAGAAGTTTTCTTCTATTAATTATGGGTTCAAGAACACAAAACTAATAAACCATCAGGACCAAGTTTTCTACTATTAATTTTGTTGTCAAAAAAGCATGGAAGCAACGACTCAACATGAAAGGTTTTTAGGTCATTAATTTTATGAGTTTTATAATTTAGTTTATAAGATTTAATAAATTTTGTAATATAAGTTTTATAAATAACTAATAAACAATAAGGATCAAACAATAGAGTTATATGTTTATTAGGATACTTTTGTATTTGAATTTTGTATTCTTCAATATCTTGTATCTTATCTTAACATCTTGTAGTTATATGTAAGCACTTAAATCAAGAATACAATTTATACATTACTTTTTTCTTCATGGTATCAGAGATCTAGGTTCAAACAACACTTCTTTCATGGCTTGTTGAGCAAGCAAGGTCACAATTTGTTGTGCAATAGGTGATAAGGATGTACTTAGAGATATAGATGTGATATTAACTTGAGATAAAGGTGCAACCATATGCGAAGAAAGAAAGTGGTGTGTTTATGTTATATTTTTCCCTTCTTTTGTTGTCAAGGATCTGAAGACACGTCAACCTCTCCTCAATTGCAATACTCTGGTTCCTTATATTCCTTTCCTGCTTCCAATGTCTTGCATTCTCCTAGGATTGTTTCCAGTCATCATGCCACACTCTTTGCTCAAGTTCCTTCAATTGATGTTTGGCATCAATGTCTTGATCATCCTAGACAACAAGTTCTAAGTGTTGTAGCTAGGAATAATTATTTGTCTTTTTCTTCAACATCAATGTCATCTAGTAACTCTTGTCACTTGTCTAAGAGTACAAGACTTTTCTTTTCAATTTCAAATAAATGATGTATCTTTCTATTTGAATGAGTGCATACTAATATTTGGACATCTCCTATTTCTTCATTTTCTAGTTTTTGATATTATTTGGTTTTCTTGGATGATTTTTCTTTATTTGTTTAGGTCTTTCCCTTATGCAAAAAATCAGAAACATTTACTTGCATAACATATTTTCATTCTTTTGTTTCTAATAATCTCCTAATAAAATCTTTCCTATGTGATCATGGAGGAGAATATGATAAAAACAGGTCCATCTTTTTGGTTTAACCCATGGAATAAACACTTAGATTTTCTTGCCCACAAACATCTCAACAAAATGGGAGACCTAAGAGAATTCACCAAACTCTTTTTAATATTGTTTGTTTCTTATTATTCTAGGCTTCTCTTCCCCCACGATTTTGGGTAGAAGCTTTACATATAGCTGCTTATTCACATAATATTCTACCTACTCCCATGTTATCTAACTCTTGCCCTCATCAACTTCTTTACCACATATCTCCTTCATATAGTCATTTAAGAGTGTTTGGTTGCTTGTGCTATCCCAATCAAGCAGCCACTTAGTCAAATAAACTTTTGCCTCATTCTACACCATCTAATTTGTTGGGTTATGTTTTAAATCATAAAGGGTACTGTTATCTATCTTTGCAAACTCACAAAATTCTTATTTCTAGACATGTAAAATTTGTAGTAAATATTTTTCCTTATTCCACTTACAACAACTTGCCATTCTCTTCTAATCCTATTTCTCCATGTCATTTTAAAAATGTTATCACATAACTTTGTCCTCTTCTTGCCCCTTTTCAAGGAATGGGTTCCACTTTATCCACTTCCACCTTATCCTTTCCTCCAAGTACTATAGATTCTCATTCCAAAATTGACTCTTACATGCCATCCACTCCCACTTTTATAGCTTCTCAGTCCACAATGCATCTTTTTCAACAAACCCACATACCATGGACCACATACCTACTACCATGACCCCATATGCCTCTCCCTCCCATCCCTTACAAACAACCCCCTTGCAATCGGCATTCTTTTTTCTGCCCACTCCAATTCCACACAATCACTGTCGACCCTGAAAATTTTGAGGTTTTGTGATTTGTGAAGTCGCCACAGTCTTAAGTTATCTAAGGTGAGATCAGATACCTAATTAAAAATGGTCTACGTGAAAAAGATTGAGTTCGTGGGTTGGTTACATTTTAGGAAAGTTGTTAATACCTTAAACGCCCTTTCAGTACCAAAAAATGATATAATTAATCTACTTGATTAATTTATATTGGTTTTCAAAAAAATATTTTTTTAAAATTATCTTTGTCCATTTCGAGCCGAGAATATTAAAATAATTTTTAGAAAAATTTTCTTCCATTCCAAATCGTGATTTTTAGAGATAATTTTATGAAAGTCCCAATTCTATTTCAGTTTGGGGTTTTAAAATAATTTGAATAAAATTTCCTTTCGATTCCAGATCGAAATTTTCAAAGATGATTTTATAAAAGTCCCCATTCTATTCCAGTTTGGGGTTTTAAAATAATTTGAATAAAATTCTCTTTCTATTCCAGATCAGGATTTTCAAAGATAATTTCATAAAAGTCTCCATTCTATTCCAGATTGGGTTTTTCAAAGAAATAAATGTGAAGAAGAATTGCCCATGTCGTTGATAGAATGTGGAATACTCAAAAGGCCCAAGCAAAGGATGTTGATGTTAATGTCAGTGTGGGTCTCTTAAACTCCTTGTGTTTGCTTACCTTCATAAGCATACTGGGAGATGACGTTTATGGGCTCAATTATAGAATTTTAGCATTACAACAGCTCAATCATGGAATATAACATTATAGCAGCGTGGTTATAAAAAATTACAGCAATATAATAGCTTAATCATAGCAACTTCATAGTATCGCAATTTAATTACAGCATTACAGTAATACAGCAATGTGACAGCACAACAGCTAATTACAGCATTATAGTGATGCAGCAGCTTAATTACAGCAATGTGACAGCACAACAGCTTAATTACAACATTATAGTGATGCAGCAACTTAATTACAGCAATGCAGAAAATAATACAGCAGAATGCAGAAACAGCATGCAGAATTATAGCAACAGAGAAAATAAGACAGCAGAATGTAAAAATAACATGCGGAATTTCAACATCAAAAACAGAGAAAATAATACAGTAGAATGCAAAAACAGCATGCAGAATTACAACATCAAAAACAGAGAAAATATCACAGCAGGATGCAGAAACAGCATGCAGAATTACAACATCAAAAACAGAGAAAATATCACAGTAGGATGCAGAAAACAGCATGCAATATTACAGCAACAGAAATAGAGAAAATAATACAGCAAAATGCAGAAACAGATACAGAACCTCAGCAACAGAAACAGAGAACTGAATACAGCAGGATGCAGAAATAGGATGCAGAATTACAGTTATAGAGACAGAATTAGGGTACAGAAATAGCATGCAGAATTACAGCAACAGAAACAAAGGAAATAGCATGCAGGATTACGTCAACAGAAACAGCAGAATGCAAAAACAAACTGCAGAACTACTGCAACAGAAATAGAGGAAATAATACACAAGAATGCAAATAGAGATCTGCAGGTTGAGCAAAAGATGCTCAAAGAAAAGTATGGAAAGTGCCATGCCAAGCTTTAGTCATCAAATCTCCAGCATTGATTGTTGCGGTGAACTCATTATTCTGCACTCTCAAATTCGCAGCCAACAGAAGCCCTGAAATGAAGAGTATGAAAGTAACCTCCACTCCAGCTCTCCTCCCTGGTTTCCTCTTTTCTTTATTTTTCTATCTTTTCTTCTCTTTTTCTTTTTCATGTTCTCTCTAGACTCTTCTCCTCTCTTCTTTCTTTGGTTGCCTCTTCTTTTTGCTTTCTCTAGTTTTTGCTTCTTCTTCGTCTGTCCTCTGTTTTTCCTTTCTCTTTCTCTTTTATTTCCTCTCTAGCTGCTTGCCAACACCTCTCTTTGGCTAATCCCACCTACCAATTTTGGCTTCCTCCTCTTTTCCCCTCCTAATTCCCCTTTTTTCTTCTTTGGCTGCTTGTCCACACCCCTCTTCGATTTCCTTTTCTACTCATGGCCGATACTCATCTCACTCTTTCCACCTTCACCCACCTTTTTTGATTTGCTTTTCTTCCATTTCTACTCATGGCCCACATTTCTTTTTTCTTTTGTTCTCTTTTCTCCTTTTTTTTTAAAATTTTTAATTTTTTTTATTTTTTAACAATTTTTTAAACAATATTATTCACATTTAGGACCAAAAACATCTTTAAATTTTTCATTTTTGCTCAATTAATTTCTAAAAAAATATATATTTAAGTAAGATAATTTTAGAACTTATGCATGGGTCCACTTTAATTTTTAAGGTTCGGACAAAATTAGGTGTCTACAATCATGCCACTTTCTTTCTTCCCATACAATTACACCTTTTTCTCAAGTTAATATCACATCTTCATCTCCAAGTACATGCTCATCACTTATTGCACAACAAATCGTGACCCCACTTGCCCAATAACCCATGACTCCACATGCAACTCCCTCCCATTCCTTATAACACGGCATTATTTCTCCTTCACATCCCAATTTCACACCATCATGCCATCCCTTTCCTTCCTATATGGCTGCACCTTTTTCTCAAACCAATCTCATATCTCCATCTTTAAGTACATTGTTATTGCCTACCCAACAAACAAATAACACTAACCCTTCCTCTTATTCAAATTCCCTATCATGCCACATGCCTATCCCAATTATCTCAATACCTTTTGCCTCTCCTTCACCCATATAGTCCAATTCTTTATCTAACATATCTCTCCAACTCTAACACTCCTTATCAGATAACAATTCTAATCCAACCCATAGTGACTTGCACTCTTCCACTTCCTATACCATATCATCTTTACTACTTCCTTCTACTAGGATGCATAGCATGACCACAAGGTCCATGCATGGCATACATAAACCCATAATACATCCTTCTCTTCTTAGTCAAGCTATCTCACCCACTAGTGACCCTCTTCCTTCCATCAAGCTACCAAATACCCTTATTGGTGTCAAGCCATGAAAGAAAACTACAATGCTCTCATTCATAACAGGACTTGGTCTCTTGTCCCACCACCTTCTGATAGCAACAATGTTGGCTTAAAATGGATTTACAAGATCAAACTTAAGGCTAATGGTAGTGTTGATTAGTATAAAGCTAGGCTTGTTGACTAAGGCTATTCTTAGCAATATGGTGTAGACTATTGTTGGACATATTCGCCAATTGTCAAACTGATCACTATTTATTCTTACATTGGCTCTTTCTAGCGATTGGCTAATTCGTCAATTGGATTTCAAGAATGCCTTTTCATATCTACCTTGATGAAGATGTCTACATAAAACAACCTTTAGGCTTTAAAGATCAAAAGAGGCCATAGCAAACTTCACAAGTCTCTATATGGTCTAAAACAAGCCCCATGAGCTTGGTTCACTAGGTTTGCCTCTTATATACATTAGTTGGGTTTTGTTTCTTCTAAGTTATATTCATTCATGTTCATATTTACCCTAGGATTTGATATAGCTATTTTGTTACTTTATGTCAATGATATTCTCTTCACTGCATCTTCTACTATGTTATTACATTACTTTCTTAAATATCTTGCTACTAAGTTTGCTATGAAGGATCTTAGCTAGGTGCACTACTTTTTGGGTGTCCAGATTGACTTTAATCTAGATGGTCTCTTCCTACATTAAACCAAACTAGTGAAGACTCTCTTGTTTGTCAAAAAAAGTCAAGATGGCTCCACTTTAGTGCTGCTCACTCATCCCACTTCCTATTGAAGCTTGGTGGGTGCTCTCTAATATATGACTTTCAGTTGCCCTCACTTATCTTTTGCAATTGGTAGTCTCTCGTAACACATGCATGCACCAATAGAATCTCACTTTAAGGCTACTAAGCAAGTGCTTTGTCATCTCAAAGGCACTTTGCACTATGGCCTACAATTTTACCGATCCTCTCCTATGTATCTTGAGCCTTACTCTGATTCAAAGTGGGCTAGTTGTCTTGACACTTGTAGATGTACCAATGGATGCTGTTGTTTTCTTGGTCCTATTCTTATCTCTTGGCTTCCAATGAAACAAAATATAATAGCTCACTCTTCAATTGAAGCGGAGTGGCACTCTCTTGCTTCTACATTTGCATAATGTTGTTGGCTTTGTAACCTTCTTCACAAGCTCTCTATCTTTCTCTCTCTACACCCATCATTGTTCCTTGTGACAACTTATCAACCATATACATGGCTTAAAATCCTATCCACCATGAGTGATCCAAGCATATAGAGATTGATCTCCAATTTCTATAGGATTATGTTTTCCAAGGACATTTTCAACTTAAACATATCTACCTTGAGCAAGAACCTAAGTTTCGATCATTTGTTACATCCATAAACCAATTTGGACATGCTGCCTAGACATAGATTATGGGGGATGATAGAGTTCTCTGTTCATTAGGATACTTTTATATTTGAATTTTGTATTCTTTAATATCTTGTATCTTATCTTAACTTCTTGTAGACCATATATATGTAGACACTTAGATCAAGAATACAATTAATCACAATGCATTTTTCTTCATCAAAAACTATAATTGTTTATTTGATTTGTCAAGACTCAAGAGGGAGCTACTTTCCTTGATAAGAACAAACACATTGCCACCATCATCCCTTGAGAGAACAAGTTCTTCATCAAGGTAGGTAGTGAGTAACCATGATTGAGCATTGATGTTGGAAATTTGGATCTTTAAGGGAAGCTAGCTAGAATTTATTCTCACAACATATGAGATTGTGTCTTGGAGTAAGTTAAGTATATATGCCTTTAAAAGGTGTGAGGTCAATATTTTGCCCTAGAAATTCTACGATTTTTGGTATCACATGGAGTTTATCAACTATGTTGCTCCAATTGTACTTCCCTCTAACATGATCTAAATATTATGTTGTTAAAAAAAATGAAAAATTAAAAAAAAATAGAGTCACTTGGGAGCTAGGCTACCTTTCTTTTATAAAATTTCCACCCCTGCCTATTCCATCCAAGAGTCCTTTTCACAATTCAACATAATGCCCCCCCTTGTGTATAGCTCTGATGACAAACTTGCATGTATATATTTTCTAAGTAATATGGAAGTCTATCTATGTAAGTATTCAACAATTGTTAGTGGAGACAATGCTTTATCAAGATTCCCAATCAATATCATTCATTGACTTTTAATTTCCCCAAGACTTATAGCTTTTAGTCTTTTATCATGACAATCAATAATCCTTTCTATCATAAAAAAAAGTTGAAAAGAATGATAAAGAGAATAGGTAAAAAAGGAAAACAAATTAAGAATTCTTTAGAAATTTGTACTGAATAATGTCAAGACCAAGTGCACTAAATAAAACAGAAGAATCAATCATCAAGAAAAGCCAAGCAAACTAAAACTCAAGTTTCTTTCCTTTTGAAGCTTTGGTATGTAATAATAACATACCTTTAGATGGACTTATTTTACTGATAAATCACCTAGCACATCTATTTTCCTACATAGAGGAAATTATGAATTTGGACAATGTAAGTCACCCAAAAAATAGAACATGTACTATGATTCTAGTTTGCAACCACACTTTGAACTTTCATTATAGTTTACTGCCAATTTGAGTCCAGTAACTCCATTGGAAATTGAACTAGAATTAGCAAAAGTAACTCCAATCCTCTCCCTTGCCATCTTTTGAAATGAGGTGACAAAAGGTCAAGCTCCAAAGCATGCTGAATTTTGCAAATATTCTCAATAGTTGAATTTGTCAAACTTCCTGTAATTGGTCCATGTAACCAGAAAAGTATAAATGTACATGAGCACACTTCCTCTCTTTTTTCCATATGATGTTTGTTATCTTGCACTTACCCAAACAAGTTCACGAGGATAAACACATAAGGAGGAAATAATTTAATCAACAATGTAGGATTCACTTAACATATTCCCTAGACCAAATGAAAGATCACCAACATTCTAAGGAATTTTAGTTGCTAATAAGATTGGTATAGTTTCATCTACCAGAACTGTGAAATTAATAGTAGAGTTATAAGATTGCAATTTTCTAACCATTAAACGTCAAAAAAGAAAATTTCTTTTTTGTTCAACAAATCATCTCAGATTTAGGAACTATGGTAATGCTAAATCCCATCAAGGGTAGAGTAACTTCTTAAAGGAGAGATAAGCCTAACCTTATTCCCACTAAATTGAAAAGATATCACTTAAAACCAATACATGTTAGTATTAAAGCATCAACAAATGATGCCAATGGCCTAATGCCAATTAAGGAGGTAGCTTAGCCTAAGACTTAAACATGGAAAGTATATGAGAGGAGGAAAGGGTATAAGAGCAAGGCAGACTAAGCTCTACTATTAAAGGAGAGAGAAAGTAGTTAGGATCTTTTGAAATAATTCAACATGGGGATTGGGATCCTCCATTTTAGCTATTATAAATATATGTAGAGAGAGTCATGCTATTTACACTACTTTTCTATATTATTAATTTGTACACCTACCCAAGTGATGATATTTTACTATGACTAGATCTGCTTAAATTTAAACTAAACTTACTTAAAATTTTTTATAAAATTCAAATTATACGAGAAAAGTTCTTTCCAATTATATGGTGAGGGATCAAAATACTCATATTCAATATGAGAAATATTATATTAGCTAAATTTTATAGTTTAATTTGTGAAACTTAATAAATGTAATAGTCGTTGTGTAGAAATAAAAATATAAGAATAGAGAAATTAAAATTACATACATGTCACATGGACCAATGTGTGTTAATAAAAATAGATAAACAACTTATATAATAAGCCTCTTGTGTAGAGGAAAATCTATTTCAAAATGTTTAAATGAGATGGAGAAAAGGTGATTTACCTTAACTTGCTTCAAAAGAATAGCCAAATGAAGAATGCTATTCCTTCCATTAGAGTCCTTAAAGTTTAACTATGCCTTATTAGCTCTCTCATGCTAACTATTATTTCTCCTTATTATAACTAACTATAATTAATTATAATTATATCAATTAACTATGATAATTATAATCATAGTTGATTAATAGTAATTGATTATAATTATATCAATTAATTATGATTTATTATAATTACATTTGATTGATTGTAATCATAATTTATTGTGATTGGTGATTACAAATTGTAATTAGGATAATTGGTTTGCAATTAGAAGCATTTATTGTAATTTCTTTTTCTTCTTATTTCTCATGTATAAATAGGACTTAAAGCCTCCTTGTAAATAGATACAACAAAAAATATAGTCTTCTTCATTTTCTACTTGGTATTAGAGACTTGACAAATTGTCATTATGCTTTTGTTCATTCATTGCCTTGATTATTGTTTTCACTTATATTCTTTTCTTGCTTTGAGAAGTGTCATTTTGCCTTTTTCTTTGTGTGGCACAAATACAACCTTTTGTGCTTTCACATACACTAGGCAAATATTCTTTCTTCCATTCTTTTAAAAATGAAGACGTCCATGGTTGATTCTGCAATTGTTACAAAGCCTTCAGTATTAACCAATTCTCCTTCTGCCACCAACATTGAGGCATACTTCCACTAAGTTTTATCCCATTCTCCCACTCCCCTCTCAATTACATCAAGTGACCACTCATTGTTCATATATTCTAGTTGTTACAACCATATGACCTCTAACTAGTATATTTTCTCCAAAAAAAAATCTCTTTTTCCCCTTCACCCCAAAATTTATACTGCTAACGGAACATATATGTCTATAAGTCATAGTGGCACCATATCCACCTCTTTTCTTAATGTTGGGGATGTATACTTGGCATCCAAATTATACTTGAATCTTCCATTAGTCGGCTAACTTTGTGATAGAGGTCTTAAGATAAAATTTTCTAACCAAGGCTGTGATGTCTTGGATCCTCAAATAAGTCAACTTCTTGAGACTAGCTATAAGGTTACGCATTTATTTGAGCCTACATATTTGAAATTCCCATCTTCCATATTTGCTTCTATGATTGTGATACGATACCACCAATCCCGAGGGTTTACTAGAGGATATGTAGGGCTTAGATGGTTTAAATATGCTATAAAATGGTGGAAACATAACTGGCAAAAGTTATTTAGGCAATTAAGAGCAATTATGGTGTATTTTGTGTTTTTATTTGTTTGTTTTAGGACAAGACAGTTTCAAACAAAGAGTTTGGGACAAGTAATTTTTTAGCCATGAATTTAGAATTGGGGTTATCCTATACTATAGGATAGATTGGGATGTTCATTTTATTGTGTGTTTGGCAAAGAATCGGCCTAAGTGTGGGTCCTGCACTGTATTAATGTTATTCAATAAGAAGATCCATCATTTGGTATTGGGGCAATCTTTGATCTAAAGGGATGGCAACACCAAAATGGGAGATAGAGTTAAAGGAGTAGAGAGGGAAGTAGGTTTAGTGAGGCAAGATGTTGATGGGATGAAGGAGCAATTGCAAGCACTCACCAAACCATTCTTACTTAACAAGATTCCTTCAATGGGTTCTAGGATTCAATGATAGGTAAGGAAGAACGACACAAAGAACACCAAGAAGCTGCTAAACCTAGGTGACTAGAATTCAAGAGTGCAATTAGGTGGAAAGGCATGACACATAAAATTGAGAGAGTGCAACTAAGAACATGGAACATAAGGCAACAAGTACACCCAAGGACAATTAAACGAAACAATCCCCATGCAAATTGGAATTGCCTTTGTTCATGGGTGAGGATCCAAGCGATTGGATACTTCAAGTTAATAGATGCTTCTTGGTGAATGAAATTGTTAATCTAGAGATTGTTCTTGAGTTAGCAATTTGTACGAAAGAAGCAGCACTAAATTGGCTTTAATGGAGATAAGCAAGGGCACCAATACAAGACTAGGAAGTTTTTATGTGGGAGCTAATGTATCATTTCAAGCCTTGTCAAGAGGGTTCTAAACATGAAGAACTCTTAGCCTTGAAAAAAATAGGCTCTATTGCTGAATACAGAACCTAATTTGAGCTACTGCCAGCACCACTTCCTATCATGTTTGAAGAATTATTGAAAGGAACTTTTCTCTTAGGTCTTCAAAAGAGCATCAAGGTGCTGGTAAGACTTCTTGACCCAAGACTTAAACTTAGGTCATGACTTTTGCATAAAAAAATTGAAAAAAGAAATGAGATTTTGGGTCAAATGACTAACGCCTAAGGATAGAATGCCAAACTAAGTTACAATCCTAGGCCAAATAGTATTTCTAAAAATGTGACTAGAGTGGTTAGGGTTTCTAGACAAGTGATAGCCCATCTTTATAGAATTTTAGATGTTTTAAAATCGGGAACTAGTCAAATGTCTAAAGCAAGAGTAAAATCTCAAAGTTTAGAAAATAATTCTTTAATAAATTAGAGTAAAATAGGAATTTTTGTAGGCTGTCTAACGCAGGATTTAAAAAAAATGGAGAATGATTGTGTTTCAAATGTAATGAGTGGTATACCCCTAGACATAGGTACAAATTTAGACAATTACAAATTCTAATCCATGATCCCTAACAAGAGGTAAAAAATGAGAAAGAGGAAGAGGAGGTAGTGGTGGAGGAGAGTGGTGTAGAAGGGAATTCTTTTGAGTTACATTTGAGTTCCATGACTAGCTTAAATGTTCCAAAAAACCATCAAATTGAAGGGAATTTTAAAAAGGGTGGAAGTAGTGATTTTACTTTATAGTGAGACTTCTCACAACTATATCTTACTGCCACTAGTTGAGGCATTAAGAATTCCTATAGTTCAAGATGTTGAATTTTCTATTATGATGGGAGATGGGTATAAAATTCATAATAAGGGTTATTGTCATTAATGCCTATTGAAATGCAGGGTATTGTGGTTATGATCTTTAGGGGTAAGGATGTCGTGCTTTGTATTGAGTGGCTAGGTACTCTTGGTTATGTGACGGCTAATTGGAAACCATTAGCTATGAAGTTTAATTAGGAAGGAAAGAGAGTGATGTTAGTAGGAGATCCCTCCTTAATTTAGTTATTTCTCTTCACACTTTGTTTAAAATAGTAACTATAGCAGAATATGAAATTTTAGTCACCTTGGAGAGTTTAGGTGAGCATGATCAGCCAATTTCTAGTGAGAATAATGAAAGGTTGGAAAATCTATTAAGAGAATTCAAAAAATTGTTTAATAATTTGAGGTAGTTACCACCAAAAAAGGATTAGGGTAGGCAAAAAAGCCAATGAAACTGCTCCAACCCACCCCAAACCAAAAAAAAGGGAAATTAGGATTGGGTTAAAGTAAGGCAAAATAAATGTATGTAACATTTCATGTTAATATGGGTTATTTTGGATGGGGCTAGGGTTTAATCTTCTCACTGTTGAGTTACCATAGCAATCTAACAAATATACACATGTAGGTTTAGGAATTTCCTTCTTCTGTGGTCTTCATTATTAATTTATCTATCTTATCATCTAATACAGTGACATTAAAAGGTTAGTCATTATGTTATCCATTATTCTAGAAATCTATGGTATATACTTATACAAAAGTCATGTCTAAATTATGACAGGGTAACCCTATAGAAGTGTTGATGCTTTCTAATAATTTTGAATTAATAGTTATTGTATCTATTATAACTTTTCATTTTCATTTATGACATTCTATAAATTTTTTGTGTATACCATTATCAATTTTCTTATATAATGAAAATTTTTATTTATTGATGTTGTCGCAACCTAACTAGCATGTTTAGGTCTATCTTACTCCTCTTAACTTGTTTCCCGAAGAGCAATCATTTGAGTTATTGCACTTATATTCTATAATATCCTAAAGCACACTTATAAAAAATAGGATGAGAGTTAGCAATTTTGTTAGATTGTCAAGCCTTGAACCAAATTATTATATCAGATAAATTTCCCATTCCTGCTATTGATGAGCTCCTGGATGAATTGTGTGAAACTATAGTCTTTTGTAAGCTCAATTTAAAATTTGGCTATCATCAGATTAGAGTATGGGAAGAATATGTGGAGAAGACTGCATTTCATACCCTTGAAGGTCACTATGAGTTTTTTGGTAATGCCTTTTAGATTAACCAATGCTCCTTCAATGTTTCAATCATTAATGAATACTATATTTAAGCCTTATCTTTGAAAGTTTGTTTTAGCATTCCATGATGATATATTGGTTTATAACCCAAATTGTGCAACTCACTTGGAGCATCTAACAATAGTTTTGAATTTATTACTGTAGCATCATTTAATAGCCAACAAAAAGAAATGTCTCTTTGGATAGCAAAACTTGAAGTATTTGGGTCCTTTTATTTCAAAAGATGGTATAGCCATTGATCCCTCTAAATTCAAGAACGCTAGATTGGCCTATAGCTAAAGAAGTTAAAGAGCTTGGATTAACTAGGTACTATCATCTACTTGCAAAACTATGGGAAAATTGTTGCAACTCTTACTAGCTTGTTAAAGAAAAATGCCTTTGCTTGTTATAGCTATGCCTAACTTACTAAAATTTTTATGTTGGAAATGATGCTTCTGGTATGGTTTGGGGGCAATTCTAATGCAGGAAGGGAGACCTATTGCTTTTATCAGTGAAGCTCTCTCACCATGAAACAAAGCTTAATCACTATATGAAAGGGACTTACTAGCCATTGTGTTTGTAGTGCAGAAGTGGAGCCATTATTTGTTAGGCTGACACTTTATTATCTTACTTATCAAAAAAGTCTAAAGTTCTTAATGAAATAAAAAGTGATGGTGGGAGAATAGTAAAAGTAGATAATGAAGTTGTTGGGCTTTGACTTTGAGATCCAATATAAGCGAGGCAATGATAATAGAGTGGCGGATGCACTCTCTAGAAGATCTTCCTCCTCCTATGAATTTTTAGCTTTGTCATCTTTCGATTATTTGATATGGATAGTTTACAAGATGAGAATTTACAAGATCCTACTATCATCGCTATCATGTAGAAAATCATTGAAAGTCCTAATAGTAAACTTGGGTTTGAAATATAGAATGGTGTGTTAAAGTATAAAGGCAGGTTGGTTTTATCATGGAATGCAATTTTTATTCCTAAATTGTTGCATGAATTTCATTCTACACCTTTTGGTGGACATTCTAGATTTGTTAGAACATATAAAAGGATTTAATCTATACAATTTTGGGAGGGATTGAAGAGAGATGTTCAAAAATTTGTAGCTTCATATGATGTTTATCAATGGAATAAATATCTAGTTAAGTCCAGCTGGGTTACTTCAGCCTCTTGCTATTCCTTCTCAAGTTTTGGAGGATATTTCAATGGATTTCATTGAAGGTTTACCTAAGGTACAAGGTTTTAACACTATTTTAGTTGTTGTTGATAATTTTACTGAATACTGTTACTTTGTGCCTCTTAAATATCCCTTTTCTACAAAAGATATGGCTGATGTTCTTGTAAATGAGATAAATCCATTGTGTTTGATCGAGATAAGGTGTTTACTTCTAGAATAAATTAACTAAAGTTATTGGTACTTTGCTGAAAATGAGTTAAACTTATCACCTGTAAATGAATGGGCAAACTGAAGCTGTCAACAAATGTTTGGAAACTTATTTGTTATGTTTTTCAAATCTTTAGCTTAAAAAGCAAATAAATGATTTCCTTGGGTAGAATTCTGGTTTAATACTACTTATCAAAGTGTAGCTGATATGTCTCCATTCAAAGCTCTTTATGGTAAGGATCCTCCTACTTTACTTCTTTTAGTAGAAGAAAAGTTTATTGTGGAAGAAGTTAATGTTCACATTCACAACCATAATGCTATTCTTGATGTTTTGAAAGACAATTTGTCAAAGGCTCAAAGTAGAATGAAAAAATATATTGATACTAACCGAAGCGAGGTACAATTTCAAGTTAGTAATGTGGTTTTTCTAAAGTTTCAACCTGACCATTTTTGGTCTTTGGAAAAAAGAATGAATGAAAAGTTGAGTTCTTGCTATTATGGCTCTTTTGAAGTGTTGAATAAATTGGTGTAGTCGCTTATTGTTTGAATGTTCTTATTGGAACTAAATTTCATCTAGTTTTCCATGTGTCATAGCTTAAAAAATTTATTGGCATTGACATTGAAACTTAAGAGGTTTGATTAAGTGGATGATCTTCTAGACTTTGAAAGTACTTAGGAAGATACTGTGATCAAGACTCAATTTCTTGATTTTCACCTTAAGGACAAGGTGAAACTTATAGGGATTAATTATAGGATACCACCAATCCTAAGGGTTTGTCAAAGGAGGAGTGAGCCTAGGATGGTTTAAATATGCTGTAAAAGGGTAGAAACTTGATTGCCATAAGTTATTTAGGTAGTTAAGGGCAGTTATGGTGAATTGTGTGTTTTTATTTGTATGTTTTAGGACAAGACAATTTCAAACAGAGTTTAGGATTGGTAGGGTTTTTTGGACCATGAATCCAGTATTGAGTTTATCCTATTCTATAGGATAGATTGGGATCTTCATTGTATTGTGTGTTTGGCCAAGAACTGACCGCAGTGTGAGTTCTCTGTTCTATTTCTTTCATTCAATACAAGATCCATCATATTACTCCTACTATTTCTTCCTCCTTATGGTATTCAAGTTTGGGTCATGCCTCTTTTCCTCACATCAGTAGCTGTCCTCTATTGGTCATTTAGGTTCTATTTCTCTTCAAAAATTTCATTGTTTACCTTGTTAGTTTGGCAAACAAACACAATTACCTTTTAGTCAAAGTAAGGTTATTGCTTCTGTTTTATTTGATATAATCCATTGTGATATATTGGGACCTTCCTCCAATCCCACAATGGAAGGGTCTCATTATTTTGTCATTTTTGTTAATGATTATTCTCGCTATACTTGGATCTACCTTATGCAAAAATGATCAAAGTTTTTAGAATGTATAAAGAGATTCAACAAATGATACAAGCACAATTTTTGCACATTATCTAATTTCTTCAATTTGATAATGCCATGGAGTATAACAATTCTCATTTCAAAGTTTTTCTTCTACCAAAAAAAAAATCTTATCCTTATACATCACAACAAAATGGCTAAGTAAAACTTAAACATCGTCACATTTTGGACAATGTAAGATCACTTCTCATATTTACCTCTCTTCGTAAACAAATATGGGGTGAAGCTACCCTTATTACTGTCTACAACATTAATCGAGTCCCTTCTCCTACAATTCAAAATAAGACACTTCATGAACTTGTTCACAGTAACCCTTCAAACTATAGTCTTCTTCATGATTTTGGTTGTTCTTGTTTTCTCCTTCTTCCTCTTCAAGAAAGATCCAAGTTAGAGCTTGGATCGAGACTTTGTTGCTTCTTATGCAATGGTGTCAACCAAGAAGAGTGCAAATGTTTTGGCCCCATTGCTTTGTTTTCACTAGTACTCCTCTTTTTTCAAGTCTTTTCATTCGACTCCAATCCTTACTATTCCTCTTTGTGATTTTGGTCTTAAGTCTAACATTCTTTCTATAGATACAATTTGCCCTATAGTTGTTCTGCCTTCGGTTGAGACTAAAGAACCTAATGTGATTTTGGATCCACTTGTCTCATCACAAGCACCTAAAATATTTTTAAAACAAGTCATCCCACTTCTACCCCTTGAGCCTCATCTTTCCATTCGGGTACAAGCTCCTCCCTCTTATCTTACTGACTTTCATTGTTATTCCACCTTAGCCACCCTTCATGAGCCTTACATGTATTGTGAGGCTAGTTTTGACCCTATTTGGCAAAAGGCTATGTCTAATGAGTTAGATGCTTTTACCAAAACCAACACTTAGGACTAGTGTTTTAAACACATAATGGACCAGCCTATCCAACTGATTTAACTGAATCCAATTGTCTAATGAGACTGTATATATAATTAAACTAATCAAACCCAATCATACTTGGCAAAAATAGGTGAAAGTCAGTATGAACTAAACTAGGTTTTGACCTAGTTTAATAAAAAAGATGCAAAAGACAAAAAAAAAAAAGAATGAGTTTAGACAAGGATTACTGACTAATGTGAGACACAATCATCAGCTATGAACCCCATAATTGGTGCAACAATTTTTTTAGAACTCTGTAAGTTAAGCATAACCATTGAGGAAGTGAGGGAAAGGGAGAAGTGGGCATTAAAGTTGGGGGTAGGCATGACACTGTATGCTCTTGGTAGCAATGAAGAAAGAAGAGATGGAAGGAAAAAGAGAAGAAAGAAAAAGAAAAAGGTGAAGGAGGTGGGTAACAAGTTGTAAGGCAAATAGGAGTATAGGAGAAATAAAATTGAAAGAGTGTTGTTAGAGATATGTATGGGAAAAGTGAAATAGAAAGCAAATGGCATAAGAGTACAAAAAGATTAAGTATGGGAAAGGTGAATAGGAAGGGGAAGGCATAGGAGTACAACAAAAATATATAAGAAATAGAATGAAGGAGGGAAAAAATTAAGAAAATATATTTAAACAAATTTTTTAAGATGATGTTATATTTTAAAGTTTAAGTTTTATTATTGTATTTGTTCATATTTTAAATTTTTAAATTTATATCATAAAATATATTTTTCAAAATAATTAAAATTTAAGTTATATATTTATAATATAGTTATGTAATTAATGTTATTTAATTTTTATGTGATTTGACTAGTAACCCATTGGTTAAACTAGTAACCCAATGACCTCATCGGTTCAATGACCGATTTGGTTTTGAAAACACTACTTGGGACCTGATGGATTTGCATCCTAAGAAAACTATAGTTAGATGTAAATGAGTCTACAAAATCAAGACTTGTGTTCATGAATCTATTGAGTAATATAAGACTTGTATTGTGGTCAAGGGATTTACTCAAGAGTATGGTATTGATTATAAAGAAATATATGCTCTTGTTGCTCGACTTACCTTTGTTCGCACCTTAATAGCTGTTGTTGCTCCTCAATAACAATGACCTCAATTAGGAGTAAGAAATGCTTTTCTCAATGGAGATCTAATAACGGAAGTTTATATGAAGCCTCCCCCTAGTATGAGCACCTTCCTAATAGAGTTTATTGCCTACAATGTGCCCTCCATGAGTTAAAGCAAGCTCATGATGCTTGGTTTTCTAAGTTACGCTTTGTGGTTTCACTTAAACATTTCAATCCAAGTTCTTGTGACTTTGTTTGTCTGTTCACACAACTACTATGAGTATTCATTTGACTTTTGCTTTACGTTGATGATATGATTATTACTGGGGACAATATTACTAGTATAAAAAATCGTCAACACTTTTTGGGACAAAACTTTGAAATAAAAGATTTGGGTACCCTTAGCTATTTCCTTGGAATTGAAATCAATTCTATTGATGATGAGTATTTTCTCTCTCAATCAAAATATGCTTCTAGCCTTCTTAAGTAGGATTAATAGTTAGCAAGACTACTAATATACCCTTGGAATATAATACTTGCCTTAACATTACAGATGGTGTTGCTTTTTTTTAAGCCACTTTATCTTGACAACTTGTTTGTAGTCTCATCAATCTCACTGTCATTTGTTCTATTATATCATATGCAATGCACATGTTTTGCCAATCTATGCATCAACCTTGGTCTACTCACTGTTCTATTGTACTTCACATAGTTCGGTATATTAAGGGAACTCTAATTCATGGAATTCATTTTTCTTCTTGTTCTTCTCTAGAATTACAAGCTTTTTATGATGCCAATTGGGGTAGTGACTCCATTGATTACAGATTCACAACTGGCTATTGCTTTCTACTTGGTTCATCTCTTATCCCTTAGCATACCAAAATACAAACTGTCATGGCTCAATCTATTACTGAGGCAGAATATCAAGCTTTGGCTAACACTACTTGTTAGTTAACTCTTATGACTACGTTGATTATTGTTTAATATGAGGTTCCCTCAAATCCCAAGTAGAACCATTTATTGTGATAATGAGAGTGCTATACAAATTGCTCATAATGATGTCATTCTTGAGCATCTGAAACACATTGAGATAAAGTGTTACTTCATTCGTCATGACCTTAATGATGGCATTCTTTCTCTCCAAAGTGTCTTCTTTGCCAATTAATTGACTGATATCTTTAATAAGACTAATTCTCCAGCTTGCTTAAGGGATCTTCTTTACAAACTCAAGATGTCTTGTTTCTCAACACCTTCACTTTGAAGGAGGATGTTGACTCTTAATTCTCCCTATCACAATGAATTGTGATAAATTATAATCATATCAATTAATTTTGATTGATTAAAATAAAATTTAATTAATATTGATTGATTATATCATATCAATTAGTAATGACTGATTATCATCACATTTGACTGATTGTAATAACAATTTATTGTGATTAGTGATTATAATTTGTAATTAATTGATATGTTCTAATCAATTAATAATGATTGTCATCAATCAAGGCATAGTGAAAAGACATTTTCCCGTCTTCATCAGTTTTCAAGAGAACTAAGTCATTTGAAATTACTAATTCAATCTAGCCAATCATGTTACCTTTGAGAAATTACCAGATGCTAATGTAGCACCACTCCTGTCTGTTAAGTGATATAATTAATTCAGTTAGTTTCAGTTCATTTAGTTACAACACGGTTAGGTTATTTGGTTATCAGCTGAGACTCATTCTGCATAAGAGGCCTTGTAATAAATTCGATTTAATTCAATCAATGATGAATATACAAGTTCATTGTCCAATTAAATTGTCACTTGCATAGGTGTCACTGTGTTATTGCTTCACTTCTACATATGTCAATGTCTGATTGTCGAGAGTGCAATCTATGTCGATGAGTATCTAATACTTCACTTTCGAAAATGGAATAATGCAACCCACATTGGGCTCCTAAATATGTTTCCACTTTCTTTTTTTATGGTCTTTAATGAAATGGAATCCCTTAATATGAAGAAAGGAAGCCTAACAGTAGCTATCCCCAAAGTTACCCCTTTCAACAAGGTTTCATAAATGGGGGCTGTCTGTAAACCTCCTAACAGTAGAGGTGCCTTCAATGGAAGATTTGGAGGTGGTGGAAGAGGAAGGAAGCAAAAAAGTTCTAGGCCTAACTGTCACTGCCAAGTATGTGGCAAGCATGGTCATATGGCGTGGTATTGTCATCATAGATTTGATAAAAGTTTTAAAGACCCTACAGGTTCTGCAAAAAATAGCTAGTCCTTTTCCCAGAACCCATATGCCAACAGATACACTGCCATGATGACTTTATCATATGTGCCATTCAGTCAGCCTGCTGATCATGCTTGGTATACGGATTCAGGTGCCTCAAATCATGTCACCACTGAAGCTGAAAATCTAACCCAGAAATCTGCATACAGTGGCCAAGAGGCAGTCCTAATAGGCAATGGGACAAGTCTACCCATCGAAAACCTTGGCAATTCCCAGTTGTAATCACAATACTCTGATAAAATGCTTACCTTAAACTCCCTATTACAAGTGACTAAGATCACAAAGAACCAGTTGAAATCACCAGACTCTCGTAAAATGCTACCATACTCTGCTTTAATTCTTACTCATTGGCACTTAATCACAAAGGGAAAACATTACAAGCTTCCCATCTACTGTTAATTAGTGCTGAGGAAGGCGGAAAGTGACCTTTTTAATCTCAAGACAATAATCTCAGTTGTTGAAAGAAATATTATGGGAGGAAACCAAAGAAAAGAAAGGCATTGCACTGAATATAAGGAAGGAAAAACTGCTTCACTCTCCTAATTTCCAAAAATTTAATCAACCATATAGGCATATCAACAACCTCAAGAATAATACAACCCCAAAATTATCAGCTTTATGCATGATTGCTGCCACAAGATTTTCACTGATCAGTTATTTTTCTCTGTGGCTATAATTTTTACTGAATCTGGTCAAAGGGAAATGGACGTATAAAAGCAGAGTTCAATTGCCAAATCTTGAGTGAGGCCTTGATATTTACATCAGTTGCATTGTTGAACAGAAACAGTCTTGCTGCTCCATAGATGGCTTCTGTAGGATAAACTCTAGATGTGATCACAGTTCTCCCTCCCTGAGCAAAGCTCTCAATGATTGAATGGTCGACCTAAATCACATTCCAGCTTTAATGGTCACGAAAACTTATGCATATATGCATAGAAAGCAAGAAAATTCATTTAAACAATAGAAGCTACAATGGCTGTTTTAATTTCTTGTTACACCAACAGCCATACGAGAAGGTTTGAATATTGAATTACATATTTGACCCAATTTGGATTTTAATGCATTGTCTTTCTTTTGTTCATTGCATTTATACTGTTTCTCCTAGCTATCAAATCAAACACACAAAAATACAGTCGCAGAGCTGACTAACTAAGAGTCCAACTAAGAGCCGGCATTCTTAGTATTGTAATGGCACCCGTTACTATTTTGGGGTTGTCACTTTAAAATCCTGGGTTTGAATTCAAAATCTTCTGTGTGTGTTAAGTAATTTCCTACTCTTTCAGTTACAGAGAAAAAGAAAAAAAGAAAAAAGCCCCGACTAACTAGGAAGTATAATGAGTGTTGAATATTATCACTTACCAATATTCTCATTGATAGTGTTTCATCTTTGAGCACTGGAACTTTGCTTCCATAAACTAGCTTTAAAACATCAGGAGCCTTTGATGACCTGAATAATTTTCATAATTAAACACATGGGAACTTTTCTCTTTTCCATTTTTATGAAAAAGAGAAAAATCTAAGCCAGCAGATGAAGGTTCATACCTAGTTTCATCAGCACAAAAGTAAGTAGTGGTATTGCCATGGCGAGTTTTAGAAAGCCGGAAATAAATAGGTGTCAGCTCAGAAAGAGAGTCATCTGCAATAGCAAGAAGCCCAAATGGTCCCAAAGCAGTTCTGTCAACAGCTCCACCTCCACAACCTCCATTGTCCCCGCCAATACCTTCCAAACCCAACGATTCGATTTCAAATTCAGCAAATATGTCCAGCTGAAAATTTGTTCAAGAAATCAATGAGTTGATCAGTAAAGTCACTGTGACAATGCAAAAAACAATTGGTGTGCAGCTTCATGCTGGACAAGTTACCTGGGTTGCCGTGCCTATGTCCAAGGGCACAACTGAGCCAGGCTTAACCAACACCCCTTCAAATTCAGTACTGCTCAATCTTAAGCTCTCTACTTCTTCTACCGGCCATTGAAGCACATTAGTTCCAGTTTTCTTGTCAAACAACACTGTTCTTGGAATAGTCTGTCAAATTGAAAAACACAAATATCTGGGTTAGAATTAAATTTTATTTAATCCCATTAATTAATGGAATTAATGTATGCAAAATTCATACTTTATGTGCCCAACACAGCTCTAGTGCAACCACCATTCAAAAGTGGGAGACGCGAAAAGCAGTGATGGGGATTTTCTGTGCACTTTTCGTGTCATGCGAAAAGCCAATAAAAAAAAGGAAAAATTATAGAAAAATTCCGATAAAAATATTGAGTCATGAAAAATCAAACAAAAATTAATTAATTGAATAAAATAGTCAAATAGATAATAAAATTAGTCGTCATTCTATAAATGTTTTATAATTTATAAATTAATTTATTTAGATATTATACCTGAACAGATGCCCAACCCTTTCTCAGATCAGCACTTTCGGTGTCCGTTTCCTCTATCCAACCCCACAGGATTCTTCGCTCTTTGATTTGGTCATAAAATGTCTTTGATGCGTAGTATCTCCCATAGTCCAGCTTCAACCCGATGCCCACATCCTCATGTGGGTTATCGGGCACCCATGTATCATTCTCAATATAGTAGGTTCCAAGCGCATAATGGTCCACCTTGGTATCATCCATACTAGCCTTTAATACATGCTTAATACCCGGCCCATTTACTGATGTCTCGAGACCCTTAGACCCGTTTATTGCCACCGGGTAAAAATCTATACATTCCCACATTCCGGTACCCGGAACCGCATGCAAGTAGTGCTTGTTAAGCTCGAAGTGAGTGAAATCTGTGGTCGTATAAACTAACGAAAGGCCTGTCCTTTCGACCTTTGACCCGACAGTGACCCGCCATTTTCCATCGGGCCCAATCCAGGCCGTAGTTGGGTCACGAAAATCTTTCGGAGCAATACCGGGTGGGGGCACCAAGACTGGGTTGTCAGCATATTTAACCCAATCAAGGAGGAGGGGATCAGATAGGTTGGCAGGATACGCCAGATTTTGCACTTGCACATATTTGTCAGTGTCGCCTGTGTAGAGCATTACGATTTTGCCATCTGGCAGAAGCGTGGCGGACCCAGTCCACACACCGTTGATATCAAACCACTCATCGGGAACCATGGCGATCGGAAGATAGAGCCAGTGAATAAGATCCCTTGAAACAGCGTGACCCCACGTAATGTTGCCCCACACAGCTGAATCAGGATTGTACTGGTAGAACAAATGGTACCACCCCATGTGAAACAATGGGCCTGCAATTGTACAAACAAATCCCAAATTTTTAGATAATGTATGAGTTATTCTCACAATCATAAAATATTCATATTTAATAATAAATTTTTTTATCCTATAATATATTTCACTCGTTAAATAACTTTAAAATATTAAGAATATTAAAATAAATAAATTTTTTTAAATAAATATTTTTATACATAAGATTTAAATTAAATTTAAAATAATTTATTTAAAGTGTTCAAACTTTTATTATTCAGATCAACTCACATTGTTTAATAATAAAATTTAAATTTTTTGATTTTCTTTTATAAAGGTTAGTGACTTTTTCTTCATTTATATTTATAATTTAATACGTAAATTTTACTTTTTTTACTTCATATCCAAACTTCCTTAAAAAATGTTAAGTCCAAATATCCTAAGTCTTTGAATTAACTGAATTTCATAATTTAACCTATAAAATTAATAAAATTAAAATTATGTAAAAATAAAACTATGGTAACTTGATCAGAAAGAATGGGTGGGCAGACCAAAGACGGTAACTAGAAGTCCATAATGAGAAAATTGGTCAAAGGGACATGTGGGTATGTGAGTTTCTCACCTAAAAAATTAAGTTTCCTTATTGCTGGCCTTTAGCAAATTCAAGGTATTATATAATTCAAAAATTTTGGGAGAGAATGTTGGGATGTTAGGCCAAAACAAATAAACCATGGTTCCAAATCCATCCGTATCCCAAATTAGCTGCATCACATGCCAGAAGCTCACATGGCTTATGACAACGTGCCGCTATCTAATTGGAGACAAAAGAGCACGATATATTACCTTAAAAATCATTATTTTTTGGAGCTTTATTTTCTTTCACATTTAAAGTTGTCTTATGTACTAATTAAACTATGATTTAAACAATTTTTTTAAAAGAAATATCAATTTTCTGGATGCATCACGTCTGACATGTGTAAATTCTCAGCCCAAAATGTTATTTGACTTTAAATTGAAATTTCTATTTTTCTTTTGGTAATCAATTGAAATTTCTATTTGACTCATAGAAAATATGAAAACTTACAATTAATTATTTGATATTTTCGACTGCAAAAATTTCATTTTACTTGAAAAAAAGAGAATACAGTTAGTTAATAATTATCTAAACTTTTAAAACTGCCTTTTTTCCCTTTTTAGTCTGGAAATAAATGTAAAAATAAAAGAACAGTTTGCAGACATGTTGATATCATGTGAAGAAATGTTGATGCTAATGTCAATGTAGTGTGGCGCTATGGGTTGAAATGGTTGAAAACAAAACAATATATTACCAATCATGGGGCAGAGGTGTGGGCCCCCACTTATAAAAGGCTCAGAATCATCAAGTCATTGTGGCCAATGATCCGTCTTCGTTGGTCTTGAACTTTATCATTGTATCCCATCATTTTGCTACTTTTTTTTTTTCCTCTTTGGCCTTTAATTCTTCAATTTCTGTTAAATAAAGGGTGAACTTGAAATTTTGTCAAATAAAAAATTTTTCAGAAACCGAATTTATCTTCTATTTTCTTGGAGGCAAGTTTGACTACCACTTCAATTTAAGTGGCTCCATTAATTCTTTACTTATGTTATTTTTGAAAATTAAATTTTAATCTTTACTTAAAAAGTTTTAAATTATTATTAAATTTTATAAAAAGAATTACAATTTTAACATTCTAGATAAATCTTTGTAATTATTTCGTTCTGCTCTGAAAGGAACGTTTTTATTAATTCTTCTATCTACATAATTTTTTATTTTATTTTTGGATTTGTCTATTTTTCAAAAGTTTGTCCTTCATCTAATCTAAATTTATACTTACCCCTCATGGTCAGCAATTTTCCTTTTTACTAAATTTTAATTTTTTTTACTCTTAATGAAATGAAAAAGTATTTATTAAGATACAGTTATATTTAAATTTTTTAAATATTTAAATTTTATATATTTTTTAATATACTTTACCATGTGTGCATATAATATATAAAATTATATATACTGATCACTTTTCAAGCCTATAAAATTGAAAATATCCTGAGGTCAGAAATAGCCCTGCCGGATAAGCTTCCTGACTATGGGATCAACATGCCACGCATACACCAACCCATGCATTCATTCCCAATTGTCTACTTAACTTTTTTTTTAAAATATATATATATATATATATATATATCTTGAAAAGGGAATCACTAATGATCAATTAAGTATAAGAACATAAATAATATGGAAAATGAAGGAACATACCGTCGGGATCTGTTGCAGAATCGACCAGACAGACAGCCGCACCAAACAGCAACCCAATAAGACCATGCCAAACATTGTCAATCACAATTATGATTAGAACCCAATTGAGAAAGCAAATTTGGAATCATGTGTGATTGGGGAACTTAATAACGCACCTGAATCTCAACTACCCAATAAAAAGAACACAGCTATTCTAATGTAATTTTGACTAGTAGTTGCAGAAATTAAGGTACACACTTACCGTTCATCCAGTTCTTTTCGGGTTGGAAATGGAAGGCGGTTCTTTGCCAAGAAAACATGGCGTTCGTCCAGTTATAGGAAGGCTGCTCTGAAAGAAATGGCTTGGACTTGGCTGAGACTCCCTGACTCACCCCTCTTGGCAATGATGACGCCTCGGAAATGTTGTGAAGCGACGTCGTTTCGGTCCCCGACGACGGCGCCTTCTGTAGGGCCTCTTGGCTCTGGTTGATGATCACTGCAACGAATGACATTAGGAGCAGGACTGAGCAAGAGATGACAAGGATACCATTTAACGGCCGCCGCCGGGACGAGGCGGGCGGCCGGTGTAGCAATGGGCTGTGTAGAGGGCGCTCCAGATCAGGGGTAACTAAATCAGACGGCCTGGCCTCCATGTTCTGGCTGAAAGCTTGAGCTAAGACTTGGAGATCAGTGGCGAATGAGAAACGAAATGAGGCTTAGATTTAAGCTAGAAGGGAAATAGAGAGATGGGAAACAGCTAATGAGGTATGGGGAAGTGGCCCAAATGCGATTGTTGGTTCCAATATAATTGGAGGAGAGAGAGAAAGAGAGGAGAAGAGAAGAGAAGGGGGATGAATTAAGATGCAGGGTGTAATGGAGGACAAGAATAAAAAGGCCCAGGAGGGAGGTAGTCTTCAACAATTTTTCATTTTAAGAAATTTGAGATATAGAAAGTAAATTATGTTTTGATTTGTGTATCATTTTCATAAAAGAAAATTCATTCATTTGAGGTGTCTGAGGGTTACACACAATGTTAATCTGGACACGCAATCTTGGGTTTGATTTTGAAGAAGCTTTGAATTTCCAAGAGGGCATCTTGGAAGCAATAACACTAATATAATATGGCAGTAATTGTGGGTCAAAAACAGATCTATGTTATGTTAAATCGGGTAACCTCCAGTCAAACCATTTTAAAATTGTCAAACACATGAAAAAGGCAATTAGCTGGATAGTGTGAGCTCACACACGCTATCATACCAATGTGTACAATAATGAAAAGGTCATTTCTAAGGGAAATTACAGAAACTCCTCACAAATTTGTTCTCAACAATATTGATGGGATATGATGGCCATTACCGAACCTTGCATCTAATATATGGCAGCTAACATGGAAAGCAAATGACGCAGTAGCGCATAAAGGCAAAGAAAGTGAAAGCGTCCCTACCACACATTTATTGCCATTGGCTGATTCACTTTTGTCTGTTTCTTATTTTCCTTTTTGGTAGAATCAAGCTTCACATGCCTTTAACTCATAACACACTGGGTAAGAGGGCTGTGCAATGAGTCATGTTGGCCGTCAAATTAAGTTAAAAAATTAATTTTGATCCAACCCAATCAATCGTATGTACAGGTTAAATTTGGCTTGATTAAGTTGACAAATTATATATAATGTTAACAAGTTGGTTAAATTTTGAGTCAGGTTTATAGATCAATTTTTATAAAAATATATGACTTGTCACCTGTTTAATATATATAAAGTAAGTCATTAATTGATTTAATTTTATACCAATTGGTTAGGTTCGGGTTGGGTTACTATTTTTTGGTCACCCTTATTGTAGGACTTGTACCCAACATTTTTGTGCAAATATTATATCCTAACTAATACTTTTTTTCATGCATTATCTGGAGATTACTTGTTACAATCACTTGAAATAATGGTTTCTATTTATTATAATAAAAGTGGAATATGCTTTGGAAGTGAATTTGTTTCTTATCTTGACAACACTGTATTTACTCATTTGTAAATAATTCTTAATTCAATAAATATATAAAAAAATATTATTCACATCATAAAATATGTTTACTTTGCTTACAAAGTATAAATGTGATACTAACCTGGACTACTAATTATAATAAAATTTCATTTATACAATCAACGCATTTATTGATAGATTAATTTGACTTACATTAGAGTATCATAAAATTGAAGAATAACTTTTTATTTTTTAATTTTACAAGTTATATTAATAATAGTTAAACATAAGTTTTATGAAAATTATAACTTAGATATAATATTTTTATAAAAAAAGTTTATACAAATAGCATTACTCTAAGGATGCATTTGGTACGCAGAATGTAAGATTTCCATGTCTAACAACATTCCCAAGAATCTTATAACTAAGAATAAGATTCATAGAAATGTATGCTTTTCTATGTCTTTTGTCATGAATATTCTTGCGAGTCTAGGATTCCTATGTTTCATGGAACATTAATATTCCTAAGAATCATCTACTTTTTAAAAATTTCTTTAAGCATAATTAATGTTTTGTGTTTTGCATTTAGGACTTCAAGGTTTGAGGCTTATGATTTTGGAGTTTTGGGATTTAAATTTTTGAGATTTAGACTTTAGAAATTTCAGATTTTGTGTTTTGAGTTTAAAATTTTAAATTTTGAGATTGAAGGATATTATAATTTTTTTAAATACTTTTTACATACATTCCTAGAAGTCAAGAATTCTCATTCCCTCAATGAGTATTAAATTCTCATGTTTTATGAAAATATTTCATTTACAAAAAAATTGAATTTATATGAATTTATTTTTAAATTTTATACCTAAGGTAAAAATTAAATATTTCAATCTGTACATTCTCAAAAATATCTCAAGATTCTGTGTACTAAATGCATCTAACATATTCACAGGAAATCCCAAAATCTCATATTGGATTGATGGAAAAGGAAAAATCTCTTTACTCTAAGATGTTACACGTTTCTTGAGGTGATGAGCATTTATTATATTTGATATAAGGATTTTCAAGCCCTAAAGTTTTAATTTTTATTATCTAACATGTCTTTAAGTTTAACATAATTAGTAGATAATTGAGTTTCTTAAATATATTATTTTAGATTCGATTCAAATTTTATATATAAATAAAAAAATTTATTAAAAAAAATAAAATTTATTTTAATAATCTCTACACCTCAAAGATATTAGACGAAGATATTTGATGTCTCTCCAAAAAATAAATATTCTAAACGAAACACGTGCATCATGTTTTGTCGAGTTCTTTAGACACACCACTTTCATGACATAATCAAACTAATCAACATTGGCCAATCTGGTCAGGTTCTCGTAAGCATGCTTTTAAGTGATAATTAAGTGCAACTGCTATTCAAACTAAATAATATTTTTAAAAAATAAAATTTAATGTTTGAAAATTGTAATACATTTATTTTCACAAAATTATGTAGCAACACTGCTTGCTTATGAAATCTTTTAAAATTTGCTGCACGTAAATTATATAAACTTAGTAGTAGATACACATATTTACATATTTCTCAAATGGCACTAATTTTATATTCAATTAACACGATGCCCATTCTATTTCTGGGATATTTCATATATATAGAAATGTGTTAAATAGATTAAGATAAATACCCAAAAAAGCAATAGGATTTTAACAAACTATTTTTTGTATAAACATAATAATATTTATGCGGATAATTATTTAAAAGTTAAAATATTATAATTAGACTACATTTATAATAATAAAATGATATTTGTTTTTTTTTTTACATCATTTCCTTTTAAAATTTAAAATTTAAATTTAAGATTTTATCTATGTATTAAATAATTTATTAATTATTCTGTTAAAAAAATTACTTATTTCAATCAATGTTCTACTACCGCTAGTTACTTAATGTGCAATTTCATTGACTAATCTTGTTCATCTTAGAAATTAAATTTTATTAAATATATATTTAAAAAATTATTTTTAAATATATTAAATTTTATAAATTAAATTACGTTACAATCTTCTTAAGTTTGTGAGAGCACCTTTTCGGTTCATTGACTTTCCGAACTTGCCTCCAAACATGATATTGCAATTGCGTTCAATAAAAGGGCTGCAAATTATTCTACGAAGTTGGCTGTTGCTAGTAATTTTCTAAAATGGAAATTAAACCAAAAGAAAAGGGAAACGACAAGCTCGGGCACGTTCTTGCGGTATGTGTGCCTTGATCAATTGCGAGGTGACACTTGTCGTCTTTGTCTTTACAGTCGTATAGGATTTCCAACGGAAGTAAAAATACCGGCGAGTTTGAAAATTGGAATAGCTTGTGGCGGAGGAGTAGTCTGCGGGTGTCGTACATAAAACAAATACGTCAAGTCGTTCTTAAGAAATAGGCGTTACAGTTATTTGGCATGTGGGCAGATCAGCAAGTGGAATACCACACGCATAACTTTCCTAAGTATTATAGTTTTGGGTAGCCATAAAAAATAACTTGACATAAATGCCAGCAAAGTATGGCAAAATCAAATTTAATTGGATGTGAGTTGTCTATTTTCTGATCCTTCTCCATTAAATAAATATATATATATATATGTTACCAAATATAAACATAATAAAATATAAATTATGGGTGCGGTCAATATAGATCATGTAGCAAGGCGCTGTCCAATTGAAAATCTTCCAATTTCAATTTATGGATAAAAATTGCCAAGCAATCTATGGGCGGTGGTGGTGGATTAGATTAGCCATGTCACATTACTCATCAAAGAATATAAATAATTTCATTATTATTATTTATCCGATAATATCCGCTATACAATAGGAAATTATTTTTTATTATCTTATTTTTTAAAGACGAAAAATATAATCCTAATTCTCATAGTAAAATATTCTATTGACTAAACCAACTGACATATAATTTTATGTACTTAAAAATTTGAAGAAAAGATAAACTTATAAAATTGGATTTATTAATATTTTACAAAACTCAATATGAGATATTATATTTATTAAGTTTTATAGTTTAGATTATGAGATTTTTTAAATTTAATAATTTATATTTTTAAATAAAATTTTTATAATATTCAATGAGAATAGTAAGATTTAAATTTTTTATGCTTTATATATATCTTAGTGATGATGTTGGTGTCTCCTATATTTTGTGCAATAGAAAAATTTTATACCAAAAATGGCATTAATTAATATATTTCAAACTGATTTTGTTGTACAAGAATACAGGGTATCGTGGCTTTTGCCTTGCTTGCTGTGCTCAAGTTCATAACAGTTGTGTTTGGGTTCGTCAGGCTGACGAATTATATGTATAATTTTGACAAGTTGATAAAGTTTAGGTTGAGTTTGGGTCAATTCTTACAAAAACCAATCACCCAACTAATATTGATATATATATATATATATATATATATATATATATGTTGGTGGGTTGGTTTGATTTTATTTAGGTTAGTCGGGTTCAGGTTGGGTATGAATTAGATTTCATTAAATTGATGAGTAATTTTATATTTTTTAATTCTATAACTTATGTCAATACTAATTCATTATAAGCTTTATAAAAATTACAACTCCTGTATAATGTTTATTGACGAAAATTTTGTACCAGTAACACTACTCTAGCATATTCACGAACGATCCAAAAATTCCATATTGAGTCAATGTAAAAAGAAGCATCTCTTTACTCTAGGATGTGTTTGGTACATGAAATTTAAGCTTCCTATGTCAAACTGCATTCCAAGAAATCTTATAGCCAAAATAAAATTTACAGGAATGTATGTATTTCTATTTGTTTTACATTGGAAATATCAATAAATATTCTTTAGAATTTAGGATTTCTATGTTTGGGTGAACATTAATATTTCTAGGAATCATACACTATTTTCTATAAATACCCTTAAACATAAAAATTCAATTTAGGTTTGATGTTTGAATTTTGGAGTTTAGTAGTTTAGGTTTAAGGTTTAAAGATTTAGAATTTAGAATTTTAGTTATAAGGTTTGGAGTTTAGGATTTTAGTTTAGAGATTTAGAAATTTGTGTTTAAGGTTTAAGATCTTGAGATTTAGGTTTAGAAGTTTAAAGTTAAAGGTTTAAGATTTTAAAATTTAAAATTTAATGTCTAAGATTTTAAATTTTAAAATTTTTAGAGTTTAAAATTTTAGAATATATAATTTAATATATAAGATTTTAAAAAATTTTAAATTTTAAAATTTAGATTATTAGAATTTAAGTTTTGAGGCTTAAAAGAAAGCTTGTAAATTATCGTATAATCCTTTTAAATAACTTTTACATTCTCATAAAGTAGGAATTAAAATTTTTCACTCCCTCACATTAACATCTAATTTTGAAAGTATATAAAAATCTTTTATTTCTAGAAAAGTTAAATTCATAAAAGCTAATTTGTAAATCTTATACTAAATATGAAAATTAAATATATTAAGCTCCACATTTCTAAAAATCTAGCATGCTAAATGCATATAGAATGTTATATTTTTATTGAGGCAAGTTTTTATTATATTTGATATTGTTTCTGATTCATAGTATCTGGCTTAATGCATAAAAATTAAGAAAGTCATTGAATAAGTTTAAATAATTTTTTATTTTTTCAAATTATCTTCTTATGAAAAACTCAACAAATGAATAAAAAATAAATTTAATTGAGCATTTAATATAGATAACAGTTCTTACGAAGATAAACTTAAAAAAAATAATTAATGTTATTTTAATTTTGAGAAAGTGATAAATAAAAAAGATAAAAAAATTCTAAAATAACAATTTAAGACCAAAGAAAATATAAGATTTTTCAAGCCTAAAGTTTCAACCTTTTACTAACACATCTTTTACACAAGTAAGGTACTTGATGAAACACGTACCTCAGCGCATAATCAAAGCATGTAGCAATATCGCTTGCTTATGAAATCTTTTAAAATTTCCGCCATGTAAATTATATAAACTTGATAGTAGCTACATATATTGTATATATCTCAAACGGCACTAATTTTATATTCAATAAACACATAACCCATTCTATTTTTGAAATATTTTATATATGGGAATGTGTTAAAAATAAAAATATTAACGATTTCTTTAACCTAATAAAAATTTGCAAAAATGTATTCAAGATTAGCATACTTCCATTACCAACACTTGATTGGTACATTTTAACAGACTATTTTTGACAATTCATTTAATTTTTAATAGTGTAATGACATTTATTTTATCTTAAATTTTTTTAAAATTTTAAATTTAAATTTATAATTTTATCTATATATTAAATGACTTTTATAATTTATTCTATTAATAAATCACTTGTTTTAATTATTATATTACCATAAATAGCTACTTGATGTGCAGTTTCATTCATCAGTCCAATTGTTTTTATAAATTTGATTTTATTTAATATATATTTAAAAATTATAATTAAATACATTAAACTTTAAAAATTAAATTTTATTTAATATAATTTTACAATCTCCTTTAGTTTGTGAGTGCACCTTTTCCGTTCATCGACTTTCCGTTCAACAAAAGGATTGCAAATAATTCGGGGAACGTGGCTGCTGCTTGTAATTTTTTAATATGAAAATTGAACCAAAAAAAGAAACGAAAACGACAAGCTACGTTAAGTCGTATAAAATTTCCAGTTGAAGTAAAAATTAATACTGGCAAGTTTGTAGTGGGCTGTGATGGAGGAGTGTGCCAGCGTCGTAGATAAAAATAATACGTCAATTCGTTCTCAAGAAATAGGCGGTGCAATGATTTGGAATGTGGAGACACCAGCAAAGGGAATACCACACGCAGAGCTTTTGTAATTATTATTATGTTGGGTGGCCATAAAAAATAACTTGGCATAAATAAGACAGCGAAGTATGGCAAAATCAAATTTAATCGGATGTGAGTTGTTCATTTTCAGATCCTACTCCATTAAATATTTATATATAAAAAGAAATTATATATTAGTGCAAAGCAATCCACTGTCCAATTGAAAATTTTCAAATTTCAATTTGTGCATAAAATTGCCAAGCAATCTTTGGGTGGTAGTGGATTAGATAAGCAATGTCACATTACTCATGAAAGAATATATATATATATATATATATATATATATAATTTCATTATTATTATTCCAGAAAAAATTATTTGATTAATTTTTTTTTAAAAAAATACAATATTAAATTCTATTTCTCATCATAAAAATTCTATTAACTAAACCAACTAACATAAAATTTAAGTACTTCAAAATTTGGAGAAAAAGATAAACTAATAGAATTGATGAGTTTATACCAATACCTTACAAAATTCAATCTGAAATATTATATCGGTTAGATTTAATAATTTAAATTGTAAGATTTATTAAATTTAATAATTTATACTTTTGAATAAAATTTTTGCTATATCCAATGAAAATCGTAGGGTTGAAATTTTTTTGTGCTTAATATATATCTTAGTGGTAGTCCTGTTGTCTCCTAAATTGTGTGTAATAGAAAAATTTTATGCAAAAAATGGGATTAACTAACACATTTAAAATCCAATCTGCTGTACAAGAATATTGGGTTCTGCGGCTTTTGCCTTTCTTTTTGTCATCACGAGCAAAACCAGCTTGGCAAATTGAAGGTAGATGACAAAAGATTCACAAGGTTCATGTACTAGTATTGATTTACATATTATAAAAGTTTAAGAGTGGAAAAGGAGCAGATATTTTTATGAATTATATTATAATTAATTAAATAACAGGCTGGTATATATGCTTAGAAAACTTAATTATTAGATTAAACTTTTAAATTGGGGGGATGTTTTGATAATTACAAATTTATAATAATTTTCAAAAATGAATTTTCTTATAAATATAAATAAAAAAATAGTGACCGCAATCGATGCAATACTTAATTATTGTTTCGGGATACATTTTATTTAAAATTTTATGTGCACGCTAATTAAATGATTTATGACTTATCTGTAAAAAAAAAAGAGAGAGAAAAAAGGGATAAAATATTGAAGTGTGTGTTTCAAAAGATTTGTTTAGAAGAATGGAGATGGAACAAAAAAGGATGGGGGAAAAGTGATGAAAGGGCATGTTTCTCGCCAATGAATGAGAAGACATTTCTTGTGATTAAGCGCTTTTGCAGCTAAGCGCATCACGCCTTTGCCGATTCAGTGAGAAAGACTTCTATTTGAAAAGTGATATCTACAATTATCATTTGATTTTAGGAGCCTTGGGTTGAAAGTGATACTAGGTTGAGGAGGAAAAGAAGAAAATTTAACATTTTCTTTTTCTTAATTAATTTATAAGTAAACAGAAAACAATAAATAATCAATTAATTCAAGTAGTCATAATTATATGACAAATATATATATATATATATATATACATACCTAAGTTGTGTAAGTCTACTTTATGTATAAAAAATATATTAAAATCTAAATGTTGTATTTAAAAAAAGTTAATTTAAAAAAAATTTATTCATTTTAGCACGCTCAGTACTTTAAAAAAATTAATCTTTATTTATTAGATAAAAATGATAAAAAAAAACATGTTAACATATTTTGTACACATTAATTAATTAAGACGCATGAATCTCACAAGTAAAATTAAAATGGAAGTAATTAAATTTAAGAAAAGTCAACTGCTAAACTGTAAATATAAACGTGCACGTATTTATGTAGGTAGCATGGCACTGAAAGTATACGTTATTTATTTCTCTTTTAAATAAAAATTAATTCACACGAGATAATTTTCTGCCAGTAAATATAATACTAATTAATTAATTAACAGAAGCGACGAAAATTATTGATCAGCGAATTCGTATGATGTCCAAAGTCCAATCCGTGAACGGGAGCCATCTACTGTCAAAACCAAGAAAGGCTAATGCCAGCGAACATGTGACCGACCGAGATATATAATTGTCAAGAATCAACCTGAGGTAAAAGAAAAGAAGGGAAGAATACAAAGTTAGAATGCCACAAAAAACATGGCTCTACTCTACAATTAAAACAAGGGGATTGTGCCTAAAACTATCATTTTTCTAGTTATTAGTAAGCAATTAGCCTCAGTATTTTAAACTAAAAAGAAATTAAGAAAAAGTTAGATGAAAACGCAGGTAGGATATGGGAAGTACTCTTAAATTTAATTTAATATAGGCCAAAATTATCAATTAATTATGAAATATTAAATTTATTGATGATTATTCCTGATACCAAAAGGCACACACAAATAAAGTCCACAATTTAATCTACACAAACAAGAAATTCTACACATATCTGTGTGTGTGGCAGTGCAATATCTTTTTCACTAACTCTGCTTGCACAATAAAACTACTTTAGTGGGAAAGCTGCTTACTGCATATGATAAGGAGGATGATTTAACCCTAATAAGACATTAGCAGTGTATGCCCAATATTAATTCAATTGCACCCTTTAATTTGGTGGACAAGCCCTATGGATAATTTTTCTCAGCCTAAATAGTATTTAGTGATTGTCAAATCATTTAATAGAGCCTCAAAATTTTAATTACACTAACCATTAACTTATTTTACAAATCACATCTTTAATCATAAAGCTGATAATCTAACAAGTAGCCCATGAGCAGTTTTGTAGATGAAGTCATGTAGACATGTATGTTATATTTTTGGAAAGGACAGCACATCGATCTCATGAGGTCTAGCTTGATATATAGATTGAATAAAACGAGACATGAGATTGAATAATTGAAAGAAGGCACGTGATACGTATTCATGCTCCTTGGCTTATATGCACCAAAACTGACCAGCTGCAGGTCTTGCATCCAATCTTTCTTTGAAACTAACCCACCTACGCCTTTGCTCTCACTTGTTAGACTATCACAAAGTTCAGTACTATTTTTGTACCCAAAAAAAAAAAAACATATAATTCTCACTCTTCGTTTTAGTCTCAGCAACTCCTTCACAAGCTAGAGATTTGAATGGTTGGTGCATGTAAATCAATATATATATTATTGAGTAATGCTATTTTTACGTTATTTTTTCGCTACGTTCGCTATATCTCTTACGTGGTAAAAATGAAAAATTAAAAAATGCAATAGGAGGAATGAAAAAATGAACGAGAATGAAAAAGGGACAGCGACTGTGCTTCATTTTTATTTTGAACCTCAGGTTCCAGTCTTTCTCTTGACATTACTGAAGTATATGACTCTCAAGTGAGTATTTCTCTTGTCAAGATTTCTTCTCTACTTTAATAAAGATTCATACATATTGGTTCTAATTATTTTTTTTTATGAAGATTTATTAGGAAAGGAAAAAAAAAGGATCCAAAAGTTGAGATTGTTGTTGCAACAAAGTTTGCTGTACCGTCATAGAGGTTTGAGCATCAAGGTCATCTCACTGCCATTGAAGAGTCCCTTTGTCAACTTGGACTTCCTTCTACGGATCTTTGTTAGCTTTATTAATCTGTGTTTTAATGACCTTGTTAAATTACTCTTCTGAATTTTTATTCTTTCTTTCTTTTTCTTTTCTTTTCAAATGTAAAGTATTAATCAATTAAATTACTCTTACGTTTTTTATTCTTTTCATTGAAAAGTTACATTTTGACTATTGGGTGTTACACTTTATCTATTGGTATGTTACACTTTGACTATTAGGTGTTACACTTTAGCTATTGGCATTGGCTATTGAGTGTTACACTTTTTTATCGACATTGGCTATTGTGTGTTACACTTTGACTATTGAGTGTTATACTTTATCTATCGGCATATTATACTTTGACTATTGGATGTTATACTTTGACTATTGGGTATTACACTTTAGCTATAGGCATTGGCTATTACACGTTAAACTTTGACAATTACTTTTTATGCAATTTATAGTAGATTACCAACTTTAATTCCTGTTGAATGAAAATAATAATTTGATGCAATGCACCAAAAAAAATAATAATAATTTGATGCAAGGTAAAAATTCATGATTTATATATATATAAGAAAATAACCATACGTTTTGTTATAACTATTTGTTATTGATGGTTATTTTAAGATAATTAATTGGTGACCTTTATATTTTATTATTTTATATAAATTTTAATTCTGATATATATATATTAAAAATATAAAAACAATATGTTTAATATTGGGTGTTACACCTTTTCTATCGGCATTGGTTATTACATGTTACACTTTGCTATTGGGTATTACACTTTAGCTATTGGGTGTTACACTTTAGCTATTGGGTGTTACACTTTAGCTATCGGCATTGGCTATTACGCGTTACACTTTGACAATTATTTTTTATGCAATTTATAGTAGATTACCAAGTTTAATTCCTCTTGAATGAAAATAATAATTTGATGCAATGTATCAAAAAATAATAATAATAATTTGATGCAAGGTAAAAATTCAAGATATATATATATATATAAGAAAATAACCATATATTTTGTTATAACTATTTGTTATTGATGATTATTTTAAGATAATTAATTGGTGATTTTTATATTTTATTATTTTATATAAATTTTAATTCTTATATATATATATATTAAAAATATAAAAGTAATATATTTAATATTTGATTTAAAATTATTCTTTCTTAGTCGTAGAAAATGTAATAGTCAATGTCAATAGCTAAAGTATAACACTCAATAGTCAAAGTATAACATGTCGATAGCTAAAGTGTAATACCTAATAGTAAAGTGTAATATGTAATAGCCAATGCCGATAGAAAAAGTGTAACACCCAATATTAAACATATTGTTTTTATATTTTTAATATATATATAACAATTAAAATTTATATAAAATAATAAAATATAAAGGTCACCAATTAATTATCTTAAAATAACCATCAATAACAAATAGCTATAATAAAACGTATGGTTATTTTCTTATATATATATATCATGAATTTTTACCTTATATCAAATTATTATTATTTTTTGGTACATTGCATCAAATTATTATTTTCATTCAAGAGGAATTAAACTTGGTAATTTACTATAAATTGCATAAAAAATAATTACCAAAGTGTAACGTGCAATAGTCAATACTGATAGGTAAAGTGTAACACTCAATAGCCAAAGTGTAATATACCGATAGTTAAAGTGTAACACGTAATAGTCAATTCGATAGTTAAAGTATAACACACAATAGTCAACGCCGATAGTTAAAGTGTAACATCAAATAGTCAAAGTGTAACATGCTGATAGCTAAAGTGTAACACGTAATAGCCAATGCCGATAGAAAAAGTGTAACACCCAATATTAAACATATTATTTTTATATTTTTAATATATATATAAGAATTAAAATTTATATAAAATAATAAAATATAAAGGTCACCAATTAATTATCTAAAAATAACCATCAATAACAAATAGTCATAACAAAATATACAATTATTTTCTTATATATATATATATCATGAATTTTTACCTTGCATCAAATTATTATTATTTTTTTTGGTACATTGCATGAAATTATTATTATTTTTTTGGTACATTGCATCAAATTATTATTTTTATTCAATAGGAATTAAACTTGGTAATCTACTATAAATTATATAAAAAATAATTAACAAAGTGTAACGCACAATAGCCAATGCTGATAGCTAAAGTGTAACACTTAATAGCAAAGTGTAACATGCCGATAGCTCAAGTGTAATACTCAATAGTCAAAGTGTAACACGCAATAGCCAATGCCGATAGAAAAAGTATAACACCCAATAATCAATGCTGATAGTTAAAGTGTAACACCTAATAGCCAAAGTGTAACATGCCAATGGGTAAAGTGTAACACTAATCGTCAAAATGTAACTTTCCAAAGAAAAGAATAAAGAACGTAAGAGTAATTTAATTGATTAATACTTTACATTTGAAAAGAAAAGAAAAAGAAAGAAAGAACAAAGATTCATGAGTAATTTAACAAGGTCATTAAAATACATACCAATAAAGCTAACAAAGATTCATAGAAGGAAGTCCAAGTTGACAAAGGGACTCTTCAATGGCAGTGAGATGACCTTGATGCTTAAACCTTCATGGCGATGTAGCAAACTTTGTTACAACAACAATCTCAACTTCTGGATTCCTTTTTTTTTTTCCTAATAAATCTTCATATAAAAAAACAATTAGAACCAATATCTATGAATCTTTGTTAAAGTGGAGAAGAAATCTTGACAAGATAAATACTCACCTGAGCCATATACTTCAGCAATGTCAAGAGAAAGACTAGAGCTTGAGGTTCAAAATAAAAATAAAATACAGTCACTGTCCCTTTTTAATTCCCGCTCATTTTTTTCATTCCTCCCGCTGTGTTTTTTAATTTTTCATTTTTGCTACGTAAGAGACGTAACGAATGTAGTAAAAAAATAATGTAAAAATAACATTACTCATATTATTTACTCACCCGCTTAGATCCTTGAAAGCTTCCTACATTTTCTTGTATTTGTTTAAAATAGTTTTTGAAAATCTATTTGCTTTGCACTGAAAGCAACTTTTGGGATGATCAAACGAGTCTATGCCTCTTACATCTCAGATTATGTATTATTTTAAAGAAATACAAAAAGACTGGAAGTTTCAAAGTGGTGCCTCTTACATCAAAATATTATTTTTAATGGAAGCAAAAACACCTAGAACGGAGCCCGAGTGGCTTAGGGACTTTGAGCCGTGATAAGGGCAATAGAAAGGGTAGAGTTGTTGTTATTTTTTTTTGGAAGGAAAAGACACATTTTATCAAGGAGGACGAAAGTCTTTTAACACCAAGATTTACAATATGGGGAGGGATTCGATTCTCGACCCCGATCCCACTAGACATCATAATAGTCCAAAACCAAGTTGGACAGTGAATGAGCTAGTGCATTGCTAACTCGTGATGTGTGCATCAAGTCATAGAATGGAAGGTGCGTGTCACATCCTTGCATTTCTCAATGATAATCGAGTATTGTTATTTTTATGCATTTTATATATATTAAAGTTATATTTTATTGAAATATTATATAATATTTTTAAATTATTATACAATATTTTAAAATAAATGTGAGAGCGTATCTTACAATTATATATAGGAAGCGTGTAATTCTATCAATTTTCATCGTAAAATAGGAGGTGGTTGTCTCTGTGTGGTTGAAAGTTGTTACCACCTTAGAGGAGTTAGTCTCGGCTTCAACTTTTAGCGCCATGTGCAAACGGTTTACCAATGACAGCCCATAGAATAAGGCAAGGGCTGTTGCAACACGTGCCTCCACCAAGATATACAGAACCTTTGCACCGGCACTTCGCAGAGAACCCCTGGCATCTCTTAGAAAATGATCCAGCTACACATCTCAAAACTCATGTGCGAAACTGTAATATACTCATTATATCTACTTCAAAATATTAAATAATAATTTAAAAATACTACATAATATTTTGATAAAATATAACTTCAATACATATAAAATGCATAAAAATAACAGTGCTCCATCTCTTATTATCCCCCCAACAGTGCATAGTCCCAATGGGTACACGGATGCATCCGTGTTCAACTTTACCCAGCCATTCTCCAAAAAATGAGCACCTTACGTATTTTAAGAGTACTCTTTGAATACATACGTGAGAGAGAAGAACAATGTTTCACTCTTCATCCCTCTCACATCTGTACTCAAAGAGTAGACTAAACAACTTGTAATTAACATGATTCGCCATTCTTCGGTGGCCTTTGATGGAAAGATTTTTTATTTAGATGAAAACCACCATTAAGTCAAAATCTATAATATTAAATTATCAAAAAAAATATATTAGATGCAGAAGTATACTTGGATTCATGAATACTATTGAAATCTTTCGATCTAGTGGTTTCAGATCTTTTAAATTAGTACGTATAATTTTTTAGAGAGAGATTTCTCACTTTTTCTAATGATAGGATATCAGAAAAGAATCAAACGTATAACTTAAAGATTATAACCCTTTTATAATTATACATATTCTCTTTATTTCTAATTTGATTCATCATAAAATTAAAAGTTACAAATAGAATATTTATACATATAAACCTATATTTTATGTGATAACTTAGAGTCATTTAATATTAAATACAATTTGATCACTTTTAATTTGGGTCAAGCTTTTTATAATAACAAGTTTATATACAATTTTATTAATATATATACGCCTCTAATTTCTCCTTCTTCCTAGTTGCAAATGTTTACTTCGGCAGAGCTGTGTAGTGCTAATATGGTCTGCATGCATCCGTTTGACCATTGATAAAATATAAGGATGAGACATTGTCCGATTTCGAAGCATAATTTGTTTATTGATAAAGAAGTATGTTTTCTCTCTAACATTTTAACAAATAACTCGCTCTTAAATTAAATATCACAAATTAATAATTCTTCTTTTCAAACATAATTAACCAATATTTAAGTCATTTAATGATAATAAAATGTAAAATAACACATTTTGTTGATATAGATAATTTTAAAAGATTTATCAAACATGTTTGAAATAAATAAAGGAACTTTAAACATTATTTATTGAATAAATGACTACAGTTAAATTGTTTAAACTTTTCAATCTCAAGAATCACCCATTATTATTTCTCAATGCCAAGCAGAGTAACGCAAATTGAAGAGGCTCTGAGCTTGACCATAAAAGCTAACTTTGCACCTGATCTAGAATAGCAAAATCTGAAATTTTGAAGGATCATAATCGGCCCAAAATCCTCAGTAGTCCACTACCATTTGGGGACCCAACTCTGAACGACATGGCGCCACGCAAAGATTCAGTTACCTATCACCTACCATCATATATATAAGCTATTCCACATGGAAATTGTTATATGCACGTAGATAGAGCGCATCCTCCCTTAAGTATAGATTGATTAATTTTTAAGAGAAGAGAGAAGAAAAAGAATATTAAAATGTGTGCAATTAGACTGTATACCTGTATCATTTCTTTTACATATATATACAAGCTAGTTAGAACGTTGCCCCTCCTTCCATCCCGTGCCCACACGGGACTGTATGCACGGACCAAATCCACTCATTTATATCAATATACTTATCTCTTATATTTTTCACATATATAGCGTGAGATGTCAAAACATTTGATTATCCTATACTAATTTTATTAAAAAGTTTATTCATTAATTTCTTTGTAATTTCTTAATGCTATCTCTAGATGGCTGATTCCCTCTAAAGTGATGGAATCAAAGCTAATAAGTGCTTCTTTGGTTACAAATTTTAGAGAATTGACTTTAAGCAGAGTTAATTTTTTAAAGAAATATTTGCTTGTACACGCCTTTGAATTTGTGATTTACTCGCAAGTGATGGAGGGCCTATCTACCAAAGTTGTTGGGTTTGTTTCATATAATTTTTTGAGAACAGATTCTATGGATGATTAATTTTTGAAGAATTGATTATATAAGAACTATATTATGTTTGTATAAATTTTTATAATTAATTTTAGAAGAATTAATTTTGCTTATATAAAGTTAATTTTTTTTATGATAAATGATTATAAAAACAAATATGTGAAAATGATTCAAGTGTATTAGTTGGATATTATTAGAAATGAAAAATAATTTAATACAATAAATTTAATTTTAAATACTCTCGATAATATCATGATTTTGGCGCTGGTAAAGTGTAAAATAAGCTGTCGTTGCGCACCAACCATAGCCCATGACTATCGGTTCAACTACTGTTGCATGAGAAAATATATTTTCATACTTTGCTTTTTACTTAATGTTTAAATATAGGTTAAAATATAAAACAATTCTTTATACTAAAAGTTTTTTATAAAAAATTTCTTACATTGACAATTGCATCAATTAATTTTTTGGCACTTTCACGTTGTGTCAATTTAATTCACATGTTCTATTGTAATTGTATCTAAATCATTAAGGTGCACATCAAAACTTCAACTTCTCTCAACTGTACAGCAACACCCTCACCACCTTTAGTTCTTATGGAGAATGTATAAATTACCTAATTGTTTGCAGTTGAAACGCTCGAATTTTGAGCTACAATTTGATGCCTCCTCAACATTTTAACAATTCCAGAAATAGGATGAGAATCCAATGGGCAGCTCAGTCTCACAACTGCATCATCTTGTCTTGCCTGAAAATCGATGGTAAGTACGTGAATTATTGGTAATTCCATGAGGATCAATTTGGTTGCTGAACATATCTAAAATCATCCCCAATGCTCTAATTTTGTCCCCATTACTCCAAAGTGCACTGAACATTATGTTATAAGAAATGACATCTGGAGGACAACCTACTTCACCAAGCTTCTCAAATATGTTCAGAGCCTCATCAGCTTTTCCAATCTTGCACAAAGTGGCCAAGATTGTGTTCTGGTTCACATCATCTGGCCAGCAATCATCAGAGATCATCATTCTATAGCCAAATCTACCCTGCCTTCTTTGCAAAATGCAGAAATCAATGGATCATAGCTATAAGCAGCAGGAGTTATTCCCATTTCCTTCAAAACCTTCAGCACATTTACAGCCTCCTCGACCTTGCCAGTGAACAAATTAAAATGGTGAGAGTCACCCAGCCGCTGACAGTGTTTTAGATCATTTTGCGGTAAGTCATGTATCAAGAGTTCAATCATAGAGTTATCTTTTCAATTTTAGGGTCACTATAAGTAAAAGAGGTTAGACTGCTTTACAACTTTACACCTTAAAGAAGATTAGTTTCATCTTTCAAGACGAAGATATCGGAATGCCACTCAAAAAAAATGGTATAAGTCACAACGTTTGGCTCACAACCTTTTAAAAACATACCAGACATCAATTTTTCTCCAGCTTCCCATTTCCCTTGAATCCTTGATTCAGAAGTCCTCATAACAGCATATTGCATGAAATTACATATAATACTCCTAATGAACTCAAGCACCTGATCTACCAACCCATACGGAGACAGGCTCCGCCTCGACGACCTGAGAGCCTCTCACGCACACGAGCAATGTACGGCAGCGTGCATTCCTCCGTCAAATAGTTTAAAAAAAAAAAACACAGTACTTTAATGTAAAAAAACAAAAAAAAAAAAGCATGGTTTTAAAAGTCCAACATTCCTTCAGAAAATATCATCATATTTCTTTCCTTTCACAAATACGCAAAATAATTGAATGTTTTGCACCCAGAAAAAATACTTGATTATTATACAAAAATTATTGAAATTAAACTATTACACCGGATATGGTCATACATGTATTGTGCATCAACCACCATGTTATCGAATCTATTATAAGTAGTACAATCTGCGCATCAATAGTAGATTTTATCTATGCAAGCTAACTGTACTAATGAACCAGCCTTCAATTTTATTTGAAATACGAAGTTAGTAACAGCTTAAGAATGACACTAACAGTTGATACAAAAAACTATATTTTCATGCAAGCTCACAGTAGCAGTTTTGATATCCGTCGAAAAATTAAATGTGTGAATTGGTGGAGTGGTGCGACGGTTTGCTTTGATGTAGCTTTTTATTGGCTATGAACCAGAAGTTAAACCAAACCGAATAGCTTTCACACATAAAATTGAATTAATTCATTTTTTTTCATTATTTTAATAGTTCAGCTTGGTTTGCTTTGATTGGTGTTGGTTAGTTTTGAACATCTCTACTTTTTACAACTTGACTGAAGTGTCACTCAGTCAGCTATTTTGTTCAGTTTTAATTGAATTGAACGAGAAAAAGAATGAGTCACAAAATATTTAATTAAAGAGTAAAATGAGTATTATTTCTGATTTAGTTTAAAATTTATTATGTAGAAGACAAAAAATTTTCACAATTAGTTGCACTACACTTATTAAGGTCTTCTTATACAGATAAATCCAATTTAAATTACAAAATTTTCTTACTTTTAGCAATTTTACATCTTGGTCGATTTTGATGGTATGTATAAATCCTAAATTTAAATTAAAACAAATTTGTTATTTTATTTTTCTAAATTATGGACTACCATTCATTGTAAATTTGTTTTATTGAAATGAGTTTAATATGTAGTTCAATTAATTGATATATATTATGTTAAAATTAATTCAGTTAGTTGTTCACCTTTGCGCTTAAGTCTATTTATTAAGAATGTGTTTGAGCTTAAGCCTATTAATATATACATGTTAAATTAAAAATGATACATATTATGTTAAAAATAATTCAGTTAGTTGTTATTTTTTATGCTTGATATATATCTTAGTGATAGTGCTGATGTCTCCTAAATTGTGTGTAATAGAAAAATTTTATACAAAAAATGGGATTAATTACCACATTTAAAATCCAATCTGCTATACAAGAATATGGGGTGCTTTTGCCTTTCTTTTTGTGATCGCGAGGAAAACCAGCTTGGCAAATTGAAGTTAGATGACAAAAGATTCATAAGGTTCATGTACTAGTATTGCTTTACATATGACCTACGTGATAAAAGTGTAAGAGTGGAAAGGAGCAGATATTTTTACGAATTATATTATAATTAGTATAATAACAGCATGCCATATATGCTTAGAAGACTTAATTATTAGATTAAACTTTTAAATTGGCGTGTTTATGATCAGTACAATGATTTCCAAGAAACGGAACTTCTTATAAATATAAATAGAAAAACCAGTTGCCAACACCTTTAATGATTGATGCAGTACTTAATTATTGTTTTAAAGTGTTTTTTATCCAAAATTTTATATTTAAATTTAAGATTTTATGTGCAAACTAAATGATTTATGATTTATTTATAAAAAAAAAAGAGAAAAAAAGGGATAAAATATTGAATTGTCTGTTTCAAAAGATTTGTTTAGAAGAATGGAGATGGAACAAAAAAGGATGGGGAAAAGTGATGAAAGGGCATGTTTCACCCCAATGAATGAGAAGACATTTCTTGTGATTAAGCGCTTTTGCAGCTATATGCATCACGCCTTTTCTTATTCAGTGAGATAGACTTCTATTTGAAAAGTGATATCTACAATTATCATTTGATTTTAGGAGCCTTGGCTTTATGACAAGTTGACAGAGATACAAATCTAAGTAGGAAAAGAAGAAAAGTTGACCTTTTCTTTTTCTTAATCAATTTATAAGTAAACAGGAAACTATAAATAATCAATTAGTAGCATATGCCGTGGCTTTGTATTAATTCCAGTAGCCATAATTATATGACAAATATACATATATATATATATATATATATATATATATATACACACCTTAGTTGTGTATGCCCACTCTGTATAAAAAAAACATTAAATATTATGTGCACATTAATTAATTAGGACTCCTGAATCTAACAGTTAAAATTAAAATGAAAGTAATTAAATTTAATGAAAGTGAACTGCTAAACAGTAAATACAAACGTACAAGTAATATATAGATAGCATGACACTCAAAGTTTACATTATTTTTCAGAATGTCAAAATGGGTCTGACCCGTCAGGTCAACTTATCCTGTTCTGTATAAGAGCAGATTGAGTTACTATATAAGTGACCCATTTATTTGTGAGTAAATTAATCAGTCTCACGTAACTAGTAGGTCAATGCAGGTTGAAGCAAACTATACTTGCAGGTTTTGATTCGCAGTTAAAATGAAATACACGTTTAAGTCTAAATTCTTATTACAAATAATTCACAGTTGAAGATGAAGAATAAAATAATAAAGATAATGTGAGTTATTACTTTTACTTATTTATGGTAGTTAGTATATTGATATTACATTTTAATTACTATATTAATTTGTATATATAATTTGGTGGTACAAGTAAATCTAATTGGCAAGAGTTAGAAGTCAATTATAGACTATTATTACTATTATGGAGTTAGAATTTGATGTTGAGATTAAAAATTTTAATAATAGTTAGTAATTTATAATTTAATTTAAGACTTTATTAAAACTTATATTATTATTTTTAATTTAAAATATTATGTTTGGACTGTAATTTTATTTAATAAAATATTTTATTTAAATTTTCATTATTTTTTTTAATTATTAATGAGTTATTTCATTTAACTTACAGCCTATCATGAGACAGGTTGAGTTAAGATTTTTTAACCTATCAATTATGCAAACCAACCCATCTTGCTCTGCTTAATTATAGGCCTATGCGGATCGAGACAGGTTAACCCATTTTAACAAGCATAATTATTCCTTTCTCTTATAAATAAAAATTAATCGTATGAACATATATATGTATGCTGTCAGCAAATGTAATATTAAATTCATTAATAAAAGCAACAAAAATCATTGATCAGCAAATGCGGATGATGTCCAAAGTTCAACTGGAGCATAAAATTTAATTACACTAACCATCAACCTATTTAATAAATTCCATCTCTAATCATAAAGCTAATGATTTAACGAGTAGCCCATGAGCAGTTTTGTAGATGAAGTCATATAGACGTGTATGTTATAATTGGAAAGGACAGCATATCGATCCATGAGGTGTAGCTTGATATTTAGAATGAATATAATGAGACATGAGATTGAATAATTGAAAGAAGGCACGTGACATGTATTGATACTCCTTGGCTTAGGTGCGCCAAAACTGACCAGCTGCAGGTCTTTAAAGAGCTAATGCATTGCTTTCTCCCGATGTGTGCATCAAGTGATTGATGGGAAGGTGCTGGCCATTTTACCTCTGCAGTATAATTGAAAAATAAAATAATACAAGTGGTACCGTTTATACAATATTTACTTTAGAGGGACAAAAGTGCCACCTAAAATTGCCACTTCAACTTCAAAGTAACGGTAGTGGTGAAATTCCTTTCACTCCGTTATGTTGCTCAGTCTCCTTCTACGCTGATATCTCTATTTCTTTGGAGCCCTAAGTTTAATCGCCCTCCCGCACTTCGCTCTTCATTCTGTTTCGTCTTCATCTTCGTGTTAAATGAATCCGTTTGTGGCTTCTTCACCTGCTGCTTCCAGAGCTCCGTTTCTAATCATCCAACCACACGAGACTCTGTTCCCTCCTTCAACGCTTGATCCGTCAGTGTTTAATTTGGCCCACCCCTTCTGCGGAAAGCACCATGATATGTAGCATTTCCTCTTCAGTTGAGTAGGAAAATTCCTCCTTTCCAAAAGGGAAATTGCAAGTTGAACGTTTTGGTACATTAATGATGACCTGAGCAATAAAGAATCTCTATTATCCTAGGTCCCATTAAAACTGCAAGAATTTTTCCTGAGCCAGATTTGCCAGCACAAGATTCCGAAGGTCATACTCCATCGACTTCTATTATTGGCTCCAAAATTTTTCTTTAGGTTCTTCATAACCCAATCCTCGAGATTCATAGATAAAAACTCCTGCCACCTAGATGGATCCATCATCGAAGCCCAAATTGAGAGAGACTGGGGACAATCCCTCACCATGTGAAGGTTATCTTCCCAAGCGTGAGAACATCTAGGGCAATTCCCCATACTTGTCATATGCCTATCAACCCTCACTGCATTTGTAAGCAGTTTGCCATTTGTTAACAGCCATAGGAACACTTTTATTTTTCCTTTCCAGCCCTAGATATGCTGCCATTTGCTCCAGGTTTGACTTCATTGTTCCCTAATTAAGTCATATGCCGACTTCACATTAAATAACCCATCTGCTGAAGGCGTCCAGGACACTTTATCACGACCTGCTTCCGTGGATGGAGGCATAATTGAAGCAATTCTTCCCATTGCTCTTCAATGAGAAACGGATTGCTCCAACTCATAGCTCACAAGTCTCTTCAAGCTTGTGAGCATCAGAAGCGATGGGCAACGAAGAAGAGCCACTGAGAAACGGATTGAAAAGCAATGGGTAGAAACGGAGTGATTCCAGGAGGAAGTGTGGGAGCGGGAGCGAGAGGACTGGAAGAGAAACAGAGAGTTGTGAGCTAGTGGAAGGAGGACGATCGACCGAGGCACAAAATAGAGGAGAGAAACGGAGTTATGGGATCAGCGGGAGAAGCGACAAGCAGAGGATTTAACAGTTTTGATGTAGCGTGGCTGCATGTGAGGTGGCTGTCTTATGTGGCAAAAATGCCCCTTTTAAGGTAAAATGGCCGGAAGGTGCTTGCCACATCCTTGCAGTCCTCAATGATACTCATAAAATTGGAGGTGATTTGTCCAGAGTCCTGTTATTTTCAGGAACCAAATATGTTTTAAATTTATAAATTTTTAAAAAAATGTATTAGAATTATACATTTAGATCTCTATTATTTTTCTTAGCCCTATGTGGTTGAAAGCTGTTACCGCCTCAGAGGAGCCAGTCTCAGCTTAACTTTTCGCTCCATGTTCAAACCGTTTACCGATGACAGCCCATAGAAAAAGGGAAGGGCTTCTGCAACACACGTACCTCCACCGAGATATCTAGAACCTTTGCGCTTGCACCTAGCAGAGAACCCCTGGCATATCTTATTACCCATCCAACATTGTAGAGTCCCGATGGGTACCAGGAGGCATCCGTGTTCAACTTTACCCAGTTATTCTCCGAAAAATGCTCATCTTATGTATTTTAGGAGTACCCTTGAGTACATATCTGAGTACCCTTGAGTACATATCTGAGAGAGATGAATAGTATTTCATTGTTCATCTCTCTTATATGTACACTCAAAGAGTAAACCCAAAAATGTATAATTAACACGGCTCATCATTCTTTGGTGGCCTACACTTTCTCCTTCTTCCTTGTTACAAAGCTCTACTTTGGCGGAGCTAAGTAGTGCTAACATGGTCTGCATGCATATATTTGACCATTGATAAAATATCAGGTTGAGACATTGTCCGATTTTCGAAGCATAATTTGTTTCCTGAGTACCATAGCCCCCACAAAATCGTTGCCATGGCTCTTGTTTGGTCGTGTGGTAAGCTACACACCAAACCTTTTCACTAGTCGACTAGTTTCATATCCTTCCAGTCTTGGACTCTTAAGCTCAGATCATACACAAACCATGTTCTACTTGACTAGTTGCAATCTCTAAGGATGTGTATTATTTGTTTCCGGGCACTGGTTGCGCCTCGAACATTCTGTGGGTGTTATTATACCTCTCTTCCTCAAATTCATCCATGTGAGTAGATGGCCCAAGAGTGATCTCCAAATGAAAATCTTTGCCTTCTAAGGGACATCTAACTTCCATATTCTTGCCCATTCAACCTCCTATGCATTTTCAGAGCTGCTGGCAATATTTGAACTTCGGTGGTTTAACACGAACTGATAGCCAGACTACATGTTTCGGTTTATGTTTAGGATTAAATTCAAGTTTAGGTGTAAGGATAAGTTTAGAGCCAATTCCCTTAGTCTCAACCTGTTTAATCGATAATCTTACAGAGATCTTATAAAATTAAGCCTATGTTCAAAATTAACTCATAAGATTAACCTCGTTTAATCGAAAATCTAATAAAATTAGAATTAAAGTTTAAATTTATTTGACTTAACAAAATTTAAGCTTTCTTTTGGCTCTAATCTAATAGGCTTGGAACTGAACCGGTGGAATTGAACCGGACCGGTCTGGCCCGTTTCATAGCTCTTGTCATTTGTATTCTTCCAGCAACTTTGATGCCTTTTCATAGCTTTTTGGGATTCAAACCCCTACTTCTTTGACAGAAGCCCGTCTAAATTATAACTTGCGCGCAACTAGACCAACTGCATGTTAATAGCAAAGGCTTAAGAAGAAACAAAGCAGTTAATGAAATACAATTAAGTTTAAAATGTTAAAAATTAAAGAAATATAATAACATAGTGAGATACTTAAAAAAACTATACAATTAATAAAATATAGTACAAGTGGAAAGTTAATGTACAAAACATAAGATTGCTACATGTATCAAACATTTTGAGTTAGTTTAATTTGATTTATCGATATAAGAAGACCTTAATAAGTATTGTGCATCTAATTATCGATCCCAATTATAACAATTTATATATTAACATAATAACTGTTAAACAAACTCACAAATAACACTCATCAATTAAATATTATCCATAATTTGCTTTTTTCAATTCTTTTAATGTACGTATTCTGTTATTGTTTTGCTTAAATTTGAAAAAGAAAAACAATTTAGCCAATTGTAAGGCCTCTATAAACACTTAATTTTATCCAAATATAGAATAATTCATTTTAAATTTTCTGTTTAAGTTATATTTTTATTCTTAGTTTTTAATTGAAAAATAAAAAAATGTTAAAATTAAAATAAAAGTGATCAATAATAAAAGTGCACTAATTAAAATAAAAAAGATTGGGTTATGTGAGAGTGATGTGGACTAAAGAAGTGGGCGTGCTATGGGTGACTCGAGGAGAGTCGATTTTGCGGATTAGAGGAATGTCTTGATAATTGTTTTCTTCTATGTTTTTCTCATAGGTTTTGCTTCCTGCTTGGTTGGAGGAAGAATTCTACCGTACTGTGACGCACATTCCAGGACTTTCTCATCTTAACTTTATCGGTGACAGTCGGGAGTGGAGGAAATTGATCTTTTGCTATACCAAGGAGTTCAGGGTCAGGGAGAGCTAACATCGCATGTCATCACCCCCAAGCCTACTCTTCCTCACCTAACTTCTTCCCCCTGCTCCTATGGATTCCCTCACTCATTCATTCTTGTCTCCAGATATTGACATCTAGCAGAGTCAACCAGAAAGTTTGCGTCTTTACAGAGCATAAGAACCAAAGTTCAAGTCCCTTCTCTCCCTCGGTCATTGAATTCAGTGATCCTGATTGTAAAACCAAGTTTTAAAGGACTTTGAGGCCCATTTCAGGCTTCCCCATGTTAATAACTTTTTTAAAGGTGTTCCCATTCCTTCCACTTTTTGTCTTAGAATGAGTAATCCAATTACTGGCGATCATTCAAACGAAGAGTTGCATGGATAAATAAATAACAATGAGGGAGTGCTTCTTAAGACAATAAACTATTCATCATCTATATTTTCTCTTTAAAATTCACTCTTCCTAAAAAATCCAAGCATCTAAATGAATCCTCCTCCTTCCTAATTTTTTTTTTTAAATTTCCCAAACTTAATTTTAAAATTAATTTGATATCCGACAATAGACTAAACCTAGATAACATGGCAATGGCGATGGAATTTTAACAATCTCCAGGCAATAATATTTTTTAAGGTTTTCTCAAAGTGTAAGATAAATCTATTAAAATATTATTGAACAGTCCAAACTTCGAAAATAACTTTTATTCAAACTTTTTTTGCAACAACCTAAAATTATGCCATAACCAATTTTTAAATTGAAACCAACCTTAAATCTACACCAAAATAAATTGTAGTTATATCATTTTCTATAAAAGTGACGTAAATATTCTCACTTCACCATTGAATAATGACTTTGACCGTCCATTTATTTCTCACCATGGATTGCATTTGATCTCATGACAAATCATAGTAGGATAAAATGAAAACATAAAACACAAAAATAGTAATAAAATTAGCAAAATAGAAAATATAATAAAGTATAGAAAATTCTATAGTAGAATTTAGAGAATAACAAAAAAATCAATTTGATATCAATTTTTAGCATTGTAAAGTGCTAATTAGCCTAAAAGAACTCCATTAATCATCTTCATCGTCTTCAAACCTCCATTTCATTCAAGCCTTAAAGAACTGTCTCACACTGACCAGGAATTAGCACCCAGACTAAAACAAATTCGCACACCCAGAAAAAAGAAAGGGTGACCAATTATGATTTCATCAACATCCCTTGATATAAAACAGAGCTAACAGTAACGCATTTCAACATTCTTTTAGTAATTAAAAATTCAAAACTTTTTTTTAACCTTATCTAAACGAAACTAATTCTTATAGAAGCTAATTATAAAATAAGATAATAATATATGTCATTTACTAAATAGTCAATTCTATAAAATTTAGATTTTTTTGGGTCTAATACAAAATTTAAAATCAAGACATAATTACGCTTTTGATCTCTCTAGTATTCTACATCAATTTCGTCCTATATTTTTTTGATATTAAGAGTGACAAGTTATTAAATATATACATAAGTATTAATTAAATTTGAATTTAGAATTCTTAAAGAGTAGAAAGTCATATTGAATGACATTGTACCACTAAAAGCATAGGCCTTCAATTTCATCCCTTTTTTTTTTGTTTTGGTGACTAATTAGGGAGAGACTTTTGTAGACCTTTGGGCGTAAGAACTTGAGTTGGATTAAACATGCAGTGGATTTGTCAATTACTCAAATTCTATACAAGGATATCATATCACCAGGGGTCTATTTGTTGTTATGCAAAATATTTTTTATTGTTTTTAAGTTTGAAAAATTATATCAATTGAGAAAAAGAAAATTAACTTAAGAGAAAATTATGTTTACCAAGATGATAAAAGTTATTTTTCAGTACCTTACAAATATACTGCTTAACCATAGTAGTGTAGAATTACACCATCAAATAGTATACATTTTTTAATTTTTTTTCTGAAATCAATAAATATATGTTGTCATCTTTTAATTTAAAAACTGGTACAAGTAAAAAGCTAATGAACGAATAAATTAATAATTTGTTTTAATTTAAATTTAGGATTGATACATATCACAACCAACCAAGATGTGAGATTGCTACAAGTAAGAAACTTTTTTAGTTAGTTTAATTTAATTTATCTATATAAGAAGACCTTAATAAGTATGGTGCAACCAATTATCTAAGGATAATATTTTATCTTTTTAACATAATCAATTTTAAACTAAATTGGAAACAACACTCTTCTGTTAAATATTCTATGTTACCTATTCTTCTTTTTCTTCAATTTTTTTAAAAGTGAAAATAGTTGCACTCTTGTCAAGAGCAAAGAGTGAGGGTGTTCAAAATTAAACAAAACCAATTAAAATGAACCAAGCTAAACTGTTAAAAAATTGAAAAAAAAAATGACTTAATATTTTTGTTTTTGGTTTTATATTCGGGGCCAATGGCCCATAAAACACCACATTACTCCTCCCTGATAAGACAACTGGTCTCTAGACCCCTTATATCATTCAAATACAAGTAGAATAGACCCTAAGAAATACTAACATATATAGTTAACTCTTCCCTTAAATTTATGGCATGGTGAGCTAGCCATTTAACACAATTATTGGACTCCTTACAAGCATGCACAAAATGGACTTCCTAAGCATTCTTGAGCCACTAGCGACTTTGTTTTTGGGAGCCGTAAGGAATTCAATGATGGAGGTAGAGTTTGTCTCCACCAGTACCTTCCTTAGCCCATGGTTCCAAGCCACTTGGAGGCGTATCAAAATCTTCTAGAGTCCTACCATCGCTACTGAGTATCTTCCTATATTATAGGAGAACCCAATTTAGTATTATGTATGGAAACCAATCAGTTGGGTTCAACTTTTGGTTTAAAAAAAAAGACTGAACCAATCCAAACCATTACATCATTTTGCTTTTGAACCCTTCTCATGCATCATCAAATAAAACAAAAATAAAAGCTTCCATATATGATAAATCAAGTAAGAGTAAGGAGAACAAGCTACAATAGCCTATTAGTTCTTTTCTTTCACAACTTTAGGCAGAAGATATGCAGTTGATAGATTATGTGTTTGATCAATCACATGAGAGCCAATTGTTCACTCCTGATCTGTGATTATGGATCAATATGAATTTACAACACTTTAACCATGTGCTTATTTGAATTCAATGGTAAAGACTACAACAAGCATCATCCCTTAACCACGTGCTTATTTGAATTCAATGGTAAAGACTACAACAAGCATCATCCCCATTTAAGTAGTTAAGGATTTTTAATTTTTCAAGTGAAACAACAAGTAACAAGCATAAAAACAAATAGTCAACTAATGAAGTAAATGTATAAAAGGTTATAAATTTAAAGAAATATAATAGTATAATGAGAACATAGTAAAAAAATTTGTACAAGTGGGAAGTCATGTAAGAATTTTTATATGAATATATGCTAATCTAAAATCATACAAATCAAAATAATCAATCTAAAATCAAGTATGAGTCACCTACCTTGGCACACTAACTCTTACCAAACAATCCCCGCTAAAAGAAAAGATACAGGCATCAATAAACCTAAAATAATTATGAAACTACGTATAACTCATATACGCTGAGATCAAAGTCTTCTACTCTTTTTCTTCATCCACAGGTATTGAATGACTCAATGGGGAACTACCAATAAATAGATATTTATAAGACAAGAGAGGAGAGTTACCTCATTATTAAAAACCTTGACTATGGCCCATCCATCACAAGACACAATAACAGACTCTAGACACAAAAAAACTTAAACACATCCTTAATTAACAGGTCGAAGCCCAAAGGTAAAATAACCCACTAAATCACTTTTAATATAATAGATATTTGTTAACTAGGTTACATATTCAACTCATTTTAACAAAACAAAATTGCAATCAATGGTAGCCCACAATTTAGAAATTTTCTTATATTCTCCTACTTGGGCAACATTGATCATGTTTTAAACTATTTTGGAAATGACTCTCAAGTTGAATATCAACTATGGCCACTAAACTAACATAGCCCAACATAATAACCTTAAACACATGATCCCATCCTATAACACAACTAACTTAGGACTATGGGCTAGGATACATCTTTGTCAATATAGCTCTCCCATATGGTAATCATATCATAGATGTGATCACAAGGATATTGTGTGTAGTTACACTTAAATAACATAGATAAGTGATTCTCCTATGCCATCGTGTAGAAGTCCTCATGATGTTTCTCACTAAAGTCACCATGTCTTCCTAAAAAGACTAATAACATTGCTTCTCATGAAACAACACACTATTTCAACGCAAGAACACTACAGTAATTTAATCTAAGAGAAATAATTTCTCAACAAACATCCCCATAAGAAGATAATTGTAACAATCACAATGCTCTCTCCAAGAAAGCATCACATATCGAGATAAACTGGTCAATCATTTACATAATCAAAGTAACAAGACGTCAATTGCATTAAAAAATTTAACATAATGTGCACATAATAATAAGAGGTCCTAAAACACAAAGTTTATGACAATTTGCAGTAACATAAAAAAAAAAAACGTAGTTCTCAAATACTCCCACTAACCCAAAAAATCAAAAGAACTCACAACACCTATATTTTATACATATTTTTTAAAACACATTGTGGTAGTTCTTTAGTTACGGGATCAATTTCATCTATTAAGTACTCATGTGCTCAACAAGAATATTATAATTCTTAATCATATCCTTAACAACAAGATATTTAATTTTAATATGCTTTAACCCACTGGAAGTCGTGTTATTTTTTGAGAACATTATAGTTGTCACCACAGTCCTTAATAGCTTAGATGTGGAATCAAATACCATAAGCCTAGAGATAAAGTTTTCAATCACATAGCTTGAGTTGTTGCACAATAATAAGTTAAAAGTTTCAGCTTATATGACGAAGGATGCAATAAGGATTTGTCTCACACTCTTTCACAATATGACCTCACTGACCATCATGAAAACATAACCTAATGTGGATCTCAAGTAATCTGGACAAGCAGCAAAGTCAAGCTAGAATAGTCACAATCATTACTACCATGATAATATTTTCTAAAGGGTTATGATAAATACTTACCCCCACTAATAAAATTTCCATTAGGGGTACATTTAATTATTCTATAAGCAAATAATTTTCATCCACTTAGCCTAAACAGAGACGTTCACCATCCTTAGAATATAATTCCTAACACTACATACCCCATCATACCACATGTTAAGAAATTTCTTCATTAACAAACTGGCTTTGACTATACCAAAAACTTTACACTTGTTCCCATTCAAGGTGAAGAAAGTCTTGACATTGTGTGTATTAGAAAAACACACAACAAGGTTAAAAAAATGACCTCATAACCATTAGTCTAAGCAATTGGCCATTTTTCAATTGGATAATGGCCTTCTATACATCAATACTTTTATTATTTAAAACTAGTTGTATGTTATCGCTGATAGCAAAGTCCACATTTATCAAAGTAAAAGCTAATTCTATGTCCTTTTTCCATTTCTTATAATGCTTCAAGTTGGGGTCTTAATAAACTACGCTTGGTTATTTATGGAAAATGTACAAGAACATGAAAAAGAAATAATAGCAATTTAACAACCAATATGGGTTATAATTTTCAAAATAATATTCATAGAAGAGATCCTTAGCATATTATTACATCATTATAAACTTCCCTATGGTGAAAAATACAACATATTTTAAGAAAATCCTTAAAATATCAAGTTAATAAAATAATAAACAAAGTTAGTATCCAACACCTATGGATAGTAAGATAATTAACTTATCTACTATTTTAAATAACCTATGCCACTTAAAGAATGTACATAATAATCACTTGTGGGTAGAATATTATATAAATTAATTTAAAATGATCTCTAAAATAATATGCTAATTAAATAATGAACAATATTAGTATGCAACACTTGTGGATAGTAGTAATTAACTCATCTATCATTTTAAAAGCTCCATGCTACCTAAACAATTTTTATAATAATCACTTATGAGTAGAATACTACTTAAATTAATTTAGGTAATATGAGCATCTCTGCTAATATTATCATAAAAATTTTAATAAAATTTCCAATAAAGATCAAAATGAGGCCCATAAACATTTTCTTCTCAAGGTTTCACCATAAATGGCTTTCTAAATACATCTTCAAAAAATTTTCATATATAATTTTAACAAGGGAGATTCACAATATGGGGAGCAAAATTTTTTGTTCTCACACACACACATATATATATATATATATATATATATTTAAAATATTCTCAAGTACTAAAATCTACTAAAATCATTTATAAAAGTATAAACAAGTCTATAAAATAATTTTAATTATAATCTATGGCCAAAATAGCCAAAACTTTACGCCTAAAGATAATAATCACGTTGCTGACAAAATGGGTCCACAATGTTCAAAATCTTCAAGCCATTGAGAACTCCAACAATTGCTCAAGTGGGAAAGATTTTCTATACCCACAAATATATTAATCTTTATTATTTATCATTGTTACTCATTTATTAGCTAATTGTTAAAAATATTGGTCCATATCTTGAGTCAAAATTGTTAAACTCTGACTAACTACAAAACAGGCCCAAAACCTTGGCCTCAAGAGAGGACGCCAGCAATACATGCTGGCCTAGTTCCTTAGTCAAGTTTTGTTTTTTTCTAATTATGTTTGGCGGGCCACATCAGAAGATTTTCCTATAGGCCCAAGACTTGGGTCCCACCACTATACCAAGGTGTAAAAGAAGAAAGGAGCCCAAAGTAATGGTTGAGTGCTGATTTGCTGTGTCGGTTGTTGGAACGCACAAATCGGCAACCCAATGGGCATTGGCAAGCAGGTAAGCTGTCCAGATAGCCCACACCACCAAAGGTTCGTTTATATGCTTTCTTGAGGGAGCAGAGAAGATGAGAAACATCTATAAGGGAAAGACTTAGTAAGGATAACTCTTGGACATTACACTTTTCCCACAACTTCTTCACGCTATTGGGGATTATGGTAAGCGTGTTGTTAAAACAAATACTATGCCCAACTAAAAAATTAATTACGCAGAAAGTTAATAATAGAGAAGCAGAAGAGGAATGAAGTAGCCGACACAAGCAAATTAATGTGGAAACCCAATTTGTGTGAAAACCACAGACTGAGAATGAAGAAACTTTACCATGCAGAATTCTGATTACAAGACTGAAAAAAATTGTGCAGACTGTAGATCCCAAATCTGATATATATATATATATATATATATATATATATATATATAATAGTTTTAAATGAATGGGTATCCAAACTTGGTCCAATAAGCTCATGGACCTGGGTCACCATAAACCTGTAACGGGTTAACTACCCACTAGTAGGTTATGTCCTCTTCAACCAGCGAAATCCAAAGTGTGTTGTTAGCACCATGGCATCTCAATGGCACAGCAGCTATTTACAAAATTTTACTGACTAAAAATCCCAATTACAAAATTCTTCCTTTAATTGTTCATGGAATCAAGATTATTTATCCAAGATTACTCTCTCTTTACATCAGAGAAAATTACTAGAAAAACAATTTCAAGAATAAAACTGCACCTCTAAGCATTTAATGAACAAGCATAATATATATTTTGAAAATTCTAAATTCATATGAGGTTATAAACAACATAGCATCATATTTCTAGATTTGAATATGCATAATAGATTAAACAATAGATTTGGAATTTAGGTAAACTTGGCTCTAATACCACATGTAAGAATTTTTATATGGATCTATACTAACCTAAAATCATACAAACTAAAATAATCAATCTAGAATAAGTATAAGTCACTTACCTCGATTCCATTGCTACAGCTACTTGACATACAAACTCTTATTGGACAATCCCATGAAAATGCCGTCAATAGATAGATATTTATAGGACATAAGAAGGGATTATCAAAACTCCTTATTGTGACCCACCCATCACAAGATGCAGTAACAAGTTGTATACACAATAAAATCCAAACACATCCCTTAATTAATAGGCCTAAGCATAAATATGTAACAGTCTACTAAATCACTTTTAACATAACATATATTAGTTGATTGGGTTACATATTCAACCTATTTTGACAAAACAAAGTAGCAATCAATAATAATCCACAATTTTGAAAAATCAATTAATAAATTTGTTATAATTTAAATTTAGGATTGATACATATCATCAAAATCCAACAAGAAGTAAAATTGCTACAAGTAAGAAACTTTTTTAATTTAAATGTGATTTATTTGTATAAGAAGATGTTAATAAGTAGTATGCAACTAATTATCCAATGATAATATTTTCTTTTAACATAATAAATTTTAAACTTAATCAAAAATCATACCCTTCAATTAAATATTTTGTAATTTATTCTTCTCATTCAATTCTATTAAAACTAAACAAAATAGCAGACAAAGTGACACTTCAGTTGAGAGTAAAAAGTAGAGATGTTCAAAACTAACAAAACCAATCAAAGCAAACCAAGCTGAACTATCAAACAAACTGAAAAAAATGAATTAATCCAATTTTATGTGTGAAAACTAATTGGTTTGGTTTAACTTTCCGTTCATAGCCAAGAAAAAGTTACACCAAAGCAAATTGTTGCACCGCTCCACTATTAAATCCTAAATTTCATTTATGTTCTTTACAATTCGCACATTTAATTCTTCAGTGAATATCAAAATTACTAGTGTAAGCTTGGATCTAAATATAGTCTTTTGCATCAACTAGTAGTGTCATTCCTAAGCTCAGGCGCGAAGCCAAGACTTTTTTTCAAAGGGGCCACGTCTAAAGGTCATAAGATAGAAAGAAAAATTCAAATTATCATACAATACAAGCTTATTAAATAAATTAGAGTTAAATGATACTTAAAAAAGCAACACATGTAATATATATAGTATATTTTCAATATTATACCAAGAGTCCAAGACAACATAACATATTAATGCAATATTGAATATGTACATTCACTTTTTAAGTTGTACCCTTCACTCCTTCATAAAGTTGAAGTCATCAATAATCATATTTGTAAAAAAAAATTTAGCAATCTCCTTTTCAATGTAAAAAGTCATGTAATCTTTGAGAAACTCATCTTTCATTTTATTGCAGAGTCTTGTTTGGATAATCTTCATAGTTGAAAAAGCTTATTCAGTAGTTGCTGTTGAAACAAAAAGAGTTAAGACAAGTCAAAGTAGCCTATCAGCAAGATGATAAACTTTTGATTTTTCAGTCTCCACCAATCCTTGACATAATTTAGGAATAGTTGACAAATTCTATAATTTTGGATGTTTGGCACAGCTAGCTCATAATGATTCAATTCACATTCTAAATTAATCTTTTCTTCACCATAAAAGCCTGAAAGATAAAATTTCTCAACAAGTTTGCATATGTTATCAATAGTGAAAGTTTTATAGGCACTTTTAGGATCCAAGCAGTGCTCAAAATAAGAAGTTCTATAGTTTGTTCAATGAATCTACTATTCAATTCTTTCAATTGATAATCTATCAAAACTATGAATATATCTATTTGTTAGTGATACTTAAAAGTGACGTTGTGCTTTTGATGATGAGAATAGATTATATCAGGGAAAGAAGCACTTATATCAGGAACTTGAATAGATTGACTCTCACAAAAAGAAGTAACATTATGCAAAGGAGTATCCCATCTACTATCTCTTAGCTTTTGAATCAAAGATTTTGTACCAAATACCAAATGCATAGCATTTAAAATATCTTGAGATTTTTGTTGCAAAGTTTGGCAAATTATATCAATGATCCCCATAATTTCCTTTACCACATGAAGACAAAGTCAAATGACAATTATAATATAGGAGCAAAAGTTGCTTCACCTCATTTAGAATATGTGGATCCTCTAGTAGCTACATTATCAAGAATTGAAGCAGTTGCACTAAACATCCGCAAAAGGCTGCATATTAAATTAAAATGAGAACTCCATTTTGTGTTAGCTGGCCTTTGTAATGAGCCCAATTGATTGGCTTCTCTTCCTGTATCAATTTCATTAATTTAAGCCAATTGTGCAATTTCATCTATGAATACAGCTTGCAATTCATCATTACACTTAGAAGAAGAGATCGCAATGTTAATTATGAAATTCAAATTATGAAAAAAATTATGAACATCAACTACTTCTTTAGATGCAGCAACAAGAGCTAATTGTAATTGATGAGCTAACCAATGCACATAATAAGCATATGGACATTCCTTATGAATTAATGCTTGTAATCCATTCCATGCATATTGCTAGCTCTATCATATCCTTGACCACGGATATTGTGGACACTAAGTTTGTGATGAGATAAAACATAACAATGTTTAAGAGTTGATGAATTTGTATCTTTGACATGAACTACATCTAAAAGGTGCTCCATTACAAATCCACTTTTATTATCAAATCTAACAACAAGTGCCATTTGTTCTCTTTTAGATTCATCTCAAGTTTCATCAACAATTAAAAAAAATTTTGCATCACCAATCTCTTCACAAATTTCTTTTTGCACCCTTCTGGCAAAAACATGTAGAATCTCCTTTTGAATAGTTGAATATGTATATCTTGCATTATGTGGGGCATTCTCTAAAACAACTCCATTCACTTTCTCCTTGTGAGAAGCTAGAAGCTTCATTATCTCAATAAAATTAGCTAAACTTTTTGACTCCAAGCTTTGATCATGTCCCCTAAAAGCACAAGCCTAAAAAGTTAACCATCTAATAGCATGTATAGAAGCTTTAAGACGCAAATGGTTACTCAAATTTTGTTGTGAAGTTTGTTCACACAACACTATTTCAAAATGACATGATCAGTTCTTCAAATCTTCAAGACTTCTAATAGCAAGATTATGAGTTGAAGTTGGATCTTATCCCACATGAGGTAAAAAAGCACATCTTTTGCCATCGTTAACTTTCTTCTAATTTCTAAGACGTAAATATGTCAAAGCCTCATTACTTTCCAATTGGTTGTTTAGCCAAAAAATAACATGAAAAACAAAAGACAACATTTTTTTTTCAAGCAAATATTCTAATCAATGAAATCTTTTAAACCAATGAACTTCAAATTGATATGGATGATCTTTTGAACCAGATGGTAGATAAAAATTTAAGCTTTTTTGTATGGTCCAAATTGATATATGCCCTGCAAATTTCATCTTGTTGATTAATAAAATATTCCCACATTTGTGGACGTCTACCACGATCATGTACCAAAGTAATGGTATCAATATTCTTTGTGCAATTCTCCTAACTTCGGGGGAAAAGTGTTCCACAGTAGACAATGAAAATGGCTCATCAACATTTTTACTGCTATAGGTTCTAGATTTGAAATTGCTACTGTGAGTTGTGTGTATCGTCATTATTTCTCTCCTTCCTCATAAAATATGAGTCAATAGTGTTTTTCTTTAATGTCATTCAACCTCAATATAAAACAACATATTTTTAAAAATAACCACATACATATAATTAAAACAAACAAACAATAAAAAAATGATCTAAACACCATTTAAGATTTTTTAAAGCACAATAATGTCCTTTTTCTATTTGCAATTATAGATTAAAAATACTTATTATTCACAACCTGGATTATATGTAAGTGCAAGTATGTTGCCTGTCCATATCTTTCAAGAAAGCTAAATCCAACTACAAATCTGTGCCACTAACTACATTGCAAACGTGATTTATCATAAAAAAAATTGTTAAACCAATCTATATCACAGGTGTGAAAAACTTGCGGAGGAAATGAATTAAGGAAAAGATAAAGATTATCATAATTCTCAATATGTTTTCCCTTCTCATTTTATATCCATCATGTGTATATGTATTCATAAAGTTAAAATATTGTCACCTAGCTGCTATTTTTTAAGATTGACGTAGAGTACTAGCATGCCTTTTGTTTGCTTAATTTTTATTTTATGTTCCACTTGCTTCTAATAAGTGTGCCCATTTCTCAACTTCTGAAATGGTACTGTTTCTCAGCTTTCTTGGGACCAAGCAAACGTCCTACCCATCTTGTAAGACCAGAAATGATAGGGCTCCGTTCATGGGGTTATGTTTGGGCTATGATAACAGAGGTGGTTTAAGTAAAATTTTTTTAAAAATATAAAAAAAAAGTTATAAATAAAAATAAAAATTATAAATAAATTATAAATATAAAAATATAAAAATAATAATATTATTATAAAACCGACGTTTCAAGACTTCTCCTTTTAATGAATTGATTTTTTCATTAAAAATAATTTTGATATTATAAAATACCTCATCTTTTGAAGACTGACCATATATTCTACTTTCAGGCATTTACCACATCAATCAATCAACTATGTTGACAGCCACTAATAAATTATAAATCTATTATCAGGAATGAGTTTGAAGTCAAGTTACCTTCATCAAATAAGAATGCCACGAAGAGAACCAGCTGTGTCGCTGGAAACCTTCAAGCTTCTCACTTGCAGTCAAAACACTCGATCAAAAACTAGCCAACTATGAATAGAGGTGGAACTCTCTAGCACCCCGCCTCTCTCACATGACTCAATCTAAAACCAGGCCAGCCAGCTGTTGAAGGAAATATGCGAAGGCCAAACAGAGTATCCTGGACTTGGAGTTGAAAGAGTTTTTATTGTGTAGAAGGAAAGATGAAAAATCTCATAATTTTTTTTTAATTTATTGAGTAAGTTTTATTAGATGCATTACTTATGCAATTTTTATTGTTCAGGTTTGGGAGAGGCGGAGTATATTATGAAATTTTAAAATTTTAAAGTTTAATTCAAAATTAATAAATTTAGATAAAAGAAATAACATAAAACTTATTTGAAAAAGTTTAAAATTATTGTAGGCATTAAGTAATGTATAAAATTTTAAGAGAAGTCAAATTAAAAATTTTTTGAATTTTTAATAATAATATATATAAAATTTTCAAAAATTCAATGGAGGCCGAGATGATTTGCGCCTCTGCTTAACCTGTTAGTAACTTCGAATTTTAAATAAAACTGAAGGCTGGTTCATAAGTACAGCGAGCTTACTTAGATAAAATCTACTATTGATGCGCAGATTGTATTGCTTTATAATAGAATCGATAACGTGGTGGTTGATGTGCAATACATGTATGACCATATCCAGTGTAATAGTTTAATTTCAATCATTTTTGTATAATAATCAAGGTTTTTTTTTAGTGCAAAACATTCAATTATTTTCTGTTTTTGTGAAAGGAAAGAAATATAATGATATTTAACAATTATTTGAATCAAACACAACATTTTTTGAACGAATGTTGGACTTTTAAAACCATGCTTTGGTTTCTTTTTTTCTTTATTATAGTACATGTTTTTATTAAACTGTTTGACGGAGGAATGCACACTGCCGTACATTGCTCGTGTGCGTGAGAGGCCCTCAGGTCGTCGAGGCGGATCCTGTCCCCGTCAAGGGTTGGTAAATCGGGCGTTTGAGTTCATTAGGTGTATCACTTGGAAGGGTTGCGGCCCAGATGTACTTGTTGGGAAAATAGATCAGAGGCTTAATAAAAGCGGAAGCACCTCAGGATCACTTTTTTCTCACTGTGCAAATAAATTATGCACAACAAAATTTAAGCAGAAAAATAAATATAAGAAGCACAAATATTTAACGTGGAAAACCCTCCAATTTTGAGGGAAAAATCACGGGACAAGCTCTGAGAAAATATTCCACTATAATAAGGATAATTACAAATATCCTTACAACACACTTTACTCTCTTTCAAGTGATACTAAAATTATAGTGGCACTCAGTGAGACCCTCTAGAGATGACACCCAATATTTTCTGGTGTATACCCACACCCTCACTCTATTGGGAATTACTCAGACTCTCTTTTATCTCACACTCTCAGAGAAATATTTTATTTCTCTCAAGGCTTAATTCTTTGCCTTGCCAATTCTTTTTCTCGGCACTGCTTCTTGCCTCTTGCCTCTCTTTTGCCCGTTCATCTTCTACTAAATGAGGCCATCTATTTATAGAAAATATTTGGGCTGCAAGTCAAGAAAGGGAGGAACAATTTTCAGCTTCTGCCAAAGCGTGTCTGCCAAAGCGTGTTGAAAAAATTCATCCTCACTTTCGGCTTGCTCAGACATTGTCTGCCTCCTTTGTTGAAAATGATTCTTCCTACCTTTTGCTTCTTATTTCCTTTTATCATGGGTGGACCCTACAATTCTCCCCCTCCAGCCCATGAGGAAGGAGTATAAACCCAGATGTCATCAAATAGAATTTATGCCAGCCAACCTGGCACAAGTTTGAAGCTTCTCCCGAGTTACAACTTTTGTCATCATATCAGCAGGATTGTTATTAGTGTGAATCTTTTCAAGCTGGAACTGTTGTTCTTCTACAGCTAACCGCAGCCAATGATATCTCACATCAATGTGCTTTGTACGCGAGTGGTACATCGTATTTTTACTCAAATCAAGAGCACTTTGACTATCACAGTAAATCACAGACCTTTGCTGCTTTATTCCCAATTGTTGAAGAAGTCTAGTCAACCAAAGCATTTCTTTTCCTGCTTCGGTCATGGCAATGTATTCTGCCTCAGTTGTAGATAAGGCAACACACTTCTGCAATTTGGACTGCCATGATACAGCTCCCCCTGCAAAAGTAAACAAGAATCCTAAAGTAGATTTTCTACTATCCAGGTCACCTGCCATATCTGCATCTGCATAACCCTTCAAAATTGGTTCTGACATACCAAAACACAAGCACAATTTTGAACTGCCTTTGAGATATCTTAAGATCCACTTTACAGCTTCCCAATGATCTTTACCTGGGTTAGAAAGAAACCTGCTGACTACTCCTACTGCGTGAGCAATATCTGGACGGGTACAGACCATGGCATACATCAAACTCCCAACTGCAGAGGAGTAAGGAATCTTAGCCATGTCTTCTTCTTCTTTTTCACCAGTGGGACAACTTTTCCTATTGAGTTTAAAATGATTGGCCAACGGCGTGCTAACTGACTTAGCACTTTGCATGTTGAATCTTTCTAGGACCCGCTCCACATACTTTTCCTGTGACAACCATAGCTTTCTAGCATTTCGGTCTCGCAAAATCTGCATTCCCAAAATTTGCCTTGCTGGTCCAAGATCTTTCATGTCAAATGCCTTTGACAACTCCTTTTTTAGATCACCAATCATCTTTGTGTCCTGCCCCACAATCAACATGTCATCTACATATAACAAGAGAATAATGAATTTGTCATCAGGAAATGTTTTAAAATATACACAATGATCTGTATCAGTTCTGGTATAACCATGACTCATCATGAAAGAGTCAAATTTCTTATACCACTGCCTTGGAGCCTGCTTTAATCCATACAGGCTCTTCTTCAATCTACAGACCATGTGTTCCTTCCCTTTCTCTTCAAACCCTTCTGGTTGAACCATGTAGATCTCTTCCTCCAAATCACCATGAAGAAATGTAGTTTTCACATCTAACTGTTCAAGCTCTAGATCCAAGCTGGCTGTCAAACTTAGTATAGCTCTAATTGAGCTAATCTTAACAACTGGAGAGAAAATCTCATCAAAATCGATTCCTCGCTTTTGTCCAAAACCTTTTACGACTAAGCGAGCTTTATACTTTACCAGCTTGTTGCAATCTCTCTTAAGCTTGAACACCCACTTGTTGTTTAAGGCTTTTCTGCCTTCTGGAAGTTCCACAAGCTCATAAGTATCATTTTTCTGCAAGGAATCCATTTCGTCTTGCATAGCTGTCAGCCACTGAGCTTTATCCTTATGAGTTTGTGCTTCTTCAAAGTCTTCTGGCTCCCCCTCATCAGTAAGGAGGATATATTCAGAACTTGGGTACCTTGTTGATGGATGCCGCTCTCTCTCTGTTCTTCTCAGCGGCGATGGAGGGGGTTGCTCCCCCTGCTCAACAACTTCATCATTGCCTCCAGCATTATCTATTGGGGTATTATCTGTCCTTGGTTGGTCATTAATCTGTTCCCCACCTTGAGTATCATTGTCGACTGGATCAGGCAAGTTCACCATAGGAACTGGGTCTAGATCAACCAAGCCGTCACTGCCACCAGACACTTTCTTTTCAATTTTTTCTATATCATCAATGGTTTGGTCTTCAATGAATGCTACATCTCGACTTCGAATCAGTTTCTTCTCAATCGGGTCATATAACCTATAGCCAAATTCATCAAGACCATAACCGACAAAGATGCATTGTCGTGTCTTAGCATCAAGCTTTGATCTTTCATCCTTCGGAATGTGAACAAACGCCTTGCATCCGAAAACTCGCAGGTGATCATAAGAGACTTCTCTGCCATACCAAACTTTGTTTGGTACATCACCATTTAGAGCAACCGCTGGAGATAGATTGATAACATATACTGCTGTGAGCAAAGCCTCTCCCCAAAAGTATTTTGGCAACTTTGCTTCTGAAAGCAAACATCTGACTCTCTCTAGCAAGGTCCGGTTCATCCTTTCAGCTAGACCATTTAACTGTGGAGTCTTTGGAGGCGTTTTCTGATGCTTAATGCCCATCTTTCTGCAGTATTCATCAAAAGGACCACAGTACTCGCCACCATTGTCAGTGCGAATACACTTCAGCTTCTTTCCAGTCTCCCTTTCAACAGATGCATGAAACTGTTTGAAAATATCAAGGACTTGATCTTTGGTCTTTAAGACATAAGCCCAAAGTTTCCTTGAATGATCATCAATGAATGTCACAAAATAAAGTCCACCGCTAAAGGACTTTACCTTCAAGGGACCGCAAACATTGGAGTGCACCAATTCTAACAGATCCGATTGCCTTGAAGGAAAGTGACTCTTGAAGGTAACTCTGTTCTGCTTTCCAGCCATGCAATGAGCACATTTCTTCAAGCTCGTGCTCTTTATACCTGGGAGTAGGTTTTTCCTGGCCAAGCAATTGAGTCCCTTCTCACTCCCTTCTCACTGATGTGACTAAGTCTCCTGTGCCACATCTCAGCTGTCTTCTCATCATCCATTGTGTTGATGAAGTCTCCAGAAATTTTAGCTTGTGTTAGATACAAGCTTGGGCTCTTCTCTCCTCGAGCCACAACCAACGAACCTTTAGTAAGCTTCCATTGCCCATTACCAAAGGTGTTGTAATAACCTTCATCATCTAACTTCTTTACTGAGATCAAGTTGAAACGGATATCAGGCACATGCCTAACATCCTTGAGAATCAGCCTTGCTCCTCTGTTGGTCTCTAAGTGGATATCTCCCATGCCGGCAACATTTGAGAAACCATTATTACCCATCTTTAACACCCCAAAATTACCGGGTGTATAAGATGAGAAGAGCTCCCTGTTTGATGTAACATGTAATGAAGCTCCACTATCCACGACCCAACTTGTTTCATGACAGGCAAAATTAATTACCTCTTCGTCACAAACAATAACCAGTTCGGCAGCGGCAACCTGATCTTTCTTCTCTTCCTCAGTGTTGCCATTTTTCTTGTCTTTCTTGTATTTGAAACACTGCCTTTTAAAGTGCCCCAACTTGCCACAATAGTGACACTCCATATTTTTGGATCTGGGCTTAGATTTGCTCCGACTTTTGTCTCTGCCTTTCAGACCTCTACTATTGCTTCTCCCCCTATCATCGGTGACAAGAATATCAGGCTGTGAAGACGAAGCTTGAGATCTTTTTCTCATCTCTTCGTTTAAGACAGCACTTTTAACATGTTCCATCGTCACTACGCCATCAGGAGCGGAGTTGCAAAGTGACATTCTGAATGTCTCCCAAGAGTCTGGTAGAGTACCGAGCAGCCAAAGAGCTTGAATCTCATCTTCAAACTTTACACCCATGGAAGATAACTGTTGTAAGACTCCTTGAAATTCATTTAAATGATCGGAGATAGAGCTATCTTCTTTGTAGTGTAACTTTATCATCTTCTTAATCAAGAAGAGCTTGTTGTTGCCGGTCTTTCGAGCGTACAGAGATTCAAGTTTCTCCCATAACGTCTTGGCATTTGTTTCATCATTAATGTGGTTGAGCACGTTGTCATCCACCCACTGCCGAATAAAGCTGCACACCTGGACATTTTCAAATGCCCACTGATCATCGGATTTTGATTCAGGCTTTTCTGAAGCAAATACTGGTAAATGCCAACTTTTCACATAAAGGAGATCTTTCATTTTTCCCCTCCATATGTGATAGTTGGTGCCATTCAAACTAATCATTCTGCTTGTATTGACCTCCATCTGGCTCTGATACCACTTGTTGGGAAAATAGATCAGAGGCTTAATAAAAGCGGAAGCACCTCAGGATCACTTTTTTCTCACTGTGCAAATAAATTATGCACAACAAAATTTAAGCAGAAAAATAAATACAAGAGGCACAAATATTTAACGTGGAAAACCCTCCAATTTTGAGGGAAAAACCACGGGACAAGCTCCGAGAAAATATTCCACTATAATAAGGATAATTACAAATATCCTTACAACACACTTTACTCTCTTTCAAGTGATACTAAAATTATAGTGGCACTCAGTGAGACCCTCTAGAGATGACACCCAATATTTTCTGGTGTATACCCACACCCTCACTCTATTGGGAATTACTCAGACTCTCTTTTATCTCACACTCTCAGAGAAATATTTTATTTCTCTCAAGGCTTAATTCTTTGCCTTGCCAATTCTTTTTCTCGGCACTGCTTCTTGCCTCTTGCCTCTCTTTTGCCCGTTCATCTTCTACTAAATGAGGCCATCTATTTATAGAAAATATTTGGGCTGCAAGTCAAGAAAGGGAGGAACAATTTTCAGCTTCTGCCAAAGCGTGTCTGCCAAAGCGTGTTGAAAAAATTCATCCTCACTTTCGGCTTGCTCAGACATTGTCTGCCTCCTTTGTTGAAAATGATTCTTCCTACCTTTTGCTTCTTATTTCCTTTTATCATGGGTGGACCCTACAGCACTTTCAAGCAAAATTTTGTTACGAGGACTTCTGAATCAAGGATTCAAGGGAAATGGGAAGCTGGAGAGAAATTGATGTCTGATATGTTTTTAAAAGGTTGTTAGCCGAACGATGTGACTTACACCATTTTAATCAGTTCACTTTGCCATGATGGCATGGTCGAGGAGGCTGTAAATGTGCTGAAGGTTATGAAGGAAAAGGGACCATCTCCTGTTGCTTATAGCTATGATCCATTCATTTCTGGCTATAGAAATATTGGATATGATAATCTCTGATGGTTGCTAGCCAGATGTTGTGAACTACAATACAATCTTGGCCACTCTACAAGATTGGAAAAGATGATGAGGCTCTGAACATATTTGAGAAGCGTGGTGAAGTGGGTTGTCCTCCAAATGTCAATTCTTATAACATAATGTTCAGTGCACTCTGGAGTAGTGGGGACAAAATTAGAGCATTGGGGATGATTTTAGAGATGTTCAGCAACCAAATTGATCCTCATGGAATTACCTATAATTTACGTACTTACCATTGATTTTTAGGCTAGACAAGATGTGCAGTTGTGAGACTGAGCTGCCCATTGGATACTCATCCTGTTTCTGGATTTGTTAAAATGTTGAGGAAGCATCAAATTGTAGCTCAATATTCGAGTGTTTCAACTGCAAACTATAAGTTACGCTATACTCCCTAAGAACTCAAGGTGGTGAGGGTGTTGCTGTACAGTTGCTTTACGAGCCACAAAACCATGATATATCGAGAGAATTTTTTAAAAAATAATTCTACATATTTAAAATTAAATTTAATATATTAAATTATTTTCATTTCTAATAATATCCAACTAATATACTTGACTCATTTTCATATCTTTGTGTTTATTCATCATTTATCATTAAATTTTAACTTGATATAAACAAAATTAATTCTTCTAAAATTAATTATAAAACTTTATACAAACATAATATAGTTATTGTATAATCAATTCTTCAAACATTAATTCTCCTCAGAATCAATTCCTAAAAAATTATATGAAACAAACACAACAACTTTGGTAGATTGGTCATTCATCACTTGCGAGTAAATCACAAATTCAAAGACGTGTACAAGCAAATTTTTCTTAAAAAAAAAAAAAGAATTCTACTTAAAGTCAATTCTCCAAAATTTGTACCAAACAAGCACTTATCAGCTTTGATATCCATCAATTTAGAGGGAATCAGCCATCTAGAGATAACAAGAGTGACTCTTAAAAGATAAATAAAATATTTAATGCATAAACTTTTTAATAATATTAGTATAGGCAAATCAAATGTTTTGACATCTTTTGCTATATATATGTGAAAAATATAAGAGAAATAAATATATAAATATAAATTAGTGAATATGATCTGTCCTGGATTAAATTTTTTTAATATAAGATAGATAAAAAATTTAAAAAAATATTAAAAAAATATAAATTTACATTTAATTTTAAAAATAAATATAAAAAAGTAACTAATAGAGAAAAAAAATGTTAAATCTACAATGGTAACCCTATGTTTTAGCTATATCTGTAACATGATTGAAATAATAATAATTAAAAAAATTTTAAAAATAAAAATTATTAACGAAAGTGTGTGGACATAAATATTATTCAACAGAGAATTCTAGTCCCGCGCAGGACACGGAGTGCCTTGTACTGCAGCTGCAGCTTTTATCATAGAAGAAAACAAATAAGGAGCAATTTGACAGGATGAAAAGAGGGGCAGCATTGCAGAGTTAGGTACATGTATGTGTGTCTTTAAATATATATATATATATATACACATGTATAGATGTTAGGTAACTGAATCTTTCCGTGGCACCATTGCAGAGTTAGGTCCCCAAGTTGGGTTTTATATTCAAGCTCAGAGCCTCTTCAAAGACTTCAATTTGAATTACTCTGCTTTGCATTGAGAATTGGTATCAGATGTCCTTTCCTTCCACATCAAGTCATGGATCAAAACGTATACTAATTCGAAGCCGAAGCCACCACAAAGACATAAAAGTAAGAGAGGGTTAAGGAAACTGTTAAACATGCTTGTAGGGGGACCAAACTGAATTGAAAAAACTATAGTAATATTCAATGTACATATAAAAGAATAAACAGATGAGCAGCTTCTTTTGTAACCCCTAAATTAAGTGGTTGGACATGACGTCTAAAACTAAAGAACAAAGGAGATCAATCAAATATCGATATACTTTGAAAGAAAGAAATCTTTTCTTTAATGATATACATGAAAATAATGATTATAAGCCACGAGATACACATTTGTAAGAGGTCTTCTGTGCTGAAATCTGCTCCAAGAAGCTTCTTGATGTGTATCTAGGCAAACCAAAATTGAAACTTAAGGCTGTCTTTACCACATCAGGCTTTTGTGGGGCTTGACTTCTCGATACCACAAGTGACTTCAGGAATTCCATGACCTGCAGACAAAAATTTGCATTTAGATAACAGAAGATATACTGATTTTCAAATTTGTTTCTAACAGGCAATCTCATGCCAAAGTAAATCTACGGATAACTGCAAGACAACTTCGGAAGCAAATTTTCGATTTCAACTCAAGTTGTGTGCAATAAAGCATAAACTAAAGTACAATTGACTCGGAAATACCTCGGATGAATCACGAAGAGAATAAATAGCATTGCTTTCTTTGGGGACAGAAGACACTAAGATGCCATAACCTCCATTTCCCTCTCTCAAAACCTGTTACAGTTCATTTGATATCAGGAAAGAGAAGAAGAAAGATGAAAAATCAAGCATCATATGTTCAAGCCACAAAACAATAGCAAGAATGTTACCTTAAATGCATCTTCATCTGTCCGATCATCTCCAACATAAATAGGGAGCACATCATCACAATTGTTAAGTCCTGAAAAAATATTTATAACGTCACTGACTGCAAAATAAAAATTTTGATCTGCAAAGAAAATAGGTAACCACGGTCAACAGGCTCACCAAGTGACTCCAGTAAAAAAGTGACAGCTTTCCCCTTATCCCAGTTAATCACTGGCCTGACCTCTAAAACCTGATAAACATTACACACAAATCATTAAAAGAGAAGACATCTTAAAAAAATGCTCTCAAAAAATGGAGCATATATCTCTTCATAAAATAATAAAAATATTGGCCCAAAAACAGTACCTTACGGCCATGAGTTAATCGCAAATGTGGATAGTCTTTCAGAATATCATAGACACATTGTGCCACTGTATCCCAGCTCTGTATATTAAATCAAATGGAAAGCAAAATATTTAAAACCAAGAAAGGTTATAAGTATGGAAAAGGTAGAATCGGGTTTAGCATAAGAACAGAAGCCTACCTTCTCATCTACATTGCGGTAATGTATAGAGACACAAAATTTATTGTTCTCAACTTTTGCTCCTATGATGTCCTTTGTTGTTTCAACAAGCATCCTAAACACCTGCCCAACAAAGAGTCAATTAGAATACCAATTTCTAACAAAGAAAAGAAATTAAACTATAAATTCATTATAGAAAATTTCCTATATACTCACCTCATTAATCATAGGCAAAAATTCAGCAGCAGGTTGGAATAAATTAACTTCCTTGCCCTGTATTTTTAAATATCATAACAGAGTCCCTTAAGAAAGATACTTCAAAAAGGGAAGGGAAAAAGCAACAGAAAAATTGAGAAGCAGAAGCCAAATAGAAACTTTGAAACCAAGTACCTGCTTGTCAGTAGACCTAACGCAATTAGGGTTTTCATTGGATACATATTGTCTAGCAGGACCAATAATATCCATCCCATGACTACCAGCATAATAGAGTTCTGATAGTCCTACAAATTCGTATACCTGAGCAAATAGGGTGTAAGAAGTTACAATCAAAACCATATGCCACATGGAAGCTTGCCCCCTATACATGCATTTTGTGCGCGTAGGCACAGGGAATAAAAAATAAAAAGAAAATGGCTTGAGGCTGTTATAATATTGTGCAAGAATATGCCAACTACCTTGTCACGACTTCTTCCACTAATTATTGCTGTTGGAAAATGTTCTGCCACCTCTTTAACAGCAGCACGCATCTGGGAAAGTTACAGGATCAAAATCAGCAAAATTAAGAGCAAGAAAATAAACTTCCAATTAAAGTTCTGGACACTTAATCTGAGGAGAATGCTACATACACTGTCAGACATGAAAGCACAGTCAGGGTTATCAACAATTGGTGAAAGAGTCCCATCATAATCCAGAAACAATGCTATTCTCTTGCCTTTAGCATAGTTTATAATTTGCTCAAAAGATCTAAGTGCTGATGGATACTTTAGCTGTGAAGTTAAAAAAAGAATGGAAAATAATTGCATAAACAACTTCTCCAGAATTATACAGATTACACAATTAATATATATATAAAAGCTACCGCACAGGAATGCATGTCATACCAGCCAGGTACCATAAGCAGCATCAGCATCAGCCTCAGATGATGCAAACCCATTATTAACACCCTTTGTTATCTTCCTGTGCGAAGGAGAGGATGATTTCATGGCATCAAGCCAACCATTAGAACAAACATCTTCAAAAATTCCCGTCTTCTTCCGTGGGATTGCTAGTAGATCATGTGGAAAATACACACTCCGTCTTGACTTTGTTATTGGTGCAGTATCAGTTAGAACGGGAGTATGATTTGACTTCAGGTCCATGGAATCCAAATTAGTAGACCAATATACAGCGCAGCACCAATGTAAGAAATTTAAGGAGTATTTTGCAGAAATTGAATTAGAATCTTGGAGATTTCTGCTTCACCCAACTCTTTTATCAATAAAAAACCACCTCTTCAATGTTTTCTTGTCACTGCTCTTGGGGGGACAGTCCATCAACTGCTGAGCTCCTGAAGATGATGATCATATAATTTATTTCCTTTGAAGTCATTAGATACCAAGTGACAAAAAGCATTTGAAACAAATTACTTTCAACTTGAAGTCTACTTTTTCATTTTCCTATCAACCATGAAAAGAAAGATAAAATGTAGCTCGGTCATATCTACAAAAATGAATTCTGAAAGAAGAAAATGTTTATCTCTAAAAAACATTTAACCTCCAACTGGCATGGAAAAGCAACTTTCAGGCCTGACAGCTAGGAGAACAAACAATGCACATGCAAATGCTTTGGTCAGCATCAAAGCCAACACAAACAAGGATGCTTGACATGTCTAGAAAATTGTGTTGTTAGGAAAAAAGGAGGTAAAGGTGAAGGAGACAGGTTTGGGAACTACAGTTATGAACGGCATAATTATGTAGCACAAATTTCATTTGGACATGTAAAAACAAAAACAAAGGAACAGAAAATGAAAAGTAAAAAGAAAGGAAGGATGTGCCAAGGGTCCTTCCTGTTATTGACTGGCCTAAAATTTAAATTCACCAAAACCAAATAAATACAGTAAAAAACCTATCCTTACTTGGAGTGCACTAGAGACAGCTAATATTATTGAGGCTTACCGTTAACTATTATTTTTGAATAATTTAAAATGTTAGGTTCATTTTAATTTATGTACTATAACCAGAATATGTCAAAGAGATAATGCCTCTATGGCAAATTTATGCATACAAACCATTCTTGCTTGCTTTGATGATTCCATATGACCAAAAGGTGGCCAACTTTGAGGGGAAATTTTGTTAACGATTAAATGTGTTATTTTTCTCAATTTTTATTTATAAAAATATACAGACATGGTTGCCAAAGAACTCAAGGATAAAAACAAATAGTTTTCAAGTTAAGTGTCACTTAATGAACCAGCATAAGGCATTCATATATTCTCTAGCATTTTCAGTTTGCCCAACTCTTAGGATGATAAATTCTTTAATAAAAATTATGCAAGTCACTAAAAGACACTTCCATGCTTGATTACTAAGAAGAATGGCCGCCTGACATATTCTTAAAATGGAAAATTCACCATGACAACAAAGAATGCTGTTGATAACAATTCAAAAGGATCAAAATACTCATGCCAACTAGTAAATAACAATTCAATAGAACAAATGAGCTAAATCTCTAAGCTATTAGTACAAAGGCATATAATTTTCAGCCTAATAACCTTAATCATCAACTTAGCAAAGTAGAAAGCACTAGGAAGAATGCAGAACTCCAAAGAAAGATGGAAACACCCGACACTATAACCCACCGACATCATGTGCTAAAATTAAGGAATAAGTATAAAGGAAAAAGATTCCAACTACCACAGGCGAACAAAGGAAAACAAAAATTGTGTTAATTACTTAACAGCTTAAATTTGTTAGAGAAACATAATGAAATATTAGTTATTTAGTTATGTGCACAATGTAGAGCTGTCTTACCCCACATAGTGGACAGGAAACGAAACAATATCATATGCAACCACACACAATGGGCCTGCAAAGCATGGGACTGAATAACCGCAAAGAAATAAACTGGCTGACATAGATCATCATTTACATCAGTAAATACTATCTTTAATGATAACCATAAATGTTTTTGAGGAAAATAAATAGTTAAAGACTGTTGAAAAAGTATAAATTTTTTTAAAAAAATTTGTATGCCATACACAATTCATTCGAGCATAGAAAATCAGAAAGAAATTTCACTTTCTCAGCATCAATGAAAATACTCAGAGAAAAACATACATTGATAAAAATTACACTTATAGTGTTTACAGGGTCAGGACAAGAAACAATTACATTGATAAAAAAAGAGAAGAAAAAAAAAATCAAGGATGAAAACAAATAACATCAAATCAACTTTTTTCTTAAACAGCTCTCAGGTAGACATAATCGGACTTGATTGTCTATAGTCGACAATATCCACCCTGCGGTCGGAATAAAACTGAATTAGCCAATCATGCAACGATGGGTCAAAGAAAATAATTTAGAAAAAGAAAATAAAAAAAGATTACTTCTTATTTATTGATTATTAAAGAAAGGTAGCCTGTTTTCTGACCAAGTTGTAAAATCTTGAATAATCATTGAACAGGAAGGTAGTTGGAAAGATTCAATGGTCAAAATGTCACCAAACACTTTGAATGTCAAGCAAAGAACGAATTCAGCATCTAACAATGATTAAAAAAAGATCAAACAAATATAGACCCAAACTATCAAAATCTCAATTTGAAGGGAGAAACTCCCACTCTTCAACATAGATATGCAAGGCCAAGGGGACAGCAAGAAGGAAAACATAACGTACCCGATAAACTAGCTGGAACGAGATGAATAAAGAAATAGGAATGCTCATCAATCTTCTGAAAGTAGATTTCAAACACCAAATGCAAGAGCCGAGAAACTTCAGAAACAACAATAAACAGAGTAAGAAGGTGTATTACAAAGTTTGGCAGCAAGCAAAAATAAACTAAAGGAAAATAGAAAAACAGAACCCATAAAAGACAAAAACCCACCACTCCTATGATTGTTTTCTACGAGAATACTGCTGAAGTTAGGGATTTTAATGGTTCAGTAATTTTCTCAGCAGCTAAACAGCCATAAAGAAATGGGCAGGTAATATGTCCCCAAAGAAAAAAAAGAGATGGGCAGTAATGCACTTGCTCGTCTGAAAAAGAAAAAGAGGTGATAGTGGAGAGGAAAACTCACCTGAAAGGACTAAAGAAATAGAAAACCACAGAAGGCTGAGGGAAATTAGAGAGAGGAGAAAGTCAAGTGGAGAATCGGTCTGAAACCAATGAGCAAACAGAGCAAGCGAAGAAGAAAGAAAAAGAAACACCGAAGAGAAAGAGAGAAGAGAGAAACTATATTATAGAACTGGGGTATTTATAGCGTTTCGGTCCTCACAAGCCGTGCTTCCTAAGGAAACTCTCTCTCTTTCTCGGTTGTTGAATTAGGAAGCACGAGACTAATAAAATAAGAAAAATGACAAGCCAACCCCAATCCTCCTTAACGCGCGTGCTTACACGTGCATCCACTCGAGATTGAGAGTGGACGAGAAAGCGCCCGGGTGCCTTGGTAACTGAAGCACCAAATTACTTTCACTGGTCGTGGAAAATTATTTTTTGTTTTTTCTTGCAACGCTCGAAAACGGCCAACCGAAAGTGGGTCCTAGTTGGCGTTTGGACGCGTGGCGACGCGACTGCGGCCAAAACGCGCCAGGGACAGGTGTATTCGCGTCGAGGTCGACGTGGCCACGTCTGAAATGGGGCCCGCCACGTATGTTCGGACGCGTGAGACTGTTCGCTTTCAGAAAGGTGTGGAATAGTCGTCTGTGGCGGTGGGGTTGTCTTGAGACAGCCGGTCGGATGGTCCCACGTGGCAGAACAGCCTCGGTGGGGTCCACGTTCGGAGGACTTGATGCCTTAATTAAACTAATATAAATTTTATAATTTTTTTAACTTTTTTATTTAAAATTTTTTATTTCAGCACATAATTAAAATGTAAATTTTGGTTACATAATAGTAACATTATTTACATAAAATATTTTTATACTTTAATCTTATAATTTTGCACAATTTTTTTAAAATATTAATAAATTTATTTGAACGTACAGCAAATATTACTCCACGATGACATGAGTTGGCAACGGAATGGGCCTTTGCATTGTCAGCCCCCAGAAAGGGGTCACGTGGCAACAGTGGAAAACTAAAAGCTAGTGACGAGTGCGCAGACAGTGACGATAGGAAACAGCTAGCCCACGTTTTGCTTACGCTTTTAAATAAAATATTTTAAAAAAATAAAAAATTTAAAAATTATATAAAAAAAGGTGTAAAACATTAGTTAAGAGAAAAGATGAGAGAGAGTAAGAGAAAGTGTGTAAAAAAGTATATAAAATTTTATTATATAAATAATAATATTTTTATTAGAGAAATAATATTGATATAAATTAATTTTATATGTAAATTATATATTTCCGTAATTTTGTTTTTTTATTTAAATATTTTAAACTTTTATATTTAAGAATCATTTTTATTTTATTATGCGATACTAAATAATTTTTTAATTTATTTAATTCTTTAAAATTATAATTTTGTTTATTTTAAGTGATGGTTTTTATATTTATAGATCTAATGTGCATTTTTCTTTAAAACTTTTAATTGAGCTTCTAAATAGCTTTTTATCATTAAATAAATGTATTATCTTTTCGTTTCTTTAGATTATTTCTTATTTGATATATAAAAATTAATTATTTTATAATTTTAAAAGTATTAAAGTGAATAAATTTTTTTAAATTAATTTTTTATACATAAAATTTAAATTAAATTTATAATAATTTATTTAAAATATTCAAATACTTACCATCCAAACTAACTCATTTTAATATTAAATTTATATTTATTATTTAGTAATTGATTTTATAATTTTACATCATTTTGATATTCCTTTATTTTCATTGTATATGTATAAAAGCATGACTTACAGAAGTCATTTCAAATGTGTACGTGGCACCAGCTACGCATGGAATCAAATCTCGACCCTACGTGACCTTAAATGTGGTCCCACTGGTTTCCTCTTAACAAGCATTGCTGCAAGTTGCAAGCAATCAGGAGGGTTCCATCTTTTACGAGGTAAATGCGTGAGCAACTTTTTCTAACAATTGGGTTGATCAGACTTCAGTCTACTTGTAACCACGACCACCAATTGCTGCCAATCAATAATAAGTAGCTCAACGGCTTTGATGTTAACTTTATTATTTTGGTACACAATATTACGAAAAAGTTTTTGGTAGAAAATAAAATATTCATAAAATTATTATATATTATTAAGATTATTAAATATTATATTTAATTTTATAAAAAATTTTAAATTTTATATATTAAATTATTTTATAAAAATTCTTATGCATTTAATTTATTATTAGAATAAGTTACTTTATATAATTTTTTACTTTGCTGTCATATATATGCATTTTTTAATTTTTTTTCGTTTCATAATATCTGTAATTTAAGATATTTATATAAAAGTAAAAAATATTAAATATTCTCAAAAAAATTTTATTTTCTTAAGATATTCTTTTACAAAAAGTATTGAGTACGTGGATGAATTAAATTTAATGAAAAAAATAAATTTAGTTAAAATAGTGAGAGTTGTGGAAGTTAATGAGAGTAGTTATAAAAAAAATTAGTAAAAATAATTAATATTATCTTAATTTTAAATAATAATGATTAAAAGAATAAAAAACATTTAAAATGATAAATATTTAGACTAAAAAAAGTATTTGTTATATGTGTTTGTGTGACACCAACTCTTCAAAGAATATTTTATTCAAAATAATGATACTCGGGGAGCATACATTGTTTTCAACTAAATTTGAGAAATGAAAAAATATAAAAAATGTAAGAAGTTATATAATGTTTATATTATTTTAATTTATATAAATATCAATTCCCTTTCACACATATTTTTTTAGGTCCTTTTTTATTCCTTGCGAACAGCCAACTTTTGTTATTACTAAAATTCAAATCAAATTAGATGAATTCGTGATTTATAAATAATTTTTCTTAGAAAAATACTTATATTGTAGAAAAAATTATCCTAACATACTCATTTTTTTTCATAAAAAGTGAATAAAACGTTAAATATATGAAAATGATATAAATTATAAATTATGTGAATTTATTTATTTAATAATTAAAAAATAAAGGTATGCTATCGTTATATAATTTTTTTTTATTATAATAAATTATACTTAAAATTTATGAAAAAAGAAAAAAAAAATTTAATCAGTACACTAATCCTGAAAAGTGAGTCATTTTTGCCAATGTACTACAGGCTCACCGGCATCGTGATGTAATGTTTCTAATATAGGTAAGTGTGACCACGTCAGAAATTTTGCTAGGTTCCAGCTCAGGCTTGCGTGTTTTGCAAGTGGCAAGAAATAAACTATATTTAATTTGTTGAAGCTCGGAAAAGGCGCTTTCCTAAAGCAAAAGAAACATTGACCGAAGACAGGGCTAGAAAAACAGGGTGGCTTTTACCGGTTAGGGGAAGGCACGTGCGGTAGAGGGTGGGACCCAGTCCGAGCTGGCGACACGGAGGTACGTGGAACTACGCTTGGTCAATGGCGGGGACGCCAGACCCAAAAAGCAGAACGGTAGGTTTGGCATTGCTGTTTGTGATGGAATTTAATAAATATAAGAAACGATGGGTAATCTCCGGGAAGATTCGTTGGAAACTTGAGAATCTTCGCTCTTCCTTTTTTCCAAATTTTCAACGCCGTAAAGTTAGGTCCTCGCTCCGGTGATTCAACGAAATACCAAAACCTTTTACCAAAAAATACCAAAACCAAATGCTTTGCGTAAGACCCACCTCACTGTGCATATATCTTAATACATATATATATATAAATGTAATCCATCAAAGTAAAAGTTAGAGATCTCAAAGTATGCGAGTAAGCTAGGATTTATAATGTTTTGAAATTAAATGAAATAAAATAATTTAATTTATAATTTTAAAAAATTAAAAAATATTAATTTAATTTATTTTTACATAATATAAAATATATCATTTATAAGTTGATATATTTTTATATATAAAAATATAAATTAATCTATTTCATTTTACTTTATCATAATTTAAAAATTAAATAAAATTAAATAAGCTAACTTAGTAAGATAAACTTACTTTAACATATCTAAAAGTATAAAGGTTCATAAATTAATATTTGAATTTTATAATTTAATAAATAAAATTTAATATTTTAAATAAATATTTAATAAAATTTAATTTATAAACATAATATACCTATATGAGTCTTGATATCTTCATCATTTTAATTTATTAAATATGTTAAATTCAATTGATTGAAAAAGTGAGATCGGGAGATTTTTTAAGATAAAAATTATAAAATAGCTTTATTCTATATATACTTTAAAGAAAAATGATTGCATTCAATGATACAACTTAAAAGTGGTGTACATTTTGTATGTAAGTATACACAGAATATAAAATATTATTATTTTTATAAACAAAAATTTATAATATTGTTATTTAAAATAATATTAATTATTAAATTTTATAATTTAAATCATCATTCATTCCGTAACACTTTTATGACGTCCGATAACTTCTAATAAAGGACAAAGATTATAACTGCTATTTATAATGGAATCTTATATTTCTGGAACCTGCCTTTATTTTTTCCCAAGTAAAGCACGCATGGTGTGAGGTCACTGACTATTACGGGTACATATTTTTCTTTTTTCGTTCCTACGCTGCCAAGGGGAACATTGACCTTTTCCAAGCATCCAATTGCAAGTTAATGCCCTAAATGTAACATCGCATTTTGTCTCCTCTGCTGTTGAATTTACCATATGATAAACACTGCATAATAATATTATCATTATATTTCACTTTCCAACTTGTATGCTAATTTTCTATTGTTTGAATTGACAACATATGACATTTAATTGATGTGACTCCAGGGGTGGATTCAACGTTTGCACTTGCTAGGTAAGTGTTTACATGAAATTTTAAAATTATTAATATATATATATATATATAATTCACATGATAAAATTTTGTTTTCCATGTTACATACCATTTTAGTCGTTGTCTTGAATTTAGATATGTGCTCAAATATATAGTTGACATAAGAAAATATATTATATATTTATTAGTATACTTATTTATTAAGTTAACTTTTTTTGTAACAAATATTATAAAGAATATAATTAATTCCAATGGGCATGCAAGATGAATAGTTAAATGATTGTTTAATTGGTTATATAAAGAAGGTCATCTTAAATACTATAAATGGTGAATAAATTTTACAATAATTTCAAAAGATGAGATCATGTAGGTAGTCATTGTAGATATTGTTCATTTAGTTTTTTTATATCATGGGATTGCAATTTAAAAGGATTTTTATGATTAATATTTATTAGTGCCCACACTGAAAAATATTTTAAATCCCCCACTCTTATCCTCTTTTGGAGTTTACATCTGTTATATATATTTTATTTTTTTAAAAATTTATATAAACATGCTTTTAGATATTATAAAATCCCACACAAAACCTACTCTAAATACTTTGAAAGATTTTTATAAACCTCTACTCTTTAATGAATTATTTTGTTTGATTAAGAAATTTGCCTTATAAATTAAAAGTTAGTTTTAAGTTAAAATGAAACATATTTTAGGCACATATAGACAATGTATATATTTGATCTGTGTCTTGATATCATAAATTTTAATTTTTTTTCATTCTATAGACAATTTATCTTAGAAAAAGGTCACAAAACTTTTGATGCCTTCATATATTGATTTATAATAAAAATACTTACTTGAAGAACAATTACAAATTCAAATAATTTACATAAGCATCCTCTATATTGTGTTTCAAAAAGTGGCTCATAAATAGAGATGTTAGTCAATGATCAAACTATTAGAATACCCAAAATACCCTTATTGAGTTATCTTTAATTTGTGCAGAATTCAACTAAATTACCCTAATGGAACAACTTTGTCACTCTCATGAGGGATTAGTCGAGAATTACGAAATGGTCCTTCGTTTTGTACAGCGTCAATGAGGGGCCCGTCAGGAACCATAATGGAAAACGTAATTTCCGTTTCAACTGGGCCAAGCTCTGGTACTTTAACGAGCCCATCGGGGGGGCTTCAAGTAATTAGGGGAAACCTAAAAAGACCGATCCTGTCGACTTGTCAACATGTTTTTGCTTAGATTTTTGAGAAAGAAAAGAACTGGCCACCATTATTTTTATTTTACATCATGTTGATATAAAAATAGTTCATAATATTAGAATACAAATTATGCATTGATTATATATTTGGTTTAATTAATTATTTTATATTTTCTGCAGCTGAACTCTTCAAACTCTCAACAATCACTGTTTAAAGGCTATAGTAATTTCTAGTCATTACCAATCCTAACCAATAATATAATACATGAATGAAAAGCTTTTTTTTAATGTATATTCTTTTTTAGGATTTTCTCTTATTTGTGATTCATATCCTGAATCAAAATCAGTGAAATAATGAATCAAAGAAGACCTTATTTCCATTTCCAAAATTATCTTTGCTTCCTTTGGCCAATGAAACATATGGTTTTAGACAAGAGTGAAAATTGTCTCTTCCTACTACATGCTTTTGCCTCTTGCCCCAAAATCAAAATGAAACTTTGTAAGCTCTTTTAAATTAAAAAAACTAAAGAATATGTACCCAAAAAAAAAAAAAACTAAAGAATTGTTTCTTTATTTAAAAAATTGGCTATAATTAATGTGCATATAAAGGCATATTATTTAAACAATTCCTCATTCTCTATAATTAGAACTCATAAAAAATTTATTTAAAAGAATTCAAACATTTAAATATATGAGGTCGTATAGATTGAATTGAGCGATTTCGATAAATTTAACTATTTAAATTAAAAGAATATTATATTTTCACTTTTAAATTAAATGAGAACAGTGACAAGGACTATGACAAACATGTTTTTAACTATTAGGGGGTGTTTACATAGCTTTAAAAATATTTAAAACAGCTAGATTTCGAAAGTTGCATATTGATTCAGCTGATTTTAAGAGAGGATTGAGTTTCTCTCAATGAATACAACAGAGGTGGGTGTTAATTTAGCTGAATATAACAGATGAGGCGGTTACTCTCCTTTTTATCTCTGGAGTTTGAACCCTTTTCTGGGCCAAATTCATAGAGAGCTTTCTTAATAGAGGTAAAAGAAAAAGAGCATCACCCTAATGAACCAAATCCAGGTTGGACTCAATCCATAGCCAAGCCATGGGCAGCGATTAGAGTACCTCCTAATTGATGACCAAAGCTCGAAAATATTAAAAAGGACCTTCCGAGACCACAAGAAATAGAGGCAGTGTATCAAGGGAGAAGTTGGATGCATACACCAAGTGTTAATATACAATTATAATTGAGTTTCCTAATTCAATTTGTAAGATTCAATAAATTTAATAGTGTAATATGCATTGGTTTCTTGTATATATAACAGGTATAAATACATTTGTGATAAAATGGTGCAAGCCTTTAAGTCAGAAATAACAAGCCATCAACATCTGCCATGTTATGATTCATTTCTACAATGATATGAAAAATCACCTAAACGACAAACAAATGAGATGATATTACATCAAAACAAATTTTCTGTAAAGGCAGAAAGATACATACAAATCAAGGTTCACATGATTATAGGATACAGATCAAACACAAGCCAAACTATTCATTTAGATAGTGCTAGTTCAGCAGGACAAATGCCATTATATGAAAGCTTAGCTAATAAGTGTTCCAAGTCTTGAGACTCCAAACACCTAGCAACAAAGTACAACACCAGAGGAGAGCACATTATATGGACAGATAAGTGACTTTTCTCATTCTGACTAGCAAGATTCGAAAGTGCTGCTGCCAGTGTCAAATATTTATTTTCTTTTGGGATAAGATAGCAATTTTTTCATGCTAGTAAATCACGTTTTAGCCGAATAATTCTAATTCTATCTTTTGACATATACAATAGTTACTAAATTTATTCATCGATTTAAAATGCAGGATCACAAATGTCACTTGAATTATTATCTCATTTAGAGTTTGAAAGAAATAAACAAAAGTATGGCACTCTTGAACTAAGTATTGGTCAAATGTAAATGGCCAAGAATGTCACTTAACTTCACAACCGCCATAGAACGAGGCTATAAGGATGAGAAAATGGTGTTGAACTCAACTGAATCTACAAATCTTTTAGGCTTATCTTGATTTTTATGATACAAACTTATCTTCTTTCTCAAAATTACGCTGCCATGATTGGAGCAATTAGCAAAGCGCTTAGATCCATTACTTATCACATTATCACACTATCAAATGTTTAGCAATTCTCACATAAGGTAAAGTGTTAGGATATTTTTTGATTTTGGACTATCATTGATTGGTTGAATTTTGGTGTTATTAAACTTGTTCAATGTGTAACCCAATTAATTAATGATACTTAGTCTATTAATAATGAAATTGTGGCAGTTATAATCGCCCTTACATTTATTGACATTTGCTTTTTGATATTTTCATTTATAAAGCTATAAAAATATATTTAAAAATATAATTGTTAATACATTTATTTTTTAAAAATAAATAAATTATAAAAATATATTAGTGACAATTTTAAAAATCATAAATTTATTTATTTATATTTTTACTTTTATATATTATTAAAAAATTATTAAATTATTAAAAATTTTTAATAACAATTTTAACCGCTACCAAATCTTTTATCATTTTGTTTTTTAAAATAAAGATTTCTCAAGAAATTTTAGTAATAATTATAATTGTCATTATATTTTAATTTTTATTTATTATTTAATTTTTATATTATAAAATTATTTATTAAATTATTTAAAATTATTAGTGATGATTTAAATTACCACTAAAATTTTGATAATTTTATGTTCTTTAAACAATTATTTAAATGGTAAGGAATTGTTAATGACGGTTTTAAAATATTTATTTAAATTATTAAAAATATATTACTAGCAAAATTGGAACCGCCGTAATAAGTTTTTAATTTTAAAATAAAAAATTAAGGTCTAGCGCTATCTTGCGCTAAAGCTGGAGTTTTGAGTAATGCTATTTCTACGTCATTTTTTCGCTATATTCGCTACGTCGCCGATGTGGCAATGCAAAGCGGGAAATGGAGCAATGCCAAATTGAAAATTTAAGTGCACAAAACCGAATAAAACACTCAGCCTCTCTCACTTACTCCCGCTCTTTGCTCTCGCTCTCTCGCTCTCCAGCTCTCGATCGCCGGCGTTTTTTGTTACTCGTTTTTCTTCGCACATTATCAGCTCAGCTTTCCAGGCTCTTTCGTCACCGTCGCTGTCCAGTCAGTCCTCTTCCTGTGAACTATTTTGTGGGGTGGGAAAAATTTTTAAAAAAATGAATAGAGCGTAGCTTGAAAAAAAAGGAAAAATGACTCTTGTTCATTTTCATTTCAAACCTCATCCTATAGTTTCTCTCTCTCTGGGGTTTCTGTGACTCGCTTCTCACTAGCATTTCTGTTTGTATACTACTTATTCAGATTAGAGGTTGTGCTTTTATTCATAATATACCTTGTATATGGCTATAATGAAGGTGGAAGCCTCTCATACATTCTTTTCATAGGTAAAATGTACCCACCATTCTGTCTTCTCTTTTTCTATCGTATTTGTTTTCTATCCATGCACGAAATGTTAAAGTGTAACACGGCCATAGCTAAAGTGTAACCTCGCCATTGCTAAAGTGTAACGTGCCATACAAAAGTGTAACTACCCTAATTAAAGTGTAACTTTTAATGGAACGTTTACTTTACCTAACAAAATAGTATGATGCATTAGATAAGGTTTTTCGTTCAAATAGAACATTTATTATGCATAAAGAAGTAGTTTTGATCAATTAAATCCGAATTGAATCATAAAATTTCTTATGCGGAACATGGCCATAGCTAACGTGTAACCTCGCCATTGCTAAAGTATAACATGCCATACAAAAGTGTAACTACCCGTAGCTAAAGTGTAACTTTTAATGGAATGTTTATTTTGCCTAACAAAATAGTATGATGCATTAGATAAGGTCTTTCCTTCAAATAGAACATTTATTATGCATAAGGAAATAGTTTTGATCAATTAAATCTGAATTGAATCGTGAAATTTCTTATGCGGAACATGGCCATAGCTAAAGTGTAACCTCGCCATTGCTAAAGTATAACGTGCCATACAAAAGTGTAATTACCTGTAGCTAAAGTGTAACTTTTAATGAAACATTTATTTTGCCTAACAAAATAGTATAATACAATAGATAAGGTTTTTCCTTCAAATAGAATATTTACTATGCACAAGGAAGTAGTTTTGATCAATTAAAGTAAACATTCCATTAAAAGTTACACTTTAGCTATGGATAGTTATACTTTTGTATGACACGTTACACTTTAGCTATGGCCATATTCGGCATAAGAAATTTCATGATTCAATTCGAATTTAATTGATCAAAACTACTTCCTTATGCATAATAAATGTTCTATTTGAAGGAAAAACCTTATCTAGTGCATCATACTATTTTGTTAGGCAAAGTAAACATTCCATTAAAAATTACACTTTAGCTATGGGTAGTTACACTTTTGTATGGCACGTTGCACTTTAGCAATGGCGAGGTTACAATTTAGCTATGGCCATGTTCCGCATAAGAAATTTCATGATTCAATTCGGATTTAATTGATCAAAACTACTTCTTTATGCATAATAAATGTTCTATTTGAAGGAAAAACTTTATCTAATGCATCATACTATTTTGTTAGGCAAAGTAAACATTTCATTAAAAGTTACACTTTAGCTACGGGTAGTTACACCTTTGTATGGCACGTTACACTTTAGCAATGGTGAGGTTACACTTTAACTATGGCCATGTTATGCATAAGAAATTTCATGATTCAATTTGGATTTAATTGATCAAAAATACTTCCTTATGCATAATAAATATTCTATTTGAAGGAAAAACCTCATCTAATGCATCATATTATTTTGTTAGGCAAAATAAACATTCCATTAAAAGTTACACTTTAGCTACGGGTAGTTACACTTTTGTATGGCATGTTACACTTTAGCAATGGCGAGGTTACACTTTAGCTATGGCCATGTTCCGCATAAAAAATTTCATGATTCAATTCGAATTTAATTGATCAAAACTACTTCTTTATGCATAATAAATGTTCTATTTGAAGGAAAAACCTTATCTAGTGCATTATACCATTTTGTTAGATAAAATAAACGTTCCATTAAAAGTTACACTTTAATTACGAGTAGTTACACTTTTGTATGGCACGTTACACTTTAGCAATGGCGAGGTTACACTTTAGCTATGGCCATGTTCCGCATAAGAAATTTCATGATTCAATTTGGATTTAATTGATCAAAACTACTTCCTTATGCATAATAAATGTTCTATTTGAAGGAAAAACCTTATCTAATGCATTATATTATTTTGTTAGGCAAAATAAACGTTCCATTAAAAGTTACACTTTAACTACGGGTAGTTACATTTTTGTATGGCACGTTACACTTTAGCAATGGCGAGGTTACACTTTAGCTATGGCCATGTTCCGCATAAGAAATTTCATGATTCAATTCGGATTTAATTGATCAAAACTACTTCTTTATGCATAATAAATGTTCTATTTGAACGAAAAACCTTATCTAGTGCGTCATACTATTTTGTTAGGCAAAGTAAATGTTCCATTAAAAGTTACACTTTAGCTATGACACGTTACACTTTAGCTACGACTATGTTCCGCATAAGAAATTTCATGATTCAATTTAGTTTTAATTGATCAAAACTATTTCCTTATGCATAGTAAATGTTCTATTTAAAGGAAAAATCTTATCTAGTACATCATACTATTTTTTTAGGTAAAGTAAACGTTCCATTAAAAGTTACACTTTAGTTATGATAATTACACTTTTGTATGGCACGTTACACTTTAGCAATGGCGAGGTTACACTTTAACTATCGTTGTGTTACACTTTAACATTTTGTGCATGGATAGAAACTAAATGACGATAGAAAAAGAGAAGACAGAATGGTGGGTACATTTTACCTATGAAAAGAATGTATGAGAGGCTTCCACCTTCATTATAGCCATATACAAGGTATATTATGAACAAAAACACAATCTCTAACTTGAATAAGTAGTATACAAATAGAAATGCTAGTGAAAAGTGAGCCATAGAAGCCCCAGGGAGAGAGAAACTATAAGATGAGGTTTGAAATGAAAATGAACAAGAGTCGTTTTTCCTTTTTTTTCAAGCTGCACTCTGTTTATTTTTTTAAAAATTTTTTTCACCCCACGAAATAGTTCATAGGAAGAGGACTGACTGGACAGTGACGGCGACAAAAGAGCTGGGAAAGCTGAACTAATGATGTGCAAGGGAAAACGAGCAATAACAAACACCGGTGATCGAGAGTTGGAGAGCAAAAGAGCGGGAGCGAGTGAGAAAGGCTAGATGTTTTATTTTCGCTTTCATCGCCCTTAAATTTTCAATTTGACATTACTCCATTTTTCACTTTTCATTGTCACATCGATGACGTAGCGAACTTAACAAAAAAATGACGTAAAAATAGCATTACTCGGAGTTTTAACTTACTCGATGTTTGTTTCTTCCAATTGCTAGGGTTTGCTGATTTCTGGCGGCTCCTGTCGACCCTTTCTCTGGGAGGCCACAAAGATTGCATATACAAAGCCATCGCCAGAACAGATTGCGAACAGAGCCACCGCCATGGAGCCACAAGCCGCAAGCTGCTCTGAGACTCAAGGCTCTGAAGGGTTCACTAGACTGGAATCCTCGCAACTCACTTCATCACCCAGCCTCTGTTTCGTGATCCCTTTGCCAACAATACCCTCCTTGGCGCAGTAAGGGGCCTCAGCAAGTGCAGCCGCTGCTTCACTGCCATTCACCTCTGCTACCTGCTTGCAATGGCGCCGCAGTTGCTGTCATGGAGACTTCCCGTTCGATAGCCAAGGGCCGCTGCTGTCAAACCACCAGCACCATCGAATTTCGACCCATCCACCGTGCTCAGTTCCCCTTTGATTTAACCCAGTTGCGCTTGTCTTCGATTGGATCTGTTACTCGTCCGGTGATCTAATTTTGAGCTTGCAGAAAATCAATTTGAGAGGTAATTCTTCCGATCTGAACCCAATTTACTCTGTTGCATACGATCTTCCACTAGGTTTCGTACGGCGATTTGGATTATATTGATGTGGTGGGACGATTTTTCTTGGGTAAAATTTGCTGAATACGTCAGGTTAGTAGGTTGTCCTTGACTGAAACTTGTTTTAGGAATTGATCTGATTATGAATAGCGAATGGGCTTGATTTGAATTTGCTGTAGCTTAGCCTTCTAAATATCTAGTGGGTGGTAGTCTTTCTAGACTGAAATTTGCCTCGGTTTGGGTGTTGATCTGGGTGTCCATATTATGTTTAAATTGATTTCAAGTGTGGATAGTGAAGTTGCAGGAGTCAGAGTCATTGATTAATAGTGTTGCACCAACAAAGAGGATAGTTTAGACTACTACAAGGCCAAGTGATATAGACTCCATATGAAAAGATGTCGGAAAATAAGGTGGAGTTTGGGTCACCAGATAAGCGTTCTGGTGGGTTCTTCAACTCTGTGCTAGTAAGTTGAACTTATGTGATTTTTGCTAGCGTATAAAGCTGACCAGGCCACTATCATTGTTTTGGTGTTGAAGAAATTAGAAATTTACCTAGTTTTGGCCTAAACTCGGGAAATAAAGTATACATAAATTCATATATATATATATATATATATATATATATATATATATATATATATATTCAATCAGTTTACTTAGAGTATGAGGAGGTTAATTCCGGCAATGGATATCGGGAGTCTCACCATATAGCTAGCTCTCAGCCTCTTTCCCCATTTTGAGAGGGGGCAGGTGGTTTGAAGTTTAATATAATTATTCCAATATTAAGATTTGTTTGGAGAAAACTTTGAGACCCAGAAGGGGAATAAGAGTTAGGGCTCTGTCTCCTACTGCAATTTTTGTGCCAATAATTCAAGACTGTGTGAATGTTCAATAGGTATCACTCAGCACTAAATGCTATTTTCTACAGTCTTTTCTATTATTTAAGGGTCAGAGAAAAGTTGTATTCTCCTATTCTTTTCAAATCATTATAACATTTAAGAAAAATATTTTTGGGAAACATATAATAGTTGATTTTATATACTATCTCCTTTGTTTTGTTGTCATGTGCTTTTTATTTTTTTGGCTTTCTAACTTGTTCTTGATCCTTATTGGAATAATGACAGTAAACTATTTGTTATCTTTTGTGCCCTGAGAACATAGTAGTGGAAGTTGCAGTATGTATGGCCAGTTTATTATACTCACTTACAATTAATTGCTACACTTGATTCCATTTTGAACTGATTAAACTCAAAAGGAGCTGTGTACAGTTTTAATTAACTTGGCAACTCAAAAAGACCATTTTTTTGACAGCATATATGAGCTACAAGTATGAGTCACAAGTTTGCCTTTTGTTAGAAAATTTGGTTCCTTTTCACACATTAACTACTGAAATAACTATTCATGCATGCACAAGTGATACTTTAGATTGAAAACTGCATCTAGCATAGGAAAGAGAAAAGTAATGTTGACCATTACGGCCTAGTGAAGACGGCTTTCTGGCTTTCTTTTTCCAAAAAACTTGGAGCCTTGTTGGTAAACAAGTTTGTGATACAATTCAGAACATCTGGACCTAACCTGAGCTAATCAATAAACTACAATAGCACTCTCATTGCTCTCATACCTAAAATTAACAAACCTTCAAAGATGAATCACTTTTGTCCTATTTCTCTTTGTAGTGTTTCGTTGAAAGGAATTAGTAAAATTGTTGTAGCTAGATTGAAGCCTTTGATGCAAAAAGGGATTTCTTCTTTTTAAGTTAGTTTTGTTCCAAAGAGACATTCAAGATAATATCATGGTGGCCTAGGAAATCATTCATACCATGAATTGATCTAAAAGAAGCCTATGATAGACTGAATTGGAACTTTGTTCAAAGAGTGCTTGAGTAACTTAACCTTTTTGACCAACTAGTTGCAACTATTATGGTGGCCATTACTACCATTTCTTTCAAAGTCTCGTGGAATGGAACAAAAACTGAAGCCTTTGAGCCAGGTCGTGGCATCAGATAAGGTGATCCCCTCTCTCCATACATTTTTGTTCTTTGTATGGAAAAACTTTCTCATTTGATAGCTGACTTAGTGAACTCCAAGAAATGGCAAGGCTTTGGAGTGGGAAGGTCAAGACTCATGATTTATCACTTAATGTTTGTTGATGATCTTCTTATTTTTGTTGATGCCAACATGGATTAGCTTGATGTGGTCTTGTAATGTTTGAATCTCTTTTGTGAAATGTCGGGTCAAAAGGTGGATAATGACAAAACAAGAATATTCTTCTCCAAAAATGCAAATGAAGAGGTTATCCAACAGATTCATCAAAAGAGTGCTTTTAAGAGGATTAATAAAATGGAAAAGTATCTCGGGACTCTAATGCATCATGGTAGAGTCACAATAGATTCTTATGGAGCAATTGTTGATGGAGTCAATGGATGGCTTAGTGGTTGGAAAACACAGTGCTTGGCATTTGCAAGAAGAATCACTTTAGCTAAGTTAGTGATCTCTGCCATTCCTTCTTTTCAAATGCTTAACAATAAAATCCCTTTAGCAGTGTGTGATGAGATTGAAAAAATGCAGAGACAATTTATTTGGAGAGACATTGAAGACAAGAAGCACATTCACCTAGTTTACTAGAAAACAATTTGTTCACCCAATGGATGGGTGGCTTGGGGATAAAACATCTTAAAGTGATGAATGATGGCTTTTTACTTAAAATGGCTTGGCAGTTTTGCACTCAAGAAAATGCCCTTTGGGTTAATGTCTTAAAAGCTAAAAACTGCAAGAATCATGGGGTTGGATCTACTATCATTTTTAAACCAGGAGATTCTTGGTTATGGAAGCATTTGTGTAAACTTTGGCCCACTCTTTAGACCAACATGAAAAAAGATATAAGTGATGGCCTTCCTACTGAGTTCTGGAATGAGAATTGGCTATTTAACAAGAGGGAACTTTGGCATTACGCTACCAATCCCATTCCTTAGGGTGATCTTAACAAAATGGTGGCTTGTTATGTTATTGGGACAGTTGTTTGGGAGATGCAGAAGCTCCAGAGTCTTCTAAATATGGATCGTTTAAGATTCCTTCAAGTAGTGCCTTCCTTTAGAGGTAATGATGGTAATTATAAGTGGGTTTGGAAAGGTCAAGAGTGTAGACACTCAAATTTGTTCAGACCTTGAAAATAAAATGGAATTGTGCATAAATTCTAAATTTTTCAATTCAAATATAAATCAAAGATATTTTTTGGTCTCAAGTAATAAAAATTTGGTAAATTTGAAAATTAAAGGAAGAGAAAAGTTAAATTATTAGTTGGGATGGGATGAGAGTTGTTGAAATAATAAGGAGAAGGATAAGAAGTAGTGTTGTCGATAGATTTGAAGAGAGAGTGACAAGAAAAGTTAAATTATTAGTTGGGATGTGATGGGAGTTGTTGAAATAATTGGGAAAAGGATAAGAAAAAAATGGTGTTAGTAAATTTGAAGGGAGAGTGATGAATAAGTGATATGGAAAAACAAATGAAAGAATAAAAAAGTGAGTAGAATAACAAAAATAAGAGGAGTTATGGAAGGAGCTAGCAAGAGAGAGCTCAAATGAAAAGAAATAGGAAGAAAGAAACAAAACAAAAGAAAGCAAGGGTATGGGATGCAAAGAAAAGATCAAAGAAAGAAAAGACACATGGAGAATGGCCAAGAGAGAGCTCAAAATGAAAAGAAATAAGAAGAAAGAACCAAAACAAAAGAAAGCAAGAGCATGAGGCGCAAAGAAGAGATTAAAGGAAGAAAATACACACAAAGAATGGCCAAGAGAGGGCTCAAAATGAAAAGAAATTGGAAAAAGAAATCGAAACAAAAGAAAGCAAGAGTAAGAGACATGTAGAGGAGAGACTAAAAAAAAAATAGACAAATAAAAAGAAGCAACAGAGAGAAACTAAGAGAGAGCAAGAGGGAGAGACTCGAGGTGGAGACTTTTAAAAGGAAGAGAGGCCATGAGCAAAATGGGGGGCATGGAGGGAAGATAGAGTAAAAAGGAAAAAAAAAATAAAGAAAGATGTTAGGAGAAAGAAAGGAGAGAACAAAGTGGAAGAGTGAAGAGAGCACAGAGGGGGCAATGAATTGAAGAGGGAACTCAAAGGAAGAAGAGAGTGATAGAACTTGCACCGACACATACTTGAGGAGAGTTCATGTTGGTGTTCTATTTTTTTTGACTTTGCCTTGATAGTCCTTTGTTGTGTATCTTGGACTGTTAATATTGTGAAGTTTTATTTTTGGTAAGGAAAAACAAAGAAAGGGAGAGCTATCATCCTAGTGGCTAAGGAAGTTCGATTTCCTCATGCCTTTGTAATGTCATAGAGGCTGAAATTTGAAAGGGATAGGTGTACTAAACCCATTTTTGGGTGTGGTGCACTTAATATCTATCCTTTCCAAAAATAATTCAAAAAAAATTTTTTTTTGAGAATTTTTGGTACTAATTTGAAAATTTTCTGATCTAGATTGTGAAATTTAATTGTATTATTTTTGTTAATTTTTTTGTTTCTAAAAAATATAAAAAAAATCTCTTTGACAAAAAATATTTTGATTTCTTTATTTGGTTTGATAAAATTAATATTATTTTTCATGAATTTCTAAAGTTAATTTGAAAAAATAAAAAAATTAAGTAGTATTAGTAATTAAAATTACTTGTTTCATGTCAAAAAAAATAAAAAAATGAAAAATATAAAGGATCCATATCTAGACCTATGTGCTTTTGTCTCTTATTTGTTATTATTTTATTTTTTATATTAAAAAATAATTTTATACTATTAACATAAAAAAATTTTATTTGTCTCTCATTATTCATCACTCTTACTTTTAATTATCTCACTATTCATGTATAATAATTTTATTTGTGTCTCACACTATTTATCACTTTTAATTCTATTTGTGTCTTACATTATTTATTATTTTTAATTTTATTTATTTTGTATTATTTGCATACATAAATTTTATTTGTATCTTATATTATTCATCACTCTTAATTTTATTTATGACTTTTATCATCATTTTTTATCTCATCTTTTAAATTCATATTCTTCCCTATGATGGATAAAAGGGGTTGTCCCACACTATCCATGTATAATAATTCTATTTGTGTTGTACAATATTTATCACTCTTAATTTTATTTGTGTCTTGTGCTGTTTATGTATTCAAATTTTTTGTGTCTTGTACTATTTACGTATACATTTCATTTGTGTCTTGCAATATCTGCATATATAAATTTTGTTTCACACTATTCATTACTTTTAATTTCATTTGTCTCACATTATTTATCACTCTTAATTTTGTTTGTATTCTATATTATTCACTACACAACTTTTATTTGAGTCTCACACTATGTACTACTATTAATTTTATTTGTATCATCTATCGTCATTTTCTTATTTTTTCATTTAAATTTAGATTCTTCTTGACAATGGATAAGAGGGATGTTAGTCAATTGGCTGCTAACTATTCGGAGAGAAATTGCATAATGAGTTTAGTCAGTTAGCTGGCATGGTTTTATTGATGTTGTCAACATGCGACGTAGAGCGGCGATTATGAAAATGGAGTTGTCACTGACTTAGATCGAAGGGGTGAAGTTGGATATTAGAGAGTAGGGTTTGCGTTATAGAAAAATGGATTTGGGAGTTGGTTATGCGTAAGAAAGATATTAGTACTCTTATAATGTCTTTTCGGTAGTTATTACTTTTGATTTCAAAAACTTTGTTGTGTCTTGTTAAAAAATAAATTTATTTATTTTTTTGATTTTATTGTCTTGTTGTTGGTTTTGAATGTAATTAAGTGATATGCGATTATTATCGTTAATGAGTGACATTTAGTCATTATCGTAAAAAAGATTAATTTAATATTTGGTTTGTTTAGAGTTTACATAAAAATCAGTTGCTTAACTAAATTAGGGTTTGTTGAAAATAATGGTGTACTTAACATAACTAGGTTTAAAAATATTTTTCTAACTTGATTAGGGCTTTTGAAAAATAGGGATGTATCTTTTTAAATGTATTAATAGAATTATGCTAATTAATTGACTAAGTTCATGAGATGCAATTTCTCTTAGGATACTTAATTAGCGGTTACTTGACTGATAACCCCCTTTTCCATCATCGGGAAGAATATAGATTTAAAGAAAAAAAAAGAAAATGACGATAAGGAACATAAATGAAATTAAGAATGGTAAATAGTAAGATATAAATAAACTCTGTGTATGTCAATAGTATAGGATAAAATGGAATTAAGAGTGATTAATAGTATGGGATATAAAAGAAATTTGTGTACGTAAATAGTGTAAGACAACTAAAATTAATAGTGGTGAATAGTATAGGACACAAATAAAATTTGTGTATATGAATAATGCAGGACAAGAATGGAATTAATAGTGATGAACATTGTAGGATACGAATGGAATTATTGTATGTGAATGGTACAGAATACAAATAAAATTAAGAGTGATAAATACAAGACACAAATGAAGTTTGTGTATTTGAATAGTATAAAATTAATTTTTAAATAAAATATAAAATAATAATAAAAGGAGATAAACGTTCATGGGTTTAGATATAGTTGCATTTTTTTTCTTTTTAACATGAAATAAGTAATTTTAATTACTAATATTGCTTATTTTTTTTATTTTTTTCAAATTAACTTTAAAAATTCATGAACATAGTATTAATTTTATCAAACTAAACAAAAAAATTAGAATATTTTTTGTCAAAGAGATTTTTTAATTTTTTGAAAACAAAGAATTGATAGAAATAATATAGTTAAATGTAATAATATTCATCAGAAAATTTTTAAATTAGTATAAAAAATTTTTAAAAAATTTTATGGATATAATTATATATTTTATTTTATTTTATTTTTAAGAGATATTTTCTTTCTTTTTAAATTATTTTTAGAGGAAATAGGCATTGGATGCACAACATCCAAAAGTGGGTTTGGTACACTCACCCCTCCCAAATTTTAACCTTTGTGACATTACAAAAATATGAGAGAATTGGGCTTTTGTAGCCACAAGAATGGTGGCTATCCCTTAGTTTCTTTGTTTTCTCTTACTAAAAATAAAATTTCACAATATTAATAGTTTAAGATGCATAACAAAAAATTAGATCAAGATATAGAGAAAATGGAACACCAACTTGAACTTACTTCAAATATATGTGGGTGCAAATTTTACTATTATCTTCTCCTATTGAGTTTCTTGTTTGATTTTGTGCCGCCTCAATGCACTTTTCACTTTTTCACGTTTTCTTTTTCTTTCTTTCTCTTGGTCTTTCTTTCTCTTCCTCTGTTTTTTCTTTTTACTTTGTCTTCTTTCTGATGCCTCCTATTTTGCTAATGGCTTTTCTTCCTTTTAAAAACCCTGCCTTTGTCTTTCTTTTTTGCTCTTAGTTTCTCTTCGTTACTTCTCTTTGTTTGTCTTTTTTTTTAGTCTTTCCTTTGCATGTCTTTTACTCTTACTTTCTTATGTTTTGGTTCCGTCTTCTTATTTCTTTTCATTTTGAGTTCTCTCTTAGTCATTTTTTGTATGTCTTTTCTTTCTTTAATCTTTTTTTTTTTTTGCGTTTCATGTTCTTTTTTTTTTTTGGGTTCTTTCTTTCTATTTCTTTTCATTTTGAGCTCTCTCTGGGCCATTCTGTGTCCTTTTTTTTATCTCTTTTTTGTGTCCCATGCTTTTGCTTTCTTTTGTTTTATTTCCTTCTTCTTAGTTCTTTTCATGAGCTCTCTCTTACTGCCTCCTTCTGTAGCTTCTTATTTTTGTTGTTTTGTTCACTTTTCTTATTTTTTTTATTTGTTTCTCTTTGTCACTCATTCATCACTCTCCCTTCAAATCTGTCGACACCACTTCTTCTCATCCTTCTCCAATCATTTCAACAACTTTTATCATATCTCAACTAATAATTTTTCTTGCCACTCTCTCTTCAAATCTACTAACATCACTTCTTATCATCCTCCAAATTATTTCAATGACTCCCATCACGTCTCAACTAATAATTTAATTTTTTTTGTTATTTTTTTTCAAATCTATCGACACTATTTCTTATCTTTCTCTCATTTATTTTAACAACTTTCATCACATTTTAACTACTAATTTATTTTTTTTAATTTTTAAATCTATTGAATTTTTAATATTTGGGACCCAAAAATTTTTGTGATTTATATTTGAATTGAAAAACTTATAATTTATGCACAAGTTTATTTTATTTTAAGGGTCTGAAGAAATTTGGATATTTATAGATTATTCCTCTTTACTTATTTTTTAAATATTAAAAGATGAGTAAAAGTTAATAAATGTTAATTTGGCTAGAAGCAAAGAGACATTGCTTAGATAGGTTATTGACCACCCATTAGGTATCATAATAGAAGAGTTATAACCCATTTGAGATACCTAAGGATTACTTAAGGTTTACAGTGTTTCAGAATCACTCAATAGGGATATCTAAAAGTGATTTAAGATTTAAAGTAAAAAAAACAAACTAAAGTAATTTGTCTCAAGATTTGAAAAAAAAAAAAGACTAGGAGAAACCGGTGAAAGAAAGGAAATAACTTGAAAAAATTCGTTCTAAGATCTTAAGAAAAAAAAAAATGACTTAGAGAAATCCGTTTTAAGTTGAAAGAAAGAAAATAATCTAGAGAAATTTGTTCCAAGATCTAAAGAAAAAATGACCTGGAGAAACTTGTTCCAAGTTGAAATAAAGGAAATAACTTGGAGAAATTTATTTCAGGTTTTTTATGAAGATTGAAAGAAAGAAAATAACCTGGAGAAACTCATTTCAGGTTTTTTATGAAGATTGCAACACTCAACTAGTGTACTGAAGAGCAACTTAGGATTTGAAGTAGAATAATTTAAAGTAACTTGTTTCATGGTTTAAAGAAAAGAACTTGGAGAAACTTATTTCAAGTTGAAAGAAAAGGCAATAACCTGGAGAAACCTGTTTCAGGATTTGAAGAAAAAAAACTTGAAAAAACCTGTTCTAAGTTGAAAGAAAAGGCAATAACCTAAAAAAACCTGTTTCAAAATTTGAAGAAAAGAAACTTGGAGAAACCCATTCTAAGTTGAAAGAAAGGAAATAATAAGGAGAAACTTGTTCCAGGATCTAAAAAAAACAATTTGAAGAAACCCGTTTCAAGTTGAAAAAAAAAAAAAACTTGGAGAAACTCGTTTCAGGTTTTTTATGAAGGTTGCAAGACACTCAACTAGTGTACCTAAGAGCAACTTAAGATTTAAAATGAATGGTTTTAGAACCACCCAACGAGGATACTTATCAGGGACTTAGGATTTGAAACAAAACAATCTGAAGTAACCTATTTTAAGATTTAAAGAAAAGAACTTGGAGAAATCTATTCCAAGTTGAAAGAAAAGGCAACAATTTGAAAACACTTGTTCCAAGATTTGAAGAAAAGAACTTGGAGAAATCTATTCCAAATTGAAAGAAAATGACCTAAAAAAACTTGTTTTAGGTTTTCGATGAAGGGTTGCAAATACTCAACTAGAGTACTTAAAAGTAATTTCGGATTTGAAGTAAAGTGTTTTAAAATCTCACAATGGGGATGCCTAAGAGTAACTTAAGATTTAAAGTGAAGGGTTTTAATTTACCCATTGGGATATTAAATTGTTACGATTATGAATTCATCCTATGGGGATATTTAAATTTTGAGGGTTACGAATCTATTTTGTGAGGATGAGAGTTACGAATCCACCCCGTGGGAATATTAAATTGTGAGGGTTACAAATCTACTCTGTAGGGATAAGGGTTGTGAATCTATGGTGTGGATATATCAAATTGTGAGGGTTACGAATCCACCCTGTGAGAATATCAAATTGTGAGCTTGACAAGCAAATGGCTTAAAAGGGATATACTAGTCACGTTAGTGTGCTTGATAAGGTAACGTGCTTGACATGCAAAAGACTTGACCTAAAATTGGTATGCTTGACATTTTAATGTGCTTGACATGAGACAAAATTAACATAGATCCCAAAGTTGCAATGCAAAGGGTGAGTTATTGTTGTTGCCCTAGTCATGAGTGGATTAGAGTGTCAGATTTCATAGAAGTAGTACTTTTTGGAATTGGGGTTTGGTAACTCTTCTTCACTCTTTTATAGATTCGAGTCTCTTTGAAGGAGCCTTTTTGTAAATCTTTACTCTTGAATCTCTTTGCTCTTTCAGGGGTATTTTAGATTTGGGGTCACTCTTTCAATTATTACCCAAATTTGAATTTGGTGATCCTCAAACAACGTAAGATTTTTCAACTTTGGGTTCACTCTCTCAGTTATTGCCCCAGTTTGTGCTTTAGCTATTCATAAGCCAATAAACGTCTTCAAACTTAGGGTTTACTCTTTTAGTTATTGTCCTTAGTTTGCTTTCATTACCTTTGAGCAAAGAAATGTTGAAAGTTTTTTCTTATTTTATTCTCTTTATTTTTGAAAAATAATGTCTCAAAGGAATGCACATAATGGATTAAAATCATTTAATTCCCTAGAACCAAGGCTTTACAAAAATATTTATCCTAAATTATTTGTACTCTTGATAAGTGTTTGCACTCACAGGCATCTCATAAGTTTGTTTTCATGTCCCTTTCCACATTCGTTAGTTCACCATATTAGTCAGGACAACTAGGACTTCATTCGACTTGTAATGCAAGGGTTAGGTAATAGATTGGAAAGAAACGGATAATGGTTTAGTAAATAAGGAGAGTGCAAGGATGAGCACACAAAGCCTTGTATTTCCTTTGTATTTTTAACAATTTGGGAATCTTGTTAGAATAAGGAGGAATTTACTTTCTTTTGCCATTTTTTATTTTCTTTTATTTTTGTGCTTACTCCTTTTCATTTTTCCTTTGTTTCCTAAATTCTTTTTTTTTTTAATTTCTCAAAATTTTCTTTTATTCTTATCTTTTACATAACTTAGGCTTCGACCAAATGGAAAAGAATTCTTGAGTTATTCTTTATATCAAATAGATTCCCTCTCAATTGATAGCTTAGGTGTTCTTTTGGCTTTCCTTTAGGATAAGAATCATGGTTTTCTTAGCTAAGAGGTCAAGGTAAACATGGATCAAAGAAAGAACATTTGACGTTGGCTTCCCATCCCTTAAGTCTCAAATGGGTGATTATGAATATTTTTGCTTCAAGGTTAACTTGAAAGTCCAAATGGTTCAAAGATGGCTTAGATTACTTTTCTAGTTAATGTGGTGTCTAACAAATTGTCTTAAGGGATATTCAAATAAGTGCTAGGATACTTGTTTTTTCAAAGCATTTTTATGGGTTATAAGATATTACACATTCACCACTATTTATTATCTGAGATACTGTGTCATCCAAGAGAATTGAATATTTTGTTAGGCAATTCAATTTTATTATTGGCAAAATGGATTTAATTGGAATGAAATTAAGACATTTGACCAACAATTCATTACTCTTGGGCACCAATACATGAAAAGATTTTGCGACCTTGATTGTTCCTAGTATTAGTTCATTTTGGTGGTGGCACCCCTTTTTTAAGTGTTTGTCGTTCATTAATTACTGATAATATCGGATGAGAAAATGATATGAAAGGAAAATAAATGAAATGATATATAATACAGTTATCATGCAAAGTGTTTGATTGAATTCAAAAAAGGTGCCCACACATAATCATTGTCAAGGCCTTGGATAGAGTCATTAGTAGATGTCATGAAACTACATGAAAGAGATGCAGAAATAAAAAACAAAATTTTTTTAAGGACATAAGAGATGTGTATGATGCTTCTAATGAGATATGTACGAGATGCATATTAAGAGTTAAGAATACCTCTTTACTCTATCATTTATATACTATAACTTCGATGGTTTCACTAATAATTCTTTTAATTGGATAATTTTTTTATAAAATTATACATTATCCTCAAAGCTTTCTGTAAATTAGCATGAGTATTTATTAATAAACGCACACAAAATAACTAAAAGTAAAACTATGAGAGTATGGCAAGTCACGACTAGATGATGGTATCTATTTTACGCTTCTTATTGTCGTCGGGGGGTCACCAATCTACTTATTTCATCAATGGGTTAGGTTGAGATGCATAGTCAATCAATTAGTTGATCAACATTTGAAACAGATATTATGGCACGATGGGTCTTTAGGAGTAGAAAAACTTGTTCCATAGCATAATCTATAAAAGATAACAAATTGTCATAAAAGTCTTTAATATTTAATAATCCTAATGATTTTTAATGAGAGTTTAATTTGATCCAAAATATCACGTTAAAAATTTTCTCTAAAGTTTTTAGCGACTAGGTAATGTGATAAACGCTTTAGAATTATAAAGTATGTATTTGAAATGTGCATGCATGTTTGAAACCTTTAACTCAGTACTTAAGGTATAGTTAATGATTTTGTTATTAGTCAACTCTTATAAGGATGATCAAGACATGGCTCCCTCCAATAATTGCAGATGTGCCTATAAATTCTTAGTTCTTGGATTCTTTCACCATACATTAGGTTTATTCCTCTAGTAGCTTATATCTTATCAAGTTCATTAACTGTCTTCATAAATTTATTGTCTTTCCCTAAATTGGAACCACTAAAGACAGATTTAAATTTGTGCGTTGATAATATTTCTTTCTTTTTATGTCCAAGCTATGTGTGAATTACCAAGTGTGAAAGTGTATTTGTAGGTAGAAATGAGTGACAAAAGAATCGTGCAATTCAATTATTGTTAGGGAACTTTGAATTTTAAGAGAAAAACAATTAAAATTAAATGTCAGGTGTAGTGACTTTGGATAATGGCGTTGTGTAGGAAAGTCAAGTGAAAAATACATGCATGTGTATATTACAGTAATTTCAAGAGAAAGAAAGTCGTGAAGTTATTAACAAAGAAAAGATAATAACATCAATCTTCTTAAAAACATGCATGTAAGGTCAAAAAGTAAATAGTGGAGATGATAGATGCATCGGTAGTTGACAAAAAAAAAAATGCATTACATGATTGATGTACGGTGATTTTGACTCACCTTATCCTTTAGTTCTGCATCTAGTAACGGATTAAATGCTTTTTATGAGTAGAGGATTTACTTTCTATCTAATTTTTTATAAACTGGCAAATAAAGTCATTTAAAGTTAGATTCCTAAAATGGTAGTGCTCATTTTTTTATTGAATATATCTACTAAAGTAAGAAGAACATCATAAACATGTCTATTAGGATGTGTTTCAAGAGTTTAAAGAATATTATCTAATGACTCTTTACTTAATCCATTCTTTACGAATTAAATTTTGTTTTCTCAATTTAGGAAAATCATTGTTACCTTTGCAACATGTATTACATGTTTGCGTCACACATTTATGACAGACTTTCATTCTTTTATCTTTTCTCTTCTTAGTATAAGAGTTTCTTCTTATTTTCGATAGATGTTTAACAAGTGAATCTTAAAACTCAACTGCTAGACGTATCTTGGCTTTAGGAAGGCACTATAAAAGAATGTGTAATTTAAAAGCACCCTTGATTTCTTGTTTATCATGTCTCAAACATATGATTAATAATATTATGTAAGTGATTCTAGAAAAGTTGTCATTGTATTGATTGCTTAAATGTATGTTTTACATCGCTTAAAAGGTTTTGGTAGGCAAAAGATAGATAGCTTAGTATACAATTCAAGATATGATAGCAATGGTATAGGAAAAACAAAAGGTAAGATAACTGGTTTTATTGAAGACAAACACTAAACTTGACTACAGTTAATTCCTAACTCTTAACTCTTGGCTAATCATGTGCTAACCCTCAAGTATAATATTTCTTCATGGCATCTGAGTTCACGGAGTTTGGAAGCTCATCATTATTCATGTTAGTGAGGATCAAAGCACCACTAAATATGTCCTTTTTATCATATAAGGACTCTCATAATTCGGTGTCCACTTGCCCTAGCTATCCCTTGTGATAGGAAAGACTTTTCTCAATACTAGATTCCTTTTATGAAATTGCTTGGATGAGCTTTCTTGTCATGTGTTTGAATCATTCTTTTTTGATAAAGACGTCTATGAGATAAGGTTACTAACCTATTTTTTCAATCAAATTCAATTGTTCATGGCATATGTGAACTTACTCTGTTTCATCGAACTGGGTCTCCATCAAAACTCTTAAAGACGGGATTTTTACTTCAAACGGGAGCACATATTTACGGCATGTGTAATCATGGTGTATGAGTGAAAAATGAGACAGCACATATTTCATTGAAACATAACAAACAAGGTAAATTTGTATAAAAGTTGATAAATCCAATCTAGGCTTGGGTTGGGTCATAAATGGTGTTTTGAAAATTACATTTCATTAAAATTGAAAACTATAGGAATCGGCTTGGCTATCTAGTTATCAAGTTCCTTTCTAGGGATACATGGTGTAACCAGCTTTGTCTCCTCTTCCTTAGAGTACCCTTCCTCAATAGTAGCTTTAGACACTTAATTTTGTCTGGATATTGAAAAATTAAAATGGATTTATTTGAGAGTTTTAAAATTATTCTATTTATATATATTCTAAAAATTAGTTGAATAAAAATAAAATTTTTAATATGTATTTTGGATCTTAAATATGAATAATATTATTTTAAAAATTTAAAAATTTAAAAAAAAATAAAAAAAAGAAAAAAAAAGAAAAAAAAAGTTGATAAGGGCGTTAATCACTCACCTAATCCTACTCAATACATGCATGATTAGAAGGGTGGTTTGATGAAAAATGGGTGTTGGTAAGAGAAAACAAAGAAAGATAACGCATGAAAAAAACAAAAAGAAAAAAAGAAGTAAAATTAGAAAGGGGTTGTTTGATGAAATAATAGGAAAAAACAAACTAAAAATGGATGTAAAAAAAAACCAAAGAAAGGTAGCCCACGAAAAGAACAAAAGAAGAAAAGATGGCAAGGCATTATGAGGAGATAGCCATGCATTATTTAAATACCAACGAAAGGAGTGTCGGCAAGCTATAAAATATCAAGAGAAAAACCAAAAATGAAAAAGGAGAAAAGAAATAAAGGAGTACCAGATTTTTCAAAAAAGAAATGGCAATGCATTATGAGGGGATAACCATGCATTATTCAAATACCAACCAAAGGAGTGTCGGTAAGCTATAAAAAAATAAAAAAAATGATGAATGCAGTAATCTGAAAATAGAGGCAAAAAATGCAGAAAGTTAAACTTTATATAAGGGAAAAGGTCTAAAAAAGATGGGGACACATAGCTCAATTTCTCTAAGAAATTCTCACCCATTGGAAGCACACCCTCTTTCGTCTCACTCACTAAGCTGAACTCACATTCTCACCAGCACTCTTACTCACTCAATAATTCACACTCACATTGGATAAAAAACGAAGGCTAGGAAAAAGCACACCAAGAGAAGAGAAGCATAAGGGATAGAGTCAAGAAGGAAAGGGAAGATAAATTTCATAAAAAAGGAGTTGAAGTTAGAGGAAGAAAGTCATGGAGTAAGAAAGGGGTCAAATAAAAAATTTGATTTTTCTCTATTCTTCTAATTTTTCTTTCAACACATTCACCTTATTGACTTGGAGAAGCATAACTCAGCTTTTGGAGAGTCATTCGTGTCTTAATTGAGCCAAAAATTGTATATTTCATCGAAAAATTCAAGAAAAAATTATTTTCTTTCATTCCCTAAAAATTATATTTTTGGTCTGAATATTGAAAAATGCACCCCACCATCGTGCTCAACAGGTGTCAAAACTTTGGGAATCGTGAAGAGATTTAGTTAAAGATGCTTTACGCACTTCATGCTCCGGTGAACCTAACACACGCCTAAGCTCAAACACACATTTGGCTTGCCACGTCAGCCTAATTGCACAGTCATAACGACACGTCGGCTCACTTGCTTACTCAGTGTGCCATGTCACCTGATGAGTCAACAAATTACACACAATCATCCTATCACGTGTATGACATGTCATCAAAACAAATCCATTCATCTGCCACATCATTTGACATGTCATAATCCACGTTAGCCGATAAATTCAGTCATAGTGTCGCGTCATAGGACACATAATCACGCCATGTCACCATTGACCAAGATGTTGACTTTGACTTGGACCTATTTCATAGGGTTTTTCGACGTTCTGATCGCATTTTGATCTTTGTTTTGTTATTCGAGCATTTTAAATACAGGTTTCATTTATTTTTTAATTTTTTCTTATTGTTGGATAAGTGTTTCTGTACTTATATCTTATTTTATTAGATAATTGAGTCATGTTGACTTTGCTTGTGGCATATGCCCTTCAAACATCTTATAAGGGGGTGTTTGTGATTTCTATCCAACTATTTTGATTATTTATTTTTATCAAAAAATCTCAATGATAGATAAAGAGGGTTGCCAGTCAACTAGCCATTATTAAATTATCTTAAGGGATATTATGTTATGAATCTAGTCAGTTAATTGGCATGGTTTCATTAATATATTTTTGAAAGATCTTGACGACGGATAAAAATAGTTGTCAATTAACTGTCTGCTATCAAATTATTCTAAGAAAAATTACATCATGAGTTTAACCAGTCAACTGGCATAACTCCATCGATGTATTTTAAAATAATCTTAAATCATGATTATGTGTAAAAATAAATTTAACAATAGAGAAAGCATATTTTTGAAATCAAAAGTAACAAATATTAATATGGTACCAAAGGGTGTTATAGGGGTGCTAATATCTTCTCTACACGTAACCAACCCCCGAATTCATTTTTTTACAACATAGGCCATACTATTCGGTGTTTGACTTCACCATTTCAATTTAAGTTGGTGGCGACTTTTTTTTTTATCATTTTTTAAAATCTCACTAATTTATTTTTTATCACTCAGAATTATCGCTTCGTGTTGCGTGTTGATAGATTGACGACTCCACTAGGGACTCATTTAGAGGGTTAGGCCACGTGGGTTGGCATTTGCCACATTTTGTTTTCTATTTCTGTGCTTTGGCCAATTGTTTAGTTTATTTATCTTCTTGGCTTTTGACATTGCATTTTGGATTGTGTTTTAGGATTTTTAATATTTGTATTTTAGATTTGCACTCTTAAATCATGTTGGATCATATTGATAGATTAAATTTGAACAATTTATGTTTTTAAGATGTTTATACTATATTTGTGAAGTGATAGCTAACTGATTATTTTGCAGGTTTGTGAGTGAATGAGTGGATGGCTTATTTTTCTTACACATATACACTTACACCACATTGCACCTTAGAAAAGGAGAAGTCATGACCCCTAGCTCTATACCTGAGCTCTTAGAAATCTTGAGGCTAGCGAGGACATAAAGTAAAGTTCTTCGTGAGACCTCTGGTATCCGTATAGGCACCTAAACACCCTCACTTAAGTTGACCCCTTAGGGTAATTTGGGGATCTGATGTTAGGAGCTTAAAATCTATCTCCTTTGCACACTATAGTAGCCTTAGAGCTTTCCTATGAAGAAAGTTTAGCCCAAATCTTTGGATGTGTAAAATAAGTTTAGGATTTATTATAACTAAGACACGATGATAAAATTTTATCTATTCGCTCACTTACATTACATACATCATTGTATGCATACTCTCAATTTTAAATTTTACATCTTTGAGGGAATAGGAAAAGTATCATTTGTGAGGTATTTGGACTCCATGCAGGTACTTGAACTACCTCACTTAAAAAAAAAAACATAGCATAATATCATATTTTCATGATAATATTTTTATCACTATTTTTTTGACTCAAATTTTAGGTTATATCATTATGGATATTAATGTTGCATCAAATCTTACCATGATCATCGTAGAACCCCATGACCAAGTACTTTTTACTCCAGAAAAGGCTCAAAAGGAGTAAGGAGATGTTTCAAATGGACAGGATGATATAATATGGCCAAAAATTAAGAATTTGTCTTTTAAACAAAATGACTTATCTGATTTGAGGAAGATTTAGGATAGCTTTACTAATTCGAAAAAGGAGAAATTTACAAAAAAGTATGGCCAATTGAGAAATCTATTATTAGTCCCAGTAGATGAAGCCTTGCTCAAAGCCTTAGTCTTTTTTAGGAATCCAGTTTACAGGGTGTTTACTCTTGGAAGTCACGATCTAACACGCACTTTAGAAGAATATAATGACTTGCTAAAAATTAAGCCTTTAATTAGGGGCAAAGTATACAAATATGACAAGAAGGCTGGGCTCAAGAAAAGTTTAAACAAGTTGTTTGGTTTATCAAATTTGAACTTTGGGAATGATGCCAAGGAGAAAGGTAAAAGATGGGCTATTTCAATTAGTTTCCTAGTCAGACTATATCATGCTCAGACAGACAAGGAGTTAGCAGTGCAAGTTTTAACTTTTGACTATTTATGGAGCAGTCGTATTCCCTAAAACTTTAGGATATGTTGATGGACAAGTGATTATCCTATTCAAAACCTTAAAGACTGTCTAAATTCTGTACAACCCATTCTAGCAGAAACTTTCAGATCTCTAAATTTGTTAAGCAAAAAGGGGAAAGCTGGTTTCAAATCTCAGATTAATTATGTTACCCATTACTTTACATGAGATGTTACTCTTTGCTTTACAAAGACTGGCATGTGATGTTACCCTTATGCTAGCCTTCACCCCTTCTAACTGCTTTTGAGCATTTGCCAAATGATAATGAAGGTGTTCATTCTCTTCCACTATATTGATTATTGCATGATTATTCAAAACCTCTTTAAGGCATAGGTCATAAGCTTCCTTCACATAAACCAGGTTCTGGCATAGACTCATATTGACCCTATCAATATGATTAATCCTTTCTTCTAAGTCTTGTTAATTTTGCAGTTGAAATTTTGGGAGTTGAATCTCCTCCTCATGTTATTATTCAAGGCTATCAATATACCCCTCGAGGCGTTCCTTTTCTTGAGTCATGTTATCCAGACTAATTTCTAATTCAGCAAAGGCATTCTTCATTTTTTGCAACTCCATATTTTCTTTTTGGTGAGCTACTTTTTGCTTTTGAATGTAGTCCCTGAGCTGGAGTGCTTCCTTATTAAGTTGTCACTTTATCTTGCAAGGATTTCAGCTTTACTTTATTATCTATGAAGTCCTCTTTGGTATTGTGCTTGCGCTTATTTGCCAAGTACACTTCCGTTTTAGCTTTTTCAACTTCTTTTTCTTTTTCGATAATTAATCTGGCATTGTGTTGTTCTATAATCATGATATTCTTTTGAAACTCTACAGCCTTTGCTTACCATGTATCAACCTCGTGTTTCATCCTCAACTCTTTTTCCTTTAACATAGCCTTTCTAGTTTGTAGGGTAGACAAAGTCTTTTAAGCTTTTAATCTCTTTTTAATTTCAACATCTTCATCTACCTTGATTCGTTTAGAAGATGAAGCTACCAAGGTTATTTCAAAAACAATAAAATCTTGTTCTTTATTCTCTTGTCATTGAGAATACCTTGGAGTGGTTGCAATCGAATGTTTCCAAGCTCCATTTGCCTTACTTGACACCATAATTTCCTTACGGTGATATTCTTAAGCTTGGATCTTTATCTCCAAATTCAAGGTCAAACTCATGAGGTCCTTTAGTGACTAGTACAAATGATATAGATCTATATTGCCTCAAAACCATAGTTGGAGCATAACTGATTATCCCTCATGGGCCAACTAAGTGGACCCAAGGTCGGTCTTCACAACCATATATTATTGGTCTCTTGCGTAACCATGTACTCTCTCACTTGACATTCTTGAAATTACAAAAGTATGCAATCTAAGCATTACAGTCACACTTTCTTTGGCCACTCATGTTTGATGAAGTCCTTTAGAGGCTCTCGGTCATCAAAATAAGATGGATTAAAAAAAATTTGAGGATAACCCATATCATTTGGAGAAAGTATATGACTTACAAATCATACCATCAACAGTTGTGAGCAACCAAGAAATCGGTCTTTTCCTTTTTGCCTTAAAAAATTCAGAAATTTAAAAGTTTATGCTAGTCTTTAGGGCTTTGAATAGGACAACCACTTGTCCATCATTTTTTATTCTAAAGCTCTAGGGAATACGATTGCTCCATAAATGGCCAGAGTTAAAGTTTGCATTGCCAACTCCTTGTCTGTCTGAGCATGATATAGTCTGACTAGAAAACTGATTGAAATAGTCCATTTTTTACCTTTCTCCTTGGCTTCATTCCCAAAATTCATATTTGATAAACCAAACATCTTGTTTAAACTTTTCTTGGGCCCAGCCTTCTTGTTATATTTGTGCACTTTGCCCCTAGTTAAAGGTTCAATTTTTAGCAAGTCACTATATTATTCTAAAGTGCGTGTTAGATCGTGACTTTCAAGAGTAAACATCTTATAAACTAGATTACAGAAGAAGACTAAGGCTTTGAGCAAGGCTTCATTTACTGGGATTAATAATAGATTTCTCAATTGGCTAACTTTTTCGCAAATTTCTCCTTTTTTGAATCAGTAAAGCTGTCCTAAATCTTCCTCAAATCAGACAAGTCATTTTGTTTAAAAGACAAATTCTTAATTTTTGGTCATATTACATCATCCTGTCCATTTGAAACATCTCCTTACTCCTTTTGGGCCTTTTCTTGAGTAAAGAGCACTTGGTCATGAGGTTCTACGATGATCATGGTAGGATTTGATGCAACATTAATATCCATAATGATATAACCTAAAATTTGAGCCAAAAAAATGATGATAAAAATAGTCATAAAAATAAGATATTATGTTAGATTTCTTTTTTTAAGTGAGGTAGTTCAAGTACTTGCATGGAAAGGCCTCACAAAGGATACTTTTCCTATCCCCTCAAAGATGCAAAATTTAAAATTGAGAGTTTATGCATGTAATGATGTATGTAGTTGTAAGTGAGTGAATGGATAAGATTTTCTCATTGTATCTTAGTTATGGTAAATCCTAAGCTTATTTTTCACATCAAAAGGTTTAGGCTAAACTTTCTTCATAGGAAAGCTCTAAGGTTATTATAGTGTGCAAAGGAGATGGGTTTTAAGCTCATAACATTAGATCCCCAAATTGCTCTAAGGGGTCAACTTGAGTGAGGGTGTTCAGGTGACTATACGGAGACCAGGGGTCTCACGAAGAACAATTTTACTTTATGTTCTCGCTAGCCTCAAGGTTTTTAAGAGCTCGGGTATAGAGCTAGGGGTCATGACCTCTCCTTTTCTAAGGTACAATGTGGTGTAAGTGCATGTGTGTGAGGGGAATAAGCTATCCACTCATTCACTCACAAACTTGCAAAATAATCAGGCAGCTACCAGTTTACAGATATAGTAGATAACATCATGAGAAAATAAATTATTCAAATTTAATCTATCAACATGATTCAGCATGATTTAAGAGTGTAAATTCAAAATACAAATATTAAAAATCTCAAAACACAATCCGAGATGCAAAGTCAAAAGTTTAGAAGACAAATAGACTAGACAATTAACCAAAGCACAGAAATAGAAAACAAAATGTGGCAAACACCAATCTATGTGGTCTAACTCTCTAAATGAGTCTCTAGTGGAGTCGTCAAGCTGTCAACATGTGATGCGAAACGGTGATTCTGGGTGATAAAAAATAAATTGGTGGAGTTTTAAAAAATGATAAAAAAATGAAGTCGCCATTGACTTAAATTGAAATAGTAAAGTCAGATGCCGAATAGTATGGCTTACGTTGCAGAAAAATAGATTCGGGGGTGGTAATGTGTAGGGAAGGTATTAGCACCCTTACAACGTCCTTTCGGTACCACGGTATTTGCTGCTTTTGATTTCAAAAATATGCTTTGTCTATTCAAATAAAATTTTTACACGTAATCATGATTTAAGATTATTTTTAAATATATCGATAGAGTTATGCTAGTTGACTGGTTAAACTCATGAAGTAATTTCCTTCAGGATAGTTTGATAACAGCCAGTTGACTGACAACTATTTTTATCCGTTGTCAGGATTTTTAAAAAATGTATTAATGGAACCATGCCAGTTAACTAAATAGATTCGTAACATAATGTCCCTCAGGATAATCTGATAGTGGCTAGTTGACTGGCAACGCTCTTTATTCATTGGTGGGATTCTTTGATAAAAATAAATAATCAAAATAGTTGGAAAGAAATCATAAACATCCCCTTATAAGATATTTGAAGTGCATATGCTATAAGTAAAGTCATCGTGACTCACAATTATTCAATAAAACAAGATATAAGCACAAAAATACATATCCAACAAGGAAATATTAAAAAATAAATGAAACCTGTATTTAGAGTGCTTGAATGGCAAAGCGAAGTCAAAAATGTGATTAGGACGTCGAAAAATCTTAGGAAAGAGGTTCGAGTCAAAGTCAACATCTGGTCAACGATCAAAGTCAATGTCTGGTCAACGGTGATGTGGCGTGATTGTGTCCTATGACGTGGCACGATGACTAGATTTGTTGGCTGACGTGGATGATGACTGAATTTGTTCTAATGACATGTCATACACGTGGCAGATAACTGTATGTGATTTGTTGATTCATCAGGTTATGTGACGCGCTGAATAAGCATGTGAGCTAATGTGTGGAATGATGTGTCGTAATGACTGTGCAACTAGGCTGACATGGGAAGCATGAGAGCTTCACCAAAGTGTGAAGCACGTGGAGCATCAAGTGAATCTCTTCACTAGCACGATGGTGGGGCGTGTTTTTCAAGATTCAGACCAAAAATATGATTTTCAGGGGATTAACGAAAATAGCTTTTTTCTTGAATTTTTTGGCAAAATATGCAATTTTCGGCGTAATTGAGACACGAATGACTCTCCAAAAGCTGAGTTATACTTTTCCAAGTCAACAAGGTGAGTTTGTTGCAAGGAAAATTAGAAGAATAGAGAAAAATCAAATTTTGTATTTGACCCTTTTCTTTCTCTATGATTTTCTTCCTCTAACTTCAACTCATTTTTTATGAAATTTCTCTTCTCTTTCTTTCTTGACTCTATCCCTAATGCTTTTCTTCTCTTGCTGTGCTTTTTCTTAGCCTCCATTTTTCATCCAACGTGAGTGTGAATTATTGAGTGAGTAAGATTGCTGGTGAAAATGTGAGTTCAGCTTAGTGAGTGAGAAGGAAGAGGTTACGCTTCCAATGAGTGAGAATCTCTTAGAGAAATTGAGTTGTATCCTCCTCTTTTTTAGACTTTTTCCCTTATATAGAGTTTAACTTTTCGCATTTTTTGCCTTTATTTTCGAATAACTGCATTCATCATTTTCTTTCATTTTTCATGGCTTGCCGACACTCTTTTGGTTGGTATTTGAATAATGCATGGCTATCCCCTCATAATGCATTGCTATCTTTTTTTTAAAAAATTTAGTACTCCTTTATTTTTTTTCTCCCTTTTCATTTTTGATTTTTTCTTAATATTTTATAGCTTACCGACACTCCATTGGTTGGTAGTTGAATAATGCATGGCTATCCCCTTATAATGCCTTGCCATCTTTTCTTCTTTTCGTGGGTTACCTTTCTTTGTTTTCTTTTGACACTCATTTTTACTTTGTCTTTCCCTATTATTTCATTAGACAATCCCTTTATAATCTTATTTCTTTTTTTTTCTTTTATTCTTTTCATGGGTTATCTTTCTTTGTTTTCTCTTACCGACACCGATTCTTTCATCAAGCTCCCCTTCTAATTATGCATGTATTAGGTAGGATTAGGTGAGTGATTAAGGTCTTTGTCAACTTTCTCTTTTTACATTTTTTTTACTTTTTAAAAATTTTTAATTTTTAAAATAATATTATTCAAATTTAAGACCTAAAACACATATTAAAAATTTCATTTTGATTCAACTAATTTTTAAAATATATATATATATATATAAATAGGATAATTTTAAGACTCCTAAATGGATCCATTTTAATTTTTTAGTATCTAGACAAAATTAAGTGTTTACAGATTTGAGGAAGATTTGGGAAAGTAGCAACCTGATTTGGATTTCTAAAGCCAACACTCATAAAACTTTCACGCAAGTCCTTGATAACCAATTTTTTGGTTTCTACCACCCGACCTTCTAGGCAAGCCAAAATGTCTTTCTTTTTGGACCTAAGCCATGCGAGCCTTATTAGCATGAGTGGGCTTAAAGCTTAGACCGTATGTGTCTTCTCTTGACAGTAGTTTGAGTAATTCCCTTACACCTTACCTTTTAATTCTTAGTCCTCCTTTAGGAATGTAGCCTTTACTCTTTAGGACTTTTGTCATCATCATGGCTGCATTAGAATGACGAAGAGCAGTCAATGGTTCTTCTTCCTTTACACAAGTCACAGTTACAATCCCGAATGATTGGAAGGAAATCTCAGATTCCACTTCAGGTTTTATATATGGAAATGTGGAAGGTTTTGATACTATCAGGTCCTTTTCCCTAGCTACTTCTATTATTTTTTCATCATATACGAATTTTACTTTTTGATGGAGAGAAAAAGGGATTGCCCCTGCGACATGGATCCATGGACTCTCAAGGAGGCAATTGTATGTGGAGCTCACTTTTATCACTTGAAAAGTGACATTGAATATACAGGGACCTATCAAGATGGGTAGTTCGATTTCCCCTAATGCACCACTTTGGGTCCCATCAAATGCCTTTACCACAATAATACTTGGTCTTAAAAGGGACCTATCAATAAGAAGTTGCCTGAAGGTCGATTTTGGGAGGACATTCAAGGCTGACCCATTGTCAATTAGGACATTAGCCAAGTTACACTCCTTGCATTTGGCTGAAATTTGCAGAGCCTTGTCATGTCCACGCCTTTCTGGGGGAAAATCATATTGGAGAATGATAAGTAGTTATGCGCCATGATGTTTTTCACTACATTGCTTACTGCTTCTGTGATTATATCTTTATGAACGTATGCCTCGTTTAAGATTTTCATCAGTGCTTGCTTGTGCGACTCGGAGTGTAGAAACAACGATAACAAGGAAACCTTAGCTAGTGTCTTTCTTAATTATTCAATTACTTTATATTCGCTGTGCTAAATGAGCTTCAAGAACTCATTAGCTTCTTCTTTGATAACAGGCCTTTTGAGTGCGACAAGCTTTGTTTCTTGGGTATTTGATTTGCTCCCTTGGGGGTCATTTCCTTCTGACAGCTTGGTCATTTTAGTCCCAAATAGTGTTTTCTCCTCTTTTTGATTAGGGGTCTTTATTAAGATTGCTTTCCTTTTGTCTCGTACCTCAATCTTCATAGGATTAGTTTTGTTGGCTTTCTCAGCATCATTATTCTCCATTGTGGTGGGGACATAGCAATGATCATTCCTTGTCACTCCACTAACCCCAGATATATTTGTAAGTTGAGATTTAGAATCTTCTAGCACCATTTGACAATCATATTCCTAGAGAGCTGCCTTATCACTTACATATGGAAAAGGTTGTAAAGTTTTAATTGTCAACTTTTTCATGATTTTAGTGGGAGCTGGTTTCATTGCTCCATCATTTGGTCTTTGTGGTATACCTGATCGTTAATGGCCCTGCAGGAGCACATTCATTAGAATGCTTAATTGATGGGTTTACAGGGGAAGTATTAACCACGTTTATGTTTTTTGAATCAACCCATATCTGTAAAAAACAATCATCTATTAGCTTTTGCAAAAGGTTTTTGAAACAATGCATTCTTCCAATCCATGGGTTGCTTTAGCCCCATGACATTCACATCATAATTCTTGAAAAATTTTTCCCTTTTCTTCCACCATGCTATATCTCGCTAAAGTCTTGGAAATGCATTTCATAAGGTTTTAACCTTAGATACAGACTTCTTGAGGACTAATTGAGGCCCCTCGTCAACGGCATTAACTCCATGATTAAGAAAAGGGTTGCCATCAACATCTGGTTTTGTAGGTACTAACTCTAAATTAAGCCACTTGGTATCGATTAAATTTTGAACTTTCCTCTTAAATGTTGTACAATTCTCCATATCATGCCCTTTAGTCCCAGCATGGTTAGCGCATGTAAGATTTTCGTTATACCATGCTAGGTATGGTGGTTCCCAAGCTACGAAAGGGACTATTGATACCAAGTTATTTTGTAGTAGTTGTGGCAATAACTAGGAGTAAGATATGGGGATAGAATCAAAATTCATAGACTTTTTGTTAAAGGATTGCCTAGACTTGTTAGGCTAGTATTGCTGCTTAGGTTGTTGAGATGTAGACTATGACTGTTGCTCTGGTTGCACTGTAGCTGGATAAGATGATTGGGTGATAGTGAATTGCAGGGATGGCCTGGCAACATTCATAATGGGAGTAAATGTTGTTGCGGGAGGTGGTTGATATGTCAATCGATTATCATGTACTTCTTATCCTTGCTCTTCCCTTTATTTTGGTAATCCAAGGAGTGGACTTTCTCTTTAATTTTGCTATTAAACTAGGGTTTTTTCTAGGATGAGCTTCTCGCTTGTGACCTCCCTATTTTTTCAGCACGAATTCCCCTTTGAATTATTTCTCCTATTTCCACCAAATCAAGGAATTTCAAGTGGGTGACCTTACCATATTCCTGTAGAAGGGGTATGTTAGTGTATTCAAGAAAATTGTGGTAATTTCTTTGTCAGATAAGGGAGGTTGTACCTTGACTACCATGTCTCGCCATCTCTGTGCATAAACTTTGAATGATTCATTATCCCCTTTTTTCATGTTATGGATTTGAATCTTGTCGGGTGCTATATTTCAATTGTATTTATATTGCCTGAGGAAAGATTCAACTAAGTGTTTCCATGTGCGAATGGAACGTCGATCCAAGCTTATGTGCCATTTGGTGACCCCATCAATCAAACTGTCCTGGAAAAAGTGCATTAAAAATTTTTCGTCATCAAAGTATGCTACCATTTTTCTATAGTATATAATAATATGTTCCCTTAGATAAGTTGTCCCATTATACTTGACGAACTTTGGTACCTTAAATTTGAGGGTATTACAATGTCAGGTACCAAACTTATCTAAGCCACATTTATTATGTCATCATCATCAAATCCCTTCATTTTTTTAACCCTGGCCTCAAGCCTTTCGTACTTATCCCGAGTTTTGGCTTCCTCAGAAGCCCTCTTTGGTTTTTCTAATTCTTCTTTGTCATCAAGATTTGGGATAGAAAAAGTTTCTACCTTGGTGAAGTTATCTTGCTCGTGGACATCTCGATTGTGCTAGAAGCTACCTTCTATGTTTTTGGCAGTGAGCAGTTTGGTTAATTTGGCGAATTGTCCTTTGAAGTCATTAACTTTGGATTGTAATTTCTCCATTGACCTTTGTTCCACCATTTGCCTTAATTGGGAACAAATTGTTGGAGCTGTGGTTTCCCTTTCAACCTTCCTTTCTCTCTAGTATAGCAAATGATAAATGAATGAATACATGCGTGTGATTATGATGTGATGTAGATGCAAAATGACTCAAATTGTAGTTAACCCCAAAAGACTTTCATTTCATATGCTTCAAAAAGTTTACAAACATTTTTGTGGAGTGTCTTCAAATTTCTATTACACCAAACTCTATCAGGACCTAGTAGATTTCCCACTTTGACATAATCTTTTCTAAGTCTTTGGACAAGACTGCAAGTGGGCCCCAGCTTTAATGCCTCTTCATGCTCGGTTATCTCTTGAGCTGTGTGCCTTGCTTCGCTAGCTAATTGTTGGATGTAAACCTTTGCTCCTTCTGTGCATCCATTAGTGTTGCTTAAAAATTCATGTATTCTTGTTGGGTTCTAATTAGCACAGGATCCTGCAGTATCTTTTCTATGTGCAATTTATGGGCTTGCTCGATTCTTATGAGCAAGTCATGCAGCCTCATGTTTTCTCTATCAAATGCATTAACTCTAGCTTCCAGCTTGTTTTGGCCCTGGGGTTGTGTTGTTAGATTTTAGATCTCTCTTTCATGACTTTCTTGTAGGCTATCTATATACGATTCAAGTTGTTCCTTATTCTATGTGCTCTTCTTATACTTGTATTCTAATTATGCAATCAACTCTTTCAACTAGCGAATTTCTGTAATGTTCTTTTGGCGACTTGTCTTTAGTTTCTGTACATGGTCCCTAAGTTTAACAACTTCATTTACTGAAGCCTTTGTCTTTTCTTTACTGACCTTAAGATCCTTTTTAGAGATGCGAAGATTTTTATTGGTTAACCAGAGTTACCTTTCTAACTCATCAATGCATTGTCGTTGTTCTGCCATTGATTTTTCATGAGCCTTTTTTAACTTCATCATCTTAAATTGAAAGTCTACTGCCTTTGGTTTTAAAACATCAATTTCCTCCCTCATTTACCTCTCTTTTTCAACTATTAAGGCTTCTCTAACCTGTAGATCTGACAAGGCCTTTTCAAATTTAATTTTCTCATAAGCTTCAGTTCTAAGCCTTTTAGAAGGGGATCCTGGAAAGTAATTTCTGGTGCTATAATTACTCTCTCGCAATCCTTTTGCCAATGTGGGTATCCAAGTGTGGTCATGGTGGTTTCCTCACTACACTCAATTTGATGGACTTGTTTCTAAAGGGTTGCGGCAACCTCATGTCTGGCCGCAACATCCCCTTCCCTAAACTTAAAATCAAACTCATGAAGGCTTCTAGTGGCTAGCATGAATTGTATGCCTCCGAACTATTTCATCACTATAATAGGTGCATAGCTGACAACATCCCATGTACCGACAATAGGAATCCAAGGCTTATCATCGCATCCATAAGCAACCGGGTCCTTTCGCATCCACCTACATTTTCAGTTGAAATCTTTGGCTTATTGGAAGAACCTAATCTAGAAGTCTCGATTCTATTTTTTCTTAAGCCATTTGAATTCTATGAAATCAATCAATGCATCTCGCCTATCCATGAAGGCTGGCTTAAAGTATATGATTGGGTATCCTGTAATCTTTACCGATGGCAGATGGCTCACTATCTATACCATTAAGAGCTGTGCACAACTGAGGAATCATCCCTCTCCAGTTTTTCTTGAGTGGTTCAGTGATCTGAGAGTTTCTTCCAATATAGGTGGAATGAGATTTAATCCATTTTTATCTCTCTAAATAAAGTTATGGCCTGTATGTCAACATATTTATGTACTTTAGGGAATATAACAGCTCGATAGATAGCCAAGGCTAGGGCCCTCATGGCCATTTTCTTATTCTTGTGGCCTTTACAAAGCCTAACGAGAAAGGTAATTGAGATGGCCCAACTCTTTTCCTTTTCCTTGGCATCCTTGCCAAAATCGATAGTTGGTATGTCTAATAATCTATTTAGGACCCTTTTAGGCCGTGTCTTCTGACCTGGTCTGTAAATTTTTCCCCTATAGCAATATCGATAGCCAGCATCTCCCCATATTCTTCTAGAGTGAGGGTAAGATCATATTCTCCAAAGGTAAATATCCTATATACCGAATCTCAGAAGAAAACCAAAGTTTAAAATACTTTCTTTATCAAAATTGACAATAAATAAGTTAGATAGTCATATTTTGCTCTAAACTCTCATTTTTCAATCTCTTCATAACTTTCTCAAATTTCTTTTAGCCTGGATAGATCATTCTATTCAAATCAGAGCCTCCTAATAGCAGGCAAGGACAAATAGTTTACCTTCACCGAACAGTCTCCTTGCTCCTTTTGAGCCTTTTCTTGGGAAAATATGACCTGATCTAGTGGATCTACGACTAGCATAATAGGGTTTGATGTAATATTAATGTCCATATTGGTGTTACCTAAAATTAAGCTCAAAAAAATATGAAAATAATTGGCGTAATGATAGAAAGATGAGGTCCTTCTAGTGTCCTAGACTCTCTAGGACATTAATATTTTCATATTTTTTTCAAGCTCAAATTTTAAGTAACACTAGCATGGATATTAATATTACATTAAACCCTATCATGCCTATTGTAGACCCGCTAGATCAGGTCATATTTGCCCAAGAAAATGTTTAGAAGGAACAAGGAGACCGTTCGATGGGGGTAGACTGTTTGTCCTTACTTGCTATTGGGAGGCTCTCGTTTGAACAAAATGATCTATTCGAACTAAAGGAAATTTGGAAAGGTTATGACTAGATTGAAAAAGGAGAGTTTACAGTAAAGTATGGTTATCTGACATATTTATTGTCAATTCCGATGGAGGAAGCATTATTAAAGACTTTGGTTTTTTTCTAGGATCTAATATATAGGGTATTTACCTTTGAAGAATATAATCTTACCCTTAATTTAGAAGAATATGGGGAGATGCTGGTTATTGATACTACCATAGAGAAAGAATTTATAAACCAAGTCAGAAGACATAGGCTAAAAGGGTCCTGAACAGATTATTAGAAATACTAGCTGTTGATTTTGGCAAGGATACCAAGGAAATAGGGAAAGAGTTGGGCCATCTAATTAGTTTTCTGGTTAGGCTTTGTAAAGCCCATACGAATAAGAAAATGGTCATGAAGGCCCTAGCTTTGGCTATCTATGGAATTGTTATATTCCCTAAAGTCATAAATATGTTGATGTACAGGCCATAACTTTATTTAGAGAGATAGAAAGCGGATTGAATTTCATTCCACCTATATCAGATCACTGAACCACTTGAGGAAATCTTTGAGAATTTTTTGTTGTATCCATAAAATTTTTTGAGGATTTTTGGTACTTGTTTGAAAATTTTTTGATGAAGATTGTATAATTTGATTGTATTATTTTTATCAATTTTATTTCGATTTTGAAATATATAAAAAGATCTCTTTGACAAAAAATATTCTAATTTTTTTGTTTGTTTTAATAAAATTAATATTATTTTTTATGAATTTCTAAAGTTAATTTGAAAAAGATAAAAAAATAACTAGTATTAGTAATTAAAATTACTTGTTTCATGTCAAAAAGAAAAATTAAAAAAATAAAAAATGGAAAGGGTTTAGATTCTCTTTGTTATTATTTGGCTAAAATGCACAGAACTCCTCTGAACTTTAGATCAATTTTAAAAAATCCTCCTGAACTTTAAAAAGTTTCAAATGACCCTCTTAAACTATGAAACATTTGCAAGAAACTCCTTCTGTCAAGTTTTCTTTCAAAATTTAAAAAAATGATGAAAATGACATTCATTGTAAAGTTAAGAAATTAAAGGCTGTGAATAGTAAAATTTTGGAGTTTTAACATTGAACCTTAACCCTAAACTCTAAAGCCTAAATCTTAAATTCTAAATCCTAACCCTAAAATCCTAAATCCTAAACCCTAAAATCCTAAAACCCTAAACCCTAAAACCCTAAATCTTAAAACTTTAAGCCCTAAATCCTAAATCTTAAACTCTAAGCCCTAAATCCTAAATCTTAAATCCTAAACCCTAAACCCTAAACTCATAAATCTTAAACCCTAAACCCTAAACTCTAAACCCTAAATCCTAAGTCCCTAAACCCTAAATCCTAAATTCCTAAACCCTAAACCCTAAATTACAAATTTACATTAGATTTTTTTTTTTTTGCATTTATGGCAGATTTGAAAATTTAGGTACATTTGAAGGGTGTTTTTATCTTTTTATCAGGTCAAAGTAGAAGTTGACCAAAAAACATCCAAATTTTAACAGAAAACTTGACAGAGGAGGGTATTTTGCAAATGTTTCATAGTTCAAGAGGGTCATTTGGAACTTTGTAAAGTTCAGGAGGGTTTTTTAAAATCGACCTAAAGTTCAGGGGGATTCTGTGCATTTTAGCCTTATTATTTTATTTTTTATTTAAAAATTAATTATACTATTCACATTCACAAATTTTATTTGTATCCGGTATTATTCATCACTCTTAATTTTATTTGTGTTGTATCTATTTACGTACAATAATTTTATTTGTGTCTCACACTATTTATCACTCTTAATTCTATTTATGTCCTACACTATTACATACACAAATTCTATTTGTGTTTTGTACTATTAACATACATAAATTTTATTTATGTCCACACTATTTACCACTCTTAATTATGTGTCCACACTATTTATCACTTTTAATTCTATTTATGTCTTGTACTATTTATATACATAAATTTCATTTGTGTCTCATACTATATACCACTTATTAATTTCATTTGTGTCCTTTATTATCATTTCTTTAAATCTAAATTTTTCCTAATAATGGATAAAAAGGGTTATTAGTTAACTGGTTACTATCTAACTATTTTAAAAGGAATTGCATTATGAGTTTAGTTAGCTAACTAACATGGTTTCATTGATGTATTTAAAAAGATACACTCTTGTTTTTCAAAAGCTCTAGTAAAGTTAGGTAAATGTTTTTAAATCTAGTCAAACTAGATATACTAATATTTTTTAACAAGCTTTAGTTAAGTTAGACAACTATTTTTGATGCAACCCTAGACGAATCAAGCATTAAATTAATCTTTTTCACAATAACGGTTAACTGCTACTCACTAGTGATGATAATCCTGAATCATGCTTGATCACGTACAAAATCAACAATGGGACAATAAAAAAAAAAAAAAAAAATAAACTTGTTTTTTTGATAAGACACAAAGAATAGTTGTTGAAATTAAAAGCAACAAACATCAATGTAACACTAAAAGAATGTTATAGGGGTGTTAATATCTTTCTTACACATTACTAACTCTCAAATTCATTATTTTGTAATGCAGACAATATTCTTCGGTGTCTGACTTCATCATTTCGATTTAAGTCAGTGGCGACTCTATTTTTATTGTTTTCTCCAAACAACACATTTCTAAACTCATTTTTTATCTTTCGTGATCATTGCTCTGTGTCATGTGTTAACAAAGAAAGTGATATTTGTACTATTAAAGAAGCCTACCATTTTTTTAAAAGGCTCCCCAAGTTTGGAGAGAAATAACTTCTAAAAAAATATTTGGTCCTGGAAGGTCCCTCAACATGTTAAACTTTTTGGTTGGAAGATCGGTCATGGCAAACTTCTTACCAGAATGCTCACTAGCTGTTGGGGAAGTGGATTAAAGCTTTGTTCAAGATGTAATGAATATGATGAATACAATTTACATGCTCTTTGAGACTATAGCGATTCATTACATATACGGAACGAGCTTATTTAGATTGAAAAAAAATATTTCTTCTCGCTAGGCTTACAAGATTGGTTTGAGGAAAACGTTCTTGAAGACTTTGGTAAGCCGAACCAAGGCCACTAGAATGATATTTTCTTCATCACTTGTTGGAGCATTTCGCAATGGAGAAATAACCTAGTGCATGATCCTAACTTCACCAAACCTCAGCAACCTTTGTAGATAATTAGGCAATATATATCTGCATGCAAGAAGGTGTTTGTGCATTTTGAGATGCTGAGCCCCCATCAAACTAATCTTAACAAGAATATGAAGTGATGTCCCCTTAAACACTGGGTTAAGGTTAACATGCATGCAGCTTAGCATGATAATGGTGATAGAGCTGGATGTAAAGGTCTATTAAGAGACTTTGAAGGCCTTTGGATTACAGGATTCAGTTTTAGTTTTGGAGGTTGCTCAGTTCTCCAATATGAGATGTGGGGAGTGCTAAAAAGTGTTGAATTAGCTTGGAAACTTGGTTTTAGAAAGGTGATTATTGAAATAGATTCAACAAAACTATTTCTTTATTGTCTCAGCTGGAGATACTTGCTTGAGAGAGTAAATTTCTGTCTATATTTGAGCTTGGCTTCAAAAAGATTAGAACCCGTAGTTTGTCCCATAGTTGTTAATTGCAAATTATGCACTTATTATGTTAGGGCTCATTGCCACATTGTGCATTGCATTGCAAATTATGCATGACAATTTAAACAATTGAGCAATTATGTAATATATATATATATATATATATATATTAAAATATATTTTTATGCATGTAATATAACCCCAAATAATAATATATAAAAAATAATCTTGAAAAAATATGACAACTCCATTTGCAATCAAGATTCAATATTTCAAATAACAAACACTAAACAACATTAGGCAATTTAAGCATAAATCCATGAAGAGTCCAATTATCTAAGGCTAAAGCCTCTAAACATCACATAGAAACACAAAGCATAAGAAGAACATCCCATAGAAACACTAAGCATTAGAAGTCTAAATTTCATCCTCATCAACAAAAGCAACATTCTCATCACAAAATGGAGCATCATCACTTGTATGATCATTTCCCTAAAAGTCTTCTTCTTCCTCATCTTCAATCCCTTGATTCTATCTCCACCGACATCTCATCCTCATCTAGATTATTAAGAGGAATTGAAGGATTGTACCTTGCAAAAGATCACTTTCTTAATCTTAGGGTTGGAGAATGAGTTGAAATGGTGTGAGAGGCTGATTTCCTAGTAGGATGAAAAGGCTCCTCAACTCCTAAAGCTCTAGCTACCTCACTCCGAGTCAAATCTTGATTTGTAAACATAAATTCATCTTCATCATCTAAATCTCTTTCTTCTACCACCTTGCCAATCAACCATCATTACTCTCATCAATCTCTTTCAATGAGATTGGATCAATCATGTCACGATGATTGTATCTTTGTCTCAATGCCCTATTATACTTCACAAATACTAGATCATTCAACCTTTTTTGTTCAAGTGTATTTTTCCTTTTGGTATGAAGCTGCGAAATTAAGAAAGAATATAAGGGATTAGAATTAAAACTTCACTAAGTGTTATGCAATTTATGAAGTAACTATAGCTTACATTTTCAAACACACTCTAATTTCTCTCACAACCAGATGAACTGCAAGTGAGGCCAAGAACTTTGACAGCAAACTTTTGCAAGTGAGGGACTCCTACACCAAAATTAATGCGCCACTCTACTGGTGCCCTTGCTCTTCTAGATCTCTTTGCTATTTCATTCCCAAGGAGACCTTCAACATTCTTGTATTAGGCTAATTCACTTATAATCTTGCCCTGAATGTTAGTGTTAGGAACCAAATTTTGCATGCAAGTTATCATACCATTTACCACTTCTTGGTCCATCAAAATATCTAGATTTGAGTAAAAACATTTAGGATTCAAGTAATGCCTAGCATGCAAAAGGCAATGCAATTGCACTTCCTGTCTTCTAATAATGATTTGAAATATATTTTGATACTTATCCTTATTCTCATTGAAAGTCTTGGCAATTGCTTTCTTGACTCTATCCATGGCCTCATAAATGTATCCCATTGGAGGTGTTATGATAGGCCTAATTATAGAGATTATAGGCTTTATCCAATGTGCCTATTCCAAAGACAATTAGTGAAGCACAGGTTGATCTTGGATGGCAACAAGCTATGGTTGAGGAAATGCATGCTCTTCGTGTTAATCATACTTGGGACTTAGTTCCCTTACCTCTTGATAAATCTACAGTTGGTTGTCGATGGGTTTATACTGTGAAAGTTGGGCTTGATGGCAAGATAGATCGTTTGAAAGCACATTTGGTTGCAAAAGGGTTTACATAGGTTTTTGGCCTTGATTATGGAGAAACCTTCTCCCCAGTTGCCAAAATTACCTCTGTTCGGCTCTTAATATCTCTTGCTGCAATGAATCATTGGACTATTCATCAATTGGATATTAAAAATGCATTTCTTCATGGTGAATTAACTGAGAAAGTTTATATGAAGCAACCACCAGGTTTTGTTGCTTAGGGGGAGTCTGGGTTAGTATGTCAACTGCGGAAATCACTTTATGGCCTAAAACAATCTCCACGGGCTTGGTTTGGACGGTTTAGTATTGTTATTCAGAAATTTGGAATGAAAAGAAGTGAAGCATATCACTCGGTCTTTTGCCATCATACCAATCATGGCAAGTGCATCTATCTAGTGGTATATGTGGATGATATTGCTATTACAGATGATGATCATAAAGGAATTACCCAACTCAAGCAACATCTCTTCAACCACTTTCAAACTAAAGACTTGGGAAAGTTGAAATATTTTCCAGGCATTGAGGTAGCACAATCAAACACAGGCATTGCTATCTCTCAGAGGAAGTATGCATTGGATATGCTGGAAGAAACAAAAATGTTGGGTTGTAAACCTATGGAAACTCCTATAGATCCTAATGTTAAGCTTCTTCCAGGATAGGGGGAGCCACTAAAGGATCCTAGTCAATATCGAAGATTGGTTGGGAAACTTAATTATCTCACTATCACACGTCCAGACATTTCCTTTGCAATGAGTGTAGTTAGTCAATTTCTCCAAGCTCCATGTGATAGTCATGGAAATGTAGTGATACGCATCCTTAGATATATCAAAGGTGCCCCTGGACAAGGTTTGTTGTATGAAGATAAGGGAAATACATAGATTGTTGGTTATTCAAATGCTAATTAGACAGGATTTTCCTCAGATAAATGGTCCACTTCCGGATATTGTGTTTTTATTGGAGGGAATCTAATATCATGGAAAAGTAAAAAGCAAGATGTTGTAGCAAGATCAAGCACATAAGCGGAATATCGAGCCATGGCCTTAGTCACTTGTGAACTTATTTGGTTAAAACAACTGCTTCAAGAATTAAGGTGTGAAACTATCAGTCCAATGAGCTTAGTATGTGATAATCAAGCAACACTACATATTGCCTCAAATCCAATGTTTCATGAGCGGACAAAACACATGGAGATAGATTGTCACTTTGTCAGACAGAAGATTGAGTCGGGATGTATTGCTACTAGTTTTGTCAATTCCAATTATTAATTAGTAGATATTCTTACTAAAGCCATCAGGAGACCTCGGATTGAGTATATATGTAACAAGCTAGGATCAGATGATATATACACTCTAGCTTGGGTGGAGTGTTATGATAGGCTTGATTTTAGGCTTAATTATAGAGATTATAGGCTTAATTCTTGTGATTATAACAGTTGTAGAATCTATATATTGTAGGCTATAAATTAGCTTAATTAGGTCCTTTCCTTTTTTGTACATTTGACACAGTATAAATTCCCATGTAGCTTGAGGGAATAATTAAGCTGAAAAATTCAAATTTCATCTCTTTTCTCTCTCCTCTTCAAATTTATCTCTTCTAATTTATTAGGAGGCTTCTTCTCACCATCCACTAATCGAAGGACTTTGATTAAAGGGCCAGGCACCTTAAGAGAGTATGCAACATTTCCCCAAAAAGAAATGCTAAACACAATTTGAGCTACTCTCTTGCCTTGTAAAGGTTTTGCTCATTGACTATTAGTCCAATCCTTAGAAGTGAACATTTTCCTTCAAGATGCTTTGTGGGTGTGAATACTAGAAAGTGTGATGAATGCAGTAGGAAATTTGGTTTTTGCAAGCCTATATAACTCTTTATTGTTGGTGAAGCACCTCATCATGTTCAACACACCTAAATGGTTGTATATAAACCACTCAAAGCTACATCCTTCTTCATTATGATAGAGAGGCGGGGAATCTACCAAATATCCTCCAACATCAAATCAATGCAATGTGCAACACATGGAGTCTAATACAAGTGTGGATATTGTGCTTCCAACAATCTTCCTATTAGAAGCATATCAACATAAATAAGTTAGCATCTATAACTTGCATTGTTAATCTTTAAAAGAAAAAATAAAGTAGAGAAACTTACCAGCTTCTACATTGTTTAGAGCACTTTCAGTGATAATTTGGATAACATTGGTTGGTCCAACCTATTGCACAAACTTATCAAGCAACTCAAATATCCTTTCCCCAGTCTCGATATATTTAGAGGCATCAATGGACTCCATAAACATAGTGACCTTGGGCTATTGACCAAGAAATTAATCAAGGTCCTATCTATTCTATCTTTCCATCCATTTGCCATGATAAAGCATCCAACTTGTGCCCATTGCTCCTTATATGTCTTCAACATGTTACTGGTATTCTTTACTTCATTTTGGAGAAGTGGGACCCTCACCTCATGATAGCTAGGTGGTTTCATGCCATGCCCATATTGTCCAATGGTCTCAATCATGATTGCAAAACTATCATAGTTTACTGCAGTGAAAGGGATTCCAGCATCATAAATTCATCTTCCAATAGCTTGACATGCTTTATTCCTTACACTCTTTCTTGTAATGCTCATTGATAACAGTTTGCTTTTCTTTCTTTCTTTCTTTCTTTGTTCCACAACAAAGGATCAATAGCAAAATAAGAATCAATTGGTCCCTTTGGCTTTGGCTTTTTTGGAGGGATTGGTGTTTTACTACTTTTTTGAGAAGAATGAGCACTTGAGGCCCTCTTTCTCATTGGTGCTGGTTGCACTTGCACCTCATCTTCTTCATCCTCCATGTCCATTGTATCATAATCTTCATAATTGAGATTGGGAGGCAGCATGTTTTTTTGAGATTTGGTTTCCTCTTTTTGTGCTACAAACTGCCGAATTTCTTCTCTATTCCCTCCAATTAGGTGGTGTTTGGCTCTAGTGATCCCAGCATTTGAACTCTTGCCACGAAAGTTGCATTGCACATTGTTTGGTTGTTTAGGATCAACCTTTTTACAATATTTCCATGCTGGGTCAGAACTAGGTCCAATACTACTGTTTTGATGACTTATTTAAAACCTAAAGCAAAGCATAGACACACACACATAACTATCAATCTGAAATCATAGATAGATTTCAGATGAGCATGACATGACAGAATTACAATTCAAACAATAGATAGCACATTGGAGGACAAAGAAAGAAAGAAAGAAAGAAAATATAAAACAGCAGTCATACACTTAAAATTAGGAACAGTAATGCACCATAAAATCAATATATAGCAACCCTTTTATTGGTGGCACAGATCAGAGTTCATTCCTAGTCTCAACCTACTCATGACATCCTTAGTTTTTTCAGAAATAATCAATCTAGTTTAGTGGAAAGAAAGACACTACCAGTAATAATTCTATAAGATAGCATAGTGGAAATAAAAAATCCCTAGTAAGTTTAAGAAAGGAACTCAGAAAGAATAGGTACTAGGTAATTAAAAATTTTTTGTCACTCCTGTATTAGCTGATATTCACTTTAAAAGGAGCTCTTAGACAAGGACTTGGCAGCATCCTCTGAAGACTTTACTTTTTCAAAACCACAAGCAAAAATAACCTAAACATTGGCTTTTAATTGAGACTCTCATGAAAGTAAGATACACTAGTTATGAGGAAACAATTAACTATATGCAGAATACAAAGGAGACATATGGGAAAGGAAAGGTAAATGGACAAGAACACAATAACTGATAGAAAAAATCTCAATTCAAATTTATTATTCATAATGAAATCTAAAGTTAAACAATCAAGCATTAGAGGAAATTCATAAACAATCCTATATTTTACAGGGTTAATAACCCCAATTTAAGTTCCACATAATCCACATGGACACAGAATGGCCTATGTTAACCAGAAGCCAAGAATAAACCAAAGCACTCAATTTTTATAACTATAATTCCAAAGCTAGTTCTAATTTCCTATAGCTCTTTATGGAATGGGCTATCATGAAAGGACTCCTAACAGTAGGTTAATGAGATCTTGTGCCCATTCTCCTTGATTTCCTATTCAGGTACCCATGGTCCCACGTAGGTTCCGAACAAAACTATGTAGGTAAGAGAGGTGGACAGAGCTTACGGCAGAGCAGCAAAAGCTTAACGGAACAAAAAAAGCTTAATGCCAGGAGCACACCCAAAAGAAGCTTACGGCATACCAGAAGACCAAAACAGAACTGATCGATACGGCTTCCAGCAAGTAGACAAGGTTTGAGGAGCGGAGAATGAACCAGAAAAGCTTCCAGCAAGTAGCAACTGAGCAACCATGAAGAGATTGGCTTCAGGGGCGGAGAAAGAATCAAGAGATATAGGAGAAGACTGAGAAAGGAAAGAAGATGAGATTTAAGGGCAAAAATAGGGGTATTAGGATTAAAAAACCCTGCACACTTTTGCGCAGCATTATGAGCACAATGCTGCGCAATATGTATTGCTCAACGCAATTGGAGTTTTGTTGCACAAAACACCATTGCAGTGTGCAATGCGCAAGTGAGATCGGAATTACGCGCAATTGATACCTATGGTTCGTCCATACTGCTCGCTACAGCCGCAGGTGTGCCGACTGGATTGCCAAATGATTTGCTTTGGAGCAGAATGGTCAACAATTTATTAATCTCCCTCCAGGATAAAAAGACAATTATCAGTCTGATAGGACAATGCTAGTTTTGTATCTGTTTTGTGTGGTAGTTAGTTTTGTTTTTCTTTTTTTGGGCATTAAGCCTCGTACTTCTATAAAAAAGCAAACAAAAAAAAAAAAAAGAAAAAAGAATGTAACAGACAAGAGGGCAAAGGAGATTAGTTCTTTTCCACTTACAAGGTTTCTTCTTTCTTATTCTATATAGGTACCTCTTCCTTTTTATCCTTTTTGGGATAGTAACTTATCCACTAACCAGGGAAGTTACTAAATTTAAAAGCAATATAGAAAGTTTGGAATTAATCTCACTATGACTAATTAATATAGAAAGACTCTAATTAAGGACCAGTAAAACCATGTATATACTTGGTTTTACATACCTGACTGATCATTATTGAAAAGAGAAAAATGAAATTACATCTCCATTCTCACCTCAAGCCCTGTTAGTTTCGGAAGCAAGAACTCCAAAACAAACTTGCCATGCATGGCAGAAACCAGAAATAATTTTCTTATTTTGTTTATTTATGGAGTGCCATAGTTTGTGGCAGAATAGTAACACTCGAGTATGAGTAACCTTCAGTTAATAATTTCATTGTGAAAGATATCTGGAGGATAATTAGAAATTTGTGTTGAGAACTATTTAGCTAATAATTTCATTGCTGATAAACAACAAAATCATGTAAAATCTTCACTCTTGGTTTTCAATGACTGCGTTGCCATAGTTGGGAACTTATACTCTCCTAACTTGGTTCAAGCATCTGAACATCTTGCTTTTGATTTGAAGACACAGCCATAATTCCAGACAGGAGCTAAACCTAATAAGGTATTTCTTAATTATTCCATCTTTTAAACCTAACGGTTTGCAATTGAAAAGATTTCCAAATTTGCAGAACAAAATTAAAAAATCTTTAATTGCTAACTTGAGAATGGTTTAATAGACATTCAATATTATTTTACCAATGTTAGAACTTTTTTATTATAGGAACCGAATTCAAATATTTTACCTTCGATACAATCAAGGACGAGCAAACCACTCAATAATGTTAATCCTTGAAAACAATGAACAAAATTTGATTAGAAAATATAATTATAATTTACTCTTTGCATTGTATTTGGATATAGTTATAGTACAATTATTTTATATATATTGTTATACAATTGTTTTAGACATGGTTATGGTTGAGTGATTTAAATAAATATCATTCAGCTTTAATTGGCATTTGTGTTAATTGTAATGAATTATTTGATAGTTTTATTTGTTATAATTATTTTAAGAAAAGAAATAAAAAATTCTTCAATACCATAGTGGTGGTTCCAAACACCACAAGGATATATTGTGAATTTTAAAGTTATATTTTTATATGACAGTGGCAGTTATAAAATGAAATTTTTATAGAAATTATGTTTGTGGCCATTGTAACCACCCTTAAAATAAGTTGTAAGTTGTAATTTTTAAAAAAATTTAACATTTGGTGTGCTAGTGACAATTATAATCGCCGCTAACATAAATAAGAATTTCAAAAACTGTTGTATTTAATGGCGGCTCAAAAATAAACTATGATGTTAAAATGTTGTATTCTATGATGGTTGTAACAATTACTAATATATATTATACATTAGTGGCGGTTATTCCTATGGTTGGTCAAAACTGCCATTAACAGTAATAGTGGTGCATGATTCTGTGGTGGTTTAACAACTGTCTTTTAAGGTATGCAGTGATAGTTATAATCACCACTAAAACCTAGGTATAACCGCTATTAAATCAATTTTTTTCTTGTAGTGGGGTTATTAACCAGGGATGTGTTTGGATTCTAAATGTGTAAAGTTAGTTTTTGTAATCTATAATGGGTAAACTATAATCAAGGTTTTATTTTCAGGCTAAATCCCTTCTCATATCTTATAAATATCCGTTTATTGGTGGCTACCCATGCAATCATTCAATATCTGTGTGATAAGAAGAAGGAGAGAAAAACTTTGATCTACTTCTTGGTACAGCAGACTGTTTGGTCAGAATTTGTTGCTAAATTGATTTACTGCCATGGAATTAAGAGTTAAGCACTTTGATAGTTATTCTTGATTAGTTATATAATTGTGTGGTTTTAGATTGCTATAGATCAAGTTAAATTTCTTACATGTGGTATCAAAGTAGACTATATTGAATCTAAAACTTCAATTTATTTTATATCTTTGATTTGAGATATAAGATGCATTTTGCAATATTATTTTCATGTGTAAAATTTTCTTCCAAATATGACTTTAGAATAGTGAGAATAGCGTAGCATATGAATTGATCCATATAGCATGCCTATGTGTGTTGATTTTCTTTAGTGTACGCAGTTTAGTTCCAAATCTTGATCAATGAGAAATCTTAAAATTTTTCTCCTTTAGCACATTTTGTTTTCTTGATTATAGTTGGTTTTAAAAATAAATCGTATATAAACCATACCAAAAGAAAAATTCAATCATCTCAATTCCAAAAGAAACAAATCTAACTAGCCAATATCCATTTTAGCTTCAAGGTCTAACTTTAGAAATATAAAAATCAAGTTGAAAGAAAAGCCAAAGATGAAGGAAATTACTTGAGTTTCCTCTAAGAGCGAAAAAGAGTAATCTCTAATTCTCTTCTGGTGTGTGTGTGTGACAAAGAGTGAGAGAATTAGAGAGAATGGAGGCCACGGTAGTAAGATTGCTGAGGTTGAAAGCACTGTGTGAGGGCTGCCTAAGAGAGGTTTAAGAGTAGGAAGGAAGAAAACGTGATGATTAGAAGGAGAGTGTTATCCCTATGTTCGTGAGGGAAGGAGAATGCCTTTCTCTTCTTCTTGTCTGGACTAGCTTCCTATCCGTAAGAGTCTCCCGAGGTGAGGTTTAATATTCTCCTCTGCTCGTTTGCGTGCAAGCTTCCCCTTTCCCGCTGAGTGTTTGCTGCTTCCCCCTCCTCTGCATGCACTGCCTTTCGTCCCTTTTTGTGCTAGAGGCTCTTCTATGTGTGAAGAGTCCTTTTTAGGTCTCTTGTAGAGTTCTCTCTAGGTGTCTCTTTTTCAATCTGATGTCCTTCCATGGCTATGCAAAACTCAATTCTCAAAACTTGGATGCCATTCTTGATGCTCTGCAACATCCCCTTCTGCTGTGAGGGTGGTGTGGTCCAATTCCAACTAGCCAGTCCAAAGCCAACTAAAATTGTTTCTCCTCTTTCCTTTTTATTTGTTTTTCCTTAATTTTTTTGGTGGTTTTGTTAATTTTAATTTAAAATTAAAATTAGAATTGAAACTAAAAGGAAACTACCTATTAACATTTTGACCCAAAGATATTCTGAAAATTTTTTATCCCCATCAAATTAATTTTTCAAAAATTTTAAAATTGGCTAAAAAGACTTTCAAAATTACCCACGGGTCCACTTTTATTTTATGGGGTGTAGACAAACTCAGGTGTCCACAAAACCAAATGGTAATAGACACAGAGACAAGGGAGAGTTATAATACAGTGAACAAGAAGAGGAGTGCAATTATTACTGAACAGGCGTAGGTTACAGGGCAACCTTGCTAGGAGTTATGAGATTGTTAAGGTGGAAGTATCGTGGGCTTGAGAACCCATAGACAGTTGGTTCCTTAAAGAAGTTTATTACTTTAGAAGATCCCACTCTTGTTTTCTTAATGGAAACAAGAAGGTTGGCAGTGGAAATGAACCAGTATAGAGGTTGGTGTGGTTTCCAAAATTTGCTAGCTGTGGATTGCAATGCACAGGGCAGAGCTAGAGGTAAGGGTTTGGCTAGTATATGGAAGAATTAATTAGAGGCTGAACTACTACACATGGGACAAAATTATATTGATTTAAAGATGAAATGCACAATAAGAGGGGATTGGTAGAGACTTACAAGTTTTTACAGTTACCCAGAAGAGGCCAAGAAGGAGGAATCATGGTGCTTAATTAGAGACTTAAATGTTGCTTCTAAACTACCATGGATTATTTTTGGGAATTTTAATGCCATTCTATCTGTAGAGGAAAAACAAGGTGGTAACAACGAGAATTTTTCACAACTTTATGGCTTTTGGAATTTTCTTAATCAATGTCAACTCCAAGATTTAGATTTCATAGGAAATAGATTCACTTGGACAAAAATAAATGTCCTGCCCAAGTATAAATCTGATCACTCTCCCCCATTAATTTATTTTTGGCAATGATCTAATGTACGCAGGAAAAGACAAAAAAATTTTAGATTTGAGGAACTCTAGTTATCTGATGAAAATATTCAGTTTGTGATTGAAAATGCTTGGGGCAGAAGAGGTGGCCCTCTCCTTGAAAAAATAAAATCCTACTCTGGAGATTTGCAATCATGGAGTGAAGAGACTTTTAGTGATATATTGAAAAGGATTTGCAAACGGAAAAAAGAGCTGGGGTCCCTACAAAATCAGAGTAACACAACAGCAATCTTGCAAGACAAAAACAGGTGGAGGAGGAGCTTGATAATCTCTAAAATTAGAAGAAATTCTTTGGTGCCAATGCTGACGGGCAAACTAGATCAAGTATGGAGATAAAAATACTAAATTCTTACATGAGAAAGCCTCATAGCGAAGGGACAAGAAAACCATAGAAAAATAATAGATGACATGGGCAGAATTTATGAGATTGAGGATGACATTGAAAAAGTAATGACTTCCTGCTTTGAAGACCTATTTGCTAATGGTGAGACTATAGGTATTTCCCAAGTAGTTGAAGTGGTTAAAGGGAGAGTTTCTAAGGAGATGAGACAAATGCTGGATAAGGAGTTTACTAGAGCAGTTGTTCATGCAACACTAATACAGATGCACCCAACCAATGCATCGAGTCCAAATGGATTCCCAGCTTTGTTCTATTAAAAATTCTGGAATACAGTGGGTGACTCAGTGGTGGAGACTGTTCTTAAACTGCTGAATCAAGGTATGAATCCTTTTGAATCAAATCATACCATATCTATCTTATCCCAAAGATCAATAATCCTGTGTATACTAGAGATTTCCATCCTATTAGTCTTTGTAATGTAGTTTTCAAATTAATCACCAAGAGTATGGCTAATAGACTTAAAATTATTCTCCCAAATATTGTTAGTGATTACCAAAGTGCTATTGTGCAGGGACGGCTTATTATTGACAATGCCTTGATTGCCTTTTTATATTTTCCATTATCTGAATAAGAAAACATCGGGAAAAAAAAGGATTCATTGCATGTTAAAAGCATACGACAGAGTGGAATGAGATTTCTAGAATATGTCCTCAGATGTATGGGTTTCTCAAATAAGCTGGTGTCTTTGGTTATGAATTGTGTATCAACAGTTTCTTTCTCTCTACTAATAAATGAGCAACCCAGGAAAAAATTCTTACCCAAGAGAGGCCTTCGCTAGGTTGACCCATTGTCTCCATATTTGATTATCCTGTGTGCTGAAGTTTTTTCTGGTTTGCTCCATAAAGAACAAAATACTGGCAATATACATGGAATCCGTATTATTTATCAGGCATCATGTATATCTCATTTATTTTTTGTAGATGAAAGCATCATTTTTTCTAGAGCCACTGGAGCTGAGACTAGATGCCTTACGAGAGTACAAACGTACCAACTCTCAGTCAACAACAAATCTAGGAATGGAAAGGTTTTAAGGCCCTAGAGAGACATTCTAAATATCTGGGTCTACCAGCCTGTGTTGGTAAAGTCCAAGAGCTAAGTGTTTGATTTTGTCCAAGAACATGTGTGGAAAAAGCTTAAGGGATGGAAAGAAAGGCTCTCTCACGGGTAGGTAAGGAGGCTCTAATTAAGTTTATTGCCCAATCCATTCTGACTTATATTATGGGCTGCTTTAAACTCCCTGAGTCCCTCTACCACAAAATTAAGCAGATGATTAGTGATTTTTAGTGGGGACAAAAAGTCCATGAAAGGAAAATTTACTGGGTTTACTAGGAGAAACTAAGTCAAAAAATAGAGGTGGGATGGGTTTTAGACAATTTGCGGCTTTTAATGGTGCTATTCTAGCTAAACAGGGTGGAGATTAATTCTAGATCCTGACTCTTTAATGGCAAGAACAATAGGGGGCGCTATTTCCCAAGAACTGGTTTCCTAAAATCACAGTTGAGATATAGACCCAATTATACGTGGACGAGTATTTGGGGAAGTAAATGCATTTTGGAGGATGGTTGCTGTTGGCCGGTAGGGAATGGGAACATGATAAATGTTTGGGATGACAAATGGCTGCCAAATCAAAATGGTGGGAAAATTTGGTCCCCAAGAAACAATTCTGTGTTGCAAGTAAGTGAGCCCATTGATGGTGACTTGAGAAGATGGAATAATAATTTAATGACCTCAATTTTTCTGCCATTTGAAGTCGCACAAATACAGAACATTCCCCTCACAAATTTAAATAAGATCTTAGTTTGGGGCAGCACCAAAAAGGGTTATTACATGGTTCGTTCAGCATATCATGTTGCCATTCACCATTGCAGGCCGGAGGTGGGTAGCAACACTGATAATGGGAACGTGCAGTGGAATAGTTTACGGGACTTGAAAATCCCACAGAAGATAAAAATTTTTGTCTGGAGGGCTCTTCTTGGAAGATTACCCTCACGGCAAAATCTCATCAAGCGAGGTATTCAACTTTACAGAATGTGTCCCTGGTGCAATATGGAGGTGGAAACGGAAGAACATCTGTTAAGAGATTGTCATTGGGCCAGGCCGATCTGGTTCGGTTCTACCTTGTGTCTAAAAACTGAGCTGCACCGTGATCTCCCATTATCGCTTTGGTGGCAGGACCTTCAATGATCCCTCTCAGGGCTAGAAATGGCGACTAGCAATTCTCTTGTGTAATGTCTGGCATTCACGCAATGAGCTTTGTTGTGAGAGACGAAATATGAACCATGACAAGGTACTCTCTATGGCATCTAAGATACAGAATGACTACTCTAGCCTCGAAGAACTTCGATCCCTCCCGCATCGAGTGGCTCAACCACAAAGATAGGCACCTCCTCAGACAGGTTATCTGAAGATAAACACAGATGCCTTTGTGAAAGCCTCTGCTTGATGCAGGGTGCGATGGGCTATCAGGAACTCAGATGGCATTATTGTAGGAGCAGGATCCAATTTATTATCCCAGGAGATAGACTCAACTCTGGCAGAATCACTGGCCATTCTGCACTGTGTCCAGAACGCTGGACATCTTATAACGGGTTCACATGTCCACATTGAGACCGATTGCTTGGAGGTGGTCCGGGCTTTTAACTCAATCAACCCATCACTGTCACATCTCGGCTTTATCCTTGAGGACTGCAGTGGAAAGCTCTAATTGTCACGTGTTAATTGAATTATAATAAATAATAAATAAATAAAAAAATTTTAAAATTTGTAATAAAAAGAAATTGAAATAAATTTTTTTTTTTTTAAAATTTGAGAATATGACCGAAACGTAAGAATACCTGTAACAGAGCTAGGACAGCGGGAAGGCTTTAAGCTGTGTTTCTTTTTATAGCATTTGTTAAAAGGGTAATAGTGAAGGTATATTCGTGACGTAGTTTAAGTAAAAATTTATAAAAAGTTAAAAAATTTAAATAAAATAAAAAATAAAGATAAAATTATAAATAAAATTAAAAATATAAAAATAATAATATTATTATTAAAAATGATAAATCTTGAGCTTTGCTATTCATATATTATTGGACATACAATTTGGTTACAACTTCAAAGTGATATATGGGTCTTATTTACTCATTTATTTACAGTTGTAACTTATTTGTAGATACAAGAACCTAGGATGAAAATTTTCCATCTTTTTGCAACTTCTGAATTTGTGCCAGTGCAAAGTGTCTGGACTGAGGGTCACATCCCTCCTGAGGCTATTCTCCTCGCTACCCATGATCTTGCCCCTTGAATAAAGCGCCTTTTCCCGTTAAAAAAAAAAAAAAAGATGGGTTTTGGTCAATTTTTGTTGGATGAATTAGATCGGTTTGGTTGAGTTTGAAATGGTTCGATTAATTTTGAACACAATAGCTAATGAAAACATAGGGAAGCAACAACTACTGGCTTAATTAAATCGAGATCATCAAACTAACTACAGGTTGTTTATTTCGATACACCAGGTCAAGTATCAAAATATGGTAATGGTAGATTGCTATATACTATTTATCTCAATAGTAAGTGAATAACTTTGGATTAGCATGCGGCATTTACGTTGGCATTTAAACTGCACAACTCTTTTTTTTTTTTTATAAATTTATTATGTTTATCCTTGGTTTAATTTGTAAGTTGAATCATGTTTACATGTGTTATGTTATTATAGAAACACAAGTTTCTCTCTCCATGTAATTAATTAAATATTTTTGTTTATCAAAAGAATTGAAATTGAATTATTGAGAAAATTTGTTTGAAATAATTTAAAATTTTGTTAATAAATTATTACGAGTACTCACGTAATAAAGTCACTGAAGACATATAATTTTTTAATGTGTAAACTTTGATTTCTCCATGCTTATATAGTTGCAATATCTATATTATTATAAAATCAACATTTTGGTATAACCCCTTTAGTATGTGTAACTACACTTGTAAGTAAAAATAGAAATAAATTGTCCTTCAAATCTAATGGCATATTTTTAGTCATTTCTTCGCCTTTTGCATGTAGACTATGTAAATTCAAAAATTTTTTAAAAAAAAAATTGAGCTACAGCCATGCAAAACCTAGTTATTAGTAGTTGTGGAACTAAGTACTTTTCCTACTTAATCAAGAAGCTTTTATAAGTGGTTTTCTAACTTTTCCTATTCATATTCAATTAATAAAATGCAAATATTTCCCTTTCCTTTGATTTCCATCCTTTTAGTTGAATGGCTACGAAGCACGCAACTCTTTTCATCAAGTTAGAGAAGAAAATCTATAGAGTCAGTAATGGTAAAAAGGGATAATTTTGAAATTGAAGAGAAGACTACGCAAACATTATAAAACAGAGTTTTCATCAATAACAGAACAATCTATATTGCCCCTTATTTGTATATTACGAAGAACATCAAACACATTTCTCAAACGATATTTGCATAAACTATTAAGAATAATACAACAAATTATCACAACCTTTCAACCAAAGCACAAGGACTAGTGTACAAAACTCACACCAATCGTACTTTTATTATCACGACAAATGTACCTCGAAAAGAAGTCTAGAATGCATGTTTGAAGAGTCGATGAAAACAATGATATAGGCATGTTTCAATAAAATGAAACCAGGTTGCTCGCCAACGGGGATTAATCCATATGATCGTCACTAATGCTAGAAGTACAGTGACATAGGATGCAACAAAACTGCAAACAAAGGCAGTGGCATCAATTGCAGATTCATCTTCTCTGCCATTATCACTAGACCAAGTTGGTGGCGATACAGAGTGGTTTACAATGCCCTTATTGTCTATCGACCAAGAAAGATGATGGTTCCCTTTATAGCTATTCTCATCAAAGGTAGCAAATTGGCGCTTATTAGGTGCTCTACCAGACAAATTGTTGTAGGACACATTGAAGAATTCCGAAAATTCCAAATCCTGTAGTTGAGGAGGGATTTGGCCACTCAAGTTGTTACATGAGAGGTCTAAGCTCTCCAGATCTTTCAGCTTGTGTAGACTTTCTGGAATATATCCCTGCAACTGATTGTGAGACAAGTTCAAGAAAATAAGAGCATCTAAGTCTCCAATTTCCCATGGGATCTCTCCAATAAAGTGATTAGAAGATAAATCTAATATCGTACCTTCATATGAGAGCCATGTTGTCTTTGTCCTCAACTCCAGTTTTTCTATGATTGGAATATCAAAATAGGAAAGTTCTTGATGAAAGTAATTTGGAGAATGTCTAGGAAGATGCGCTTCTCCCTTCCTTCAGGATGTATTCCACAAGCATGCAGGTAATTTTCCACTCAACTTATTATATGAAAGATCTAATACTCGAAATTCATTTTGTTGACACGACTGATTAGGAAGTCGGCCTTGAAGATTATTCCCTTCTAGTAAAATGACCTTGAGATATTGTAGCTTATGAATCCAATTTGGAATACTTCCAGATAATTTGTTACTCCTAGATCAAGTGTCAATAAATTGTAAGTTGCTGATAGTGCTTTTGGAATTGAGCCAGCAAGACTATTCCCTTGCAAATGAAGAAACGCTAGATTTTTCATATTGAAGCAAGGAGGCATTGAACCTGAGAAACTATTATGAGAGAGACTTAAATATAAAGGGTCAAGTTTGCATAGCTCCTTAGGTATTGTGCCATGAAGTTATTACCTGACATGTCAAGCACTGCTAATCGAAAGAAATTGCCAATCCAAGCTGGAAGAATGCCCGAAAAGTTGTTCTTAGATATGTCCAACTCATGCAGAATGCCAATATTAAAGCGTTGTAGACCTTCAGGTGTCCCATGAAAGTGATTGTTATCCAACAACAATATTGTTAATAAAAAGTTTAGAGGCATATGAAATATTTGCCCGGATAAACTTGTTATGTGACAGTACTAAAACAGATAATGAACTGCATTGTGTCAAAAGCTGATAAGGGATTTCACCAACTAAATTATTGTTGGATAAATCTAGGGTCACCAAGGATGATATACTACCGAGGGAAGTGGGGATTTCGTCAACTGAATTGTTGCAGGACAAATCTAGGTTGTGCAAGGAGGGCATACTCCCGAAGGAAGCAAGGATTTCACCGGCTAAATTGTCGTTGGACAAAAATAGGTATTGCAAGGCTGACATATTCCCAAATGAAGCAGGAATTTCACCAGTTAAACTGTTATCGGACAAATCTAACATTGTGATGATAACAAGTCTGAATTTGCAATTCCAAAGTCCCAGTGAGTGAGTTATCATCCAATTCCACATACTCCAATTTCGAATTGTTGAAGAACAACCACGTGGGAAACAATCCTCTCAGATTGTTACCTCCGAGTGCAATGTGTTGTAGGACATGTTGCTGAAAGAGAAAAGAGGGAATGGATCCAGTGCGCATGTTAAGTCTGCAGTATGACATTTCTAGGACTTGCAATTGGACGGAAGGGACCCAAGAAGAATTTTCAGTGTCAACTTGAAAGCTACAATTCTGCCATCCGATTGAAAATGACTTAAGCCTTGAATGGTTAGCCAAGATGCTTAAAGGGAATAAGCCTTCAAAATGGTTGTCTGAAAGCGAAAGGTGTTCAAGAAATGAAAAGTTTGCAATGACTGATAATCGCACAATACCAGGAAGATCATTGTCACTAAGGTCTACTTTGCGGAGGTTCTTCAATGCACATAAACATAGGTCCAAAGAGAAAAGAGTAACCAATTTTAGAATTTCATTTAAACGGCAAATCAAGTATTTTAATTATATCAGTTTAACTGGCTTTCTAACCTTGAGGTATGGGTCCTTTGGTCCGGGTTCCAGACAATGTTAACACTTACAAATTGCTTAGATTTGGCAAATCGTAGTAACTATGCGAAATAACATACGATGAAACAAATTGAATAAAAACTATCAGAATGGGAGAGAGGATGTAGTGTCAATGAAAATAATAATACTAGAAAACAGAAAATATATACATAAATGCATACCTGTTTCCAACTCCATGTCCAAGTGGTTAGTGTCGAGAATCAAATTCTTAAGGGATGTGAGCTGGCTTAATAGTTTGAAGGCTGTCTTTTCGATCCAGTTGTAACTGAGATCTATTGTCTCTAACATCTTGAAAGTTGACATGGTTATATCATCTCCAAGAAGATTATTTAAAAACATCGAATCCAAGATTCATGAACTAATAGTCATCACAAACCACAAAATAGATGTAAAAGTTTATTAACAAATGATCAACTCAATATCTTGTCATATCTATAACTCCAATCTTATCAATTACAAGAAAGGTTTACTAAGAATAATCTTCTCGTTCGAATTTTTTTTTCCCAAAAGGTGGATGAGATGTAAATTTTAAGTTTTTCTTTGAAGTCTTTCAAAATAGTAAGACTATATCCTGCTTCCCTTCCTTCTCCTTGCTCATCCTCTAACTTCTTCCCTCTCCCTTGCTCCGAACTCCCAAACTTATACTCTTGATCTTTTAGTAGTGGAAGTTCATGGTTTTCAATGCCTAAAATCATGTCCTCCAATTCTATACTGTGAATAACAAGTTTCATAATAATTCATATCAGTGTCTTGAGTTACATTTAGAAAATAAAGAATCAAACGTCGAGAGTATTCATATTTACTACCTATATATTTGACATACAATATAATGGATAGATAAATTTTGAGAGTACCTTCCACCAAAAATAAGCCAGAAACTGCTGTAATTTTCCATCCATTCTCTTTCTTCTACCTAAAATTGCTTTCCTTCTCCTTGCTCCCAACTCCCATAAAATTTTATTCTCCAATTCCATAAAGTGAATACAACCTTTCATAATAACAATCTTAGTGTTCCCTTAAGTCGCACATAAAGATTATAAAATAAGAAGTTAAGAATATTACTCATTATGTATTAAAACGAAAATTTGATATCATAACAATATAAAAAAAATCAGACTACCTTCAGCTAGAAACAAGATAGTTAAAAAATTGTGGGACAAGTCAAGGCTTCTCAATTCCTGAAGTGGTAGGAACAGAGATAAGTTCAAGCTTGTAAATGTTGGAGTAAGTAAAGTCTGAAGGGAGAGCTGGATCACGCGGCCGGAACCCGAATCACAATTGAGGCGCTTTCAATGACAATAGTCACTTTTCGGGTCATTAATCCAAGAAGGCAGTAGATCATCGATGCGGGCGCCGGCGTGGAGTATTAAAAAGGATTGCTTGAGATCCAATAATGCCGTCTTCTCTTGTTTGAAGCAAGCTTCGGTTCCATAGTGTTGAACCACAACTGTGGCACAAAGCAAGGCCAACCACCGATCATCCAAATTTTCTCCATTCGAAGCAATATTGAATGGCATTATCAATTTCAGTATATCTCTAGCTATACTTATATGATCAAGTCAAGTTAATGCTATTATTATAAACCATAATAATATTGTATACAGACAAGCATGACCCAGAAATGATACAGGCAATTTACTTTCTTTTTTTTTTTTTTGTAAATTTGATTCCTTTTGTCTTTTTATTTATGTAGCATATAAAGTGACGCTCTGTTCTAATCATACAGTTTTTGTTAATATGTTATCTTTTTATACTTTTTTGATATCCATTTTTTGACAAGGCATAAAAAACAAATTAAAGTGGATTTGCTTAATTTTTTGGTGGATTGAATCATAATCAGTGCTACCATATATTTAAGTGTGCGAATGATCGATATCTCCCTTTATAAACTACTCACCCAAACCATAATGATGAGCCATGTTTGATACTGTATAATGAGTCCGGCATTATCATCACCATTTATGTTTCAACTTAATTTGTCCAATAATTAGTAAAGCCAATTATTAAATAATATTGAAACGCTTCTCTTGCTCTTTCTCTTTCGTTTTACTTTATTTGATCATTATTACAAATATTAAAAACCCATTAATTCTTTTCCCTCCACTATTTGTTTTGTCTTTTTTTCTTTTTGGACATATACTATTTGTTTTGTCTTATGTCATATTATAAATGACAAGTTAAAATGGTAGAAGAAGAAATGGAGCACAATTGAAAGACACATTTTTTCACTGTTCTATTTTCCTTCAATTGTTACCAAAAAAAAAAAAAGTATTGCAAGATGGAAGAGAGTTCGTATATTGACTAGTTTTCCGTCTTCCTATTTCTTCTACTCTTCAACCACTCAAACCTGAATCACAATACATTTACTAAATCTTTAGGAATAGGTTTATTTTTTCTTTCATTTCTTATCAGTTTTTTTTTTTTTTTCTCATTATACTACTCTTGGTGTTAGGCATGTGAGAATTCTATGAACATTTCTAGTGGTACCCATTATTCCCTTGAAACTTTGCCCTTTCAGAATTTTGTTTTGAAACTCTTTAGCTTTGATTTATACTGAAGATGCATAATCAAAAATAAACAAATAATATTCATAAGAAAAATGTTCGCAAAAGATGAAAGAACAGTGATGAATGAATTGAAGAAGCTTTTCAATTCCAAGAAGTGCTCAAGTAGTGTCAACAAGTCAACAATAACACTCAAGTAAGACATTCAAAATTCCAAGAAGTACTCTAGCAGTGTCAACAAATCAAAAGTAACTCTGATTAAAATTAGCATTTAGAGGTGAGACTGTGATGAATTGAGGGATTAGGAGATATTACAGACACAAATGTTGTAAATGAAGAAAACCCACCGCTTCTTTTACAACGCAAAAAATGTTAGTAAAAGTTTACATATTATTGATATAAAAGAAAGTTTACATATTATTGCTAATTGTGATAAAACACGGAGTAACCTCTTACACACAAAGAATAAGTTAAATCTTAAAGAAATTTATTAGTTGAACTAATTTCTGTGTTTACAACAATTGAATACAATGCCTCAGTTTATGGAGCTAATATGACAACTCTCCAGGGATAAAGACAACTTGTTAGGATGACTACCACAAAGAAAAACCTGACTTGTTATGATAAATAATAAAATATCGGTTGGTTTATACAAAAAAAAAAAAAAAAGACGATATTGGTTGGGTTACCACATGTCTCTAATTTTTTAATGTACTTTTTTGACATCAAATAGCAACACATTAATAAAGCAACCAACGGTTTGAGATTTAACTGATATTCTTTCTTTTTTTTATTTATTTTCTTTTATTAAACAAAGTGTAACACAAAGTGGAACCTCCACCTAATGTAACACTATCCTCATTAAAATCCGCATTCTAATTTCCACTCCATTCTAATGCTAAAGTGGATAGCGCTAAAGTGGAACATGAATAATGTAGGCTATCTAGTGAAACTTCCACCAAGTGTAACATGAATGATGCAGCACTAAAGTGGATAGCACTTGGAAGATCGACACATGCATAACCCTATTTGCTTTGCTTTTCTAATAGTAATGTATATTCTTGCATTATTATATGTAAAATTAATTCATGTTTAGGATCATTTGTAGATAACTCCTTCTAATAAATACAATTTCAAAATTTGAATTTGAATATTTTATCTCAAGTTTTCAACTTAGAGAGTAGGTAGGATATAGGTAGCAACTATTATGCTAAGACTTTGTTAATGCAACTAATACTATTCTAATAAAAAATAACAACTTTATGACTAATCATAATAAAATGCTTAATATTATTATGTGTGTTAAAAAACAGTGACTCCACCACTAATAAATTCATTTTGTGGAACTTTAGTTAAAACTTAACATCCACACCGCATTGCATTAATTTATAAATCTAACACTTCCAGCATCATTGATTTGAAAGTGGAACTTCTACCTTTTTAAACTGCTCTGTTCTGTTTTATTTGTCCCGCTGAATGTCTGTATTTTGCTTATTCTTAGTTATTTGTCCTTCTATAGGCCTAATAACAAGACTGAATCCAAATTACTCAAATGAGTAAATTAATTAATTAGTCCTTCAAAAATATTTTCTAACTCTATTAGTTCTCAACAGATTAATCAGCTCAAATGTAATCTTTACATCCAAAACCTCCAAATTTTTGACATAATTATTTGATTGTGCTTTGTAACACTGAGAAAATAACCATTAATTATGAAATATATAAGCCCAGCAATAAATAATGAATCATTAAGTTATCATTTAGTTTCTTGAGCTCAGACATTTTTAATCCATAAATAATTTTTATCCTTTGTTGATTATTTTAATTTTCAAACTAATTCAAAAATTAATCAAAAATATCAAAATGTGTCAATTTATTCATTACAATTTTAATATAGCACTACGACTAAATTGAATAAATTAATTTTTTGGACTAAATTGAAGCAACATTTTGAACACTTGCACTAAATTGAACAAATTAATTTTTTAAAGATTACATTGAGTTGCAATATCTTTTGCACTACTTTATGAATTTAGTACTGATAACGAGCTTTAGTTCCATGTACGCGAAGATCAGTTCAATTATTGCTATTATATATATATATATATATTATGCTTTAATTAAATCCCTTAATTCTATCAATTAAGCACATCCACTTTCTTAAGGAGTCTCACCCTATTTAAGAAAATTGGAAAAATAGAAATAACCCCATAATGTCCCAAATATTGGGATAAGAAATTGAGGTACGTGAGTAGTTAAGGTCACCTTACACTGCCTAGCCTATTATTAAATCTCAATGCAATTGAGCACATTTAATCATACAGGAGGGGCAAAGAAAAAATTGGAGGAAGATAGGGCATTCAAACTTAACATTCCAAGTTTATTGAAAATTCAATTGGATTAATCAAGAATTCAATTTAGATCAAACATGCAAGTACAAGTAGGATGAATCCTAAACAAGACCTCGCCTCTTACCAACCAAACGTTTAAAGCACATGTGCTGAAATTTCCAATCCGGTGGCTTTGCTGCTTTTGTTAAAGGGAAGCTAATTTCTTTAAAGCAAGAATAGAAAAATAAAATAAAAAACATGAAATTTCCAGCAAATCGAGTATTGCACTTTATGCATAACAGTACGTGAAATAACCGTGCAATTATTAAGAAAAATTCTAGCGGGGTTGTCATTTATTGGGGCATGATAACCATCATGGAGTCGATTATGAAAGGCCTGTTCTCCTGAAGAAGGAAATTTTGAGGATTCTAAAATGCCTTTTGCCATGCAAGACTTGGAGCATACAAAAAACAATTCGGATTTCTAAGGGCCTCAATTCACTGAAAATAAATTTAATCAGCCGGTAAAATACAATATCAGCATATTGTTTGGCAGATATATGTCGACCAGTCTAAATGTTATTAATAATATTTTTACGAATGATATATATATTTACCGATAAATTTACATAATATTATAGCCAGTAATATAACTTTTGCAAGATTACTACAGCTTTTGTAGCTAAAGGCTGCAATATTAATTTACTAGAAACATGTACCACTAGTAAATTAAAATTGGGAGACATTTTTACCAGTGGCATATGCCGCAGGTAAAATGAAAAAAAAAGCTAATGAATTTAGTTATTATCAACTTTTAGTAACATAAAAACTAGGAAATTATATATATTATTATGTGTTACTAATTAAATAAAATTCAAGTTGACTTAATTTTTCTAAATGAGATTTTATCAAACATACAAAAATAGAATCATTACAAATAAGTAATTGTGAACATATAATGCAACTGGATTACATTAATTTGAGTATTCATTATCACCTTCTTCTTTTGTTCAATAATAGTAGAATCCTTATCTTTTTCGGTGTTATTTAGGTCAAATAAGTTAGGTTCTTTGGTACTCTCTTTGTTGGTGGCATATTCAACTTATTTTTTGAACGAGACACGTGCTGACAACTTATACTTTCATGATTAACTTTAGCTTCATCAAAGCCCGCTTGGCTATCACATATGGCACTTGGCATTGTTTCATCAACATGCATGTTCAACTTATTATTTGAATGAGACATGTAGTGACAACTTTTATTGTCATGACTAACTTCAACTTCATCAAAGCCTGCTTGGCCATCACATATGGCATTCGTCATTGTTTCATCAACTTGCATTATCCTAGCCTGTTTAATGCATTAGCTTGGTAAGATAATGTTGGTTCATTCTCAATTTTCACCCTATCTTGAGCCTTAGTCTTGATGACTACCCACCAATTACGATATTGAGTTAATTTGTCTATGGTCAGATAAGGTACAAAATAAACTTGACTTGCTTGTTGCATAATAATGAATAGATCATAACATTCATACCTATAGGTCATGTTTCCTTTGATAAGTTTAAACTAATTATGAATGCTAATTCCCCTAATCCTAGTGGGGTCAAACCACTCAAAAGCAAATAGGAGCCACTTTTCTTACTACTTATGTTACTAGCATTATCTTGAACTAGTTGCATAGTCTTCATTATCTTACTACTGATGTTACTAGTATTATCAATGATGCTCCTTTTTGGAAAATCATATCTACATATAATTTCTTCCTTAAGAAATTCGAGAACCATCATCATTGTTACTCTTCAGCATAAAACAACTTCCACCCACTTTGTGAAATAATTAATCACTACAAGGATAAAGTGATGACCAATGGAAGCTTTGGGTTCAATGAGCTCAATGATGTCCATGCCCCACATAGCAAATGACCATGGCAATGTTAGCATATTGAGTGCAAAGGAGATGTATTATTTATATTAGTGTATATTTAGCACTTGTGGCATTTCTTAATGCAATTTTTTCAGGTTTCCATCCTTTTTGGTTTCATCGCATCCAAGCACACAACTCTTTATGCAAGTTTGAGAAGAAAATAGAATTATTTTGTTATAAATTTCTATTATCTTAAAATAGAAATAATATTTTTATTAACAATTACACTCAAAATTATTGTATTTAACCTTATTATATATGATATATCATATTAGAAAACAAATTCAAACTTTACAAGTTTTTTCAACATTTAATGTTTTCTTAAATATTTAATAAAACATTAATTATCTTAGCTAAAAAATTATAGCAAATTTTTTATTAAAAACTCTACTTTCTTAACATATTCCCTTCACTCTCATTCTAAGTGTTATTTCATATTAAAACTTAAAGTTTATATTATATTTTTTAGTATTTACTATGTTTATTAAATATTTGATACAACAATACTTAGTTTTTCTAAACAGAATTTATGTTATTTTATATTAATTTTTTTAAATTCATATTCAATGCATGTGTAAAGGCTAGTTTAATTAACTTAGATATAAAAATAAAGTAAATTAAAAAAATTATTAAAATTTGCTCTACCAACAAAGAATTATTAAAATTTGGGCTACTTCCATGCATAGCCTAGTTGTTGTTTGTTATAGCAAAAAAACAAAAAAGCATTTATTTTCATTTTCTCTGGTTTCCATTCCTTTTCGTGTCATTGCTACGAAGCACTAATCTCTTTGTGCATGTTTGAAAGAAAATAGAATGAGCAGTAGCGAAAAGGAATTATTTTAAAAATGGAGCACAAATTATGCAACATATTAAAAAGTAGAGTTTTCCTAAGCAACAAAACATATGTCACCCCTTAAGTATGTTACGAAAAACATTAAACACATCCCTTCACATCAAAGTGGGATCAACCAAGTAGACCAATCGATAAATACATTGTACAACAAATTACTGCAACTTTCAATCATAGCACAAGGGGCTAGTGTCTAAAATTCACATTGGTAATATCTTTATAATAACAACAATATGCCCCAATAAAAGTTTAGAATGCATGCTTGAGAAATCGATAAAAACAGTAGTAAATGCATGTTTCAATAAAATGAAACCATGCTGCTCGCCACCTGGGGTTGATCCATATGATTTTCACCAATACTAGAAGTACAGTAACATAGGATGCAGCAAAACTACAAACAAAGGTTAAGGCATCAATTACAGATTCATCTTCTTCTCTGTCATTATCACTGGACCAAGTTGGAGGCGGTAAGGAGTTGTTTGCACTACCCCTGTTGTCAATTGACCATAAAAGGTAAGGGTTACCTTTATAACTATCCTCATCAAAGGTTGCAAATTGGCCCTTATCTGGTGCTTTACCTGTTAAATTATTGTATGACACATTGAAGACTGCCAAAAACTTCAACTCCTGTAACTGAGGAGGGATTTGACCACTGAAGTTGTTGCATGAGAGGTCTAAGCTTTCCAATTGTTTCAACTTGTGAAGACTTTCTGGAATATATCCTTTCAAGTGGTTGTGGGACAAGTTCAAGGAATAAATGGCATCACAGTCTCCTATTTCTTGTGGAATCTCTCCAATAAACAGATTAGAAGATAAATCCAATATTGCCATGTATTCAAAAGTAGTGCCTTCATATGTGAGCCATGCTGTCTTTATTCTCAACTCTTCTTCTTCTAGGAAACGTAGTCCGAAAATTAAACCAGAAAGCAGAGAGCGATAAACTGTTCTCTTACTTAAGGACGTATTCCACAAGCAAGTAGGTAATGTCCCATCCAATTTATTATATGAAAGATCCAATGCTCGAAGTTTATTTAGTTGACACAATTGATTAGGAAGTTGACCTTGAAGATTGTTCCCTTCTAATAAAATGACACTGAGATTTTGTAGCCTATAAATGTGATCTGGAATACTTCCGGATAATTGGTTACCACCAAGATCAAGTGTCACTAAACTTGTCGGTAGTGCCTTTGGAATTGAGCCAACAAGGTTATTCTCTCTCAGATGAAGAAATATTAAATTTGTCATATTGATTAAGCATGGAGGTATTGAACCTGAGAACCTATTATTAGAGAGAATTAGATATACAAGGTCAAGTCTGCATAGCTCCTTGGGTATTGCGCCCTGGAATTTATTACCTGACATGCGTAGCACACTTAATCTTGACAGATTGACAATTGAACCTGGAAAAACACCTGAAAACTTATTCTCAGATATGTCCAAAACACTTAGAAGGTCAGTAAAGGGTTTTTGAACTTCAAGTGTCCCGTTGAAGTAGTTGTTATTCAACAGCCATATTCCAAATCCGAATGACAAGTTTAGAGACCTACGAAATATCTGCCCCGATAAACTGTTATATGAAAGGTCTAAATATAATAACAAAGTGCAATATGTCATCAAATGTTCAGGGATTTCACCAGCTAAATTGTTGTTGGACAAGAGTAGCACATGTAAGGCTGACATGTTCACAAATGAAGCAGGAATGGCACCGGTTAAATTGTTGTTGGACAAATCTAAGCGGCCTAAGGCTGCCATATTCCCAAATGAAGCAGGAATTTCACCTGTAAATTTGTTTCTTGATGCAATTAGATACTCTAGATTCGGGAAAAACAGGTTAATATTTTCAGGAAGTTGACCTCCAATGTTGTTGTTTGATATGTCCAAATACGAAGTCCGATTGCACTGTATGCCTTGATTACTAAATTTGACCAATTCCAAATTCCCAGTGAGTGAGTTATTATCCAACAACACAGACTCCAAGTTTGAATTATTGAAGAACAACCAATTGGGAAACATTCCACTCAACTTGTTACCTGAAAGATCAATATGTTGCAAGTTATGTTGGTGATAGAGAAACTTGGGAATGGATCCGGTACGCATGTTAAGTCTACACTCTGGCATTTTCAGAACTTGCAATTGGAAAGAAGGGACCCAAGAGGGATTTTCAGTTTCAACTACAAAGTTGCCATTCTGCCTTCCAATTGAAAGTGACATAAGCTTTGAATGGTTAGCCAACATGCTCAAAGGGAATAAGCCTTCAAGTTGGTTATCGCTGAGATCTAGTGTGCGGAGGTTCTTCATTTTACATAAGCCTAAGTCCGGAAGAGTAATAGTAATTTTAGAGTTTAGTAGGTGACAATGCAATGTTGAAATTGCTTGAACTAGTACTGACGACCAAGAATTTCATTTAAATGAAAAATTCAGTATTTTATTATATCAACTTTCTAACCTTGAGATATTGGTCCACTGATCCCATTTGAGCTCAGAATCAATCCTTCCAAGTTGCTTAGATTAGCCAAATTGCTGATAACTATTCAAGAATCACGTAAAATGGAAAAATAAAAATGAAAACAATGGTAATGGCAGTGTCGATGGAAGATAATAGTACAAAAAATAGAAATCTATACATAAATGCATACCTTCCTCCAACTCCGAGTGTTCGTCTCTCCTATAGCTTTCAAAGAGGATCAAATTCTTAAGGGATGTGAGCTTGCTTAACGTTTTCATTATGCTAGCGTTGAACATGTTGTAACTAAGATCTATTGTCTCTAACATCTTGAAACTTGACATGGTTCTATAATCTTCTATTAAACACAAGATCCACAAACTGATAGTCATTAGACACCAGGAAAAAAGGAAAAATTTTGTAAACACATGATCAATTCAATTGTCATATCAAAATCCAAAAAAGAAAAAAGAAATCAATTGTCATATTCATAACTCCAATCGCAGCACAAATTGCCTTGCTAATTGTACTTGACACTTTTCACTTGCAAAAGTCGGTCCAATCGAAATAAATTTTAATACTACTCATCAAATAATAAACGAAATTTTAATAGCATAATCATATGAATAAAAATATATAGAAATAAATTTTGACGGTACCTTCAGCCAGAAATAAGCTAGTTAAAAAATTGTCGGACAAGTTAAGGCTTCTCAATTTCTTAAGTGGTAGGAATAAAGACAAGTTCAAGCTCACTGGGTGTGTATCATCTGGATTCAATAATCCATCAAGGGAGAGGCTGATCACGTGACCCGAAGCAGAATCACAGATGAGGTCCTCCCAACCACAACAGTCGCTCTTTGTTTCATGAACCCAGGAAGGCAAAAGGGGATCTGAGTGGTTGTGGAGTATGAAAAATTGCTTGATATCCAGTAACGCTACCTTCTCTTCTTTGAAGCAAGCTTCGGTTCCATAGAGTTGAACCAGTATTGTTGCACACAACAAGGCCAACCACCAATCCATCCAAATTTTCACCATTTCAAACTATATTGAACTGCTATTCCAATTTCAGGATTTCTCAAGCTATACTTATATGGGTTATAACCCAATTCTCCACAAACTAATTGAATTGTAAAAGCTCAAGTCAAATAGTAACAGCTCAAGTCAAGTCAATGCAAGACTCTGAAACATAGGCTAATTAATATTTTTTATTTTATATAAAAACAAAAAGAAGGCTCGTATCTAAAAGAACGCTCCTCTAAAATTAAAATGGTAATAGAAGAAATAGAGCTCAATTGAACGACACATTTTTTTTCACTATTCTATTCTGTTTGAACGTTACAAAAAATAGTATAAAAAGATCGAATAGAGTCGGTGTATTGACTAGTTTTCTCTCATCTTGTGTCTTCTGATCGTCTTCCACGCAAACCTGAATCACAATGAATTTACTAAATCTTTAGGAATCGGTTTGTGTTTTCTTCCATTTCTTATTCCTTTTTTTTTAATCATTATATTACTCTTGCTATGAGTCATATGAGAATTTGCAAAACTTTAGCTTTGATTTATAATGGATTTTTCGCCATGCGATTCACAGTTAAATATAAAAATAAATAAAAAATAAAAAAATTGTTTGTGAGAAAAATATTATGAAAAGATTAAAGAAGATGCAAAAGAGGATTGAAAAATGTACTAATTGATCTAACTTCACATTTGGTAATTTTTTTTTTCCTTTTTATTAGACAAAATTTGACATGATAGGATCTCGCTCACTAATTTGTATTGCATTTATTTATATAGACTATTGCATGATGATGTGTCTACATATATATAAAATGTAATATGAAATAATTAATTATTTGTAATTAATAATCCTAATTATTCTTATATATTTATTATTGAAATATTTACTTATAAATTATATTTAAATTAAATAAAAATAAATAAAACTTACGTATAAAAGAATGCACTAACAGCTTGTAATTGTTAAATATGTACTATAATGTATGTATCTGTATAAATGATATGCAATCACAACCAATGATAGTTAATTTAATATATACGATTTTTGATGGTCTTGCTTTATTTTCTCCTAGAATTTCCTGCCAAGTAGAGGTCTCGTTTTTCAAACTCCATACCCAAATCATAATAAAATAGAACAAAAATCAGAGTATCTTCAGTTAGAAACAAGCTATTATTGTATACCATAATACAGACAATAATAGAAGAAATATTTTGGTGGACCGGAATTATATAGCAAAAATACATGATCACAAATATTATGATAACTAACTTCTATGTTTGCAACAATTGAAAACATGACTAATTAATATGAAATAACAAAGACAAATAAACTTAATAATTGATAAAACAATTTGATACGCTTTACTCTGAATTTTAAATTAAATTATCTTTATGATCTGCATTATCCTCATAATCTAGATTATCTTTAAAGTTTTATATATTCAGGATTTCAAATTTTAATTTATAGATTTTTTATTTGGAATTTGAAAAGTTTTTATATAAATTAATAATTTAAAGTTTATGATTAATAGTAATAAAATGCTTTATAAAATTAAGTGTAAGAAGGAAGACAGTCACTTTCCACCCCATGGTAATCTGCCCCCTGCTTTGCACCCCATTCTAATGCCGTGGTCAATAATGTAACTCTAAAGTTGAAAGAGCTTGAAATATCCACACATTCATATTCCTCTTTCCTTCGCTTTTCTATGATATGAAGGGAGTTGACTAAGCAATTTATATGTTAATAAAATTTTTGATAAAAAAGGTAGCAACTTTATGATTAATAGTGATGTCAAATAAATCTTTATGATTAATAATGATAAAATGCTTAATTATTTTATGCGTAATATCATGACTCTAGACAATGACTCTCACTAATATGTGAATTTGATGAAAAATTACTTGAAACTTAATATCAACACCACACATATTATTGTTAAATCAAACACTTCCAACAACAATTTATTTTAAAAAATGAAACTTCTAAATTTTTTAAGATTGAAATAATTTTTTACTTTTCAATTTCTCTGCCTTTTTTATTCACCCACACTGAACGTGCAGATTTGGTTATGACTAAAGGTAATAAAATACTTAATAATATTAGGCGTGATGAATAAGACTGCCACTTTTATGAAGGTGCATTGGTAGAAGATTAGTTAAAATTTAACATCAAATAACCTATATTTTATAAGAGTTTACATATAACTTGATAAAGTTAAATAATTTAAAATTTTTGACTAAAAATAATTTGGTCAATAATGTTTCAAAAAGGAAAAGTTGCAATAAAATAAAATTTGATTTTTATCAAGAAGAAATGTGATATTTAAATAATAATTTGGAAGAATTTTAATACATAATAAATTTTGAAAGAATATCATATAAATATGTTTGCATAACCTAATGGATAAAGAGATTGATTCCAAATTAGAAAAATTCACCGATAATTAGCGTGAACTCCTAATGGCAGCGTGCAGGTTGCTTCTAGGAAATGGTGATCCGCGGTGTGCGGAAGTGTTGGCACTTTACTTGGGTCTTCAAAAAGCAGCAGAATATTTTGTGGGTCAATCTTTAACAGTGGAAGTGGATTCCCCTGAATTTGTCTTGGCTTTCCGAGAGGTGCCGAAGTCAAGAACCTACTTTGACAGAGTGTTGAATGAGGGTCGACATGTCGTTTCTTTCTTTCCAGGCTTTTCTTTGTTTCATATTTGTAGAATGGGTAACAGTTGCCGATGCTATTGCTGCCACCGCAGACCATTACCTGGACATGATTTGGGTGAACAATTTCCCCAGCTTGATTGTACGGCTTGCAGAAAAGGATGCCACATTGGGACATTTCATTTAATAATATTTCCATTATTCCTTTCAAAAAAATTAGCGTGAGTTCCATGTCGACGAAGATCACTTTAATTAGTATTCAATTAATATGTTATAATTAAATCCATTAATTCAATTGGACTAATTAAGATTTAATTGAATATAGATTAAAGATGCTAGCTTCAACCATGAAATTTTATGAAGTATCAGTCTTCCTTTCCTACACCCGGGAAGAAAGCAATGTGAAGGGTAAACACAGCAAATACAAGTATGATGAAATGATAAATGCATGGATATATGAATGCTAGAATTATATAGCAACACCAATAAGATCTAATATAGTTGGTAAATAATTGAGTTCCTTAAATATGTTACTTTGGATTCAATATAGATTGTATATACAAAAAAGATTTTATTGAGAAATGTCATATCGATTTAGTGATCTCTTTATTTTAAAAAAAATTAGTCTACAGACACCAACTAAGAAATATCCTGGGTTGCATGCAAAAAATAAAAATTATATGGCAACAATACATGACCAAAATTTTTTGTGATAACTAATTTTTTTTTTTAGTTCTCCATAAAGTCTTCTTACACCCCTATTAGTACTGAATGTAGGACTAGCCGTCATTTGGAAAGAAAGTTTTAGACGATATTTCCTTTCCAACCAGAATTACTCCAAGACTTGATTTCATACACATTCACACCAAATCTTGTTGAGGCACTATGATAACTAACTTCTGTGTTTGCAACAATTGAATACATCACCCTTATTATATATGCATAATTGATAATATAAATTTGATACATCTTTCTCTAAATTTTAAATTAAATTATCTTCATGATTTGCATTATCTTCGTAATATATATTATCTTTAAAGTTTGATATATTTAGGATTTCAAATTTTAACTTATAGATGTTTGCTTAAATTTTTTTCATTTGAAATTTGAAATTTTTATATACAAAAATAATTTAATAAAGTTAAAATATTAGGGTTTATGATTATTAGTAAAAAATGCTTAATAATATTATGCGTAAGAAAGAGGACAGTCACTTTCGACCCCACGCAAATCTGCCCCTACTTTCCACCCGATTCTAGTGCCGTGGCCAATAATGTAACACTAAAGTTGATAGAGCTTGAAATGTCCACACATTCATATTCCTATTGGCTTTGCTTTTCTAATAACAATTTGTAAATCATCAACTTTGTGACTAATAACAATAAATGCTTAATATCATTATGCGTGATTAAAGACAGTGACTCTACCACTAATAGGTGCATTTCTTAGAAGTTTTCTTGGAACTTTACATTAACGCGACAACATACTAATTTTTAAATCTAGCACTTCCAACAATAATTAACTTTAAAAAAGGAAAGGAGATGGAAGTTATCAACATGTCAAAAAATGTTTTTTAGATGTTGGATTTATAGGCTTATAGTTTAGTTTGTAAAATTTAATTATTTCAATTTGTTTAAGTAAGTATTTAGTGAGATGAACAACAATAAAGTTATTAGTCCTAATGATATACCTATTAAATTTTAAAAGTGTTTAGGAGAGAAAGGTATTATTTAATTTATCAAGGTATTCAATGAGATATTGAAATTCAAAAGAATGTTAAATGAATAAAAAAGAGTACTTTGATACCTATTTACAAGAATAATAGAGATATTCAAAGTTGTAGAAACTACTAGCATTCAAACTCATAAGTGATATTATAGAACTTTGAGAAAGAGTGATTGAGTATAGATAATAAAAGAGACCCATATATTAAAGAACTGATTTGATTTGTAGTTAGAATGATTAACCATAGAAGATATCTTATACAAGATTTGATGAAAAGGTATCAGAGTAAAGAGAGAAACTTGCACATGATTTTCATTGGTTTAGAAAAAACTTATAATAGAGTGACAATAAAAGTTTTATGAAAGGCATTAAAAAAGAAAGATGATTGTATCTCTTATATTTAAGCTATAAAGGATATTTATGATAAGGCAATGACAAGTGTGAAGACATAAGAAAGTGTAACAGAAAATTTTTCCATAAAAATTAGTTATCTTTAAATTTATATTTTTTTACTTTAGTTTTAAATATACTTATTAGACACATTCAAAATATAATTCCAAAATGTATACTCTTTACAAATGATGTTGTCCTAATAAAAAAAGTTGAGAGGATATTGTTTCTAAATTATAAGTGTGGAAAGAAGCTTTGAAATCAAAGAGTTTTTGTCTAAGTAATAGCAAAACAGTTTATATGGAGTACAAATTCAGTAAAAGATAAACAACTAATGATTTGGAGGTAAAAATCAAAGAGCATATTATACTACAAATATTAAGATTTTAGTATATTAAATCGATTTTATAAAATGATAGAGGGATTGATAGAAATGTTATACATAATATTTAAGTTAGATGATTAAAATAGAGAAAGATCTCAAGAGTCATTTATGATTGCAAAATATTTAACAAATTTAAAAGAAAATTTTTAGTAAATTATTATGAGATTAGCTATACTTTATGATTATAAGTGTTGAACTTAATGTGAAAGGCTAACAAAACCACAAAAAAAGAGAAAAAGAGATAACAGAGTGTCAATACATCATCAAGCGTGCTAGCTAAACATGTTTATTTATCTTAGAAGGTAATTTGCTTAGATTCAAAGCAGAAAAAAGAAATTGCACAAAAGTTAATATTGAGAAAAATTATATTTGTATGATATATGATACAATACCTTGAATACCGGCCCGAAAGGGTTGTACATGATAATAGAAAGTCTAACATGAAAGACGGGTCAATTGGCTTCTGCTGTTTTAACATCCAATAGTAAATAGATGATTAAAGTCACAGACTATTTGACGGACAAGTATTTATCACTTTTTTATTTCATCTAAATCTTTTTTGAACCAAGTCTAACATAAACAGGGAACTGGCCCCGTTACTTGTGTTATATAGAATATATATATCAAAGACCTTGACTAAGGTGCAGCTATGGTCGCATGATAATACAAGGAAACAAGCATTCACTTTGAATAATTAACAAGTGTTTGTCCCTTTTCTTCTTTCTTTTTCGATTTTTCCAAAGGCATGTATTTTTCCTTCTTTATAATCATTATAAACAATGTTTCCATGCTTGGTTCGCACAAGTGCTTGACTTATAAACATTATAAAGTCATGCACGTAATTCTATCTCTTTTTGTGCCATTGGTTTTGGCGTGCGGAAAGGGGGAAAAGTCATTTGCTTTATAGATAAAAGCTTTGCCTTTTTAACATTCAATAGGACTTTTTGACGAAGAATTTTGAACCCTTTTTTTTTTCTCCTTTGTTTTGGAAAAAGTGCTCAGTTGTGCGTATTATATAGATAAAAAAAACCTTGACTTTGACTAATTGAGATGCCGTGCAGGAAAGAGGTTTACTTACAGAACACGACCTTTTGTCTTATTGACGTTGCTTCATTTCAAGTTTTTCTTTTGCTTTAGGTTACTGAGCAATTTCTGATACCCTTGATGGAAAAAGAACAATTTAGGTTTATTATTATTATTATTATTTGTATCATTACTACAATATATGCCTTGACAAATACGAAAATGACCACATTAGACATGTTTGAAACTGTCATTATGCCAATTAGCAAGAGGGCTCGAATTTCTTTTCAAAAAAATTATCCCATTATAAAAGATTCAATTCAAAGTAAAAAGGAATTGGAAAATATTTAATAATAAAGTAAATTTACAAGAATTGACATCATGAGATTTTTGAGTAAATAAGTTTGTTTAATATTAAATCTAATTTCTTATTTGACTTTTTTGACAACAACTAACAACACTCCTGCAAGGCAACCAAAGTTTAACATAAAGGGAGTTGGCTCAGCAATTTATATGATAATAAAATTTGTGATAAAGAAGGTAGCAACGTTATGATTAATAGTTGTGTTAAAAAAAAATCTTTATGATTGATAATGATAAAATGCTTCATAATATTATGCATACTACAGAAGACAGTCCATTAAAAAAAGAAAAAAAGGAAAAATCACTTCATACAGCTTATTCAAATTATCTGTCTTCTATACTTTCTACCCCATTTTAATACCATGGTCAACAATGTCGTAGTAAAGCAGAAGCATTGGGAAGATTGGCACATTCTTATCCTTATTTACCATGTTTTTCTAATCGCGATTTGTATTATTCTAATAAAGAATACAGCAACTTTATGACTAATTAATGATAATAAAATGCTTAATATCATGATGCTTGATTAAAGGTAATGACTCTATCGCTATTATGTGCATTTGGTGGGAATTTATGACTAATTTAGTTGAAGCAGACAGTAACCTTCCACCCCATGGAAATTTGGCCTCTACTTTCCGCCCCATTCTGATGCCGTGGTGAATAATGTAACACTACGGTGGATAGAGCTTGAACTATCCACACATTCATATCCCTATTTACCTGGCTTTACTAATAACAATTTCTATTTTTCTAATAAAAAAGCATCAATTTTATAACTAATAATAATGAAATGCTTAACATCATTATGCGTGATTAAAGAACATAATTTTTTATGACTAATAATGAAGTGCTTAATAATAATAGAAGTGATAAATAGGCAGCCCCTTTTATTTCTGTTAGTTGCAGTTTGTGGAAGTTTAATTGAAATTTTACAATGAAACAACTGAAAACTGGTGCCAATACTGTTATTGTTGGTCAAACCGGAAAGTTTTGTTTGAACTGGTGTCAACAATTGTGCATGACTGTCTTCGACATAGTTAGGGTTCAAGGTAAGGTTTCTTTTGAAAATCTTTAGCTGTGATTTATATTTTGTAGCATTATGTAATTCTCTAAGAAAGTTAGTACCCTTTTTTTTTCATTTCTCTTATCAAAAAGGGAAGTTATCTGAAGAAATCTTTTTTAATATCAGGATTTCAAACCCCTAATCTCCAATTTAACCCCTAATTTCAGGATATGAAAGCCATTTTTGGGGACTTCCGTTTTGCGCGTGTGGAAGGAGTAAAGTCTTTATAGATAAAAGCTTTGCTTTTTAAACATTCAATATAACTTTTTGACGAAGAAGCGCTGAACCATTTTTTCTTTCGTTATAATGTTTCGGAAGAAAGCTTGATATTTCAGGAAGCGGGTCAGTTACGTGTACTACACAGATAAAAGACCTTGACTTGGACTGATTGAGACGCTGTGCAGGAAAAAAAAGGTTTACTTATTGAACACGAACTTTTATCTTACTTATTCACGTTGCTTTATTTCAAGCTTTTATTCGATTAGAAAAATCCACTGATTCCATGTCCACGAAGATCACTTTATTTATTGTTCAATATTATAATTAAATACATTAATTCAATTGGACTAATTAAGATTAATTGAATATAGATTGAACATGCTTCAAATATGAAATTTTATAAAGTATCAATCTCCCTTTCCTATAGCCAGGGAGAAACCAATGAGAAGGATAAACACAGAGCAAATATAAGTATGATGACATGATAAATGCACGAATATATGAATGCTGGAATTATATATCAATAATCCATGATCATAAATATTATAACAAATGACTTCTGTGTTTGCAACAATGGAAAAAATGACATTTATTTATACAGCTAATTAGTATGATAACTCTTAAGTGATAAAGATAACTTACCAGATATTTAATGAAATAACAAAGATAAATAAACTTGATAATTGATAAAATAATTTGATACGTTTTACAATAAACTTTAAAATAAGTTATGTTCATGATCTGCATTATCCTAATAATCTAGATTATCGTTGAAATTTAATATATTTAGGATTTCAAATTTTAATTTATAGATGTTTTCTTAGATTTTTTTTATTTGAAATTTGAAAATTTTTTGTATAATAATAATTTAAAATATTGGAGTTTAATATTATGCATAAGCAAGAAGACAGTCGCTTTCCACGGTTCTGCCTTCTACTTTCCATCCCATTTTAATGCCGTGGTCTGTAATGTAGCACTACATAAATTGAGCCTGAAATATCCACACATACATACTCCTATTTGCTTTGCTTTTCTAATAGCAATTTGTATTATTCTAATAAAGAAAGCAATAACTTTACGAAATAAAATACTTAACATCATTATGCGTCATCAAAGGATATCTCATGACAACCTTGGGTTCACCAACTCAACATTATGAAATCGATTTAATCTAATGCCTACTTGCAAGTAGGTCTGAAACATTGTGAAATCAAAGGATACCTCATAACGAGATTGCCAAGAAGACAAAAGCTTCACTGGGGGACAAAGAAATTCCTTCTTGCAAGTGATGGGGTTTTTGTCAAGTTATGCATGTGAATATAGTTCACCTAGATTCTAGTGACACAATGCAAAATGCAACATGTTTGGCATGAGAATATGCTTGACACAAGAAGGCTTGACCTACATGACATACCTGACATGTTAAAATGGTTGACATAGAAAGGTTTGACCTAAAATGACTAGCTTGGCATTGATAGTTAAGATATTTGCATGGTTTCTACCCTTAATTTTTCAAGTTTTTGGTGCATTATAAGTACTTTCTTAGATCATTATTGTTTTCTTGAATGAATCTTGTTAGTTATGTGTGTTCTTGATTAATCTAGGTTAAATCTTGTGAATTAGAGCTATAAAAGAAGAGCAAGGGCTTAACTTGATTAACTCATATCTAGAGTTTCTGATATCCAATTGAGGAAATTCTTAATTCATTTGAATCTAGCGATGTCAAGATTTAAACTGACTACTCATATTCCTTGATTGGATGTGAATAAAATGGTCAAATCTCTAGACAAATTATGAGTAATCTAGTTCGTACCTATTTTGGGCAATCTATAAATAATGGGCTACATCTTGGGCTACACAATTTGGATTACAGTAATTCTTGCCCCATGTGAAACTAGACATCTAGAGTTTTCCAATGAGTACTCATAGGCCACCAAAGTACATGCCTAATGTATAATAATTTGTAAAAAAATGTTTGAAGTTTGTTCAATGCATGAAATTGCAAAGTGGGTTGCCTTAGCCCGATTGAACTCAATACCTCATCAGTTGATCCAAGACTTCAAGAAAGGTTAAAAGGGCATGATAAAGTCTCATTCTTTATAATCAAGTGGATGCCAAGAGTTCTAAAGCAAGTCAAACATGGGAAAGCAATCAGAGTTCAAGATGAAGTAATATTTGGTCTATTTAAGCCTATTTCAAACTATATATCCAAGAAGTACACCTATACCTATTCAAAACTAGATAAAGGCCCAAGATCTATTTTTCTACTCTTAAGAAGGTTCCTAATCAGAATTTAGAGGGTATCTAAGCATAATTTATGGGCGAGATAATTAGGAAGGACCAAGATCACACAAGAGCTTACAAGAAAGCCCAATTTACACTTTTTGGGATCTTTTTTGTGTCTTAGATTGGTCTGCACCCAAAACCTTCCAAGATTCACCAAATCTAACCCAACAAGGCTGAGAAAATGGTTTAACTTATCTCCAAAGTGGTGTTACCACAATTTTAGGGTTACATATGATCCTAATGTAGCTAGGAAACTCAAGAAAGAAGGTTAATATTCTCTTTAAAGAGTGCTACACAATTGTGGTGCTTTTCTAGGCTTTGTCTCTTTGAAGGAGAGCTTTGTGGAACATTCTTGGTCAACATAATGATGTACCTTGAAGAGTTGGAAGGATCCATTCACTACAAATTTGTCTAGCATCTTCTTCTTCTTCTTCTTCCTCTTCTTTTGTTCTTATGCTTTCTTCAATTCTTTTTGCTTTTGTTATGGATAGGATTAGCATGAGCTAAATTTATTTCTAAGGGAATACAACGAAGTTGTAGTGAATCTAATGCTAATTGAGGTATGGGTCCACTGATCCCGTTCAAGCTCAAAATCAATCCTTCCAACTTGCTTAGATGAGCCAAATTGTTGATAACTATTCAAGAATAACATAAGATGGAAAAATGAAAATGAAAACAATCATAATGGCAATGTCAATGGAAAATAATAGTGCAAAAAAGAGAAATCTATACATAAATCTTACTTTCCTCCAACTCCAAGTATTCATCTCTGCTGTAGCTATCAAAGAGGATCAAATTCTTAAGGGAAGTGATCTTGCTTAATGTTTTCATGATCCTTGTGTTGAACATGTTGTAACTAAGATCTATTGTCTCTAACATCTTGAAACTTGGCATGGTTCTATAATCTTTTATTAAACACAAGATCCACAAACTGATAGTCATTAGACACCAAAAAAAAATGAAAAATTTTATAAACACATAATCAATTCAATTGTCATATTGAAATCCAAAAGAAAAATTCAATTTGTCATATCCAAACTTCAATCGCAGCACAAATTGCTTTGCTAATTGTACTTGGCTCTTTTCACTTGCAAAAGTCGGCTCAATTGAAATAAATTTAATATTACTCATCAAATAATAAGTGAAATTTTAATAACATAATCATATAAATAAAAATATATAAAAATAAATTTTGAGGGTACCTTCAGGCAGAAATCAGCTAGTTAAAACATTATTAGACAAGTCAAGGCTTCTCAATTTCTTAAGTGGTTGGAATAAAGACAAGTTCAAGCTCACTGGGTGTGTATCATCTAGACTCAATAATCTATCATGGGAGAGTTTGATCATGTGACCCAAAGCAGAATCACAGATGAGGTCCTTCCAACCACAACAATCACTCTTTGGGTCATGAACCCACCAAAGCAATAGGGAATCTTAGTGGTTGTAGAGTATGAAAAATTTCTTGATATTCAATAATGCCTTCTTCTCTTGTTTGAAGCAAGCTTTGGTTCTATGGAGTTGAACCATGATTGTTACACACAATAGCACCAACCACCGCTTCATCCAAATTTTCTCCATTTTCAAACAAAGTTGAATAGCTTCTTCAATTCAGCTAGCATTTCTACAACTATATTTATATCGTTATATTCCAATTCTCCACAGACTTAATGTCAAGTCAAATAAATTCTCCTCAAACTCAATGAATAGTAGTTAAACGGCTCTAGTTCAATATCTAATCAAGTGACTTGGCACTTTCTATCCAATGCTAATGCAATAACGCACTTTGAAAATGGAGAATCAAATATTAGCAGCTCAAGTCAACTATCCAATTTCCCTAATAAAATGAAGGAAAGCATCCACTTTGAGTAAAGTGCTTGTCCCTTTCTTCATTTTTTCCCATTTTTTTTTAGCCTCACATGGAGTATAAAGACTATTTTTTTTTTCTTTTGGTGTGGAAGACTATTAGTTATTTAAGTATTAAAATAGCTAGTGCATCAAGCACTCAAAAAAAAAAGTAGCTAGCACATCAAAGACGAGGCAATTGGCTTTGGTTTGCCATACTACTTTTTTTTGAACATGTGAAAGATATAGACATTTTCACTATTATTCTTGTTAACTCAAAACATTTTATGATAAACTTTTTTCTAAAGTCTGCTAATGTAATTCTTTCTCATTTTCCTTCAACTTCTTCTCACTCTTCTTTCACTTTTCTTTAAAATTTCAATAATAAAATTATTATTTCCACTTTTAGACAATTAATTTACTAATTGTTATAACTCAAGTAGAAGATAAGTAGTTAATTTTATCTTTCAATGTCTTATTTATTTTGCAAAACTAAAATTTTAGTCACATTTTTATCGTGCATTTAGCTTGATAATGTAGTATATATTTTTTGCTGATATTTGTTTGCTTATATATATATATATATATATATATATATATTTAATATGTATGTGTGTTCTGTTCTTTTCATTTATTATATGGTGAGATTAAGATTGCACCTCTAAGGGGCTCTTTGCTTTGCATTTTCAAAAAAAAAAATAGCAAAAAAAATGTATTTGCTTACAAAAGTATGAAAATATTTTATAAAATAAGCCTAAATTTGAAAATGTTTAAAATGTGTTTTCACCATTTTCAATATAAAATTTTGAAAATAAAAAATATATAATGAAAATAAGGTAGTGATTTTGAAATTATTATGCCAGAGCAAAAAACGTCCACCATTCTAAAGCTTCGTCACTTCTAAACTATAAATCTTAAATTCTTAAAGCTGAAGTCCTTAAACTTTCAAGCTCAAGCTTTAACTCTAAACTCTCAACCTTCAACCTTAACCCAAAATCCTATATTGTATATTTAAAATTCAAAACCCTAAAGTAAATACATTTTCATTAATTTCATTTTATGAAAATAGAATTTATTAATGAAAACCAAATATGTGTTATAAAATTTAATAATTTTTAAAAGAAAATTACTAAATGAATCCAAATAAAACAAGATTATATTTTCACAAACCAAACACCACCTAACTTTCTCATTTTTAGTTTTGAACATGTGTTGGGATATATAGTTAGAGGTGGATATTGGTTTTATTGTTAGATAATGAAATTCAATATAAAGATAGATAGATGTATAATAGTAATTATACAGGTCAAACAGAATTTAGGCAAGAGTTTGTTGATGGAATTGATGTTTAATTAGTTATACTTGTCAGTTGCTGCTGTAGATATCTAACAAGAAATGCAAAAGTGTAACATTATTGACTCTTGAAACAGTAAAGGTTTAGTTATATAAATATAGTTTTAAGCTTAATTATTAGTATTAGATAGACCATAATAAACAAAAAGCACCAATTCATACCAGATTTCACTACAATGCCCATACAATAGTACTTCAGACAATGTTTACGTGGGTTATGATAATTGTGATAATAAATCTAGTTATCATCTATTTATGGTTTTTGATTCTACTGAATTTGAATTTGAATAATACTAACAAAAGAATTTAGAAGAATCTCCAAATCTCAAAGCTTAATAATTTTATAATTTATTATGTGCTTCTAAACATCATAACATGACTACAAGGAGCACTTAGTACAACCATCATTAATTTGAAACAAGTTTTGGTTGCATAGAGTTGAACTAGGATTGTTGCACATAGTAACGCGAGCCATCACTTCATCCATAATTTGTCCATGTTTAAACAAAATTGAATAGCTTTTTCAATCTTAGCTAGCATTTCTACTATACTTAAAACAAGTATATTTCAGTTCTCCACAAATTTAATGTCAAGTCAATTCTCCACAAACTTGATGAATAGTAGTTGAATGGCTCAAGTTCATTATCTAAGCAAGTGCCTTGGCACTTCCTATCCAATGCTAATGCAATAATGTACTTTGAAAATGGAGAATCAAATATTAACAGCTCAAGTCAAGTCAATTCTACAATTTCACTAATAGAATGCACTTCATATACACTAGAATGAAGGAAAATACCTACTTTGAGTAAAATGTACTTGTCCCTTTCTTCTTCCTTTTCAATTGTCTTGTAGCCTCACATGGAGTATATAGACTATTAAAAATAGCAAGTGCATCAAAGTCGAGGCAATTGGCTTTGCTTTCCATTACCACATTTTAATGAACAGGTGAAAGATCTATACATTTTCATTGTTATTCATCTAAATTCAAAATAAATTGATGATAAACTTTTTTTTTAAGTCTGTCCCTATAATTTTTTCTCATTATTTTCCTTTAGCTTTTTTTCCCTTTTCTTTCGTTTCTTTCTACAAGTTTGATAATAAAACTACTACATATTTCTACCTTTAGATGATTAATTTATTAGTTATTATAACTCAAGTAGAAGGTAAATAACTAATCTTATCTCTGAATGTCTTATTTATCTTGTAAAACTAAAATTTGTAGTTACATTTTTATTGTGCATATGGTTTGATAATGTAGTTTATATTTTTTATTAATATATGTTTCCTTATATATGTATCTGTATTATATGTACATGTGTTTTGTTCATTCCATTTATTATATAAAGATCTCATTCATTTAATTTGTTTCCACTTCTAATTTTTAGTTAAAACAAAAAATGGTAGTGAAAATATGAAAATATTTTTTAGAAAATATCTTCTAAAATAAACGAAAATTTGAGAATGTTTAAAACATGTATTTTAATTAAAAACAAAAAATATATAATGAAAATGGGATGGCAATTTTGAAATTATTATGAGGGAATTGAAAACCTCCACCACCCCAAGGTGTTGTCACAATTGAACAATATGACTCTTAGCCCCAAAGCTAAAACCCTAAACCTTAAACTAAGTACATTTTATTTATTTTCATTTTATAAAAGCAAAATTTGATAAATGAAAAATAAATATATTTTGTGTAATCAAAAAATTTGGAAACATCTTCAAATGTTGAGGCCCAATAAGTTTATAATTTATTTTGTGTTTCTAAACAACAATTGTAACATGATTGTGAACAACATTCGAAACAACCATTATTAATTTGAAGCAAGCTTTGATTCCACAGAGTTGAACCAAAATTGTTGCACACAATAAGGTCAACCACCACTTCGTCCAAATTTTCTCCATTTTCAAACAAAATTGAACAATTTTTCAATCTCGCTTAGCTAGCACTTCAACAACTATACTTATACAATTATATTTTAATTCTCCACAAACTTAATGAATAGTAATTGAACAACTCAAGTTCAATATCCAATCAAGTGCCGTGGCACTTCCTATCCAATGCTAATGCAGTGATGCACATTGAAAATGAAGAATTGAATATTAGCAGCTCAAGTTCAATCAATTCTCCAATTTCACTAATAGAATGCACTTCATATATATTAGACTGAAGAAAGTACCCACTTTGAGTAAAAAGTGCTTGACCCTTTCTTCTTCCTTTTCCATTTTTTTTTCTTTGCCTCACATGGAGTATATAGACTGTTGGTTATTTGAGCAATAAAGAAGCTAATGCATGAAACTTGAGATTCCAATACCACTTTTTGACAAATAAGTGATATATTATAGACTTCTATTTATTTAAACAAAGAGAAATTTATAAACACAAAAGAAAAAGAAATATATAAATCTTGTAACAATAAAAAAATAATTGAAATAAAGGAGATTGTAGCAATATATGAAAAAACTAATTTAAATGAGGAAGATTTATGAAAATATTATAAAAATTAAAATAATGTTTGTGTATGATTTTAATTTGTTTTAATAAGATTTACATAGAATTTTAAGAAGAATCTATATAATAAATGCACAATAGAAATTAAATAATTTACTCCAACGATAATATTGTAACTATAAATATGATTTTGTATTTTTATTCATCTACAAAATATTCAAATTTTTTCTTATTCTTTATTATTACCTATTTTATCTATCAAAATCATATTTTTTATGACTAATTAATAATAATAATAATAAGCATAATATTATATGTAGTAAACAAGCTATCCACTTTATGGCTAAGCGGTGCATTTCATGAAGTTTAACTGAAATTTAACATCAACACCTTGCTTCTCAACCTCACATGAATATCTATTATAGCAATTTTAACGATTGATTTGATTGTTAGCTGGTAGAAATAGTTAGTGAAACAATAATTAACATCACCAGGTTTTGTATAGGTGAAAAAGTCAAATAAAGTATAGTACATTGGCCTCCTACGCAATTCAATGAACATAAAAGAATGAAATGGGGAGTCTAGCTAGTCAATCCTATATTTTAAACATATCATCGAACATGAATAATAGACCATTAGTAAAATGGCAACAAAACTAATTAAAAATGAAAAACTTGATGGTTGATGATCATTATCAAGTATTAGGCTAAATTTGTCCAAGTAATCCTAAATATCTCTTCTATCCATATTATATATCTCCTTCGTTTCCTTCTATGTTTATGTGCATAACGCTAAACCAACTATAATTTGTTGTTACTCAAATTATTTGTAGTCTAATATACTTGTCAAAGGTACCAAGGTCATGCACACATCAAGATGAAGGTATACACCATGAATTAATTCATTATCTTACCCTTTTTCACTCATATGAGAAGGTCCTACTAACAATCTTTAGCCATGGTTCAATAAAAAATTGACCAAAGGCTCTATTAGGAATAATTATTTAATGAGTTCCATAATTTACATCACTTAGTAATTTTTTTATTTTCAAATTTTTCTTAACTCAATCATTCAACAATTATACAGCTATGTGTTGATTTTTTTTAACTTTCTTCACAATATATTCCCATCAAATTTTCTAAAAAATCTATGAATAAACAATGCACAAGGTTATTATTTACATGGGATGACTTGAAAGAAGGAAGATTGAAGTGGTTAGAAGCAAAAGGCAAAAAAGAGAATTTAGGTTCGAGCTAGACTAGAAACAATTTAGCAAAGATAATAACTTTGTAAAAGGGAGGTATAGACACCCAAATTTGTCCTAAATCCAAAATAGGCCATTTTTGGTCAGAAGACAAGGTTAAATCCTGAACAATCTTGAAATATAGAGTCACATCCCAAACAATCTCAAAATCCAGAGTCAAGTCCTGAACAATCTCAAAATCTAAGGTCAAGTCTCAAACAATTTCAAAAATCAGGTTGAGTCCCGAACAATGTTGAAAACTAGGTCGAGTTCCAAATAATTTCAAAAACTAGGGTTGAGTCCTAAACATTCTTGAAAAACCTCAAAATAAGAGTTCAAGACCCTACGCTAGGTTAGTAAAATAGTCTTGGGCCAACATGGTCCCTTTGACCTCAAAAATACTCAAAATGGTGAATTAAGGTTGGAACCTACCTAAGAACTAGTTTTTACCCATAAGCAACCTTAGTTTCCAATAAGAGTGATCATAGCTTGATCAACCAAGATAAACTGCATAAACCCAAATGTGAAGTTGATAATTGAGTGGATGAACATGGAGAAATGTTTGTTATTAGAAGGGATTTTCATAATTCACCCTATAAACCTATACCCGATTGAAATCTATAGCATGCCTACATAAATCTAATTTCTTCTCTCTCTTTTTATGAATCACAACCTTCTCAAAGAGGAGGAAAATTCAAGAACAAAGCACCCTATTTGACCATCTGCTTATGTTAGCAACTGCACTCCTATTTTTGGAAGGGGCTAAGGGTGAATCACAGCCACTTTGTTTCTACTCTACACTACAGCATCCACGTCTTCTTGGGGACCTTTCTTTAACAAGATATTTTGTCATCGTAGAGCTCAACAATAAGCTTTCATGGTGAAATCAAGAACCCCTTCATCATAGTGACCCTATCACTATTCTCTTCCTTACTCACTTTTTCTCCACTTGCTTCATTACTCTTCTCTCTCAAGATGCCCAGAATGCACCAACTAATAAGCTATACACAGGGAAGAATCAAGATTGCATTGAGAAGAGGGAACCACCTGAACTCGCTCAAAATCTTCTTAACCCGTTGAACCCAAGCATCTCAGTTGCATTGCAAGTTTGGTTGGCATCAAATATTAATTCTATATGTTTCATTTTCATCCAAATGTAGGTTATAAGACCTGAACCTAACCAAAACTGACCCAACCCCCAGTTTCCAAAACTGGGGTGAAACCTTGAGACAAGCTATCATATCTTAGTAATTCTTCAAAACCTATCCAAAATACCAACTCAGGCCCACAATCCCATTTTTAAGTGGATAAGATCCTTCAATATCCCAAAGACCTAGTAAGAACCTTAAAAGCCTCTAAATAGGTCAAGCCTATAAAGACAAATCATTAAATGACCTCCTAAGAAGGTTTAAATCAAGAGAACAGGCTTTTCAAAACTTTTCTCATTTAAAAGTAGTCCACTAAGAAACCTTTAGGCCCAAATTGCCTCGATAGGTCTTGCCTACCTTAGAGTAGCTGGTCAAGCCTATTTGAACTCCCCAAGACCTCTCAAAGTATCCTGAAACCTTATTGGGCCTAACCCTAAGCCCATTAAGGGGATTAAAGCCCATAATGCCCCCAATGAGCCTTAATTTCTAGAGTAATAGGTCAAGCACATTTGAACTCCCAAAGACCTCTCAAAGTGTCCCTGAACTTTATTGGGTGTAGCCCTATGCCCATAAGCCAATTAAAGGCCTATTAAAGGGGGCCCAAGGCCCATTAACCCACAAAAGGCCCCAACGAAAACTTAAAATGATCAAAAGTTACAAACAACCCCTAAAATGTCCCAAATCACCTCAAAAGCCTCAAATCATACTTAATGGGCCTTGCCTAGGCCCATTAAGCTCAACCTTGGCCCATGAACTTTCCAAAAATAGGCCAATGGGCCTCTTTTCCTAGAATCAACCTTCAAATTGAAAAAGTCAACAACTATAACACTTTCACCATGGTCAATCCTAGGTCACCTCCCTTAAAGTCCTATGTGATTCCACATGGCCACCACCTAGGCTAACTTGGGCCAAATCACTCATTCACTTCACACAAGGACCACATAAGCCCATATGTGCCTAAGTAAGTGGGGTGTACTCGTGCCTCCCCTGTTGGCTCATTTCCCCCTCTAATCCACTTCATAATAGGCGTTAATTAAGGGCCTAATCTATTTTTAAGCTATTTTGATTTAATTTCATAAAAGCCTCTTTTTTTAAAAGTTAAAATCTCAAAATCAAACTTAGATTATTCACCCTAAACCACCTTGATTGGCCCTTGACCAATTGAGCCTTGGAAAACCCAAATCCACCTTTCCTAGGTGGGTCATGCCTCTGCCTCCAAGCCCAACCTGTTCCCCTTTATTTTTCCCTCAAGAAATTCATTTAACTTCACCTTAATTCACCCGTATTTAACCTGGTTTCTAAAATTATAACTTACCAAAATCATACCTCTGACCTTAGGCAGCCTTGACCGTGTTTGTAGCCCTTAAAGTCAGCCTTGAATCATATCCTAATCGTCCCCAAAATATCTCCCATTAATTTTCATAATTTCCCCATTAAAATTGACACTTTTTATGGACTTTCCTGACATAAAACTTATCCAAGATTCACCCTTTTTAATAATTTAATTTCTTTTATACCAAAAAAATTAAATTTCTTTTATTAAATTGAAGTTAAACACGCTGATAATTTAAAGTTTAAACACACTTCAAAGGAAAACTAATAGATGAAAAATGGCGAAGATTAATTAAAATTAATAGAATTCTAAAAGCAATACATCAAAGCATAATCTTACTTTGTAGAGTTGTCACTTTAAGTTCGGATTCTAGACTGGCATAAAACTGTCCTAAAATATTAAGAGTTAGGTTTAAAAACATAAGTACAAAAAATTTTAAAACTGCAGTTACTGTCTTCAATAAGTTTACTTGGGAAAATTCTTTGCTGCTCTTGCTGGGAACGAAATTGATATAGATTTTAAGGATGTCTTGATGGTTGACAACAAAAGTAGTAACTGATACTGGAAACTCTACAAAACCTGAAAATTGGAATGGTCGTATTTCTAGTTGAAATGGAAGTTTGTGACAGTAGTTGTGATACCAGGGAGAATGAGAACAATAGTTGTCATCTCCCTTATTTATTCTGTGGTTTAGTGATATCAATTTATTAGAAGACTTGTACCCAATCCTTACTAGAAGGCCTTTATATATTTCCTAGAGCGAAGGGTGTCTTTAGATTAACTTAGCCAGTGACATTATATTTTAACATTGCTGTATTGATTGAATAGGACCGTGGCATGAAAGCCTTGGTCTGATTCTACTATACTAGTACAGATTTTAAGTTTAGATCAAGATTTAAATTTTGAGTCACTTTGTAGGGTTAATTCACTGTACTAATTCATTTATTGGCGAGCTCAAAGGGTAACAATTAGTTTAAATATTTTTAATTTGAAAAATTAAAAATTTTTTACACTGATAAAATTAAATTAAGATTGAACGAGTCATTTTTTAAAAAATTAAATATCATTATATATTTATGTAAAATAATTTGAGTTATTAAATATAAAAAGTTGAGATTCTATAAAATAGAAACATATTTTATAAATAAAATATAAATAAATAATTATTGATAAAAAATTAATAATATAAATTATTTTACATTTATAAATTATTATTTATTTATTTATATTTTATAATAATTTTTATCATTAATTTATTCATTTAAATTATCTACTTTTATTTTACTTATATTTCTATTGCAAAAATTTAAATTTTTTAATTTAATAGGTTCACAAAGACTAATATATAAAATTTAATAAATTTTATGATATAACTTTTATTTTATGAGTATTAACTTTCTACTTAGTGAGATTTGTTAGTGGACTTATCAAAGTTTTATAATAAATTAAATTTTATTAAATATTTATTTAAATTTTTAAATAATTAAATTTATAATAGATTAAATCATATAATTTTATATAACTTTTTTTTGTAAGAATTTAATCCTTTAATTTTATAATATAATTTTTATTTTATAATTATTTATTTTTTTATATTTAATAAAATAATAATTATATAAAATAATTATTTATAAAGTGAGTAAATATAACTCAAATATTCTTGGCATAATAAATAAAAATTACTTTTTTTTAAAATATAAAAAAATGAAGTAGGTAAACCTAAAAAGAAATTAAAATTATGAAAGTATAAAATATGTATATGATTACTTTTTGCAGCTATACGTGTTACAGGCGTCCATCAAAATTCTACAGCAAACTCACAGCAAGCCAAAATCGAAATTGATTGTAACACTTCGACGTCCAGACCTTCCCTTTGGTATTGAATTCGTCCTAAGCTCCTCCACCGTCAGAACTTGCTAAATCTCGGAGGGAGAGATGGTTCTGTCTCAGAAGCTTCACGAAGCTTTCAAAGGCACTGTGGAGAGGATTACAGGCCCTCGAACCGTCTCTGCCTTTAAAGAAAAAGGAGTTCTTAGTGTTAGCGAGTTCGTTATTGCCGGCGATAATCTCGTCGCCAAATGCCCCACCTGGTCCTGGTAATTTTTAAATAAATATTCGGAATTTTTGCGATTATTTTGCCTTTCTCCAATTGGGGGTTGGGTACAAGATAGATTCTGTACTGGATTTTTAGTTTGAAGCTTTATCGAGCAAAAGTTGTACCTTTTGGACAAAATTTCGACTTTTAAAGAAATATTAGTTTTTCCCCTCACTACGGCATGATTGATTTTGTCTAAGCAAATGGGTTCGGGTGATTTTAAGTTATTTGATTCTTCTGAATTATGGTAATAAGGAATGCAATCGAAACTTGGGTTTCATGCCTAAACAAGTTTATAGCGAAGAGGGCGTTTGATTGATGACAATGAGAACAAGGTTTGAGAATTGTGGACGCCGGGGTGGAAACCATGGAATGTATGAATGTTCATTACTTATTAACAATCACTGAAGTTGCACTATACGTGTAATTACAATATATGGCAAGTAGGAGGAATTTTCTATGAGTGAACTTCGTGCTATATGTTTATGTGGTTCTATTTTCCCCCATGCGTAATAGGGAATCGGGTGAGCCAAGCAAGAGGAAGCCGTATCTACCACCAGAGAAACAATTCCTAATTACTAGAAATGGTAAGACCAGAAAATGCTTTTATGTTACTCATGTTCTTTATTATTTCTTTTTTTTTAGTTGTTAAAAACTGTTATTTTCCCTCTCTGAATACGTGAAACGAAAAGGAAAATATTACTGATGGGCCAATGTGTCATCTCGGAACTGGAGAATACAAAGATTGCATTTCCCCATATTTATAGTACATTTGTTGTATCCTTTTGAACTTGACTACAACAACAACACACAAGCCTTATCTCAATAGGTGGGATTGGCTATATGGGTCAAGTGATGCCACTGGGTTCTATTTATCAAAATATCTCTTTTAACAATCTCTTCAAAGTATCTCTTTTGGTCTTCCTTAATCCTTCTTTGGTGGGTTAAAATCCATTTAATTAACCTTTCTCATTGAATTTTCTAGTAGTCTTTTTTGCATATGCCTAAACAATTATAACCGAGTTTTCATTATTTTTGTCTCAATAGGCATAATACCAACTTTCTCCTGAATAAAAATGTTTTGAATCTTATCCTTTCTTATATATCTACTCATCTATCTCAACGATCTCATATCTCCTATCCCCATTTTTTGTTCTTGTTGGCTCTTAAGAATCCAACACTCACTATCATAGATCATAGTTGATTTTATGACAGTTCACTAAAACTTTTTTTTAAGTTTGCTAGGTACTTTGTGATCACAAAGGACTTCTCAGATGTTTCTTTATTTCAATCACTCAGCTTATATTCTATGTATGACATCCCCTTTTTAACTTGACTATAGAAAGTAAATGCAGCTAATGATGTTCCTAAAGCAAGTGGTTCAAAATGAATATTGTAATCTTGTAATTAGTGCACAGTTAATTATTTAATTATCAAGTTTTGCTTACCTAGGAATGCTGAACATGCATATTATTTATGACCACACTTTAGGAAGAAAATGTGGCAATTCCATAATTTCCATTGTTTGCTTGACAATGTTGACCTAAATGAAGCCTGGCAATTGGAGCTGTAAGTTATTGTTAATGTAATCTTTATTAGTAAAAACAACATTGTACATTCAACATTGTATAAGTAATGTCTAATGCTTTTGAGAATAAGGACCCAAACTTGTTTGCCGATTTGCCTTTCTCCTTTCCAATTAATTTAAAGTGGGATTTGATATTCCCTGACCCCTTTTTAGACTGAACTTGCAAAACTCGGAATGTGGGATAAATGTTGAAATTCCCTGTGACACACAAAGTGCAGTTTGCTTGGGGCTCCCCGAGTTATAATGTTTCACTCTACTGCTTTCATTGGTTATTAATTGTTACCAAAGACTTTTATTAGACTGAGGTGCACAGTGTGAACAATTTACATATGACATTTGAGATATTGAATTGGATTTAAGTGATTTGAACTTTGGGTTGGAGTTATTTGGATGAAGATTCTAGTTTCTGATTTTTGTTTAAGGATTTTGAGGTGGGGACTGTAGAATGCATAATTATATTGCTATATGCCATGGGAGTTAGGCACCATAGCATATGGAATAACCTGGACTGGAACTTGGATACTGAATCAGAGAGCTATTTTAGTTTAATGATTCAATCATCTCTTAATGAATCAGCTACACAACCATTTCTCTTTTGTTATCCCCTGGCAATGGTAGCTATCCTTTTATATGCCGTATATTGGTTTTTTACAGTGCCTTGTCTACGAAGAGCTGCATCTGTAGAAGAAGAATATGAAGCTGCGGGAGGGGAAGTTCTACTTGATAATGAAGATAATGATGGGTGGCTGGCAACTCATGGGAAACCTAAGGGTATGGTTCTGAGTCTTCTAACTGGAGTTTTCTATTTAGGGCATTTGCTTTATTTATTTCATCTCATCCCTTTGCATATTTTCTTTTCATTAGAAACCAAATCTGATGAGGATGAGAATTTACCTTCCATGGAAAGCCTAGAAATCAGCAAAAGAAGTTCTATTCAGCCAATTTTATCCTACATGGGAGGTGAGGAGGAAGAGGATATACCAGATATGTCAGAGTTTGAAGAAGGTGACAACATTATTGAAACAGATCCTGTAAGTTAATAAAACATTTATAATTCCTTGAATTAAATTTAAGTTTTGAATCTTAATACCTGCACATGGGGGCAGATTCTCTAATCTTTTTTATGTAAATTTCTTGAATAATGGTTTCCATGAACTCTGATTCAGAAGAGAAATTTGTGGTGTATTAAATGTATGTCCATGGGAAGTTTAAGTCTTTTTTATTGGGCTGATTGCTGGAAGTAATACATTTTGTAAAAAACATGATACTCTGCTAAAAGGGCTAGGGAAAAGAATGAAGGTCTTGGGAAGGAAGATGCTTTTAGCAGTTGCGTGATAGTTTTTTTTTCTTACTTTTGACATTGTTTCTTTACAAAGGCTTGATTATATGTCAACTTATCACTACCATAATAATCTTCATGAATATGGTCAAGTGTAACTCAAATATATTCCATTGTTTTATTCTCAAATTCATTATCATGGTCATGCTTTTTTCCTTCCTCTTATCTTGCTTCTAGGCTCTAGCTATATTTTCATCTTCTTAACTAACTGAAATCCTTAAAATATAGTTTCCATCTACTATTATGTTCCCATATAGTATCTTTGTGAACTCAACCCTCTAATTTCTCTGCTAACTTCCAACTAGAAACTTACCTCATATGAACCATACATTTTAAAGTGCCAGTTGTATTAACCATATACCATATATAGAGATATTTTACTTTCCCTATTGTATGCCTTGACGTGAATTAAACTGTATAATTGATGGGAGTTGGGGTGAGGATTGAGGGGGGGAAATTATCCATTTCAGCAGACAATATGGAAAGTAAAATATTGTCCCATCTGCCATATGCTTTCATGGACTAAAATGTCATTTTACAACATACGTATGTCTCCTTTAAGTGAAAATTTCTTATCTTTTACTTGCTCTTTTTTTTTTTTTTTTCCTTCTTTCAGCTATCAGAAGTGTGGCTTGAGAAATCATCTTGCGATGAAATAGATTAAGAAACTGAGGCATTGAAAATTTTAGTGAGATGAAGCAAGAGGATATGGATTTTCTCTTAATTTCTTTCTCCTTTTTTTATATCCTCTTTTCACTTCATCCATCCAATGCTACAAAGTAGAGAAACTATTTTTATCAGAAATTACCTCTTTTAATTTTTCATTTTAGAACTTCCTTCTTTCCCGTAAAGCATTCTCTGAATTGTAATTTAAAATGCATTAGTTAATTTGCTTTATAATTTAGCCATATGTTATATTGCACAAGAACTTAATATGAACTTGTTCACTTGTATAAAAGACTTCTATTACTATGAATATATATATATATATATATATATATTTTTAATAAAATGGCATTGTATTGATGGAAGCAGAAATTCTTTTAGTGTTGATTAAATTTAAGGATGACATTATTCTTCTAACTAGGAAGAAAGTCTGTGTATTTCTTAGAACCTCAGGTTACTAGCTCTTTTCTTCTGTCTTTTTGCTGTAAGATATTGAGGTTTATAATGCCAGTAAATACTAATTATTTCAATAATTCTGATAACATGCTTGATTCTTGAGGCGGTGATGTTGACTTTGTAAGTACATTTTATTTTAGACACAATGTTGGCATTTCATACATGTCTCAAATATCACATCTGGTCTGATCCATATGATTTGAAAAGTTTGATGCACTGCATGCACCGATACAAGTTGTATTCAGGCAGATTGTGTAGATATCTCATTGAGTCTGTGAAATTTATTACAACCACTAAGCATTTATAAATGTAGGGTCTGCTTAGTGATGATCTTCCTCTCTTTTTCATGGATTCAGAATGAGCCATAGAATGAACCCAGAACCAGATGTTAAGGGCCTTGGGTTTTCAATTCCTCATACCAGACAGTAAGCTAGCTGAAGAGACCATTTGGGTCCCTTGGACCTGCATCTTTTCTCCTTTAAACAAAAGAAGAATCATTTAAGAGAAAGAAGGGAAGTACAAAGGGTTAGAAGTTCTTCTAGAACAACAAAAACAAAAGGAAAAAAGAAGGCCAATGTAGAAACTTGAGCTGGACCATCTGGTAAAAAAAGGAATAATCTTAAATAACCAAGGAAATAAAATAAAACTTTGACAGTAATGTTAAGACTCACTAAAAGCCTGATGGTGCACTCCTATGTTTATGCCTAACATTCATCTTTTATTATTGGGCTTTCCATGAATTTCATAAATTTCTATGACCCTAATAGTACTTTTCCATATACTGTTATACCTATTCCATACGCCAACTTTTTTTGGATTTCTACTTCGTTGAACACTTATGTTCCAAAATGAATGTTTTTTGCGGATGATACAGTCCTATTAGAGAAGTTAAGAGAAGACGTTAATTCTAAACTAGAAGTGTGGAGAAAAGTCTTGGAATCAAAGTATTTCTGTTTAAGTAAGAGTAAGACAGAGTATATGGAGTACAAGTTCAGCAAGGAGCAAGCTAGTAATGATGTGGAGATAAAAATTGGGAAGCACGTCATACCACAAGTGTCAAGGTTTCAATATCTTGAATTTATTTTACAAAGTAGGATGTCATATACAAGATTCAAGCTAGGTGGTTAAAATGGAGAAACGTCTCGAGAGTCATTTGTGATCGTAAAATATTTAACAAGATTAAAGAAAAGTTTTACCAAGTTGTTATAAGACTAACTATGCGCTATGGTAATGAGTGTTGGGCATTGAAAGGCCAACAAGAGCAAAATTAGAGGTAGCAAAGATGTAAATGTTGAGATGAATGAGTGGTCATATGAGAAAAAATAAAATTTAAAATAATTGTATTTGAGTGAAAGTTGGTGTTGTACCTATTAAGAAGAAAATGATAAAAACTTAGTTACGGTGGCATGTGTAAAAAAGATCACTAAAAGCTCCAATAACAAAAGTTGATCGAATGAATTTTAGTCTAATGAAGAAGGATAGAAGAAGATCAAAACGAACATTTAGAGATATTATTAAAAGAATTTTTTTATAAATGATGTTTTTGAAAACTTAGTTTATGATAAAACTCGATGGCGTTGTTTGACCTAGTAGCAGACCTCACTTATTGAGATAAAGTTTTGTATGTTATTGTTGTCTAACACTTATGTTCAAAATCTCACAATTCCTTTAATAATGCTTTAGCAACAAGGATGATCATGGTTGAGGTACCCATTTTTTGGCTCAAACCTCAACCATGACCCTAACCAATTAAAATACTTGGTGTCCAAAATATCCAAAACCAACCTAAATAACCATTGTTTGATATTGTACATATTGATTTTGATTATTGGATCAACTGGTTTCAGATATTTTTAAGATTGTATTTTGTTTCAGATATTTGAAATAACTAAGACCAAAATGGACACAAAAAACTAATTATCTATTCAGAACACTTCTAATGCTGAAAATACATTATTGCTTACATTTTTTTTTTTGTAAGTAGTATAAATTTTGGTACTAAATAGATATTTTGGACATTGGATACCGGATATCGAAACCAACCAATAGCATTTCAGATACTGGATCATTTTTAATACCAAGACGTGAAATCCATAACTGACCAGAATAATTTCAGATATTTACTTTTAGAAAAATGATATTCCCACCTTAATTTTCTCACAATTGGGTAATGTATTGTGTTAATTTGTTGAATTCAATAAATTTAATGGTTTAGATTATGTGATATAAAGATTAAGTGAAAGTGAGATTATAGGAATAGCAAGGCTCTTTTAATATCTGATTCCTAAATCCAAAATGAATTGGATATCATATGTTTATTTTGGTTGGTCTTAGCAAGATATAAGATATCTGAAATATCTGACACCACAATCATCCCCAGGTCATGACATACGTAAATGTGAGCCTATTCAATTGGCATTTTAATTCATGAAGGTGTTTGTTCAGTTACAAAATTTCTTTGCAATCTTTCATATAAAATAGCTTGCTTTTGTATGAAAATATTTTGTTATTTCTATTTACAGGTTAATGATATAAGAAATCTAACATATGCCTTTTTTTATGTCTATGCTAAATGGAGCAACTCTTCAGTCCACATATCTGGTAGCTCATGAGCCTGATGATGATAACATTCTTCGAACCCGGACTTATGATGTCAGCATCACGTAAGATCTAGTTCAATATAAATTTTCTTTCCATACTCAATGCTACCTTCTGCTTTGGCTTCATACTTAGGATCATTGCTCTCTCTCTCTCAAAAAGCAACTCTCAGGATTGTTATGAATTATGAAAGTGATTTTTTGCCTACTTACATGAAACCCATTTTGGTGTTTTGGCAATGATTTAAAATAGGTGGACTTTGCTCAATTTGCAGGTATGATAAATATTATCAAACACCTCGAGTATGGCTTACTGGATATGATGAGGTTAGTTTGTGTTATTCATAAGATCCTATCTCTTTTATATGGTGCTACATTCATAGCACATGTTTGCATCTTCTATGTATGTTGTTCTCTTATTTGGCTAAAGGAATGCTCAGATATTCATTTTTTTAGTTTTTGCCCTTAAATGCTCAGATATTCAAATACAAATGCTTATACCTAAATCTATTATAGTATAGGATTGTTTTCATGGCCTCCCTTAGGTGTTCTACTGTTAGACCATCAACTCCAGTTAAGAGCGTCTATGATAGGAGTCAGATATTTCTACAGGAGGGACAGGCTCACGTTATTCATGAGCAATCAGACTATTCTTATGAGATCTCTCAACTGTTATATACGATATGTGGAAGGATGAGAGTGGGGGATTCTGTTAGAAGTCTGTTGGGCTGAGGTTATTTGTAAGGGGTAGAGAGCGGGAGTGAGGCAGCCAAGTTGTGAGTAGTGAGGCAGGTCTGAGACCTTGAATGCCAGTGGGGCTACCTTGTTCAGGGTACAGTTTATTTTCCTTTCTGTATTTCATTAACCAGAGCTATTGGGAAGAGTTTCCTCTTGATCAGTTGTTTCTAACTAAGACTATCAATGTCCTATCATCTACTCATGATTTTCTTTCTAAGGAAGTCTCTTTGACAAATATGCAGAGACAATATACAACTCCTTTGTTTCAAAGGAGCACTCTCTAATCCCTTTCTAAATCTTTCGTGGTAATCTCCTTTGAAAAATCATGAGCAAAAACTCGGATGGAAGCCAAGAAACTTATCCTGTCCCAGAGAAGATTTGCATTTTGCTTTAACCAAATGCACCACAGAGCTTCAGAAAGAGCGCAACTTCACAACACCTTAACCTTTTTCCTTCTTTCAAAACCCCAAAACCATGTGGAGAAGAAAATCTAGAGTTGGGAAAAATTCTTTTCTCGCCAAAATCCTCAATTAAACTCCACAAATGCCTAGCAACCTCACATTGCAAAAAGAGATTATTGACAGTTGCCAAACATTTTCCTTTCATTGAATCCCTTCTTTTCTTAATTTTATTTCTTACTTCATTAAAAGAAATATTCCCTAATCTTTTTCCTTCTTTCAAAACCTCAAAACCATGTAGAGAAGAAAATCTGTAGTTGGGAAAATTCTGTCCTCGCCAAAATCCTCAATTAAACTACACAAATGCCAGCAACCTCGCATTGCAAAAAGAGATTATTGACAGTCGCCAAACATTTTCCTTTCATTGAATCCCTTCTTTCCTTAATTTTATTTTTTATTTCATTAAAAGAAATATTCCCTATAATCTCATTTAAATATGTGGCAGTGGGTTGCGGGAAACATATTTTTGTCTATTTGACTCTTCCACCATTTCCAAATATACACTGTGGGAGCCATGTGTACTTATTGATTACATTTTGTGGCAGTCAAGGATGCTCTTGCAGCCAGAACTTGTCCTTGAAGATGTTAGTCAAGACCATGCACGCAAAACAGTGAGATATTACCATAATACTATATGATGATTATTTATTGATAAATACTTTAAGGCATAGATGTTATTTACAAGCTCTATTATCCTCTCCTGTAGTCTTGATGGAATTTTCTTAATTCATGCTTTGGGGTTTGCATAGTTCTGGAGACCTATGTTGTTATTTAATTCTACAAAATATATATAGGTAACAATTGAGGACCACCCTCACTTGCCTGGGAAGCATGCATCTGTACATCCTTGTCGACATGGAGCGGTGATGAAGAAAATCATTGATGTGTTGATGTCTCGTGGAGTGGAGCCAGAAGTTGACAAGTAAAATATTTTTATCATTTTCTGTAATTTTGAGCTTCAGTTAATCCATATTATAAATTAGAATGTTCTCTGATTAATTGTGATGGCATGAGACCACTGGTAAGCCATGCTATGACTCCACCCATAGAAATTCTTAATATTAGCTTCATAAATGTGAATCAAATTTAAAGCTTCAGTCCCTTCTTAGAGATTGAATATTCTAAATCTTCTATTACTTGATGAGGTGAGATCTGACAATTTGAGAAATGACGAATATTAAATTAGAATTTTCAGAGCTTTTTGTCAAATACATCCCCTTCTGTTTTTGTTTGTAATTTATATTACATGCAGGAATATGGAAGTTCGAGTGAGTTTTGTGATTTGATCTTCCGGACCTTTCTTTTTCTTTAAATATTTATATGAGGTAATATGATCGTGGATGCTTGTTTCTGTAGGTACCTATTCTTATTCTTGAAATTTATGGCCTCTGTAATCCCAACAATTGAGTATGATTACACCATGGACTTTGATCTTGGTAGCTCCAGCACTTGAATGGGGTAATGTTGATTGATTATAATTTCATTGATTTTTGAACTTTGTGATCATTCTTGTTATTTGAATGTACCACTAGTGGTTCTGCCCCATTATGCCTTTCAAGTCATATAACTGGCGGGGCATCCTACCAATTCTCTTCACGGTGCCTTTCTCCAGGCTGCTATTGTCAGTGATATCAAGAATTACACGTTCATAATATCTTATAGATGTCCTCGGTCTTGTTTGGTCTGTTTGGTTATGTAAGGTCTTGCTATGGACCTATGGTACCAGAATGATGATTCATGGATCAATATGGTTGAGATTTTAAATATGCATCTCATCTTGTTACATATGAACTGGACTAAACTAGCCATTTTACAACCAGCTTTCTTTTTTTGTGCCTACTTTTAATGGGGAGGTGGGGACAAGTTGCCACTTGGGTTTGCACCTACAAGTTGTTGGCTCCCATGCCTCAAGGCATGATACACGACCATCAGGTCACAAGCAGATTAAGCAGAGCCCATATCTTAAACTATAGTACATTGCTTACAGGTCCTTGTGATTTTAAAATTAAAATGTTGGGCTTTAGGTTCTTTACATTCTCAGCAGTTATAAGAGTCTATAGTTATATGTTATTTAAACTCTTCTGTACAATTTTGAGGGCCCTAGGAAGTGGGATCTTGTCTCGGTAACAATGTAATTGCAGGGATGATGCTTTCCATTCTTATGGTAAGAAGATTGTGTCATCATGGGATTCTTACATCAGGTGATCGTGCTTTGATGTCTTAGAAATTTCAGGATTGTCCCTGTTTGTCTCTATTTTTGATGGCATTGGTTGTGATACCTAGTACAAGAATTCCTAACTTATGATCAACATGAACCTTCAAGCATATATAGCAGCTAAATATCTAATGCATATGGTCCTGTCAGAACCTGATCAACTTTTTATGTTAATATTATTTCTTTATAGTCCTGGGTAATCTTTAAAGCAAGGTTGGTGAAAAGGATAAAAACATTTTATCATTTTACTTTGCACAAGATCATGGATTTGGTAATCATCAAAGGTAATCATTTATGAACCTAGGTGGAAACTTTTTTAATTTGCTCTTTTCTTGTGTGCCATCATAGCACCTCATTTGTTTTCAACTTTATTGGTCGTAATTATGGCTTTGCTTGGGCACTGATTTTTATGGAACTCCTATAATGCAAGATTTATGCCATTGAGATCATTTGGACCATTTTGCTTTTCCAGGTGGTTGCTGGCTGCTGCAAATTACATGATAAACTCTGGCATATTCTCCTCTGTTTTCTCCATTTATGCAATGCAACACAGCTTACAATCTTTACACATACGAAGTTGATTAAAGTTACGCAACAAACATTGCTATTGTAAGTTGATTGTCTGGATGTTGGGCAGAAAGTTCCCTCGAGATATGTGCATAGTAGACATGACATCTATTAGACAAGCTAACGTTATGTTGCTTCCTATAATTTGTTACCGCTTCACCTGGAGCTCACTTAGTTCTGTGATGTTGTCATTCTTTTTCTGATCTTAAGGTTATTTATTATTGATTTAATATGTAGTTAATGAAGTGATTTTTCATTTTTTTGGGTATAATGATGACCGCACATGAGGACATTCAATGGAATTATCTAAAATTCTTATCAATGTGACTTGAGCTGGCATTTTTTTCTAATTCGCAAAGACATGCAATAGCATGTCATAGGGTAGTTTGGTGAAGGATAGAAGATTCAAAGATCAAACGGATAAATGAGAGGAAAGTGACCCATGCAGACAAATTCTTGGTTATAAAGGTCAGATCGTATTTCATAAAGGTTCGGATCATATTTCATACCAGCTAAAATACGTTTTCAAGCTAAATTATTAAAATGGAAAAGATGAGTGGTAATCATGCATGAGTTTTTACATAATTGCGTGAAAATAGTATCTCTAAAATTAAGTGGGAAAACCATTATCATTTTATAAACCAAAGAAAAAGCGAAAAGGCAGAAAACACAAACCCAACTTATCCTATATTTCTGAAGTGTCAAATAGAAGATGTTTAGCAGACGGGGTAGCGCTGGGTATATAACACGAGAAACAGATCATCACTTGGTTCCAAAGAAAAATTAGGAAGGAAAATAACCATAATACAAAGGAAAAGAAATTGGGGTGATTGGTAAAGACCTTTTTATGTTTACTTCTTTGTGCTAGAACAACTATGGCAATCGAAGTTTAGATGACAAACATCCTCTTTGACACCAAATCTTGACCAACTATTGGATTTGTAAAGTCACTTAATACATGCAAAGTTGTAAACTCGAATTTAAAAATTTGAAAGGAAAAACCTTAAGACAATAGCTGGTGTTCTTGCATTATTAAGGGTGTCGACAATCTAGAAGTGTTGGTTACAATGAACTATCACATTGGAGACTCTAGAGACCAAGCAGAAAATAGTGAGACCTTCTAAATGTAGAAGTGCACTTAAAAAAAAAAAAAAAAAGCTTAAAATACCGTGGCACTCAAAATTTTATAAAAAGCATTGGAAAATAAAAACATTTGTTTTGCTCATATTCAAATTATAAAAGATATATATGATTCAACAGCGACAAGTATGAGAATTTATGAATGTGTGATAGAAGATTTTTTTATAAAAATAAGTTTACATCAAGAGTTATAATTAAGTTTATATCTTTTTATTTTAGTTTGTATTTACTAGGCACATCAAAAAAGTAATTTTAAGATATATACTTTTTACAAACGATATAATTTTATTAGATAAGTCAACAAAAATCATTAATTCTATATTTGAGATATAGAAAGGGGTTTTGTAATCAAAGAGTTTATATATAAGTAGGAGTAAAATTGAGTATATGAAATGTAAATTTAAAAAGAAATAAATTAGTAATGATTTAAAGGTAAAAATTAAATATCATATCATACCACAATGCAAAAGTTTTAGTATTTTAGATTAATTTTACAAAATGATTGAAAGATTGATAAGGATGTAATATTCATGATACAAGTTGAGAGGTTGAAATGTAAAAACTTTGAAAGTTATTTGTGGTCACAAAGTACTTAATAAGTCATTTATAATTATAGAGTACCTAACAAGTTTACAAAATAATTTTACTGAATTGCTATAAAACCGACTATACTTTATAACAATAAATGTTAAGCATTGAAGGCCAACAAAAGTAAAATATGAAAGTAGTAAAAATAATAATGTTAAAATAGATAAATAAATATATAAAAAATAAAATTTAAAATAATTATATTTAAGAAAAAATTAATTTTCTATACTGTTATTCTAAATTAGAAGTGCGCATTATAAAAAGCTAATAGTTTAAATTATTACAAAATATAAATAACTAAATGATAATTTATAAAACATGTGTTTCTTTTTTTTTCTTTGGGTTTATATTTATCTAATTATACTTTATTCGAAGAAGCCGGCCAAGCTTGATTGATGAAGTCTTCTGCCCGGCCATTTTACCTGAATAATGCTTTCCCAAAAATTATTTGCCTAAGTGGTACAGGTTGAAAAGTATTTCCATCTCAGGGGCAAATTAGCCCAACTCAGCATCCAGGTCACCCCACCCCTTCTTCTCCCGCTCTCTTCTCCTCGCTACCCCTTCTTCTCCCGCTCTCTTCTCGTGTGGCTTCATTCTTGCAACCTTTCCCGTCGAGCTCCCTTCTCCCATTCTTGCAACCTTTCCCGTTGAGCCCCCTTCTCCCATTCTTGCAACCCCCTTCTCCCGCTCTCTTCTCCTTGCTCTCTTCTCCTTGCTAGCCGTATTCCTTCAGCTTTCCTTCTCGGCTTCCTTCTCCGCCCGTTTACACCTGCAGTGCCCTAGCCAGCCACCGCTAATCGCAGAATCACTGTCGATTCCTTCAAGCTGCTGTTGACACTCTGTCACAACCTTCATTCGCAGTTTGTAGTGCCATCCACAAGAAGATGACCATGGGTGGAGCAGAGCAGGGGAGAAATCAGCAATTTACGATTGCAAGGCTAGTTGGGTGAACACTACAGTAGGTTGGGGTATCTCATTCCAATATTTTAACTAATATTGCAACAACTTTAATTTCTGCGTGTATTCAAAGGCCTATTTTTGCTTGTGTTTCCCTCTTGATTCATTAGAAGAGCAACTTTTTTTAGTTGCTTGTGTTATAATATTTCAAGTGGTGCATATTACATATGCAAAGAAGGACGTACAGAAGAATGAACTGATAGATTTTGTGATGTTTCTGGCATACTATAGCATCCTTTTCATTGAGTTGGTATTTTTTAATTGAAGTAATGTTTAATGTCATGTATTTAAGTTGGAACTTCAAGTAATTTTAAAGGAAGTTATATTTGCAAGACCTGTTGCAATTTTGGTTGTGTTTGATAATTTATTCATCTATCTTTACATCTTTAATTCTTTTCCCATATGACAATTTGTTGACAGATCTTCTTTGCATCTAATTAACTATTTTTAAAAGCAATAAATAATTAGACTGAAAAGGAACTATGCGTACAATTTCTTGGATATCACTTAGAATTTGGGTTCTTGGGTTGGCAGTTGACTTACATATTAGCTTTAGTTTTGCCCATGAAAAACACTTCTTCTTCTTTTATTTGTTTTTAAAAAAAAAAAAAACATTTTATGAACCTGTTGACATGTTAAAGAAAGTTGACTTCAATGGAATTGTTGATGTATTGATATTTTTGTTTGTACTCAATATTTTCCTTCATTACAGTTAATGCATGCCCCATTTTTCTTTCTTTCAATTTAGATGTTTATACTTTATATGATGCCTTATATTGAGGAAATTTATGCTTTGCTTATTGGAGCATTACTATCCTTTTTTGCTTGGACTTAGCAATGCCTGATTACTCAAATGTTAACAATTTAACAATATTCTGGGTTTGTAGAAATGTAGAAGTTATTCTCAATTGCTTTGCACCCTTACTCTTTTAAAAGCTTAGAAGCCTTAACTATGTGCATATAGACATATAAATAAATTCAGATATCCTATTTTTAACTAGTTTGAGTTAAGAATAAATCCTGATACCCTAGAATTGTAGAAGTTGCTTTCAGTTGCTTGACTGTCTTAGTGTTGGGATGTATGGTTTATATGCGTTATGTTGCAAAAATTCGTATGGTTTGACTTATTTGATGCCATTGTGCTTAATTTTGTGACCAAGTTCGTTTTGTACGATGTGCATGGGACAAAGCTTGTTTGTAATTGGAGTTCAAAAGTAATACCATTTTCTTTTTTGAGGAAGATTTATAACCCATTAGAAACTGTCTTGGGCACCTTAGGAAGGTGGTTTGCATGGGCTGTATTTTATGTTAGGAGTTGGTGTTGGTCTGTTTGAACTAATTATCCCATGTACTTGGCAATGGACTGTGTGAGGATATTTTTGTGTGTATCCAATAGTGCAACTTACTTCTTATAAGCAGAGCAAGGATCTGTTTCTGTTTGTTTTCCCTATAGCCATTGTACATATACAGTGTATTATTTAAAAAAATTTACTCTAATAGCACTGATTGAAAGTTTTTTACTTAAGGGGGGCAAACCTGCCACACAGGACAGCCACCTAACCTCAATTAATCTGAATGATAAGGGAGAGTTAGTCTATGGAAAAGTCCTGTTAGAGATGGTTTTGTGCATGATTATTCAGCTTAATTCCGAATACTCATTTGATGATTTCTTGTAGCAAATGGTATAGTTATTCTCCATTTGTTTGCTAAGTGACTAAACATTACAAGTTTCTAAACTGGGACGATTTTGTGAGAGTATGAAGCTGTAGTCGACAACTAAGGAATAGAAAATGTAAATTCCCTTTCAATCATTTTAATTGAGTATTTGAATAGTGATAAAATTTATATTTAGATGTATTATGGAAGTTAATAGGATAGAGAAGCAATGGCAGGACAGAAATCCAGGTAGTCACATATATACAAATTTTGGTCTCTTATTGTATAAATACTATCATTTAGAAGTCTAAGACATCAACATAGTTAAGTTGTGTTATATTCAGAACCTATATCCTGGTTGTCATGGCTGGGTGAGTAGGTAACTTCAATGCTTTCAATATGTTTATGTTATTTCTTGAGATACAGAATCCGTGTGTGTCTTTTTCAAAATAGAGATAGGTAATGATTGGGGGTTAAGGAGAGTCATGATATCTTGACCCATTGCCATATTAGCAAAGGCAAAATCCTAGTAGCATTTGGGCAATTCTTCAATTATCTGTTGCAGACTTAACATTACTATTAAGTATTAGTGAAATTATCTATATAAACAGTGCTTCCTTTCTGCTTTAATGGAATTTTAATTTACAACTCTTGCTTTCAATGTTTTGATTTGATGTGTTAAGGTCTGAATGGGTTTTTTCTGCTAGTAGCTGCTGTCAAAATTGTCAATCTAACTCTCATTTATAATTTCTTCTTATCCTATCCGTTACAAAACTACTTGTGGTACTTTCAGGACTTCATGCCTTCCAGGCAGAGAAAGTTGTTGAAACTCACCAACAACTTGCACTAGATGGCCATACTGTAATTTGCTCTATACATCAGCCAAGAGGTTCTGTGTATAGCAAATTTGATGACATTGTATTGCTATCAGAGAGATCACTTGTTTATGCTGGTCCTGCTCGTGATTAACCATTGACATACTTCTCTAAGATTTGGTTGTCAACTGAACCTTCTTTATGTTATGCCATCTTACATTCTAGACACTAGGAAGTCTCTAAGTAATATATGATCTTTTTTAAAAAAAGGTCCTAAGTTAGCTTTGTGTGTGATTAGATCAATCCAAACTACTGTAACTGGGACTAAGCAAATTTCAAAGTTAATTCCATGAATGCAACAGAAACAAAGCAATCTCAGAATTAGGTTTACCTTGGGATGTGAACGCTTCACAGATTTGCTACCACAACCCAGATAGAGACACAATCACACGAGCAAAGATGAAGACAATGTCTGGCAGCGGGAGGGCGAGCGTCAGTGGCAGCGACAACGCTAGTGGGACCAAGACGAAGACGATGTTTGGAAGAGTTACGATGGAGTAGTCGAGACTTAGCTGCAAGAGGTGCGATGGAGCAAGTCAGGTCACAAGAAATGGAGAGAAACAGAGCTGTCTAGATGGACCAAACGGGCGGAGAAGGATGGCGAGAAGGAAAGCTGAACGAATACGGCTAGCAAGGAGAAGAGAGTAAGGAGAAGAGAGCGGGAGAAGGGGGCTCAACGGGAAAGGCTGCAAGAATGAAGCCACACGAGAAGAGAGCGGGAGAAGAAGGGGTAGCGAGGAGAAGAGAGCGGGAGAAGAAGGGGTGGGGTGACCTGGATGCTGAGTTGGGCTAATTTGCCCCTGAGAGGGAAATACTTTTCAACCTGTACCACTTAGGCAAATAATTTTTGGGAAAGCATTATTCAGGTAAAATGGCCCTTCTGCCCTGTAGCAACCTTGGATCAAATTCCAGTTTTACTAAAAAGAGAACAGTTTCAGGAAAAAATAATATTTACCTACTAATGGACTCAGTCCTTCAAATTTAAACCTAATAATTATAATAAAAGAGCTTTTAAAATTCTCAAAGGTCTCTTAAATTAATAAAAGAAAACAAAGAAAATAAATTAAATTGCTTTACGATGACCCATGCATTGAAGATTGAAGATTTAAGCTAGTAATTCAATTTCATCATTATTCTTCTATTCAAATAGTTTAAAGAAAGTTACTTAAAAAAATTGACAATATGCTTCTAAATGAGAGATCTTTCTTTATGATGATGCAACAAGATTGATTTAAATTGTTTTATTATTTTATATATATTTTGTACAGATTTTAAGACAATTAACATTATATTTTGAGTGTCAATTCCTCCCATTTCTATTAATAATTTTATGTATATTAATAATTTTTTTTATTAAGCAATAAATTTATATAATAGTCAATTATATTATAATAAAAAAAATAAAATTTAAATTATTATTTATAAATTATATCATATTAAAAAATTAAAAAAATTAAATTATTTAATTTAAAAATTTTAAAAAAAATTTATAAAAAAAACCAAAAATATCTTTACCCCAAATTTTAGTTCACTTTAGTTCAGTATATGACTGTCCCCCTAGAAAAATTTGACAGCTCAATTATAAAAATTATGGTGATTCGATAAAACGTGGTGACAACATAAAAGGGGGATAGATTACGACAAGCCGAACCAAAAGTCATACTTTTCCTATTTATTTTGTTTCCTTCTAAAAATGGAAAGACATCATGGCATGAGTTGGTTATCAACAAGAAATGTGTTGTTTGGGTTTAGGCTAACATAATCACTAATTAAGCATAAAAAGAAAAAAAAAAGGAAAACAAATTAAAATAACTGGCCCAGTAATCAGTATAGAGACATGACTCACCTTCCCAATCAGCCACAAATAAGAAAACTGCCTATAAATGCGTTAATGAGCAAGATCAATCTGCATCAAGCAAGACACAGAAATACAGAGTCACTGCATCAACAAGTGGAGATCACAAAATGAAGAGTCTCTACCTCTCATCTCTGTTTCTAGCCCTCTTCCTCTCTGCAGCTGCTGAAGACTCCGGTGTAAGTGTTCTACACTCTCTCCACATCTCTATTAACCTCATAAGTTCACTTTTCGCCATATCTAGACAAATACCCACACCACAAATGGAATAATATTCTTGGCTTCTTGCCACAAATTGGCTATCATTGTAAGAATCAGCTTCAATCACCACCCTCATTTTTCATTCCTCATTAATGAGCCTATACAAGATCACCTCTGGAGTAACCATATTTCTACCATTAGCATTTGCAAGCCTTCATCAATTTGGAGCATACCCTCATCACCATTTTGATAAGCGATCTAAGCAATCCCCAGATCCCCAAATCCAGGTTCACCCCATGTGTGTTGGCACATATTCAATCATTACTTTACAGCTGTTATAGGGGGAAAAAAGGCCTTTTGATCTATTCTTTTTTTCTTGTAAAAAGACTTGTTATGATCAACTTAATGTGTTCTAATCTTCTTGACATGATTATAACAGAATTTCTTCGCATTTATCAATGTAAAATTGAAAGACATCATAGGTAAAATCTTATTTTTTTCCTTCCATTGGGTTACTCATATTATGTGCCACTGTGTATTCATGCTCATTCGGGCATTTGATCGAACAGAATCACTGCGTTTATACGCTTTTTGTGAAGACCGGGTCGATCATCAAGGCCGGAACTAACTCCAACATCGGCGTAACCCTCGGCGATGCCACCGGCCGGTCAGTGTGGGCCCCTGACCTGAAGCGGTGGGGCCTGATGGGTCCCGCCTATGACTACTACGAGCGTGGCAATCTCGATGCGTTCAGCGGGCCCGGACCCTGCATCGGCTCACCCGTTTGCCGTCTCAACCTCACCTCCGACGGGTCCGGATCTCACCATGGGTGGTACTGCGAGTACATCGAGGTCACGTCAACTGGGCCGCACGAGTCCTGCGCGCAGACGATCTTCCACGTCGACCAATGGCTCGCCGCCGATGCTCCGCCGTTCCAGCTGACAGCCGTTCTTGACGGGTGCCGCGGCACGGGTGACAATGGAGCGGTGGCAAGGGGTAGGAGATTGGAAGTGAGGCCCAATCGCGAAGGTCATCAACAACGTATCAGTGGATGGGATGCTTAAGATTTGGAGGCCTCAGTTACAAGACTATTTAATTTTTTTTTTTTTGGGTAAAGCAAGAGTATTTAATTTTGTACCCAAACCAAAAGTTTGATTGATGTTCAATTTTGCTTTTCCTTTTTGTGCCTGATTGATTTTCTTCTTATCTGATATTTGCCTTTATTTTCTTATCATTGATTTTAAAATCATGGTTCAGGTGAGCTAAAATTGATTTCAATTGAATTGAGATTTATTAAGAAAAATAAAAATAAAAAAGATATAAAATTTAAAAAATAAAAAACTAAAGTTTATATATTAAATTATAAAAAATAAAAAAAATATTAAATTTAATTAAAAAACAAAACATATCACGGAGAACCAAATTACTAATTCCTTAAAGATAAAACTACTATTAATTGTTATCAAAAGAACTTTGCAATAGAGAATAATCCTTAAGAATTAAAATTGAGTTCAAATGAATCCTTTCGTTTCTTTTAATTGTTTGAAATAAACAATTTATCTTGTGTTAAAATAGTAAATCAATTTTTTATATCTTCACTTAGTGAATGTAAATTTTGGTAGTTAAATAATTTGATGACTTTTTTTTATTAAGGCAAATTATGCAAAATCCTTCTACACTTAGATATATGTACAATTTATTATTCTGCAGATTCAATTGAAGCAAATTACAATATTATATTTTTCAATTGTTACGATATATTACTATCCGTTAATTCCTGAATGACGGTGGCACATTATGATAAATAAAAAGTATAATGATATTATTTGGTTGAATTAAAATTAATGATGATAAATTATTCAAAAATCTAAGTGCAATGGTGTTTTGTGTAATTTATCCTTTTTATTGAAACAAAATAATTGTTTACTAAAAAAATTAAAACAAAATGATTTGACCCAAAAACAGTTAATTAAGAAACTTTCCTTTAAAATAAAAAGTCAACATGCAAAGGCTTTTACCAAAATGTGATATATCACAATTGGACAATATATTGAAAACACATATCTTTTTGTCAAAAACTTTACTTACCCGTGCTCATAATGAAGGTATCAATTTCATTTTAAGAGAAAACAACTTATAACAAATAGATTTGTACCAATTTTGTTAAGCTATTACAAGTAATATTTTTATCGTAGTCTCTTAAAGTTGATCAACTCTCCCAAATAAAATAAGTAGCATTTTTATTATGACACTATATGGAGTTTATATCAGATGATTTCCTATGAGGCTAAAAGATAATCATATCCATAAATTTATCCATTCTTTAATCCATATCCATATATATTCATAATCATAAGTTGGGTTACTTTGTAAAGTATACATTAGATTTTTCTTAATAGGATTTGTCCTTACCTCTAGTACACATAGTATTAACTTACTAATGACAATACAATTTTTACACTTTTTAGAACTATAAAAAACTAGTTAAAATCATATAAGTAAAATACATTTCACAAATAACCATTAGCAGTATTTTAGGTTAACAAAATTAGTTTCCAACAATAAATCACAATTGCAGATTCTTAGTATTCAAACCATAAACTCAATGTTGATTCATTATCACCTAAGAAAATATAGGTGTAAAGATTGTAAGTCCATTATTTTCTAACATAATACTATCTTCAAATGAAATAATTATAAAAATGATTTAGCTAAAAGACTTGTTTCTTAAAGATGACAAAATTATAATTTAATGTGAGAATAAATACATACAATAAAATTAATTAACCATAAAAAGTTAATGTACAGAAGTACATTAGTATAGTGAATACAAAAATTTTAATGTATATGAAAATCATGCATGAATAAATATTTTAAAATAAAAAAAAATATCACAATATCCATATACGCTCACACCAAGGTCAAAAAATCCCAACTCCCTCCAATGGTTCAAGAAGGTGAGGGTTGAAAAGCTTTTAATGAATTTATCGATATAAACAAATTAGATAACACATCAAACTATGCTATAGAGTACTAATATAATTAATATATTACTAAGGAGGATGCATCCACCATCATAACGAACCAAAATCTCAATAAAATGAGATTTTTGAATAAGGACTATGATGTATATGCCAACACTTAATTTTAAAAATATTCTTAAGCACTCAAAATATATTACTTAACCTTCAATTATTATTCTCATTGTGCTAATAGGAAGCAAACTTTCAAAATACTCATAACTATAACTATTCAAAAAAAAAAAAATTAATTTATATGATAAGTTAAAAAAAATTTGGAGACCCTACAGTAAAGGATGAAAGTAGTTAGTATTGTGAAGGAAAATTATTTTAGGGTTAAATTTCATGAAAAATCTTTGAAATTATAAAGAATTAAAAAATTTTAACTTATTCATTTGAGTAATAAGAAGATAATGGTTTCGAAGCTGCCATCAAACACCACACAATAATTTAGGAAGATAATTTTTATTTAACAGATACTTAGTTAAATAAAAATTAAATTTAATTTGGGAAAAATTAATTAATTAATTAATATTTTAATAATATTAACAACTAAATAAAAGTTATTTACATAAAAATTATATTTATAATATGATTTAGTTTAATCACCAGCCTCATTCATAAGATGAGTTTGATTATAACTGATCTTCAAAACGATTTCCTAATCCGTCTCATTTTCAAAACATTAAGAGAAAAAAAAAAGAAAAAAAAAAGTGAATCAAATTGGTGAATAATACATTTTTCAAAATTTTTTGGTGATAACATAAATTGGGCCGCCAATCCGATTCGGATCCGAAATGCCCTGGTATCCAACGCGCCACCGCTGACCTGCCTTTTCGTAACCAATTTAATCACGACTCACGTTGATGTGTGAAGTTCTGAATTAATCCGAGGGCACAAACCCTGTCTCGTCTCATCTACTTCTTCTCTTAATCTTCTCTACTCTGCTGATAACTACACCAAAACCTCAATATTGCAACTACATCCATGGACCCTCTCGAATCGAACCCTAATCATCCTCCTTCAGAAACCCTAGCTTCCTTCGATCGGAATCCTCTCCCATCACTTTCTTCTCCTGGGAATTTCGCATCAGATTATCAGAACCCATTGCACCCTGTGAATTTCGCGTATCAAAATCCATTAAAATTCTCAAGTTTTGATGGTCAAAACCCTAACGATACTTCCCCTGATGCTGCCGAGAACGGTCACGGGAACTCGGATAACGGTCAGTGGGGTGCCGGCAATGGTGCGAAGCCTGAGATTGTGAAGCCGCTGATTTCGGAGAACGGGTTGACAAATAATACCCAAAGTGGCACCGACAAGGACCACTCCGGTGGTGAAGAGGAGACTACTAGCAAACGCCGCCGGCGGAGTCGATGGGATCCGCAGCCTGAGTCAAATGACCAGAGCGGGGGTGAATCGGGTAGCGGAACGAGGAAGAGGAAGTCCCGTTGGGCCGATGATGAGCCGAAGCCCGTGATTCAGCTTCCTGATTTCATGGGTGGTATTGAGTTCGACCCTGAGATTCAAGCTTTGAATAGTAGGCTTCTTGAGATTAGTCGGATGCTACAATCAGGTTTGCCTTTAGATGATCGCCCAGAAGGTGCTCGATCGCCTTCACCTGAACCTATTTATGATAATATGGGAATTAGAATTAACACTAGGGAATATCGTGCGCGTGAGAGGTTGCAAAAGGAGAGGCAAGAAATCATATCTCAGATTATTAAGAAAAACCCTGCATTTAAGCCTCCAGCAGATTACAGGCCACCGAAGCTGCAGAAGAAGCTTTATATACCAATGAAAGAATATCCCGGTTACAATTTTATTGGACTTATTATTGGTCCCAGAGGCAACACCCAGAAACGAATGGAGAGAGAAACTGGTGCTAAAATTGTTATTCGAGGTAAAGGGTCGGTGAAAGAGGGTAGGCTGCAACAGAAGAGGGACTTGAAACCTGACCCTTCAGAGAACGAGGATTTGCATGTCCTAGTGGAGGCAGAAACTCAGGAATCACTTGATGCTGCTGCAGGTATGGTGGAGAAGCTTTTGCAACCGGTGGATGAGGTGTTGAATGAACATAAGAGGCAACAGCTTAGGGAACTTGCGGCCCTGAACGGGACAATTAGGGATGAAGAATATTGCAGGTTGTGTGGTGAACCAGGCCATCGGCAATATGCTTGTCCTACACGTACTTCTACATTTAAGAGCGAAGTTGTCTGTAAGCATTGTGGGGATGGTGGTCACCCAAGCATAGATTGCCCAGTGAAGGGCGCCACGGGGAAGAAGATGGATGATGAGTATCAGAACTTCCTGGCAGAGCTGGGAGGGACAGTTCCTGAATCAGCAACAAAGCAAAGCAGTACATTGGCTATTGGTTCAGGCAATTCCGGAAGCAATCCTCCTTGGGCTAACAATTCTGGCTCGGCTGGTGGTGCACCACAAGCTGGCTTAGGTGCTAATGCAGTTAAAAAGGAAATTGATGATACAAATTTGTATATTGGGTATTTGCCACCAACTCTTGATGACGATGGTCTGATCCAATTGTTTCAACAATTTGGAGAGATTGTTATGGCGAAAGTTATCAAGGATAGAATGACGGGCTTGAGTAAAGGATACGGATTTGTTAAGTATGCTGATGTTCAAATGGCCAATAATGCAATCATGGCCATGAATGGTTATCGCCTTGATGGTCGAACCATTGCAGTGAGGGTTGCTGGCAAGCCTCCTCAGCCCACTGTACCTCCTGGCCCTCCTGCATCTGCCATGCCTACATATCCTGTTTCAAGCCAGCCAGTTGGTGCGTATCCATCCCAACAATATGCTGCTGGTGGTCCCCTTGGGAGTGCACCTCCTGGAAGCTACACCGCTACCCCAGTTCCTTGGGGACCTCCTGTTCCTCCTCCATATGCTCCTTATGCTCCACCACCACCTGGATCAGCTATGTATCCTCCTATTCCAGGCCAACCTATGCCGCCTTATGGTGTACAGTATCCGCCAGTCCAGACAGGTCCCCCTGGTGCACCATCCCAGCCTGCAACTTCTGCTGAGGCACAACAGAGTTACCCTCCAGGAGTGCAGTCAGACAATAGTACCTCCACTCAATCCATACCAACAAATCCGTATGGGAGCTCTGTACCTCCAATGCCGCCAACAGCTCAACCTACATATCCTCCATCTTATGGTTATCCACCTTATTATAATGCAGTTCCTCCGCCACCTCCTCCTCCTGCCCCTGTACCTGTCTCTACTTCAGATCAATCCCAGAGCTTTGTGAATGTGCCTTGGGCCACTAATCCTCCAGTGCCCCCTCCTGCTTCATCTGCAGAGAAGACAACATATGGTGCAGATCATTCCCAGAATGTTGGAAACGTGCCTTGGGCCACAAATCCTCCAGTGCCTCCTCCTGCTCCATCTGCAGAGAAGACAACCTATGGTACAGATTCAGAGTATGAAAAGTTCATGGCAGAGATGAAATGATCTGGGTTCGTGGGAAGTAATGCTTCCAAGCTTTGAAAGGTGTGTGTGCTATTTGTCTATATTTCTTTTATGCCTTCATAGTTGGTTTTGTGCATGTTATATTTGATATATTCAGCCTTCATGGAACTTGTTGACTTCCTTGCACATCTTACATAGAGCTTGTTCTTATTCACCGATAATTTAGTTGCTTCTTAGGTGGAGTTCAGTTTTGTTGTTATTTCAATTTCAAACTAATATTTCCTAGAAAAGATTATAGGTTCTGATTTAAATAGATGCAAGAAGAAGCTACTTATTAACCTCATATATTTTCAGTGTCAAAAGGTTTCCCATTGATCACCATGTGAAAATTGTGAGAAAATTAAAGTGTGTAACTAGGAATTATAGATTTTAGATGGTCTTCAGTTTGTGTATCACCTTTATCGCTATAAGTTAGAACCCTTGAGATTAATTTTTTGAGGTTGGATTTTGATCTGTGACTTGTTCTTCTAATCTATATGTGCTCATTAACACTTTTTTTAGTTGTAATTTCATCCTTTATGCAGTCTTGGGGAACACTTGTTTTAAGGCTTTATGTATGAGCTATTTATTTCTCCTTACAGTCAAGAATTCTGCGAAGACAGGAATAATAGCTTTAAAATTTTCTCTCCCAACTCCCCCCCCCCCTTTTTGTGTATAAAACATGTTATTTAATGTTCTGTTTAACCACTTTACCCTTAAATTCCATTTGGTCTTCTGTACATCTTAAGGGCCCTTAGAAAAAGAAGGTGCAAACGGTATGACTATATAAGTATATGATTATTCCCTACAAACAGTTTCTTTGATATATTTTGATATATTTCTTCTCCTCATGTATTACATATATTGTGTTTGGTCTCCTAATTTTATGGTGAAGAAAAATCACTTGGAGCGCAAATTAGTTAGACTTTATGGATCAGGTATAAAGTCTTCATCCTCTTGAATATGCAAAACAAAAAAGACAATAACAATTCATGTTCTGCATTGTTTTCATTGGTTACTTCATTGGACATTATGATTGAATGTTCTAATACATTGTTTTTCAGATTAAATCCATACTTTTCATATCTAGTTTTGCGATATCTCTCTGTTTTAGTTTCTCTATATGGGAGTGTGTAAATGTATAATTGCATGCTGTATAATATTAACTGTGGCCTTCAATTATGTCTTCATATTTTTATCATGATTTTGCAGTTCTTAACGCTTCTTCATTGTTATGATGTAACGTTCTGACAGGCCTGATGTTTCTTGGAGCTCTTGTAAACCTGATTTCGTAACCTCTTGCCATGACTTTCTTGGAAGTTTGGGACTCACATCTTTAACCTTGCTGTAGTGTTATGACATTTGCAGAGACTTGGGATTGAAGTTCAGAAGAGTCATTTCATGCTGGAGAGGCCAAGAAGCTTCAATGCTTATGATTATTATTAATCCTTCTTTATTTTGTAGGACTTAACTCTGTTCTGTTCTGTTCTTTTTTTTTTTCATAATGTGGTTGCTTATTGATTTATACAGGAATGTGTGGTTGCTAATGTCTGATAATTCTCTGTGAACTTTTGTGGCAGCTGGTTCCCGATGCTTGTTGAAACACTTCTATTGTCTTTCGTAGTTGATTTAGTTCAATTAGAACTTATTCTAACGTATTTTTAGTTTTGACCATTAGCTTAATTCTTATTGTGTTCTAATTCTCTTAATTGCGTGGTGCTGAAGCTGCCTTATAGATGCCTGTGATCATCTCATCCCAAAGGTAACCATGCCTTTCTATTCATTTTAGGCATTTGGGATTGGTGCAAGAGTATCTTCTATTTTTTTTTTTGGGTGCATTTACAAAATTTTCTCTCTTGACAGTTCTTGTATGGCAGGTGAAAGAATTCAAACGTGTTTTTCTTTTTTGTGTATCTAGCATGATAAATGCTAGGCTTTAGCAATGTTTACCTTTCTTTTTTGCCTCAGTTCTTAGCTGACATGTTATGAAAGCGGGATTCTTGTATGATACAGGCAGTTACCAAGTTTCTCATTTGTTTCTGAAGTAATCATGTGATTCCAATGACATGGTCCATGTTATTGGCATAAGATGGAGTCTGAGGGCAAAAATGATTAAGTGTGTTTGTGAGTTTTCTGCACACCCATAAGCTGTGTTGCTTGGCGAAGATAGAGTCACCAAGATTTGGAGTTGTGAAAAGTTACCTGCAGGATGCCTGCCCTTTGGATTGAAACAGATCAGTTTTTGTTGTGCTTAGGGATAACCATTTGTTTTCACCAATGCACAATGTGAATTAATCAATGTCAAAATTCCTTGAGCGTTTACTGGCTCGCTACTTTGTTTGGCAGAACGAGCGAAAAGTTTTACAGAATTATTTCTAATATGCGCATACCGTTGAAAGTAAAACCATATTCACGCAGACACTTCTAAGAGAAGAGTAAGTAGTAAGTGGACTTTAACTTTTTCATGCTTTTATGGCAATTAGGAACTATGTATTCTTTCCTAGCGTTTGTCAGGGCCTTAATATTAGTAAGATTTGGATTTCTTGGAAGTCATGAATCTTTTTCTTGAGTGAGTGCCTTGGTGTTTTAGATTATAGCATACTCTGTGCTAGAGTGACCTTGTGTCTCTAGTTTTGCTTAAGCCAGAAACCGAAGCAATTCTAATTTTGAAATTGCATTACATAATTTTGTGATGTCATTATGATGTTAAATATCTCTGAGGATATGATGTGTCATGGGGTGCTTCCTCCATGTATTTTTCAATTTTCTCAAACTTATCTGCTGGTGCTTTAATTTGCCAAGGGATAGTTAATGTATGACTTTAACTTCTAGGCTAGTTGCGGCCACGGTTAGTCAGTTCCAAGTCTGTATTGGAACTTAAAAGCGTCCAAATTTGTATGATCTTTACTTCTAGACTAAATACAGCCCCTTCACTGACTCATCGTAAAATATTCAAATCTTGGCAATAGCTTCTTTTACTTGATCTTACGGGGCAATAAATTTTGGAACTAATATATTCAGATGTCAAAGAAACCATTAGATTCCTTAACCAACGCCTCGGGGATTTTGACATTGAATGATTGCTTAGATTTAGAACATCAGTCTATGACTGCATTTTATATTTTTTTCAATGTTTTGTATGACGATGGAATTATTTGTTTCTGATTCTTTGCTGTCTGTAGCAAACGGATTGTATGCTCAACTCACCTCAATGGTTGCATTTCAGGGGTAGAAAGATGCCTTTTGTCAATTCTGGAAATCTTTTGATTATTTGTTTGCGCGGGGCGAAGTACCATGTAGCCAAATGTCGAGCTTGGCTTAGGATGTTGCCATTTCTAGGCTTTTGTGCTAGGGCTGGGCATCGACTTGAGTTAAAGCGTTTTAACTTGTCTCAAATTGTAAAAAATAAATTTGAACTGAGTTAAGATGAAAAAAAATAAATATAATGTAATATTTTGGTTTAAAATGTGTTAAATTGGATGAAGTTGGATTTACTCCTTCTCTATTGGGTTACTGTGGTAACTTAACAAAAATTATATATAAATATATATATTGTACTGTTATAAAATGATGTTTTGTAGATAATATATGTTTATTTTGTGATTCTATAAAATGATATCATTTCGTAGCTCGTGCTAAATCTTCTTTAAGTAGTTTCATGATTCCAGTAACACTTCTCTGTCCTCCCTTGTTCCTCGACTCTCTCTCTTGTAAGCAATGAGTTTTATCTATTGTCTCATGGTCTCCAACAGTCGACATTAATCCCTTATCTCATTTGAGTCGTCTTAGTCCTTCTCTTGTCTAGTCATCACACTACGAGATTTTGAGTCTTCAATAGTCAACCAAGTCTTGTCGGCTCGCCCTCACTCGTTTCATGTCCAGCTATCCCCAAACTTTTGCTCCTCGATTAATGATGGTATGGTGTTACTGTAAATTTTAATGTCTAAAATACTCTTGTTTGCCTCTTTAAGATTAAAACAAATTTTCAGATTAATCATACAATACTCTTTTATATTTGACAGCTTTTCGGCTAATTTTATGTTGTTGAGTCATTTAGCCCCATTAGTTTGGAGTTTGGATCATGTATTGGTTGTTTGTGTTCATATTTAGCTACTTGACAAACATTGGTGATCACTGTGAATGAAGATGAAGATGTGGTCCTCTTTTCAATAATTTAGGTTTGTGAGAACTGAAGTCCCCAAACTGTCAAGCTACTATTTTCATCTTTTGTGTTTATTATATGCTTGATTGCTTCTACTTGTGAAATTGTGGTTTGACTTATCTTAATTTGAATTAATATACTCAAATGAAATTGAGTTATTTCAACTCAAAAATCTTAGTTTGAAGGATTATTTTGGTTGGGATTAGATCAACTAAATGAGGGATTAGGTTCAACTGGATTAAAAAATTTTTATCTCAACCCAAATCGTTGCACCTAATACTTATCCTTATTTTGTGCGATCAAATGTTTTCCATATGCTTTTGCCTAGATGTTTTACATAAAAATAAATAAATATTTAAATTAAATTATTATTAACATTTTACAAATGTATTTTAAGTTATAAAAATATATAATATAAAAAAATTTTTAAAAGCAATAAACAGCGAATGAATAGAATAAAAAATATATAAACATTTTTACCAAAAAAATAATATAAAAAAATTTGGCTAAAATACACAGAATTTTCTTGAACTTTAGGTCGATTTTAAAAAATTCTCTTAAATTTTAAAAATTTTCAAATGATCTTCTTGATTATGAAAAGTTTCAAAACACCCCCTTTCCGTCAAGTTTTTTGTCAAAATTTGAATGTTTTTTAGTTAACTTCCACTTTGACCCAATAAAAAGACAAAAATACCTTTCAAATGCACATAAATTTTCAAATTTGTCATAAATGTAAAAGAAGAAAACTTAATGTAGATTTGTAATTTAGGGTTGAGGGTTTAGAGTTTTACGATTTAGGGTTTAGAGTTTAGGATTTAGGGTTTAGGGTTTAGGATTTAGGGCTTAAGGTTTAGGATTTAGGGCTTAGGGTTTAGAGTTTTAGAGTTTAGGGTTTAGGATTTTCGGGTTTAGGGTTTAGAATTTAGGGTTTAGGGTTTAGGGTTTAGGATTTAGGGTTTAGGGTTTAGGGTTTAGGGTTTAGGGTTAAGGTTCAATGTTAAAACTCCAAAATTTTACTGTTCACGGCCTTCAATTTCTCAGCTTTTCAATGAAGGTCATTTTCATCATTTTTTTAAATTTTGATGAAAACTTTGACAGAATGGGTTATTTAAAAATTTTTCATAATTCAAGAGGGTCATTTGAAAACTTTTAAAATTCAAGAAAATTTTTTAAAATTGACCTAAAATTTAAAAGAATTTTATGTATTTTAACCAAAAAATTTTGCACTTATTTTTCAGGTATCCCACATGTCCCTTCTCTCCCCCAGTAAAAATTGTGCCGCCACAAATCTTTGCAACTTTGAACTTCAAAACAAAAGCACTTCCAAATGATTTTTTTATTTTTCAGGCCCTCCTCTTCTTCTTCAATTTATTAAATGGTGATTTTGATTCAACTAAGTGATACTTTTACACTTTTAATTTATTGTCATTAATCAATTCCTGAATTTTTATCATAATAGATATGGATGACTTCTTAAGCATTTTAACCCAAATTACATGCATCTCACATAATTAATTTTGTGTATTTTTATTAGTTACATGTCACTCATGTTTTAATCATAAACTCTTAATTTTAAAACCTTGGACACTAAACTTTAATACCTTAAAATTTTAAAATTTTAAATCATAAATCCTAAATACTAAAATCTAGAATCTTGCTCTAAAATCAAAACTTTAAATTATAAATTTTAAAATCTTAAATTCTAAAATCTTAAATATTAGACTTTAAAATTTTAAATTTTAAATCTTAATATTTCAAACCATAAATATAAACATCAAAACTTTAAACCTAAAGTCATGGATGATTAAAATTTAAAACCTTGAATCATAAACTCAAAGATCTTAAATCATAAAACTCTAAACTTTAACCTTTAATCCCTAAACTCTAAAATCTTAAACCTAAATTCTAAAGCTTTAAATTATAAACATAAATCCTAAATTTTAAGTCTTAAAACCCTAATACCTAGAACTTAAACCCTAGGATTTTAGGGTTTATGATATTGGGTTTTTGGATCCTATGGTTTAAGAGTTTTAAAGTTTATGTTTATGTTTATGATTTAGAATCTTAGTCTTTAAAGTTTAAGATTTTAAAACTAAGGTATAAAGTTTAAGAAGTATAATTTTAAAGTATTTAGGGTATAAGGTTTAAAGTCAAGTGAGTGACGTTTGACTAGTTAAGATATAGAAAATATGCCATTTTAGGTGCATGTAAGCTAGATCAAAATGCTCCAAAAGGTCAAACTTTATATATTGAGTAATGCTCATATAGACTTGGGTTTGTGTAATTTTGCATGGACCTTATATGTGGCATCATAACAACACATAAGATTAGTAAAGCTTCAAATGCATCCCATGATTTGTTCAAAAGTAATATATTATAATTTATGCTAACATGGGATGTCGTTGCAAGTTGTTATGGTCTTGTGTGTTGTTATGATGCCACGCATAGAGTCCTACAAAATTATACAAACTCGATTTTGTATCAACATTACTCTTATCTATTTGGATGGGAACTTAACGAAAGGGGTTAATTGCAACATATTAAAAGTGTAAGATTGTCAATTGCTTTAATCAAAGCCACGAGGATAAATTACACCAAAACTATACTACAAAAGGATATTGTGTAATTTAACATAAAAAAGTTGATAGGGGTGGGCAAAAAATTGCCCAACCCATTCAAACCCAGCCCAAACCAAAAAAATAATGTATTTGGTTTAGGTCGGATCTGCCCAAAATTATAATGAGTAATTTTAGTGGGTTGATATAGGTTGTATTGGCTGGATTTAAGTTCAAAACTCTGAACCCACAACAACCTAGCCCCACCCAACTATTTGGTTTTTTGGTAATTTACATTAGTGGCAATATTGTACGCCACTAATTTGAACGTCATTTGACTCATTTTAATGGGAATTGAACAACTCATTAATGCTCCACCTACTAATGATAGGCTTACTTCATTAATGGGGTATTTCTTGGAGAAGACTCCAGAAGATGAAAGTCGTCTCTCTTCCCTCTGATTTTGAATCTTGAACTCCTCCATCTTTCATTCCCTCTTCATCTTTCCTTCCCTTTATTCTCTGGTTCTCATCTCTCAAACTCGATCCAGAGGCTATGACACTCCTTCTTCCCTCTCGTTCTCTCCTTGCCTTTCGTCTCTGGTTTGCGTCCTTTGGTTCTTATCCTCCTTCCTATCTAGGCTTTCGTTCTCATCCTTTACTTTGTAACGACACAAACCTTCTTCTTGGGGTAGCACAACACGGTGACGCGATAAGAGTCAGGGACGTGATGGATGACTATACGGCTAGGTTTGAGAGTCGACACTCAACAGGGATTATCCTATCTATGCACTCAAGTGACTCAACCTATACTGGTAATGCACGAGAAGGATCACTTGCTTGGAGAGTAACATTATTGAAGTTCCAGTTTTGTAGGTTTGAGTTTGATTTTGGATTTTTCCTTCTTCTACAGGGTTGGTTTTGATTCTAGTCCCTGGATTCTGGGTTTCTTTCTTGTAGGAATAGAAAGCGAAAGAAGAATCGTGGCCCTTGAAGGTTGAAGGTAACCCGACCACCCCAACCCGATTGAAGCTGCCTCGCCTCAAACCGGAAGACTCAGTTTGAGATCTTCATTCAACCGGAATTGGTGCAGCAAATGTGTGTATTAGTTTGGCTCGGTTTAGGCAAAATTTTCTCCAACCCGAGCTGACCCAACCGATGCCCACCCCTAAAAGTTGATATTAGACCCTAACATATAAGGTGAGACTATTAACATTGTAGTTTTGATCCAAAATTTTTTAGATTTGAGTCATTTAAAATATATGATATATTTAATAGAATACAATATAAATAGATAATTATTAATAAAAATTAAAAAATAATTATCTTAAAATTTATAAAATTTTATCTATTTGCTTATATTAAATGTCAAATTAGGCTGGCCAATAGTCCACCTTATATGAGGGGCATGTTGGGTTACTTTTTATAAACTCATTTAATGAGTAAAAAAAACCCATCTCCTACCTAACTCAGAGGCTAAAGAAGGTTCAAAATGGGTTAATCCACGGGTTGGACATGCAAATATTTAATCCAAAAAAATGTCATCTTGAGTTATTGCTTATAAATGTCCTATTAATTATATATTTTTGGATTATAATTAATTTTTATTTTTTTAAAACTATTTGCAGATTGACTTCTATAATATTTTTACTGCATATTATTATTATTTATAATATTATATTAATAAAATAATATAAATAATAATCTATTATAAAATTAACATAATATATCATTTATACCAAAGTAGTTAATCATGCGCCCAAATCTTTAAAATTATAAATGTCACTTTTTTCTTTGAAAAATTGTAGGGTTACACTTATAGCTCTATGTGTTGGATTACATCAATATATATTCATTAAAAATAAAAATTAAAAATAAATAAATAAATAAGATAATAATTATGAATAAAATTATAGATATAATAATGTAAATATAAAAATATTAGTTTCCTTTTAGCCTCCATTCTATTAGTAAATGCGTTTGGCCTTCTCAGAGCTAAAACTTTTCTTAAATATTCTTGCGTGTATTATCTTGATGTCTGCATTATTTTTTTAAAGCCCTGCCTTTAGCAGAGATTATTCAATATTTTTACTATATCGAATAGCATAAATTATTTTATATATTTAATTATTAAGAAATTATTATTTATATAATTTTTGTTAACTTTAATTACTACTTTATTTGTTATATTAATAAAATAATATAAATAATAATTTATTACTAATTTAATATATATATATATATAATATTAGATAATTTCCCGTGACTTGACAGCCTTTGAGAACTTTTTTTTTTTTTCGGTACAAGCCTTTGAGAACTTGGTCATTTAATGAGATTGGCTGCAACATAGTTGTGACCGATCCATGGCAGAAGAGCTGCGATATGGCTCGAATCTAATTCTACATTTTTTAATATAATTTTTCACATCTTTTTTCAGTTTTCTTTTTTTTTTTGGAGCTTGTACACTCACAAATACGTAAACTCCACCGCCTCTGTATTATTAGTTTTTTTTTTTTTTGGGTGGAAGTAAAGTGCAAGAGAAACGAAAAAGAAATTTGGAGTATATGATCTAAAACATTTTTGTAGTCACCTTTCAAATCATGGGAATGTGCTAATCAATGTGAAGCGACTTTTTTGAAGGGGATAAGAATAATACTAATTGTTATATAAAATAATACGTAATGAGTTTACAATTAGAGATATAGTTTTGGAAAACAGAAAAAATCAAGAAAAATATACAAAAAATTATATAAACAAAAATGAAAATGACCCACGATATTATTTTAATTTTTTAATAAAAAAGTGATCAGGTTTTTATATAAAAAAAATTAAAACAACTAAGTCTCAAACTAATAAATAAATGTCACTGAACCTTATTAAAGTTGCCGGCAATTTTTTATCCTTTTACATTGTTTTGTCTGAAGATGAAATAACGTTTCACAACAAGAGTACCAATCAATTTGTCACTTGTTTCCTTCAACTTTGTGTATAAATCAATTATAAGGTTAACGCATGTTTCTATATGGCCACGAAAAGAAACAAGAAAAAAAAAAAAATACCAAGAAACATTTGATTAAGAAGAATAGCAAAACTGTTATTTATTTATTTATTTATTATTTTCTTTTGGGCTTTGATTATTGAAAACTTTCCCCCCAGCTTCTTGCAGTAAAATGGGGTTCTTATTCTTTCTTCCCAGGCACACGGATGAAGAAAATAATCTGCAGTTTAAAATTTAAATAATATTAGTATTACATATTTATATTTATATTTTTTTATAAATTATTATATGATATTAATATTTTACAAATTTTAAAATTTTATATTATTTAACATCAATATATAAATATTAAAATATAAACCTACCATTACCTAAGTTGAAAAAAATACTTGGTTTACACTCGACTCATACATCATATGATGATGTGTGCCATTGAATTAAGACGCACATCATATAATGCTCTCGATAAATGTTAGAATAATGCTATTATTTAGATATTTTTAAAAATAAAATAAAAAATTTTAATAAATTATAAATAAAATTATAAATATAAAAATATAAATATAAAAGGATTGAATGCTGTCCCGTGTGCCTCGCAAATCTCAGGCCCTTAACCGGCTCTTCTGGCACCAGTGTCAAAACCCTGAAAAATTCAGACAGTGTTGGCTGTAAATTAGAAAGTAAAAGCAATGCAACGGTAGCAGACAACACACGTCATCGGTGGATGCGGCTTTTTCCGTTTCTGGGAGGGCCTTGGGCTACTGCAAGGGTTTTGTGGCCCTTTCAAAGGCATATTTAACAGTTGGTTATTGTTATGGGAAACCTTGTGGCAAATATCATCAACTAATGTCATATAAAATCTATGATTGGTGTATTTTTCTCAGAATTTTAGTTCCAGCATCCAAATCCTATAGGACTTATATTACAGTTTGATTTTAGTGACCATTTTATTTTTATTTTTTATGATTTTTTTAGATAAATTCAGAATATTTTTACTTATAAGTTAAAAATTAATTTTTCAAAATATAAAAATTATTGAAATAGGTTTTACTTTTTTTATATACATAATCTAAATTAAATCTAAAATAATATATTTAAATATATTACTTTAAAATTTAATGTATAAATTTTATTATTATTTTTTATTTTCTCCCAGTTGATGGCGGAGGAATCTGAATCACTTGAGTTTCACCCTCAAGATCTTAACCAGATTTGGATTCATAAGCTCGGCCCAGCCCACATCAAGTGAGCCCAAAATTTAGGATACCAGTTTATTTTCTACGCAGTATATAATAAATGTATGGTACGGGAGCGTAAATATCGATGTGTTCTCAGTGGTCAGAACCGCACGATTTGATCTGTGGTTCCTAGGTTCGATTCTTGCTATTCCCCAATATTTCCATTTTTTAATTTTTCATTGCGTTCTTCGTCTTCTTCATCTGCATCCATGGATCAACAAAATAAGTCCTCTGCATCTCGTCGAAAGGTACTTTCTTTTCTGTAGTAAACCACAGTTTCATCTGAATTAGGGTTACAATTTCGAGCTGACTTTGAATTTCTCTGCAGGTCAGGTTCGCTCCAACATCCTCACCTGCCAGAAAGCCCAAACCCTCGACGACCAAAGCGTAATTCCGTGGAATTCACCTTCCTTACAATTTTTCGTTTGAAAATCTGTCAAAATTGTATCTGATAATGGAAATTGTTTGATGCAGTGAAGTGGACGATGAAGAAGATGGAGAAAGTGCCCAGGCTCAAGCTCTACTACGTCGTTTGAATGTAAGTTTCGTTTTTTTTTTTTTTTATTGTTTTTAATTTTTTCCCTCAATTTCTATTTTGCCTTTTTTCTTGTTTCTTCCGGTTCAATGTTGGAATTTGCTAGCTTGGCACTGTGGAACGGTGATTTTAGTTACTTTAACTTTGTGCTTCAATCATTGATCTACGCGTAATTTAAGGCAGAAACCTCTTATCTTGTGTTTGGTCAGTGAGAAAATGATAATCAAATAGAGATGGTCGTAAAGAGAGAGAGAGAGAGAGAGAGAGAGAGAGAGAGAGAGAGAGAGAGAGAGAAGAATACACCGTATAAATTTGTCCACAGAGAAAGAAATAAAAATGTAAAAATTATTTTCCTTTTATATCAGGGAAAGGGAAGAGAATCCAGGGATGGTGGGCTTGTTTGGTTATGTTTCAACGAATGGGTTTATCCTATCACATCTTTTTAATTGGTGAAGCTCGATGACATTGCCAAGGGTGATTAGGACAATAGTTTTGTTCTTTTCCCGACAATAAGAACACTTATTTAATTGTATTAAAAAAGAGGAACACTTATTTAATGTGTACTGATTTTACAAGTGTTTTTGGAAAGTCTAAGCATTGTTTTTTTTGGGATAACATGGAATGTCTAAACTGACAAACTTCAATTCAACTACAAATGAATTTTGTATGAAACTTTTTTGGAATGATAATAATTTAAGAGTGCAATTAACTTTACAAATAAACTTGTATTTTTGATATTTGATTATTTGCACATTCTCTTTCAATAAGATTTATAAATAATTTCATGTTGGATGAAAATTTTCTTCCTTTTCATATTTAAAGTCTTCCAAAGTCCAAACATTCATTAATAGAATTTTTTTTTTTTTTACAATTTCTAGAATTACCTTATTTTCGTAGTCTTAGGATTCCTTGATTATTTTAGAAAACAAAGAAATTATAGAGAAGTCCTTCATAGTTAGTTTTGGTTTTCTGTTATCGCTTCAGGATTTGCTAGTAGGTTGGTTTGCCACTCCTGTATTATGCCTTAGATGACACATCAACCCAAGGTGTTGTTAAGCTTGGTCGTTCGTGTCTTTTAAGTTAATAAGTTTTGATTCCTTTCATTCAACTTCATCGAATTTGTGCTAAGTTCTACTTTACCCTCAATTTCAGCCCATGAGCTTTAAGAAAGATGGTATGGGTTAGGAACAAAACAGACTTACACTACTAAAAATGTGTATTGGGAATTTGGGAGGCGGCATATTCCTATCCTCTACTAATGGTTTGAGCGATGTCCAAAGTGAAATCCTTAACAATATTTCTATTAAATTAAAAAGAAAATTCCACATGGACCATTTTTTTTGTTGGTTAAAAGGAGGGGCTAGAGCCCAGAAACCAAAAGAAAAAAATACAAAGGAGCTGATCTCAATGAAGAATGTTGAGATAGATGAGTGGACATACAAGAAAAGACAAAATTCGAAATAATTGTATTCGGAAGAGAGCTGGGGTGGCGCCTGTTGAGGAGAAAATGACAAAAATTTGGTTATGGTGGTTTGGGCATGTACAAAGAAAATCGCGAGAGGCATCAGTGAGAAAGGTTGATCAAATGGTGTTTAGTCCTGTAAACAGATGTAGAGAAAGACCAAAAAGGACACTTGGAGAGGTGATTAAAAGAGACTTTTGGTTAAATGGTATATCTGAAAATTTGATTTCGGATAGAAGTGTATGGCGTCGTTTGATCTATGTAGTCGACCCGCAAAAATAAAGTTCCACAGCCATAATGCATGATTTGTTGCTTCATAGCAAGCCACAAATTCTGCTTCCATAGTTGATGAAGCAACTATGGGTTCTTTTGCACTTTTCCATGATACTGCTCCTCCTGCTAGTAGGAACAAGTAACCAAACGTAGACTTTCTACTATCTACACATCTAGCAAAGTCTGAATCTGAGTATCCAAGTACTTCCAAGTGATTTGCTCTTTTATACATGAGCATGTAGTCCTTCGTTCCTTGTAAGTACCGCATAATTTTCTTAGCAGCTTTCCAATGATTTATTCCTAGATTAATCTGATACCTTCCCAGCATTCTAACAGCAAAACTGATATCTGGTCTGGTACAGGTTTGCACATACATTAAACTGCCAACAACAGAAGCATATGGAATTGATTCCATTTGCTTTCTTTCTAAATCATTCTTTGGGCATTGTTTAAGACTGAATTTGTCCCCTTTTTGGATAGGAACAACCCCTAGTGAAAAAAGACTCGGTTTGTTGTTGTTGTTGTTGCTGTTAAGCTGATCTCAATGAAGAGATCTGGAGCAAATCAGCAAGCATCAGGATTTGCAGTCGTGAAGGGACAGCATCCATCACAGTAGTGCCCATTCCCCCTATTACACCTAAGCTAGCTAAATAATCCGCACATTGATTATCCTGTCTATAATTGTGCTGAACTTTTACAACCCAATGTTTATGAATCATGACATTGATATAGCATAGGAGCTGCTGCTCGGCCTTGTCCTCCACTGTGCCACTCAGGCACTGAACCAACACCATTGAGTCACATTCACGATTTACTCTTCTGTAGCCCATATCCCACGCCATTAAGAGCCCCTGTAGAGAACCCCAAGCTTCCGCAGCAAGGACAGAAACTTTGCCACAATTTCTGTAAAAGCCTCTCAGCCAATGCCCATTGTGATCGCTAAGCAAGCCACCACATCCAGCATTTACGGATTCAGCTTTAGCACCATCTGAATTAATTTTTATCTGCCCCAAAGGTTGAAGACTCCAAGAAACCGAAATCAATTGGCGAGGCTTTTCCACCTTCTGCTTCCTTTCAGTATGAATTCTTACAATCTCCTCCTGGGCATATTCACAATAACTTGTGTTCTTGTCATTTGATGCTCTATTTTATTTTTAAATATATATTCTTATATATATGTATTTCTTTATATGAAAAAAGTGTTCACTAGTGTACTTAGAGTAGGGTCGCATATTCTTGATATTTCTCAACCCTGAACCCAGGCCTCCAGCAAACTTAGCACAATATTGAGCACAGTGTCATTGCTGCTGTTGACAAGGATTAAACTTTCATTTACGGATCAATCTTTTTAAAGTTGTTTGCATCAAAGGTTATATCTTTTAAGGGGAACAACGTGTTCCAGAGTTTAATATGATACATTCCGACCAAGTATATTGAGAAGCTGAAATTCTTATGTTGTATTGACATACTGACTAGTTATTTCTTTTTCCCCCATTTCTTCTTGTTTGCGTGACATTAATTTGTTTTCTTATCTGCATTTGCAGGATAATCTTGCAAGACGTGGGCCTAAAGTTGAAAAAAAATGTAATTTCCCATGAAATTTTTCAAAACCTTATTCTTCTATATTTATCATAACCTTACATTTCATATGGCATTGCTGATAGTATCAAATTACACTTCATTTTATTTATTTTTCCTGGACTGTTTCCTGTGTAATCAAAGTCATTTTGTCAAATGACTTTGAGTCAATCTCGACTTCAAGTACCACAATTTGTTGTGTACTTGATACTCAGAGGACTGGAGGAAAAAAATAAAGTATTTCTCGAAAAGTGGAAGAAGGAAAAATATAGCAGAGTAAGCTAGAATGTCCTAGTGATTACAGCAGTAAAAGGCTGAAGATTAGCATTGTGCTTGCTAGTTATAGTATAGAAATCTTGGGTTCTCATTAAATGCTGCTGTTAATTTACCCTACTTGTAATAGCTCATGCAACGAGTAAATCACATGGAGTTTATGGTTCAGTTTATATTAGCATACTGAAGAAGCAATAAGTAATAGCTGACTTGAATTTGTTGTCCTGTTCTTGTCTTTACTTGGTTCCAGCTTTGTTTGGATATCTATATATATAGAACATAAGCAAGATGGCTACATTCTTTATAATTGGATAAGTTCCCTTGAACTGGGAATCATACCTTCTATGGTATACATTTGATATAGCAGTTGCACACAGGCATCATGGATTTGATTGTTATTGGCAGCAAGTTAAAATGACCTGGGGATTGAATTTTGGCTCTGGCACAATGGGACTGATATACAACTGATGCGCAATTCAATTATAATATATTGATATTGATGTTATTGGGTTTGAAGAGATTGTTGGAAATGATTTTTCTTGATGAAAATTATGAGGCTTTTGGTTAGAACTGATCAATGAAGCACTTCGAACAGGGTTTGATGGTAACATCTAAGATTTAATGAAGATAGAGGAATCCAATTTAGGGGTAAATTTGATGTATGTTAGATAACCAAATGTTCCGTTCAATAATTTCTGCTTCAGAAATTTGATGTTGGGTAAGGCGATTGTCTAAAACAAAATCAATGTCTTAATAGCTTTTAAGTAGAGGCATATTTCTTGAGAAGAAAAATATGTTTGTTATTTCAAGTGAAATGTAGAACATTTCCATTGAACATAACAAGCTTTTCATTATGCAAAGGAGTAGCTTAATTAAATTTTAGACCTTTATTATATGGAATAATTAATACGAATAATATGAACTGGGCAGTTTGACCGGATGAACATATGTTCTACTCCTTGACTAGTTGACAGAATCTAGGCGGCCTGTTCATTATAATAATCTACCCTAATCTTTGTCATTGTTTACATTGTGAATCAACTTCCTAGCTGCTTATGTTTGCTATTTAAAACTTGCAGCGGCTGTGAAAGTTGCATTTGGTCCTGGAGCTAGTTTATCGCCTTCCCTGAGGACATATGGTGGTGTGAATAACGGTAAAAGCAGCAGTTCAGGATCAGTAGTTTCTGTTAATGAGCAAAACGCTTTAACACTTCCTTCAACTGCCATAGAAAATCAAAGCGATGCTTGTATGATAGATGCTACTGATGATGCCACTGATGCATCAGCTGGGAAAATTAAAAGAGACTACAGGGAACCATGGGTGAGATAGTGTCATCACTCATATATTTCTTCCTATCTGTATCTTCCTTATACATCTAATCATTTTAATTTTAAAATTAACTGCAGGATTATCAGCACACTTACTATCCTACTACTCTTCCTCTTAGGAAGCCCCATTCTGGAGACCCAGGTATGATTTCATATAAATCAACAACTGATCCATTAACAATTAAAAATTCATGAGACTAAATGGTGAACAAGAAAGATGTAGTCTTGAGGGTACTTTGACATTGTTTGAATGGATTAAATTAGCAAAAGTCAGTTCCATTTTTTTGTCTAATATATACTGATGGCGTTCCTTGTTAATTTATTGAACTCTTAATGATAATTGTCATTTATGTTTGTGTGTTCAGAACTGCTTGATGAGGCAGAATTTGGAGAGGCTGCTACCAGCATCGAGTATGATGAAAATTGTGTTAATCCTGCTGCAGAACTCGGGCTCATGGTTAGTTTCAGAATAATATATGTTAAATTAATTCTAAATTCCTTATAAAGAAGTGGCTTTGTTGTAATGGATAGAAAAAATTTTCGAACAGGAGGAAAGCAAGCAACAAAGGATGCTTTTCTTTCAGCTTCCTGCTTTGCCATTGGTCAAGCAGGCTGTGAGCAGAAAGGGGAAAGAGAAGGTTGGTACATCAACAGCATCCAGAGGGTCCATAAACGGGTGCACTTTGGAAGACTTGGCAGGGGGCTACATGGGCAAAATGCTGGTATACAAAAGTGGAGCAATCAAATTAAAGCTCGGAGATGCCCTGTATGATGTGAGTCGTATCGCTTGTTGACTCTTAATTGATATGTGTCATTATCATTCTTGCTATCATACGTGAGTCCTAGTTTACTGTGCGTACTATGCCCTGTATGATGTGAGTCGTATCGCTTGTTGACTCTTAATTGATATGTGTCATTATCATTCTTGCTATCATATGTGAGTCCTAGTTTACTGTGCGCACTAACTAAATTCAGTACCAAGTAAGTTTTCTTTTCCCACTTCGATTCATTCTAATTGTAGAATATTTAATCATGAAGTTGTGGGTCCTGTCAATCAAACCATATCGAATTGGTTTATCACTTTTCATATACCCAGATATTGATGTAAATACATGTGATTTGAGTTGTTTGGGGATTTTATCATTGGAGTATGTTTAAGATCTATTTCTGATGCATGGTTTCCATAGACATACCCTGCAAAAGTTATCCTTTGTGATAAAAGCAATTTTAGGTTCCAATGGACAACCTGATGTTGCTTAAAACTTAGAAGATGCTTTAAAAGGCATTCTGCTTTGAACATGCTTACAATAAAATTCCTGTTTATTAATTGACTCTAGGTTCTTAATTAGCATTTCATAAAAATGTTAGTCTTGTGTGTGTTAGGATCACTCCCAGAACTCCCCCTCCATCCTCTCTTCTTCGAAGAAAAGATCCTTTACCCTATGTTTCAGTTCCTTCAGCTTTTACAATACGTAACTTTAGTAAACTGCACTTGAGCATCACTGTATAATTTCGCTTTTTTTGCAGGTTTCTCCAGGTTCAGATTGCATATTTGCTCAAGATGTTGTGGCAATGAACACCGAAGAGAAACACTGCTGTGTTCTTGGGGAGCTTGGCAAAAGGGCTGTAGTAACTCCTGATATCGATTCAATTGAACTTTTGTAGACTTAGGCTAAATATATTAGATTGCACTAGCAATGTAGAGCATTTATCGGTCTGGTCGTACAAGCAAAACTGGCATGATGGAAATGGTGATGAAAGTGGCATATATGTCAATAGGGATTTTAGGAGTAAATATGTGACTAGAAATGCTAATAGTGAACACCGAGATCACCAATATGGAATTAAAAACTGAAGCTCTGCTAAGCCCTTGCTGCCTTTTTGTTCTTTGCAGAAAATCTCTAATGTGAGTTTAATGATGTGAAATCAATTCAATTTCCATTGTTGTCTCAATTTTTATCTGATTAATTGGCCAACAATCCCAACGCCTCTCCACGAGCAGTTTAATTGACAAATTAAAATTGCACAAGTTATCTTAAAATAAGCTAAATTGACATATTTGATATTGGAAAAAAGTTCTACCTTAAATGTATGCCTCTGATTGATGTTGCTCGGGCATGCTTCCTTAAAACAATGATAATAAAATAAGATGCAAGCAAATTCAGTCTATTCAGACGAGACCTCCGGTTTGGTTTTTATTTACATATTGTTATGTAAGAATCGTTCAGCAAATAAATATTAGGACAAGTTGCAAACGGCAATCTTAAAGATATTGGAAGCTATTCATTTGCTGACTTGGATTTCCTGACCTCTTTGACAAACTGCACCAAATGTATACTTGCCATTTCAAATTTTTAAAAAAATATATATATACACATCAATATAATTTTAAGTTATTTGTAAATATAACTCTCAATTATAAAAATTGGTAAGTACATATTTTTAATTATCAAAACAATGTTAATATATTCTTTTTATTTATTTGTCATTAAATATTAACAGTAACTTAATTTTTACATAATTATTAATATATATAACTGATGAAGGCTATTGGCAGCAGCCTTTAAAGACTTATAAAAGACGTAGAAAAGTTGTCCAAATATTAATTTGGCACATACCCAAAGAAGGAGATCCATCTTGGGAGCTTAATTAGGAGTTAATAATTATTAGGGGTATTTTAATAATTTTGGCAGTAATTATTTTAGAATATTCGCAGCTTATTTTTTTATGAATTTTGGTAGTAGTAGACTTCTAGTCTATTTGGATTTGTGTTTGGGTATTTTAATACTTTTAAGATTTAGATATGAGCTTTAATCCTTGTCCATATAGGATTAGGATTACCATGTGGGTTCTAAGCCTTGTCCATATAGGATTAGGATTCCTTTTCTTTTAGGATAAGTTGTAGGAGACTTATTTAAACACTTGTGTATTTCTTTTTAGATTAGATAAAGTTTATGTTTATGAGAATTATTTAGAATTTGCTTTGATTGTGTGATGCGATCAAACCCTAGGTGTGATGCCTTGGGACCCTAGGTGTGACTCCTAGGTTTCTCCTTCTTCTTCTCTTAATTTTTCTCACTGTTTCTTGCACCAAAATCCTAATCTCGCAGCCCTTGTTCACAGCTATAAACACTAGCCCAATTAATCCTAATAACCCATTCTATTGCCATTAAAGCATCCATTCCTTCATACACAAACCCTAGCATACCAAGCTCCTAGCTTTTCTACTTTTTCCATAGCTCCAAAACCCTAATTACAGCAAGTCCCCCTGCTGTCCTACATCAATAACATTTTTTATTAGTTGTTTAAATAAACTCAACAATAATAATAAAATATAAAATCTTATCTTACAAATCAAGTTATTTATATAAAATAAAATATAAAATTTAAATAAACCAGACAAAAGATCAAACAATGAGTCACAAAATGATATTATTTTGAATTAAAATCTTAACATAGCAACATATCAATAATTGCTTTTTATATTACACTACATTGAATTAATAAAAGTAACTCATTTATTTAATTACATAATAGAACAATAGTCAAAAGTAATAAATACAAAATAATCTAGTTGTCTTTTGTATAAAAGTGCACATTTACATATCATAGATTAAAGGGTAAAGGAGATAAAATAAAATTAAAATAAGTGAAATGGAAAGAAAATTAACCAATAAAAAATTTTAAGATATTATGATGAAAATTTTTAAAAAAAGATAATTGAAAATGTGTTTGCGCGTTGAGAACAATCAAGCTTCTAAAGGCTTTTTAACTTCTTTCTTTTTGCCTTCCATTTTCACTTAAGTTTTTTTATTTAAGTTCATCTAAATAGTTAACAAAATTACTATATATATTAATATTTACACGTAAGAAATGTATTTAAATTATTTTAAAAGTTAAAGAAATTTATTTACATTATTTTGATAATTGTATATGTATATTTATTAATTTTTATAATTAAAATAATATATTTATAAATAAGAAAGGGCCAGTAGACATTTTTTCCAAATTTTTTATTAGAAAAACTATACGTGTTGAGTACTTAAATTGGGAAGTCCTTTTAATGCAGGCTTTTTGGGCTTGTTCCATTTCACTTATGGGCTGAATCGGGCAGTGCATGCCAGCCTGGATTCCTTTTTTTCCAGAAAAGAAGTCCGATTTAATGTCTCAGTTAGGGGAAAAAAAAAAAAAAACGGAGGTTTAGGCTAGGGTTTTCGAAACTCAGAACTGGGGCGAGCGAGGGTTCTTATTAGTTATTACTCTCCGTGCTCCTCCAGCTGGGGCTTTAAGTTTCTATGACCTTCCTCTCTGTCCTTCTTGCCTGCTGACTGCCCTCCCAGTATCAGGGTTTCAGTCTTCAATGGCACTCCACCTTCTCTACGAATCCGCTTCTGGGTATGCTTTATTCCAAGCTCATGGCCTTGATGAAATAGGCCAGAACACCGAAGCGGTTCGCAACTCTGTTTCTGACTTGAACAGGTTCGGGAAGGTAGTGAAGCTTGAGTCTTTTCACCCTTTTGAGTCCGCTCTTGATGCCCTGAAACAGTGTAACTCGGTCTCTGAAGGTAACCTCCTTTATGCTCAGAATTTTGACTGTCAAAACGGATGTGTAGCTTTCCAAATGATTGTGGATTGATTTGATTTTTGTTCTGTGCGTTTATTCTATTTCAATATTGGTGTGTTTTGCGAAAGCTTATGAATTGCTTGTCTGTTCTGCTGTTATGATTGTTTTTATTGTCATTGTACTGGTAGGTCCTATGTGAAGATGTTCGTTAAATTTTTGGTACAATTTTGTAATTATACCCATTATTTTACTGTAGTAATTTTTCATAATGTTTTTGGCTTAAGTTTTTGTTTGCTGATTTTCAATTGTCACTAATGACTAATGGAATTTTGATGTCAGTATCACGTTTACAGAATTAGTGTGTCTCATGAGTCATATGTTTTCTTCCTAGACATTGGGTAGGTTTAGATTATTTATCTTGCTTTGACATTTGGGACTTATCTGCGTCTTTATCCTCTTTGCATTATGGAGTTGGACCTCTGTTGGTTGTAAAGGGTTATTATTCTTAATTGTGAACATATATTCAAGGTTCCAGATTTTTACACGATTTCCCTCCTTTTTTTGGGGGCCATAGAAACAATGAAGACCTGGTCCTCAATGAAATGCTCTTTTTATTTTCCAACAAAATGTGAAAGATTCAACTTATACCAGAAATTGTATTTTTGCAAAATTGAATAAAAAAATTCTATGTGGTTTACTTCATTCCTTACATTGTTGATATTTGCTTCTCATTAGTGGATTTCAGGCCTTTTGACAGATGAGCTGAGGACTTTCTTGGAGTTGAACCTCCCTAAAGTTAAGGAAGGTAAGAAGCCAAAGTTCAGTTTAGGTGTTGCAGATCCTAAAATTGGTTCACAGATATCTGAAGTGACTAAAATTCCTTGCCAAAGCAATGAATTTGTCGGTGAGCTTCTACGAGGTGTGCGGCTTCATTTTGATAGGTTTATCAAGGAACTCAAGGTTAGCAATTTTCCTTGTCCCAATCCCATTCAGAGTTTCTAAATGCAGGGTCTCAGCCTTTACATTGGATGTATATATTTCTTATTACTTATCTCATTTTTTGCCTACCTTATTTAATTGTGTAGCCTGGAGATTTGGAAAAGGCACAGCTTGGTTTGGGGCATAGTTACAGCAGGGCGAAGGTGAAATTTAATGTCAATCGTGTTGACAATATGGTCATTCAAGCAATCTTCCTTCTTGATACCCTCGACAAGGATATCAATTCCTTCTCCATGAGAGTCAGGTATATTATTGATACTGATGTATTAGCATAAAATCTGTGGATTGGTAGAGTTCAAAATATTAAAGTTCATTTTGAGTTATTCTTTCCTGGTTTATAAATCTTTGCAGGGAATGGTACTCATGGCATTTTCCTGAACTGGTGAAGATTGTAAATGATAATTATCTGTATGCCAAAGTTGCAAAATTTACTGAGGATAAATCAAAGTTGTCTGAAGACAAAATTCCCGGGCTAACTGACATAGTTGGAGATGAAGACAAGGCTAAAGAGATTGTGGAAGCTGCCAAGGCATCAATGGGTAGAGTTATTGTTTACTTATATTGCATGTAAATTGTGTCTCATTCTCTACCTAACACTTGCTTTCTTTTGAATTTCTTCAGGACAGGATTTGTCCCCAGTGGACTTGATTAACGTCCAGCAATTTGCACAGAGGGTAATGGACCTCTCTGAGTATAGAAGGAAGCTTTATGATTATCTGGTTACTAAGATGAATGACATTGCACCAAATTTGGCATCGTTGATTGGTGAAGTTGTTGGTGCTCGTTTGATATCTCATGCTGGTAGCCTCACAAATTTGGCCAAGTGCCCCTCTTCAACACTTCAAATACTTGGCGCAGAGAAGGCTTTGTTCAGGTTTTTAACTCAGTACCTCCTGATTGGAAGAATTTTAAAGTTTAAATTGTGGTGTTCATAGAAACTAGAAAGGGTTCAGATGTCAATCTACAAGACATTTGATTTGTCCTTTACGTTAAATTAATTTTGTTAAAATACACTTATGACAATGGCTAGTTTTGGTCTTGTTAGGGGACACATCCATTGTATGTTGCCATTCCTTCTATTTATAATTTTTATGCTAGTTATTATCCAATAAATGTGTTCTTCTGTTCTATTCAGGGCTTTGAAAACCAGAGGAAACACTCCTAAATATGGCCTGATATTCCACTCATCTTTTATTGGCCGAGCATCTGCCAGAAATAAGGGTCGAATGGCTCGCTATCTTGCAAACAAGTGTTCAATTGCATCACGCATTGACTGCTTTTCTGGTTAATTGTGACTTAATGTCTTATTACCCTCTCTTGCGTTGCTAATTGCTGCTTGCGTTAAAAATCATCTTGTTTTATTGTGATGCAGAGAGGGGTACTACTGCTTTTGGGGAGAAGCTCCGTGAACAAGTTGAGGAGCGACTTGACTTTTATGACAAGGGAGTTGCCCCTCGTAAGAACATAGATGTCATGAAGTCTGCCATTGAAAGTGTGCAAAACAAAGGTTCGTAGGGATGGTCTGGATGGAAGAAGACATACTAATATACAATATCCCTTACCCTTCCCCCTCCCCCCCCCTCCCTTTTTTACCTTTTCTCTTGAATGCTGCATTTGGCGTATGTTGTTTTTCCCAAGATACTAGATGTGTAATAGTGTAATATTGCTGATTTATAGTTATTGTTACAGACACCGAAATGGAAACAGAAGAATTGCCTGTTGAAGTTTCTGGCAAGAAAGGCAAAAAGAAGAAGTCAAAAGTTGCTGCTGCGGAAGAAGATGAGGACATGGCTGTAGATACACCAACAGCAATTACAAATGGTGATGCATTGGAGGATCAGAAATCAGAAAAGAAAAAGAAAAAGAAAGAAAAGAGGAAATTGGACCAAGAGATGGAGCTGCATGTTGATGATGGTGCCAATGAGGCTGGTGTTGAGCAAAAAGATGGAGCAGTTAAAAAGAAGAAGAAGAATAAAAAGGATGGTGATGGGAAAGTACTTGAGGATGCTGGTGAGCATAAGAAGAAGAAGAAGAAATCAAAAAGCGAGGATGTTGAGTAAACTGTTCTATCGAGGATGAATCTGCTTAGGATGTAAGTTTTGAAGGTGTCTTTAAAGGGTTCCTGGAATCCACTTTGGAGATAGGACTGTCTTAGTTTGTCAACTGGATTTAGCACAACGTTGGGTTTGGTTTTGTTCGTTGACTTGTTTTAAAAAAGTTGATGCAATTTACTTTGTAATGATAATTAGCATCTTTTGTTGGCCTTGGATAATTAGCGTCTTCTTTAGGCCTATGATAATTAGCATATTCGATCCACTTTTATTCGCAAGGAGCAAGAATTTTAGACTCGTTAACAAAACTTAGAAGTCATCTTCCGTGTAAAATCATTATCCCATGATGATTTTAAAGCATAATCCAAACAAAAAAGCAATCCTAACAAATTTAAAGCCATTAAAATCGTAAGTGGCAAAGATTTTAGTAATAATTCTTTCACAATATATATATATATATATATTGTTGATTACCAAAATAGGCAAAGCCCACTGAAAAATCTGAAGATAAAGAACAAGATAACCACTATATTTTTTTCTCGATTTGAAGTATATTTGGTCTGGTACACTGCATAGTTTGTTTGGGTCTTGTGCCTTGTGCACTCCTGCACTTGATACTTTAAATGTGATAACTGATCTGTAATTAAATGCTAACAGCTGAGTGCAGTGGAGTCTTAAGAGGCAGTGATGGTCAATGGAACGAAGCCTTCTTTTACGGTGTAGGGGTTTGTTCTGCAATACAGGCTGAGCTCTGGGGAATTCTCATAGCTCTTCAATGTGCTTGCGAACTTGGATTCAGAAAACTTACCGTGGAAAGCGATTCTCAAACTGCTGTTAGCATGGTTACCTGCCAAGGTAACAACGCTCGAGAGTTACATCTTGTAGCTCGAATTCGACCCTGCTGTAGCAAAGAATGGCACGTAAACTTGTGGGCGGACTGCATGGCTAACAAGGCTGGAGTGAAATTTGTATACATAAATAGTACATGATACAAATTAAATTAAGAGTAGTAAATAGTGGAAGACATAAATAAAATTTGTGCACATAAATAATACAGGACAAATGCAATTAAGAGTGGTGAATAATGCGGAATACAAATAGAATATATATACATAAATAATGTAGGACTCAATGAAATTAATGAATAGTACGAGACACGAATAGAATTTATGTACATAAATAGTATAGGATATAAATAAAATTTGTATACATGTAAGACACAAATAAAATTTATGTACATAAATAGTACAAGATATAAATAAAATTTATGTACGTAAATAGTATGGAACATAAATAAAACTTATGTACATGAATACTATAAAATTGTCCTTTTTTTTAAACAAAGAGGAGACAAACAGTCAGACCCTTTTCATTTTCTTTTTTTTTATTTGTATTTTTTTTACATGAAACAATTTTAATTATTAGTATTGTTTTAATTTCTTATCTTTTTCAAATTAACTTTAGAAATTTATAAAAAATGGTATTAATTTTATCAAACCAAACAAAAAAATCAAAATTTTTTTTCTCAAAGAGATTTTTTTTATATTTTCTAAAAACAAAAAAATTGACAAAAATAATATAGTTAAATGTTACAATTTTTGTCAGACAATTTTCAAACTAGTACTAAAAATTCTCAAAAAAAAAATGTATGGATACAACTATATAATTTATTTTTTTTTGAAATATTTTTCTTTTAAAATTATTTTTAGAGGAGATAAGTATTTGATTCACCACACCTAAAAGTGAGTTTGGTACACCTATCCCTTCAAAATTGTGTATATAGAAGTGCTACACCATGGTGGAAAAGCTTCCACACAATTCATTTTTAGCCATAAATCATACCTAAAGCACACATAGAGAAAGGAAAAATGCATTAGAATGAGGAACCAAGGAAGAAAAATGATTCACAAACAAATTATACGGTCATCACAGAGAGTGAAATGGAAATTGCAAGGATGTATATCATAGTTTTAAATATGAAGAAAATTACATCTTATACAAATTACAACTCACAGCTCCAACAACAAAGAAAAATACCCTTGGATGTACTGTCTCCTTCTAATTTAGGCTCAATTGTAACACTCTCCTCTGTCTTGGTTGTGTTGTTTTCTTTCTCGCTCTTTTTCTTTCACTTTATCTCTTGTTTTTCTTATTCTTTCATCTTTTTGTGCTATCCCCTCTCCTTTTCCTCCTTTTTTCTAAATAAACTAACTCCATTTAGAGAGGCTCTTTATAGAGTGAAAGAAATCTTAGGCTTTGGCTCATTGCCCTATGCAATGAAATCATTCACTTGCCTCTTCGTCTGCATTGAAATCATTCACCTGCCTCTTCATCTAGTCACATTTGCTTTACTTCCTTAGCCGAATCTCTCTTTCGGTTTACTTCTTTTCTCTCAAATCTCTCTTGTTCTTTTTATTTCTTGCTTTTTTCTCACCCTAGCTAGCCACCTCCATGGCTTTTCTTTAGTTCTTGACTGAATCTCTCTTCTCCTTTCCTTCTCTTCTCTTCCTTCCCTTTTTTCTTCTTCACAATTTTCCTCCTTTTGTCCTTTTCTTTCTTCCCCTTTTTTTGTCGACATTACTTTTCCACCTTTCTTTTCTTTCTTTTTCTTCTTCCTTGTCCTTTTTCCCCTCTTCTTTTCCTTCTTGACTTTTTTCTTCTTCTTTTTCTTCCTTTTTTTTGGCTACACTAATGTTTCACCATTCTTTTGCTTCTTCCTTGTCCTTTTTCTTTTCTTCTCTTTCTTCTTGACTTTTTTCTTCTTATTTTTCTTTTCTTCCTCTCCTTTTTATGCCGACACTACTTTTCCTCTTTAGATTTTTATTCTCACCTAATTAATTTTTAGAAAAGCATATATTTAAATAGAATAATTTTAGAATCTACATATGGGTTCACTTTAATTTTTCAATGTCTAAACAAAATTAAGTGTCTAAAATAAAGTTTATGCCTTCTATGGTTTTTAACATATAGCATTTGTCTATAATTGATTTGAGTGACTTGAGCTACTTAATTCTTCCTACTTTAATTGTATGATTTTCCATGTTTTCTGGGCTACCTGATCATTGTCCTTAACTATTTTCCTGGATCTATTTAATATGGATATAGTAAGTTGAACAATTTTTGTGGATCTATTCAATGAACATATTAAGAAGTTGAATCAACAAGCATATTACAGTGAGATATTCACAAATGTAATAATTGATCTATGCACTATCTTGAGTCTTAAAGTCCAAAAAAAAAACACCACAACAATCAACAAGGTGTTGTGCAGTGATTATTGTTTATGCTCCAAGTTGAGAGACCTAAGGTCAAAAACTTGGATTCGAGCCTTGGAGTTGCACTTATTGTGAGGGGTTATCAATGATCAACTTTGAACATAGATTAGTCTTACACTCAATAATAGTGTGAAAATATTGTGTGAATAAATCTTAAAAAAACAATGCTACAAGAATGTGGCCAATTTGGGATGGAATTTATGATAAAAAAAATTCTGCTACAAATTTCTGATGAATTTGCAGCACAAAGTGGTTGTAAAATTTTGTGACTAGCAATATTCCATCTCAAATGTGGGACGGATGTGCAACGAAATTTCTGTCGCAAAAGAAGTTTGTTGCAAATCCATCTCTAATGCTTCAATTCTATTTAGATTCAAGATGGACTATACAAATTTGTCTTATGCTTTAATTGTTTTTGGATTTGAAATGAATTTGGGATGGGCTACATAAGTTTGTTACAAATCCATCTCGAATGATTTAATTTTTTAGATTTGAGATGGATTTGCGTGTCTTAAATGCGTTTTTTTTTGGGTAAGGTAAGAGTCATATGTTGGCTAAAATGGGTAAAGGATAATAGGGTTTAACCCATAGCAAGGTTTGGGAATAAGCTACCAAGGTGCCATGTGAGCTACGGCTCACTGGTGTGTGTCTCAAATGCTTTAATTCTCTTTTGATTTGAGACAAATTTGTGATGGATTGTACAAGTCCATCACAAATCCAACTCAAAATGTTTCAAATTTTTTTATATTGCATTTCAAATCCATATGAATTTGATATAAGTTTTTCCATTATTGTCTATCATGATTTCAAATAGCTTTATTTTTTAAACAAAAACAAGGAGAACATTAATTTTTTTTGGCTACACCACTCAAGGGAGAGAGAACCTGACAACACAGAGCTTCATCCCCCAAATAAAACTAACCCAAGGAAAGATTTGTGTTTTCTTGATATACGATTCAGAGTGACGATCATGAAAGATGAAAAACGAGATTGGAAATGAGTTACTTGAAGAAGGAAATAAAAATAAAGTTGTCATTGAATTAGATCAAAATAGTGAAGTCAGACATTAAAAAGTATGACTAAATTTCATATTAAAAAAAGATATTTTAAAAATAATATCTCAAAAATGAGAAGATCATGCAGAGCAAAATCGTTATATTTAACACTTTACTGTTTTAAGTCAGCAAAGTTCAAGTGGGGAAATGTTTGGTGACATAGTTAAACAGAATTATTTGTGCATCCCCATCAATCAGCATTTGTAGGTGACGAAGAGGGAAATGCATATACTTACAAAATCTATTTGTTAGGTTCGACAATAATATTTGAATTTTATTTTAGAATATGAATAAAATTAAATATTTAATTTTTATTTTACAATAATTTCAACTAATATTTAAGAACATATATATTTTATAATATAAAATATAAATTTTCTTCCTAATAACTAATTATTTGCTTTCCATCCATGTCTCTATTCATGAGTCATGGTTGAGTGATTAAATAGACTGAATAAGTAGGTGCAAAAATTATATAGCCTGAACAATTAGGTGCAAAAATGATATAGATTAAAGAATTAGGTGCAATCAAAAAGAGTGGTAACGGGTTTGACTTTCATGTATAGCAGATTTAGTTCAAATCTTATTAAAAGTTGAACACGTTCTTAAATACCTGATGACGCAATGAAAAGAATGGTCTATGAAAGAAAATATCTTAAATTTAAAAAGAAATAAATCTCTCTTAAGATATTATAATATAATTAGTTTCTATGATTTGCGGCTTCGAATAGAGGTGATCAGTGCATCCTTGCTTTCTCAAATTAACCAAACGAAGCCTTTTGCTCCGATATTCTTATAATTTTATAATTACAATTCTCATATTTTTTATTTAAATTATTTTTATTATTTTAAATTTTTTTAATAAATCACCCTTCAGCGCTTTTGCTACCATGTCACCTGCCCAGTGGGCCACAAGCCTTCAAATGTTTCATCGCCAGATGATTGCTCCCTCAGATTTTCCTTCCTTTAATTATTTTGAGATATTCTTTGAGCCGAAAGCTAAGAAACTAATATCTCAAAGAACCAAAATTCATCTCAGATTTCAATTTCTGTAACAAAAGCATAACTTAAAATCATAAAACCAATTTCATAAGAATCATAGAATCATTTGAGCCACTACCGGACGAAGTGAAAACAATCTAGCACTTAAAAAAGAAAAACTGTTCATCAGCGTAATAATTTGTAACTCCTATGTTTAAAAAAATTTATAAATTAAATTATAAAATTTAACAAATTAAAAAATTTAAATGTATCAGTATTTTATGAAACTGATATAATAAAAATAATGTTGAACTTCACATTGTATGATAATTGATAAAAGTAAAAAAAATAAATTATTAAATTTATTATATCTCATCATATTGTATAGTAATTGACAAAGTAAAAAAAATTAAATTATTAAATTCAAAATATTAACCTTTAAAATTGAGTTTTTTAAGATTTTTTTCTCCTTTCATGGATGGGACGTTTTCTATCTTGAAAATGAGCCAAGAAAATCATACAAATCCGTTGCTCTTTAAGTATGGGATAGCTTATTAGAACACAAGAAGCATGCATTCACTTCAAGGCCCTGAATATGAATAATAGTCATTTTTAGCTTGTAGTCCTTTGATTATTTCCTGACAAATTCTTACATTTAGCTACTACAAAATAAAGATTATAGTTTATGAAGTTAAACATAAACTATTGATTTATAAAATAAACAAATAAATAAATTACCTTCAATTTTAAATTATTTATTTATATTTTATTTTATTTAATAATAATATTCGGTTGCCATCACTTGTCACATCGCATAAATATTTAAAAAATTACATTAGGTTCTTCCGGGAAGGTAAACAAAGACAAACCCAAACTACAAAATTTTAATAAATCCCAAATATGGGGTTTCTTTCAAACAAAGATTGAACAGCTAGCATACCTTATTTCAATGTGATTGCGATGGTTATAACCATCACGAAAAATAATTAGAATTTGAAAAAATATATATACTTTTCAAGTTAAGTTGAAAGCGATTATAATTATTACTTAAAATATTGTGTTGGTGATAATTATTTCAATAATAAAATAGTTTAAACGTTGCTTTTTTTTTGACATTGTTGACGAAAATGTAGTGACACAAATGTTAAGCTATTGGCTACTTAGTCTCTGTTTCGAAAGTAATACCCCAAGGCTTACTCAATGCGACCGTCAGCCCTTAGTTTATGAGAACTGTTCGCTACTTGGTCTCTGTTTTGGTTTAATGGACTTTGGAGAACTATCAACATTGGGATGGACTTTGGTAACTAAAATTTTGACAATTTCTAAGCGTATGCCTTAAAGTCAGTTGTATTTGATTGATTGATAGTCGCTGTTGTCCTTGCAAGTTTTGTTAATTGAGAAATTATAATGAAGGGTAGTTTGATCGTCAACCCTAACCATGGCAAAGTTGAGCAAGGCTAAAAGGAAAAAGTAGGAAAGGAGTTTGCAGAAAGACGTAATGATTTTACTCCTAGTGAATGGATACATCAACCATTAAAGCAGTGGGACCAAATCCTTCTTGTAAGTTGTGGCGATGGAAGACCAAGAACCACGCTCTAGTTTGGAGATACTACATCACTTTCTTCTTCTTCTGATGTATTTACTATTTACCATTTTGGACGGGCAGTGTGAGACATTGGGCTATACTCCGAGAGACTGAAATAGAACATCCTTTGTCTTCACTCTGAGTTGGTTACAAACATGAATTTAAAATCAATTTTACTATTCATGATAAATTTTTTTACTGAATTTCAGATTAAGAGATTTTATAATGATTTGCAAGCTGTAAATTTAATTTCTTCCTCAGATTGATATTGCCATTGGTTTCTTGGTTTGGTGCACATATAAAGGCTACGTCGCAGAGAAGTGAACAGTAAGCAAGGTCTCCTTCCAGTGATATATCACCTTTCACCGTTTGCTTCTAAGAAAAATGTTATTCTCACATATTTGAACTCATTACATTTTTTATGTGGCTTCATCTTCAGCGTTTAATACATTTCTCATCTTTCTCTTATTGTGTCATTTCTCACTCTTGTCACTGAAAACGTAAGCCAAACGCAAGTTCAAATGTGTGGACAAATCATTTCTTGGTTTTAAAACTCCAAATTTGACAATTCTCACGCGTATGCCTTAAAATCGGGAGCAACTGGTGTTCTAAATTCAACGTATCACATTATGAGTAATATGCACAAGCTGGTGCTATAATTACCAAACCCTTAGTTCTCGAAGCAGATCAAACATACAAACCATCCACTGCCTTTTGTGCTCCTAAAACAATGAAGCATGTTGCTCCCAAGTTACCTGCACTTTGGTTTATATGCCTTCACCTTCTTCCATTCCTCATGACAAACTTGCTGTCGTTGCAACTTATCATCAAAGCCTCTGCATTAGAAAACAACACTGATCACTTGGCACTGCTCAAATTCAAGGAATCAATATCCAATGACCCATATCAAATCTTGGCCTCTTGGAAAAGTTCCACTCACGTCTGCAATTGGACTGGTGTCAAATGCAACCACCGCCATCAAAGAGTTTCAGAGTTGAACCTGGGAGGATACCACTTACATGGAGTCATATCACCCCACATTGGCAACCTCTCCTTTCTCAAAACTCTCGAGCTACAAAACAATAGCTTCTACAGCGAAGTCCCACAACAGTTGGGCCGTTTATTCCGACTGCAATGGCTCATGCTCGACAATAACACATTAAGAGGGGAATTTCCTGTCAACTTGACAAGATGCTCTGCACTCAGGGTCCTCGATTTATCTGGAAATAATATCACCGGCAGCATACCAGTCGAGATTGGCTCGCTTTGGAAGCTTCAAGAGTTGTATCTTCAAAGAAACAATTTAACAGGAAGAATACCAGCTTCTATAGGAAATCTTTCTTCCCTTGTTACTCTATCTGTGGCATTTAATAGCTTGGAGGGAAATCTACCAGATGAAATAGGTCGTTTGAAAAACTTGACCTTTATTACTGTATTTGCCAACAGATTGTCTGGTAAGCTTCCTTCTTCACTGTACAATATGTCATCTCTCACTTCTATCACAGTTGCAGTCAATCAATTGGAAGGTTCTCTTCCAGCGACCGTGTTCCTCTCCCTCCCATATCTCCAAGACCTTCTTATTGGTGGTAATAAATTCTCAGGTCCAATACCAACATCCATCACAAATGCATCTTTTCTTCGACGCTTTTCTATCGCTACGAACAATTTCATTGGACAAGTTCCGAGTCTAGAAAAGCTACAAGATATCGAACTGCTTAATTTGGAAATTAACAGTCTGGGTAGTAATTCAACTAAGGATCTAGAGTTTGTAAGTTCCCTGACAAACTGTAGTAAGTTGAACGCATTGGCCATAGATAGTAATAATTTTGGGGGTTCTTTACCCAATTCCATTGGCAATTTATCAACCCAACTCAATTATCTATATCTAGGCGGTAATCAGTTTTCTGGACAAATTCCTGTAACATTGGGTAAGCTTACTAACTTAATTGCGTTGATGCTGGAAGCAAACAGATTCACAGGGTTCATTCCAGACACCTTTGGGAACTTTCATAAGATGCAAGCATTACAGTTGAATAGAAACAAACTGACAGGGAGGATACCAACCTCCATAGGCAACCTCAGTCAATTGTTTGAACTGGACCTATCACAGAATATGTTAGATGGAAATATTCCTCCAAGTATTGGAAATTGCCAAAGTTTACAAAAGCTAGACCTTTCACAAAACAGACTTAGTGGAGTGATACCGCCACAAGTTATTGGTCTTTCCTTTTCAACAATCTTACTTAACTTGTCAGGAAATTCATTAACTGGCAATCTTCCAGTTGAGGTAGGCAAACTGGAAAATACTGCTAAGTTGGATGTCTCTGATAATCATCTGTCAGGTGACATTCCTGGTACAGTTGGAGACTGCATACGCTTGGAGTACCTTTATCTACAACAAAATTCCTTCAATGGAATCATACCTTCATCTTTGGCTTCCTTGAAAGGTCTTCAATATTTAGATCTATCAAGAAACAATTTATCTGGGTCAATTCCTCCAGGTCTGCAGTATATTACCGTTTTAGCATACTTGAATGTTTCATTTAACAATCTTGAAGGCCAAGTGCCTAAAAATGGTGTCTTTCAAAATGCAAGTGCGATAGCAGTGGCTGGCAATAGTAAGCTTTGTGGAGGTATCTTAGAGGTGCAACTACCACCATGCCCTATCAATGCTATGAAACAAAGAAAGCGCCATAAGTTTAGGATGATTGCCGTGGTAACTTGTTTGCTTGCTTTTCTTTTTTTATTGTCAACAGTTGTTGCTATATATTTTATTCGGAAAAGAAACAGGAAGCAATCTTTTGAGCCATCAACAATTGAACTTCTTTCCAAGGTGTCCTACCAAAGCCTACACCAAGCAACCAATGGGTTTTCAGCTGACAATATGATAGGAAGTGGAAGTTTTGGCTCTGTATATAGAGGAAGTCTTGGGCATGAAAATGAAGTTGTTGCCATAAAGGTCCTTAACCTTGGTAAGAAGGGAACCCACAGGAGCTTCATTACTGAATGTAATGCACTCAAAAATATTAGGCACAGAAATTTAGTAAAGATATTAACATGTTGCTCCAGCACAAACTATAAGGGCCAAGAATTTAAGGCTCTAGTTTTTGAGTACATGTCAAATGGAAGCTTAGAAAAATGGTTGCATCGAGGTACAAAAAGTTCAGATCAGCCAAGAACTTTAGGCCTTGATCAAAGATTAAAGATTCTTAGTGATGTTGCCTCTGCATTACATTATCTTCAACATGAATGTGAGCCACCTGTCATTCATTGTGATTTAAAGCCAAGCAATGTCCTTCTTGATAGTGACATGGTTGCCCATGTGAGTGATTTTGGATTGGCAAGACTACTTTCGTCTATTAAAGGCAATTCTGACAACAAAAGCAGTACCATTGGATTGAAGGGGACTATTGGCTATGCTCCTCCAGGTACAGCTTGATGTTTATTTTGGCTATAAAATCTTCTCGAATATTGTTTTCATGTCTCAAACATTTCCTTTACCTTTGTGTTAGTATTGTTAATATAGTTTTCATTGCATTGATTTATTTGCAATATATTTCAGAATATGGAATGGGTTTTGAAGTCACCACACAAGGTGACATGTATAGCTTTGGGATTCTTGTCTTGGAAATGATAACCGGAAGAAGACCCACAGACAAAATGTTTGAAGATTGCCATAATCTTCATAACTATGTAAAAGCTTCATTTCCTAATAAACTTGTGCAGATTGTGGACCAAGCTATATTCATCAGAGAAATAAGTAAAAGAGAAACAGCTGCTACAACAGTAGAATACACTTGTGAGAATTTGCCTCTGATGTGTCCTAATGTGGAGAAATGCTTACTGTCACTTTTAAACATTGGACTTGCTTGTTTAGTGGAGTCACCAAGGGAAAGAATGAGAATCGTGGATGTGACAAGGGAGCTAACTATAATTTAGCGTGGGATGAAGAAGACTTAGAACTTAAGAATACTGAAGTGCCACTTCTACATTACTATTGCTGCCAATTATGTCTTAGTTATTTCATATATTTTTTCTCTGAATGATTTTTTGTCTTTTTTTTTTGGTTGGGTTTTAGGTTGCATAAACTTGTGAGTTATTCAAGTTGAATCATAAAGCAGTGTGCCTACTATAATTCTAGAAATTCCTGTGTTTATTGTATTTGTCTGTGTGAACAAATTTGTTTAAAAAGACTTAATTTAATTATTTTTCCATCTGAATCCAACTTTCGCATCCATATTTAAACTCGGCTTTAATATTTCATAAGAAGCAGTGTACTTATATATCCTCCATTGTATTTTCCATATCATGACTTCTATTTTAGAAAGCAAAAGAAACGAAAAGCATTGGACCTGATTGCTAAAAGGAGGATGGTATTAAACCATAGTCCTCCTTCTCCACTTCACCCCATCCATTTAATGTGGATGAAAAAGGAGAAGAAAATGTTCATTAACATGGTAATGAATAATTGCTAAGCTCATTTACACACACAAGGGCCATCTCCTAGCTAGTGGATTCTGTGCAATACAGGTAACAAGGGAACCATGACTATTTTCTTTGGTTTTTAGTTGATCTAATTCTGTCAAGTTTTGAACATATAGTTAAGGTTTTTCAAGAAATTATTTGAGTGATGCCACAGTCTACTCTTTTCCCAATGTTACATCGGTTTGTGTTTAGGCTAAGGACTGTTCAGTGGGTCTATATGTACTAATTGGAAATTTAATGATTGCCTATCTTCATTGCTTTTGCTATACCAATGCATTGGCTCTAAATTTGAACAATCTTACTTTTCTTTTGGTAGAAATCGATTTTCTTATGAAAGCAATGGATTTATGGTATAGAATAGAATCCTTTACTACCACTAGCCTATAGTATGCCAGAAACAAAATGTTCTTGGATAAAACTAAAGATGAAATATAATAAAGTAGGCAAGAAATGAATTTCCCAACAACAATAATGTAAAACTCATCAACAATTTTCAGTGTCAAGTTAAAAGCAATGCAACTTTTCAACTGTATATATATTTGTTGCTCTCAACTTTTACAGGGTTCAATATCACATGCACTTATCCTTTGAGCCAAAGCATCAACTATTCTTTCATTGTATTGGAAGCTAATTATGCTAATGGTAAAATGTAGTATGTCAGGATCTTGTGTCTTTACAAATGCAAGCAATAACAAAAGGCTATCATATCGTCAAAGTATGTCAAGCCCTATGGGCTTGGTTTACCACCCTAACCAACAATACCATGATGGATAGCATGAAAGAAGTTTTCAGCTTCTCATTAATGGTATCAAGGCCTTCTACATCTGCAACAGTCTAGGTTGAAACAACTCAATCATAATCTGGGTAATTTCCTCCATCACTTCCATGAATTTTACATCAACAATATCAAATATCTACATCACAATATTTATTGTAGTCTGGGAGTCATAATGATAAGTCTTACGATAACCAATACAAGATCACAATCAGAACTAAGTAATGAGCAAATAGCAAGGATCAGCATGAAACTATAAACACTCCTAAAATAGAAGTAAAGGGAACCAATTTCAATAGAACCATAGAATTGTTTAAGGGAAGTGAAAAAACTATGAATTAAGAATAGGTATAAATTAAACTATTAATTATAGTTTTAGAAAATATTTGAAATCTATGGTTTGACTTTCTGTTAAAGTGTTTTCTTTTTTGTTTTTTTTATAATATTGTTGCTACATAAAAAGTCTTCAAACATAATAACATGGATAATGACCATTGACCAAAATGCCTCAACTCAATCATAACATTTCTTCAAGTATTAATTGTTGAATAGTACTTTTAGTCACTGTTGAGATTATAAAACAAAAATACTAAATTAAGAAGGTTCTAAATAACTTCGGCTCTCTTTGAAATATATACACATATGAAGTTTGGTACAATTAGCCTTTGAGGTATTCATTGTGCATATTGTTTTGCACAATTAACAATCTAAAGACTATTGACATGTAGCGTAATGTGGTGACCTCAAGGCTCAAAGATGAAGGTTTAGGGAGGGGTTTTTTGAAAAGAAAAAAATGGAGTCACAACCAAAACCATTAATGATGAGATCAGACACCTGAATAATGATTTGAGTTTGTAGAGAATAGGTTCAGGGTTGATTATATGTAGGGAAGGCACTAGTACCCCTACACGCTCTTTTAGTACTATAATGATCTAGTTAGTTTATCTTGCTTTATTTGAATGTAAGAGTTAGTTTGTTAAAATTCTAGCACAAGAATAGGAGATTTTGAAAAATAATTGAAGCCTTTTAGAAAACAAATATTTTGCTTCCAAAATGATCCATTTCCTTCCAAATCAAGGTTTTTAGGAGATTTATTGAAAAATAACTCCTTCCCTTCCAAGTTAGATTTTTGAAAAATAATTTTGTTTTATAAAAATCCATTTCCTTGTAGATTGGTGTTTTTGTAAAATAATTGTTTAAGCAGATTCCTTTCCTTCCAGATTGAGTTCTTTTGAAGATGATTTTTTCTTTTGAAAGACCCCTTTCCGTTCAAATCAAGGTTATGGAAAATATTTTGTTTTACTTTTTTAAAAGAGAACCCTTCTCCTTCTAGGTTGGGGGTTTTAGAAAATAATTGGAAGAAGCCCCTTTCCTTCTAGATTAGGGTTTTTCAAAAATGTTTTTCTACTTGAAGGAAATCCCTTTATTTGTGACATAAGATTGTTGGAGAAACTCTTAATGATTTTTGGACCAAAGGGATCCAATTTTATGTCTAGTTTGACTAGGAATTTTAATAAAAGATCCTAATTAAGGCGCATAATGTATTTTTTTCCCTAACTTGATTAGGATTTCCTAACTTAAGTAGTTTGACTAATGATTAGAAAAAGATGTGGCTTGCCTAACTTGATTAGGTTAAAGCTGAAATCTATAAATTGGGCTTGACCTAATTGGGCAAATTTTATTTATCAGAAAAGAAGACTCAATCTTTAATCTAAAGTGAATATGCATGTTGTGCAGAATTTTAATTGCATGTGTAGAACATTTTTAGGTGCAGAAAATATGAATTTTACGCATAAATTGTGTTACAACAAAATTTTAAAACAACATTTCAGAATTTCATAATTGCTGTAATGGAATTTAAATACGCAGAATTGCGGAAATTAAATGTGCAGAATGCAGAATGTAGAAATTGAGTTGTGCAAGGCGAATTACTATATGCAGAAAACAGAATATGCGGAAACTGTAACAGAATTCAAATTTTGAGTTTGCAATTTTTATGCATGCAGAATTTGAAAAATTAAACATGCCATATGTGCAGAAAATTAACATGCAATTATGTACAAAATTTAGACACACTTATGAGTATGCAGACTACAAGTCACACATTAAAATAGAAAGAAAAGAAAGGATTGCATGATGTAAACACAAATTAAAACATGATCCTAACTTGACGAAGATCATGGCTATAATTCTTACATAGTGGAAGAGGTACATGAAGAAGATGAAAAGGATGAGAAGAGCTCGTACACCTTGTGTATACCAAATCCCACAGACTTGGCTACACAATAGGGAGACTAAATCCCTAAATATACTCCTTGTTGAAGTTCAGAAAACAAAGGCTAGTCTTGTTTTATTAGAAAGAACAAGCCAACAAGAGAGAATAAAGTGGGAGGTTGAAATTGTAAGGGAGAATTTGGCATGAATTCACTACTATACCTCCTAGCCATAAGAAATGAGGGGCTTAATTCCTTATGTACTCCTTGAAGGAGATTTAAAAGAGAGAGCTAGTATTGTTTTATGGAAGAGAACAAACTAGCAAGAAGTGGGAGAAGGAATTTTTCTGTGTACTCCTTGAAGAGATTTAAAAGAAAGAGCTAGTGTTGTTCTATAAAAGAGAACAAACTTGCAAGATGTGGGAGACAGGAAATTTTCTACGTGTTCTCCTTGTATGAGAGCATGTTATAGGGATAAAGGTTCAGACAAAGGAATCAACGGTTATAATGGTTCTTTAATCCTTCTTAATGCCTTGTCTTATTCACACAATTTTTACATGTCTAGAATGGCTGTAATGCAGATAAAGGAATATGTAGTCATAAAATCCTCTTAAATGCCTTGTCTTTTTCACAATTATCACATCTCTTACAGGATGTGAATCTTTTCCTCCAATTGGTTTCATTTGGGACTTTTGAGCTTGGGCTTCTCTTCCTCTTCATTTATCATTATTATTATTTTTTTGGTGCTAAGGCTTGTTAGAGTAAAGCACAATAAAGGACTTGAGGGTGGCCAAACTTTGGCTAAAAATTAAAACAAAAAACTTAAAAAAAAAATGCAAAATATAATTAAAAAAGAAGAAGTTTACTGAACAAAATATGGTGTTTACGAAGACTAATTATATTATGTGTGTACCTTATATAATAATGTCACGTATAATTGGTATTTTTTCTTGGAAATGAAAAAAAATTGACTTGTCATTATTAATAGGTTTTTTTATACGCAAAAAATGCAATATTTATTTAAGTGATGTGTCATTACATTTTAAATGATAAAAATTAGTACAGCTAAAATAAAGCAATATCTATTTTGCAAATAAAGTATGGAGTATAATTAGTGAAGAGTAGTTAACACTTTCTCGGGAGCAATTTGGATAAGAACACATCACAAACCTCACAATTTTGCGGCAGATGCTTAGAACGGAAGGTATCCAATCGGTTACCTTGTTAAAGGAAAAGAAGGGAAAATATTCTTAAGCATTATGGGATGGACAGATTCCAATTCAAACTACTTCATAAATGACGGTCTTCCTTATTTGTCTTTCACATTCCAATATAAACACATCAAGGGAAAAATAGCCAACGAAACTGTGTATAATCTAGCTTGGGTTCAAACTGTACATATAAGTTGGGAAATGACATGCAAATACCGTTTAGTATAAAAGACTTCGAGGTCTGTAACAAGGATAACAAAAAGTAAAAGACCATAAATAGTGCAACACAATCAGGATCTTCTGCCTGTAAACAAGATCAACCGATAACAAAATGCCGTCATGTTGTCAAATTATGTCAAGCCCTGTGGGCTCGGCTAACCACCAAAACCAATAGGACCATGATGGAAAGCATGAAGGAAGTTTTTAGCTTCTCGTTGAAGGAGGGATCAGGGCCTTCTGCATCTGCAGCAGTCTTACGATCTGGAAGTTGAAACAACTCATTCATAATCTTCTCAAACAGTTTCATGAATTTTCCCCGAGCAGTGTCAAATATCCACATCACAATATTTGTAGTATGGAAGTTATCATTAGCAGTCTTATCAGTACTCTGGGGCATGTGCTCATCATCTGCAAATTTGTGTCCAGTTTAGTTAAGTAGAGATTATTGTGTATATACTGATAATTATCATAATACTTCCAATTTTACCCAAAAGTTGATTAAATAAAAAAAGTTCTTTTTTTTTATTTTTTTTATTTTGGTACATAGAGATAGTTAAAAAAGATTTTTTTTTTTTAAATCTATCTCATTTAAACTTTTCATTGCTACCAGATTAATATATTTATCTCTCTCTCTCTCTCTCTCTCTTTTTGTTTTTCCGTGTGACTTGGCATTCATTCAACAAGCGTAAATTAATTTTTTAGAGGTATGTTCTGTGCCTAAACTAGAATTCCTTCTAAGCAAACCTTTTTCATATACAAGGCCTCAATCACATGTTTCTTTGTTTTAAATAAAAAAAATAATTAAGTTTCTTAAGTTCCTTATAACATGTTTGAGCTTTCTATTAATATTTTTATTCTATAATTTTTAATTATCTTTAGAAACAACATGATCACAAAATTCTAAACAATTCGATATTGTTGATTTAAACTAATGAATTACTTAGTTTAAAAGTAATGACAACCTTTTTTATTTAGAAGAAGTTCTTACAGATTTTGAAAAAGGATGAGATATTTTATATAATGAAAGTAAAAACGCAGGGGATATTATAGTAAATTAATCTTATTTTATTCTTAAAAACTAAAATCTTCACATTTAAAACTTAACAATGTAAAGTTTAAAATTGTCAAAATTAATTCATTATGTCATTGACGTAAATTCCAACCGAACTTCCGAGAAATGCAATTATTCGTAATAAAGTCGATGCCTTGCTTATAACGCATTTTATCATTTCATGTAACCTTCTTTACTCAATTCGTCATCCGTCTACGTGACAAATTTCGGACCCATTTCCAGCCCCTATAAACAAAACATTTATAAAGATAAGCTTCAATGTCCAAGCATAGGAAATTAAGTGGCCAGTTCAAACAGAACTGTCCGGTTCGACCCACATTCTATCTCGTAGATTTCCTTAAGGCCATGTTTGGATGTCAGAATTGAAATTAAAATAGGACCTCACGGTCGGAATTGATCCATTCAATCCTTGCAATACTTATTAGAATTGAAATCATAATTCCTTTTTTGCAATTTGATAGAATTCAAAAATAGTTTATTAATGCACATTGCAATTCTTATTACAAGAATTTTGCTCATTACCGACAGCAACAACTTTCGACAAATAAAATTTTTGGATAAAAATATTTTTGCAATGAAGTCGTGTTGATCAAAAATTCCTTTGCCGCTATATAATATTAATTGGTGGAAAAAATGCTTGTCAGTAAATATAATAAAAAAAATTTTGTCAGTAAATAAAAAATAGCCAAGTGGTAAATGGAAAAGAAAAATATAGAAAGTGATCCCATTTTTCTTATTCATTTCCAAATTCAACCAATTGTTACATTTTTTTTTTTATCTTCTTTTCTTTTAATTGTTGCTCGTGTTGCAACATTACGACAAAGAACAATGAATGCAAGTTATTTTTAACAAAAACATAGCATCACAAAAATTACAGATTGAACGTTAAGGAGATCTATCAGGGGATTTTAGTCAAGCATATATTAGATCTGTTTTAGTATGACCTCTTGAATCTAAGCTTAAAAATATGTAGGTCTCCTTTCTAAACAAACACAAATCTATTTGCTAAATAATATTCTTTGCATTATTTTATTTATTTTTAATTTAATTTGATTTATTTTGATCAAACTAAATTAGATGTCTACAAATATCATTATTTTCACTAGTATTTTATTCTCTTTTAATTTGACAATATAATATGTGTGTGCTAAGTTTCAAAATGATTCGAGTTGCTATTATTAAACATAAAATACGAGCATAGCCTATTTATTACCTAGCTTATAGCAAAATACATAAATAACTTATGATTCTTCGAACTATCCAAGTTTAGCCTCCTGAGAAATCCACCCAATACCCATTTGCTCGCCCAAACAACCAAAACACAGAAAGCAAATTAGAGCAAAGCCCAGCATTTAAAAAAACTAACAATGGCTACAGATTCTATTTTCCGTTTTCAGCTTAATTTGATTAGTAAATTGACACTATTGTAACTGAATTGTAAAGGTGCTTCGGGCAAAATATAGTTCTGCCTTCAATGGTTTTTAACGAATAGCATTTGTCTGTTATTGATTCGAATGATCTAAGCTGTTCAATTATTCAACGTATCACATTATGAGTAATATTCACAAGATGGTGATTTAATTACCAAATCCATAGTTCTCAAACCAGGTCAAATATACAAACCATCTGCTGCGCCTTGTGCTCCTAAAACAATAAAGCATTTTGCTCCAAAGTTACCTGCACTTTGGTTCACAGCCTCTGCATTAGGAAACAAGACTCATCATTTGGCACTGCTCAAATTCATGGAATTAATATCCAATGACCCATATCAAATCTTGGCCTCTTGGAATAGTTCCACTCACTTATGCAATTGGATTGGTGTCCAATGCAACCATCACTATGAAAAAATTTCAAAGTTGGGACTAGGAGGATGCCACTTGCATGGAATCATATCACAACATATTGGCAACCTCTCCTTTCTCAAAGCCCTCTAGCTGCAAAACAACAGCTTCTACGGCGAAGTCCCACAACAGTTGAACCATTTATTCGGATTCGTGTAAATTGAAGGCAAAAAAGTTTAAAAAAAAAAATAACATGATGCATATCAAAATAATAAAAAAAACACAGGATACATGTCAAATTAGAAAGAAAAAAATTAAAAAATAATAGAGGAATGCATGTTAAAATAGAAAAAGAAAAGTGAAGAAAAAAAATATCAAACACATGTCAAACCCGCCATTTAAGTTATCAGGCTAACATATACCACATTTTATAATATTATAGGCTAAATTCATATTTATCAGTACCTTAAAACCGTTGAAAGGTTTATCCTCCTAAAAAATCCTTAACATTCATCTAGAATTTTTTTTTTTTGGGTAAAGACATTTATCTAGAATTTTATTAATGGCATAATTTGAAGAACTTTTTTTTTTTGGTATATAATAAAGAAACTCTATCTCTTTCTTTCCGCAGTCTCACCCAAGGCCATTACGGAATTATTGATTGCACCAGAATTTCAAAAATTAAAGATTAAAGATTAAAGATCAGCCAAGAACTTTTGGCCTTGATCAAAGATTAAAGATTCTTATTGATGTTGCCTCAGCATTGCATTATCTTCACCGTGAAATGTTAATAGAAAAAAGACCCACAGATGAAATGTTTGAAGATTGTCAGAATCTCCATAACCGTGTAAGAGCTTCATTTCCTATTAAACTTGTGCAGATTGTGAACCAAGCTATATTCATCAGAGAAATAAGCAATAAAGAAGCAGCTACAGCAGCAGTAGATGACATTTTTGAGGACTTGACCCTGCTGTATCCTGACGTGAAGAAATGTCTACTTTCCCTATAATGCATTGGACTTGCTTGTTCAGCTGAATCACCAAGGGAAAGAATGAGTATAGTGGATGTGACAAGGGAGCTAAAGCAAATTTGTCGTGGGATAATGAAGACTTAAAACTGAAGAATACTGAGGTGCCACTTCTACATTAGTATTGCTATCAATTATGTCTTAGTTGTTTCATCTCCTTTTTCTCTTCCTGATTTTTCCTTTCTTCTTTATTGCTTCAGAAATTAATTTTACTTCCTAAATTTATAGTTTCTTGTTCAGGTTGCAAAAAGTTGTGAGATATTCAAGTTGAATTGTCAGACAATGCACCTACTCGCCCGTAGTGATTTTGGAAATTCATGCTTTTGTTATATTAATCTGTGCGAACAAAGTTAATTAAAAATACTTTTTTATAATTTATCTTTCTCCTTTGCGTAAGTATTTAAACTATGGTTTTAATATTTCATAAGAAGAAGCTTACTTTTCCTGCATTCTATTTCCTGTATCACTTATGTTTGAGTTCTATTTTTTATAAAGCAAAAGAAACCAAAAGCAACGGAGCTAATTGCTGTTAAGTGAAAGGAGCATGATTTTAAATCAAAACCTACTTCTCCCCTTCACCCCATTAATGTAGTGTATGAAAACGGACAAGAAAATGTTCATTAGCATAGTAAGGAATAATCTCAAAGCATCACTATCAGCGTACATTCAAACGAACACACACACACACACACACACACACACACCATGAGTGTTTCCTTTGATTTTAGTTGGTCTAATTATATGAAATTTTGAATATCAGTTATTTTATTTTTACTCATTTATTTTTATATAATTTTTACTTAAAAAATTTAACTATTTAATTTATTAAGTTTTATAAATTAAATTATAAAATCAATTAATTTAAAAAATGGTTTAAACATCAAGTGGGAATTTGGGTATAGAAAAAAAAATTTGTATTTAATTATGTGGTTCAGGTTTTCCAAGAAATTGTCTTTGTAATGCTAGGGCCGATTCTTTTCCCCGTGTCACCTTGGTTTGTCTTTAAGCAAAGGACTGCTCGATGGTTCTATATTTAGTAATTGACAATTTTAAATGATGCTTATCTAGCTTTATTGCTTTTGTAAGACCAGGCTGTACCATTGTATTGCTCTAAATAAGATATTTCAAAAATTTAAACAGTTTGGTTTGAAGTCAATGAGTGATTTTTGTTTTATATCTCACACACATCCAAGCTTTCTTTTAAGGTTAAGGTTTGGATAATTTTTAATTATAAATAATAAAATTAAACTCTTGACAATATAATCATAAAAACTTTGATACTATGTAAAAAATAAATAAATATTTTAAAATTATTAAATAAATATTTAAAAATAATTTTTATTTTATATCTCAAACGGCTTTACTCAAGCTTTGTACAAAATTAAAAAAAGAAAAAAATTACTAAAATTAGAAAAAGAGCAAAATCAGGAAATCCAACATTTCTTCCAATTTCCCTCAAATGCCACTCAAATACTTTTAACAAATTAGATTTGAACTTAATGGAAAATCTATCTGATGTGAGTGGCAGGCCATTTTTTTATAAGAAAATTTCATTAGAGTGGAAGGCTATTTTTTTATAAGAAAATTAGTACTTAAGGGTCATAAATTAGATTATAATTTCCTAGAAAAAGTTAATGATGAAATTTAATAAAGCAGACAAGCAATGATTTTCCCAAAAATAATAATATAAAGCTCGTCAATAGTTTTCAATGTTAAGTTAAAAGCAGTGTAACTTTTGAACTATTAGCTGTTCTCAACTTCTACAACTTACTGTTTTCAGTTTTTAAAATCACATGCACGTATCCTTTGAGCCGAAGCATCAACTATTTTTTCATTTGATTGGATGCTAATTTTGCTAATGGTAAAATGTAGTGGCACAAAACTCAAGTTGCAGAAAATTCAAATGGCAAAATAATCAAGTCAGTACAGTTGATGTGGAGAAAAGTTTGGTGACAGATATATTTAAACTGAATTATTTGTGCATCCCCATTTAGCATGTGAAGGTAACGATGAGACACGTGCATATACTCTGACAAAGTCAGACTAAGCCAATACATGCCTTTGACACTAGAAGGGGACAAAAGTACGATATTTGACGGATAGAGTTTTTTCTCTCACGTCAACTGAAGCCTTTTGCTCACGTCACCTGTCACCTATCCATTGGTCCACGCCTTCACTTGCTTCTTCACTAGCATTCATTCACCAGAGGATTGTTCCCTCATGCCAGATTTTAAAGCATAACTCAAACTAAAGGACCATAACTAATGCATCTTAATCAGAACATTCTGCCTTTACAAATGCAACGCAACTAATAACAAAATGCTGTCATCCCGTCAAGTACAGTAACACAACTATGTAATAAAACACAATCTTACAAGTAAAGTCTGGCATAGTTAATAAATAATTAAGTCCCTTAAATATATTATCTTAAATTCGATTCAAGTCATGTATATAAAAAATATTTTGTTAGAAAAAATTATATTCACTTTAGTGATCTTTCCGCTTCAAAGAAAATTAATCTCTGACTGTCGATCGAAGGATACTCTAAATTTATCCAAAACAAAATAAAACACAATCTCCATGAAACTCAAAAATTTTATAATTTAAATTATTAAATTTATTAAATCTCATAAAATATAATATAAAACTTAACACATCATTTTTTATGAGTATTTTTTTCTCACTTCTTAATAAAATAACATATTGCAGTGGTCATCTTAAGTACTAATAACATAAGTTTCAATAAAGTACAGTAGCAGTTACTCATCCCCAATAATATCATTAGCCCAAAAAAATAAAAAAGTTAGCATGGATAACATTTTTTTTCATGGTAAAGCATCACAAAGTCCAACATATTCAAATACGTCCAGTAACAAGGGAATGTATTCGATTCTTCCGAGTTCCAACCCAAATGCCAAAGTTAAGCCTATCAGCCCAATGTTCCTCAAACAGAAGAAGCTTCTTCCGCAAATCTTCCCTGCATTTCAGTCCATACACCTTCAACTTTTTCTTCTCGTCACTTCAAATTTACTGCCATTTCTACGTGTCACAACAGTCTGTGCATTAGGAAACGAGACTGACCATTTGACATTGCTCAAATTCATGGAATCAATATCCAATGACCCATATCAGTTCTTGGTGTCATGCAATAGTTTCTCCCGCTTCTGCAATTGCGTAGGAATTACATGCAGTCACGGCCATCAAAGAGTTACAGAGTTAAACCTGCAAGGGTATGGCTTGCATGGATTCATTTCACCTGATGTTGGCAATCTCTACTTTCTTCGAAATCTTAACCTCATGAACAACAACTTCAACGGTGAAATCTCAAGAGCATTGGGACGTTTATTCCGGCTGCAGCAACACAAACTAAACAGTAAGACGTTGGTAGGGGAAATTCCTATACACTTGACATGATGCTCTGAACTCCAGGGCTTAACTGTAGATAGGAACAATCTCACTGGCAAGATACCAATCGAGATTGGCTCTGTTTGGAAGCTTCAAAAGTTGTATATTAATGACAACAGTTTGATAGGCGAAAAACTTGACAATTATGGCAGTATCTGGCAACAAACTATCTGGTGCACGTTCTTCTTCACATTACAACTTGTCATCTCTCATTAATATCTCAGCTGGAGATTATCAATTCTAAGGCGATCTTCCAGCTAATATTTTCCTCGCCCTTCCAAATCACCAAATAGTTTTGATTGGTAAAAGTCAGTTCTCAGGTCGAATTCCTACTTCCATCACGAATGCATCTCTGCTTCAATCATTTGATATCACTCAAAGTCAGTTCTTGGCTAAGTTTAGCTAACAACAGCCTTGGTGGCAATTCAGTTAAGAATTTGGAGTTTCTAACATCTTTGACAAATTGTAGTGAATTGGAATTGTTGGCAATAAGTATTACTAACTTTGGACTTTGGAGGTCTGTTATCGAGTTCCATGGGTAGTTTGTCAACAAAACTCAATGAGTTATATCTTGGGGTAATCAAGTTACTGGACAGATTCCAATAGAAATAAGAAATCTGATGAACTTGATCCCCTTAACAATCGAACAAAACCACCTCACGGAGATCATTCCAGGTACACTGGGGAAGTTAGAAAAGTTGCAACTATTATAGTTGTCGAGAAATAAACTGACAGGAGATATACCAGAATTCATCGGCAACCTCACGTATTTGTTTTATCTGGACTTATCACAAAATATGTTAGAAGGAAATATGCCTCCAGGCATTGGAAACTGCCACATCTTACAGGAACTAGACCTTGCAAGAAACAACCTTAAAGGACCCATCCCATTAGAGGTTATGAGTATTTCTTCTTTAATAAACGTGCTGAACTTGTCACACAACTCATTCAGTTGTACTCTTCCTACCGAGGTGGGCAGGCTCAAAAATATTTGATAAATAGGATGTCTCAAATAATCATTTGTCTGGTGAGATTCATAGAACATTTGGAGGCTGCACAAGCTTGGAGTTCCTTTATTATCAGGGAATTCTTTTCAAGAAATCATACCATCATCTTTGGCTTCATTGAAACGTCTTTGACATTTAGATCTACCACGAAACATCTTGTCTGGATCAATTCCAGAAGCTCTGCAATATCTTGCCGTTTTAGAATGCTTCTATGTTTCTTTTAACAAGTTGGATGGAGTGGTACTAACAAAAGGTGTCTTTCAAAATACAAGCGCAATAGCTGTGGCCAGCAATGGTAAAGCTTTGTGGGGACATCTCAGTTTTGCACCTACCACCATGCCCTATCAAACTTACGAAACAGAGAAAACATCATATGTTTAGGTTGGTATCAGCGATAACTTTGCGATTGATTTTCTTTTTATGTTGTCAACTAATCTTGCTATTTATTGATCAGGAAAAGAAGCAGGAAACAATCTTCCGAATCATCAAAAGTTGACCTGCTATCTAAGGTATCTTACCAGAACCTACGCCATGCAACGACCAGTTCTCAGCCAGCAACTTAATAGGACTGGAAGTTTCAGCTTTGTATGTAGAGGAAGTCTTGAGCCTGAAAAGGAAGTCGTTGCCATAAACGTCCTCAACCTTCAAACGAAGGGAGCCAAGAAGAGTTTCATCGCTGAATGTAATGCACTAAAAACTATTAGGCATTGAAATTTGGTAGGGATATCAAGATATTGCTCCAGCACAGATTATAAAGGCCATGAATTTTAAGCTCTAGTACTTGAGTACATGTCAAATGGAAGCTTAGAAAAGTGGTTGCGTCCAAGAATGTCAGAAAGTTCAAATGACCTAAGACCCTTTGGCTATTCGTAATGATGTTGCCTGTGCAATATATTATCTTCATTGCAGATGTGAGCAACCTGTCATTCATTGGGATTTAAAGCCAAGCAATGTCCTTCTTGATGTCATCATAAAAACAATGTGTAGAAAACAAAAATATCTTAGCAATGTTCTTTTTTACTGCTTCTAAAACAAGAGTTTCAAAAGAAATTTTAAAGAATTCTGAAACAAAACACTTCTATCAAACAAGTTTTTTTATTTTCTTATTCTTAAAAACAAAAAATTGTTCTACAAATTGATTCTCACATCCTCCATCAATTTGAAACGGGCGAGTGTCAGTCTAATTCTGTTAAGTTTTGAATATATAGTTAAGTTTTTCCAAGAAATTATCATAGTGATGCTAGGGCCTATTCTTTTTCCAATGTACCGGTTTGTGTTTAGGCTAAGGACTGTTTCTGAATTTACTAATTGACAATCTCCAATATTGCCTAGCTTTATTGCTTTTGCTATGTCAATGCGTTGGCTCTAAATAATATTAGAGTTTTAATTCAGAAACTTGCTGTCATTTTTCACAAAATAAAGAAAGAAAAAAGTTCTAAATTCCTTAACCCCATTTTCACTCAAATGCCTCCAATACTTTTGATCTGAACTTAATGAGAACCTAATTAATTTGAGTGGAAGCTATTTTTTTCAAAAAAATATTACTTAAGAAACAAAAAGTAGATTGTAATTTCTAAGAAAAAAAAGTTATTGAAAAACTTCATAAAATTTGAACAATCTTAATTTTTCTTTTGGGTAAAAATTGATTTTCTTATGAAAGCGATGAATTTATGACATATAATCTTCATGGATAAAACTAATGATGAAATATAATGAATAAGACAAGCAATGATTTTCCCAAAAGCAATAATGTAAAACTTGTCAACATAGTTTTCAGTGTCAAGTTAGAAGCCATGCAACTTTTGAACTGATAGCTGCTATCAACTTTTACAGTTCACTGTTTTTAGTTTTCAGTATCGCATGCACTTACCCTTTTAGCCAAAGCATCAACTGGTCTTTCATTTGATTGAATGCTAATTATGCTAATCGTAAAATATAGTAGCACAAAACTCAAGTTGCAGAAAGATCAAATGGCAAATTAAACAATCAAGTCAGCAAAGTTCAAGTGGAGAAAAGTTTGGTGACAAATATATTTAAACTCAATTATTTGTGCTCCCCATTTGGCATACGTAGGTAAGGAAGAGACAAATGCTTGCCTTTGACACTAATGGTGAAATAAAAAAGGATATTTGATGGATAGAGTTTCTCTCTAAAGATATTAATATAATTAGTTTACTTATAATATGATTTGTGGTTTAGTAAGAGGTGATCAGAGCATCCTTGTTTTTTCTAATCAAATGAAGCCTTGTGCTCCCTCATCACCTGTCCATTGGTGTACATGCCTTCACATGCTTCTTTAATAGCATTCATGGATAGAGTTTCTTTGCAGATAAGGGAAAGGAATTTTAGAGAGAGATAAATATAAAATTAAAAAAATTCATATATTAAATTATAAAAAATTCAAAAAAATTAGATAATCTAAATCAAGCATTCATTCAATATATGATGGCTTCCTCATCCTAGATTTAATGTCTGTAAAAAAGCATAACTCAAACTAAGGAACCATAAATAATGCAACTTAATCCGTATCTTCTGCCTTTATAAATGCAACCAATAACAACCAGAGCAGTCACGTTGAGATAATTAAGTAGATCTTGACTGTTTCCGTAAGACTACAAATGACCCCATCAATTTAATTAAAAGAATGTCATTACTATATCCAATACAAGATCACTATCAGACTGTAAGTAACAAGCGAATAACAATGATTATCTTGAAACTTTAACCATTGATAACATAAAAGTGAAGGGAACCAATTTCGTAAGTTTGGATCATCTAATATTTCTTTTTTTTTAATTTTTATAATTTTTTTATCGTTTTCTATATTTAAATATATAAATCAATTTTTTTTTACCAATGTTTTCTTTTTTTAATCTATCTCTGTCTCTCTTTCATTATACACGGTAACTTTCAGGTAGGAAATTAACTAATTCACATTTTGTAAAAATCAAAAAACTATTTAAGTCATGAGCGGGTAAAGTGAAAAACTATTAATTAAAGAGGGTATAAAGTAATATTAATTATAATTATAAATGTAAAATAAACTGTAACTGTTCACAATATCACATCTTATTTAATTTACAATTTTATATTAATTGATCATAATCATAAAACCCATTATATTCAAGCAAATCCCTTTTGACCATAGAGCACTTAAGATTCAGTTCAATAACATATAATTCAAATTGTTATTAAACAAAAAAAAAATCAGAAAGAATTGAAAAAGTTAGCACTAATGGTACGTGCCAACATGCGTCAAATACCACTTCAAACTCTGATAACAAAATGTTTGCATTGATTAATGGAATAGGTATGCCATACATTTTGCCAAGGAGAAAAACGCAATTCACTAGTGAATGAACCCATCAATATTGATGGATTCGAATTGCACTTTCTTCCTTGCGAAGGAGCAAAAAGCTTGCTTATGGACGAAAAAGGCAGTCAAACCCTCGATCTGGTGCGAGGCAAGTTAATTGAAATTAGAGGCAAGAAGGAAGCCAGGGTTCAATAAACGAAACAACTTCTTTCTTCATCTTCTCCTTTGCTAACTCAAAGGTCCATCTTCTGGGTCAATGGTCAATGGTGGAGCAAGCAGGATACTCTGCTGTCATTCTAACCCATTATCAACTTATGCACCATTAATTAGTTCAGGTTTGGAACGAAGTGCAATCAGGTGAAGGCGTCAAATAGGATACTCTGCTGTCGTGTTGGTTGGTGTCATTCTAACTCCGTAAAGAGATACTAAAACTTTTTGTATTATATTCATAAGAAGAAGTTATAAATATTAAATTATAAATTTATTTATTATTATTTATTTAAAACCGAAGATCAAGGATATAAAAAAGGCATAAATATTAAAAAGTTATGATTTTGTTATGATAAGATTATGAGAAACAGAAAATAGGATCAACGAAAGAAAGTTTCAACTCACTTTTTTGAAGATTTTTTTTGTTATATATAGGTTGTTAGAAAATAACTAGCAATGGGGCCAGCCTTGGGTTAGGTTGCATAAAGTTGAGTTACTCGAGTTGAATCATAAAGTTGTGAGTTATTCCTGTGTTTATTGTATTTGTCTGTGTGAACAAAATTGTTTGAAAAGATTTTTAATTTAATTATTGTTTCGTTTGAATTCAACTTTCGCGTCCATATTTAAACTACGGCTTTAATATTTCATACGAGGGGCTTACTCTTATATCCTCCATTGTATTTTCCATATCATGATTTCTATTTTATAAAGCAAAAGAAACCAATAGCATTGGACCTGATAGCTTAAAGGAGGATGGTATTAAACCATAGTCCTACTTCTCCTCTTCACCTCATCCATTTAATGTGGATAAAAAAGGAGAAGAAAATGTTCATTAACATAATAACGAATAATCGCTGAGTACATTTACACACACAAGGGTCATCTCCTAGCTAGTGGATTCTGTGCAATACAGGTAACAAGGGAGCCATGACTATTTTCTTTAGTTTTTAGTTGGTCTAATTCTGTCAAGTTTTGAACATATAGTTAAGGTTTTTCAAGAAATTATTTTAGTGATGCCACAATCTACTATTTTCCCAATATTTTCCAACAAAATGTGAGATTCAATTTATACTAGAAATTGTATTTTTGCTAAATTGAATGAAAATTCTATATGGTTTGCTTCATTCCTTACATTGTTGATATTTGCTTCTCATTAATGGATTTCAGGCCTTTTGACTGATGAGCTGAGGACTTTCTTGGAGTTGAACCTCCCTCAAGTCAAGGAAGGTAAGAAGCCAAAGTTCAGTTTAGGTGTTGCAGATCCTAAAATTGGTTCACAGATATCTGAAGTGACTAAAATTCCTTGCCAAAGCAATGAATTTGTTGGTGAGCTTTTACGAGGTGTGCGGCTCCATTTTGATAGGTTTATCAAGAAACTCAAGGTTAGCAATTTTCCTTGTCCCAATCCCATTCAGAATTTCTAAATGCAGGGTCTCAGCCTTTCCATTGAATGTATATATTTCTTATTACTTATATCATTTTTTGCCTACCTTATTTAATTGCGTAGCCTGGAGATTTGGAAAAGGCACAGCTTGGTCTGCGGCATAGTTACAGCAGGGTCAAGGTGAAATTTAATGTTAATCGTGTTGACAATATGGTCATTCAAGCAATCTTCCTTCTTGATAGCCTCGACAAGGATATCAATTCTTCTCCATGAGAGTCAGGTATATTATTGACACTGATGTATTAGCATAAAATCTGTGGATTGGTAGAGTTCAAAATATTAAAGTTCATTTTTAGTTATTCTTTCCGGGTTTATCAATCTTTGCAGGGAATGGTACTCGTGGCATTTTCCTGAACTGGTGAAGATTGTAAATGATAATTATCTGTATGCCAAAGTTGCAAAATTTGCTGAGGATAAATCAAAGTTGTCAGAAGACAAAATTCCCGGGCTAACTGACATAGTTAGAGATGAAGACAAGGCAAAAGAGATTGTGGAAGCTGCCAAGGCATCAATGGGTAAAGTTATTGTTTACTTATATTACATGTAAATTGTGTCTCATTCTCTAGCTAACACTTGCTTTCTTTTGAATTTCTTCAGGACAGGATTTGTCCCCAGTGGACTTGATTAACGTCCAGCAATTTGCATAGAGGCTAATGGACCTCTCTGAGTATAGAAGGAAGCTTTATGATTATCTAGTTACTAAGATGAATGACATTGCACCAAATTTGGCATCGTTGATTGGTGAAGTTGTTGGTGCTCGTTTGATATCTCATGCTGGTAGCCTCACAAATTTGGCCAAGTGCCCCTCTTCAACGCTTCAAATACTTGGTGCAGAGAAGGCTTTGTTCAGGTTTTTAACTCAATACCTCCTGATTTGAAGAATTTTAAAGTTTAAGTTGTGGTGTTCATAGAAACTAAAAAGGGTACAGATGTAAATCTGCAAGACATTTGATTTGTCCTTTACGTTAAATTAATTTTGTTAAAATACACTTATGACAACAGTTAGTTTTGCTCTTGTAGGGGGACAGATCCGTTGTATGTTGCAATTCCTTCTATTTATAATTTTTATGCTAGTCATTATCCAATAAATGTGTTCTTCTGTTCTATTCAGGGCATTGAAAACCAGAGGAAACACTCCTAAATATGGCCTCATATTCCACTCATCTTTTATTGGCTGAGCATCTGCCAGAAATAAGGGTCGAATGGCTCGCTATCTTGCAAACAAGTGTTCAATTGCATCGCACATTTACTGCTTTTCCGGTTAATTGTGACTTAATGTCTTATTACCCTCTTTTGCGTTGCTAATTGCTGCTTGCGTTAGAAATCATCTTGTTTTATTGTGATGCAGAGAGGGGTACTACTGCTTTTGGGGAGAAACTCTGTGAACAAGTTGAGGAGCGACTTGACTTTTATGACAGGGGAGTTGCCCCTCGTAAGAACATAGATGTCATGAAGTCTGCCATTGAAAGTGTGCAAAACAAAGGTTCGTAGGGATGGTCTGGATGGAAGAAGACATACTAATTAACTATTGTCACTTAAACCCCCCTCCCCTCTCCTTTTTAACCTTTTCTCTTGAATGCTGCGTTTGGCATATGTTGTTTTTCCCAAGATACTAGATGTGTAATAGTGTAATATTGCTGATTTATAGTTATTGTTGCAGACACCGAAATGGAACAGCAGAACTGCCTGTCGAAGTTTCTGGCAAGTAAGGCAAAAAGAAGAAGTCAAAAGTTGCTGCTGCGTAAGAAGGTGAGGGCATGGCTGTAGATACTGTGGGGTTCCATCCCATGATAAAAGAAAGAAAAGAAAATAAATGGAGTGGTTGAAAAAGTTTAATGAACAAGAAAACAAAATAGAGGACGGCAGGGAAGTTTTTCTACGTTGCATTAAAAGCAAATTGCCTAGTAGTTGGAAACTGCAACAAGCCGAAATCTTTCTCTGACTTTCAGCCTAAATTTCGTCTATAAATCATTCAGCAAGCCATGGCACAACAAGCAGAGGGCAGCGAAAGCAAGAGTGAAGGAGAGCAAGAGGCAAGAGAGAGAGCAAGGCAAAAAGATAATTCTTAAGAGAAATTTTTTGTGAGTATGAGATAAAAGAGAGTTTGAATAATTTTTAATAGAGTATAAGTGTAGGTGTACATCAAGAAAAATATTAAGTATTATCTCTACAAGATCTCATGGAGTGTCACTATAATTTTAGTATCACTTGAAAAAGAGTAAAATGTATTGTGAGAATATTTATAATTATTCTTATTATAGTAAAATATTTTATTGAAACTTGTCTCGTAGTTTTTCCTTCAATATTGAAGGATTTTTCACGTTAAAAATTTGTGCCTCTTGTATTTATTTTTCTGTTTGAATTTTGTTATGCATAATTTATTTGTACAGTAAAAAAAAGTAATCTTAAGATGCTTTTGCTTATTATCAAGTCTCTAATCAATTTTTTCCAACAAGTGGTATCAGAGCCTAGTTATATGGTTGAAACTTATTTTGTAATTTATATTGGCTGGTTATACCATCTTTAGTCTAGCTAAGCCACGATATTTATTTTCTTAGTAATTGGTTGATTTTACCACCTAATTTATTTGTTTCACTAATTGCTGGTTGACACTTGATGGAGGTCAATACAACCAGAATGATTACTCTGAACGACACCAACTATCACATATGGAGGAAAAAAATAAAAGATCTCTTTTATGTGAAAAATTGACATTTACCAGTGTTTGCTTCAAAAAGGTCAAATCAAAGACTGATGATCAGTGGGCATTTGAAAATGTTTAAGTATGTAGTTTTATTGGCAATGGATGGATGACAACGTGCTCAACCACATTAATGATAAGACGAATGTCAAGACGTTATGGGAGAAACTTGAATCTCCATATGCTCGGAAGACTGGCAACAACAAGCTCTTCTTGATTAAGAAGATAATAAAATTACATTACAAGGAAGATAGCTCTATTTCTGATTATTTAAATAAATTTCAAGGAGTCATACAATAGTTATCTTCCATGGGTGTAAAGTTTGATAATGAGATTCAAGTTCTTTGGCTGCTCGGTACTCTACCAGACTCTTGGGAGACATTTAGAATGTCACTTTGCAACTTTGCTTCTAATGGCGTAGTGACAATGGAACTTGTTAAAAGCGTTATTTTGAACGAAGAGATGAGAAAAAGATCCCAAGCTTCATCTTCACAATCTGATATTCTTGTCACCGATGATAGGGGAAGAAGCAAAAGTAAAGGTTTAAAAGGCAGAGACAAAAACTGGAACAAGTCTAAGCCAAAATCAAAAAATATAGTGTCACTATTGTGGCAAGATGGGACACTTTAAAAGACAGTGTTTCAAATATAAGAAAGACAAGAAAAATGGCAACACTGAGGAAGAGAAGAAAGATCAGGTTGCCACTACTAAACTTGTCATTATTTGTGACAAGGAGGTAATTAATTTTGTTTGTCAAGAGATAAGTTGGGTCATAGATAGTGGAGCCTCTTTATATGTTACATCAAATAGGAAACTCTTCTCATCTTATATACCCGGTAATTTTAGGGTGTTAAAGATGGGTAATAATGATTTTTCAAATATTGTCGGCATAGGAGATATCCACTTGAAGACCAATAAAGGAGCACAACTGATTCGCAAAAATGTTAGGCATGTGCCTGATATTCGCTTCAATTTGATCTTAGTAAGAAAGCTGGATGATGAAGGTTATTATAATACCTTTGGTAATGAGCAATGGAAGCTTACTAAAGGTTCGTTGGTCATGGTTCGGGGAGAGAAGAGTCCAAGCTTGTATCTAACACAAGCTAAAATTTTAGGTGACTCTATCAATGCAATGGATGATGAGAAGACAGTCGAAATGTAGCATAGGAGACTTAGCCACATTAGTGAGAAGGGACTTAATTGCTTGGCCAAAAAGAACCTGCTCTTAGGGATAAAGAGTGCAAGCTTGAAGAAATGTGTGCATTGCATGGTCAAAAAGTAGAATAGAGTTGCCTTCAAGAGTCACTTTCCTTTAATGCAATCAAATTTGCTAGAACTGGTGCACTCCGATGTTTGCGGTCCCTTGAAAGCAAAGTCTTTTGGCGGTGGACTTTACTTTGTGACGTTCATTGATGATCATTCAAGGAAACTTTAGGCTTATGTTTTAAAGACTAAAGATTAAGTCCTTGATATTTTCAAACTTTTTCATGTATCTAATGAAAGGGAAACTAGAAAAAGCTAAAATATATTCGCACTGACAATGGTGGCAAGTACTGTGGTCCTTTTGATGAGTACTATAGACAGATGGGCATTAAACATCAAAAAATGCTCTGAAGACTCCACAGTTAAATGGTCTAACTGAAAGGATGAACTGGACGTTGCTAGAGAGAGTCAGATATTTGCTTTTAGAAACAAAGTTGCCAAAATACTTTTGAGGGGAGGCTTTTCTCACAATGGTACATGTTATCAATTTATCTCCAGTAGTTGCTCTAAATGGTGATGTCCCTAACAAAGTTTGGTATGGCAAAGAAGTCTCTTATGATTATCTATGAGTTTTGGATGTAAGGCATTTGTTCACATTCCGAAGGATGAGAAATCCAAGCTTGATGCTAAGATACGACAATGTATCTTTCTGGGTTATAGTTTTGATAAATTTGGCTACAGATTGTATGACCCGATTGAGAAGAAACTAATTCGAAGTCATGATATAGCATTCATTGAAGACCAAACCATCGATGATATAGAGAAAGTTAAAAAGAAAGCGTCTGGTGGCAGTGATGGCTTAGTTGATCTAGACCCAATTCCTATGATGAACTTGCTTGATCTAATCAACAATGATACTCAAGAAAGGGAATAAATCAATGACCAACCAATGACAGATCGTATCCTAATAGATAATGCTGGAGGTAATGATGAAGTTATTAAATAAGAGGAGCAACCCCTTCCATTGCTGCTGAGAAGAATAGAGAGAGAGCAGCGTTCGTCAACTAGGTACCCAAGTCCTGAGTATATCCTCCTTACTGATGAGGGGGAGCCAGAGGATTTTGAAGAAGTGCAAACTCATAAGGATAAAATCCAGTGGATGATAGCTATGTAGGATGAGATCAATTCCTTGTAGAAAAATGACACTTATGAGTTTTTAAAACTTCCAAAAAGTAGAAAAACCTTAAAAAAATAAGTGGGTGTTCAAGCTTAAGAAAGATTGTAACAAGTTAGTAAAGTATAAAGCTCGCTTAGTCGTAAAAGATTTTGGACAAAAGTGAGGGATCGATTTTGATGAGATTTTCTCTCCATTTGTTAAGATCAGCTCAATTAGAGCCATACTTGGTTTGACAGCTAGCTTGGATCTGGAGCTTGAGCAATTAGATGTGAAAACTGCATTTCTCCATGGTGATTTAGAGGAAAAGATCTACATGATTCAACTAGAAGGGTTTGAGGAGAAAGGAAAAGAACACATGGTCTGTAAATTAAAGAAGAGCCTATATGGATTAAAGTAAGCTCCAAGATAGTGGTATAAAAAAATTGACTTTTTCATGATAAGTCATGGTTATACCAAAACTGATGCAGATCATTGTGTATATTTTAAAACATTTCCTAATAACAAATTCATTATCCTCTTGTTATATGTAAATGACATGTTGATTATGGGGCAAGACACAAAGATGATTGGTGATCTAAAAAAATGAGCTATCAAAGGCATTTGACATAAAAGATTTTGGACTAGCCAAGCAAATTCTGGGAATACAAATTTTGCGAGACCAAATTGGTAAAAAGCTATGGTTGTCACAAGAAAAGTATGTGGGGTGGGTCCTAGAAAGATTCAACATGCAGAGTGTTAAGCCAATTAGAACACCATTGGCCAATCACTTTAAACTCAGCAGAAAAAGTTCTCTCACTAGTCAAGAAGAAAAAGAAGACATGACTAAGATTTCTTATTCCTCTACAGTTAGGAATTTGATGTACGATATAGTCTGTATCTATCCAGATATTGCTCACGTAGTAGGAGTAGTCAGCAGGTTTCTTTCTAACCTAGGTAGAGACTATTGGGAAGCTGTAAAGTGGATCTTAAGATATTTCAGAGGCAGTTCAAAAATGTGCTTGTGTTTTGGAAGGTCAAAACCAATTTTGAAGGGTTATACAGATGCAGATATTGCAGGTGACCTGGATAGTAGAAAATCTCCTTCAGGATTCTTATTTACTTTTGCAGGGGGAGCTGTGTCATGACAGTCTAAATTGCAAAAGTATGTTGCCTTATCTACAACTAAGAGAGAATACATTACCATGACCAAATCTGGAAAAGAAATGCTTTGGTTAGCTAGACTTCTTCAACAATTGGAATGAAGTAGTAAAACTCCATGATTTACTATTGTAGACACGTAATTTTGTCCGGATCTCAAAAAAAAAATCAAAGTGGATCATTACACAAGTTTTAATTTTTTACTTGAATATATTTCTTGAAAATTAATTTTTTTTAGTATTTAAATATGAATAATATTATTAAAAATAAAAAAAAGAAAAAAAAAAGGAGAAATATGTCAAGAATCATTTCACCCACTCCATTTTAATCATCACCTTATTAAATCATGTTTCCTACCTTAATCAAATCATACACCACCTTCCTCATAATTTATTTCATCATGCACCTCATTAAATCATTTTTTCTATCTTAATCACATCATACACCATTATCCTCCCAACTTATTAGGCAATTCATCAAATCATGTTTGTTTTTATCCTAATCAAGTCATACATCACCTTCTCCATAATTAATTTCATCATGCACCTTATCAAGTCATGTTTCCCACCTTAATCAAATCATATACCACCTTCCTCATAATTTATTTCATCATGCATCTCATTAAATCATGTTTCATATTTTAATCAAATCACACACCATCATCCTCCCAACTTATTAGGAAATTCATCAAATCATGTTTGTTTTTATCCTAATCAAGTCATACACCACCTTCTCCATAATTAATTTCATCATGCACCTTATCAAGTCATGTTTCCCACCTTAATCAAATCATACACCACCTTCCTCATAATTTATTTCATCATACACCTCATTAAATCATGTTTCCTATTTTAATTAAATCATACACCATCATCCTCCTAACTTATTAGGCAATTCATCAAATCATGTTTCCTACCTAAATTGAATCATACACCACCTTCTCCATAATTAATCTCATCATGCACCTTATCAAATCATTTTCCTTATCTTAATCAAATCATACACCACCTTCCTCATAATTCATCTCATCATGCACCTCATCAAGTCATCTAGTCATGCACTTACTCATAAATCATGCATCTAGGGAAAGGAGGCTATAAATAGAAGGCTTAGTGAACCAAGGAGAAGGAGAAAGAAAAGAAGGAAAAAAGAGAAGAAAAAAAGAGTGAAGGAGTGAGAAAGAAAGCATTCCAAGAGGATAGCAAGCACACAAAGAGAAGAGAGATATCAGAGAAAGAGTCATGAAATAATGGGGAGAGAAAATTCAAAGAAAAGGAGTGGAAGTTAGAGAGAGAAAGTCTTAGAGTAAGAAAAGGGTCAAATAGAAAATTTGATTCTTATTTATTCTTCTATTTCTGCTTTCAACAAACTCATGTTGTTGATTAGAATGAGCTCAACTCAGTTTTTGGAAGGTCATTAGTGTCTCAATTTCGCAGGAAATTACATATTGCACCGGAAAACTCAAGAAAAAGCTATTTTCGTTCATCCTCTGAAAGTCATATTTTCAGTCTGAATCTCGAGAAACGCGCCACACCATCGTGTTCAGAAGGTCTCAAAACCTTGGGAACCGTGAAGCAACTCACCGGAAACTCACTCACGCGCCTCCACGCGCCGGTGACCCTTTCGGCGCGTGTTGCACACGCGCCAGGTGGAAAAGTCCAATCCGAGCCTGCCACGTTAGCCCTAGCGCCACGCAGTCCTGACACGCCATATGCCACATCAGCACCTTGCATAGTCAGCGTGACACGTCACCAGACACGCCAGCAAAAATTGAACAGTCATCTGCCACGTGTACGACACGTCATCAGGCAACCCGGTCAGCGCCACGTCACCTGGCACGCAAGCATCCACGTCAGCGCATCATGCCACGTCAGCTTTGACCGTTGACCGACGTTGACTTTGACCGTTGACCGTTGACTTTGATCGTTGACCGACGTTGACTTTTGATCCGAACCTCTTTCCTAGGGTTTTTCGATGTCCTGATCGCGTTTCCGACCTCCGTTTCACGATTTGAGCGCTCTAAATACAGGTTCTATTTAATTTTAAATTTTCTCTTATTATTGAATAAGTATTTTTTGTACTTATATATCATTTTGTTAGATAACTGTGAGCCACGAAAACTTTACTTGTGAAATACCACTTTAAACAACTTATAAGAGAGTATTTGTGGTTTCTTTTCAACCATCTTTTACTATTTTTAAAAGATCTCGACGACAGATAAAGAAAGTTTCCAGTCAACTGGCTGCTATCAAATTATCTTGAGAGATATTATGTTACGAACCTAGTCAGTTAACTAGCATGGTTCTATTAACACATTTTTGAAAGATCCCGACAATGGATAAAAAGAGCTGTCAGTTAACTGGCCGCTGTCAAATTATCCTGAGGGATGTTATGTTACGAACCTAGTCAGTTAACTGGCATGGTTCCATTAATACATGTCTTTAAAAATCTTGATGATGGATAAAAAATAGTTGTCAGTTAACTGGCTGCTATCAAATTATCCTGAAGGAAATTATATCATGAGTTTAGCTAGTCAACTAGCATGACTCTATTGATATATTTGAAAATAATCTTAAATTATGATTATATGTGAAAATAAATTTATTTAACAAAAGACAAAGCATAGTTTTGAAATCAAAAGCAGCAAACACCAACGTGGTACCGAAAGGGCGTTGTAGGGGTGCTAATACCTTTCCTACACGTAACCAACCCCCAAATCCATTTTTCTGTAACGTAGACCATATTATTCGGTGTCCGACTTCACCATTTCAATCTAAGTCGGTGGCGACTCCATTTTTTTTTATCATTTTTTAAAACACCTCACCAAGACCAAAAACCCAAAATATATATTTTTTTTATCGCTCGGGATCGCCGCTCCGCGTCGCGTGTCGACAACTATGATAGTCAAAGTGCCCTAGATTTGAGTAAAAATGCGATGTACCACTCACGTATAAAGCATATTGCTGTAAGATATCATTGACTGCGGTTAGCAGTTGAAAAACAATAGTTCAAGCTTGAAAAGATTCACACAAATAACAATCCTATTGATATGATGACAAAAGTTGTAACTCGAGAGAAGCTTCAAACTTGTGCCAGGTTGGCCGCATGGACTCTATTTGATTGTCTTTAGGTTTATTCTCCTTCCTCATGGGCTAGAGGGGGAGAATTGTGGGGGTTCATCCCATGATAAAAGAAAGAAAAGAAAACAAATGGAGTAGTTGACAAAGTTTAATGAACAAGAAAACAAAATAGAGGATGGTGGAGAAGTTTTTCTATATTGCATTAAAAGCAAATTGGCTAGCAGTTGGCAATTGCAACAAGCCGAAATCTTTCTCTGACTTTCAGCCAAAATTTCATCTTAAATAGGAGCCTCATTCAGCAAACCATGGCACAACAAGTAGAGGGCAGCGAAAGCAAGAGCAAAGGAGAGCAAGGGGCAAGAGAGAGAGCAAGGCAAAAAGGAAAGCCTTGAGAGAAAATTTTTTAGAGTGTGAGATAAAAGAGAGTCTAAGTAATTTTTAATAGAATGTGGGTGTGGGTATACACCAAGAAAAATATTGGGTGTCATCTCTAGAGGGTCTCACTGAGTGCTACTATAATTTTAGTATTACTTGAAAGAGAGTAAAGTATATTGTGGGGATATTTGTAATTATCCTTATTATGGTGAAATGTTTTCTTAAAACTTATCTCGTGATCTTTCCCTCAATATTGGAGGGTTTTCCACGTTAAAAATTTGTGCCTCTTGTATTTATTTTTCTGGTTAAATTTTGTTATGCATAATTTATTTATACAGTGTAAAAAAGTAATCTTGAGATGCTTCCGCTTATTGTTAAGTTTCTAATCAATTTTTCTCAATAGATACACCACCAGCAATTACAAATGGTGATGCATTGGAGGATCAGATATTAGAAAAGAAAAAGAAAAGAAAGAAAAGAGGAAATTGGACCAGGAGATGGAGCTGCATGTTGATGATTTTAAAGCATAATCCAAACAAAAAAGCAATGCTAACAAATTTAAAACCATTAAAATCGTTACTAGCAAAGATTTTAGTAATAATTCTTTCACAATATATATATATATATATATATATATATATATATTGTTGATAATCAAAATAGACAAAGCCCACTGGAAAATTTGAAGATAAAGAAGAAGATGTCCAATATTTTTTTTTCTGGATTAGAAGTATATTAGGTCTGGTTCACTGCATAGTTTGTCTGGGTTAAATATAAGCTTGTGCCATGTGCACTCCTGCACTTGATACCTGAAATGTGATAACTGATCTGTAATTAAATGCTAACAGCTGAGTGCAGTGGCGTCTTAAGAGGCAGTGATGGTCAATGGAACGGAGGCTTCTCTTTTGGTGTAGGGGTTTGTTCTGCAATGCAGGCTGAGCTCTGGGGAATTCTCATAGCTCTTCAATATGCTTGGGAACTTGGATTCAGAAAACTTACCGTGTAAAGCGATTCTCAAACTGCTATTAGCATGGTTACCTGCCAAGGTAACAACGCTCAAGAGTTACATGTTGTAGCTCGAATTGGAGCCTGGTGTAGCAAAGAATGGTACGTAAACTTGTGGACACATTCAGGGACTGCAACATGTGGGCTGACTGCATGGCTGACAAGGTTGGGCACGAAGAGGCAGGGCTTTTACAGTCAGATTGCTCTATGGCTTAGCACTCATTGATGCTGATCTCATTGGAGTGAGTAAGGAGAGTTATTTCTACAAGAAAATAATGTGTATGTAGTTTTGCACAACGTATATGTGCGTGCAGAAAAAAATTAAAAAAAAAAAGTAAAAATATGAGAGAATATGAGAAAGTATACAAAATTTGTATATCTAAAAATGTATGCATAACATAGCCCATTTCTACAGTGCAGCCTTTTCTTGTTGGGCTTGCGGGAAATCCCTCATGTTACCAGAGCACAAGACAAACTATAACAGTTGAGGAATAGGATATGGGGATCTGGTACCTACAGCGCTAACCAAATTCAAATATCTTGAAAAATTCTGTCTTCACGAGTCTCAGAGAAAAAAAAAATTCTGAAATCAGTGAATCCGTTCTAACAATATGCAACAGTTGCATTCTAAACTAATCAGCTAACGCAAATATTAAGCGATTTTATGTTTTCCTTTTTTTCTAATATTCTGTCAAACTCTGCTATATTTTGATTAGCCCTTTGAAAAGTGGATCACAGCCATAACACATGTAATTATACACTCCATATTCATGAAGCAGTTTTCAAGATGCCTATAATATTTAGTATTTCATGTCTTTCTCAGCCAATTTATAATGTTCTTGTGCCTGTTTCTTTTGGTGACTAACAATTTCATTTCAAACCAAGCTTTAGTTGAATTCTTGAATGATATATTTTTTTAATTTTATATTTATATATAATTTATTAATCTCTTTTTTTCAATAATTTTTTAATTTTATTTTTATTTCTTCTTTATTGTACACCTTGACTTTAGAGTTTAGATAAAGGGATTCATATCCATTCTTAAACACAGTCCATGCAGTGATAAAGATCACAATCGGAATCTAAGACCTCCAATGTACCCCAGAAGTTGAATAAAAGAAAATTATAAATATATTTTTTGATAGTTATCATAAGACTTCCCAGCTTTCCCCCAGAAGTTGATTAATAGAAAATGATTACTATAACCATTAATTACAATATCACAATTAGAATCTAAAGTAACAAGCTAGCAAATAGCAATAGTCAGCATTAAACTCTAATCTCTCATGAAATAAAAGTAACGCAATAGCCACTTGAGGTTAGGTTAAGTGGTGTTAGATTTGCCCTTCTTTCCAAAGTCCAAAGTTCGATACCTCAACCTAAACATACACAAAAATAAAAAAGTAACCAAATCATAATAAATTTATTCACACAAGAAATTCTTCAAACTTTTAGAAACAATTAAAGAATGAGAAAGGGAATTTTTAATTTTCAAGAGGATTTGCAATATAAGGATATATGGATTTGGATCCTTTATTTTTATTATTTTTAATTTTAATAATATTTTATTTATTTTTTTAATTTATATTAAAATATATTTTATAAATCTTATTTTTTTACTAATTTTTTCTCTCTATTACTTTCCTATTCCTTTGAAGTATGCAAAGGATCACACATATCCAAAGATATACCAATGTTCCTTATTCAACTTTATAATGAAGACAGGATTTTTATATAATGGACTAATAAAGGTGCCAACATACATCAAATGTCAATTCAAACTCTGTTAACAAAATATTTTCTTTGAGTTTTATTATTTTTTATCACTATTTATTATTTTAATATGTAGATTTATTTTTTATTTTATTATTATTTTTTAATTTTATATCTTTATTTTATTACACATTTTAACTTTTTTTCTAAAAGAAAGGTAGAGTAAAAAAAAAAAAAAAAAGATAGAAGGATCCACGCATCAATAATAAAGGATTTATATTGTACTTTTTTCCTTGTCACGGGCAAGAACCTTCATTATGGTGCCAGGATGGTCTATTGAAATTAAGAGGCAGGAAGGGTGCTTTCCCATCTGCTCCTTTGCTCAAATGTCAATTCAAATTCTGTTCACAAAATGTTTTTTTTGAGTTTTATTATTTTTTATCTCTATTTATTATTTTAATATGTAGATCTAATTTTTATTTTATTATTATTATTTAAATTTATATCTTTATTTTATTACACATTTTAATTTTTTTTAAAAAATAAGATAGAATAAAAAGAAATAAAATAGAGGAATCCACTCATCAATAATGAAATATTCATATTGTACTTTTTTCCTTGTCAAGGGCAAGAACCTTGATTATGGTGCCTTGGTGGTCTATTGAAATTTAGAGGCAGGAAGGGTGCTTTCCCATCTGCTCCTTTGCTCAAATGTCAATTCAAACTCTGTTCACAATATGCTTTCTTTGAGTTTTATTATTTTTTATCTTTATTTATTATTTTAATATGCAAATCTATTTTTTATTTTATTATTATTTTTTAATTTTATATCTTTATTTTATTACACATTTTAATTTTTTGTTAAAAGTAAGGTAGAGTAAAAAAAAAAAAAAGATAGAGAGATCCACTCATCAATAATGAAGGATTCATATTGTACTTTTTTCCTTGTCACGAGCAAGAACCTTGATTATGGTGACAGGCTGGTCTATTGAAATTTAGAGGCAGGAAGGGTGCTTTCCCATCTACTACTTTGCTCAAATGTCAATTCAAACTCTATTCACAAAATATTTTCTTTGAACTTTATTATTTTTTATCTTTATTTATTATTTTAATATGTAAATCTATTTTGTATTTTATTATTATTTTTTAATTTTATATCTTTATTTTATTACACATTTTAATTTTCTTTTCAAAAAAATAAAATAAAAAGATAAAGGGATCTACTCATCAATAATGAAGGATTCATGTTGTACTTTTTTTCTTGTCAAGGGCAAGAACCTTGATTATGGTACCAGGCTGGTCTACTGAAATTTAGAGGCAAGAAGGGTGCTTTCCCATCTGCTCCTTTGCTCAAATGTCAATTAAAACTCTGTTCACAAAATGCTATCTTTGAGCTTTATTATCTTTTATTTCTATTTATTATTTTAATATGTAGATCTATTTTTTATTTTATTATTATTTTTTAATTTTATATCTTTATTTTATTACATATTTTAATTTTTTTTAAAATAAAGTAGAATAAAAAAAAAGATAAAGAGATCCACTCATCAATAATGAAGGATTCATATTGTACTTTTTTCCTTGTCACGGGCAAAAACCTTAATTATGATGCCAGGCTGGTCTATTGAAATTTAGAGGCAAGAAGGGTGCTTTCCCATATGCTCCTTTGCTTAAATGTCAATTCAAACTCTCTTCACAAAATATTTTCTTTGAGCTTTATTATCTTTTATTTTTATTTATTATTTTAATATGTAGAACTATTTTTTATTTTATTGTTATTTGTAATTTTATATCTTTATTTTATTACATATTTTAATTTTTTTTAAAAATAAAGTAGAATAAAAAAAATAAAGAGATCCACTCATCAATAATGAAGGATTCATATTGTACTTTTTTCCTTGTCACGGGCAAGAACCTTAATTACGATGCCAGGCTGGTCTATTGAAATTTAGAGGCAGGAAGGGTGCTTTCCCATCTGCTCCTTTGCTCAAATGTCAATTCAAACTCTGTTCACAAAATGTTTTCTTTGAGCTTTATTATCTTTTATTTTTATTTATTATTTTAATATGTAGATCTATTTTTTATTTTATTATTATTTTTTAATTTTATATCTTTATTTTATTACATATTTTAAATTTTTTTGAAAATGAAGTAGAGTAAAAAAAAATAGAGAGATCCACTCATCAATAATGAAGGATTCATATTGTACTCTAAAAATTTTTTTCTTACTATCACACATATTGTTAAGCTTGCATCTTATAATGAATATGGTTTTTAAGAAAAAATTTAATGCAGTATTAACATTTTATTTAATAAAAATAGTTAAATGAGGTAAAGTATAATTTTTGAGTAAAAATAAGATATATTTATTGTGATTTATATAATTTACTAGAATATTCTATTAGCATCTATATAGATTCGATTAGTTAAATTAGATAATTAAAGTAGAGTATAATTTTTAAATAAAAATAGAGTGAAATATCATATTAAAATATTTAAAAAATATTGAGTATAATTTACTCAAAATTTAATTTCTATGTAAAGTTTACTTGGCCTCTGTTTTGGTTGAATGGAGTTAGGACTTGTGGGTCGTGTACGCCTACCTTTTTCCAAGTCAAGGGCCGTATTCATTCCGCGTCCAGGTGGGATGCTTCGGTGCGGGACAAACTGGGACAAGACGATGGCTGAAGCAGAGCAAATGAGAGAACTATCAGTGAGATACTTACAACTGCAATAATTGGTCTTTGCATTTTTCTGTGTCTTTAGTGTATGCTAAAAATGCCACAACGCACACCAAGTTTGACAATTTTGGAGAACTATCAACATTGGGATGGACTTTGGTAACTAAAATTTGGACAACAATTTCCACGCGTATGCCTTAAAATCAGTTGTTTTTGATTGATTGATAGTCGCTGTTTTCCTTGAAAGTTTTGTTAATTGAGCAATTATAAAATCGGCAGCAACCGGTATTCTAAATCCAACGTATCACATTATGAGTAATATGCACAAGGTGGTGCTATAATTACCAAACCCTTAGTTCTCGAAGCAGATCAAACATACAAACCATCCACTGCCTGTTGTGGTCCTAAAACAATGAAGCATGTTGCTCCCAAGTTACCTGCACTTTGGTTTAATTTTTTTTTAAAAGTAAGGTAGAGTAAAAAAAAAAAAAAGATAGAGGGATCTACTCATCAATAATGAAGGATTCATATTGTACTTTTTTTCGGGACAAGAACCTTGATTATGGTGCCAGGCTGGTCTATTGAAATTTAGGGACAGGAAGGGTGCTTTCCCATCTGCTACTTTGCTCAAATGTCAATTTAAATTCTGTTCACAAAATGTTTTCTTTGAGTTTTATTATTTTTTACATCTATTTATTATTTTAATATGTAGATCTATTTTTTATTTTATTATTATTTTTTAATTTTATATCTTTATTTTATTACACATTTTAATTTTTTTTAAAAAAAATAGAATAAAAAAAAATAAAGGATCCACATCAATAATGAAGGATTCATATTGTACTTTTTTCCTTGTAAAGGGCAAGAACCTTGATTATGGTGCCAGGCTGGTCTATTGAAATTTAGAGGCAGGAAGGGTGCTTTCCCATCTGCTCCTTTGCTCAAATGTGAATTCAAACTCTGTTAATAAAATGTTTTCTTTGAGTTTTTTTATTTTTTATCTCTATTTTTTATTTTAATATATAGATTTATTTTTCATTTTATTATTATTTTTTAATTTTATATCTTTATTTTATTACACATTTTAACTTTTTTTTAAAAGAAAAGTGGAGTCAAAAAAAAAAAAAATAGAAGGATCCACTCATCAATAATGAAGGATTCATATTGTACTTTTTTCCTTGTCAAGGGCAAGAACCTTGATTACGGTGCCAGGCTGGTCTATTGAAATTTAGAGGCAGGAAGTGTGCTTTCCCATCTGCTCCTTTGCTAACTCAAAGATCCATCTTTTGTACAGATCAATGGTGGAGCCAGCAGAGGATATTCTGGTACAAAATTAATTTAGTCTATTTTTATGATTAGTTACAAGTTATGATTAGTTAAGGGCATTTGTATGGATTTAAAATTTAGATATTCCGACTCTATTTTTATGGTTGAGTAGGAATTGTTACGCACGGCAACTTTTCAGAATGTAAATTTTATTTGTTTAACAAAAAAATTGTTAGTCAAAAAGTTAATGTAAGCTTTTTTTAAGAAAAATAACCATTTTAAAAAAAAAATTCAAACACAAAAATAGAGATCTTAACTTTATATACTTATATAGACGTAATGTAAGTTAAAAGGTGAGGATAGTTATCAAAAAAGAAGAAAAGTAGGATTAAGATATTCTTATAATTTAAGGTATTGATTTGAAAACTAAAATAATGATTTTTAATTTAGAAATTAGTTCTTTTAAATATTACATGAGAATGCATGTTAAAATACGTGAAAATATAAACACAAGAATGCATAATAAAATAAAAAAATTAAAAATAAAATACGTATAAAATTAAGAAAAAAACTGCAAAAATAATATACAAATATGTGTTAAAATAAAGATAAATAAAAAAAATAAAACATAAAAATATGAGTTAGACTCAATTCAAATTATGAGATTAATACCTGTCACATTTTATAATGTAATAGGTAGAATTCATATTTACTGATACTTTAAAACGGTTGAAAGGTTTATCCTCCCAAAAAATCTTATAAAACTTAACATTCATTTAGAATTTTACTACTCAATGGCTGAAGCTTATGGCTATTAATTTTTTTTGTTTTTTTGTTTTTGGCACTTACGGCTATTAATTTGAAAGCTTAGTACATGAGACAAACGCAGAAATGCTTCCTCCACTTTTTGTGAACAATTTTAACTTCACTTTATTCACTATTTTTCACACACCTACTTCTGCACATTAACAGGTTTTTTTTTTACTATTCAATGGCAAGTGCAATTTATGAAGAAGCACTGTTAAAGGTATATATATTTTTACTTTTTTTTTTATTTTTAATTTTTTTATTTATAAGTGCCCAAAACATGCATGTATTCTGTCGTGTGACTATCTTTCTGGGTAAAGGTTAGAAGAGTCCAGCTGGAATATTACTGAGATACTTACAAATGCAACAATTGGTCTATGCACAATCCTGAGTCCTAGTGTCCAATAAAAACACCATAGCGCACACCAAATTTGACAATTTTGAAGAACTATGATTATTTTTCACGCGTATGCCTTAAAATCAGTTGAATTTTGATTGATTTGACCTTGAGAAATTCTAAATCCAACATACACGAGTTTTATTGTAAATGAACGAAGAAGATCATACAAATCGGTTGCTCTTTCAGTATGGGATGGCTTATCACAGTACAAGAAGCATGCGATCACTCTAAGGCCCTGCATATGAATAATAGTCATTTTTAGCTTGTAGTCCTTTGATTATTTCCTAACAGATTCTCACATTTAGCTGCCACAAAATACAGCTTATAGTTTATGAAGTTAAACATAAACTATTGATTTATAAAATAAACAAATAAATAAATTACGTTCAATTTTTAAATTATTTATTTATATTTTATTTTATTTAATAATAAAATTTGGTTGCCATCACTGGTCACATCACATAAATACTTAAAAAATTACATTAAGTTCATCCTGCAAGCTAAACAATGACAAACCCAAACTATAGAATTGTAATAAATCCCGAATGTGGAATTTCTTCCAAACAAAGATTGAACAGCTGGCATACCTTATTCCAATGTGATTGCGATGGTTTAAATATCATTATTAAGATGACGGCAACTTGGTCTGCGTTTGGTTCAAGGAAGCAAGACCCGTGGGTCGTGTACACCGACATCTTTCCAAGTCAAGTGCCGTGTTCACTCCGCGTGCAGGTGGGAAGCGTCGGTGGGGGACAAACTGGGAAGCGTCGGTGGGGGACAAACTGGGAAGCTTCGGTTGGTGACATAACTTTTTGTTTCTATTTTTATGGCTGAATTGGAATTGTTAATGTGCCATAACTTTTCTGAATGTAAATTTATTGTTTTAACAAAAAATCGTTCCATGTAAGATTGCATTCAATTTTTACTTAAAAATTACACATGCAGGCTTAATAATATGTGTGACTGTAAGAAATAAATTTTTAGTATAAAAAAAGTCACATCTTAAAGTAAGTTTAGCAAAGAATATAATTGTAAAACTATTAAATATACTTCATTTCTATTTCAACTTAAAATTTTATTTTAATAATTGATGAAACCACATTTAAAAGAAAAAAGAAAAAAAGTTATCAACATTTCTATTAGATGATCAATAATCTTATTAGAGTTTAGTGAAAGAATAAGAATGTATATTATTTTGATATTTATTATTATAAATATAATTTAAGAAATAATATAATCTCAAAATCTATGCAAACCTCAGTAAGATTATTGATCATCTAATAAAAATATGGATCAAAACTATATTTATAATAATAAATATCAAAACATAATTTACTCTTTTTTTAAATTATATTTATAAAAATAAATATCAAAACTATATACTTTTTTATTCTTTCACTTAACTCTAGTAAGATTGTTGATCATCTAATAAAAATGTTTGATAACTTTTTTTTTCTTTTTAAATGTAGTTTCATTAGTTATTAAAATAAAATTTCAAGTTGAAATAAAAATGAATTATATTTAATAGTTTCACAATTACATTTCTTGCTGAACTTACTCTAGGATGTTACTTTTTTTACTTTAAATTTTTTTTTTACTATCACACATATTGTTAAGCTTGCATCTTATAATGAGTATGATTTTTAGGAATAAATTTAATACAGTATTAACATTTTATTTAATGAAAATGGTTAAATGAGATAAAATATAATTTTTAAGTAAAAATGAAATATATTTATTGTGGTTAATATAACTTACTAGAATATTCTGTTAGCATCTATATAGATTTGATTAGTTAAATTAGATAATTGGGATAGAATATAACTTTTGAATAAAAATAGAGTAAAATATCATATTAAAATATTTAATGGGTGATGAGTATAATTTACTCAAAATTTAAGTTTCTATGTAAAGTTTGCTTGGTCTCTGTTTTGGTTGAACGGAGTTAGGACTCGTGGGTCGTGTACGCCTACCTTTTTCCAAGTCAAGGGCCGTATTCATTCCGCGTCCAGGTGGGAGGCTTCGGTGTGGGACAAACTGGGACAAGACGATGGCTGAAGCAGAGCAAATGAGAGACTTTGTTCACACCTGGGTTGGTGACATAACTTTTTATTTCTATTTTTATGGCTGAATTGGAATTGTTATGTGCCATAACTTTTCAGAATGCAAATTTATTGTTTTTAAAAAAAAATCGTTCCATGTAAGATGAATAATTTTTTATGCATTTCAGAGTTTGAGTAACACTATTTACATAAATTTTGTGCATAAAGATTTTATGTAATATGTAACATTTATAAAATTTACGAACAACTTCATGAACTTGATGAGTAATTTTACATCTTTTTAGTTTTATAACTTATATCAATACTATTTAGCCATAATAATATATTTTTCTATATATATTCAATGGACATTTAAGTTGAAGCAACAAATACTTACATTTTCTCTTGCATGTTATTTTTCCTTTTGCATTATTGTCCTTTGATTATATCTTGCTAATGCAGTGAGATACTTACAACTGCAATAATTGGTCTTTGCGTTTTTCTGTGTCTTTAGTGTATGCTAAAAATGCCACAACGCACACCAAGTTTGACAATTTTGGAGAACTATCAACATTGGGATGGACTTTGGTAACTAAAATTTGGACAACAATTTCCACGCGTATGCCTTAAAATCAGTTGTTTTTGATTGATTGATAGTCGCTGTTGTCCTTGAAAGTTTTGTTAATTGAGCAATTATAAAATCGGCAGCAACCGGTATTCTAAATCCAACGTATCACATTATGAGTAATATGCACAAGCTGGTGCTATAATTACCAAACCCTTAGTTCTCGAAGCAGATCAAACATACAAACCATCCACTGCCTTTTGTGGTCCTAAAACAATGAAGCATGTTGTTCCCAACTTACCTGCACTTTGGTTTATATGCCTTCACCTTCTTCCATTCTTCATGACAAACTTACTGTCATTGCAACTTATCATCAAAGCCTCTGCTTTAGGAAACAACACTGATCATTTGGCACTGCTCAAATTCAAGGAATCAATATCCAATGACCCATATCAAATCTTGGCCTCTTGGAAAAGTTCCACTCACATCTGCAATTGGACTGGTGTCAAATGCAACCGCCGTCATCAAAGAGTTTCAGAGTTGAACCTAGGAGGATACCACTTACATGGAGTCATATCACCCCACATTGGCAACCTCTCCTTTCTCAAAACTCTCGAGCTAAAAAACAATAGCTTCTACAGCGAAGTCCCACAACAGTTGGGCCGTTTATTCCGACTGCAAAGGCTCATGCTCGACAATAACACATTAAGAGGGGAATTTCCTGTCAACTTGACAAGATGCTCTGCACTCAGGGTCCTCGGTTTAGGTGGGAATAATATCACCGGTAACATACCAGTGGAGATTGGATCGCTTTGGAAGCTTGAAACGTTGTATCTTTATGAAAACAATTTAAAAGGAAGAATCCCAGCCTCTATAGGAAATCTCTCTTCCCTTGTTGCTCTATCTTTGGCATATAATAGCTTGGAGGGAAATCTACCTGATGAAATAGGTCGTTTGAAAAACTTGACCTTTATTAATGTACTTGAGAACAGATTGTCTGGTAAGCTTCCTTCTTCACTGTACAATATGTCATCTCTCACTACTATCTCAGTTAATGCCAATCAATTTGATGGTTCTCTTCCAGCTACCATGTTCCTCTCTCTCCCGTATCTTCAACACCTCAGCATCGGTGAAAATGAATTCTCAGGTCCAATACCAACATCCATCACAAATGCATCTTTTCTTCAAAGCTTTGTTATCCATGGGAACTATTTCATTGGTCAAGTTCCGAGTCTAGAAAAGCTGCAAGATATCAAAGTGCTTAATTTGGAAGCTAACAGTCTGGGTCGTAATTCAACTAAGGATCTAGAGTTTGTAAGTTCCCTGACAAACTGTAGTAAGTTGAAGAGTTTGGACCTAGATAATAATAATTTTGGAGGTTCTTTACCCAATTCCATTGGCAATTTATCAAACCAACTCAATGATCTATATCTAGGCGGTAATCAGTTTTCTGGACAAATTCCTGTAACATTGGGTCAACTTACTAACTTAATTGCGTTGATGCTGGACGCAAACAGATTCACAGGGTTCATTCCAGACACCTTTGGGAACTTTCATAAGATGCAAGCATTAATGTTGATTGGAAACAAACTGACAGGGAGGATACCAACCTCCATAGGCAACCTCAGTCAATTGTTTGAGCTGGACCTATCACAGAATATGTTAGATGGAAATATTCCTCCTAGTATTGGAAATTGCCAAAGTTTACAAAACCTAATCCTTTCACAAAACAGACTTAGTGGAGTGATACCGCCACAAGTTATTGGTCTTTCCTTTTCGACAATCATACTTGACTTGTCAGGAAATTCATTAACTGGCAATCTTCCAGTTGAGGTGGGCAAACTGGAAAGTATTGCTGAGTTGGATGTCTCTGATAATCATCTGTCAGGTGACATTCCTGCTACAGTTGGAGACTGCATACACTTGGAGTACCTTCATCTACAACAAAATTCCTTCAGTGGAATCATACCTTCATCTTTGGCTTCCTTGAAAGGTCTTCAATATTTAGATCTATCAAGAAACAATTTATCTGGGTCAATTCCTCAAGGTCTGCAGTATATTACTGTTTTAGCATACTTGAATGTTTCATTTAACAATCTAGATGGCGAAGTGCCTAAAAATGGTGTCTTTCAAAATGCAAGTGCGATAGCAGTGTCTGGCAATAGTAAGCTTTGTGGAGGTATCTTAGAGCTACAACTACCACCATGCCCTATCAATGCTATGAAACAAAGAAAGCACCATAATAAGTTTTGGTTGATTGCCGTGGTAACTTGTTTGCTTGCTTTCCTATTTTTATCGTCAACAATTGTTGCTATATGTTTTATTAGGAAAAGAAACAGGAAGCAATCTTTTGAGCCATCAACAATTGAACTTCTTCCCAAGGTGTCCTACCAAAGCCTACACCAAGCAAGCAATGGGTTTTCAGCTGACAATATGATAGGAAGTGGAAGTTTCGGCTCTGTATATAAAGGAAGTCTTGGGCCTGAAAATGAAGTTGTTGCCATAAAGGTCCTTAATCTTGGTAAGAAGGGAGCCCACAGGAGCTTCACTACTGAATGTAACGCACTCAAAAATATTAGGCACAGAAATTTGGTAAAGATATTAACATGTTGCTCCAGCACAAACTACAAGGGCCAAGAATTTAAAGCTCTAGTTTTTGAGTACATGTCAAATGGAAGCTTAGAAAATTGGTTGCATCTAGGTACAAGAGGTTCAGATCAGCCAAGAACTTTAGGCCTTGATCAAAGATTAAAGATTCTTAGTGATGTTGCCTCTGCATTACATTATCTTCACCATGAATGTGAGCCACCTGTCATTCATTGTGATTTAAAGCCAAGCAATGTCCTTCTTGATAGTGACATGGTTGCCCATGTGAGTGATTTTGGACTGGCAAGACTACTTTCGTCCATTGAAGGCAATTCTGACAACAAAAGCAGTACCGTTGGAATGAAGGGGACTATTGGCTATGCTCCTCCAGGTACAGCTTGATATTTATTTTGGCTATAAAATCTTCTTGAATATTGTTTTCTTGTCTCAAACATTTCCTTTATCTTTGTGTTAGTATTGTTAATATAGTTTTCATCGCATTGACTTATTTGCAATATATTTCAGAATATGGATTGGGTTTTGAAGTTACCACACAAGGTGACATGTATAGCTTTGGGATTCTTGTCTTGGAAATGATAACCGGAAGAAGACCCACAGACAAAATGTTTGAAGATTCCCATAATCTTCATAACTATGTAAAAGCTTCATTTCCTAATCAACTTGTGCAGATTGTGGACCAAGCTATATTCATCAATGAAATAAGTACAAGAGAAGCAGCTGCTGCAACAGTAGAACACATTTGCGAGGACTTGCCTCTGATGTGTCCTAATGTGGAGAAATGCTTACTATCACTTTTAAACATTGGACTTGCTTGTTCAGTGGAGTCACCAAGGGAAAGAATGAGTATCGTGGATGTGACAAGGGAGCTAAATATAATTTATCGTGGGATGAAGAAGACTTAGAACTGAAGAATACTGAGGTGCCACTTCTACATTACTATTGCTGCCAATTATGTCCTAGTTATTTCATATCTTTTTTCTCTGAATGATTTTTTTGTCTTTTGTTTTTTAGTTTGGCTTTTAGGTTGCATGAAGTTGTGAGTTATTCAAGTTGAATCATAAGGCAGTGTGCCTGCTGTAATTCTAGAAATTCCTATGTTTATTGTATTTGTCTGTGTGAACAAAATTGTTTCAAAAGACTTTTAATTTAATTATTGTTCCATCTGAATCCAACATTCATGTCCATACTTAAACTAGGGCTTTAATATTTCATACGAAGCAGCTTACTTATGTATCCTCTATTGTATTTTCCATATCACGAGTTCTATTCTATAAAGCAAAAGAAACCAAAAGCACTGGACTAGATTGCTGAAAGGAGGATGGTATTAAACCATAGTCCTACTTCTCCCATTCACCCTATCCATTTAATGTGGATGAAAAAGGAGAAGAAAATGTTCATTAACATGATAACGCATAATCGTTGAGCACATTTACACACAGAAGGGCCATCTCCTAACTAGTGGATTATGTGTAATACAGGTAACAAGGGAACCATGACTGTTTTCTTTGGTTTTTAGTTGGTCTAATTCTTCAAGTTTTGAACATATAGTTAAGGTTTGTGTTTAGGCTAAGGACTGCTTAGTGGTTCTGTATGTACTAAATGGAAATTTGATAATTGCCTATCTTCATTGCCTTTGCTATACCAATGCATTGGCTCTAAATTTGAACAATCTTACTTTTCTTTCGTGTAGAAATCAATTTTCCTATGAAAGCGATGGATTTATGGTATAGGATAAAATCCTTTGCTACCACTAGCCTATAGTGTGCCAGAAACAGAGTGTTCTTAGATAAAACTAAAGATGAAATATAATAAAGCAGATAAGAAATGATTTTCCCAAAAGCAATAATGTAAAACTCATCAATAGTTTTCAGTGTCAAGTTAAAAGCAATGCAATTTTTGAGCTATATATATATATATATATATACATTTGTTGCTCTCAACTTTTGCAGGGTTCAATGTCACATGTACTTATCCTTTGAGCCAAAGCATCAACTATTCTTTCATTGTATTGGATGCTAATTATGCTAATGGTAAAATGTAGTAGGTCAGCATCTTGTGTCTTTACAAATGCAAGCAATAACAAAAGGCTGTCATATTGTCAAAGTATGTCAAGCCCCATGGGCTTGGCTTACCACCCTATCCAACGGGACCATGATGGATAGCATGAAAGAAATTTTCAGCTTCTCATTAATGATATCAAGCCCTTCTACATATGCAACAATCTAGGTTGAAACAACTCAATCATAATCAGGGTAATTTCCTCCAACACTTTAATGAAGTTTACATCAACAATATAGTCATAATGATAAGTCTTTCTATAATCAATACAAGATCATAATCAGAACTAAGTAACAAGCAAATAGTAAGGATCAACATGAAATTATAACCACTCGTAAAATAAAAGTAAAGGGAACCAATTTCAAAAGAACTACAAGATTATTTAAGCAAAGTGAAAACACTATTAATTAAGAATAGTTATAAATTAAACAATCAATTAAAGTTTTAGAAAATATTTGAAATCTATGGTTTGATTTTCTGTTAAAGTTTTTTTTTTAATTGCTGCTACATAAAAGGTCTTCAAACATAATAACATGGATAATGACCATTGACCAAAATGCCTCAACTCAATAATAACATTTCTTCAAGTATTAATTGTTGAATAGTACTTTTAGTCACTGTTGAGATTATAAAACAAAATTACTAAATTAAGAAGGTTCTAAATAATTTCAGCTTTCTTTGAAATATATACACGTGAAGTTTGGTACAATTACTCTTTGAGATATTAACCATGCATATTGGTTTGTACTATTAACATTCTAAAGACTATTGACATGTAGCGCAAAGTGGTGACCCAAAGGCTCTAAGTTGAAGGTTTAGGAAGAGGCTTTTTGAAAAGAAAAAAATGGAGTTGCAATTGAAAACATTAATGATGAGATCGGACACCAGAATAATGGTTTGGGTTTGTAGAGAATAGGTTCAAGGTTGATTACATATAGAAAAGATATTAGCATCTCTATATGCCTTTTCAGTACCATAGTGATCTAGTTAGTTTTTCTTACTTTATTTGAATGTAAGGGTTAGTTTGTTAAAATTCTAATTCAAGATTGGGAGATTTTGAAAAATAAAAAGGGTTAGTTAGTTTATCTTCCAAATTCGGTTTTTTTGAAGAAGATTCTTTCTTTTGAAAGACCCCTTTCTTTTCAAATCAAGGTTTTCAAAAATATTTTTTTTCTTTTCTAAAAGAGGACCCCTCTCTTTCTCGGTTGGGGATTTTGGAAAATAATTGGAAGAAGCCCCTTTCCTTCTACATTGGCACTTTTGAAAAGTATTTTTTTGTTTGAAAGAAAACCCTTTATTTGTGACATAAGATTCTTGGAGTCCAACTCTTAATGACTTTTGGACCAAAGGGATCCAATTGTACACCTAACTTAGACTAGAATTTTTAATTAAAGATCCTAATTAAGGAGTGGAATGTACTTTTTTCCCTAACTTGATTAGGGTTTCCTAACTTAACTAGCTTGACTAATGATTAGGAAAAGATGCAGCCTGCCTAGCTTGATTAAGTTAAAGCCAAATCTCTAAATTGGGATTGACCTAAAAGGGCAAATTTTATTTATTGGAAAAGAAGGCTCAATCTTTAATCTAAAGTGAATATGCATGTTGTGTAGAATTTTAATCGCGTGTGTAGAAAATTTTTAGGTGCAGAAAATATGAATTGTATGCATAAATTGTTACAGGAAAATTTAAAAACAATATTACAAAATTTCGTAATTGCTGTAATGGAATTTAAATATGCAGAATTGCAGAAATTAACTGTGCAGAATGCAGAATATAGAAATTGAGTTGCACAAGGTGAATTACTATATGCAGAAAACAGAATATGCAAAAACAGTGACAGAATTCAAATTTTGAGTTTGTGATTTTTATGCATGCAGAATTTGAAAAATTAAACATTCCATATGTGAAAAAAAATTAACATGCAATTATGTACAAACTTTAGACATGGTAATGAGTATGCAAACTACAAGTCACACGTTAAAAGAGAAGGAAAAAAAAAGACTACATGATGTAAACACAAATTAAAACATAATCCTAGCTTGACTAAGATCATGACTATAATTCCTACGTAGTTGAAGAGGAACATGAAGAAGATGAGAAAGATGAGAAGGATGAGAAGAACTCACATACCTTGTGTATACCCTCTCATTACACAATAGGGAGATTAAATCCCTAAATATACTCCTTGTTGGAGTTTAGAAAATAAAGCCTAGTCTTGTTTTATTAGAAATAAAGACAACTTTCAAATATTAATGGCTATTCTGATAACCAAACCAGCACTAGTGGAATAAAGGGCACTATTGGCTATGCTCCTCTAGGTACTACATTTCAGAATATGGAATGGATATGAGGTGTCAACACAGGGTAACATGTATTGTTTTGAGATTCTTATCTTAGAAACATTAACGGGAAGAAGACCCACTGATGACATGTTTAAGGATGGTCACAATATGTATATCTATCTAAAAACTGGCTTTCCAAATAAACTTATACAAATTGTGGACCAATCTATTTTAAACAGACAATTAAGACAGAGAGCAACTGCAGCAGAAGACAACTGTGAGAACTTGATTCCAATGCATCCTAATGCAGAGAAGTACTTGCTTTCACTATTAGGCATTGGACTTGCTTGTTCAATGGAATCATCACCCAAAGAAAGAATGAGTACAGTGGATGTGACTAGGGAACTAAATCAAATCAGAACTGCTTATTTTCCTGGTGGGATCAAGGGAGAATGAAACCTGAAGAATTTTGAGTCGCCACTTCTACATTACATTGTTACCATGTCTTCAATGTTTCGTATAATTTTTTTTTTCCACATCATTTTGTCTTCTTGCTATTGTTTCAAACTTCTGGTATTACAACTGAAATTCTAGTATCTTGGTATGTCTCTATCATTACGTAGTTCTGACATTACAGCAGAAAGCAATTTCTTCATGAATTTCAGGCTGTGAAACTTTTGAGATCTTCAGCTTAAATTGCCCCCACTGTGAGTCTAAAAATTCATGTTTTTCGTGTTAATCCAATATGCATAAATTGTTTGAAAATACTTTTTCAGATTATCTTTCCATCTGAGTCCAAACTTCTTGTATGTATTTAAACTATGTTTGTAAGATTTCATTCATAACAGGTGTACTTATCCTCCATTCTATTTCCCATATCACCTATGCATGGCTTCCAATATATATAGCAAAAGAAATCAAAAGCGCTGGGTCTAATTGCTGTAACTGAAACGACAATGGCTCTTAACCAAAATCCTGCTTCTCCACTTCACCAATCCATTGGAGTGAACAAAAAAGGAGGAGCAAAATAAATAATTTATGGGCATTATATTGAATAAGCTTGACAACAGATCCAAAAAACTAAGGAAATAGTCTTCTATCTGTAAAATAAGGAAATGGATCTCCTGATTTTGGGCTTGTACTTGCGAAAGCCACAAATGAATTCAGTAAATATTCTCGTAAAAATCATAATTTGTCATGCAAAGAACATACCAAAATACCTCAATTCAATCAAGTGGGGAACCCGTAGACTATGAGCAAGGAACATGGACACAGTCAGGCGATTTAGTGTCTTTCATCGAAAAAATTTGACAAGGATCCCACTTCCGTCCCAGAGGGGCATGCCCAGGTTCACCCGAGCACAAGCAGATCTTTGACTGTCGCTTCCCTTCCATCATTGTGACTGGGATGATACTATTATGTGTTGCAATTACATAGAGTACTCCTTCATATTGACTTTCTAGTGTAACTGCAGATTACAAGTGGCACGCTGTGTTGTGTTCGTCTCAAAGAACAATGTGAATAACCCAATTCCGAGTGAAAGTGTGTGTTTGGAAGTTTATTTTTTATTCATTTTCTTAAAATAATTTTGTAAGATAATTTTGAAAATAAATTATTAAAACAAAAATACATAAAAACTTGTCTAGCTTAAATGCATTTTAAAGGAATTTTGAGAATATTAGGAGAAAAAAATTGTTTGGTAACTTTAGTTACTTTTTTGCTTTTCTGGAGTATTATCATAGACTAAATATATCTATACCAATTTTTCTTATTTATTAGTTTGCTATTAATAAAATCATTAAACTATCAAATTGTCATCACGAAAACAATGCGTAGAAAACAAAAATATCTTAATAATGTTCTTTTTTTCTGCTTATAAAACAACAGTTTCAAAAGAAGTTTTCAAGGATTCCGAAACAAAATACATCTATCAACTAAGTTTTTTTATTTTCTTATTCTTAAAAATAAAAAATAGTTCTACAAAATTGATTCTCACATCCTCCACTAATGTGAAATGGGTAAGTGTTAGTCTAATTTTGTTAAGTTTTGAATATATAGTTAAGGTTTTCTAAGAAATTATGATAGTGATGCTAGGGCGTATTCTTTTTCCAGTGTTATACTGGTTTGTGTTTAGGCTAAGGACTGTTTCTGAATTTACTAATTGACAATCTCAAAGATTGCCTAGGTTATTGCTTTTGCTATATCAATGCATTGGCTCTAAATAATATTAGAGTTTTAATTCAGAAACTTGCCGTCACTTTTAACAAAATAAAGAAAGAAAAATGCAAAGTCAAAAGTTCTAAATTCCTTACCCCCATTTTCACTCAAATGCCTGCAATACTATTGATCTGAACTTAATGAGAACCTAATTAATTTGAGTAGAAGCTATTTTTTTAACAAAAAAATTACTTAAGAAACATAAATTAGATTGTAATTTCTAACGAAAAAAGTTATTGAAAAACTTCATAAAATTTGAACAATCTTAATTTTTCTTTTAGGTAGAAATTGATTTTCTTATGAAAGCAATGAATTTATGACATATAATCCTTTATTATCACTAGCCTACGGTGTGCCAAAATAGAATGTTCATGGATAAAACTAATAATGAAATATAATAAATAAGACAAGCAATGTTTTTCCCAAAAGCAATAATGTAAAACTTGTCAATATAGTTTTTAGTGTCAAGTTAGAAGCCATGCAACTTTTGAACTGATAGCTGCTATCAACTTTTACCGTTTACTGTTTTCAGTTTTCACTATCACATGCACTTACCCTTTTAGCCAAAGCAACAACTGGTCTTTCATTTGATTGAATGCTAATTATTCTAATCGTAAAATGTAGTAGCACAAAACTCAAGTTGCAGAAAGTTCAAATGGCAAATTAAACAATCAAGTCAGCAAAGTTCAAGTGGAGAAAAGTTTGGTAACAAATATATTTAAACTGAAATATTTGTGCTCCCCATTTGGCATAGGTAGGTAAGGAAGAGACAAATGCTTCCCTTTGACACTAATGGTGAAATAAAAGAGGATATTTGATGGATAGAGTTTCTCTCTAAAGATATTAATATAATTAGTTTACTTATCAGATGATTTGTGGTTTAGTAAGAGGTGATCAGAGCATCCTTGGTTTTTCTAATCAAATGAAGCCTTGTACTCCCTCGTCACCTGTCCATTGGCGCACATGCCTTCACATGCTTCGTTAGTAGCATTCATGGATAGAGTTTCTTTGCAGATAAGGGAAAGGAATTTTAGAGAGAGATAAATATAAAATTAAAAAAATTAAAAAAAAGATTCATATATTAAATTATAAAAAATTAAAAAAAATTAGATAATCTAAATCAAGCATTCATCCACTATATGATGGCTTCCTCATCCAAGATTTCATGTCTGTAACAAAGCATAACTCAAACTAAGGAACCATAAATAATGCAACTTAATCCGTATCTTCTGCCTTTATAAATGCAACCAATAACAACCAGAGTAGTCACGTTGAGATAATTATGTAGATCTTGGCTGTTTCCGTAAGACTACAAATTACCCAATCAATTTAATCAAAAGAAAGTCATTACTACATCCAATACAAGATCACTATTAGACTGTAAGTAACAAGCGAATAGCAATGATTATCTTGGAACTTTAACCATTGATATAATAAAAGTGAAGGGAACCAATTTCGTAAGTTTGGCTCATCTAATATTTCTTTTCTTTTATTTTTATAATTTTTTTTATCTTTTTCTATATTTAAATATATAAGTCTCAATTTTTTTTATCAATATTTTTTTTAATCTATCTCTATCTCTCTTTCATTATGCACTGTAACTTTCAGATAGGAAATTAACTAATTCACATTTTGTAAGAATCACAAAATTATTTTAAGTCATGAGCGGGTTAAGTGAAAAACTATTAATTAAAAAGGGTATAAAATAATATTAATTATAATTATGAATGTAAAGCTAAACTGTAACTGTTCACAATATCACATCTTATTTAATTTACAATTTTATATTAATTGATTATAATGATAAAAATTAAATCATAAAACGCATTATATTCAAGCAAATCCCTTTTGACCATAAAGCACTTAAGATTCAGTTCAATAACATATAATTCAAATTGTTATTAAACAAAAAAAAAAATCAGAAAGAATTGAAAAAGTTAGCACTAATGGTACGTGCCAACATGCATCAAATACCACTTCAAACTCTGATAACAAAATGTTTGCATTGATTAATGGAATAGGTATGCCATACATTTTGCCAAGGAGAAAAACGCAATTCACTAGTGAGTGAACCCATCAATATTGATGGATTCGAATTGCACTTTCTTCCTTGCGAGGGAGCAAAAAGCTTGCTTATGGACGAAAATGGCAATCAAACGCTCGATCTGGTGCAAGGCAAGTTAATTGAAATTAGAGGCAAGAAGGAAGCCAGGGTTCAATAAACGAAACAAGTGCTTTCTTCATCTTCTCCTTTGCTAACTCAAAGGTCCATCTTTTGGGTCAATGGTCAACGGTGGAGCAAGCAGGATACTCTGCTGTTATTCTAACCCATTATCAACTTATGCACCATTAATTAGTTCAGGTTTGGAACGAAGTGCAATCAGGTGAAGGCGCCAAATAGGATACTCTGCTGTCGTGTTGGTTGGTGTCATTCTAACTCTGTAAAGAGATACTAAAACTTTTTGTATTATATTCATAAGAAGAAGTTATAAATATTAAATTATAAATTTATTTATTATTATTTATTTAAAACCGAAGATCAAGGATATAAAAAAGGCATAAATATTAAAAAGTTATGATTTTGTTATGATAGGATTATGAGAAACAGAAAATAGGATCAACGAAAGAAAGTTTCAACTCACTTTTTCGAAGATTTTTTTTTATTATATATAGGTTGTTGGAAAATGACTAGCAATGGGGCCAGCCTAGGTTTAGGTTGCATAAAGTTGTGAGTTATTCAAGTTGAATCATAAAGCAGTGTGCCTACTGCAATTCTAGAAATTCCTGTGTTTATTGTATTTGTCTATGTGAACAAAATTATTTGAAAGGACTTTTAATTTAATTATTTTTCCAGCTGAATCCAACTTTCGTGTCCATATTTAAACGATGGCTTTAATATTTCATGCAAGGGGCTTACTTTTATATCCTCCATTGTATTTTTCATATCATGACTTCTATTTTATAAAGCAAAAGAAACTAATAGCACTGGACCTGATAGCTGAAAGGAGGATGGTATTAAACCATAGTCCTACTTCTCTCCTTCACCCCATCCATTTAATGTGGATGAAAAAGGAGAAGAAAATGTTCATTAACATAATAACGAATAACCACTGAGCACATTTACACACACAAGGGTCATCTCCTAGCTAGTGGATTATGTGCAATACAGGTAACAAGGGAGTCATGACTGTTTTCTTTGGTTTTTAGTTGGTCTAATTCTGTCAAGTTTTGATCATATAGTTAAGGTTTTTCAAGAAATTATTTTAGTGATGCCACAATCTACTCTTTTCCCAATATTTTCCAACAAAATGTGAGATTCAATTTATACCAGAAATAATATTTTTGCTAAATTGAATAAAAAATTCTATATCGTTTACTTCATTCCTTACATTCTTGATATTTGCTTCTCATTAATGGATTTCAGACCTTTTGACTGATGAGCTGAGGACTTTCTTGGAGTTGAACCTCCCTAAAGTCAAGGAAGGTAAGAAGCCAAAGTTCAGTTTAGGTGTCGCAGACCCTAAAATTCGTTCACAGATATCTGAAGTGACTAAAATTCCTTGCCAAAGCAATGAATTTGTCGGTGAGCTTTTACGAGGTGTGCGGCTTCATTTTGATAGGTTTATCAAGGAACTCAAGGTTAGCAATTTTCCTTGTCCCAATCCCATTCAGAGTTTCTAAATGCAGGGTCTCAGCCTTTCCATTGAATGTATATATTTCTTATTACTTATATCATTTTTTGCCCACCTTATTTAATTGCGTAGCCTGGAGATTTGGAAAGGCACAGCTTGGTCTGGGGCATAGTTACAGCAGGGTCAAGGTGAAATTTAATGTTAATCGTGTTGACAATATGGTCATTCAAGCAATCTTCCTTCTTGATACCCTCGACAAGGATATCAATTCCTTCTCCATGAGAGGCAGGTATATTATTGACACTGATGTATTAGCATAAAATCTGTGGATTGGTAGAGTTCAAAATATTAAAGTTCATTTTAAGTTATTCTTTCCTGGTTTATCAATCTTTGCAGGGAATGGTACGCATGGCATTTCCCTGAACTATTGAAGATTGTAAATGATAATTAGCTGTATGCCAAAGTTGCAAAATTTACTGAGGATAAATCAAAGTTGTCTGAAGACAAAATTCCCGGGCTAACTGACATAGTTGGAGATGAAGACAAGGCTAAAGAGATTGTGGAAGCTGCCAAGGCACCAATGGGCAGAGTTATTGTTTACTTATACTGCATGTAAATTGTGTCTCATTCTCTACCTAACACTGGCTTTCTTTTGAATTTCTTCAGGACAGGATTTGTCCCCAGTGGACTTGATTAACGTCCAGCAATTTGCACAGAGGGTAATGGACCTCTCTGAGTATAGAAGGAAGCATTATGATTATCTGGTTACTAAGATGAATGACATTGCACCAAATTTGGCATTGTTGATTGGTGAAGTTGTTGGTGCTCGTTTGATATCTCATGCTGGTAGCCTCACAAATTTGGCCAAGTGCCCTCTTTAATGCTTCAAATACTTGGTGCAGAGAAGGCTTTGTTCAGGTTTTTAACTCAATACCTCCTGATTTGAAGAATTGTAAAGTTTAAATTGTGGTGTTCATAGAAACTAAAAAGGGTTCAGATGTGAATCTGCAAGACATTTGATCTGTCCTTTACGTTAAATTAATTTTGTTAAAATATACTTATGACAACAGCTAGTTTTGGTCTTGTAGGGGGACACATCCGTTGTATAGTTGATGGCTGAACAGGAATTGTTACGTGCGACATCGTTTTAGAATGTAAATTTTATTTTTTTAACAAAAATATTATTAGTCTTAAAAAATATTATAAGAATTTTTGGTAAAATAACCTATTTTAAAAAAATTCGGACACAAAATTAGAGATTTTAACTTTATTTTATATAGATATAAGATAAAAGGTGAGAATAGTTACTAAAAAAATATGAAAAGTAAGACTACGATATATTTGTAATTTAAGGTGTTGTAGTTTATTCTAAGCTATTCGTCTTGAAAAATAAAATAATGACCTTTGATAAAAAAAATTAACTTTGCAAATATTTCATGAGAATGCGTATTAAAATATGTGAAAAAATAAACACAAGAATGCGGATCAAAATAAAAGAAAAAAAAAGACAAAATTCATATAAAATTAGAAAAAAAAATTAAAAAAATAATATATGTTTAAAAACTAAAATGATAATATATAAATATGTGTTAACATGTAAAAAAAATAAAGCATAAAAATATGTGTTAAACTAACGGTTCAAATTATTAGGTTAATACCTGTTACCTGTTATAATTTAATAGGCAGAATTCATATTTACCGATACTTTAAAATGGTTGATAGGTTTATCCTGCTAAAAATTCCTGTAAAACTTAACATTCATCTAGAATTTTACGCATGGCGTAATTATATAAATATGTATATACATATATGTATATATATATATATATATATATTTACATAAAATAAGAAACTCTCGCGGTCTCTCTGCAATCTCACCCAAGGCCAATTCAGAGCTCTTGATTCCTCCAGAATTTAAAAAATGTAACAACTGGCACAGATTCTGTTGTCCGTTTCCAACTTAACATGATTAACAAAATGACAGTATTGAAACTAAATAGTAAATCAAATTAAGGTGTTTTAGGCGAAATAAAGTTTACGCCTTCTATGTTTTTTGACGTGTAGCGTTTGTCTATTATTGATTTGAGTGATCTGAGCTGCTGAATGCTTCCTACTTTAATTGTATGATTTTCCATGTTTTCCGGGCTGCCGATCGTTGTCCTTAAACTATTGTCCTGGATCTATTCAATATGAATATATTAAGTTGAACAATTTTCGAGGATCTATCAATGAACATATTAATAAGTTGAATCAACAAGCATATTACAGTGAGATATTCACAAATGTAATAATTGATCTATGCACTATCTTGAGTCCGAGTGCCCAAAAGAAAATACATTACAATAATTAATAAAGTGTTGACGTAGTGATTATTGTTTACACTCTAAGTTGAGAGACTTGGAATTAAAAACTCAGATTAAAAGTTCAAGTGGGGGAAAGTTTGGCAACATATTTAAACAGAATTGTTTGTGCCTCCCCATCAATTAGCATTTGTAGGTGACGAAGAGGCAAATGCATATACTCTCACAAAATCAAACTGACCCAACACATGCCTTTGAACCTAGAAGCACAAGAACCATAAAGAAAGAAAGATATTTGCCGGATAGAGTTTCTCTCTTAAGATATTATAATATAATTAGTTTCTATGATTTGTGGCTTCGTATAGAGGTGATCAGGGCATCCTTGCTTTCTTAAATTAACCAAATGAAGCCTTTTGCTCCCATGTCACCTGCCCACTGGTCCACAAACTTTTTTAAGATTTTTTTCTCCTTTCATGGTTAGGACGTTTTCTATCTTGAAAATGAGCCAAGAAAATCATACAAATCCGTTGCTCTTTTAGTATGGGATAGCTTATCACAATACAAGAAGCATGCATTCACTTTAAGGCCCTGAATATGAATAATAGTCATTTTTAGCTTGTAGTCCTTTGATTATTTCCTGACAAATTCTTACATTTAGCTACTACAAAATACAGATTATAGTTTATGAAGTTAAACATAAACTATTGATTTATAAAATAAACAAATAAATAAATTACCTTCAATTTTAAATTATTTATTTTTATTTTATTTTATTTAATAATAATATTCGGTTGCCATCACTTGTCACATTGCATAAATATTTAAATAATTACATTAGGTTCTTCCGGGAAGGTAAACAGAGACAAACCCAAACTATAAAATTTTAATAAATCCCGAATATGGGGTTTCTTTCAAACAAAGATTGAACAGCTAGCATGCCTTATTTCAATGTGATTGCGATGGTTATTACCATCACGAAAAATAATTAGAATTTAAAAAACATATATAGTTTTCAAATTAAGCCGAAAGCGATTATAATTATTACTGAAAATATTATGTTGGTGATAATTATCTCGATAATAAAATAGTTTAAAAGTTGCATTTTGTTTTTTTGACAGTGTTGACGAAAATGTAGGGACACAAATATTAAGCTATTGGCTACTTTGTCTCTGTTTCGAAAGTAATACCCCAAGGCTTACTCAATACGACCGCCGGCCCTTAGTTTATGAGAACTGTTCGCTACTTGGTCTCTGTTTTGGTTTAATGGAGTAGTCTTGCGGGCATTTGTAGAAGAAAGAGAAAGAAAAAAAATTATTAAAATTAAAAATTTAATTTTATATGTAAAGTTTACTTGGTCTCTGTTTTGGTTTAATGGACTTTGGAGAACTATCAGCATTGGGATGGACTTTGGTAACTAAAATTTGGACAATTTCTAAGCGTATGCCTTAAAGTCAGTTGTATTTGATTGATTAACAGTCGCTGTTGTCCTTGAAAGTTTTGTTAATTGAGCAATTATAATGAAGGGTAGTTTGATCGTCAACCCTAACCAAGGCAAAGTTGAGCAAGGTTAAAAGGAAAAAGTAGGAAAGGTGTTTGCAGAAAGACATAATGATTTTGCTCCTAGTGAATGGATACATCAACCGTTAAAGCAGTGGGAACAAATCCTTCTTGTAAGTTGTGGCGATGGAAGTCCAAGAACCTCGCTCTAGTTTGGAGATTCTACATCACTTTCTTCTTCTTCTGATGTATTTACTATTTACCATTTTGCATGAGAAGTGTGAGACGTTGGGCTATACTCCGATAGACTGAAATAGAACATCCTTTGTCTTCACTCTGAGTTGGTTACAAACATGAATTTGAAATCAATTTTACTATTCATGATAAATTTTTTTACTGAATTTCAGATTAAGAGATTTCATAATGATTTGCAAGCTGTAAATTTAATTTCTTCCTCAGATTGATATTGCCATTGGTTTCTTGGTTTGGTGCATATATAAAGGCTACGTCACAGAGAAGTGAACAGTAAGTAAGGTCTCCTTCCAGTGACATATCACCTTTCACTGTTTGTTTCTAAGAGAGATATTATCTTTATATATTTGAACTCACGTTTTGCTTACGTTTCTTATGTGGCTTCATCTTCAGCGTTTAATATATTTCTCATCTCTCTCTTATTGTGTCAGTTTTTGCTGTTTCCTTTGAAAATATAAGCCAAGTTCAAATGTGTGGACAAATCATTTCTTGGTTTTAAAACTCCAAATTTGATGATTCTCACGCGTAAGCTTTAAAATCGGCAGCAACTGGTGTTCTAAATCCAACGTATCACATTATGAAGTAATTTGCACAAGCTGGTGCTATAATTACCAAACCCTTAGTTCTCGAAGCAGATCAAACATACAAACCATCCACTGCCCTTTGTGCTCCTAAAACAATGAAGCATGTTGCTCCCAAGTTACCTGCACTTTGGTTTATATGCCTTCACCTTCTTCCATTCTTCATGACAAACTTACTGTCGTTGCAACTTATCATCAAAGCCTCTGCATTAGGAAACAACACTGATCATTTGGCACTGCTCAAATTCAAGGAATCAATATCCAATGACCCACACCAAATCTTGGCCTCTTGGAAAAGTTCCACTCACATCTGCAATTGGACTGGTGTCAAATGCAACCACGCCTATCAAAGAGTTTCAGAGTTGAACCTAGGAGGATACGACTTACATGGAGTCATATCACCCCACATTGGCAACCTCTCCTTTCTCAAAACTCTCGAGCTACAAAACAATAGCTTCTACAGCGAAGTCCCACAACAGTTGGGCCGTTTATTCCGAATGCAATGGCTCATGCTCGACAATAACACATTAAGAGGGGAATTTCCTGTCAACTTGACAAGATGCTCTGCACTCAGGGTCCTCGATTTATCTTGGAATAATATCTCCGGCAACATACCAGTCGAGATTGGATCGCTTTGGAAGCTTCAAGTGTTGCGTCTTCCAAAAAACAATTTAATAGGAAGAATACCAGCCTCTATAGGAAATCTTTCTTCCCTTGTTAGTCTATCTTTGGCATATAATAGCTTGGAGGGAAATCTACCTGATGAAATAGGTCGTTTGAAAAACTTGACCTTTATTACTGTATTTGCCAACAGATTGTCTGGTAAGCTTCCTTCTTCACTGTACAATATGTCATCTCTCACTTCTATCGCCGTTACAGCCAATGAATTGGATGGTTCTCTTCCAGCTACCATGTCCCTCTCTCTCCCATATCTTCAACACCTTTTCATCGGTGGTAATGAATTCTCAGGTCCAATACCAACATCCATCACAAATGCATCTTTTCTTCAACACCTTGATATCTCTGCGAACTATTTCATTGGACAAGTTCCGAGTCTAGAAAAGCCACAAGATATCAAAGTGCTTAATTTGGAAGTTAACAGTCTGGGTAGTAATTCAACTAAGGATCTAGAGTTTGTAAGTTCCCTTACAAACTGTAGTAAGTTGAACGGATTGGCCATAGATAGTAATAATTTTGGAGGTTCTTTACCCAATTCCATTGGTAATTTATCAACCCAACTCAATGATCTATATCTAGGTGGTAATCAGTTTTCTGGACAAATTCCTGTGACATTGGGTAAACTTTCTAACTTAATTGCGTTGATGCTGGACGACAACAGATTCACAGGGTTCATTCCACACACCTTTGGGAACTTTCATAAGATACAAGCATTACAGTTGAACAGAAACAAACTGACAGGGAGGATACCAACCTCCATAGGCAACCTCAGTCAATTGTTTGAGCTGGACCTATCACAGAACATGTTAGATGGAAATATTCCTCCTAGTATTGGAAATTGCCAAAGTATACAAAAGCTAGACCTTTCACAAAACAGACTTAGTGGAGTGATACCGCCACAAGTTATTGGTCTTTCCTTTTTGACAATCACAGTTAACTTGTCAGGAAATTCATTAACTGGCAACCTTCCAGTTGAGGTGGGCAAATTGGAAAGTATTGCTGAGTTGGATGTCTCTGAAAATCATCTGTCAGGTGACATTCCTGGTACAGTTGGAGACTGCATACGCTTGGAGTACCTTTATCTACAACAAAATTCCTTCAATGGAATCATACCTTCATCTTTGGCTTCCTTGAAAGGTCTTCAATATTTAGATCTATCAAGAAACAATTTATCTGGGTCAATTCCTCAAGGTCTGCAGTGTATTACCGTTTTAGCATACTTGAATGTTTCATTTAACAATTTAGACTGCGAAGTGCCTAAAAATGGTGTCTTTCAAAATGCAAGTGCGATAGCAGTGGCTGGCAATAGTAAGCTTTGTGGAGGTATCTTAGAGCTACAACTACCACCATGCCCTATCAATGCTATGAAACAAAGAAAGCTCCATAAGTTTAGGTTGATTGCCGTGGTAACTTGTTTGCTTGCCTTCCTATTTTTATCCTCAACAGTTGTTGCTATATATTTTATTAGGAAAAGAAATAGGAAGCAATCTTTTGAGCCATCAACAATTGAACTTCTTTCCAAGGTGTCCTACCAAAGCCTACACCAAGCAAGCAATGGGTTTTCAGCTGACAATATGATAGGAAGTGGAAGTTTTGGCTCTGTATATAAAGGAAGTCTTGGGCCTGAAAATAAAGTTGTTGCCATAAAGGTCCTTAACCTTGGTAAGAAGGGAGCCCACAGGAGCTTCACTACTGAATGTAATGCACTCAAAAATATTAGGCACAGAAATTTGGTAAAGATAATAACATGTTGCTCCAGCACAAACTATAAGGGCCAAGAATTTAAAGCTCTAGTTTTTGAGTACATGTCAAATGGAAGCTTGGAAAAATGGTTGCATCTAGGTACAAAAAGTTCAGATCAGCCAAGAACTTTTGGCCTTGATCAAAGATTAAAGATTCTTAGTGATGTTGCCTCTGCATTACATTATCTTCACCATGAATGCGAGCCACCTGTCATTCATTGTGATTTAAAGCCAAGCAATGTCCTTCTTGATAGTGAAATGGTTGCCCATGTGAGTGATTTTGGATTGGCAACACTACTTTCGTGTATTGAAGGCAATTCTGACAACAAAAACAGTACTATTGGAATGAAGGGGACTATTGGCTATGCTCCTCCAGGTACAGCTTGATATTTATTTTGGCTATAAAATCTTCTCGAATATTGTTTTCTTGTCTCAAACATTTCCTTTACCTTTGTGTTAGTATTGTTAATATAGTTTTCATTGCATTGACTTATTTGCAATATATTTCAGAATATGGATTGGGTTTTGACGTCACCACACAAGGTGATATGTATAGCTTTGGGATTCTTGTCTTGGAAATGATAACTGGAAGAAGACCCACAGACAAAATGTTTGAAGATTGCCATAATCTTCATAACTATGTAAAAGCTTCATTTCCTAATAAACTTGTGCAGATTGTGGACCAAGCTATATTCATCACAGAAATAAGTAAAAGAGAAGCAGTTGTAGCAACAGTAGAATACGTTTGTGAGGACTTGACTCTGATGTGTCTTAATGTGGAGAAATGCTTACTATCACTTTTAAACATTGGACTTGCTTGTTCAGTGGAGTCACCAAGGGAAAGAATGAGTATCGTGGATGTGACAAGGGAGCTAAATATAATTTATCGTGGGATGAAGAAGACTTAGAACTAAAGAATACTGAGGTGCCACTTCTACGTTACTATTGCTACCAATTATGTCTTAGTTATTTCATATCTTTTTTCTTTGAATGATTTTTCTGTCTTTCTTTTTTTTTTTTTTTTGGCTTTTGGGTTGCATAAAGTTGTGAGTTATTCAAGTTGAATCATAAAGTAGTGTGCCTACTGTAATTCTAGAAATTTCTGTGTTTATTGTATTTGTTTGTGTGAACAAAATTGTTTCAAAAGACTTTTAATTTAATTATTTTTCCATCTGAATCCAACTTTCTCGTCCATATTTAAACTACGGCTTTAATACTTCATACGAAGCAGCTTACTTATATATCCTCCATTGTATTTTCCATATCATGACTTCTATTTTATAAAGCAAAAGAAACCAAAAGCACTAGACCTGATTGCTAAAAGGAGGATAGTGTTAAACCATAGTCCCACTTCTCCCCTTCCATTTAATGTGGATGAAAAAGAAGAAGAAAGTGTTCATTAACATGATAACGAATAATTACTTAGCACATTTACACACAAAAGGGCCATCTCCTAACTAGTGAATTATATGCAATACAGGTAACAAGGGAACTATAACTATTTTCTTTGGTTTTTAGTGGGTCTAATTCTATCAAGTTTTGAGCATATGGTTAAGGTTTTTCAAGAAATTATTTTAGTGATGCTACAATTCACTCTTTTCCCAATGTTATACCGGTTTGTGTTTAGGCTAAGGACTATTCATTGGTTCTGTATGTACTAATTAATGATTGCCTATCTTCATTGCTTTTGCTATACCAATGCATTGGCTCTAAATTTGAACAATCTTACTTTTCTTTCGGGTAGAAATCGATTTTCTTGTGAAAGCGATGGATTTATGGTATAGGATAAAATCCTTTACTACCACTAGCCTATAGTGCACCAGAAACAGAATGTTCTTGGATAAAACTAAAGATGAAATATAATCAAGCACACAAAAAATGATTTTCCCAAAAGCAATAATATAAAACTCGTCAATAATTTTCAGTGTCAAGTTAAAGGCAATGCAACTTTTGAATTAAATATATATATATATATGCTGTTCTCAACTTTTACAGGGTTCAATATCACATGCACTTATCCTTTGAGCCAAAGCATCAACTATTCTTTCATTATATTGAATGCTAATTATGCTAATGGTAAAATGTAGTTTGTCAAGATCTTGTGTCTTTACAAAAGCAAACAATAACAAAAGGCTGTCATATCGTCAAAGTATGTCAAGCCCATGGGCTTGGCTTACCACCCTAACCAACAGAACCATGATGGATAGCATGAAAGAGGTTTTCAAAATCTCATTAATGGGATCAAGGCCTTCTACATCTACAATAGTCTAGATTGAAACAATTCAATCATAATCTGGGTAATTTTCCTCCATCACTTCCATGAATTTTACATCAACAATATCAAATATCTACATCACAATATTTATTGTAGTATGGGAGTCAAAATGATAAGTCTTACTATAACCATTACAAGATCACAATCAGAACTAGGTAACAAGCAAATAGCAAGGATCACCATGAAAATATAACCACTCGTAAAATAGAAGTAAAGGGAGCCAATTTCAAAAGAACCACAGAATTATCTAAGTGAAGTGAAAAAACTATTAATTAAGAATAGGTATAAATTAAACTATTAGTTATAGTTCTAGAAAACATTTAAAATCTATGGGTTGATTTTTTGTTAAAGTGCTTTTTTTTTATTGTTGCAACATAAAACGTCTTCAAACATAATAACATGGATAATGTCCATTGACCAAAATGCCTCAACTCAATTATAACATTTCTTGAAGTATTAATTGTTGAATAGTACTTTTAGTCACTGTTGAGATTATAAAACAAAATTACTAAATTTATAAGGTTCTAAATAATTTTGGCTCTCTTTGAAATATATCCATGTGAAGTTTGATATAATTAGCCTTTGAGGTATTAATCATGCATATTGTTTTGCACAATTAACATTCTAACAACTACCAACATGTAGCACAAAGTGGTGACCTAAAGGCTACAAGATGAAGATTTAGGGAGGGATTTTTGAAAAGAAAAAAATGGAGTCATAACAAAACCATTAATGATGTGATCAGACACTAGAATAATAGTTTGGCCTTGTAGAGAGTGGCTTCTAGGTTGATTACATGTATAGAAGACATTAGCATCCCTACATGCCCTTTTGGTGCCAAGGTGATCTAGTTAATTTATCATGCTTTATTTGAATGTAAGGGTTAGTTTGTTAAAATTCTAGATCAAGAATAGGAGATTTTGAAAAATAATTGGGGCTTTTTAGAAAAGAAATGTTTTGCTTCCAAAATGATCCATTTCCTTCTAGATTAGGGATTTTAGGAGATTTATTAAAAAATAACTCCTTCCCTTCCAAGTTAGGTTTTTGAAAAATAATTTTGTTTTATAAAAGCCCATTCCCTTTTAGATTGGTGTTTTTGAAAAATGATTGTTAAAGCAGACCCCTTTCCTTCTATATTAGGTTTTTTTTTTTTTTTAAGATGATTCTTTCTTTTGAAAGATGCCTTTCCTTTCAAATCGAGGTTTTGGAAATTTTTTTCACTTTTTTAAAATAGGACCCCTTTCCTTACAAGTTGGGAGTTTTCGAAAATAATTGGAAGAAACCCCTTTCCTTCTAGATTGGGGATTTTGAAAAATGTTTTTTCTACTTGAAAGAAATTCCTTTATTTGTGACATAAGATTGTTTGAATCCAACTCTTAATGATTTTTGGACCAAAGGAATCCAATTGTATACCTAGTTTAACTAGGATTTTTAGTTAAAGATCCTAATTAAGGAGTGGAATGTATTTTTTTCCCTATCTTGATTAGGTTAAAACCAAAATCTCTAAATTGAGATTGGCCTAAAAGGGAAAATTTTATTTGTTTAAAAAGAAGGCTCACATTAAAAAAAGGTAAAGCCGAATCTATAAATTGGTATTCTTATTCATGTAGAATTTGAAAAATTAAACATGCCATATGTACAGAAAATTAACATGCAATTATGTACAAAATTTAGACACACTAATGAGCTTGCAAACTACAAGTCACACATTAAAGAAGAAGGAAAAGAAAAGATTGCATGGTGTAAACACAAATTAACATGTGATCTTAGTTTGACTAAGATTATTGCTATAATTCCTACGTAGTTGAAGAGAAATACAAAGAAGGTGAGGAGGATGAAAAGAACTCACATACCTTATGTATACCCTCCCACAGCCTCGGCTACACAATAGAGAGACTAAATCCCTAAATATACTCTTGTTGGAGTTTAGAAAACAAAGACTAGTCTTGTTTTATTAGAAAAAACAAGCCAATAAGAGAGAATAAAGTGGGAGATTGAAATTCTAAGGAAGAATTTGACTTGAATTTGGTCCATACCTCCTAGCCATAAGAAACAAGGAGCTTAATTCCTTGTGTACTCCTTGAAGGAGATTTAAAAGATAGAGCTAGTATTATTCTATAAAAGAGAACAAACTAGCAAAAAGTGGGAGAAGGAATTTTTCTGTGTACTCCTTGCAAGAGATTTAGAAGAGAGAGCTAATATTATTCTATGGAAGAGAACTAACTTGCAAGAGGTAGGAAAGAGGGAATTTTCTATGTATTCTCCTTGTATGAGAGCATACTATTTATAGGGTTAAGGTTCAAACAAATGAATAAACAGTTATAATAGATCTTTAATCCTTCTTAATGCCTAGTCTTAATCACACATTTTTACATGTCTCAAATGGTTTTAATGCAGATAAAAGAATAATTAATCATAAAATCCCCTTAAATGTCTTGTCTTTTTCACAATTTTCACATCTCTAAAAGAATGTGAATATTTTCCTTCAATTGATTTCTTTTAGGCCTTTTGGGCTTGGGCTTCTCTTCCGGTCCTTTTTTTTTTTTTTTTTTGCCTCCTAAGAAATCCTATAAAACTTAAATTTCATCTAGAATTTTTTTTTTGGGTAAAGACATTTATCTAGAATTTTATTAATGGCATAATTTGAAGAACCTTTTTTTATATATAATAAAGAAACTCTAGCTCTTTCTTTCCGCAATCTCACCCAAGGCCATTACAGAATTTTTGATTGCACCGGAATTTCAAAAATTAAAGATTAAAGATAGGCCAAGAACTTTTGGCCTTGATCAAAGATTAAAGATTCTTATTGATGTTGCCTCAGCATTGCATTATCTTCACCGTGAAATGTTAACAGAAAAAAGGCACACAGATGAAATGTTTGATGGTTGTAAGAATCTCCATAACTATGTAAGAACTGCATTTCCTAGTAAACTTGTGCAGATTGTGGACAAAGCTATATTCATCAGAGAAATAAGTAATAGAGAAGTAGCTACAGCAGAAGACATTTTTGAGGACTTGACCCTGGTGCGTCCTAATGTGGAGAAATGTCTACTTTCTTTATTAAGTATTGGACTTGCTTGTTCAATAGAATCACCAAGGGAAAGAATGAGTATAGTGGATGTGACAAGGGAGCTAAATCAAATTTATTGTGGGATAATGAAGACTTAAAACTGAAGAATATTGAGGTGCCACTTCTACATTAGTATTGCTATCAATTATGTCTTAGTTGTTTCATCTCCTTTTTCTCTTCAAGATTTTTTCTTTCTTCTTTATTGCCTCAGAATTTAATTTTACTTCCTAAATTTATAGTTTCTTTTTCAGGTTGCAAAAAATTGTGAGATATTCAAGTTGATTTGTCAAACAATGCACCCACTCGCCCATAGTGATTGTGGAAATTCATGTTTTTGTTTTATTAATCTCTGTGAACAAAGTTAATTAAAAATACTTTTTTATAATTTATCTTTCTCCTTTGCGTATGTATTTAAACTATGGTTTTAATATTTCATAAGAAGAAGCTTACTTTTCCTCCATTCTATTTCCTGTATCACTTATGTTTGATTTCTATTTTTTATGAAGCAAAAGAAACCAAGAGTAATGCAACTAATTGCTGTTAAGTGACAGGAGCATGATTTTAAATCAAAACCTACTTCTCCCCTTCACCCCATTAATGTAGTATATGAAAAAGGACAAGAAAATGTTCATTAGCATAGTAAGGAATAATCTCTAAGCATTATTATGCATGCACAACTGTGCGAGCACATACACAAATAAATATATATACATACATCAAATATATATATCACTATGCACACAATAATTCTGGTATAATAAAATGTATATACTGAATTTCGCATTCTTGTTATTATCTAAATATATGTGATGATATTCTAAGATTTGTAATTTTGGCCAAATCTCCTAGTGAATTCTAAGCTATAGGGGTTACAAGGGAACCATGACTGTTTTTCTTGATTTTAGTTGGTCTAATCATGTGAAATTTTGAATTTTAATTCTTCTATTTTTACTCTTTTATTTTTATATAATTTTTATTTAAAAAATTTAATTATTTATTTATTAAATTTTATAAAATAAATTATAAGATCAACTAATTTTAAAAAAATAGTTTAAACATAAAGTGAGAATTTAGATGTAGAAAAAAATTTTATGTTTGAATATATAGTTCAGGTTTTCCAAGAAATTATCTTTGTAATGCCAGGGCCGATTCTTTTTCCCTTGTCACCTCGGTTTGTCTTTCAGCTAAGTACCGTTCGATGTCTCTATATTTTAGTAAATGACAATTTTAAATGACGCTTATCTAGCTTTATTGCTTTTGTAAGACCAGGCTATACCATTGCATTGCTCTAAATTAAGATATTTCAAAAATTTAAACTCGAAGGGGATAAAAGAACGATATTTTACGGATATACCCTGACAAAGTTTGTTGACAAATATATTTCAACTGAATTATTTGTGCATCCCCATTTGGCATATGTAGGCAACGATGAGACACATGCATATACTCTGACAAAGTCAGACTAAGCCAATACATGCCTTTGACACTAGAAGGGGATAAAAGAACGATATTTTACGGATAGAGTTTTTCTCTCATGTCACCCGTCCATTGGTCCACAAGCCTTCACTTTCATTCACTAGAGGATTGTTCCCTCATGCCAGATTTTAAAGCATAACTCAAACTAAAGTACCATAACTAATGCATCTTAATCAGAATCTTCTGCCTTTACAAATGCAACGCAACTAATAACAAAATGCTATCATCCCGTCAAGTTCAGGAACACATGACTCAAGTTGTAATGAAACATAATCTCTTCATTTTCATAAAGTAAAACTCAAAACTTTCATACTCAAAACTATCAAATTTATTAAATCTCATAAATTATAATATAAAATCCAACAAATTTAACAACAAATATATTTTTTTGTGAGTATTTTTTTCCCACTTCTTAATAAAATAACATATTGCAGTGGTCATCTTGTGTACTAATAAGACAAGTTTCAATAAAGTACAGTAGCAGTTAGTCATCCCCAATAACATCATTAGCCCAAAAAAAGAAAAAAGTTAGCACTGATAACATTTTTTTCATGGTAAAGCATCATAAAGTCCAACATAATTAAATACGTCCAGTAACAGGAGCATGTATACGATTCTTCCGAGTTCCAACCCAAATTCCAGAGTTAAGCCTATCAGCCCAATGTTCCTCAAACAAAAGAAGCTTCTTTCGCAAATGTTTCCCGCATTTCGGTCCATGTACCTTCAACTTTTTCTTCTCGTCACTTCAAATTTTCTGCCATTTCTACATATCACAATAGTCTCTGCTTTAGGAAACGAGACTGATCATTTGACATTGCTCATATTCAAGGAATCAGTATCCAATGACCCATATCAATTCTTGGTGTCATGGAATAGTTCCTCCCGCTTCTGCAATTGGGCAGGAATTACATGCAGCCACGGCCATCAAAGAATTACAGAGTTAAACCTGCAAGGGTATGGCTTCATGGATTCATTTCATCTGATGTTGGCAATCTCTCCTTTCTTCGAAATCTTAACCTCATGAACAACAGCTTCAGCGGTGATATCTCCAAAGCATTGGGACGTTTATTCCAGCTGCAGCAACTCAAACTAAACAATAACACATTGGTAGGGGAAATTCCTATACACTTGACAAGATGCTCTGAACTCCAGGGATTAACTGTAGATAGGAATAATCTCACTGGCAAGATACCGATCGAGATTGGCTCTGTTTGGAAGCTTCAAAAGTTGTATATTAATGACAACAGTTTGACAGGCAAAAAACTTGACAATTATGGCAGTCTCTGGCAACAAACTGTCTGGTACACTTTCTTCTTCCCATTACAACATGTCATCTCTTATTAATATCTCAGCTGGAGATTATCAATTCTAAGGCTATCCGCCAGCTAACATGTTCCTCACCCATCTAAATCACCAAATAGTTTTGATTTATAAAAGTCAGTTCTCAGGTCGAATTCCTACTTCCATCACAAATGTGTCTCTGCTTCAATCATTTGATATCGTTCAAAACCATTTCGTAGTCTAGGAAGGCTAAAAAATCTTTCGTGGCTAAGTTTAACAAATTGTAGTGAATTCGGAGTTTCTAACATCTTTAACAAATTGTAGTGAATTGGAATTGTCGGCAATAAGTATTACTAACTTTGGGCTTTGGAGGTCTGTTATCAAGTTCCATTGGTAATTTGTCAACACAACTCAATGAGTTATATCTTGGGGTAATCAAGTTACTGGACAGATTCCAATAGAAATAGGAAATCCGATTAACTTGATCACCTTAACAATCGAACAAAACTACCTTACAGAGATCATTCCAGGTACTTTGGGGAAGTTAGAAAAGTTGCAACTATTATAGTTGTCGAGAAATAAACTGACAGGAGATATACCAGAATTCGTTGGCAACCTCACGTATTTGTTTTATCTGGACTTATCACAAAATATGTTAGAAGGAAATATGCCTCCAGGCATTGGAAACTGCCACATCTTACAGGAACTAGACCTTGCCAGAAACAACCTTAAAGGACCCATTCCATTAGAGGTTATGAGTATTTCTTCTTTAACGAACGTGCTGAACTTGTCACACGACGCATACAGTTGTGCTCTTCCTATCTAGGTGGGCAGGCTGAAAAATATTTGATAAATAGGATGTCTCAAATAATCATTTGTCTGGTGAGATTCCTAAAACAATTGGAGACTGCACAAGCTTGGAGTACCTTTATTATCAGGGAAGTTCTTTTCAAGAAGTCATACCATCATCTTTGGCTTCATTGAAAGGTCTTCGACATTTAGATCTACCACGAAACATCTTGTCTGGATCAATTCCAGAAGCTCTGCAACATCTTTCCGTTTTAGAATGCTTCTATGTTTCTTTTAACAAGTTGGATGGAGTAGTACTAACAAAAGGTGTCTTTCAAAATACAAGCGCATTAGCTGTGGCCAGCATTAGTAAAGCTTTGTGGGGGATATCTCAGATTTGCACCTACCACCATGCCCTATCAAACTTACGAAACAGGGAAAACATCATATGTTAAGGTTGATATCAGTGACAACTTTGTGATTGTTTTTCCTTTTATGTTATCAACAAATCTTGCTATTTATTGATCAGGAAAAGAGACAGGAAACAATCTTCCGAATCATCCAAAGTTGACCTGCTATCTAAGGTATCTTGCCAGAACCTACACCATGCAACCACCAGTTCTCAGCCAGTAACTTAATAGGAACTGGAAGTCTCAGCTTTGTGTATAAGGAAGTCTTGAGCCCGAAGAAGAAGTTGTTTCCATAAAGGTCCTCAACCTTCAAAAGAACGGAGCTAAAAAGAGTTTCATTGCTGAATGTAATGCACTAAAAACTATTAGGCATTGAAATTTGGGCAGGATATCAAGATGTTGCTCCACCAAGATTATAAGGGCCATGAATTTAATGCTCTAGCACTTGAGTACATGTCAATGGAAGCTTAGAAAAGTGGTAGCGTCCAAGAATATCAGAAAGTTCAGATGACCTAAGACCTTTTGGCCTTGCTCAAAGGTTAAATATTCTTAATGATGTTGCCTGTGCAATATATTATCTTCAGTGCAGATGTGAGCAACCTGTCATTCATTGTGATTTGAAGCCAAGCAATGTCCTTCTTGATGGTGTAACTGTTGCCCATGTGATTAGCAAGACAACTTTCAAATATTAATGGCTATTCTGATAACCAAACCAGCACTAGTGGAATAAAGGGCACTATTGGCTGTGCTCCTCTAGGTACTACATTTCAGAATATGGAATGGATATGAGGTGTCAACACAGGGTAACATGTATAGTTTTGAGATTCTTATCTTAGAAACATTAACAGCAAGAAGACCCACTGATGATATGTTTAAAGATGGTCACAATATGTATATCTATCTAAAAACTGGCTTTCCAAATAAACTTATACAAATTGTGGACCAATCTATTTTCAACAGACAATTAAGACAGAAAGCAACTGCAGCAGAAGACAACTGTGAGAACTTGATTCCAATGCATCCTAATACAGAGAAGTACTTGCTTTCACTATTAGGCGTTGGACTTGCTTGTTCAATGGAATCATCACCCAAAGAAAGAATGAGTACAGTGGATGTGACTACGGAGCTAAATCAAATCAGAACTGCTTATTTTCCTGGTGGGATCAAGGGAGAATGAAACCTGAAGAATGTTGAGTCGCCACTTCTACATTACATTGTTACCATGTCTTCGATGTTTTGTGTAATTTTCTTTTTCCACATCATTTTGTCTTCTTGCTATTGTTTCAAACTTCTGGTATTACTACTGAAATTCTAGTATCTTGGTATGTCTCTATCTTTACGTTGTTCTGACATTACAACAGAAAGCAATCTCTTCATGAATTTCAGGTTGAGAAACTTTTGAGATCTTCAACTTAAATTGCCCCCACTGTGAGTCTAAACTTCATGTTTTTCGTGTTAATCCAATATGCATAAATTGTTTGAAAATACTTTTTCAGATTATCTTTCCATCTGAGTCCAAACTTCTTGTATGTATTTAAACTATGTTTGTAAGATTTCATTCATAACAGGTGTACTTATCCTCCATTCTATTTCCCATATCACCTATGTATGGCTTCCAACGTATATAGCAAAACAAATCAAAAGCACTGGGTCTAATTGCTGTAACTGAAACAAGAATGGCTCTAAACCAAAATCCTGCTTCTCCACTTCACCAATCCATTGTGGAGTGGACAAAAATGGAGGAGCAAAATAAATAATTTATGGGCATTATATTGAATAAGCTGGACAATAGATCAAAAAGACTAAGGAAAGAATCTTCTATCTGTAAAATAAGCAATGGATCTCCTGACTTTGGGCTTGTACTTACGAAAGCCACAAATGAATTTATTATACAAAGAACATAATAAAATACCTCAATTTAATCAAGTGGGGAACCCGTAGACTATGAGCAAGGAACATGGACACAGCCAGGCGATTCAGTGTCTTTCATCGAAAAAATTTGACAAGGATCCCACTTCCGTCCCAGATGGGCATGCCCAAGTTCACCCGAGCAGAAGCAGATTTTGACTGTCGCTTCCCTTCCATCATTGTGACTGGGATGATACTATTATGTGTTGCAATTACATAGAGTACTCCTTCATTTTGACTTTCTAGTGTAACTGCAGATTGCAAGCGGCACGCTGTTTTGTGTTTGTCTCAAAGAACAATGTGAATAACCCAATTCCGAGTGAAAGTGTGTGTTTGGAAGTTTATTTTTTATTTATTTTCCTAAAATAATTTTGTAAGATAATTGAAAATAAATTATTAAAACAAAAACACATCAAAACTTGTCTAGCTTAAATGCATTTTAAAGGAATTTTGAGAATATTAGGAGAAAAAAATTGTTTGGTAACTTTAGTTACTTTTTTGCTTTTCCAGAGTATTATCATAGACTAAATATATCTATACCAATTTTTCTTATTTATTAGTTTGCTATTAATAAAATCATTAAACTATCAAATTGTCATCACGAAAACAATGCGTAGAAAACAAAAATATCTTAATAATGTTCTTTTTTTCTGCTTATAAAACAACTGTTCCAACAGAAGTTTTCAAGAATTCCGAAACAAAATACATCTATCAAATAAGTTTTTTTATTTTCTTATTCTTAAAAATAAAAAATTGTTCTACAAAATTGATTCTCACAGACCACTAATGTGAAATGGCTGAGTGTCAGTCTAATTCTGCTAAGTTTTGAATATATAGTTAAGGTTTTCCAAGAAATTATGATAGTGAGCTAGGGCGTATTCTTTTTTCTAATGTTACACTGGTTTGTGTTTAGGCTAAGGACTGTTTCTGAATTTACTAATTGATAATCTCAAAGATTGCCTAGGTTATTGCTTTTGCTATATCAATGCATTGGCTCTAAATAATATTAAAGTTTTAATTCAGAAACTTGCTGTCACTTTTAACAAAATAAAGAAAGAAAAATGCAAAGTCAAAAGTTCTAAATTCCTTACCCCCATTTTCACTCAAATGCCTTCAATACTATTGATCTGAACTTAATGAGAACCTAATTAATTTGATTGAACACTATTTTAAAAAAAAAAACTACTTAATAAACATAAATTAGATTGTGATTTCTAAGAAAAAAAGTTATTGAAAAACTTCATAAAATTTGAACGATCTTAATTTTCCTTTTGAATAAAAATTGATTTTCTTATGAAAGCGATGAATTTATGACATATAATCCTTTAATATCGCTAGTCTATGGTGCGCCAAAACAGAATGTTCATGGACAAAACGAATGATGAAATATAATAAATAAGACAAGCAATGTTTTCCCAAAAGCAATAATGCAAAACTTGTCAATATAGTTTTCAGTGTCAAGTTAGAAGCCATGCAACTTTTGAACTGTTAGCTGCTATCAACTTTTACAGTTCACTGTTTTCAGTTTCAGTATCACATGCACTTACCCTTTTAGCCAAAACATCAACTGGTCTTGCATTTGATTGAACGCTAATTATGCTAATCGTAAAACGTAGCAGCACAAAACTCAAGTTGCAGTAAGTTCAAATGGCAAATTGAACAATCAAGTCAGCAAAGTTCAAGTGGAGAAAAGTTTGGTGACAAATATATTTAAAGTGAATTATTTATGCTCCCCATTTGGCATACGTAGGTAAGGAAGAGACAAATGCTTGCCTTTGACACTAATGGGGAAATAAAAGAGGATATTTGATGGATAGAGTTTCTCTCTAAAGATATTAATATAATTAGTTTCCTTATCAGATGATTTCTGGTTTGGCAAGAGGTGATCAGAGCATCCTTGTTTTCTCTAACCAAATGAAGCCTTTTGCTCCCTTGTCATCTGTCCATTGGTGCACATGCCTTCACATGCTTCTTCAATAGCATTCATGGATTGAGTTTCTTTATCGTTAAGGTAAAGGAACTTTAAAAAGAGATAAATATAAAATTTAAAAATAATAAAAAATTAAATTTTATTTATTAAATTATAGAAAAAAAAAAATAAGATACTCCAAATCAAGCATTCATTCACTATATGATTGCTCCCTCACCCCAGATTTCATGTCTGCGACAAAGCATAACTCAAACTAAGGAACCATAAATAATGCAACTTAATCCGTATCTTCTGCCTTTATAAATGCAACCAATGACAACCAGAGTAGTCACGTTGAGATAATTATGTAGATCTTGACTGTTTCCTTAAGACTTCAAATGGCCTCATCAATTTAATTAAAAGAAAGCCATTACTATATCCAATACAAGATCACTATCAGACTGTAAGTAACAAGGAAATAAGAATGATTATCTTGAAACTTTAACCATTCATAAAATAAAAGTGAAGGGAACCAATTTGGTAAGAGTCCGAATTTGGATCATCTAATATTTCTATTTTTATTTTTATAATTTTTTCTGTCTTTTTTATATTTAAATATTTGAGTTTCAATTTTTTCTCTTATTAATTTTTTCTTTTTTTAATTCTATCTCTATTTCTCTTTCACTATATACTATAACTTTTAGATAAAAAATAAACTAATTCACATCCCGTAAGAATCACAAAATTATTTAAGCCATGAGTGAGTGAAGTGAAAAACTGTTAATTAAAAGGGGTATAAAGTAATATAAATTATAATTATAAATGTAAAACTAAAATGCAACTGTTCACAATATCACATCTTATCTAATTTACAATTTTATATTAATTGATCATAATGATAAAAATTAAATCATAAAACCCATTATATTCAAGCAAATCCCTTTTGACCATAGAGCACTTAAGATTAAGTTCAATAACATATAATTCAAATTGTTATTTAATAACATATTGCGGAGGACATGTCAAGGTAAAATACGTGTCAGTAAAATATAGAAAGCGTAAGTTAGTCACCCAAAAAAAAATCAGAAAGAATTGAAAAAGTTAGCACTAATGGTACGTGCCAACATGCATCAAATGACACTTCAAACTCCAATAACAAAATCTTTGCATTGATTAATGGTTAGGTATGCCATACATTTTGCCAAAGAGAAAAAAGTAATTCACTAGTGAATGAACCCATCAATATTGATGGATTCGAATTGCACTTCCTTCCTTGCGAAGGGGCAAAACCTTGCTTATGGACGAAAAAGTCAGTCAAGCACTCGATCTGGTGCGAGGCACGTTAATTGAAATTAGAGGCAAGAGGGAAGCCAGGGTTCAATACATGAAACAAGTGCTTTTTTCGTCTTCTTCTTTGCTTACTCAAAGGTCCATCTTTTGGGTCATGGTCAATGGTGGAGCAAGCAGGATACGCTGCTGTCATACCAACCCATTATCAACTTACACACCATTTATTGTACACCTTGACTTTAGAGTTTAGATAAAGGGATTCATATCCATTCTTAAACACAGTCCGTGCAGTGATAAAGATCACAATCGGAATCTAAGACCTCCAATGTACCCCAGAAGTTGAATAAAAGAAAATTATAAATATATTTTTTGATAGTTATCATAAGACTTCCCAGCTTTCCCCCAGAAGTTGATTAATAGAAAATGATTACTATAACCATTAATTACAATATCACAATTAGAATCTAAAGTAACAAGCTAGCAAATAGCAATAGTCAGCATTAAACTCTAATCTCTCATGAAATAAAAGTAACGCAATAGCCAGTTGAGGTTAGGTTAAGTGGTGTTAGATTTGCCCTTCTTTCCAAAGTCCAAAGTTCGATACCTCAACCTAAACATACACAAAAATAAAAAAGTAACCAAATCATAATAAATTTATTCACACAAGAAATTCTTCAAACTTTTAGAAACAATTAAAGAATGAGAAAGGGAATTTTTAATTTTCAAGAGGATTTGCAATATAAGGATATATGGATTTGGATCCTTTATTTTTATTATTTTTAATTTTAATAATATTTTATTTATTTTTTTAATTTATATTAAAATATATTTTATAAATCTTATTTTTTTACTAATTTTTTCTCTCTATTACTTTCCTATTCCTTTGAAGTATGCAAAGGATCACACATATCCAAAGATATACCAATGTTCCTTATTCAACTTTATAATGAAGACAGGATTTTTATATAATGGACTAATAAAGGTGCCAACATACATCAAATGTCAATTCAAACTCTGTTAACAAAATATTTTTTTTGAGTTTTATTATTTTTTATCACTATTTATTATTTTAATATGTAGATTTATTTTTTATTTTATTATTATTTTTTAATTTTATATCTTTATTTTATTACACATTTTAACTTTTTTTCTAAAAGAAAGGTAGAGTAAAAAAAAAAAAAAGATAGAAGGATCCACGCATCAATAATAAAGGATTTATATTGTACTTTTTTCCTTGTCACGGGCAAGAACCTTCATTATGGTGCCAGGATGGTCTATTGAAATTTAGAGGCAGGAAGGGTGCTTTCCCATCTGCTCCTTTGCTCAAATGTCAATTCAAATTCTGTTCACAAAATGTTTTTTTTGAGTTTTATTATTTTTTATCTCTATTTATTATTTTAATATGTAGATCTAATTTTATTTTTTTATTATTATTTAAATTTATATCTTTATTTTATTACACATTTTAATTTTTTTAAAAAAATAAGATAGAATAAAAAGAAATAAAATAGAGGGATCCACTCATCAATAATGAAAGATTCAAATTGTACTTTTTTCCTTGTCAAGGGCAAGAACCTTGATTATGGTGCCTTGGTGGTCTATTGAAATTTAGAGGCAGGAAGGGTGCTTTCCCATCTGCTCCTTTGCTCAAATGTCAATTCAAACTCTATTCACAATATGCTTTCTTTGAGTTTTATTATTTTTTATCTTTATTTATTATTTTAATATGCAAATCTATTTTTTATTTTATTATTATTTTTTAATTTTATATCTTTATTTTATTACACATTTTAATTTTTTGTTAAAAGTAAGGTAGAGTAAAAAAAAAAAAAGATAGAGAGATCCACTCATCAATAATGAAGGATTCATATTGTACTTTTTTCCTTGTCACGAGCAAGAACCTTGATTATGGTGCCAGGCTGGTCTATTGAAATTTAGAGGCAGGAAGGGTGCTTTCCCATCTGCTACTTTGCTCAAATGTCAATTCAAACTCTATTCACAAAATATTTTCTTTGAACTTTATTATTTTTTATCTTTATTTATTATTTTAATATGTAAATCTATTTTGTATTTTATTATTATTTTTTAATTTTATATCTTTATTTTATTACACATTTTAATTTTCTTTTCAAAAAAATAAAATAAAAAGATAAAGGGGTCTACTCATCAATAATGAAGGATTCATGTTGTACTTTTTTTCTTGTCAAGGGCAAGAACCTTGATTATGGTGCCAGGCTGGTCTATTGAAATTTAGAGGCAAGAAGGGTGCTTTCCCATCTGCTCCTTTGCTCAAATGTCAATTAAAACTCTGTTCACAAAATGCTATCTTTGAGCTTTATTATCTTTTATTTCTATTTATTATTTTAATATGTAGATCTATTTTTTATTTTATTATTATTTTTTAATTTTATATCTTTATTTTATTACATATTTTAATTTTTTTAAAATAAAGTAGAATAAAAAAAAAGATAAAGAGATCCACTCATCAATAATGAAGGATTCATATTGTACTTTTTTCCTTGTCACGGGCAAGAACCTTAATTATGATGCCAGGCTGGTCTATTGAAATTTAGAGGCAAGAAGGGTGCTTTCCCATATGCTCCTTTGCTCAAATGTCAATTCAAACTCTCTTTACAAAATATTTTCTTTGAGCTTTATTATCTTTTATTTTTATTTATTATTTTAATATGTAGAACTATTTTTTATTTTATTGTTATTTGTAATTTTATATCTTTATTTTATTACATATTATTATTTTTTTTAAAAATAAAGTAGAATTAAAAAAAATAAAGAGATCCACTCATCAATAATGAAGGATTCATATTGTACTTTTTTCCTTGTCACGGGCAAAAACCTTAATTATGATGCCAGGCTGGTCTATTGAAATTTAGAGGCAGGAAGGGTGCTTTCCCATCTGCTCCTTTGCTCAAATGTCAATTCAAACTCTGTTCACAAAATGCTTTCTTTGAGCTTTATTATCTTTTATTTTTATTTATTATTTTAATATGTAGATCTATTTTTTATTTTATTATTATTTTTTAATTTTATTACATATTTTAATTTTTTTTGAAAATGAAGTAGAGTAAAAAAAAATAGAGAGATCCACTCATCAATAATGAAGGATTCATATTGTACTCTAAAAATTTTTTTCTTACTATCACACATATTGTTAAGCTTGCATCTTATAATGAATATGGTTTTTAAGAAAAAATTTAATGCAGTATTAACATTTTATTTAACAAAAATAGTTAAATGAGGTAAAGTATAATTTTTGAGTAAAAATAAGATATATTTATTGTGATTTATATAATTTACTAGAATATTCTATTAGCATCTATATAAATTCGATTAGTTAAATTAGATAATTAAAGTAGAGTATAATTTTTAAATAAAAATAGAGTGAAATATCATATTAAAATATTTAAAAAATATTGAGTATAATTTATTCAAAATTTAAATTTCTATGTAAAGTTTACTTGGCCTCTGTTTTGGTTGAATGGAGTTAGGACTTGTGGGTCGTGTACGCCTACCTTTTTCCAGGTCAAGGGCCGTATTCATTCCGCGTCCAGGTGGGATGCTTCGGTGCGGGACAAACTGGGACAAGACGATGGCTGAAGCAGAGTAAATGAGAGAACTATCAGTGAGATACTTACAACTGCAATAATTGGTCTTTGCATTTTTCTGTGTCTTTAGTGTATGCTAAAATGCCACAACGCACACCAAGTTTGACAATTTTGGAGAACTATCAACATTGGGATGGACTTTGGTAACTAAAATTTGGACAACAATTTCCACGCGTATGCCTTAAAATCAGTTGTTTTTGATTGATTGATAGTCGCTGTTTTCCTTGAAAGTTTTGTTAATTGAGCAATTATAAAATCGGCAGCAACCGGTATTCTAAATCCAACGTATCACATTATGAGTAATATGCACAAGGTGGTGCTATAATTACCAAGCCCTTAGTTCTCGAAGCAGATCAAACATACAAATCATCCACTGCCTGTTGTGGTCCTAAAACAATGAAGCATGTTGCTCCCAAGTTACCTGCACTTTGGTTTAATTTTTTTTTAAAAGTAAGGTAGAGTAAAAAAGAAAAAAGATAGAGGGATCTACTCATCAATAATGAAGGATTTATATTGTACTTTTTTTCAGGGCAAGAACCTTAATTATGGTGCCAGGCTGGTCTATTGAAATTTAGGGGCAGGAAGGGTGCTTTCCCATCTGCTACTTTGCTCAAATGTCAATTTAAATTCTGTTCACAAAATGTTTTCTTTGAATTTTATTATTTTTTATCTCTATTTATTATTTTAATATGTAGATCTATTTTTTATTTTATTATTATTTTTTAATTTTATATCTTTATTTTATTACACATTTTAATTTTTTTTTTAAAAAAATAGAATAAAAAAAAATAAAGGATCCACTCATCAATAATGAAGGATTCATATTGTACTTTTTTTCTTGTAAAGGGCAAGAACCTTGATTATGGTGCCAGGCTGGTCTATTGAAATTTAGAGGCAGGAAGGGTGCTTTCCCATCTGCTCCTTTGCTCAAATGTGAATTCAAACTCTGTTAATAAAATGTTTTCTTTGAGTTTTATTATTTTTTATCTCTATTTTTTATTTTAATATATAGATTTATTTTTCATTTTATTATTATTTTTTAATTTTATATCTTTATTTTATTACACATTTTAACTTTTTTTTAAAAAAAAATAGAATAAAAAAAATAAAGGATCCACTCATCAATAATGAAGGATTCATATTGTACTTTTTTCCTTGTCAAGGGCAAGAACCTTGATTACGGTGCCAGGCTAGTCTATTAAAATTTAGAGGCAGGAAGTGTGCTTTCCCCATCTGCTCCTTTGCTAACTCAAAGATCCATCTTTTGTACAGATCAATGGTGGAGCCAGCAGAGGATATTCTGGTACAAAATTAATTTAGTCTATTTTTATGATTAGTTACAAGTTATGATTAGTTAAGGGCATTTGTATGGATTTAAAATTTAGATATTCCGACTCTATTTTTATGGTTGAGTAGGAATTGTTACGCACGGCAACTTTTCAGAATGTAAATTTTATTTGTTTAACAAAAAAATTGTTAGTCAAAAAGTTAATGTAAGCTTTTTTTAAGAAAAATAACCATTTTAAAAAAAAAATTCAAACACAAAAATAGAGATCTTAACTTTATATACTTATATAGACGTAATGTAAGTTAAAAGGTGAGGATAGTTATCAAAAAAGAAGAAAAGTAGGATTAAGATATTCTTATAATTTAAGGTATTGATTTGAAAACTAAAATAATGATTTTTAATTTAGAAATTAGTTCTTTTAAATATTACATGAGAATGCATGTTAAAATACGTGAAAATATAAACACAAGAATGCATAATAAAATAAAAAAATTAAAAATAAAATACGTATAAAATTAAGAAAAAAACTGCAAAAATAATATACAAATATGTGTTAAAATAAAGATAAATAAAAAAAATAAAACATAAAAATATGAGTTAGACTCAATTCAAATTATGAGATTAATACCTGTCACATTTTATAATGTAATAGGTAGAATTCATATTTACTGATACTTTAAAACGGTTGAAAGGTTTATCCTCCCAAAAAATCTTATAAAACTTAACATTCATTTAGAATTTTACTACTCAATGGCTGAAGCTTATGGCTATTAATTTTTTTTGTTTTTTTGTTTTTGGCACTTACGGCTATTAATTTGAAAGCTTAGTACATGAGACAAACGCAGAAATGCTTCCTCCACTTTTTGTGAACAATTTTAACTTCACTTTATTCACTATTTTTCACACACCTACTTCTGCACATTAACAGGTTTTTTTTTTACTATTCAATGGCAAGTGCAATTTATGAAGAAGCACTGTTAAAGGTATATATATTTTTACTTTTTTTTTTATTTTTAATTTTTTTATTTATAAGTGCCCAAAACATGCATGTATTCTGTCGTGTGACTATCTTTCTGGGTAAAGGTTAGAAGAGTCCAGCTGGAATATTACTGAGATACTTACAAATGCAACAATTGGTCTATGCACAATCCTGAGTCCTAGTGTCCAATAAAAACACCATAGCGCACACCAAATTTGACAATTTTGAAGAACTATGATTATTTTTCACGCGTATGCCTTAAAATCAGTTGAATTTTGATTGATTTGACCTTGAGAAATTCTAAATCCAACATACACGAGTTTTATTGTAAATGAACGAAGAAGATCATACAAATCGGTTGCTCTTTCAGTATGGGATGGCTTATCACAGTACAAGAAGCATGCGATCACTCTAAGGCCCTGCATATGAATAATAGTCATTTTTAGCTTGTAGTCCTTTGATTATTTCCTAACAGATTCTCACATTTAGCTGCCACAAAATACAGCTTATAGTTTATGAAGTTAAACATAAACTATTGATTTATAAAATAAACAAATAAATAAATTACGTTCAATTTTTAAATTATTTATTTATATTTTATTTTATTTAATAATAAAATTTGGTTGCCATCACTGGTCACATCACATAAATACTTAAAAAATTACATTAAGTTCATCCTGCAAGCTAAACAATGACAAACCCAAACTATAGAATTGTAATAAATCCCGAATGTGGAATTTCTTCCAAACAAAGATTGAACAGCTGGCATACCTTATTCCAATGTGATTGCGATGGTTTAAATATCATTATTAAGATGACGGCAACTTGGTCTGCGTTTGGTTCAAGGAAGCAAGACCCGTGGGTCGTGTACACCGACATCTTTCCAAGTCAAGTGCCGTGTTCACTCCGCGTGCAGGTGGGAAGCGTCGGTGGGGGACAAACTGGGAAGCTTCGGTTGGTGACATAACTTTTTGTTTCTATTTTTATGGCTGAATTGGAATTGTTAATGTGCCATAACTTTTCTGAATGTAAATTTATTGTTTTAACAAAAAATCGTTCCATGTAAGATTGCATTCAATTTTTACTTAAAAATTACACATGCAGGCTTAATAATATGTGTGACTGTAAGAAATAAATTTTTAGTATAAAAAAAGTCACATCTTAAAGTAAGTTTAGCAAAGAATATAATTGTAAAACTATTAAATATACTTCATTTCTATTTCAACTTAAAATTTTATTTTAATAATTGATGAAACCACATTTAAAAGAAAAAAGAAAAAAAGTTATCAACATTTCTATTAGATGATCAATAATCTTATTAGAGTTTAGTGAAAGAATAAGAATGTATATTATTTTGATATTTATTATTATAAATATAATTTAAGAAATAATATAATCTCAAAATCTATGCAAACCTCAGTAAGATTATTGATCATCTAATAAAAATATGGATCAAAACTATATTTATAATAATAAATATCAAAACATAATTTACTCTTTTTTTAAATTATATTTATAAAAATAAATATCAAAACTATATACTTTTTTATTCTTTCACTTAACTCTAGTAAGATTGTTGATCATCTAATAAAAATGTTTGATAACTTTTTTTTTCTTTTTAAATGTAGTTTCATTAGTTATTAAAATAAAATTTCAAGTTGAAATAAAAATGAATTATATTTAATAGTTTCACAATTACATTTCTTGCTGAACTTACTCTAGGATGTTACTTTTTTTACTTTAAATTTTTTTTTTACTATCACACATATTGTTAAGCTTGCATCTTATAATGAGTATGATTTTTAGGAATAAATTTAATACAGTATTAACATTTTATTTAATGAAAATGGTTAAATGAGATAAAATATAATTTTTAAGTAAAAATGAAATATATTTATTGTGGTTAATATAACTTACTAGAATATTCTGTTAGCATCTATATAGATTTGATTAGTTAAATTAGATAATTGGGATAGAATATAACTTTTGAATAAAAATAGAGTAAAATATCATATTAAAATATTTAATGGGTGATGAGTATAATTTACTCAAAATTTAAGTTTCTATGTAAAGTTTGCTTGGTCTCTGTTTTGGTTGAACGGAGTTAGGACTCGTGGGTCGTGTACGCCTACCTTTTTCCAAGTCAAGGGCCGTATTCATTCCGCGTCCAGGTGGGAGGCTTCGGTGTGGGACAAACTGGGACAAGACGATGGCTGAAGCAGAGCAAATGAGAGACTTTGTTCACACCTGGGTTGGTGACATAACTTTTTATTTCTATTTTTATGGCTGAATTGGAATTGTTATGTGCCATAACTTTTCAGAATGCAAATTTATTGTTTTTAAAAAAAAATCGTTCCATGTAAGATGAATAATTTTTTATGCATTTCAGAGTTTGAGTAACACTATTTACATAAATTTTGTGCATAAAGATTTTATGTAATATGTAACATTTATAAAATTTACGAACAACTTCATGAACTTGATGAGTAATTTTACATCTTTTTAGTTTTATAACTTATATCAATACTATTTAGCCATAATAATATATTTTTCTATATATATTCAATGGACATTTAAGTTGAAGCAACAAATACTTACATTTTCTCTTGCATGTTATTTTTCCTTTTGCATTATTGTCCTTTGATTATATCTTGCTAATGCAGTGAGATACTTACAACTGCAATAATTGGTCTTTGCGTTTTTCTGTGTCTTTAGTGTATGCTAAAAATGCCACAACGCACACCAAGTTTGACAATTTTGGAGAACTATCAACATTGGGATGGACTTTGGTAACTAAAATTTGGACAACAATTTCCACGCGTATGCCTTAAAATCAGTTGTTTTTGATTGATTGATAGTCGCTGTTGTCCTTGAAAGTTTTGTTAATTGAGCAATTATAAAATCGGCAGCAACCGGTATTCTAAATCCAACGTATCACATTATGAGTAATATGCACAAGCTGGTGCTATAATTACCAAACCCTTAGTTCTCGAAGCAGATCAAACATACAAACCATCCACTGCCTTTTGTGGTCCTAAAACAATGAAGCATGTTGTTCCCAACTTACCTGCACTTTGGTTTATATGCCTTCACCTTCTTCCATTCTTCATGACAAACTTACTGTCATTGCAACTTATCATCAAAGCCTCTGCTTTAGGAAACAACACTGATCATTTGGCACTGCTCAAATTCAAGGAATCAATATCCAATGACCCATATCAAATCTTGGCCTCTTGGAAAAGTTCCACTCACATCTGCAATTGGACTGGTGTCAAATGCAACCGCCGTCATCAAAGAGTTTCAGAGTTGAACCTAGGAGGATACCACTTACATGGAGTCATATCACCCCACATTGGCAACCTCTCCTTTCTCAAAACTCTCGAGCTAAAAAACAATAGCTTCTACAGCGAAGTCCCACAACAGTTGGGCCGTTTATTCCGACTGCAAAGGCTCATGCTCGACAATAACACATTAAGAGGGGAATTTCCTGTCAACTTGACAAGATGCTCTGCACTCAGGGTCCTCGGTTTAGGTGGGAATAATATCACCGGTAACATACCAGTGGAGATTGGATCGCTTTGGAAGCTTGAAACGTTGTATCTTTATGAAAACAATTTAAAAGGAAGAATCCCAGCCTCTATAGGAAATCTCTCTTCCCTTGTTGCTCTATCTTTGGCATATAATAGCTTGGAGGGAAATCTACCTGATGAAATAGGTCGTTTGAAAAACTTGACCTTTATTAATGTACTTGAGAACAGATTGTCTGGTAAGCTTCCTTCTTCACTGTACAATATGTCATCTCTCACTACTATCTCAGTTAATGCCAATCAATTTGATGGTTCTCTTCCAGCTACCATGTTCCTCTCTCTCCCGTATCTTCAACACCTCAGCATCGGTGAAAATGAATTCTCAGGTCCAATACCAACATCCATCACAAATGCATCTTTTCTTCAAAGCTTTGTTATCCATGGGAACTATTTCATTGGTCAAGTTCCGAGTCTAGAAAAGCTGCAAGATATCAAAGTGCTTAATTTGGAAGCTAACAGTCTGGGTCGTAATTCAACTAAGGATCTAGAGTTTGTAAGTTCCCTGACAAACTGTAGTAAGTTGAAGAGTTTGGACCTAGATAATAATAATTTTGGAGGTTCTTTACCCAATTCCATTGGCAATTTATCAAACCAACTCAATGATCTATATCTAGGCGGTAATCAGTTTTCTGGACAAATTCCTGTAACATTGGGTCAACTTACTAACTTAATTGCGTTGATGCTGGACGCAAACAGATTCACAGGGTTCATTCCAGACACCTTTGGGAACTTTCATAAGATGCAAGCATTAATGTTGATTGGAAACAAACTGACAGGGAGGATACCAACCTCCATAGGCAACCTCAGTCAATTGTTTGAGCTGGACCTATCACAGAATATGTTAGATGGAAATATTCCTCCTAGTATTGGAAATTGCCAAAGTTTACAAAACCTAATCCTTTCACAAAACAGACTTAGTGGAGTGATACCGCCACAAGTTATTGGTCTTTCCTTTTCGACAATCATACTTGACTTGTCAGGAAATTCATTAACTGGCAATCTTCCAGTTGAGGTGGGCAAACTGGAAAGTATTGCTGAGTTGGATGTCTCTGATAATCATCTGTCAGGTGACATTCCTGCTACAGTTGGAGACTGCATACACTTGGAGTACCTTCATCTACAACAAAATTCCTTCAGTGGAATCATACCTTCATCTTTGGCTTCCTTGAAAGGTCTTCAATATTTAGATCTATCAAGAAACAATTTATCTGGGTCAATTCCTCAAGGTCTGCAGTATATTACTGTTTTAGCATACTTGAATGTTTCATTTAACAATCTAGATGGCGAAGTGCCTAAAAATGGTGTCTTTCAAAATGCAAGTGCGATAGCAGTGTCTGGCAATAGTAAGCTTTGTGGAGGTATCTTAGAGCTACAACTACCACCATGCCCTATCAATGCTATGAAACAAAGAAAGCACCATAATAAGTTTTGGTTGATTGCCGTGGTAACTTGTTTGCTTGCTTTCCTATTTTTATCGTCAACAATTGTTGCTATATGTTTTATTAGGAAAAGAAACAGGAAGCAATCTTTTGAGCCATCAACAATTGAACTTCTTCCCAAGGTGTCCTACCAAAGCCTACACCAAGCAAGCAATGGGTTTTCAGCTGACAATATGATAGGAAGTGGAAGTTTCGGCTCTGTATATAAAGGAAGTCTTGGGCCTGAAAATGAAGTTGTTGCCATAAAGGTCCTTAATCTTGGTAAGAAGGGAGCCCACAGGAGCTTCACTACTGAATGTAACGCACTCAAAAATATTAGGCACAGAAATTTGGTAAAGATATTAACATGTTGCTCCAGCACAAACTACAAGGGCCAAGAATTTAAAGCTCTAGTTTTTGAGTACATGTCAAATGGAAGCTTAGAAAATTGGTTGCATCTAGGTACAAGAGGTTCAGATCAGCCAAGAACTTTAGGCCTTGATCAAAGATTAAAGATTCTTAGTGATGTTGCCTCTGCATTACATTATCTTCACCATGAATGTGAGCCACCTGTCATTCATTGTGATTTAAAGCCAAGCAATGTCCTTCTTGATAGTGACATGGTTGCCCATGTGAGTGATTTTGGACTGGCAAGACTACTTTCGTCCATTGAAGGCAATTCTGACAACAAAAGCAGTACCGTTGGAATGAAGGGGACTATTGGCTATGCTCCTCCAGGTACAGCTTGATATTTATTTTGGCTATAAAATCTTCTTGAATATTGTTTTCTTGTCTCAAACATTTCCTTTATCTTTGTGTTAGTATTGTTAATATAGTTTTCATCGCATTGACTTATTTGCAATATATTTCAGAATATGGATTGGGTTTTGAAGTTACCACACAAGGTGACATGTATAGCTTTGGGATTCTTGTCTTGGAAATGATAACCGGAAGAAGACCCACAGACAAAATGTTTGAAGATTCCCATAATCTTCATAACTATGTAAAAGCTTCATTTCCTAATCAACTTGTGCAGATTGTGGACCAAGCTATATTCATCAATGAAATAAGTACAAGAGAAGCAGCTGCTGCAACAGTAGAACACATTTGCGAGGACTTGCCTCTGATGTGTCCTAATGTGGAGAAATGCTTACTATCACTTTTAAACATTGGACTTGCTTGTTCAGTGGAGTCACCAAGGGAAAGAATGAGTATCGTGGATGTGACAAGGGAGCTAAATATAATTTATCGTGGGATGAAGAAGACTTAGAACTGAAGAATACTGAGGTGCCACTTCTACATTACTATTGCTGCCAATTATGTCCTAGTTATTTCATATCTTTTTTCTCTGAATGATTTTTTTGTCTTTTGTTTTTTAGTTTGGCTTTTAGGTTGCATGAAGTTGTGAGTTATTCAAGTTGAATCATAAGGCAGTGTGCCTGCTGTAATTCTAGAAATTCCTATGTTTATTGTATTTGTCTGTGTGAACAAAATTGTTTCAAAAGACTTTTAATTTAATTATTGTTCCATCTGAATCCAACATTCATGTCCATACTTAAACTAGGGCTTTAATATTTCATACGAAGCAGCTTACTTATGTATCCTCTATTGTATTTTCCATATCACGAGTTCTATTCTATAAAGCAAAAGAAACCAAAAGCACTGGACTAGATTGCTGAAAGGAGGATGGTATTAAACCATAGTCCTACTTCTCCCATTCACCCTATCCATTTAATGTGGATGAAAAAGGAGAAGAAAATGTTCATTAACATGATAACGCATAATCGTTGAGCACATTTACACACAGAAGGGCCATCTCCTAACTAGTGGATTATGTGTAATACAGGTAACAAGGGAACCATGACTGTTTTCTTTGGTTTTTAGTTGGTCTAATTCTTCAAGTTTTGAACATATAGTTAAGGTTTGTGTTTAGGCTAAGGACTGCTTAGTGGTTCTGTATGTACTAAATGGAAATTTGATAATTGCCTATCTTCATTGCCTTTGCTATACCAATGCATTGGCTCTAAATTTGAACAATCTTACTTTTCTTTCGTGTAGAAATCAATTTTCCTATGAAAGCGATGGATTTATGGTATAGGATAAAATCCTTTGCTACCACTAGCCTATAGTGTGCCAGAAATAGAGTGTTCTTAGATAAAACTAAAGATGAAATATAATAAAGCAGATAAGAAATGATTTTCCCAAAAGCAATAATGTAAAACTCATCAATAGTTTTCAGTGTCAAGTTAAAAGCAATGCAATTTTTGAGCTATATATATATATATATACATTTGTTGCTCTCAACTTTTGCAGGGTTCAATGTCACATGTACTTATCCTTTGAGCCAAAGCATCAACTATTCTTTCATTGTATTGGATGCTAATTATGCTAATGGTAAAATGTAGTAGGTCAGCATCTTGTGTCTTTACAAATGCAAGCAATAACAAAAGGCTGTCATATTGTCAAAGTATGTCAAGCCCCATGGGCTTGGCTTACCACCCTATCCAACGGGACCATGATGGATAGCATGAAAGAAATTTTCAGCTTCTCATTAATGATATCAAGCCCTTCTACATATGCAACAATCTAGGTTGAAACAACTCAATCATAATCAGGGTAATTTCCTCCAACACTTTAATGAAGTTTACATCAACAATATAGTCATAATGATAAGTCTTTCTATAATCAATACAAGATCATAATCAGAACTAAGTAACAAGCAAATAGTAAGGATCAACATGAAATTATAACCACTCGTAAAATAAAAGTAAAGGGAACCAATTTCAAAAGAACTACAAGATTATTTAAGCAAAGTGAAAACACTATTAATTAAGAATAGTTATAAATTAAACAATCAATTAAAGTTTTAGAAAATATTTGAAATCTATGGTTTGATTTTCTGTTAAAGTTTTTTTTTTAATTGCTGCTACATAAAAGGTCTTCAAACATAATAACATGGATAATGACCATTGACCAAAATGCCTCAACTCAATAATAACATTTCTTCAAGTATTAATTGTTGAATAGTACTTTTAGTCACTGTTGAGATTATAAAACAAAATTACTAAATTAAGAAGGTTCTAAATAATTTCAGCTTTCTTTGAAATATATACACGTGAAGTTTGGTACAATTACTCTTTGAGATATTAACCATGCATATTGGTTTGTACTATTAACATTCTAAAGACTATTGACATGTAGCGCAAAGTGGTGACCCAAAGGCTCTAAGTTGAAGGTTTAGGAAGAGGCTTTTTGAAAAGAAAAAAATGGAGTTGCAATTGAAAACATTAATGATGAGATCGGACACCAGAATAATGGTTTGGGTTTGTAGAGAATAGGTTCAAGGTTGATTACATATAGAAAAGATATTAGCATCTCTATATGCCTTTTCAGTACCATAGTGATCTAGTTAGTTTTTCTTACTTTATTTGAATGTAAGGGTTAGTTTGTTAAAATTCTAATTCAAGATTGGGAGATTTTGAAAAATAAAAAGGGTTAGTTAGTTTATCTTCCAAATTCGGTTTTTTTGAAGAAGATTCTTTCTTTTGAAAGACCCCTTTCTTTTCAAATCAAGGTTTTCAAAAATATTTTTTTTCTTTTCTAAAAGAGGACCCCTCTCTTTCTCGGTTGGGGATTTTGGAAAATAATTGGAAGAAGCCCCTTTCCTTCTACATTGGCACTTTTGAAAAGTATTTTTTTGTTTGAAAGAAAACCCTTTATTTGTGACATAAGATTCTTGGAGTCCAACTCTTAATGACTTTTGGACCAAAGGGATCCAATTGTACACCTAACTTAGACTAGAATTTTTAATTAAAGATCCTAATTAAGGAGTGGAATGTACTTTTTTCCCTAACTTGATTAGGGTTTCCTAACTTAACTAGCTTGACTAATGATTAGGAAAAGATGCAGCCTGCCTAGCTTGATTAAGTTAAAGCCAAATCTCTAAATTGGGATTGACCTAAAAGGGCAAATTTTATTTATTGGAAAAGAAGGCTCAATCTTTAATCTAAAGTGAATATGCATGTTGTGTAGAATTTTAATCGCGTGTGTAGAAAATTTTTAGGTGCAGAAAATATGAATTGTATGCATAAATTGTTACAGGAAAATTTAAAAACAATATTACAAAATTTCGTAATTGCTGTAATGGAATTTAAATATGCAGAATTGCAGAAATTAACTGTGCAGAATGCAGAATATAGAAATTGAGTTGCACAAGGTGAATTACTATATGCAGAAAACAGAATATGCAAAAACAGTGACAGAATTCAAATTTTGAGTTTGTGATTTTTATGCATGCAGAATTTGAAAAATTAAACATTCCATATGTGAAAAAAAATTAACATGCAATTATGTACAAACTTTAGACATGGTAATGAGTATGCAAACTACAAGTCACACGTTAAAAGAGAAGGAAAAAAAAAGACTACATGATGTAAACACAAATTAAAACATAATCCTAGCTTGACTAAGATCATGACTATAATTCCTACGTAGTTGAAGAGGAACATGAAGAAGATGAGAAAGATGAGAAGGATGAGAAGAACTCACATACCTTGTGTATACCCTCTCATTACACAATAGGGAGATTAAATCCCTAAATATACTCCTTGTTGGAGTTTAGAAAATAAAGCCTAGTCTTGTTTTATTAGAAATAAAGACAACTTTCAAATATTAATGGCTATTCTGATAACCAAACCAGCACTAGTGGAATAAAGGGCACTATTGGCTATGCTCCTCTAGGTACTACATTTCAGAATATGGAATGGATATGAGGTGTCAACACAGGGTAACATGTATTGTTTTGAGATTCTTATCTTAGAAACATTAACGGGAAGAAGACCCACTGATGACATGTTTAAGGATGGTCACAATATGTATATCTATCTAAAAACTGGCTTTCCAAATAAACTTATACAAATTGTGGACCAATCTATTTTAAACAGACAATTAAGACAGAGAGCAACTGCAGCAGAAGACAACTGTGAGAACTTGATTCCAATGCATCCTAATGCAGAGAAGTACTTGCTTTCACTATTAGGCATTGGACTTGCTTGTTCAATGGAATCATCACCCAAAGAAAGAATGAGTACAGTGGATGTGACTAGGGAACTAAATCAAATCAGAACTGCTTATTTTCCTGGTGGGATCAAGGGAGAATGAAACCTGAAGAATTTTGAGTCGCCACTTCTACATTACATTGTTACCATGTCTTCAATGTTTCGTATAATTTTTTTTTTCCACATCATTTTGTCTTCTTGCTATTGTTTCAAACTTCTGGTATTACAACTGAAATTCTAGTATCTTGGTATGTCTCTATCATTACGTAGTTCTGACATTACAGCAGAAAGCAATTTCTTCATGAATTTCAGGCTGTGAAACTTTTGAGATCTTCAGCTTAAATTGCCCCCACTGTGAGTCTAAAAATTCATGTTTTTCGTGTTAATCCAATATGCATAAATTGTTTGAAAATACTTTTTCAGATTATCTTTCCATCTGAGTCCAAACTTCTTGTATGTATTTAAACTATGTTTGTAAGATTTCATTCATAACAGGTGTACTTATCCTCCATTCTATTTCCCATATCACCTATGCATGGCTTCCAATATATATAGCAAAAGAAATCAAAAGCGCTGGGTCTAATTGCTGTAACTGAAACGACAATGGCTCTTAACCAAAATCCTGCTTCTCCACTTCACCAATCCATTGGAGTGAACAAAAAAGGAGGAGCAAAATAAATAATTTATGGGCATTATATTGAATAAGCTTGACAACAGATCCAAAAAACTAAGGAAATAGTCTTCTATCTGTAAAATAAGGAAATGGATCTCCTGATTTTGGGCTTGTACTTGCGAAAGCCACAAATGAATTCAGTAAATATTCTCGTAAAAATCATAATTTGTCATGCAAAGAACATACCAAAATACCTCAATTCAATCAAGTGGGGAACCCGTAGACTATGAGCAAGGAACATGGACACAGTCAGGCGATTTAGTGTCTTTCATCGAAAAAATTTGACAAGGATCCCACTTCCGTCCCAGAGGGGCATGCCCAGGTTCACCCGAGCACAAGCAGATCTTTGACTGTCGCTTCCCTTCCATCATTGTGACTGGGATGATACTATTATGTGTTGCAATTACATAGAGTACTCCTTCATATTGACTTTCTAGTGTAACTGCAGATTACAAGTGGCACGCTGTGTTGTGTTCGTCTCAAAGAACAATGTGAATAACCCAATTCCGAGTGAAAGTGTGTGTTTGGAAGTTTATTTTTTATTCATTTTCTTAAAATAATTTTGTAAGATAATTTTGAAAATAAATTATTAAAACAAAAATACATAAAAACTTGTCTAGCTTAAATGCATTTTAAAGGAATTTTGAGAATATTAGGAGAAAAAAATTGTTTGGTAACTTTAGTTACTTTTTTGCTTTTCTGGAGTATTATCATAGACTAAATATATCTATACCAATTTTTCTTATTTACTAGTTTGCTATTAATAAAATCATTAAACTATCAAATTGTCATCACGAAAACAATGCGTAGAAAACAAAAATATCTTAATAATGTTCTTTTTTTCTGCTTATAAAACAACAGTTTCAAAAGAAGTTTTCAAGGATTCCGAAACAAAATACATCTATCAACTAAGTTTTTTTATTTTCTTATTCTTAAAAATAAAAAATAGTTCTACAAAATTGATTCTCACATCCTCCACTAATGTGAAATGGGTAAGTGTTAGTCTAATTTTGTTAAGTTTTGAATATATAGTTAAGGTTTTCTAAGAAATTATGATAGTGATGCTAGGGCGTATTCTTTTTCCAGTGTTATACTGGTTTGTGTTTAGGCTAAGGACTGTTTCTGAATTTACTAATTGACAATCTCAAAGATTGCCTAGGTTATTGCTTTTGCTATATCAATGCATTGGCTCTAAATAATATTAGAGTTTTAATTCAGAAACTTGCCGTCACTTTTAACAAAATAAAGAAAGAAAAATGCAAAGTCAAAAGTTCTAAATTCCTTACCCCCATTTTCACTCAAATGCCTGCAATACTATTGATCTGAACTTAATGAGAACCTAATTAATTTGAGTAGAAGCTATTTTTTTAACAAAAAAATTACTTAAGAAACATAAATTAGATTGTAATTTCTAACGAAAAAAGTTATTGAAAAACTTCATAAAATTTGAACAATCTTAATTTTTCTTTTAGGTAGAAATTGATTTTCTTATGAAAGCAATGAATTTATGACATATAATCCTTTATTATCACTAGCCTACGGTGTGCCAAAATAGAATGTTCATGGATAAAACTAATAATGAAATATAATAAATAAGACAAGCAATGTTTTTCCCAAAAGCAATAATGTAAAACTTGTCAATATAGTTTTTAGTGTCAAGTTAGAAGCCATGCAACTTTTGAACTGATAGCTGCTATCAACTTTTACCGTTTACTGTTTTCAGTTTTCACTATCACATGCACTTACCCTTTTAGCCAAAGCAACAACTGGTCTTTCATTTGATTGAATGCTAATTATTCTAATCGTAAAATGTAGTAGCACAAAACTCAAGTTGCAGAAAGTTCAAATGGCAAATTAAACAATCAAGTCAGCAAAGTTCAAGTGGAGAAAAGTTTGGTAACAAATATATTTAAACTGAAATATTTGTGCTCCCCATTTGGCATAGGTAGGTAAGGAAGAGACAAATGCTTCCCTTTGACACTAATGGTGAAATAAAAGAGGATATTTGATGGATAGAGTTTCTCTCTAAAGATATTAATATAATTAGTTTACTTATCAGATGATTTGTGGTTTAGTAAGAGGTGATCAGAGCATCCTTGGTTTTTCTAATCAAATGAAGCCTTGTACTCCCTCGTCACCTGTCCATTGGCGCACATGCCTTCACATGCTTCGTTAGTAGCATTCATGGATAGAGTTTCTTTGCAGATAAGGGAAAGGAATTTTAGAGAGAGATAAATATAAAATTAAAAAAATTAAAAAAAAGATTCATATATTAAATTATAAAAAATTAAAAAAAATTAGATAATCTAAATCAAGCATTCATCCACTATATGATGGCTTCCTCATCCAAGATTTCATGTCTGTAACAAAGCATAACTCAAACTAAGGAACCATAAATAATGCAACTTAATCCGTATCTTCTGCCTTTATAAATGCAACCAATAACAACCAGAGTAGTCACGTTGAGATAATTATGTAGATCTTGGCTGTTTCCGTAAGACTACAAATTACCCAATCAATTTAATCAAAAGAAAGTCATTACTACATCCAATACAAGATCACTATTAGACTGTAAGTAACAAGCGAATAGCAATGATTATCTTGGAACTTTAACCATTGATATAATAAAAGTGAAGGGAACCAATTTCGTAAGTTTGGCTCATCTAATATTTCTTTTCTTTTATTTTTATAATTTTTTTTATCTTTTTCTATATTTAAATATATAAGTCTCAATTTTTTTTATCAATATTTTTTTTAATCTATCTCTATCTCTCTTTCATTATGCACTGTAACTTTCAGATAGGAAATTAACTAATTCACATTTTGTAAGAATCACAAAATTATTTTAAGTCATGAGCGGGTTAAGTGAAAAACTATTAATTAAAAAGGGTATAAAATAATATTAATTATAATTATGAATGTAAAGCTAAACTGTAACTGTTCACAATATCACATCTTATTTAATTTACAATTTTATATTAATTGATTATAATGATAAAAATTAAATCATAAAACGCATTATATTCAAGCAAATCCCTTTTGACCATAAAGCACTTAAGATTCAGTTCAATAACATATAATTCAAATTGTTATTAAACAAAAAAAAAAATCAGAAAGAATTGAAAAAGTTAGCACTAATGGTACGTGCCAACATGCATCAAATACCACTTCAAACTCTGATAACAAAATGTTTGCATTGATTAATGGAATAGGTATGCCATACATTTTGCCAAGGAGAAAAACGCAATTCACTAGTGAGTGAACCCATCAATATTGATGGATTCGAATTGCACTTTCTTCCTTGCGAGGGAGCAAAAAGCTTGCTTATGGACGAAAATGGCAATCAAACGCTCGATCTGGTGCAAGGCAAGTTAATTGAAATTAGAGGCAAGAAGGAAGCCAGGGTTCAATAAACGAAACAAGTGCTTTCTTCATCTTCTCCTTTGCTAACTCAAAGGTCCATCTTTTGGGTCAATGGTCAACGGTGGAGCAAGCAGGATACTCTGCTGTTATTCTAACCCATTATCAACTTATGCACCATTAATTAGTTCAGGTTTGGAACGAAGTGCAATCAGGTGAAGGCGCCAAATAGGATACTCTGCTGTCGTGTTGGTTGGTGTCATTCTAACTCTGTAAAGAGATACTAAAACTTTTTGTATTATATTCATAAGAAGAAGTTATAAATATTAAATTATAAATTTATTTATTATTATTTATTTAAAACCGAAGATCAAGGATATAAAAAAGGCATAAATATTAAAAAGTTATGATTTTGTTATGATAGGATTATGAGAAACAGAAAATAGGATCAACGAAAGAAAGTTTCAACTCACTTTTTCGAAGATTTTTTTTTATTATATATAGGTTGTTGGAAAATGACTAGCAATGGGGCCAGCCTAGGTTTAGGTTGCATAAAGTTGTGAGTTATTCAAGTTGAATCATAAAGCAGTGTGCCTACTGCAATTCTAGAAATTCCTGTGTTTATTGTATTTGTCTATGTGAACAAAATTATTTGAAAGGACTTTTAATTTAATTATTTTTCCAGCTGAATCCAACTTTCGTGTCCATATTTAAACGATGGCTTTAATATTTCATGCAAGGGGCTTACTTTTATATCCTCCATTGTATTTTTCATATCATGACTTTTATTTTATAAAGCAAAAGAAACTAATAGCACTGGACCTGATAGCTGAAAGGAGGATGGTATTAAACCATAGTCCTACTTCTCTCCTTCACCCCATCCATTTAATGTGGATGAAAAAGGAGAAGAAAATGTTCATTAACATAATAACGAATAACCACTGAGCACATTTACACACACAAGGGTCATCTCCTAGCTAGTGGATTATGTGCAATACAGGTAACAAGGGAGTCATGACTGTTTTCTTTGGTTTTTAGTTGGTCTAATTCTGTCAAGTTTTGATCATATAGTTAAGGTTTTTCAAGAAATTATTTTAGTGATGCCACAATCTACTCTTTTCCCAATATTTTCCAACAAAATGTGAGATTCAATTTATACCAGAAATAATATTTTTGCTAAATTGAATAAAAAATTCTATATCGTTTACTTCATTCCTTACATTCTTGATATTTGCTTCTCATTAATGGATTTCAGACCTTTTGACTGATGAGCTGAGGACTTTCTTGGAGTTGAACCTCCCTAAAGTCAAGGAAGGTAAGAAGCCAAAGTTCAGTTTAGGTGTCGCAGACCCTAAAATTCGTTCACAGATATCTGAAGTGACTAAAATTCCTTGCCAAAGCAATGAATTTGTCGGTGAGCTTTTACGAGGTGTGCGGCTTCATTTTGATAGGTTTATCAAGGAACTCAAGGTTAGCAATTTTCCTTGTCCCAATCCCATTCAGAGTTTCTAAATGCAGGGTCTCAGCCTTTCCATTGAATGTATATATTTCTTATTACTTATATCATTTTTTGCCCACCTTATTTAATTGCGTAGCCTGGAGATTTGGAAAGGCACAGCTTGGTCTGGGGCATAGTTACAGCAGGGTCAAGGTGAAATTTAATGTTAATCGTGTTGACAATATGGTCATTCAAGCAATCTTCCTTCTTGATACCCTCGACAAGGATATCAATTCCTTCTCCATGAGAGGCAGGTATATTATTGACACTGATGTATTAGCATAAAATCTGTGGATTGGTAGAGTTCAAAATATTAAAGTTCATTTTAAGTTATTCTTTCCTGGTTTATCAATCTTTGCAGGGAATGGTACGCATGGCATTTCCCTGAACTATTGAAGATTGTAAATGATAATTAGCTGTATGCCAAAGTTGCAAAATTTACTGAGGATAAATCAAAGTTGTCTGAAGACAAAATTCCCGGGCTAACTGACATAGTTGGAGATGAAGACAAGGCTAAAGAGATTGTGGAAGCTGCCAAGGCATCAATGGGCAGAGTTATTGTTTACTTATACTGCATGTAAATTGTGTCTCATTCTCTACCTAACACTGGCTTTCTTTTGAATTTCTTCAGGACAGGATTTGTCCCCAGTGGACTTGATTAACGTCCAGCAATTTGCACAGAGGGTAATGGACCTCTCTGAGTATAGAAGGAAGCATTATGATTATCTGGTTACTAAGATGAATGACATTGCACCAAATTTGGCATTGTTGATTGGTGAAGTTGTTGGTGCTCGTTTGATATCTCATGCTGGTAGCCTCACAAATTTGGCCAAGTGCCCTCTTTAATGCTTCAAATACTTGGTGCAGAGAAGGCTTTGTTCAGGTTTTTAACTCAATACCTCCTGATTTGAAGAATTGTAAAGTTTAAATTGTGGTGTTCATAGAAACTAAAAAGGGTTCAGATGTGAATCTGCAAGACATTTGATCTGTCCTTTACGTTAAATTAATTTTGTTAAAATATACTTATGACAACAGCTAGTTTTGGTCTTGTAGGGGGACACATCCGTTGTATAGTTGATGGCTGAACAGGAATTGTTACGTGCGACATCGTTTTAGAATGTAAATTTTATTTTTTTAACAAAAATATTATTAGTCTTAAAAAATATTATAAGAATTTTTGGTAAAATAACCTATTTTAAAAAAATTCGGACACAAAATTAGAGATTTTAACTTTATTTTATATAGATATAAGATAAAAGGTGAGAATAGTTACTAAAAAAATATGAAAAGTAAGACTACGATATATTTGTAATTTAAGGTGTTGTAGTTTATTCTAAGCTATTCGTCTTGAAAAATAAAATAATGACCTTTGATAAAAAAAATTAACTTTGCAAATATTTCATGAGAATGCGTATTAAAATATGTGAAAAAATAAACACAAGAATGCGGATCAAAATAAAAGAAAAAAAAAGACAAAATTCATATAAAATTAGAAAAAAAAATTAAAAAAATAATATATGTTTAAAAACTAAAATGATAATATATAAATATGTGTTAACATGTAAAAAAAATAAAGCATAAAAATATGTGTTAAACTAACGGTTCAAATTATTAGGTTAATACCTGTTACCTGTTATAATTTAATAGGCAGAATTCATATTTACCGATACTTTAAAATGGTTGATAGGTTTATCCTGCTAAAAATTCCTGTAAAACTTAACATTCATCTAGAATTTTACGCATGGCGTAATTATATAAATATGTATATACATATATGTATATATATATATATATATATATTTACATAAAATAAGAAACTCTCGCGGTCTCTCTGCAATCTCACCCAAGGCCAATTCAGAGCTCTTGATTCCTCCAGAATTTAAAAAATGTAACAACTGGCACAGATTCTGTTGTCCGTTTCCAACTTAACATGATTAACAAAATGACAGTATTGAAACTAAATAGTAAATCAAATTAAGGTGTTTTAGGCGAAATAAAGTTTACGCCTTCTATGTTTTTTGACGTGTAGCGTTTGTCTATTATTGATTTGAGTGATCTGAGCTGCTGAATGCTTCCTACTTTAATTGTATGATTTTCCATGTTTTCCGGGCTGCCGATCGTTGTCCTTAAACTATTGTCCTGGATCTATTCAATATGAATATATTAAGTTGAACAATTTTCGAGGATCTATCAATGAACATATTAATAAGTTGAATCAACAAGCATATTACAGTGAGATATTCACAAATGTAATAATTGATCTATGCACTATCTTGAGTCCGAGTGCCCAAAAGAAAATACATTACAATAATTAATAAAGTGTTGACGTAGTGATTATTGTTTACACTCTAAGTTGAGAGACTTGGAATTAAAAACTCAGATTAAAAGTTCAAGTGGGGGAAAGTTTGGCAACATATTTAAACAGAATTGTTTGTGCCTCCCCATCAATTAGCATTTGTAGGTGACGAAGAGGCAAATGCATATACTCTCACAAAATCAAACTGACCCAACACATGCCTTTGAACCTAGAAGCACAAGAACCATAAAGAAAGAAAGATATTTGCCGGATAGAGTTTCTCTCTTAAGATATTATAATATAATTAGTTTCTATGATTTGTGGCTTCGTATAGAGGTGATCAGGGCATCCTTGCTTTCTTAAATTAACCAAATGAAGCCTTTTGCTCCCATGTCACCTGCCCACTGGTCCACAAACTTTTTTAAGATTTTTTTCTCCTTTCATGGTTAGGACGTTTTCTATCTTGAAAATGAGCCAAGAAAATCATACAAATCCGTTGCTCTTTTAGTATGGGATAGCTTATCACAATACAAGAAGCATGCATTCACTTTAAGGCCCTGAATATGAATAATAGTCATTTTTAGCTTGTAGTCCTTTGATTATTTCCTGACAAATTCTTACATTTAGCTACTACAAAATACAGATTATAGTTTATGAAGTTAAACATAAACTATTGATTTATAAAATAAACAAATAAATAAATTACCTTCAATTTTAAATTATTTATTTTTATTTTATTTTATTTAATAATAATATTCGGTTGCCATCACTTGTCACATTGCATAAATATTTAAATAATTACATTAGGTTCTTCCGGGAAGGTAAACAGAGACAAACCCAAACTATAAAATTTTAATAAATCCCGAATATGGGGTTTCTTTCAAACAAAGATTGAACAGCTAGCATGCCTTATTTCAATGTGATTGCGATGGTTATTACCATCACGAAAAATAATTAGAATTTAAAAAACATATATAGTTTTCAAATTAAGCCGAAAGCGATTATAATTATTACTGAAAATATTATGTTGGTGATAATTATCTCGATAATAAAATAGTTTAAAAGTTGCATTTTGTTTTTTTGACAGTGTTGACGAAAATGTAGGGACACAAATATTAAGCTATTGGCTACTTTGTCTCTGTTTCGAAAGTAATACCCCAAGGCTTACTCAATACGACCGCCGGCCCTTAGTTTATGAGAACTGTTCGCTACTTGGTCTCTGTTTTGGTTTAATGGAGTAGTCTTGCGGGCATTTGTAGAAGAAAGAGAAAGAAAAAAAATTATTAAAATTAAAAATTTAATTTTATATGTAAAGTTTACTTGGTCTCTGTTTTGGTTTAATGGACTTTGGAGAACTATCAGCATTGGGATGGACTTTGGTAACTAAAATTTGGACAATTTCTAAGCGTATGCCTTAAAGTCAGTTGTATTTGATTGATTAACAGTCGCTGTTGTCCTTGAAAGTTTTGTTAATTGAGCAATTATAATGAAGGGTAGTTTGATCGTCAACCCTAACCAAGGCAAAGTTGAGCAAGGTTAAAAGGAAAAAGTAGGAAAGGTGTTTGCAGAAAGACATAATGATTTTGCTCCTAGTGAATGGATACATCAACCGTTAAAGCAGTGGGAACAAATCCTTCTTGTAAGTTGTGGCGATGGAAGTCCAAGAACCTCGCTCTAGTTTGGAGATTCTACATCACTTTCTTCTTCTTCTGATGTATTTACTATTTACCATTTTGCATGAGAAGTGTGAGACGTTGGGCTATACTCCGATAGACTGAAATAGAACATCCTTTGTCTTCACTCTGAGTTGGTTACAAACATGAATTTGAAATCAATTTTACTATTCATGATAAATTTTTTTACTGAATTTCAGATTAAGAGATTTCATAATGATTTGCAAGCTGTAAATTTAATTTCTTCCTCAGATTGATATTGCCATTGGTTTCTTGGTTTGGTGCATATATAAAGGCTACGTCACAGAGAAGTGAACAGTAAGTAAGGTCTCCTTCCAGTGACATATCACCTTTCACTGTTTGTTTCTAAGAGAGATATTATCTTTATATATTTGAACTCACGTTTTGCTTACGTTTCTTATGTGGCTTCATCTTCAGCGTTTAATATATTTCTCATCTCTCTCTTATTGTGTCAGTTTTTGCTGTTTCCTTTGAAAATATAAGCCAAGTTCAAATGTGTGGACAAATCATTTCTTGGTTTTAAAACTCCAAATTTGATGATTCTCACGCGTAAGCTTTAAAATCGGCAGCAACTGGTGTTCTAAATCCAACGTATCACATTATGAAGTAATTTGCACAAGCTGGTGCTATAATTACCAAACCCTTAGTTCTCGAAGCAGATCAAACATACAAACCATCCACTGCCCTTTGTGCTCCTAAAACAATGAAGCATGTTGCTCCCAAGTTACCTGCACTTTGGTTTATATGCCTTCACCTTCTTCCATTCTTCATGACAAACTTACTGTCGTTGCAACTTATCATCAAAGCCTCTGCATTAGGAAACAACACTGATCATTTGGCACTGCTCAAATTCAAGGAATCAATATCCAATGACCCACACCAAATCTTGGCCTCTTGGAAAAGTTCCACTCACATCTGCAATTGGACTGGTGTCAAATGCAACCACGCCTATCAAAGAGTTTCAGAGTTGAACCTAGGAGGATACGACTTACATGGAGTCATATCACCCCACATTGGCAACCTCTCCTTTCTCAAAACTCTCGAGCTACAAAACAATAGCTTCTACAGCGAAGTCCCACAACAGTTGGGCCGTTTATTCCGAATGCAATGGCTCATGCTCGACAATAACACATTAAGAGGGGAATTTCCTGTCAACTTGACAAGATGCTCTGCACTCAGGGTCCTCGATTTATCTTGGAATAATATCTCCGGCAACATACCAGTCGAGATTGGATCGCTTTGGAAGCTTCAAGTGTTGCGTCTTCCAAAAAACAATTTAATAGGAAGAATACCAGCCTCTATAGGAAATCTTTCTTCCCTTGTTAGTCTATCTTTGGCATATAATAGCTTGGAGGGAAATCTACCTGATGAAATAGGTCGTTTGAAAAACTTGACCTTTATTACTGTATTTGCCAACAGATTGTCTGGTAAGCTTCCTTCTTCACTGTACAATATGTCATCTCTCACTTCTATCGCCGTTACAGCCAATGAATTGGATGGTTCTCTTCCAGCTACCATGTCCCTCTCTCTCCCATATCTTCAACACCTTTTCATCGGTGGTAATGAATTCTCAGGTCCAATACCAACATCCATCACAAATGCATCTTTTCTTCAACACCTTGATATCTCTGCGAACTATTTCATTGGACAAGTTCCGAGTCTAGAAAAGCCACAAGATATCAAAGTGCTTAATTTGGAAGTTAACAGTCTGGGTAGTAATTCAACTAAGGATCTAGAGTTTGTAAGTTCCCTTACAAACTGTAGTAAGTTGAACGGATTGGCCATAGATAGTAATAATTTTGGAGGTTCTTTACCCAATTCCATTGGTAATTTATCAACCCAACTCAATGATCTATATCTAGGTGGTAATCAGTTTTCTGGACAAATTCCTGTGACATTGGGTAAACTTTCTAACTTAATTGCGTTGATGCTGGACGACAACAGATTCACAGGGTTCATTCCACACACCTTTGGGAACTTTCATAAGATACAAGCATTACAGTTGAACAGAAACAAACTGACAGGGAGGATACCAACCTCCATAGGCAACCTCAGTCAATTGTTTGAGCTGGACCTATCACAGAACATGTTAGATGGAAATATTCCTCCTAGTATTGGAAATTGCCAAAGTATACAAAAGCTAGACCTTTCACAAAACAGACTTAGTGGAGTGATACCGCCACAAGTTATTGGTCTTTCCTTTTTGACAATCACAGTTAACTTGTCAGGAAATTCATTAACTGGCAACCTTCCAGTTGAGGTGGGCAAATTGGAAAGTATTGCTGAGTTGGATGTCTCTGAAAATCATCTGTCAGGTGACATTCCTGGTACAGTTGGAGACTGCATACGCTTGGAGTACCTTTATCTACAACAAAATTCCTTCAATGGAATCATACCTTCATCTTTGGCTTCCTTGAAAGGTCTTCAATATTTAGATCTATCAAGAAACAATTTATCTGGGTCAATTCCTCAAGGTCTGCAGTGTATTACCGTTTTAGCATACTTGAATGTTTCATTTAACAATTTAGACTGCGAAGTGCCTAAAAATGGTGTCTTTCAAAATGCAAGTGCGATAGCAGTGGCTGGCAATAGTAAGCTTTGTGGAGGTATCTTAGAGCTACAACTACCACCATGCCCTATCAATGCTATGAAACAAAGAAAGCTCCATAAGTTTAGGTTGATTGCCGTGGTAACTTGTTTGCTTGCCTTCCTATTTTTATCCTCAACAGTTGTTGCTATATATTTTATTAGGAAAAGAAATAGGAAGCAATCTTTTGAGCCATCAACAATTGAACTTCTTTCCAAGGTGTCCTACCAAAGCCTACACCAAGCAAGCAATGGGTTTTCAGCTGACAATATGATAGGAAGTGGAAGTTTTGGCTCTGTATATAAAGGAAGTCTTGGGCCTGAAAATAAAGTTGTTGCCATAAAGGTCCTTAACCTTGGTAAGAAGGGAGCCCACAGGAGCTTCACTACTGAATGTAATGCACTCAAAAATATTAGGCACAGAAATTTGGTAAAGATAATAACATGTTGCTCCAGCACAAACTATAAGGGCCAAGAATTTAAAGCTCTAGTTTTTGAGTACATGTCAAATGGAAGCTTGGAAAAATGGTTGCATCTAGGTACAAAAAGTTCAGATCAGCCAAGAACTTTTGGCCTTGATCAAAGATTAAAGATTCTTAGTGATGTTGCCTCTGCATTACATTATCTTCACCATGAATGCGAGCCACCTGTCATTCATTGTGATTTAAAGCCAAGCAATGTCCTTCTTGATAGTGAAATGGTTGCCCATGTGAGTGATTTTGGATTGGCAACACTACTTTCGTGTATTGAAGGCAATTCTGACAACAAAAACAGTACTATTGGAATGAAGGGGACTATTGGCTATGCTCCTCCAGGTACAGCTTGATATTTATTTTGGCTATAAAATCTTCTCGAATATTGTTTTCTTGTCTCAAACATTTCCTTTACCTTTGTGTTAGTATTGTTAATATAGTTTTCATTGCATTGACTTATTTGCAATATATTTCAGAATATGGATTGGGTTTTGACGTCACCACACAAGGTGATATGTATAGCTTTGGGATTCTTGTCTTGGAAATGATAACTGGAAGAAGACCCACAGACAAAATGTTTGAAGATTGCCATAATCTTCATAACTATGTAAAAGCTTCATTTCCTAATAAACTTGTGCAGATTGTGGACCAAGCTATATTCATCACAGAAATAAGTAAAAGAGAAGCAGTTGTAGCAACAGTAGAATACGTTTGTGAGGACTTGACTCTGATGTGTCTTAATGTGGAGAAATGCTTACTATCACTTTTAAACATTGGACTTGCTTGTTCAGTGGAGTCACCAAGGGAAAGAATGAGTATCGTGGATGTGACAAGGGAGCTAAATATAATTTATCGTGGGATGAAGAAGACTTAGAACTAAAGAATACTGAGGTGCCACTTCTACGTTACTATTGCTACCAATTATGTCTTAGTTATTTCATATCTTTTTTCTTTGAATGATTTTTCTGTCTTTCTTTTTTTTTTTTTTTTGGCTTTTGGGTTGCATAAAGTTGTGAGTTATTCAAGTTGAATCATAAAGTAGTGTGCCTACTGTAATTCTAGAAATTTCTGTGTTTATTGTATTTGTTTGTGTGAACAAAATTGTTTCAAAAGACTTTTAATTTAATTATTTTTCCATCTGAATCCAACTTTCTCGTCCATATTTAAACTACGGCTTTAATACTTCATACGAAGCAGCTTACTTATATATCCTCCATTGTATTTTCCATATCATGACTTCTATTTTATAAAGCAAAAGAAACCAAAAGCACTAGACCTGATTGCTAAAAGGAGGATAGTGTTAAACCATAGTCCCACTTCTCCCCTTCCATTTAATGTGGATGAAAAAGAAGAAGAAAGTGTTCATTAACATGATAACGAATAATTACTTAGCACATTTACACACAAAAGGGCCATCTCCTAACTAGTGAATTATATGCAATACAGGTAACAAGGGAACTATAACTATTTTCTTTGGTTTTTAGTGGGTCTAATTCTATCAAGTTTTGAGCATATGGTTAAGGTTTTTCAAGAAATTATTTTAGTGATGCTACAATTCACTCTTTTCCCAATGTTATACCGGTTTGTGTTTAGGCTAAGGACTATTCATTGGTTCTGTATGTACTAATTAATGATTGCCTATCTTCATTGCTTTTGCTATACCAATGCATTGGCTCTAAATTTGAACAATCTTACTTTTCTTTCGGGTAGAAATCGATTTTCTTGTGAAAGCGATGGATTTATGGTATAGGATAAAATCCTTTACTACCACTAGCCTATAGTGCACCAGAAACAGAATGTTCTTGGATAAAACTAAAGATGAAATATAATCAAGCACACAAAAAATGATTTTCCCAAAAGCAATAATATAAAACTCGTCAATAATTTTCAGTGTCAAGTTAAAGGCAATGCAACTTTTGAATTAAATATATATATATATGCTGTTCTCAACTTTTACAGGGTTCAATATCACATGCACTTATCCTTTGAGCCAAAGCATCAACTATTCTTTCATTATATTGAATGCTAATTATGCTAATGGTAAAATGTAGTTTGTCAAGATCTTGTGTCTTTACAAAAGCAAACAATAACAAAAGGCTGTCATATCGTCAAAGTATGTCAAGCCCATGGGCTTGGCTTACCACCCTAACCAACAGAACCATGATGGATAGCATGAAAGAGGTTTTCAAAATCTCATTAATGGGATCAAGGCCTTCTACATCTACAATAGTCTAGATTGAAACAATTCAATCATAATCTGGGTAATTTTCCTCCATCACTTCCATGAATTTTACATCAACAATATCAAATATCTACATCACAATATTTATTGTAGTATGGGAGTCAAAATGATAAGTCTTACTATAACCATTACAAGATCACAATCAGAACTAGGTAACAAGCAAATAGCAAGGATCACCATGAAAATATAACCACTCGTAAAATAGAAGTAAAGGGAGCCAATTTCAAAAGAACCACAGAATTATCTAAGTGAAGTGAAAAAACTATTAATTAAGAATAGGTATAAATTAAACTATTAGTTATAGTTCTAGAAAACATTTAAAATCTATGGGTTGATTTTTTGTTAAAGTGCTTTTTTTTTATTGTTGCAACATAAAACGTCTTCAAACATAATAACATGGATAATGTCCATTGACCAAAATGCCTCAACTCAATTATAACATTTCTTGAAGTATTAATTGTTGAATAGTACTTTTAGTCACTGTTGAGATTATAAAACAAAATTACTAAATTTATAAGGTTCTAAATAATTTTGGCTCTCTTTGAAATATATCCATGTGAAGTTTGATATAATTAGCCTTTGAGGTATTAATCATGCATATTGTTTTGCACAATTAACATTCTAACAACTACCAACATGTAGCACAAAGTGGTGACCTAAAGGCTACAAGATGAAGGTTTAGGGAGGGATTTTTGAAAAGAAAAAAATGGAGTCATAACAAAACCATTAATGATGTGATCAGACACTAGAATAATAGTTTGGCCTTGTAGAGAGTGGCTTCTAGGTTGATTACATGTATAGAAGACATTAGCATCCCTACATGCCCTTTTGGTGCCAAGGTGATCTAGTTAATTTATCATGCTTTATTTGAATGTAAGGGTTAGTTTGTTAAAATTCTAGATCAAGAATAGGAGATTTTGAAAAATAATTGGGGCTTTTTAGAAAAGAAATGTTTTGCTTCCAAAATGATCCATTTCCTTCTAGATTAGGGATTTTAGGAGATTTATTAAAAAATAACTCCTTCCCTTCCAAGTTAGGTTTTTGAAAAATAATTTTGTTTTATAAAAGCCCATTCCCTTTTAGATTGGTGTTTTTGAAAAATGATTGTTAAAGCAGACCCCTTTCCTTCTATATTAGGTTTTTTTTTTTTTTTAAGATGATTCTTTCTTTTGAAAGATGCCTTTCCTTTCAAATCGAGGTTTTGGAAATTTTTTTCACTTTTTTAAAATAGGACCCCTTTCCTTACAAGTTGGGAGTTTTCGAAAATAATTGGAAGAAACCCCTTTCCTTCTAGATTGGGGATTTTGAAAAATGTTTTTTCTACTTGAAAGAAATTCCTTTATTTGTGACATAAGATTGTTTGAATCCAACTCTTAATTATTTTTGGACCAAAGGAATCCAATTGTATACCTAGTTTAACTAGGATTTTTAGTTAAAGATCCTAATTAAGGAGTGGAATGTATTTTTTTCCCTATCTTGATTAGGTTAAAACCAAAATCTCTAAATTGAGATTGGCCTAAAAGGGAAAATTTTATTTGTTTAAAAAGAAGGCTCACATTAAAAAAAGGTAAAGCCGAATCTATAAATTGGTATTCTTATTCATGTAGAATTTGAAAAATTAAACATGCCATATGTACAGAAAATTAACATGCAATTATGTACAAAATTTAGACACACTAATGAGCTTGCAAACTACAAGTCACACATTAAAGAAGAAGGAAAAGAAAAGATTGCATGGTGTAAACACAAATTAACATGTGATCTTAGTTTGACTAAGATTATTGCTATAATTCCTACGTAGTTGAAGAGAAATACAAAGAAGGTGAGGAGGATGAAAAGAACTCACATACCTTATGTATACCCTCCCACAGCCTCGGCTACACAATAGAGAGACTAAATCCCTAAATATACTCTTGTTGGAGTTTAGAAAACAAAGACTAGTCTTGTTTTATTAGAAAAAACAAGCCAATAAGAGAGAATAAAGTGGGAGATTGAAATTCTAAGGAAGAATTTGACTTGAATTTGGTCCATACCTCCTAGCCATAAGAAACAAGGAGCTTAATTCCTTGTGTACTCCTTGAAGGAGATTTAAAAGATAGAGCTAGTATTATTCTATAAAAGAGAACAAACTAGCAAAAAGTGGGAGAAGGAATTTTTCTGTGTACTCCTTGCAAGAGATTTAGAAGAGAGAGCTAATATTATTCTATGGAAGAGAACTAACTTGCAAGAGGTAGGAAAGAGGGAATTTTCTATGTATTCTCCTTGTATGAGAGCATACTATTTATAGGGTTAAGGTTCAAACAAATGAATAAACAGTTATAATAGATCTTTAATCCTTCTTAATGCCTAGTCTTAATCACACATTTTTACATGTCTCAAATGGTTTTAATGCAGATAAAAGAATAATTAATCATAAAATCCCCTTAAATGTCTTGTCTTTTTCACAATTTTCACATCTCTAAAAGAATGTGAATATTTTCCTTCAATTGATTTCTTTTAGGCCTTTTGGGCTTGGGCTTCTCTTCCGGTCCTTTTTTTTTTTTTTTTTTGCCTCCTAAGAAATCCTATAAAACTTAAATTTCATCTAGAATTTTTTTTTTGGGTAAAGACATTTATCTAGAATTTTATTAATGGCATAATTTGAAGAACCTTTTTTTATATATAATAAAGAAACTCTAGCTCTTTCTTTCCGCAATCTCACCCAAGGCCATTACAGAATTTTTGATTGCACCGGAATTTCAAAAATTAAAGATTAAAGATAGGCCAAGAACTTTTGGCCTTGATCAAAGATTAAAGATTCTTATTGATGTTGCCTCAGCATTGCATTATCTTCACCGTGAAATGTTAACAGAAAAAAGGCACACAGATGAAATGTTTGATGGTTGTAAGAATCTCCATAACTATGTAAGAACTGCATTTCCTAGTAAACTTGTGCAGATTGTGGACAAAGCTATATTCATCAGAGAAATAAGTAATAGAGAAGTAGCTACAGCAGAAGACATTTTTGAGGACTTGACCCTGGTGCGTCCTAATGTGGAGAAATGTCTACTTTCTTTATTAAGTATTGGACTTGCTTGTTCAATAGAATCACCAAGGGAAAGAATGAGTATAGTGGATGTGACAAGGGAGCTAAATCAAATTTATTGTGGGATAATGAAGACTTAAAACTGAAGAATATTGAGGTGCCACTTCTACATTAGTATTGCTATCAATTATGTCTTAGTTGTTTCATCTCCTTTTTCTCTTCAAGATTTTTTCTTTCTTCTTTATTGCCTCAGAATTTAATTTTACTTCCTAAATTTATAGTTTCTTTTTCAGGTTGCAAAAAATTGTGAGATATTCAAGTTGATTTGTCAAACAATGCACCCACTCGCCCATAGTGATTGTGGAAATTCATGTTTTTGTTTTATTAATCTCTGTGAACAAAGTTAATTAAAAATACTTTTTTATAATTTATCTTTCTCCTTTGCGTATGTATTTAAACTATGGTTTTAATATTTCATAAGAAGAAGCTTACTTTTCCTCCATTCTATTTCCTGTATCACTTATGTTTGATTTCTATTTTTTATGAAGCAAAAGAAACCAAGAGTAATGCAACTAATTGCTGTTAAGTGACAGGAGCATGATTTTAAATCAAAACCTACTTCTCCCCTTCACCCCATTAATGTAGTATATGAAAAAGGACAAGAAAATGTTCATTAGCATAGTAAGGAATAATCTCTAAGCATTATTATGCATGCACAACTGTGCGAGCACATACACAAATAAATATATATACATACATCAAATATATATATCACTATGCACACAATAATTCTGGTATAATAAAATGTATATACTGAATTTCGCATTCTTGTTATTATCTAAATATATGTGATGATATTCTAAGATTTGTAATTTTGGCCAAATCTCCTAGTGAATTCTAAGCTATAGGGGTTACAAGGGAACCATGACTGTTTTTCTTGATTTTAGTTGGTCTAATCATGTGAAATTTTGAATTTTAATTCTTCTATTTTTACTCTTTTATTTTTATATAATTTTTATTTAAAAAATTTAATTATTTATTTATTAAATTTTATAAAATAAATTATAAGATCAACTAATTTTAAAAAAATAGTTTAAACATAAAGTGAGAATTTAGATGTAGAAAAAAATTTTATGTTTGAATATATAGTTCAGGTTTTCCAAGAAATTATCTTTGTAATGCCAGGGCCGATTCTTTTTCCCTTGTCACCTCGGTTTGTCTTTCAGCTAAGTACCGTTCGATGTCTCTATATTTTAGTAAATGACAATTTTAAATGACGCTTATCTAGCTTTATTGCTTTTGTAAGACCAGGCTATACCATTGCATTGCTCTAAATTAAGATATTTCAAAAATTTAAACTCGAAGGGGATAAAAGAACGATATTTTACGGATATACCCTGACAAAGTTTGTTGACAAATATATTTCAACTGAATTATTTGTGCATCCCCATTTGGCATATGTAGGCAACGATGAGACACATGCATATACTCTGACAAAGTCAGACTAAGCCAATACATGCCTTTGACACTAGAAGGGGATAAAAGAACGATATTTTACGGATAGAGTTTTTCTCTCATGTCACCCGTCCATTGGTCCACAAGCCTTCACTTTCATTCACTAGAGGATTGTTCCCTCATGCCAGATTTTAAAGCATAACTCAAACTAAAGTACCATAACTAATGCATCTTAATCAGAATCTTCTGCCTTTACAAATGCAACGCAACTAATAACAAAATGCTATCATCCCGTCAAGTTCAGGAACACATGACTCAAGTTGTAATGAAACATAATCTCTTCATTTTCATAAAGTAAAACTCAAAACTTTCATACTCAAAACTATCAAATTTATTAAATCTCATAAATTATAATATAAAATCCAACAAATTTAACAACAAATATATTTTTTTGTGAGTATTTTTTTCCCACTTCTTAATAAAATAACATATTGCAGTGGTCATCTTGTGTACTAATAAGACAAGTTTCAATAAAGTACAGTAGCAGTTAGTCATCCCCAATAACATCATTAGCCCAAAAAAAGAAAAAAGTTAGCACTGATAACATTTTTTTCATGGTAAAGCATCATAAAGTCCAACATAATTAAATACGTCCAGTAACAGGAGCATGTATACGATTCTTCCGAGTTCCAACCCAAATTCCAGAGTTAAGCCTATCAGCCCAATGTTCCTCAAACAAAAGAAGCTTCTTTCGCAAATGTTTCCCGCATTTCGGTCCATGTACCTTCAACTTTTTCTTCTCGTCACTTCAAATTTTCTGCCATTTCTACATATCACAATAGTCTCTGCTTTAGGAAACGAGACTGATCATTTGACATTGCTCATATTCAAGGAATCAGTATCCAATGACCCATATCAATTCTTGGTGTCATGGAATAGTTCCTCCCGCTTCTGCAATTGGGCAGGAATTACATGCAGCCACGGCCATCAAAGAATTACAGAGTTAAACCTGCAAGGGTATGGCTTCATGGATTCATTTCATCTGATGTTGGCAATCTCTCCTTTCTTCGAAATCTTAACCTCATGAACAACAGCTTCAGCGGTGATATCTCCAAAGCATTGGGACGTTTATTCCAGCTGCAGCAACTCAAACTAAACAATAACACATTGGTAGGGGAAATTCCTATACACTTGACAAGATGCTCTGAACTCCAGGGATTAACTGTAGATAGGAATAATCTCACTGGCAAGATACCGATCGAGATTGGCTCTGTTTGGAAGCTTCAAAAGTTGTATATTAATGACAACAGTTTGACAGGCAAAAAACTTGACAATTATGGCAGTCTCTGGCAACAAACTGTCTGGTACACTTTCTTCTTCCCATTACAACATGTCATCTCTTATTAATATCTCAGCTGGAGATTATCAATTCTAAGGCTATCCGCCAGCTAACATGTTCCTCACCCATCTAAATCACCAAATAGTTTTGATTTATAAAAGTCAGTTCTCAGGTCGAATTCCTACTTCCATCACAAATGTGTCTCTGCTTCAATCATTTGATATCGTTCAAAACCATTTCGTAGTCTAGGAAGGCTAAAAAATCTTTCGTGGCTAAGTTTAACAAATTGTAGTGAATTCGGAGTTTCTAACATCTTTAACAAATTGTAGTGAATTGGAATTGTCGGCAATAAGTATTACTAACTTTGGGCTTTGGAGGTCTGTTATCAAGTTCCATTGGTAATTTGTCAACACAACTCAATGAGTTATATCTTGGGGTAATCAAGTTACTGGACAGATTCCAATAGAAATAGGAAATCCGATTAACTTGATCACCTTAACAATCGAACAAAACTACCTTACAGAGATCATTCCAGGTACTTTGGGGAAGTTAGAAAAGTTGCAACTATTATAGTTGTCGAGAAATAAACTGACAGGAGATATACCAGAATTCGTTGGCAACCTCACGTATTTGTTTTATCTGGACTTATCACAAAATATGTTAGAAGGAAATATGCCTCCAGGCATTGGAAACTGCCACATCTTACAGGAACTAGACCTTGCCAGAAACAACCTTAAAGGACCCATTCCATTAGAGGTTATGAGTATTTCTTCTTTAACGAACGTGCTGAACTTGTCACACGACGCATACAGTTGTGCTCTTCCTATCTAGGTGGGCAGGCTGAAAAATATTTGATAAATAGGATGTCTCAAATAATCATTTGTCTGGTGAGATTCCTAAAACAATTGGAGACTGCACAAGCTTGGAGTACCTTTATTATCAGGGAAGTTCTTTTCAAGAAGTCATACCATCATCTTTGGCTTCATTGAAAGGTCTTCGACATTTAGATCTACCACGAAACATCTTGTCTGGATCAATTCCAGAAGCTCTGCAACATCTTTCCGTTTTAGAATGCTTCTATGTTTCTTTTAACAAGTTGGATGGAGTAGTACTAACAAAAGGTGTCTTTCAAAATACAAGCGCATTAGCTGTGGCCAGCATTAGTAAAGCTTTGTGGGGGATATCTCAGATTTGCACCTACCACCATGCCCTATCAAACTTACGAAACAGGGAAAACATCATATGTTAAGGTTGATATCAGTGACAACTTTGTGATTGTTTTTCCTTTTATGTTATCAACAAATCTTGCTATTTATTGATCAGGAAAAGAGACAGGAAACAATCTTCCGAATCATCCAAAGTTGACCTGCTATCTAAGGTATCTTGCCAGAACCTACACCATGCAACCACCAGTTCTCAGCCAGTAACTTAATAGGAACTGGAAGTCTCAGCTTTGTGTATAAGGAAGTCTTGAGCCCGAAGAAGAAGTTGTTTCCATAAAGGTCCTCAACCTTCAAAAGAACGGAGCTAAAAAGAGTTTCATTGCTGAATGTAATGCACTAAAAACTATTAGGCATTGAAATTTGGGCAGGATATCAAGATGTTGCTCCACCAAGATTATAAGGGCCATGAATTTAATGCTCTAGCACTTGAGTACATGTCAATGGAAGCTTAGAAAAGTGGTAGCGTCCAAGAATATCAGAAAGTTCAGATGACCTAAGACCTTTTGGCCTTGCTCAAAGGTTAAATATTCTTAATGATGTTGCCTGTGCAATATATTATCTTCAGTGCAGATGTGAGCAACCTGTCATTCATTGTGATTTGAAGCCAAGCAATGTCCTTCTTGATGGTGTAACTGTTGCCCATGTGATTAGCAAGACAACTTTCAAATATTAATGGCTATTCTGATAACCAAACCAGCACTAGTGGAATAAAGGGCACTATTGGCTGTGCTCCTCTAGGTACTACATTTCAGAATATGGAATGGATATGAGGTGTCAACACAGGGTAACATGTATAGTTTTGAGATTCTTATCTTAGAAACATTAACAGCAAGAAGACCCACTGATGATATGTTTAAAGATGGTCACAATATGTATATCTATCTAAAAACTGGCTTTCCAAATAAACTTATACAAATTGTGGACCAATCTATTTTCAACAGACAATTAAGACAGAAAGCAACTGCAGCAGAAGACAACTGTGAGAACTTGATTCCAATGCATCCTAATACAGAGAAGTACTTGCTTTCACTATTAGGCGTTGGACTTGCTTGTTCAATGGAATCATCACCCAAAGAAAGAATGAGTACAGTGGATGTGACTACGGAGCTAAATCAAATCAGAACTGCTTATTTTCCTGGTGGGATCAAGGGAGAATGAAACCTGAAGAATGTTGAGTCGCCACTTCTACATTACATTGTTACCATGTCTTCGATGTTTTGTGTAATTTTCTTTTTCCACATCATTTTGTCTTCTTGCTATTGTTTCAAACTTCTGGTATTACTACTGAAATTCTAGTATCTTGGTATGTCTCTATCTTTACGTTGTTCTGACATTACAACAGAAAGCAATCTCTTCATGAATTTCAGGTTGAGAAACTTTTGAGATCTTCAACTTAAATTGCCCCCACTGTGAGTCTAAACTTCATGTTTTTCGTGTTAATCCAATATGCATAAATTGTTTGAAAATACTTTTTCAGATTATCTTTCCATCTGAGTCCAAACTTCTTGTATGTATTTAAACTATGTTTGTAAGATTTCATTCATAACAGGTGTACTTATCCTCCATTCTATTTCCCATATCACCTATGTATGGCTTCCAACGTATATAGCAAAACAAATCAAAAGCACTGGGTCTAATTGCTGTAACTGAAACAAGAATGGCTCTAAACCAAAATCCTGCTTCTCCACTTCACCAATCCATTGTGGAGTGGACAAAAATGGAGGAGCAAAATAAATAATTTATGGGCATTATATTGAATAAGCTGGACAATAGATCAAAAAGACTAAGGAAAGAATCTTCTATCTGTAAAATAAGCAATGGATCTCCTGACTTTGGGCTTGTACTTACGAAAGCCACAAATGAATTTATTATACAAAGAACATAATAAAATACCTCAATTTAATCAAGTGGGGAACCCGTAGACTATGAGCAAGGAACATGGACACAGCCAGGCGATTCAGTGTCTTTCATCGAAAAAATTTGACAAGGATCCCACTTCCGTCCCAGATGGGCATGCCCAAGTTCACCCGAGCAGAAGCAGATTTTGACTGTCGCTTCCCTTCCATCATTGTGACTGGGATGATACTATTATGTGTTGCAATTACATAGAGTACTCCTTCATTTTGACTTTCTAGTGTAACTGCAGATTGCAAGCGGCACGCTGTTTTGTGTTTGTCTCAAAGAACAATGTGAATAACCCAATTCCGAGTGAAAGTGTGTGTTTGGAAGTTTATTTTTTATTTATTTTCCTAAAATAATTTTGTAAGATAATTGAAAATAAATTATTAAAACAAAAACACATCAAAACTTGTCTAGCTTAAATGCATTTTAAAGGAATTTTGAGAATATTAGGAGAAAAAAATTGTTTGGTAACTTTAGTTACTTTTTTGCTTTTCCAGAGTATTATCATAGACTAAATATATCTATACCAATTTTTCTTATTTATTAGTTTGCTATTAATAAAATCATTAAACTATCAAATTGTCATCACGAAAACAATGCGTAGAAAACAAAAATATCTTAATAATGTTCTTTTTTTCTGCTTATAAAACAACTGTTCCAACAGAAGTTTTCAAGAATTCCGAAACAAAATACATCTATCAAATAAGTTTTTTTATTTTCTTATTCTTAAAAATAAAAAATTGTTCTACAAAATTGATTCTCACAGACCACTAATGTGAAATGGCTGAGTGTCAGTCTAATTCTGCTAAGTTTTGAATATATAGTTAAGGTTTTCCAAGAAATTATGATAGTGAGCTAGGGCGTATTCTTTTTTCTAATGTTACACTGGTTTGTGTTTAGGCTAAGGACTGTTTCTGAATTTACTAATTGATAATCTCAAAGATTGCCTAGGTTATTGCTTTTGCTATATCAATGCATTGGCTCTAAATAATATTAAAGTTTTAATTCAGAAACTTGCTGTCACTTTTAACAAAATAAAGAAAGAAAAATGCAAAGTCAAAAGTTCTAAATTCCTTACCCCCATTTTCACTCAAATGCCTTCAATACTATTGATCTGAACTTAATGAGAACCTAATTAATTTGATTGAACACTATTTTAAAAAAAAAAACTACTTAATAAACATAAATTAGATTGTGATTTCTAAGAAAAAAAGTTATTGAAAAACTTCATAAAATTTGAACGATCTTAATTTTCCTTTTGAATAAAAATTGATTTTCTTATGAAAGCGATGAATTTATGACATATAATCCTTTAATATCGCTAGTCTATGGTGCGCCAAAACAGAATGTTCATGGACAAAACGAATGATGAAATATAATAAATAAGACAAGCAATGTTTTCCCAAAAGCAATAATGCAAAACTTGTCAATATAGTTTTCAGTGTCAAGTTAGAAGCCATGCAACTTTTGAACTGTTAGCTGCTATCAACTTTTACAGTTCACTGTTTTCAGTTTCAGTATCACATGCACTTACCCTTTTAGCCAAAACATCAACTGGTCTTGCATTTGATTGAACGCTAATTATGCTAATCGTAAAACGTAGCAGCACAAAACTCAAGTTGCAGTAAGTTCAAATGGCAAATTGAACAATCAAGTCAGCAAAGTTCAAGTGGAGAAAAGTTTGGTGACAAATATATTTAAAGTGAATTATTTATGCTCCCCATTTGGCATACGTAGGTAAGGAAGAGACAAATGCTTGCCTTTGACACTAATGGGGAAATAAAAGAGGATATTTGATGGATAGAGTTTCTCTCTAAAGATATTAATATAATTAGTTTCCTTATCAGATGATTTCTGGTTTGGCAAGAGGTGATCAGAGCATCCTTGTTTTCTCTAACCAAATGAAGCCTTTTGCTCCCTTGTCATCTGTCCATTGGTGCACATGCCTTCACATGCTTCTTCAATAGCATTCATGGATTGAGTTTCTTTATCGTTAAGGTAAAGGAACTTTAAAAAGAGATAAATATAAAATTTAAAAATAATAAAAAATTAAATTTTATTTATTAAATTATAGAAAAAAAAAAATAAGATACTCCAAATCAAGCATTCATTCACTATATGATTGCTCCCTCACCCCAGATTTCATGTCTGCGACAAAGCATAACTCAAACTAAGGAACCATAAATAATGCAACTTAATCCGTATCTTCTGCCTTTATAAATGCAACCAATGACAACCAGAGTAGTCACGTTGAGATAATTATGTAGATCTTGACTGTTTCCTTAAGACTTCAAATGGCCTCATCAATTTAATTAAAAGAAAGCCATTACTATATCCAATACAAGATCACTATCAGACTGTAAGTAACAAGGAAATAAGAATGATTATCTTGAAACTTTAACCATTCATAAAATAAAAGTGAAGGGAACCAATTTGGTAAGAGTCCGAATTTGGATCATCTAATATTTCTATTTTTATTTTTATAATTTTTTCTGTCTTTTTTATATTTAAATATTTGAGTTTCAATTTTTTCTCTTATTAATTTTTTCTTTTTTTAATTCTATCTCTATTTCTCTTTCACTATATACTATAACTTTTAGATAAAAAATAAACTAATTCACATCCCGTAAGAATCACAAAATTATTTAAGCCATGAGTGAGTGAAGTGAAAAACTGTTAATTAAAAGGGGTATAAAGTAATATAAATTATAATTATAAATGTAAAACTAAAATGCAACTGTTCACAATATCACATCTTATCTAATTTACAATTTTATATTAATTGATCATAATGATAAAAATTAAATCATAAAACCCATTATATTCAAGCAAATCCCTTTTGACCATAGAGCACTTAAGATTAAGTTCAATAACATATAATTCAAATTGTTATTTAATAACATATTGCGGAGGACATGTCAAGGTAAAATACGTGTCAGTAAAATATAGAAAGCGTAAGTTAGTCACCCAAAAAAAAATCAGAAAGAATTGAAAAAGTTAGCACTAATGGTACGTGCCAACATGCATCAAATGACACTTCAAACTCCAATAACAAAATCTTTGCATTGATTAATGGTTAGGTATGCCATACATTTTGCCAAAGAGAAAAAAGTAATTCACTAGTGAATGAACCCATCAATATTGATGGATTCGAATTGCACTTCCTTCCTTGCGAAGGGGCAAAACCTTGCTTATGGACGAAAAAGTCAGTCAAGCACTCGATCTGGTGCGAGGCACGTTAATTGAAATTAGAGGCAAGAGGGAAGCCAGGGTTCAATACATGAAACAAGTGCTTTTTTCGTCTTCTTCTTTGCTTACTCAAAGGTCCATCTTTTGGGTCATGGTCAATGGTGGAGCAAGCAGGATACGCTGCTGTCATACCAACCCATTATCAACTTACACACCATTTATTGTACACCTTGACTTTAGAGTTTAGATAAAGGGATTCATATCCATTCTTAAACACAGTCCGTGCAGTGATAAAGATCACAATCGGAATCTAAGACCTCCAATGTACCCCAGAAGTTGAATAAAAGAAAATTATAAATATATTTTTTGATAGTTATCATAAGACTTCCCAGCTTTCCCCCAGAAGTTGATTAATAGAAAATGATTACTATAACCATTAATTACAATATCACAATTAGAATCTAAAGTAACAAGCTAGCAAATAGCAATAGTCAGCATTAAACTCTAATCTCTCATGAAATAAAAGTAACGCAATAGCCAGTTGAGGTTAGGTTAAGTGGTGTTAGATTTGCCCTTCTTTCCAAAGTCCAAAGTTCGATACCTCAACCTAAACATACACAAAAATAAAAAAGTAACCAAATCATAATAAATTTATTCACACAAGAAATTCTTCAAACTTTTAGAAACAATTAAAGAATGAGAAAGGGAATTTTTAATTTTCAAGAGGATTTGCAATATAAGGATATATGGATTTGGATCCTTTATTTTTATTATTTTTAATTTTAATAATATTTTATTTATTTTTTTAATTTATATTAAAATATATTTTATAAATCTTATTTTTTTACTAATTTTTTCTCTCTATTACTTTCCTATTCCTTTGAAGTATGCAAAGGATCACACATATCCAAAGATATACCAATGTTCCTTATTCAACTTTATAATGAAGACAGGATTTTTATATAATGGACTAATAAAGGTGCCAACATACATCAAATGTCAATTCAAACTCTGTTAACAAAATATTTTTTTTGAGTTTTATTATTTTTTATCACTATTTATTATTTTAATATGTAGATTTATTTTTTATTTTATTATTATTTTTTAATTTTATATCTTTATTTTATTACACATTTTAACTTTTTTTCTAAAAGAAAGGTAGAGCAAAAAAAAAAAAAAGATAGAAGGATCCACGCATCAATAATAAAGGATTTATATTGTACTTTTTTCCTTGTCACGGGCAAGAACCTTCATTATGGTGCCAGGATGGTCTATTGAAATTTAGAGGCAGGAAGGGTGCTTTCCCATCTGCTCCTTTGCTCAAATGTCAATTCAAATTCTGTTCACAAAATGTTTTTTTTGAGTTTTATTATTTTTTATCTCTATTTATTATTTTAATATGTAGATCTAATTTTATTTTTTTATTATTATTTAAATTTATATCTTTATTTTATTACACATTTTAATTTTTTTAAAAAAATAAGATAGAATAAAAAGAAATAAAATAGAGGGATCCACTCATCAATAATGAAAGATTCAAATTGTACTTTTTTCCTTGTCAAGGGCAAGAACCTTGATTATGGTGCCTTGGTGGTCTATTGAAATTTAGAGGCAGGAAGGGTGCTTTCCCATCTGCTCCTTTGCTCAAATGTCAATTCAAACTCTATTCACAATATGCTTTCTTTGAGTTTTATTATTTTTTATCTTTATTTATTATTTTAATATGCAAATCTATTTTTTATTTTATTATTATTTTTTAATTTTATATCTTTATTTTATTACACATTTTAATTTTTTGTTAAAAGTAAGGTAGAGTAAAAAAAAAAAAGATAGAGAGATCCACTCATCAATAATGAAGGATTCATATTGTACTTTTTTCCTTGTCACGAGCAAGAACCTTGATTATGGTGCCAGGCTGGTCTATTGAAATTTAGAGGCAGGAAGGGTGCTTTCCCATCTGCTACTTTGCTCAAATGTCAATTCAAACTCTATTCACAAAATATTTTCTTTGAACTTTATTATTTTTTATCTTTATTTATTATTTTAATATGTAAATCTATTTTGTATTTTATTATTATTTTTTAATTTTATATCTTTATTTTATTACACATTTTAATTTTCTTTTCAAAAAAATAAAATAAAAAGATAAAGGGATCTACTCATCAATAATGAAGGATTCATGTTGTACTTTTTTTCTTGTCAAGGGCAAGAACCTTGATTATGGTGCCAGGCTGGTCTATTGAAATTTAGAGGCAAGAAGGGTGCTTTCCCATCTGCTCCTTTGCTCAAATGTCAATTAAAACTCTGTTCACAAAATGCTATCTTTGAGCTTTATTATCTTTTATTTCTATTTATTATTTTAATATGTAGATCTATTTTTTATTTTATTATTATTTTTTAATTTTATATCTTTATTTTATTACATATTTTAATTTTTTTAAAATAAAGTAGAATAAAAAAAAAGATAAAGAGATCCACTCATCAATAATGAAGGATTCATATTGTACTTTTTTCCTTGTCACGGGCAAGAACCTTAATTATGATGCCAGGCTGGTCTATTGAAATTTAGAGGCAAGAAGGGTGCTTTCCCATATGCTCCTTTGCTCAAATGTCAATTCAAACTCTCTTTACAAAATATTTTCTTTGAGCTTTATTATCTTTTATTTTTATTTATTATTTTAATGTGTAGAACTATTTTTTATTTTATTGTTATTTGTAATTTTATATCTTTATTTTATTACATATTATTATTTTTTTTAAAAATAAAGTAGAATTAAAAAAAATAAAGAGATCCACTCATCAATAATGAAGGATTCATATTGTACTTTTTTCCTTGTCACGGGCAAAAACCTTAATTATGATGCCAGGCTGGTCTATTGAAATTTAGAGGCAGGAAGGGTGCTTTCCCATCTGCTCCTTTGCTCAAATGTCAATTCAAACTCTGTTCACAAAATGCTTTCTTTGAGCTTTATTATCTTTTATTTTTATTTATTATTTTAATATGTAGATCTATTTTTTATTTTATTATTATTTTTTAATTTTATTACATATTTTAATTTTTTTTGAAAATGAAGTAGAGTAAAAAAAAATAGAGAGATCCACTCATCAATAATGAAGGATTCATATTGTACTCTAAAAATTTTTTTCTTACTATCACACATATTGTTAAGCTTGCATCTTATAATGAATATGGTTTTTAAGAAAAAATTTAATGCAGTATTAACATTTTATTTAACAAAAATAGTTAAATGAGGTAAAGTATAATTTTTGAGTAAAAATAAGATATATTTATTGTGATTTATATAATTTACTAGAATATTCTATTAGCATCTATATAAATTCGATTAGTTAAATTAGATAATTAAAGTAGAGTATAATTTTTAAATAAAAATAGAGTGAAATATCATATTAAAATATTTAAAAAATATTGAGTATAATTTATTCAAAATTTAAATTTCTATGTAAAGTTTACTTGGCCTCTGTTTTGGTTGAATGGAGTTAGGACTTGTGGGTCGTGTACGCCTACCTTTTTCCAGGTCAAGGGCCGTATTCATTCCGCGTCCAGGTGGGATGCTTCGGTGCGGGACAAACTGGGACAAGACGATGGCTGAAGCAGAGTAAATGAGAGAACTATCAGTGAGATACTTACAACTGCAATAATTGGTCTTTGCATTTTTCTGTGTCTTTAGTGTATGCTAAAATGCCACAACGCACACCAAGTTTGACAATTTTGGAGAACTATCAACATTGGGATGGACTTTGGTAACTAAAATTTGGACAACAATTTCCACGCGTATGCCTTAAAATCAGTTGTTTTTGATTGATTGATAGTCGCTGTTTTCCTTGAAAGTTTTGTTAATTGAGCAATTATAAAATCGGCAGCAACCGGTATTCTAAATCCAACGTATCACATTATGAGTAATATGCACAAGGTGGTGCTATAATTACCAAGCCCTTAGTTCTCGAAGCAGATCAAACATACAAATCATCCACTGCCTGTTGTGGTCCTAAAACAATGAAGCATGTTGCTCCCAAGTTACCTGCACTTTGGTTTAATTTTTTTTTAAAAGTAAGGTAGAGTAAAAAAGAAAAAAGATAGAGGGATCTACTCATCAATAATGAAGGATTTATATTGTACTTTTTTTCAGGGCAAGAACCTTAATTATGGTGCCAGGCTGGTCTATTGAAATTTAGGGGCAGGAAGGGTGCTTTCCCATCTGCTACTTTGCTCAAATGTCAATTTAAATTCTGTTCACAAAATGTTTTCTTTGAATTTTATTATTTTTTATCTCTATTTATTATTTTAATATGTAGATCTATTTTTTATTTTATTATTATTTTTTAATTTTATATCTTTATTTTATTACACATTTTAATTTTTTTTTTAAAAAAATAGAATAAAAAAAAATAAAGGATCCACTCATCAATAATGAAGGATTCATATTGTACTTTTTTTCTTGTAAAGGGCAAGAACCTTGATTATGGTGCCAGGCTGGTCTATTGAAATTTAGAGGCAGGAAGGGTGCTTTCCCATCTGCTCCTTTGCTCAAATGTGAATTCAAACTCTGTTAATAAAATGTTTTCTTTGAGTTTTATTATTTTTTATCTCTATTTTTTATTTTAATATATAGATTTATTTTTCATTTTATTATTATTTTTTAATTTTATATCTTTATTTTATTACACATTTTAACTTTTTTTTAAAAAAAAATAGAATAAAAAAAATAAAGGATCCACTCATCAATAATGAAGGATTCATATTGTACTTTTTTCCTTGTCAAGGGCAAGAACCTTGATTACGGTGCCAGGCTAGTCTATTAAAATTTAGAGGCAGGAAGTGTGCTTTCCCCATCTGCTCCTTTGCTAACTCAAAGATCCATCTTTTGTACAGATCAATGGTGGAGCCAGCAGAGGATATTCTGGTACAAAATTAATTTAGTCTATTTTTATGATTAGTTACAAGTTATGATTAGTTAAGGGCATTTGTATGGATTTAAAATTTAGATATTCCGACTCTATTTTTATGGTTGAGTAGGAATTGTTACGCACGGCAACTTTTCAGAATGTAAATTTTATTTGTTTAACAAAAAAATTGTTAGTCAAAAAGTTAATGTAAGCTTTTTTTAAGAAAAATAACCATTTTAAAAAAAAAATTCAAACACAAAAATAGAGATCTTAACTTTATATACTTATATAGACGTAATGTAAGTTAAAAGGTGAGGATAGTTATCAAAAAAGAAGAAAAGTAGGATTAAGATATTCTTATAATTTAAGGTATTGATTTGAAAACTAAAATAATGATTTTTAATTTAGAAATTAGTTCTTTTAAATATTACATGAGAATGCATGTTAAAATACGTGAAAATATAAACACAAGAATGCATAATAAAATAAAAAAATTAAAAATAAAATACGTATAAAATTAAGAAAAAAACTGCAAAAATAATATACAAATATGTGTTAAAATAAAGATAAATAAAAAAAATAAAACATAAAAATATGAGTTAGACTCAATTCAAATTATGAGATTAATACCTGTCACATTTTATAATGTAATAGGTAGAATTCATATTTACTGATACTTTAAAACGGTTGAAAGGTTTATCCTCCCAAAAAATCTTATAAAACTTAACATTCATTTAGAATTTTACTACTCAATGGCTGAAGCTTATGGCTATTAATTTTTTTTGTTTTTTTGTTTTTGGCACTTACGGCTATTAATTTGAAAGCTTAGTACATGAGACAAACGCAGAAATGCTTCCTCCACTTTTTGTGAACAATTTTAACTTCACTTTATTCACTATTTTTCACACACCTACTTCTGCACATTAACAGGTTTTTTTTTTACTATTCAATGGCAAGTGCAATTTATGAAGAAGCACTGTTAAAGGTATATATATTTTTACTTTTTTTTTTATTTTTAATTTTTTTATTTATAAGTGCCCAAAACATGCATGTATTCTGTCGTGTGACTATCTTTCTGGGTAAAGGTTAGAAGAGTCCAGCTGGAATATTACTGAGATACTTACAAATGCAACAATTGGTCTATGCACAATCCTGAGTCCTAGTGTCCAATAAAAACACCATAGCGCACACCAAATTTGACAATTTTGAAGAACTATGATTATTTTTCACGCGTATGCCTTAAAATCAGTTGAATTTTGATTGATTTGACCTTGAGAAATTCTAAATCCAACATACACGAGTTTTATTGTAAATGAACGAAGAAGATCATACAAATCGGTTGCTCTTTCAGTATGGGATGGCTTATCACAGTACAAGAAGCATGCGATCACTCTAAGGCCCTGCATATGAATAATAGTCATTTTTAGCTTGTAGTCCTTTGATTATTTCCTAACAGATTCTCACATTTAGCTGCCACAAAATACAGCTTATAGTTTATGAAGTTAAACATAAACTATTGATTTATAAAATAAACAAATAAATAAATTACGTTCAATTTTTAAATTATTTATTTATATTTTATTTTATTTAATAATAAAATTTGGTTGCCATCACTGGTCACATCACATAAATACTTAAAAAATTACATTAAGTTCATCCTGCAAGCTAAACAATGACAAACCCAAACTATAGAATTGTAATAAATCCCGAATGTGGAATTTCTTCCAAACAAAGATTGAACAGCTGGCATACCTTATTCCAATGTGATTGCGATGGTTTAAATATCATTATTAAGATGACGGCAACTTGGTCTGCGTTTGGTTCAAGGAAGCAAGACCCGTGGGTCGTGTACACCGACATCTTTCCAAGTCAAGTGCCGTGTTCACTCCGCGTGCAGGTGGGAAGCGTCGGTGGGGGACAAACTGGGAAGCTTCGGTTGGTGACATAACTTTTTGTTTCTATTTTTATGGCTGAATTGGAATTGTTAATGTGCCATAACTTTTCTGAATGTAAATTTATTGTTTTAACAAAAAATCGTTCCATGTAAGATTGCATTCAATTTTTACTTAAAAATTACACATGCAGGCTTAATAATATGTGTGACTGTAAGAAATAAATTTTTAGTATAAAAAAAGTCACATCTTAAAGTAAGTTTAGCAAAGAATATAATTGTAAAACTATTAAATATACTTCATTTCTATTTCAACTTAAAATTTTATTTTAATAATTGATGAAACCACATTTAAAAGAAAAAAGAAAAAAAGTTATCAACATTTCTATTAGATGATCAATAATCTTATTAGAGTTTAGTGAAAGAATAAGAATGTATATTATTTTGATATTTATTATTATAAATATAATTTAAGAAATAATATAATCTCAAAATCTATGCAAACCTCAGTAAGATTATTGATCATCTAATAAAAATATGGATCAAAACTATATTTATAATAATAAATATCAAAACATAATTTACTCTTTTTTTAAATTATATTTATAAAAATAAATATCAAAACTATATACTTTTTTATTCTTTCACTTAACTCTAGTAAGATTGTTGATCATCTAATAAAAATGTTTGATAACTTTTTTTTTCTTTTTAAATGTAGTTTCATTAGTTATTAAAATAAAATTTCAAGTTGAAATAAAAATGAATTATATTTAATAGTTTCACAATTACATTTCTTGCTGAACTTACTCTAGGATGTTACTTTTTTTACTTTAAATTTTTTTTTTACTATCACACATATTGTTAAGCTTGCATCTTATAATGAGTATGATTTTTAGGAATAAATTTAATACAGTATTAACATTTTATTTAATGAAAATGGTTAAATGAGATAAAATATAATTTTTAAGTAAAAATGAAATATATTTATTGTGGTTAATATAACTTACTAGAATATTCTGTTAGCATCTATATAGATTTGATTAGTTAAATTAGATAATTGGGATAGAATATAACTTTTGAATAAAAATAGAGTAAAATATCATATTAAAATATTTAATGGGTGATGAGTATAATTTACTCAAAATTTAAGTTTCTATGTAAAGTTTGCTTGGTCTCTGTTTTGGTTGAACGGAGTTAGGACTCGTGGGTCGTGTACGCCTACCTTTTTCCAAGTCAAGGGCCGTATTCATTCCGCGTCCAGGTGGGAGGCTTCGGTGTGGGACAAACTGGGACAAGACGATGGCTGAAGCAGAGCAAATGAGAGACTTTGTTCACACCTGGGTTGGTGACATAACTTTTTATTTCTATTTTTATGGCTGAATTGGAATTGTTATGTGCCATAACTTTTCAGAATGCAAATTTATTGTTTTTAAAAAAAAATCGTTCCATGTAAGATGAATAATTTTTTATGCATTTCAGAGTTTGAGTAACACTATTTACATAAATTTTGTGCATAAAGATTTTATGTAATATGTAACATTTATAAAATTTACGAACAACTTCATGAACTTGATGAGTAATTTTACATCTTTTTAGTTTTATAACTTATATCAATACTATTTAGCCATAATAATATATTTTTCTATATATATTCAATGGACATTTAAGTTGAAGCAACAAATACTTACATTTTCTCTTGCATGTTATTTTTCCTTTTGCATTATTGTCCTTTGATTATATCTTGCTAATGCAGTGAGATACTTACAACTGCAATAATTGGTCTTTGCGTTTTTCTGTGTCTTTAGTGTATGCTAAAAATGCCACAACGCACACCAAGTTTGACAATTTTGGAGAACTATCAACATTGGGATGGACTTTGGTAACTAAAATTTGGACAACAATTTCCACGCGTATGCCTTAAAATCAGTTGTTTTTGATTGATTGATAGTCGCTGTTGTCCTTGAAAGTTTTGTTAATTGAGCAATTATAAAATCGGCAGCAACCGGTATTCTAAATCCAACGTATCACATTATGAGTAATATGCACAAGCTGGTGCTATAATTACCAAACCCTTAGTTCTCGAAGCAGATCAAACATACAAACCATCCACTGCCTTTTGTGGTCCTAAAACAATGAAGCATGTTGTTCCCAACTTACCTGCACTTTGGTTTATATGCCTTCACCTTCTTCCATTCTTCATGACAAACTTACTGTCATTGCAACTTATCATCAAAGCCTCTGCTTTAGGAAACAACACTGATCATTTGGCACTGCTCAAATTCAAGGAATCAATATCCAATGACCCATATCAAATCTTGGCCTCTTGGAAAAGTTCCACTCACATCTGCAATTGGACTGGTGTCAAATGCAACCGCCGTCATCAAAGAGTTTCAGAGTTGAACCTAGGAGGATACCACTTACATGGAGTCATATCACCCCACATTGGCAACCTCTCCTTTCTCAAAACTCTCGAGCTAAAAAACAATAGCTTCTACAGCGAAGTCCCACAACAGTTGGGCCGTTTATTCCGACTGCAAAGGCTCATGCTCGACAATAACACATTAAGAGGGGAATTTCCTGTCAACTTGACAAGATGCTCTGCACTCAGGGTCCTCGGTTTAGGTGGGAATAATATCACCGGTAACATACCAGTGGAGATTGGATCGCTTTGGAAGCTTGAAACGTTGTATCTTTATGAAAACAATTTAAAAGGAAGAATCCCAGCCTCTATAGGAAATCTCTCTTCCCTTGTTGCTCTATCTTTGGCATATAATAGCTTGGAGGGAAATCTACCTGATGAAATAGGTCGTTTGAAAAACTTGACCTTTATTAATGTACTTGAGAACAGATTGTCTGGTAAGCTTCCTTCTTCACTGTACAATATGTCATCTCTCACTACTATCTCAGTTAATGCCAATCAATTTGATGGTTCTCTTCCAGCTACCATGTTCCTCTCTCTCCCGTATCTTCAACACCTCAGCATCGGTGAAAATGAATTCTCAGGTCCAATACCAACATCCATCACAAATGCATCTTTTCTTCAAAGCTTTGTTATCCATGGGAACTATTTCATTGGTCAAGTTCCGAGTCTAGAAAAGCTGCAAGATATCAAAGTGCTTAATTTGGAAGCTAACAGTCTGGGTCGTAATTCAACTAAGGATCTAGAGTTTGTAAGTTCCCTGACAAACTGTAGTAAGTTGAAGAGTTTGGACCTAGATAATAATAATTTTGGAGGTTCTTTACCCAATTCCATTGGCAATTTATCAAACCAACTCAATGATCTATATCTAGGCGGTAATCAGTTTTCTGGACAAATTCCTGTAACATTGGGTCAACTTACTAACTTAATTGCGTTGATGCTGGACGCAAACAGATTCACAGGGTTCATTCCAGACACCTTTGGGAACTTTCATAAGATGCAAGCATTAATGTTGATTGGAAACAAACTGACAGGGAGGATACCAACCTCCATAGGCAACCTCAGTCAATTGTTTGAGCTGGACCTATCACAGAATATGTTAGATGGAAATATTCCTCCTAGTATTGGAAATTGCCAAAGTTTACAAAACCTAATCCTTTCACAAAACAGACTTAGTGGAGTGATACCGCCACAAGTTATTGGTCTTTCCTTTTCGACAATCATACTTGACTTGTCAGGAAATTCATTAACTGGCAATCTTCCAGTTGAGGTGGGCAAACTGGAAAGTATTGCTGAGTTGGATGTCTCTGATAATCATCTGTCAGGTGACATTCCTGCTACAGTTGGAGACTGCATACACTTGGAGTACCTTCATCTACAACAAAATTCCTTCAGTGGAATCATACCTTCATCTTTGGCTTCCTTGAAAGGTCTTCAATATTTAGATCTATCAAGAAACAATTTATCTGGGTCAATTCCTCAAGGTCTGCAGTATATTACTGTTTTAGCATACTTGAATGTTTCATTTAACAATCTAGATGGCGAAGTGCCTAAAAATGGTGTCTTTCAAAATGCAAGTGCGATAGCAGTGTCTGGCAATAGTAAGCTTTGTGGAGGTATCTTAGAGCTACAACTACCACCATGCCCTATCAATGCTATGAAACAAAGAAAGCACCATAATAAGTTTTGGTTGATTGCCGTGGTAACTTGTTTGCTTGCTTTCCTATTTTTATCGTCAACAATTGTTGCTATATGTTTTATTAGGAAAAGAAACAGGAAGCAATCTTTTGAGCCATCAACAATTGAACTTCTTCCCAAGGTGTCCTACCAAAGCCTACACCAAGCAAGCAATGGGTTTTCAGCTGACAATATGATAGGAAGTGGAAGTTTCGGCTCTGTATATAAAGGAAGTCTTGGGCCTGAAAATGAAGTTGTTGCCATAAAGGTCCTTAATCTTGGTAAGAAGGGAGCCCACAGGAGCTTCACTACTGAATGTAACGCACTCAAAAATATTAGGCACAGAAATTTGGTAAAGATATTAACATGTTGCTCCAGCACAAACTACAAGGGCCAAGAATTTAAAGCTCTAGTTTTTGAGTACATGTCAAATGGAAGCTTAGAAAATTGGTTGCATCTAGGTACAAGAGGTTCAGATCAGCCAAGAACTTTAGGCCTTGATCAAAGATTAAAGATTCTTAGTGATGTTGCCTCTGCATTACATTATCTTCACCATGAATGTGAGCCACCTGTCATTCATTGTGATTTAAAGCCAAGCAATGTCCTTCTTGATAGTGACATGGTTGCCCATGTGAGTGATTTTGGACTGGCAAGACTACTTTCGTCCATTGAAGGCAATTCTGACAACAAAAGCAGTACCGTTGGAATGAAGGGGACTATTGGCTATGCTCCTCCAGGTACAGCTTGATATTTATTTTGGCTATAAAATCTTCTTGAATATTGTTTTCTTGTCTCAAACATTTCCTTTATCTTTGTGTTAGTATTGTTAATATAGTTTTCATCGCATTGACTTATTTGCAATATATTTCAGAATATGGATTGGGTTTTGAAGTTACCACACAAGGTGACATGTATAGCTTTGGGATTCTTGTCTTGGAAATGATAACCGGAAGAAGACCCACAGACAAAATGTTTGAAGATTCCCATAATCTTCATAACTATGTAAAAGCTTCATTTCCTAATCAACTTGTGCAGATTGTGGACCAAGCTATATTCATCAATGAAATAAGTACAAGAGAAGCAGCTGCTGCAACAGTAGAACACATTTGCGAGGACTTGCCTCTGATGTGTCCTAATGTGGAGAAATGCTTACTATCACTTTTAAACATTGGACTTGCTTGTTCAGTGGAGTCACCAAGGGAAAGAATGAGTATCGTGGATGTGACAAGGGAGCTAAATATAATTTATCGTGGGATGAAGAAGACTTAGAACTGAAGAATACTGAGGTGCCACTTCTACATTACTATTGCTGCCAATTATGTCCTAGTTATTTCATATCTTTTTTCTCTGAATGATTTTTTTGTCTTTTGTTTTTTAGTTTGGCTTTTAGGTTGCATGAAGTTGTGAGTTATTCAAGTTGAATCATAAGGCAGTGTGCCTGCTGTAATTCTAGAAATTCCTATGTTTATTGTATTTGTCTGTGTGAACAAAATTGTTTCAAAAGACTTTTAATTTAATTATTGTTCCATCTGAATCCAACATTCATGTCCATACTTAAACTAGGGCTTTAATATTTCATACGAAGCAGCTTACTTATGTATCCTCTATTGTATTTTCCATATCACGAGTTCTATTCTATAAAGCAAAAGAAACCAAAAGCACTGGACTAGATTGCTGAAAGGAGGATGGTATTAAACCATAGTCCTACTTCTCCCATTCACCCTATCCATTTAATGTGGATGAAAAAGGAGAAGAAAATGTTCATTAACATGATAACGCATAATCGTTGAGCACATTTACACACAGAAGGGCCATCTCCTAACTAGTGGATTATGTGTAATACAGGTAACAAGGGAACCATGACTGTTTTCTTTGGTTTTTAGTTGGTCTAATTCTTCAAGTTTTGAACATATAGTTAAGGTTTGTGTTTAGGCTAAGGACTGCTTAGTGGTTCTGTATGTACTAAATGGAAATTTGATAATTGCCTATCTTCATTGCCTTTGCTATACCAATGCATTGGCTCTAAATTTGAACAATCTTACTTTTCTTTCGTGTAGAAATCAATTTTCCTATGAAAGCGATGGATTTATGGTATAGGATAAAATCCTTTGCTACCACTAGCCTATAGTGTGCCAGAAACAGAGTGTTCTTAGATAAAACTAAAGATGAAATATAATAAAGCAGATAAGAAATGATTTTCCCAAAAGCAATAATGTAAAACTCATCAATAGTTTTCAGTGTCAAGTTAAAAGCAATGCAATTTTTGAGCTATATATATATATATATACATTTGTTGCTCTCAACTTTTGCAGGGTTCAATGTCACATGTACTTATCCTTTGAGCCAAAGCATCAACTATTCTTTCATTGTATTGGATGCTAATTATGCTAATGGTAAAATGTAGTAGGTCAGCATCTTGTGTCTTTACAAATGCAAGCAATAACAAAAGGCTGTCATATTGTCAAAGTATGTCAAGCCCCATGGGCTTGGCTTACCACCCTATCCAACGGGACCATGATGGATAGCATGAAAGAAATTTTCAGCTTCTCATTAATGATATCAAGCCCTTCTACATATGCAACAATCTAGGTTGAAACAACTCAATCATAATCAGGGTAATTTCCTCCAACACTTTAATGAAGTTTACATCAACAATATAGTCATAATGATAAGTCTTTCTATAATCAATACAAGATCATAATCAGAACTAAGTAACAAGCAAATAGTAAGGATCAACATGAAATTATAACCACTCGTAAAATAAAAGTAAAGGGAACCAATTTCAAAAGAACTACAAGATTATTTAAGCAAAGTGAAAACACTATTAATTAAGAATAGTTATAAATTAAACAATCAATTAAAGTTTTAGAAAATATTTGAAATCTATGGTTTGATTTTCTGTTAAAGTTTTTTTTTTAATTGCTGCTACATAAAAGGTCTTCAAACATAATAACATGGATAATGACCATTGACCAAAATGCCTCAACTCAATAATAACATTTCTTCAAGTATTAATTGTTGAATAGTACTTTTAGTCACTGTTGAGATTATAAAACAAAATTACTAAATTAAGAAGGTTCTAAATAATTTCAGCTTTCTTTGAAATATATACACGTGAAGTTTGGTACAATTACTCTTTGAGATATTAACCATGCATATTGGTTTGTACTATTAACATTCTAAAGACTATTGACATGTAGCGCAAAGTGGTGACCCAAAGGCTCTAAGTTGAAGGTTTAGGAAGAGGCTTTTTGAAAAGAAAAAAATGGAGTTGCAATTGAAAACATTAATGATGAGATCGGACACCAGAATAATGGTTTGGGTTTGTAGAGAATAGGTTCAAGGTTGATTACATATAGAAAAGATATTAGCATCTCTATATGCCTTTTCAGTACCATAGTGATCTAGTTAGTTTTTCTTACTTTATTTGAATGTAAGGGTTAGTTTGTTAAAATTCTAATTCAAGATTGGGAGATTTTGAAAAATAAAAAGGGTTAGTTAGTTTATCTTCCAAATTCGGTTTTTTTGAAGAAGATTCTTTCTTTTGAAAGACCCCTTTCTTTTCAAATCAAGGTTTTCAAAAATATTTTTTTTCTTTTCTAAAAGAGGACCCCTCTCTTTCTCGGTTGGGGATTTTGGAAAATAATTGGAAGAAGCCCCTTTCCTTCTACATTGGCACTTTTGAAAAGTATTTTTTTGTTTGAAAGAAAACCCTTTATTTGTGACATAAGATTCTTGGAGTCCAACTCTTAATGACTTTTGGACCAAAGGGATCCAATTGTACACCTAACTTAGACTAGAATTTTTAATTAAAGATCCTAATTAAGGAGTGGAATGTACTTTTTTCCCTAACTTGATTAGGGTTTCCTAACTTAACTAGCTTGACTAATGATTAGGAAAAGATGCAGCCTGCCTAGCTTGATTAAGTTAAAGCCAAATCTCTAAATTGGGATTGACCTAAAAGGGCAAATTTTATTTATTGGAAAAGAAGGCTCAATCTTTAATCTAAAGTGAATATGCATGTTGTGTAGAATTTTAATCGCGTGTGTAGAAAATTTTTAGGTGCAGAAAATATGAATTGTATGCATAAATTGTTACAGGAAAATTTAAAAACAATATTACAAAATTTCGTAATTGCTGTAATGGAATTTAAATATGCAGAATTGCAGAAATTAACTGTGCAGAATGCAGAATATAGAAATTGAGTTGCACAAGGTGAATTACTATATGCAGAAAACAGAATATGCAAAAACAGTGACAGAATTCAAATTTTGAGTTTGTGATTTTTATGCATGCAGAATTTGAAAAATTAAACATTCCATATGTGAAAAAAAATTAACATGCAATTATGTACAAACTTTAGACATGGTAATGAGTATGCAAACTACAAGTCACACGTTAAAAGAGAAGGAAAAAAAAAGACTACATGATGTAAACACAAATTAAAACATAATCCTAGCTTGACTAAGATCATGACTATAATTCCTACGTAGTTGAAGAGGAACATGAAGAAGATGAGAAAGATGAGAAGGATGAGAAGAACTCACATACCTTGTGTATACCCTCTCATTACACAATAGGGAGATTAAATCCCTAAATATACTCCTTGTTGGAGTTTAGAAAATAAAGCCTAGTCTTGTTTTATTAGAAATAAAGACAACTTTCAAATATTAATGGCTATTCTGATAACCAAACCAGCACTAGTGGAATAAAGGGCACTATTGGCTATGCTCCTCTAGGTACTACATTTCAGAATATGGAATGGATATGAGGTGTCAACACAGGGTAACATGTATTGTTTTGAGATTCTTATCTTAGAAACATTAACGGGAAGAAGACCCACTGATGACATGTTTAAGGATGGTCACAATATGTATATCTATCTAAAAACTGGCTTTCCAAATAAACTTATACAAATTGTGGACCAATCTATTTTAAACAGACAATTAAGACAGAGAGCAACTGCAGCAGAAGACAACTGTGAGAACTTGATTCCAATGCATCCTAATGCAGAGAAGTACTTGCTTTCACTATTAGGCATTGGACTTGCTTGTTCAATGGAATCATCACCCAAAGAAAGAATGAGTACAGTGGATGTGACTAGGGAACTAAATCAAATCAGAACTGCTTATTTTCCTGGTGGGATCAAGGGAGAATGAAACCTGAAGAATTTTGAGTCGCCACTTCTACATTACATTGTTACCATGTCTTCAATGTTTCGTATAATTTTTTTTTTCCACATCATTTTGTCTTCTTGCTATTGTTTCAAACTTCTGGTATTACAACTGAAATTCTAGTATCTTGGTATGTCTCTATCATTACGTAGTTCTGACATTACAGCAGAAAGCAATTTCTTCATGAATTTCAGGCTGTGAAACTTTTGAGATCTTCAGCTTAAATTGCCCCCACTGTGAGTCTAAAAATTCATGTTTTTCGTGTTAATCCAATATGCATAAATTGTTTGAAAATACTTTTTCAGATTATCTTTCCATCTGAGTCCAAACTTCTTGTATGTATTTAAACTATGTTTGTAAGATTTCATTCATAACAGGTGTACTTATCCTCCATTCTATTTCCCATATCACCTATGCATGGCTTCCAATATATATAGCAAAAGAAATCAAAAGCGCTGGGTCTAATTGCTGTAACTGAAACGACAATGGCTCTTAACCAAAATCCTGCTTCTCCACTTCACCAATCCATTGGAGTGAACAAAAAAGGAGGAGCAAAATAAATAATTTATGGGCATTATATTGAATAAGCTTGACAACAGATCCAAAAAACTAAGGAAATAGTCTTCTATCTGTAAAATAAGGAAATGGATCTCCTGATTTTGGGCTTGTACTTGCGAAAGCCACAAATGAATTCAGTAAATATTCTCGTAAAAATCATAATTTGTCATGCAAAGAACATACCAAAATACCTCAATTCAATCAAGTGGGGAACCCGTAGACTATGAGCAAGGAACATGGACACAGTCAGGCGATTTAGTGTCTTTCATCGAAAAAATTTGACAAGGATCCCACTTCCGTCCCAGAGGGGCATGCCCAGGTTCACCCGAGCACAAGCAGATCTTTGACTGTCGCTTCCCTTCCATCATTGTGACTGGGATGATACTATTATGTGTTGCAATTACATAGAGTACTCCTTCATATTGACTTTCTAGTGTAACTGCAGATTACAAGTGGCACGCTGTGTTGTGTTCGTCTCAAAGAACAATGTGAATAACCCAATTCCGAGTGAAAGTGTGTGTTTGGAAGTTTATTTTTTATTCATTTTCTTAAAATAATTTTGTAAGATAATTTTGAAAATAAATTATTAAAACAAAAATACATAAAAACTTGTCTAGCTTAAATGCATTTTAAAGGAATTTTGAGAATATTAGGAGAAAAAAATTGTTTGGTAACTTTAGTTACTTTTTTGCTTTTCTGGAGTATTATCATAGACTAAATATATCTATACCAATTTTTCTTATTTATTAGTTTGCTATTAATAAAATCATTAAACTATCAAATTGTCATCACGAAAACAATGCGTAGAAAACAAAAATATCTTAATAATGTTCTTTTTTTCTGCTTATAAAACAACAGTTTCAAAAGAAGTTTTCAAGGATTCCGAAACAAAATACATCTATCAACTAAGTTTTTTTATTTTCTTATTCTTAAAAATAAAAAATAGTTCTACAAAATTGATTCTCACATCCTCCACTAATGTGAAATGGGTAAGTGTTAGTCTAATTTTGTTAAGTTTTGAATATATAGTTAAGGTTTTCTAAGAAATTATGATAGTGATGCTAGGGCGTATTCTTTTTCCAGTGTTATACTGGTTTGTGTTTAGGCTAAGGACTGTTTCTGAATTTACTAATTGACAATCTCAAAGATTGCCTAGGTTATTGCTTTTGCTATATCAATGCATTGGCTCTAAATAATATTAGAGTTTTAATTCAGAAACTTGCCGTCACTTTTAACAAAATAAAGAAAGAAAAATGCAAAGTCAAAAGTTCTAAATTCCTTACCCCCATTTTCACTCAAATGCCTGCAATACTATTGATCTGAACTTAATGAGAACCTAATTAATTTGAGTAGAAGCTATTTTTTTAACAAAAAAATTACTTAAGAAACATAAATTAGATTGTAATTTCTAACGAAAAAAGTTATTGAAAAACTTCATAAAATTTGAACAATCTTAATTTTTCTTTTAGGTAGAAATTGATTTTCTTATGAAAGCAATGAATTTATGACATATAATCCTTTATTATCACTAGCCTACGGTGTGCCAAAATAGAATGTTCATGGATAAAACTAATAATGAAATATAATAAATAAGACAAGCAATGTTTTTCCCAAAAGCAATAATGTAAAACTTGTCAATATAGTTTTTAGTGTCAAGTTAGAAGCCATGCAACTTTTGAACTGATAGCTGCTATCAACTTTTACCGTTTACTGTTTTCAGTTTTCACTATCACATGCACTTACCCTTTTAGCCAAAGCAACAACTGGTCTTTCATTTGATTGAATGCTAATTATTCTAATCGTAAAATGTAGTAGCACAAAACTCAAGTTGCAGAAAGTTCAAATGGCAAATTAAACAATCAAGTCAGCAAAGTTCAAGTGGAGAAAAGTTTGGTAACAAATATATTTAAACTGAAATATTTGTGCTCCCCATTTGGCATAGGTAGGTAAGGAAGAGACAAATGCTTCCCTTTGACACTAATGGTGAAATAAAAGAGGATATTTGATGGATAGAGTTTCTCTCTAAAGATATTAATATAATTAGTTTACTTATCAGATGATTTGTGGTTTAGTAAGAGGTGATCAGAGCATCCTTGGTTTTTCTAATCAAATGAAGCCTTGTACTCCCTCGTCACCTGTCCATTGGCGCACATGCCTTCACATGCTTCGTTAGTAGCATTCATGGATAGAGTTTCTTTGCAGATAAGGGAAAGGAATTTTAGAGAGAGATAAATATAAAATTAAAAAAATTAAAAAAAAGATTCATATATTAAATTATAAAAAATTAAAAAAAATTAGATAATCTAAATCAAGCATTCATCCACTATATGATGGCTTCCTCATCCAAGATTTCATGTCTGTAACAAAGCATAACTCAAACTAAGGAACCATAAATAATGCAACTTAATCCGTATCTTCTGCCTTTATAAATGCAACCAATAACAACCAGAGTAGTCACGTTGAGATAATTATGTAGATCTTGGCTGTTTCCGCAAGACTACAAATTACCCAATCAATTTAATCAAAAGAAAGTCATTACTACATCCAATACAAGATCACTATTAGACTGTAAGTAACAAGCGAATAGCAATGATTATCTTGGAACTTTAACCATTGATATAATAAAAGTGAAGGGAACCAATTTCGTAAGTTTGGCTCATCTAATATTTCTTTTCTTTTATTTTTATAATTTTTTTTATCTTTTTCTATATTTAAATATATAAGTCTCAATTTTTTTTATCAATATTTTTTTTAATCTATCTCTATCTCTCTTTCATTATGCACTGTAACTTTCAGATAGGAAATTAACTAATTCACATTTTGTAAGAATCACAAAATTATTTTAAGTCATGAGCGGGTTAAGTGAAAAACTATTAATTAAAAAGGGTATAAAATAATATTAATTATAATTATGAATGTAAAGCTAAACTGTAACTGTTCACAATATCACATCTTATTTAATTTACAATTTTATATTAATTGATTATAATGATAAAAATTAAATCATAAAACGCATTATATTCAAGCAAATCCCTTTTGACCATAAAGCACTTAAGATTCAGTTCAATAACATATAATTCAAATTGTTATTAAACAAAAAAAAAAATCAGAAAGAATTGAAAAAGTTAGCACTAATGGTACGTGCCAACATGCATCAAATACCACTTCAAACTCTGATAACAAAATGTTTGCATTGATTAATGGAATAGGTATGCCATACATTTTGCCAAGGAGAAAAACGCAATTCACTAGTGAGTGAACCCATCAATATTGATGGATTCGAATTGCACTTTCTTCCTTGCGAGGGAGCAAAAAGCTTGCTTATGGACGAAAATGGCAATCAAACGCTCGATCTGGTGCAAGGCAAGTTAATTGAAATTAGAGGCAAGAAGGAAGCCAGGGTTCAATAAACGAAACAAGTGCTTTCTTCATCTTCTCCTTTGCTAACTCAAAGGTCCATCTTTTGGGTCAATGGTCAACGGTGGAGCAAGCAGGATACTCTGCTGTTATTCTAACCCATTATCAACTTATGCACCATTAATTAGTTCAGGTTTGGAACGAAGTGCAATCAGGTGAAGGCGCCAAATAGGATACTCTGCTGTCGTGTTGGTTGGTGTCATTCTAACTCTGTAAAGAGATACTAAAACTTTTTGTATTATATTCATAAGAAGAAGTTATAAATATTAAATTATAAATTTATTTATTATTATTTATTTAAAACCGAAGATCAAGGATATAAAAAAGGCATAAATATTAAAAAGTTATGATTTTGTTATGATAGGATTATGAGAAACAGAAAATAGGATCAACGAAAGAAAGTTTCAACTCACTTTTTCGAAGATTTTTTTTTATTATATATAGGTTGTTGGAAAATGACTAGCAATGGGGCCAGCCTAGGTTTAGGTTGCATAAAGTTGTGAGTTATTCAAGTTGAATCATAAAGCAGTGTGCCTACTGCAATTCTAGAAATTCCTGTGTTTATTGTATTTGTCTATGTGAACAAAATTATTTGAAAGGACTTTTAATTTAATTATTTTTCCAGCTGAATCCAACTTTCGTGTCCATATTTAAACGATGGCTTTAATATTTCATGCAAGGGGCTTACTTTTATATCCTCCATTGTATTTTTCATATCATGACTTCTATTTTATAAAGCAAAAGAAACTAATAGCACTGGACCTGATAGCTGAAAGGAGGATGGTATTAAACCATAGTCCTACTTCTCTCCTTCACCCCATCCATTTAATGTGGATGAAAAAGGAGAAGAAAATGTTCATTAACATAATAACGAATAACCACTGAGCACATTTACACACACAAGGGTCATCTCCTAGCTAGTGGATTATGTGCAATACAGGTAACAAGGGAGTCATGACTGTTTTCTTTGGTTTTTAGTTGGTCTAATTCTGTCAAGTTTTGATCATATAGTTAAGGTTTTTCAAGAAATTATTTTAGTGATGCCACAATCTACTCTTTTCCCAATATTTTCCAACAAAATGTGAGATTCAATTTATACCAGAAATAATATTTTTGCTAAATTGAATAAAAAATTCTATATCGTTTACTTCATTCCTTACATTCTTGATATTTGCTTCTCATTAATGGATTTCAGACCTTTTGACTGATGAGCTGAGGACTTTCTTGGAGTTGAACCTCCCTAAAGTCAAGGAAGGTAAGAAGCCAAAGTTCAGTTTAGGTGTCGCAGACCCTAAAATTCGTTCACAGATATCTGAAGTGACTAAAATTCCTTGCCAAAGCAATGAATTTGTCGGTGAGCTTTTACGAGGTGTGCGGCTTCATTTTGATAGGTTTATCAAGGAACTCAAGGTTAGCAATTTTCCTTGTCCCAATCCCATTCAGAGTTTCTAAATGCAGGGTCTCAGCCTTTCCATTGAATGTATATATTTCTTATTACTTATATCATTTTTTGCCCACCTTATTTAATTGCGTAGCCTGGAGATTTGGAAAGGCACAGCTTGGTCTGGGGCATAGTTACAGCAGGGTCAAGGTGAAATTTAATGTTAATCGTGTTGACAATATGGTCATTCAAGCAATCTTCCTTCTTGATACCCTCGACAAGGATATCAATTCCTTCTCCATGAGAGGCAGGTATATTATTGACACTGATGTATTAGCATAAAATCTGTGGATTGGTAGAGTTCAAAATATTAAAGTTCATTTTAAGTTATTCTTTCCTGGTTTATCAATCTTTGCAGGGAATGGTACGCATGGCATTTCCCTGAACTATTGAAGATTGTAAATGATAATTAGCTGTATGCCAAAGTTGCAAAATTTACTGAGGATAAATCAAAGTTGTCTGAAGACAAAATTCCCGGGCTAACTGACATAGTTGGAGATGAAGACAAGGCTAAAGAGATTGTGGAAGCTGCCAAGGCACCAATGGGCAGAGTTATTGTTTACTTATACTGCATGTAAATTGTGTCTCATTCTCTACCTAACACTGGCTTTCTTTTGAATTTCTTCAGGACAGGATTTGTCCCCAGTGGACTTGATTAACGTCCAGCAATTTGCACAGAGGGTAATGGACCTCTCTGAGTATAGAAGGAAGCATTATGATTATCTGGTTACTAAGATGAATGACATTGCACCAAATTTGGCATTGTTGATTGGTGAAGTTGTTGGTGCTCGTTTGATATCTCATGCTGGTAGCCTCACAAATTTGGCCAAGTGCCCTCTTTAATGCTTCAAATACTTGGTGCAGAGAAGGCTTTGTTCAGGTTTTTAACTCAATACCTCCTGATTTGAAGAATTGTAAAGTTTAAATTGTGGTGTTCATAGAAACTAAAAAGGGTTCAGATGTGAATCTGCAAGACATTTGATCTGTCCTTTACGTTAAATTAATTTTGTTAAAATATACTTATGACAACAGCTAGTTTTGGTCTTGTAGGGGGACACATCCGTTGTATAGTTGATGGCTGAACAGGAATTGTTACGTGCGACATCGTTTTAGAATGTAAATTTTATTTTTTTAACAAAAATATTATTAGTCTTAAAAAATATTATAAGAATTTTTGGTAAAATAACCTATTTTAAAAAAATTCGGACACAAAATTAGAGATTTTAACTTTATTTTATATAGATATAAGATAAAAGGTGAGAATAGTTACTAAAAAAATATGAAAAGTAAGACTACGATATATTTGTAATTTAAGGTGTTGTAGTTTATTCTAAGCTATTCGTCTTGAAAAATAAAATAATGACCTTTGATAAAAAAAATTAACTTTGCAAATATTTCATGAGAATGCGTATTAAAATATGTGAAAAAATAAACACAAGAATGCGGATCAAAATAAAAGAAAAAAAAAGACAAAATTCATATAAAATTAGAAAAAAAAATTAAAAAAATAATATATGTTTAAAAACTAAAATGATAATATATAAATATGTGTTAACATGTAAAAAAAATAAAGCATAAAAATATGTGTTAAACTAACGGTTCAAATTATTAGGTTAATACCTGTTACCTGTTATAATTTAATAGGCAGAATTCATATTTACCGATACTTTAAAATGGTTGATAGGTTTATCCTGCTAAAAATTCCTGTAAAACTTAACATTCATCTAGAATTTTACGCATGGCGTAATTATATAAATATGTATATACATATATGTATATATATATATATATATATATTTACATAAAATAAGAAACTCTCGCGGTCTCTCTGCAATCTCACCCAAGGCCAATTCAGAGCTCTTGATTCCTCCAGAATTTAAAAAATGTAACAACTGGCACAGATTCTGTTGTCCGTTTCCAACTTAACATGATTAACAAAATGACAGTATTGAAACTAAATAGTAAATCAAATTAAGGTGTTTTAGGCGAAATAAAGTTTACGCCTTCTATGTTTTTTGACGTGTAGCGTTTGTCTATTATTGATTTGAGTGATCTGAGCTGCTGAATGCTTCCTACTTTAATTGTATGATTTTCCATGTTTTCCGGGCTGCCGATCGTTGTCCTTAAACTATTGTCCTGGATCTATTCAATATGAATATATTAAGTTGAACAATTTTCGAGGATCTATCAATGAACATATTAATAAGTTGAATCAACAAGCATATTACAGTGAGATATTCACAAATGTAATAATTGATCTATGCACTATCTTGAGTCCGAGTGCCCAAAAGAAAATACATTACAATAATTAATAAAGTGTTGACGTAGTGATTATTGTTTACACTCTAAGTTGAGAGACTTGGAATTAAAAACTCAGATTAAAAGTTCAAGTGGGGGAAAGTTTGGCAACATATTTAAACAGAATTGTTTGTGCCTCCCCATCAATTAGCATTTGTAGGTGACGAAGAGGCAAATGCATATACTCTCACAAAATCAAACTGACCCAACACATGCCTTTGAACCTAGAAGCACAAGAACCATAAAGAAAGAAAGATATTTGCCGGATAGAGTTTCTCTCTTAAGATATTATAATATAATTAGTTTCTATGATTTGTGGCTTCGTATAGAGGTGATCAGGGCATCCTTGCTTTCTTAAATTAACCAAATGAAGCCTTTTGCTCCCATGTCACCTGCCCACTGGTCCACAAACTTTTTTAAGATTTTTTTCTCCTTTCATGGTTAGGACGTTTTCTATCTTGAAAATGAGCCAAGAAAATCATACAAATCCGTTGCTCTTTTAGTATGGGATAGCTTATCACAATACAAGAAGCATGCATTCACTTTAAGGCCCTGAATATGAATAATAGTCATTTTTAGCTTGTAGTCCTTTGATTATTTCCTGACAAATTCTTACATTTAGCTACTACAAAATACAGATTATAGTTTATGAAGTTAAACATAAACTATTGATTTATAAAATAAACAAATAAATAAATTACCTTCAATTTTAAATTATTTATTTTTATTTTATTTTATTTAATAATAATATTCGGTTGCCATCACTTGTCACATTGCATAAATATTTAAATAATTACATTAGGTTCTTCCGGGAAGGTAAACAGAGACAAACCCAAACTATAAAATTTTAATAAATCCCGAATATGGGGTTTCTTTCAAACAAAGATTGAACAGCTAGCATGCCTTATTTCAATGTGATTGCGATGGTTATTACCATCACGAAAAATAATTAGAATTTAAAAAACATATATAGTTTTCAAATTAAGCCGAAAGCGATTATAATTATTACTGAAAATATTATGTTGGTGATAATTATCTCGATAATAAAATAGTTTAAAAGTTGCATTTTGTTTTTTTGACAGTGTTGACGAAAATGTAGGGACACAAATATTAAGCTATTGGCTACTTTGTCTCTGTTTCGAAAGTAATACCCCAAGGCTTACTCAATACGACCGCCGGCCCTTAGTTTATGAGAACTGTTCGCTACTTGGTCTCTGTTTTGGTTTAATGGAGTAGTCTTGCGGGCATTTGTAGAAGAAAGAGAAAGAAAAAAAATTATTAAAATTAAAAATTTAATTTTATATGTAAAGTTTACTTGGTCTCTGTTTTGGTTTAATGGACTTTGGAGAACTATCAGCATTGGGATGGACTTTGGTAACTAAAATTTGGACAATTTCTAAGCGTATGCCTTAAAGTCAGTTGTATTTGATTGATTAACAGTCGCTGTTGTCCTTGAAAGTTTTGTTAATTGAGCAATTATAATGAAGGGTAGTTTGATCGTCAACCCTAACCAAGGCAAAGTTGAGCAAGGTTAAAAGGAAAAAGTAGGAAAGGTGTTTGCAGAAAGACATAATGATTTTGCTCCTAGTGAATGGATACATCAACCGTTAAAGCAGTGGGAACAAATCCTTCTTGTAAGTTGTGGCGATGGAAGTCCAAGAACCTCGCTCTAGTTTGGAGATTCTACATCACTTTCTTCTTCTTCTGATGTATTTACTATTTACCATTTTGCATGAGAAGTGTGAGACGTTGGGCTATACTCCGATAGACTGAAATAGAACATCCTTTGTCTTCACTCTGAGTTGGTTACAAACATGAATTTGAAATCAATTTTACTATTCATGATAAATTTTTTTACTGAATTTCAGATTAAGAGATTTCATAATGATTTGCAAGCTGTAAATTTAATTTCTTCCTCAGATTGATATTGCCATTGGTTTCTTGGTTTGGTGCATATATAAAGGCTACGTCACAGAGAAGTGAACAGTAAGTAAGGTCTCCTTCCAGTGACATATCACCTTTCACTGTTTGTTTCTAAGAGAGATATTATCTTTATATATTTGAACTCACGTTTTGCTTACGTTTCTTATGTGGCTTCATCTTCAGCGTTTAATATATTTCTCATCTCTCTCTTATTGTGTCAGTTTTTGCTGTTTCCTTTGAAAATATAAGCCAAGTTCAAATGTGTGGACAAATCATTTCTTGGTTTTAAAACTCCAAATTTGATGATTCTCACGCGTAAGCTTTAAAATCGGCAGCAACTGGTGTTCTAAATCCAACGTATCACATTATGAAGTAATTTGCACAAGCTGGTGCTATAATTACCAAACCCTTAGTTCTCGAAGCAGATCAAACATACAAACCATCCACTGCCCTTTGTGCTCCTAAAACAATGAAGCATGTTGCTCCCAAGTTACCTGCACTTTGGTTTATATGCCTTCACCTTCTTCCATTCTTCATGACAAACTTACTGTCGTTGCAACTTATCATCAAAGCCTCTGCATTAGGAAACAACACTGATCATTTGGCACTGCTCAAATTCAAGGAATCAATATCCAATGACCCACACCAAATCTTGGCCTCTTGGAAAAGTTCCACTCACATCTGCAATTGGACTGGTGTCAAATGCAACCACGCCTATCAAAGAGTTTCAGAGTTGAACCTAGGAGGATACGACTTACATGGAGTCATATCACCCCACATTGGCAACCTCTCCTTTCTCAAAACTCTCGAGCTACAAAACAATAGCTTCTACAGCGAAGTCCCACAACAGTTGGGCCGTTTATTCCGAATGCAATGGCTCATGCTCGACAATAACACATTAAGAGGGGAATTTCCTGTCAACTTGACAAGATGCTCTGCACTCAGGGTCCTCGATTTATCTTGGAATAATATCTCCGGCAACATACCAGTCGAGATTGGATCGCTTTGGAAGCTTCAAGTGTTGCGTCTTCCAAAAAACAATTTAATAGGAAGAATACCAGCCTCTATAGGAAATCTTTCTTCCCTTGTTAGTCTATCTTTGGCATATAATAGCTTGGAGGGAAATCTACCTGATGAAATAGGTCGTTTGAAAAACTTGACCTTTATTACTGTATTTGCCAACAGATTGTCTGGTAAGCTTCCTTCTTCACTGTACAATATGTCATCTCTCACTTCTATCGCCGTTACAGCCAATGAATTGGATGGTTCTCTTCCAGCTACCATGTCCCTCTCTCTCCCATATCTTCAACACCTTTTCATCGGTGGTAATGAATTCTCAGGTCCAATACCAACATCCATCACAAATGCATCTTTTCTTCAACACCTTGATATCTCTGCGAACTATTTCATTGGACAAGTTCCGAGTCTAGAAAAGCCACAAGATATCAAAGTGCTTAATTTGGAAGTTAACAGTCTGGGTAGTAATTCAACTAAGGATCTAGAGTTTGTAAGTTCCCTTACAAACTGTAGTAAGTTGAACGGATTGGCCATAGATAGTAATAATTTTGGAGGTTCTTTACCCAATTCCATTGGTAATTTATCAACCCAACTCAATGATCTATATCTAGGTGGTAATCAGTTTTCTGGACAAATTCCTGTGACATTGGGTAAACTTTCTAACTTAATTGCGTTGATGCTGGACGACAACAGATTCACAGGGTTCATTCCACACACCTTTGGGAACTTTCATAAGATACAAGCATTACAGTTGAACAGAAACAAACTGACAGGGAGGATACCAACCTCCATAGGCAACCTCAGTCAATTGTTTGAGCTGGACCTATCACAGAACATGTTAGATGGAAATATTCCTCCTAGTATTGGAAATTGCCAAAGTATACAAAAGCTAGACCTTTCACAAAACAGACTTAGTGGAGTGATACCGCCACAAGTTATTGGTCTTTCCTTTTTGACAATCACAGTTAACTTGTCAGGAAATTCATTAACTGGCAACCTTCCAGTTGAGGTGGGCAAATTGGAAAGTATTGCTGAGTTGGATGTCTCTGAAAATCATCTGTCAGGTGACATTCCTGGTACAGTTGGAGACTGCATACGCTTGGAGTACCTTTATCTACAACAAAATTCCTTCAATGGAATCATACCTTCATCTTTGGCTTCCTTGAAAGGTCTTCAATATTTAGATCTATCAAGAAACAATTTATCTGGGTCAATTCCTCAAGGTCTGCAGTGTATTACCGTTTTAGCATACTTGAATGTTTCATTTAACAATTTAGACTGCGAAGTGCCTAAAAATGGTGTCTTTCAAAATGCAAGTGCGATAGCAGTGGCTGGCAATAGTAAGCTTTGTGGAGGTATCTTAGAGCTACAACTACCACCATGCCCTATCAATGCTATGAAACAAAGAAAGCTCCATAAGTTTAGGTTGATTGCCGTGGTAACTTGTTTGCTTGCCTTCCTATTTTTATCCTCAACAGTTGTTGCTATATATTTTATTAGGAAAAGAAATAGGAAGCAATCTTTTGAGCCATCAACAATTGAACTTCTTTCCAAGGTGTCCTACCAAAGCCTACACCAAGCAAGCAATGGGTTTTCAGCTGACAATATGATAGGAAGTGGAAGTTTTGGCTCTGTATATAAAGGAAGTCTTGGGCCTGAAAATAAAGTTGTTGCCATAAAGGTCCTTAACCTTGGTAAGAAGGGAGCCCACAGGAGCTTCACTACTGAATGTAATGCACTCAAAAATATTAGGCACAGAAATTTGGTAAAGATAATAACATGTTGCTCCAGCACAAACTATAAGGGCCAAGAATTTAAAGCTCTAGTTTTTGAGTACATGTCAAATGGAAGCTTGGAAAAATGGTTGCATCTAGGTACAAAAAGTTCAGATCAGCCAAGAACTTTTGGCCTTGATCAAAGATTAAAGATTCTTAGTGATGTTGCCTCTGCATTACATTATCTTCACCATGAATGCGAGCCACCTGTCATTCATTGTGATTTAAAGCCAAGCAATGTCCTTCTTGATAGTGAAATGGTTGCCCATGTGAGTGATTTTGGATTGGCAACACTACTTTCGTGTATTGAAGGCAATTCTGACAACAAAAACAGTACTATTGGAATGAAGGGGACTATTGGCTATGCTCCTCCAGGTACAGCTTGATATTTATTTTGGCTATAAAATCTTCTCGAATATTGTTTTCTTGTCTCAAACATTTCCTTTACCTTTGTGTTAGTATTGTTAATATAGTTTTCATTGCATTGACTTATTTGCAATATATTTCAGAATATGGATTGGGTTTTGACGTCACCACACAAGGTGATATGTATAGCTTTGGGATTCTTGTCTTGGAAATGATAACTGGAAGAAGACCCACAGACAAAATGTTTGAAGATTGCCATAATCTTCATAACTATGTAAAAGCTTCATTTCCTAATAAACTTGTGCAGATTGTGGACCAAGCTATATTCATCACAGAAATAAGTAAAAGAGAAGCAGTTGTAGCAACAGTAGAATACGTTTGTGAGGACTTGACTCTGATGTGTCTTAATGTGGAGAAATGCTTACTATCACTTTTAAACATTGGACTTGCTTGTTCAGTGGAGTCACCAAGGGAAAGAATGAGTATCGTGGATGTGACAAGGGAGCTAAATATAATTTATCGTGGGATGAAGAAGACTTAGAACTAAAGAATACTGAGGTGCCACTTCTACGTTACTATTGCTACCAATTATGTCTTAGTTATTTCATATCTTTTTTCTTTGAATGATTTTTCTGTCTTTCTTTTTTTTTTTTTTTTGGCTTTTGGGTTGCATAAAGTTGTGAGTTATTCAAGTTGAATCATAAAGTAGTGTGCCTACTGTAATTCTAGAAATTTCTGTGTTTATTGTATTTGTTTGTGTGAACAAAATTGTTTCAAAAGACTTTTAATTTAATTATTTTTCCATCTGAATCCAACTTTCTCGTCCATATTTAAACTACGGCTTTAATACTTCATACGAAGCAGCTTACTTATATATCCTCCATTGTATTTTCCATATCATGACTTCTATTTTATAAAGCAAAAGAAACCAAAAGCACTAGACCTGATTGCTAAAAGGAGGATAGTGTTAAACCATAGTCCCACTTCTCCCCTTCCATTTAATGTGGATGAAAAAGAAGAAGAAAGTGTTCATTAACATGATAACGAATAATTACTTAGCACATTTACACACAAAAGGGCCATCTCCTAACTAGTGAATTATATGCAATACAGGTAACAAGGGAACTATAACTATTTTCTTTGGTTTTTAGTGGGTCTAATTCTATCAAGTTTTGAGCATATGGTTAAGGTTTTTCAAGAAATTATTTTAGTGATGCTACAATTCACTCTTTTCCCAATGTTATACCGGTTTGTGTTTAGGCTAAGGACTATTCATTGGTTCTGTATGTACTAATTAATGATTGCCTATCTTCATTGCTTTTGCTATACCAATGCATTGGCTCTAAATTTGAACAATCTTACTTTTCTTTCGGGTAGAAATCGATTTTCTTGTGAAAGCGATGGATTTATGGTATAGGATAAAATCCTTTACTACCACTAGCCTATAGTGCACCAGAAACAGAATGTTCTTGGATAAAACTAAAGATGAAATATAATCAAGCACACAAAAAATGATTTTCCCAAAAGCAATAATATAAAACTCGTCAATAATTTTCAGTGTCAAGTTAAAGGCAATGCAACTTTTGAATTAAATATATATATATATATGCTGTTCTCAACTTTTACAGGGTTCAATATCACATGCACTTATCCTTTGAGCCAAAGCATCAACTATTCTTTCATTATATTGAATGCTAATTATGCTAATGGTAAAATGTAGTTTGTCAAGATCTTGTGTCTTTACAAAAGCAAACAATAACAAAAGGCTGTCATATCGTCAAAGTATGTCAAGCCCATGGGCTTGGCTTACCACCCTAACCAACAGAACCATGATGGATAGCATGAAAGAGGTTTTCAAAATCTCATTAATGGGATCAAGGCCTTCTACATCTACAATAGTCTAGATTGAAACAATTCAATCATAATCTGGGTAATTTTCCTCCATCACTTCCATGAATTTTACATCAACAATATCAAATATCTACATCACAATATTTATTGTAGTATGGGAGTCAAAATGATAAGTCTTACTATAACCATTACAAGATCACAATCAGAACTAGGTAACAAGCAAATAGCAAGGATCACCATGAAAATATAACCACTCGTAAAATAGAAGTAAAGGGAGCCAATTTCAAAAGAACCACAGAATTATCTAAGTGAAGTGAAAAAACTATTAATTAAGAATAGGTATAAATTAAACTATTAGTTATAGTTCTAGAAAACATTTAAAATCTATGGGTTGATTTTTTGTTAAAGTGCTTTTTTTTTATTGTTGCAACATAAAACGTCTTCAAACATAATAACATGGATAATGTCCATTGACCAAAATGCCTCAACTCAATTATAACATTTCTTGAAGTATTAATTGTTGAATAGTACTTTTAGTCACTGTTGAGATTATAAAACAAAATTACTAAATTTATAAGGTTCTAAATAATTTTGGCTCTCTTTGAAATATATCCATGTGAAGTTTGATATAATTAGCCTTTGAGGTATTAATCATGCATATTGTTTTGCACAATTAACATTCTAACAACTACCAACATGTAGCACAAAGTGGTGACCTAAAGGCTACAAGATGAAGGTTTAGGGAGGGATTTTTGAAAAGAAAAAAATGGAGTCATAACAAAACCATTAATGATGTGATCAGACACTAGAATAATAGTTTGGCCTTGTAGAGAGTGGCTTCTAGGTTGATTACATGTATAGAAGACATTAGCATCCCTACATGCCCTTTTGGTGCCAAGGTGATCTAGTTAATTTATCATGCTTTATTTGAATGTAAGGGTTAGTTTGTTAAAATTCTAGATCAAGAATAGGAGATTTTGAAAAATAATTGGGGCTTTTTAGAAAAGAAATGTTTTGCTTCCAAAATGATCCATTTCCTTCTAGATTAGGGATTTTAGGAGATTTATTAAAAAATAACTCCTTCCCTTCCAAGTTAGGTTTTTGAAAAATAATTTTGTTTTATAAAAGCCCATTCCCTTTTAGATTGGTGTTTTTGAAAAATGATTGTTAAAGCAGACCCCTTTCCTTCTATATTAGGTTTTTTTTTTTTTTTAAGATGATTCTTTCTTTTGAAAGATGCCTTTCCTTTCAAATCGAGGTTTTGGAAATTTTTTTCACTTTTTTAAAATAGGACCCCTTTCCTTACAAGTTGGGAGTTTTCGAAAATAATTGGAAGAAACCCCTTTCCTTCTAGATTGGGGATTTTGAAAAATGTTTTTTCTACTTGAAAGAAATTCCTTTATTTGTGACATAAGATTGTTTGAATCCAACTCTTAATTATTTTTGGACCAAAGGAATCCAATTGTATACCTAGTTTAACTAGGATTTTTAGTTAAAGATCCTAATTAAGGAGTGGAATGTATTTTTTTCCCTATCTTGATTAGGTTAAAACCAAAATCTCTAAATTGAGATTGGCCTAAAAGGGAAAATTTTATTTGTTTAAAAAGAAGGCTCACATTAAAAAAAGGTAAAGCCGAATCTATAAATTGGTATTCTTATTCATGTAGAATTTGAAAAATTAAACATGCCATATGTACAGAAAATTAACATGCAATTATGTACAAAATTTAGACACACTAATGAGCTTGCAAACTACAAGTCACACATTAAAGAAGAAGGAAAAGAAAAGATTGCATGGTGTAAACACAAATTAACATGTGATCTTAGTTTGACTAAGATTATTGCTATAATTCCTACGTAGTTGAAGAGAAATACAAAGAAGGTGAGGAGGATGAAAAGAACTCACATACCTTATGTATACCCTCCCACAGCCTCGGCTACACAATAGAGAGACTAAATCCCTAAATATACTCTTGTTGGAGTTTAGAAAACAAAGACTAGTCTTGTTTTATTAGAAAAAACAAGCCAATAAGAGAGAATAAAGTGGGAGATTGAAATTCTAAGGAAGAATTTGACTTGAATTTGGTCCATACCTCCTAGCCATAAGAAACAAGGAGCTTAATTCCTTGTGTACTCCTTGAAGGAGATTTAAAAGATAGAGCTAGTATTATTCTATAAAAGAGAACAAACTAGCAAAAAGTGGGAGAAGGAATTTTTCTGTGTACTCCTTGCAAGAGATTTAGAAGAGAGAGCTAATATTATTCTATGGAAGAGAACTAACTTGCAAGAGGTAGGAAAGAGGGAATTTTCTATGTATTCTCCTTGTATGAGAGCATACTATTTATAGGGTTAAGGTTCAAACAAATGAATAAACAGTTATAATAGATCTTTAATCCTTCTTAATGCCTAGTCTTAATCACACATTTTTACATGTCTCAAATGGTTTTAATGCAGATAAAAGAATAATTAATCATAAAATCCCCTTAAATGTCTTGTCTTTTTCACAATTTTCACATCTCTAAAAGAATGTGAATATTTTCCTTCAATTGATTTCTTTTAGGCCTTTTGGGCTTGGGCTTCTCTTCCGGTCCTTTTTTTTTTTTTTTTTTGCCTCCTAAGAAATCCTATAAAACTTAAATTTCATCTAGAATTTTTTTTTTGGGTAAAGACATTTATCTAGAATTTTATTAATGGCATAATTTGAAGAACCTTTTTTTATATATAATAAAGAAACTCTAGCTCTTTCTTTCCGCAATCTCACCCAAGGCCATTACAGAATTTTTGATTGCACCGGAATTTCAAAAATTAAAGATTAAAGATAGGCCAAGAACTTTTGGCCTTGATCAAAGATTAAAGATTCTTATTGATGTTGCCTCAGCATTGCATTATCTTCACCGTGAAATGTTAACAGAAAAAAGGCACACAGATGAAATGTTTGATGGTTGTAAGAATCTCCATAACTATGTAAGAACTGCATTTCCTAGTAAACTTGTGCAGATTGTGGACAAAGCTATATTCATCAGAGAAATAAGTAATAGAGAAGTAGCTACAGCAGAAGACATTTTTGAGGACTTGACCCTGGTGCGTCCTAATGTGGAGAAATGTCTACTTTCTTTATTAAGTATTGGACTTGCTTGTTCAATAGAATCACCAAGGGAAAGAATGAGTATAGTGGATGTGACAAGGGAGCTAAATCAAATTTATTGTGGGATAATGAAGACTTAAAACTGAAGAATATTGAGGTGCCACTTCTACATTAGTATTGCTATCAATTATGTCTTAGTTGTTTCATCTCCTTTTTCTCTTCAAGATTTTTTCTTTCTTCTTTATTGCCTCAGAATTTAATTTTACTTCCTAAATTTATAGTTTCTTTTTCAGGTTGCAAAAAATTGTGAGATATTCAAGTTGATTTGTCAAACAATGCACCCACTCGCCCATAGTGATTGTGGAAATTCATGTTTTTGTTTTATTAATCTCTGTGAACAAAGTTAATTAAAAATACTTTTTTATAATTTATCTTTCTCCTTTGCGTATGTATTTAAACTATGGTTTTAATATTTCATAAGAAGAAGCTTACTTTTCCTCCATTCTATTTCCTGTATCACTTATGTTTGATTTCTATTTTTTATGAAGCAAAAGAAACCAAGAGTAATGCAACTAATTGCTGTTAAGTGACAGGAGCATGATTTTAAATCAAAACCTACTTCTCCCCTTCACCCCATTAATGTAGTATATGAAAAAGGACAAGAAAATGTTCATTAGCATAGTAAGGAATAATCTCTAAGCATTATTATGCATGCACAACTGTGCGAGCACATACACAAATAAATATATATACATACATCAAATATATATATCACTATGCACACAATAATTCTGGTATAATAAAATGTATATACTGAATTTCGCATTCTTGTTATTATCTAAATATATGTGATGATATTCTAAGATTTGTAATTTTGGCCAAATCTCCTAGTGAATTCTAAGCTATAGGGGTTACAAGGGAACCATGACTGTTTTTCTTGATTTTAGTTGGTCTAATCATGTGAAATTTTGAATTTTAATTCTTCTATTTTTACTCTTTTATTTTTATATAATTTTTATTTAAAAAATTTAATTATTTATTTATTAAATTTTATAAAATAAATTATAAGATCAACTAATTTTAAAAAAATAGTTTAAACATAAAGTGAGAATTTAGATGTAGAAAAAAATTTTATGTTTGAATATATAGTTCAGGTTTTCCAAGAAATTATCTTTGTAATGCCAGGGCCGATTCTTTTTCCCTTGTCACCTCGGTTTGTCTTTCAGCTAAGTACCGTTCGATGTCTCTATATTTTAGTAAATGACAATTTTAAATGACGCTTATCTAGCTTTATTGCTTTTGTAAGACCAGGCTATACCATTGCATTGCTCTAAATTAAGATATTTCAAAAATTTAAACTCGAAGGGGATAAAAGAACGATATTTTACGGATATACCCTGACAAAGTTTGTTGACAAATATATTTCAACTGAATTATTTGTGCATCCCCATTTGGCATATGTAGGCAACGATGAGACACATGCATATACTCTGACAAAGTCAGACTAAGCCAATACATGCCTTTGACACTAGAAGGGGATAAAAGAACGATATTTTACGGATAGAGTTTTTCTCTCATGTCACCCGTCCATTGGTCCACAAGCCTTCACTTTCATTCACTAGAGGATTGTTCCCTCATGCCAGATTTTAAAGCATAACTCAAACTAAAGTACCATAACTAATGCATCTTAATCAGAATCTTCTGCCTTTACAAATGCAACGCAACTAATAACAAAATGCTATCATCCCGTCAAGTTCAGGAACACATGACTCAAGTTGTAATGAAACATAATCTCTTCATTTTCATAAAGTAAAACTCAAAACTTTCATACTCAAAACTATCAAATTTATTAAATCTCATAAATTATAATATAAAATCCAACAAATTTAACAACAAATATATTTTTTTGTGAGTATTTTTTTCCCACTTCTTAATAAAATAACATATTGCAGTGGTCATCTTGTGTACTAATAAGACAAGTTTCAATAAAGTACAGTAGCAGTTAGTCATCCCCAATAACATCATTAGCCCAAAAAAAGAAAAAAGTTAGCACTGATAACATTTTTTTCATGGTAAAGCATCATAAAGTCCAACATAATTAAATACGTCCAGTAACAGGAGCATGTATACGATTCTTCCGAGTTCCAACCCAAATTCCAGAGTTAAGCCTATCAGCCCAATGTTCCTCAAACAAAAGAAGCTTCTTTCGCAAATGTTTCCCGCATTTCGGTCCATGTACCTTCAACTTTTTCTTCTCGTCACTTCAAATTTTCTGCCATTTCTACATATCACAATAGTCTCTGCTTTAGGAAACGAGACTGATCATTTGACATTGCTCATATTCAAGGAATCAGTATCCAATGACCCATATCAATTCTTGGTGTCATGGAATAGTTCCTCCCGCTTCTGCAATTGGGCAGGAATTACATGCAGCCACGGCCATCAAAGAATTACAGAGTTAAACCTGCAAGGGTATGGCTTCATGGATTCATTTCATCTGATGTTGGCAATCTCTCCTTTCTTCGAAATCTTAACCTCATGAACAACAGCTTCAGCGGTGATATCTCCAAAGCATTGGGACGTTTATTCCAGCTGCAGCAACTCAAACTAAACAATAACACATTGGTAGGGGAAATTCCTATACACTTGACAAGATGCTCTGAACTCCAGGGATTAACTGTAGATAGGAATAATCTCACTGGCAAGATACCGATCGAGATTGGCTCTGTTTGGAAGCTTCAAAAGTTGTATATTAATGACAACAGTTTGACAGGCAAAAAACTTGACAATTATGGCAGTCTCTGGCAACAAACTGTCTGGTACACTTTCTTCTTCCCATTACAACATGTCATCTCTTATTAATATCTCAGCTGGAGATTATCAATTCTAAGGCTATCCGCCAGCTAACATGTTCCTCACCCATCTAAATCACCAAATAGTTTTGATTTATAAAAGTCAGTTCTCAGGTCGAATTCCTACTTCCATCACAAATGTGTCTCTGCTTCAATCATTTGATATCGTTCAAAACCATTTCGTAGTCTAGGAAGGCTAAAAAATCTTTCGTGGCTAAGTTTAACAAATTGTAGTGAATTCGGAGTTTCTAACATCTTTAACAAATTGTAGTGAATTGGAATTGTCGGCAATAAGTATTACTAACTTTGGGCTTTGGAGGTCTGTTATCAAGTTCCATTGGTAATTTGTCAACACAACTCAATGAGTTATATCTTGGGGTAATCAAGTTACTGGACAGATTCCAATAGAAATAGGAAATCCGATTAACTTGATCACCTTAACAATCGAACAAAACTACCTTACAGAGATCATTCCAGGTACTTTGGGGAAGTTAGAAAAGTTGCAACTATTATAGTTGTCGAGAAATAAACTGACAGGAGATATACCAGAATTCGTTGGCAACCTCACGTATTTGTTTTATCTGGACTTATCACAAAATATGTTAGAAGGAAATATGCCTCCAGGCATTGGAAACTGCCACATCTTACAGGAACTAGACCTTGCCAGAAACAACCTTAAAGGACCCATTCCATTAGAGGTTATGAGTATTTCTTCTTTAACGAACGTGCTGAACTTGTCACACGACGCATACAGTTGTGCTCTTCCTATCTAGGTGGGCAGGCTGAAAAATATTTGATAAATAGGATGTCTCAAATAATCATTTGTCTGGTGAGATTCCTAAAACAATTGGAGACTGCACAAGCTTGGAGTACCTTTATTATCAGGGAAGTTCTTTTCAAGAAGTCATACCATCATCTTTGGCTTCATTGAAAGGTCTTCGACATTTAGATCTACCACGAAACATCTTGTCTGGATCAATTCCAGAAGCTCTGCAACATCTTTCCGTTTTAGAATGCTTCTATGTTTCTTTTAACAAGTTGGATGGAGTAGTACTAACAAAAGGTGTCTTTCAAAATACAAGCGCATTAGCTGTGGCCAGCATTAGTAAAGCTTTGTGGGGGATATCTCAGATTTGCACCTACCACCATGCCCTATCAAACTTACGAAACAGGGAAAACATCATATGTTAAGGTTGATATCAGTGACAACTTTGTGATTGTTTTTCCTTTTATGTTATCAACAAATCTTGCTATTTATTGATCAGGAAAAGAGACAGGAAACAATCTTCCGAATCATCCAAAGTTGACCTGCTATCTAAGGTATCTTGCCAGAACCTACACCATGCAACCACCAGTTCTCAGCCAGTAACTTAATAGGAACTGGAAGTCTCAGCTTTGTGTATAAGGAAGTCTTGAGCCCGAAGAAGAAGTTGTTTCCATAAAGGTCCTCAACCTTCAAAAGAACGGAGCTAAAAAGAGTTTCATTGCTGAATGTAATGCACTAAAAACTATTAGGCATTGAAATTTGGGCAGGATATCAAGATGTTGCTCCACCAAGATTATAAGGGCCATGAATTTAATGCTCTAGCACTTGAGTACATGTCAATGGAAGCTTAGAAAAGTGGTAGCGTCCAAGAATATCAGAAAGTTCAGATGACCTAAGACCTTTTGGCCTTGCTCAAAGGTTAAATATTCTTAATGATGTTGCCTGTGCAATATATTATCTTCAGTGCAGATGTGAGCAACCTGTCATTCATTGTGATTTGAAGCCAAGCAATGTCCTTCTTGATGGTGTAACTGTTGCCCATGTGATTAGCAAGACAACTTTCAAATATTAATGGCTATTCTGATAACCAAACCAGCACTAGTGGAATAAAGGGCACTATTGGCTGTGCTCCTCTAGGTACTACATTTCAGAATATGGAATGGATATGAGGTGTCAACACAGGGTAACATGTATAGTTTTGAGATTCTTATCTTAGAAACATTAACAGCAAGAAGACCCACTGATGATATGTTTAAAGATGGTCACAATATGTATATCTATCTAAAAACTGGCTTTCCAAATAAACTTATACAAATTGTGGACCAATCTATTTTCAACAGACAATTAAGACAGAAAGCAACTGCAGCAGAAGACAACTGTGAGAACTTGATTCCAATGCATCCTAATACAGAGAAGTACTTGCTTTCACTATTAGGCGTTGGACTTGCTTGTTCAATGGAATCATCACCCAAAGAAAGAATGAGTACAGTGGATGTGACTACGGAGCTAAATCAAATCAGAACTGCTTATTTTCCTGGTGGGATCAAGGGAGAATGAAACCTGAAGAATGTTGAGTCGCCACTTCTACATTACATTGTTACCATGTCTTCGATGTTTTGTGTAATTTTCTTTTTCCACATCATTTTGTCTTCTTGCTATTGTTTCAAACTTCTGGTATTACTACTGAAATTCTAGTATCTTGGTATGTCTCTATCTTTACGTTGTTCTGACATTACAACAGAAAGCAATCTCTTCATGAATTTCAGGTTGAGAAACTTTTGAGATCTTCAACTTAAATTGCCCCCACTGTGAGTCTAAACTTCATGTTTTTCGTGTTAATCCAATATGCATAAATTGTTTGAAAATACTTTTTCAGATTATCTTTCCATCTGAGTCCAAACTTCTTGTATGTATTTAAACTATGTTTGTAAGATTTCATTCATAACAGGTGTACTTATCCTCCATTCTATTTCCCATATCACCTATGTATGGCTTCCAACGTATATAGCAAAACAAATCAAAAGCACTGGGTCTAATTGCTGTAACTGAAACAAGAATGGCTCTAAACCAAAATCCTGCTTCTCCACTTCACCAATCCATTGTGGAGTGGACAAAAATGGAGGAGCAAAATAAATAATTTATGGGCATTATATTGAATAAGCTGGACAATAGATCAAAAAGACTAAGGAAAGAATCTTCTATCTGTAAAATAAGCAATGGATCTCCTGACTTTGGGCTTGTACTTACGAAAGCCACAAATGAATTTATTATACAAAGAACATAATAAAATACCTCAATTTAATCAAGTGGGGAACCCGTAGACTATGAGCAAGGAACATGGACACAGCCAGGCGATTCAGTGTCTTTCATCGAAAAAATTTGACAAGGATCCCACTTCCGTCCCAGATGGGCATGCCCAAGTTCACCCGAGCAGAAGCAGATTTTGACTGTCGCTTCCCTTCCATCATTGTGACTGGGATGATACTATTATGTGTTGCAATTACATAGAGTACTCCTTCATTTTGACTTTCTAGTGTAACTGCAGATTGCAAGCGGCACGCTGTTTTGTGTTTGTCTCAAAGAACAATGTGAATAACCCAATTCCGAGTGAAAGTGTGTGTTTGGAAGTTTATTTTTTATTTATTTTCCTAAAATAATTTTGTAAGATAATTGAAAATAAATTATTAAAACAAAAACACATCAAAACTTGTCTAGCTTAAATGCATTTTAAAGGAATTTTGAGAATATTAGGAGAAAAAAATTGTTTGGTAACTTTAGTTACTTTTTTGCTTTTCCAGAGTATTATCATAGACTAAATATATCTATACCAATTTTTCTTATTTATTAGTTTGCTATTAATAAAATCATTAAACTATCAAATTGTCATCACGAAAACAATGCGTAGAAAACAAAAATATCTTAATAATGTTCTTTTTTTCTGCTTATAAAACAACTGTTCCAACAGAAGTTTTCAAGCATTCCGAAACAAAATACATCTATCAAATAAGTTTTTTTATTTTCTTATTCTTAAAAATAAAAAATTGTTCTACAAAATTGATTCTCACAGACCACTAATGTGAAATGGCTGAGTGTCAGTCTAATTCTGCTAAGTTTTGAATATATAGTTAAGGTTTTCCAAGAAATTATGATAGTGAGCTAGGGCGTATTCTTTTTTCTAATGTTACACTGGTTTGTGTTTAGGCTAAGGACTGTTTCTGAATTTACTAATTGATAATCTCAAAGATTGCCTAGGTTATTGCTTTTGCTATATCAATGCATTGGCTCTAAATAATATTAAAGTTTTAATTCAGAAACTTGCTGTCACTTTTAACAAAATAAAGAAAGAAAAATGCAAAGTCAAAAGTTCTAAATTCCTTACCCCCATTTTCACTCAAATGCCTTCAATACTATTGATCTGAACTTAATGAGAACCTAATTAATTTGATTGAACACTATTTTAAAAAAAAAAACTACTTAATAAACATAAATTAGATTGTGATTTCTAAGAAAAAAAGTTATTGAAAAACTTCATAAAATTTGAACGATCTTAATTTTCCTTTTGAATAAAAATTGATTTTCTTATGAAAGCGATGAATTTATGACATATAATCCTTTAATATCGCTAGTCTATGGTGCGCCAAAACAGAATGTTCATGGACAAAACGAATGATGAAATATAATAAATAAGACAAGCAATGTTTTCCCAAAAGCAATAATGCAAAACTTGTCAATATAGTTTTCAGTGTCAAGTTAGAAGCCATGCAACTTTTGAACTGTTAGCTGCTATCAACTTTTACAGTTCACTGTTTTCAGTTTCAGTATCACATGCACTTACCCTTTTAGCCAAAACATCAACTGGTCTTGCATTTGATTGAACGCTAATTATGCTAATCGTAAAACGTAGCAGCACAAAACTCAAGTTGCAGTAAGTTCAAATGGCAAATTGAACAATCAAGTCAGCAAAGTTCAAGTGGAGAAAAGTTTGGTGACAAATATATTTAAAGTGAATTATTTATGCTCCCCATTTGGCATACGTAGGTAAGGAAGAGACAAATGCTTGCCTTTGACACTAATGGGGAAATAAAAGAGGATATTTGATGGATAGAGTTTCTCTCTAAAGATATTAATATAATTAGTTTCCTTATCAGATGATTTCTGGTTTGGCAAGAGGTGATCAGAGCATCCTTGTTTTCTCTAACCAAATGAAGCCTTTTGCTCCCTTGTCATCTGTCCATTGGTGCACATGCCTTCACATGCTTCTTCAATAGCATTCATGGATTGAGTTTCTTTATCGTTAAGGTAAAGGAACTTTAAAAAGAGATAAATATAAAATTTAAAAATAATAAAAAATTAAATTTTATTTATTAAATTATAGAAAAAAAAAATAAGATACTCCAAATCAAGCATTCATTCACTATATGATTGCTCCCTCACCCCAGATTTCATGTCTGCGACAAAGCATAACTCAAACTAAGGAACCATAAATAATGCAACTTAATCCGTATCTTCTGCCTTTATAAATGCAACCAATGACAACCAGAGTAGTCACGTTGAGATAATTATGTAGATCTTGACTGTTTCCTTAAGACTTCAAATGGCCTCATCAATTTAATTAAAAGAAAGCCATTACTATATCCAATACAAGATCACTATCAGACTGTAAGTAACAAGGAAATAAGAATGATTATCTTGAAACTTTAACCATTCATAAAATAAAAGTGAAGGGAACCAATTTGGTAAGAGTCCGAATTTGGATCATCTAATATTTCTATTTTTATTTTTATAATTTTTTCTGTCTTTTTTATATTTAAATATTTGAGTTTCAATTTTTTCTCTTATTAATTTTTTCTTTTTTTAATTCTATCTCTATTTCTCTTTCACTATATACTATAACTTTTAGATAAAAAATAAACTAATTCACATCCCGTAAGAATCACAAAATTATTTAAGCCATGAGTGAGTGAAGTGAAAAACTGTTAATTAAAAGGGGTATAAAGTAATATAAATTATAATTATAAATGTAAAACTAAAATGCAACTGTTCACAATATCACATCTTATCTAATTTACAATTTTATATTAATTGATCATAATGATAAAAATTAAATCATAAAACCCATTATATTCAAGCAAATCCCTTTTGACCATAGAGCACTTAAGATTAAGTTCAATAACATATAATTCAAATTGTTATTTAATAACATATTGCGGAGGACATGTCAAGGTAAAATACGTGTCAGTAAAATATAGAAAGCGTAAGTTAGTCACCCAAAAAAAAATCAGAAAGAATTGAAAAAGTTAGCACTAATGGTACGTGCCAACATGCATCAAATGACACTTCAAACTCCAATAACAAAATCTTTGCATTGATTAATGGTTAGGTATGCCATACATTTTGCCAAAGAGAAAAAAGTAATTCACTAGTGAATGAACCCATCAATATTGATGGATTCGAATTGCACTTCCTTCCTTGCGAAGGGGCAAAACCTTGCTTATGGACGAAAAAGTCAGTCAAGCACTCGATCTGGTGCGAGGCACGTTAATTGAAATTAGAGGCAAGAGGGAAGCCAGGGTTCAATACATGAAACAAGTGCTTTTTTCGTCTTCTTCTTTGCTTACTCAAAGGTCCATCTTTTGGGTCATGGTCAATGGTGGAGCAAGCAGGATACGCTGCTGTCATACCAACCCATTATCAACTTACACACCATTTATTGTACACCTTGACTTTAGAGTTTAGATAAAGGGATTCATATCCATTCTTAAACACAGTCCGTGCAGTGATAAAGATCACAATCGGAATCTAAGACCTCCAATGTACCCCAGAAGTTGAATAAAAGAAAATTATAAATATATTTTTTGATAGTTATCATAAGACTTCCCAGCTTTCCCCCAGAAGTTGATTAATAGAAAATGATTACTATAACCATTAATTACAATATCACAATTAGAATCTAAAGTAACAAGCTAGCAAATAGCAATAGTCAGCATTAAACTCTAATCTCTCATGAAATAAAAGTAACGCAATAGCCAGTTGAGGTTAGGTTAAGTGGTGTTAGATTTGCCCTTCTTTCCAAAGTCCAAAGTTCGATACCTCAACCTAAACATACACAAAAATAAAAAAGTAACCAAATCATAATAAATTTATTCACACAAGAAATTCTTCAAACTTTTAGAAACAATTAAAGAATGAGAAAGGGAATTTTTAATTTTCAAGAGGATTTGCAATATAAGGATATATGGATTTGGATCCTTTATTTTTATTATTTTTAATTTTAATAATATTTTATTTATTTTTTTAATTTATATTAAAATATATTTTATAAATCTTATTTTTTTACTAATTTTTTCTCTCTATTACTTTCCTATTCCTTTGAAGTATGCAAAGGATCACACATATCCAAAGATATACCAATGTTCCTTATTCAACTTTATAATGAAGACAGGATTTTTATATAATGGACTAATAAAGGTGCCAACATACATCAAATGTCAATTCAAACTCTGTTAACAAAATATTTTTTTTGAGTTTTATTATTTTTTATCACTATTTATTATTTTAATATGTAGATTTATTTTTTATTTTATTATTATTTTTTAATTTTATATCTTTATTTTATTACACATTTTAACTTTTTTTCTAAAAGAAAGGTAGAGTAAAAAAAAAAAAAAAGATAGAAGGATCCACGCATCAATAATAAAGGATTTATATTGTACTTTTTTCCTTGTCACGGGCAAGAACCTTCATTATGGTGCCAGGATGGTCTATTGAAATTTAGAGGCAGGAAGGGTGCTTTCCCATCTGCTCCTTTGCTCAAATGTCAATTCAAATTCTGTTCACAAAATGTTTTTTTTGAGTTTTATTATTTTTTATCTCTATTTATTATTTTAATATGTAGATCTAATTTTATTTTTTTATTATTATTTAAATTTATATCTTTATTTTATTACACATTTTAATTTTTTTAAAAAAATAAGATAGAATAAAAAGAAATAAAATAGAGGGATCCACTCATCAATAATGAAAGATTCAAATTGTACTTTTTTCCTTGTCAAGGGCAAGAACCTTGATTATGGTGCCTTGGTGGTCTATTGAAATTTAGAGGCAGGAAGGGTGCTTTCCCATCTGCTCCTTTGCTCAAATGTCAATTCAAACTCTATTCACAATATGCTTTCTTTGAGTTTTATTATTTTTTATCTTTATTTATTATTTTAATATGCAAATCTATTTTTTATTTTATTATTATTTTTTAATTTTATATCTTTATTTTATTACACATTTTAATTTTTTGTTAAAAGTAAGGTAGAGTAAAAAAAAAAAAGATAGAGAGATCCACTCATCAATAATGAAGGATTCATATTGTACTTTTTTCCTTGTCACGAGCAAGAACCTTGATTATGGTGCCAGGCTGGTCTATTGAAATTTAGAGGCAGGAAGGGTGCTTTCCCATCTGCTACTTTGCTCAAATGTCAATTCAAACTCTATTCACAAAATATTTTCTTTGAACTTTATTATTTTTTATCTTTATTTATTATTTTAATATGTAAATCTATTTTGTATTTTATTATTATTTTTTAATTTTATATCTTTATTTTATTACACATTTTAATTTTCTTTTCAAAAAAATAAAATAAAAAGATAAAGGGATCTACTCATCAATAATGAAGGATTCATGTTGTACTTTTTTTCTTGTCAAGGGCAAGAACCTTGATTATGGTGCCAGGCTGGTCTATTGAAATTTAGAGGCAAGAAGGGTGCTTTCCCATCTGCTCCTTTGCTCAAATGTCAATTAAAACTCTGTTCACAAAATGCTATCTTTGAGCTTTATTATCTTTTATTTCTATTTATTATTTTAATATGTAGATCTATTTTTATTTTATTATTATTTTTTAATTTTATATCTTTATTTTATTACATATTTTAATTTTTTTAAAATAAAGTAGAATAAAAAAAAAGATAAAGAGATCCACTCATCAATAATGAAGGATTCATATTGTACTTTTTTCCTTGTCACGGGCAAGAACCTTAATTATGATGCCAGGCTGGTCTATTGAAATTTAGAGGCAAGAAGGGTGCTTTCCCATATGCTCCTTTGCTCAAATGTCAATTCAAACTCTCTTTACAAAATATTTTCTTTGAGCTTTATTATCTTTTATTTTTATTTATTATTTTAATATGTAGAACTATTTTTTATTTTATTGTTATTTGTAATTTTATATCTTTATTTTATTACATATTATTATTTTTTTTAAAAATAAAGTAGAATTAAAAAAAATAAAGAGATCCACTCATCAATAATGAAGGATTCATATTGTACTTTTTTCCTTGTCACGGGCAAAAACCTTAATTATGATGCCAGGCTGGTCTATTGAAATTTAGAGGCAGGAAGGGTGCTTTCCCATCTGCTCCTTTGCTCAAATGTCAATTCAAACTCTGTTCACAAAATGCTTTCTTTGAGCTTTATTATCTTTTATTTTTATTTATTATTTTAATATGTAGATCTATTTTTTATTTTATTATTATTTTTTAATTTTATTACATATTTTAATTTTTTTTGAAAATGAAGTAGAGTAAAAAAAAATAGAGAGATCCACTCATCAATAATGAAGGATTCATATTGTACTCTAAAAATTTTTTTCTTACTATCACACATATTGTTAAGCTTGCATCTTATAATGAATATGGTTTTTAAGAAAAAATTTAATGCAGTATTAACATTTTATTTAACAAAAATAGTTAAATGAGGTAAAGTATAATTTTTGAGTAAAAATAAGATATATTTATTGTGATTTATATAATTTACTAGAATATTCTATTAGCATCTATATAAATTCGATTAGTTAAATTAGATAATTAAAGTAGAGTATAATTTTTAAATAAAAATAGAGTGAAATATCATATTAAAATATTTAAAAAATATTGAGTATAATTTATTCAAAATTTAAATTTCTATGTAAAGTTTACTTGGCCTCTGTTTTGGTTGAATGGAGTTAGGACTTGTGGGTCGTGTACGCCTACCTTTTTCCAGGTCAAGGGCCGTATTCATTCCGCGTCCAGGTGGGATGCTTCGGTGCGGGACAAACTGGGACAAGACGATGGCTGAAGCAGAGTAAATGAGAGAACTATCAGTGAGATACTTACAACTGCAATAATTGGTCTTTGCATTTTTCTGTGTCTTTAGTGTATGCTAAAATGCCACAACGCACACCAAGTTTGACAATTTTGGAGAACTATCAACATTGGGATGGACTTTGGTAACTAAAATTTGGACAACAATTTCCACGCGTATGCCTTAAAATCAGTTGTTTTTGATTGATTGATAGTCGCTGTTTTCCTTGAAAGTTTTGTTAATTGAGCAATTATAAAATCGGCAGCAACCGGTATTCTAAATCCAACGTATCACATTATGAGTAATATGCACAAGGTGGTGCTATAATTACCAAGCCCTTAGTTCTCGAAGCAGATCAAACATACAAATCATCCACTGCCTGTTGTGGTCCTAAAACAATGAAGCATGTTGCTCCCAAGTTACCTGCACTTTGGTTTAATTTTTTTTTAAAAGTAAGGTAGAGTAAAAAAGAAAAAAGATAGAGGGATCTACTCATCAATAATGAAGGATTTATATTGTACTTTTTTTCAGGGCAAGAACCTTAATTATGGTGCCAGGCTGGTCTATTGAAATTTAGGGGCAGGAAGGGTGCTTTCCCATCTGCTACTTTGCTCAAATGTCAATTTAAATTCTGTTCACAAAATGTTTTCTTTGAATTTTATTATTTTTTATCTCTATTTATTATTTTAATATGTAGATCTATTTTTTATTTTATTATTATTTTTTAATTTTATATCTTTATTTTATTACACATTTTAATTTTTTTTTTAAAAAAATAGAATAAAAAAAAATAAAGGATCCACTCATCAATAATGAAGGATTCATATTGTACTTTTTTTCTTGTAAAGGGCAAGAACCTTGATTATGGTGCCAGGCTGGTCTATTGAAATTTAGAGGCAGGAAGGGTGCTTTCCCATCTGCTCCTTTGCTCAAATGTGAATTCAAACTCTGTTAATAAAATGTTTTCTTTGAGTTTTATTATTTTTTATCTCTATTTTTTATTTTAATATATAGATTTATTTTTCATTTTATTATTATTTTTTAATTTTATATCTTTATTTTATTACACATTTTAACTTTTTTTTAAAAAAAATAGAATAAAAAAAATAAAGGATCCACTCATCAATAATGAAGGATTCATATTGTACTTTTTTCCTTGTCAAGGGCAAGAACCTTGATTACGGTGCCAGGCTAGTCTATTAAAATTTAGAGGCAGGAAGTGTGCTTTCCCCATCTGCTCCTTTGCTAACTCAAAGATTCATCTTTTGTACAGATCAATGGTGGAGCCAGCAGAGGATATTCTGGTACAAAATTACTTAGTCTATTTTTATGATTAGTTACAAGTTATGATTAGTTAAGGGCATTTGTATGGATTTAAAATTTAGATATTCCGACTCTATTTTTATGGTTGAGTAGGAATTGTTACGCACGGCAACTTTTCAGAATGTAAATTTTATTTGTTTAACAAAAAAATTGTTAGTCAAAAAGTTAATGTAAGCTTTTTTTAAGAAAAATAACCATTTTAAAAAAAAAATTCAAACACAAAAATAGAGATCTTAACTTTATATACTTATATAGACGTAATGTAAGTTAAAAGGTGAGGATAGTTATCAAAAAAGAAGAAAAGTAGGATTAAGATATTCTTATAATTTAAGGTATTGATTTGAAAACTAAAATAATGATTTTTAATTTAGAAATTAGTTCTTTTAAATATTACATGAGAATGCATGTTAAAATACGTGAAAATATAAACACAAGAATGCATAATAAAATAAAAAAATTAAAAATAAAATACGTATAAAATTAAGAAAAAAACTGCAAAAATAATATACAAATATGTGTTAAAATAAAGATAAATAAAAAAAATAAAACATAAAAATATGAGTTAGACTCAATTCAAATTATGAGATTAATACCTGTCACATTTTATAATGTAATAGGTAGAATTCATATTTACTGATACTTTAAAACGGTTGAAAGGTTTATCCTCCCAAAAAATCTTATAAAACTTAACATTCATTTAGAATTTTACTACTCAATGGCTGAAGCTTATGGCTATTAATTTTTTTTGTTTTTTTGTTTTTGGCACTTACGGCTATTAATTTGAAAGCTTAGTACATGAGACAAACGCAGAAATGCTTCCTCCACTTTTTGTGAACAATTTTAACTTCACTTTATTCACTATTTTTCACACACCTACTTCTGCACATTAACAGGTTTTTTTTTTACTATTCAATGGCAAGTGCAATTTATGAAGAAGCACTGTTAAAGGTATATATATTTTTACTTTTTTTTTTATTTTTAATTTTTTTATTTATAAGTGCCCAAAACATGCATGTATTCTGTCGTGTGACTATCTTTCTGGGTAAAGGTTAGAAGAGTCCAGCTGGAATATTACTGAGATACTTACAAATGCAACAATTGGTCTATGCACAATCCTGAGTCCTAGTGTCCAATAAAAACACCATAGCGCACACCAAATTTGACAATTTTGAAGAACTATGATTATTTTTCACGCGTATGCCTTAAAATCAGTTGAATTTTGATTGATTTGACCTTGAGAAATTCTAAATCCAACATACACGAGTTTTATTGTAAATGAACGAAGAAGATCATACAAATCGGTTGCTCTTTCAGTATGGGATGGCTTATCACAGTACAAGAAGCATGCGATCACTCTAAGGCCCTGCATATGAATAATAGTCATTTTTAGCTTGTAGTCCTTTGATTATTTCCTAACAGATTCTCACATTTAGCTGCCACAAAATACAGCTTATAGTTTATGAAGTTAAACATAAACTATTGATTTATAAAATAAACAAATAAATAAATTACGTTCAATTTTTAAATTATTTATTTATATTTTATTTTATTTAATAATAAAATTTGGTTGCCATCACTGGTCACATCACATAAATACTTAAAAAATTACATTAAGTTCATCCTGCAAGCTAAACAATGACAAACCCAAACTATAGAATTGTAATAAATCCCGAATGTGGAATTTCTTCCAAACAAAGATTGAACAGCTGGCATACCTTATTCCAATGTGATTGCGATGGTTTAAATATCATTATTAAGATGACGGCAACTTGGTCTGCGTTTGGTTCAAGGAAGCAAGACCCGTGGGTCGTGTACACCGACATCTTTCCAAGTCAAGTGCCGTGTTCACTCCGCGTGCAGGTGGGAAGCGTCGGTGGGGGACAAACTGGGAAGCGTCGGTGGGGGACAAACTGGGAAGCTTCGGTTGGTGACATAACTTTTTGTTTCTATTTTTATGGCTGAATTGGAATTGTTAATGTGCCATAACTTTTCTGAATGTAAATTTATTGTTTTAACAAAAAATCGTTCCATGTAAGATTGCATTCAATTTTTACTTAAAAATTACACATGCAGGCTTAATAATATGTGTGACTGTAAGAAATAAATTTTTAGTATAAAAAAAGTCACATCTTAAAGTAAGTTTAGCAAAGAATATAATTGTAAAACTATTAAATATACTTCATTTCTATTTCAACTTAAAATTTTATTTTAATAATTGATGAAACCACATTTAAAAGAAAAAAGAAAAAAAGTTATCAACATTTCTATTAGATGATCAATAATCTTATTAGAGTTTAGTGAAAGAATAAGAATGTATATTATTTTGATATTTATTATTATAAATATAATTTAAGAAATAATATAATCTCAAAATCTATGCAAACCTCAGTAAGATTATTGATCATCTAATAAAAATATGGATCAAAACTATATTTATAATAATAAATATCAAAACATAATTTACTCTTTTTTTAAATTATATTTATAAAAATAAATATCAAAACTATATACTTTTTTATTCTTTCACTTAACTCTAGTAAGATTGTTGATCATCTAATAAAAATGTTTGATAACTTTTTTTTTCTTTTTAAATGTAGTTTCATTAGTTATTAAAATAAAATTTCAAGTTGAAATAAAAATGAATTATATTTAATAGTTTCACAATTACATTTCTTGCTGAACTTACTCTAGGATGTTACTTTTTTTACTTTAAATTTTTTTTTTACTATCACACATATTGTTAAGCTTGCATCTTATAATGAGTATGATTTTTAGGAATAAATTTAATACAGTATTAACATTTTATTTAATGAAAATGGTTAAATGAGATAAAATATAATTTTTAAGTAAAAATGAAATATATTTATTGTGGTTAATATAACTTACTAGAATATTCTGTTAGCATCTATATAGATTTGATTAGTTAAATTAGATAATTGGGATAGAATATAACTTTTGAATAAAAATAGAGTAAAATATCATATTAAAATATTTAATGGGTGATGAGTATAATTTACTCAAAATTTAAGTTTCTATGTAAAGTTTGCTTGGTCTCTGTTTTGGTTGAACGGAGTTAGGACTCGTGGGTCGTGTACGCCTACCTTTTTCCAAGTCAAGGGCCGTATTCATTCCGCGTCCAGGTGGGAGGCTTCGGTGTGGGACAAACTGGGACAAGACGATGGCTGAAGCAGAGCAAATGAGAGACTTTGTTCACACCTGGGTTGGTGACATAACTTTTTATTTCTATTTTTATGGCTGAATTGGAATTGTTATGTGCCATAACTTTTCAGAATGCAAATTTATTGTTTTTAAAAAAAAATCGTTCCATGTAAGATGAATAATTTTTTATGCATTTCAGAGTTTGAGTAACACTATTTACATAAATTTTGTGCATAAAGATTTTATGTAATATGTAACATTTATAAAATTTACGAACAACTTCATGAACTTGATGAGTAATTTTACATCTTTTTAGTTTTATAACTTATATCAATACTATTTAGCCATAATAATATATTTTTCTATATATATTCAATGGACATTTAAGTTGAAGCAACAAATACTTACATTTTCTCTTGCATGTTATTTTTCCTTTTGCATTATTGTCCTTTGATTATATCTTGCTAATGCAGTGAGATACTTACAACTGCAATAATTGGTCTTTGCGTTTTTCTGTGTCTTTAGTGTATGCTAAAAATGCCACAACGCACACCAAGTTTGACAATTTTGGAGAACTATCAACATTGGGATGGACTTTGGTAACTAAAATTTGGACAACAATTTCCACGCGTATGCCTTAAAATCAGTTGTTTTTGATTGATTGATAGTCGCTGTTGTCCTTGAAAGTTTTGTTAATTGAGCAATTATAAAATCGGCAGCAACCGGTATTCTAAATCCAACGTATCACATTATGAGTAATATGCACAAGCTGGTGCTATAATTACCAAACCCTTAGTTCTCGAAGCAGATCAAACATACAAACCATCCACTGCCTTTTGTGGTCCTAAAACAATGAAGCATGTTGTTCCCAACTTACCTGCACTTTGGTTTATATGCCTTCACCTTCTTCCATTCTTCATGACAAACTTACTGTCATTGCAACTTATCATCAAAGCCTCTGCTTTAGGAAACAACACTGATCATTTGGCACTGCTCAAATTCAAGGAATCAATATCCAATGACCCATATCAAATCTTGGCCTCTTGGAAAAGTTCCACTCACATCTGCAATTGGACTGGTGTCAAATGCAACCGCCGTCATCAAAGAGTTTCAGAGTTGAACCTAGGAGGATACCACTTACATGGAGTCATATCACCCCACATTGGCAACCTCTCCTTTCTCAAAACTCTCGAGCTAAAAAACAATAGCTTCTACAGCGAAGTCCCACAACAGTTGGGCCGTTTATTCCGACTGCAAAGGCTCATGCTCGACAATAACACATTAAGAGGGGAATTTCCTGTCAACTTGACAAGATGCTCTGCACTCAGGGTCCTCGGTTTAGGTGGGAATAATATCACCGGTAACATACCAGTGGAGATTGGATCGCTTTGGAAGCTTGAAACGTTGTATCTTTATGAAAACAATTTAAAAGGAAGAATCCCAGCCTCTATAGGAAATCTCTCTTCCCTTGTTGCTCTATCTTTGGCATATAATAGCTTGGAGGGAAATCTACCTGATGAAATAGGTCGTTTGAAAAACTTGACCTTTATTAATGTACTTGAGAACAGATTGTCTGGTAAGCTTCCTTCTTCACTGTACAATATGTCATCTCTCACTACTATCTCAGTTAATGCCAATCAATTTGATGGTTCTCTTCCAGCTACCATGTTCCTCTCTCTCCCGTATCTTCAACACCTCAGCATCGGTGAAAATGAATTCTCAGGTCCAATACCAACATCCATCACAAATGCATCTTTTCTTCAAAGCTTTGTTATCCATGGGAACTATTTCATTGGTCAAGTTCCGAGTCTAGAAAAGCTGCAAGATATCAAAGTGCTTAATTTGGAAGCTAACAGTCTGGGTCGTAATTCAACTAAGGATCTAGAGTTTGTAAGTTCCCTGACAAACTGTAGTAAGTTGAAGAGTTTGGACCTAGATAATAATAATTTTGGAGGTTCTTTACCCAATTCCATTGGCAATTTATCAAACCAACTCAATGATCTATATCTAGGCGGTAATCAGTTTTCTGGACAAATTCCTGTAACATTGGGTCAACTTACTAACTTAATTGCGTTGATGCTGGACGCAAACAGATTCACAGGGTTCATTCCAGACACCTTTGGGAACTTTCATAAGATGCAAGCATTAATGTTGATTGGAAACAAACTGACAGGGAGGATACCAACCTCCATAGGCAACCTCAGTCAATTGTTTGAGCTGGACCTATCACAGAATATGTTAGATGGAAATATTCCTCCTAGTATTGGAAATTGCCAAAGTTTACAAAACCTAATCCTTTCACAAAACAGACTTAGTGGAGTGATACCGCCACAAGTTATTGGTCTTTCCTTTTCGACAATCATACTTGACTTGTCAGGAAATTCATTAACTGGCAATCTTCCAGTTGAGGTGGGCAAACTGGAAAGTATTGCTGAGTTGGATGTCTCTGATAATCATCTGTCAGGTGACATTCCTGCTACAGTTGGAGACTGCATACACTTGGAGTACCTTCATCTACAACAAAATTCCTTCAGTGGAATCATACCTTCATCTTTGGCTTCCTTGAAAGGTCTTCAATATTTAGATCTATCAAGAAACAATTTATCTGGGTCAATTCCTCAAGGTCTGCAGTATATTACTGTTTTAGCATACTTGAATGTTTCATTTAACAATCTAGATGGCGAAGTGCCTAAAAATGGTGTCTTTCAAAATGCAAGTGCGATAGCAGTGTCTGGCAATAGTAAGCTTTGTGGAGGTATCTTAGAGCTACAACTACCACCATGCCCTATCAATGCTATGAAACAAAGAAAGCACCATAATAAGTTTTGGTTGATTGCCGTGGTAACTTGTTTGCTTGCTTTCCTATTTTTATCGTCAACAATTGTTGCTATATGTTTTATTAGGAAAAGAAACAGGAAGCAATCTTTTGAGCCATCAACAATTGAACTTCTTCCCAAGGTGTCCTACCAAAGCCTACACCAAGCAAGCAATGGGTTTTCAGCTGACAATATGATAGGAAGTGGAAGTTTCGGCTCTGTATATAAAGGAAGTCTTGGGCCTGAAAATGAAGTTGTTGCCATAAAGGTCCTTAATCTTGGTAAGAAGGGAGCCCACAGGAGCTTCACTACTGAATGTAACGCACTCAAAAATATTAGGCACAGAAATTTGGTAAAGATATTAACATGTTGCTCCAGCACAAACTACAAGGGCCAAGAATTTAAAGCTCTAGTTTTTGAGTACATGTCAAATGGAAGCTTAGAAAATTGGTTGCATCTAGGTACAAGAGGTTCAGATCAGCCAAGAACTTTAGGCCTTGATCAAAGATTAAAGATTCTTAGTGATGTTGCCTCTGCATTACATTATCTTCACCATGAATGTGAGCCACCTGTCATTCATTGTGATTTAAAGCCAAGCAATGTCCTTCTTGATAGTGACATGGTTGCCCATGTGAGTGATTTTGGACTGGCAAGACTACTTTCGTCCATTGAAGGCAATTCTGACAACAAAAGCAGTACCGTTGGAATGAAGGGGACTATTGGCTATGCTCCTCCAGGTACAGCTTGATATTTATTTTGGCTATAAAATCTTCTTGAATATTGTTTTCTTGTCTCAAACATTTCCTTTATCTTTGTGTTAGTATTGTTAATATAGTTTTCATCGCATTGACTTATTTGCAATATATTTCAGAATATGGATTGGGTTTTGAAGTTACCACACAAGGTGACATGTATAGCTTTGGGATTCTTGTCTTGGAAATGATAACCGGAAGAAGACCCACAGACAAAATGTTTGAAGATTCCCATAATCTTCATAACTATGTAAAAGCTTCATTTCCTAATCAACTTGTGCAGATTGTGGACCAAGCTATATTCATCAATGAAATAAGTACAAGAGAAGCAGCTGCTGCAACAGTAGAACACATTTGCGAGGACTTGCCTCTGATGTGTCCTAATGTGGAGAAATGCTTACTATCACTTTTAAACATTGGACTTGCTTGTTCAGTGGAGTCACCAAGGGAAAGAATGAGTATCGTGGATGTGACAAGGGAGCTAAATATAATTTATCGTGGGATGAAGAAGACTTAGAACTGAAGAATACTGAGGTGCCACTTCTACATTACTATTGCTGCCAATTATGTCCTAGTTATTTCATATCTTTTTTCTCTGAATGATTTTTTTGTCTTTTGTTTTTTAGTTTGGCTTTTAGGTTGCATGAAGTTGTGAGTTATTCAAGTTGAATCATAAGGCAGTGTGCCTGCTGTAATTCTAGAAATTCCTATGTTTATTGTATTTGTCTGTGTGAACAAAATTGTTTCAAAAGACTTTTAATTTAATTATTGTTCCATCTGAATCCAACATTCATGTCCATACTTAAACTAGGGCTTTAATATTTCATACGAAGCAGCTTACTTATGTATCCTCTATTGTATTTTCCATATCACGAGTTCTATTCTATAAAGCAAAAGAAACCAAAAGCACTGGACTAGATTGCTGAAAGGAGGATGGTATTAAACCATAGTCCTACTTCTCCCATTCACCCTATCCATTTAATGTGGATGAAAAAGGAGAAGAAAATGTTCATTAACATGATAACGCATAATCGTTGAGCACATTTACACACAGAAGGGCCATCTCCTAACTAGTGGATTATGTGTAATACAGGTAACAAGGGAACCATGACTGTTTTCTTTGGTTTTTAGTTGGTCTAATTCTTCAAGTTTTGAACATATAGTTAAGGTTTGTGTTTAGGCTAAGGACTGCTTAGTGGTTCTGTATGTACTAAATGGAAATTTGATAATTGCCTATCTTCATTGCCTTTGCTATACCAATGCATTGGCTCTAAATTTGAACAATCTTACTTTTCTTTCGTGTAGAAATCAATTTTCCTATGAAAGCGATGGATTTATGGTATAGGATAAAATCCTTTGCTACCACTAGCCTATAGTGTGCCAGAAATAGAGTGTTCTTAGATAAAACTAAAGATGAAATATAATAAAGCAGATAAGAAATGATTTTCCCAAAAGCAATAATGTAAAACTCATCAATAGTTTTCAGTGTCAAGTTAAAAGCAATGCAATTTTTGAGCTATATATATATATATATACATTTGTTGCTCTCAACTTTTGCAGGGTTCAATGTCACATGTACTTATCCTTTGAGCCAAAGCATCAACTATTCTTTCATTGTATTGGATGCTAATTATGCTAATGGTAAAATGTAGTAGGTCAGCATCTTGTGTCTTTACAAATGCAAGCAATAACAAAAGGCTGTCATATTGTCAAAGTATGTCAAGCCCCATGGGCTTGGCTTACCACCCTATCCAACGGGACCATGATGGATAGCATGAAAGAAATTTTCAGCTTCTCATTAATGATATCAAGCCCTTCTACATATGCAACAATCTAGGTTGAAACAACTCAATCATAATCAGGGTAATTTCCTCCAACACTTTAATGAAGTTTACATCAACAATATAGTCATAATGATAAGTCTTTCTATAATCAATACAAGATCATAATCAGAACTAAGTAACAAGCAAATAGTAAGGATCAACATGAAATTATAACCACTCGTAAAATAAAAGTAAAGGGAACCAATTTCAAAAGAACTACAAGATTATTTAAGCAAAGTGAAAACACTATTAATTAAGAATAGTTATAAATTAAACAATCAATTAAAGTTTTAGAAAATATTTGAAATCTATGGTTTGATTTTCTGTTAAAGTTTTTTTTTTAATTGCTGCTACATAAAAGGTCTTCAAACATAATAACATGGATAATGACCATTGACCAAAATGCCTCAACTCAATAATAACATTTCTTCAAGTATTAATTGTTGAATAGTACTTTTAGTCACTGTTGAGATTATAAAACAAAATTACTAAATTAAGAAGGTTCTAAATAATTTCAGCTTTCTTTGAAATATATACACGTGAAGTTTGGTACAATTACTCTTTGAGATATTAACCATGCATATTGGTTTGTACTATTAACATTCTAAAGACTATTGACATGTAGCGCAAAGTGGTGACCCAAAGGCTCTAAGTTGAAGGTTTAGGAAGAGGCTTTTTGAAAAGAAAAAAATGGAGTTGCAATTGAAAACATTAATGATGAGATCGGACACCAGAATAATGGTTTGGGTTTGTAGAGAATAGGTTCAAGGTTGATTACATATAGAAAAGATATTAGCATCTCTATATGCCTTTTCAGTACCATAGTGATCTAGTTAGTTTTTCTTACTTTATTTGAATGTAAGGGTTAGTTTGTTAAAATTCTAATTCAAGATTGGGAGATTTTGAAAAATAAAAAGGGTTAGTTAGTTTATCTTCCAAATTCGGTTTTTTTGAAGAAGATTCTTTCTTTTGAAAGACCCCTTTCTTTTCAAATCAAGGTTTTCAAAAATATTTTTTTTCTTTTCTAAAAGAGGACCCCTCTCTTTCTCGGTTGGGGATTTTGGAAAATAATTGGAAGAAGCCCCTTTCCTTCTACATTGGCACTTTTGAAAAGTATTTTTTTGTTTGAAAGAAAACCCTTTATTTGTGACATAAGATTCTTGGAGTCCAACTCTTAATGACTTTTGGACCAAAGGGATCCAATTGTACACCTAACTTAGACTAGAATTTTTAATTAAAGATCCTAATTAAGGAGTGGAATGTACTTTTTTCCCTAACTTGATTAGGGTTTCCTAACTTAACTAGCTTGACTAATGATTAGGAAAAGATGCAGCCTGCCTAGCTTGATTAAGTTAAAGCCAAATCTCTAAATTGGGATTGACCTAAAAGGGCAAATTTTATTTATTGGAAAAGAAGGCTCAATCTTTAATCTAAAGTGAATATGCATGTTGTGTAGAATTTTAATCGCGTGTGTAGAAAATTTTTAGGTGCAGAAAATATGAATTGTATGCATAAATTGTTACAGGAAAATTTAAAAACAATATTACAAAATTTCGTAATTGCTGTAATGGAATTTAAATATGCAGAATTGCAGAAATTAACTGTGCAGAATGCAGAATATAGAAATTGAGTTGCACAAGGTGAATTACTATATGCAGAAAACAGAATATGCAAAAACAGTGACAGAATTCAAATTTTGAGTTTGTGATTTTTATGCATGCAGAATTTGAAAAATTAAACATTCCATATGTGAAAAAAAATTAACATGCAATTATGTACAAACTTTAGACATGGTAATGAGTATGCAAACTACAAGTCACACGTTAAAAGAGAAGGAAAAAAAAAGACTACATGATGTAAACACAAATTAAAACATAATCCTAGCTTGACTAAGATCATGACTATAATTCCTACGTAGTTGAAGAGGAACATGAAGAAGATGAGAAAGATGAGAAGGATGAGAAGAACTCACATACCTTGTGTATACCCTCTCATTACACAATAGGGAGATTAAATCCCTAAATATACTCCTTGTTGGAGTTTAGAAAATAAAGCCTAGTCTTGTTTTATTAGAAATAAAGACAACTTTCAAATATTAATGGCTATTCTGATAACCAAACCAGCACTAGTGGAATAAAGGGCACTATTGGCTATGCTCCTCTAGGTACTACATTTCAGAATATGGAATGGATATGAGGTGTCAACACAGGGTAACATGTATTGTTTTGAGATTCTTATCTTAGAAACATTAACGGGAAGAAGACCCACTGATGACATGTTTAAGGATGGTCACAATATGTATATCTATCTAAAAACTGGCTTTCCAAATAAACTTATACAAATTGTGGACCAATCTATTTTAAACAGACAATTAAGACAGAGAGCAACTGCAGCAGAAGACAACTGTGAGAACTTGATTCCAATGCATCCTAATGCAGAGAAGTACTTGCTTTCACTATTAGGCATTGGACTTGCTTGTTCAATGGAATCATCACCCAAAGAAAGAATGAGTACAGTGGATGTGACTAGGGAACTAAATCAAATCAGAACTGCTTATTTTCCTGGTGGGATCAAGGGAGAATGAAACCTGAAGAATTTTGAGTCGCCACTTCTACATTACATTGTTACCATGTCTTCAATGTTTCGTATAATTTTTTTTTTCCACATCATTTTGTCTTCTTGCTATTGTTTCAAACTTCTGGTATTACAACTGAAATTCTAGTATCTTGGTATGTCTCTATCATTACGTAGTTCTGACATTACAGCAGAAAGCAATTTCTTCATGAATTTCAGGCTGTGAAACTTTTGAGATCTTCAGCTTAAATTGCCCCCACTGTGAGTCTAAAAATTCATGTTTTTCGTGTTAATCCAATATGCATAAATTGTTTGAAAATACTTTTTCAGATTATCTTTCCATCTGAGTCCAAACTTCTTGTATGTATTTAAACTATGTTTGTAAGATTTCATTCATAACAGGTGTACTTATCCTCCATTCTATTTCCCATATCACCTATGCATGGCTTCCAATATATATAGCAAAAGAAATCAAAAGCGCTGGGTCTAATTGCTGTAACTGAAACGACAATGGCTCTTAACCAAAATCCTGCTTCTCCACTTCACCAATCCATTGGAGTGAACAAAAAAGGAGGAGCAAAATAAATAATTTATGGGCATTATATTGAATAAGCTTGACAACAGATCCAAAAAACTAAGGAAATAGTCTTCTATCTGTAAAATAAGGAAATGGATCTCCTGATTTTGGGCTTGTACTTGCGAAAGCCACAAATGAATTCAGTAAATATTCTCGTAAAAATCATAATTTGTCATGCAAAGAACATACCAAAATACCTCAATTCAATCAAGTGGGGAACCCGTAGACTATGAGCAAGGAACATGGACACAGTCAGGCGATTTAGTGTCTTTCATCGAAAAAATTTGACAAGGATCCCACTTCCGTCCCAGAGGGGCATGCCCAGGTTCACCCGAGCACAAGCAGATCTTTGACTGTCGCTTCCCTTCCATCATTGTGACTGGGATGATACTATTATGTGTTGCAATTACATAGAGTACTCCTTCATATTGACTTTCTAGTGTAACTGCAGATTACAAGTGGCACGCTGTGTTGTGTTCGTCTCAAAGAACAATGTGAATAACCCAATTCCGAGTGAAAGTGTGTGTTTGGAAGTTTATTTTTTATTCATTTTCTTAAAATAATTTTGTAAGATAATTTTGAAAATAAATTATTAAAACAAAAATACATAAAAACTTGTCTAGCTTAAATGCATTTTAAAGGAATTTTGAGAATATTAGGAGAAAAAAATTGTTTGGTAACTTTAGTTACTTTTTTGCTTTTCTGGAGTATTATCATAGACTAAATATATCTATACCAATTTTTCTTATTTATTAGTTTGCTATTAATAAAATCATTAAACTATCAAATTGTCATCACGAAAACAATGCGTAGAAAACAAAAATATCTTAATAATGTTCTTTTTTTCTGCTTATAAAACAACAGTTTCAAAAGAAGTTTTCAAGGATTCCGAAACAAAATACATCTATCAACTAAGTTTTTTTATTTTCTTATTCTTAAAAATAAAAAATAGTTCTACAAAATTGATTCTCACATCCTCCACTAATGTGAAATGGGTAAGTGTTAGTCTAATTTTGTTAAGTTTTGAATATATAGTTAAGGTTTTCTAAGAAATTATGATAGTGATGCTAGGGCGTATTCTTTTTCCAGTGTTATACTGGTTTGTGTTTAGGCTAAGGACTGTTTCTGAATTTACTAATTGACAATCTCAAAGATTGCCTAGGTTATTGCTTTTGCTATATCAATGCATTGGCTCTAAATAATATTAGAGTTTTAATTCAGAAACTTGCCGTCACTTTTAACAAAATAAAGAAAGAAAAATGCAAAGTCAAAAGTTCTAAATTCCTTACCCCCATTTTCACTCAAATGCCTGCAATACTATTGATCTGAACTTAATGAGAACCTAATTAATTTGAGTAGAAGCTATTTTTTTAACAAAAAAATTACTTAAGAAACATAAATTAGATTGTAATTTCTAACGAAAAAAGTTATTGAAAAACTTCATAAAATTTGAACAATCTTAATTTTTCTTTTAGGTAGAAATTGATTTTCTTATGAAAGCAATGAATTTATGACATATAATCCTTTATTATCACTAGCCTACGGTGTGCCAAAATAGAATGTTCATGGATAAAACTAATAATGAAATATAATAAATAAGACAAGCAATGTTTTTCCCAAAAGCAATAATGTAAAACTTGTCAATATAGTTTTTAGTGTCAAGTTAGAAGCCATGCAACTTTTGAACTGATAGCTGCTATCAACTTTTACCGTTTACTGTTTTCAGTTTTCACTATCACATGCACTTACCCTTTTAGCCAAAGCAACAACTGGTCTTTCATTTGATTGAATGCTAATTATTCTAATCGTAAAATGTAGTAGCACAAAACTCAAGTTGCAGAAAGTTCAAATGGCAAATTAAACAATCAAGTCAGCAAAGTTCAAGTGGAGAAAAGTTTGGTAACAAATATATTTAAACTGAAATATTTGTGCTCCCCATTTGGCATAGGTAGGTAAGGAAGAGACAAATGCTTCCCTTTGACACTAATGGTGAAATAAAAGAGGATATTTGATGGATAGAGTTTCTCTCTAAAGATATTAATATAATTAGTTTACTTATCAGATGATTTGTGGTTTAGTAAGAGGTGATCAGAGCATCCTTGGTTTTTCTAATCAAATGAAGCCTTGTACTCCCTCGTCACCTGTCCATTGGCGCACATGCCTTCACATGCTTCGTTAGTAGCATTCATGGATAGAGTTTCTTTGCAGATAAGGGAAAGGAATTTTAGAGAGAGATAAATATAAAATTAAAAAAATTAAAAAAAAGATTCATATATTAAATTATAAAAAATTAAAAAAAATTAGATAATCTAAATCAAGCATTCATCCACTATATGATGGCTTCCTCATCCAAGATTTCATGTCTGTAACAAAGCATAACTCAAACTAAGGAACCATAAATAATGCAACTTAATCCGTATCTTCTGCCTTTATAAATGCAACCAATAACAACCAGAGTAGTCACGTTGAGATAATTATGTAGATCTTGGCTGTTTCCGCAAGACTACAAATTACCCAATCAATTTAATCAAAAGAAAGTCATTACTACATCCAATACAAGATCACTATTAGACTGTAAGTAACAAGCGAATAGCAATGATTATCTTGGAACTTTAACCATTGATATAATAAAAGTGAAGGGAACCAATTTCGTAAGTTTGGCTCATCTAATATTTCTTTTCTTTTATTTTTATAATTTTTTTTATCTTTTTCTATATTTAAATATATAAGTCTCAATTTTTTTTATCAATATTTTTTTTAATCTATCTCTATCTCTCTTTCATTATGCACTGTAACTTTCAGATAGGAAATTAACTAATTCACATTTTGTAAGAATCACAAAATTATTTTAAGTCATGAGCGGGTTAAGTGAAAAACTATTAATTAAAAAGGGTATAAAATAATATTAATTATAATTATGAATGTAAAGCTAAACTGTAACTGTTCACAATATCACATCTTATTTAATTTACAATTTTATATTAATTGATTATAATGATAAAAATTAAATCATAAAACGCATTATATTCAAGCAAATCCCTTTTGACCATAAAGCACTTAAGATTCAGTTCAATAACATATAATTCAAATTGTTATTAAACAAAAAAAAAAATCAGAAAGAATTGAAAAAGTTAGCACTAATGGTACGTGCCAACATGCATCAAATACCACTTCAAACTCTGATAACAAAATGTTTGCATTGATTAATGGAATAGGTATGCCATACATTTTGCCAAGGAGAAAAACGCAATTCACTAGTGAGTGAACCCATCAATATTGATGGATTCGAATTGCACTTTCTTCCTTGCGAGGGAGCAAAAAGCTTGCTTATGGACGAAAATGGCAATCAAACGCTCGATCTGGTGCAAGGCAAGTTAATTGAAATTAGAGGCAAGAAGGAAGCCAGGGTTCAATAAACGAAACAAGTGCTTTCTTCATCTTCTCCTTTGCTAACTCAAAGGTCCATCTTTTGGGTCAATGGTCAACGGTGGAGCAAGCAGGATACTCTGCTGTTATTCTAACCCATTATCAACTTATGCACCATTAATTAGTTCAGGTTTGGAACGAAGTGCAATCAGGTGAAGGCGCCAAATAGGATACTCTGCTGTCGTGTTGGTTGGTGTCATTCTAACTCTGTAAAGAGATACTAAAACTTTTTGTATTATATTCATAAGAAGAAGTTATAAATATTAAATTATAAATTTATTTATTATTATTTATTTAAAACCGAAGATCAAGGATATAAAAAAGGCATAAATATTAAAAAGTTATGATTTTGTTATGATAGGATTATGAGAAACAGAAAATAGGATCAACGAAAGAAAGTTTCAACTCACTTTTTCGAAGATTTTTTTTTATTATATATAGGTTGTTGGAAAATGACTAGCAATGGGGCCAGCCTAGGTTTAGGTTGCATAAAGTTGTGAGTTATTCAAGTTGAATCATAAAGCAGTGTGCCTACTGCAATTCTAGAAATTCCTGTGTTTATTGTATTTGTCTATGTGAACAAAATTATTTGAAAGGACTTTTAATTTAATTATTTTTCCAGCTGAATCCAACTTTCGTGTCCATATTTAAACGATGGCTTTAATATTTCATGCAAGGGGCTTACTTTTATATCCTCCATTGTATTTTTCATATCATGACTTCTATTTTATAAAGCAAAAGAAACTAATAGCACTGGACCTGATAGCTGAAAGGAGGATGGTATTAAACCATAGTCCTACTTCTCTCCTTCACCCCATCCATTTAATGTGGATGAAAAAGGAGAAGAAAATGTTCATTAACATAATAACGAATAACCACTGAGCACATTTACACACACAAGGGTCATCTCCTAGCTAGTGGATTATGTGCAATACAGGTAACAAGGGAGTCATGACTGTTTTCTTTGGTTTTTAGTTGGTCTAATTCTGTCAAGTTTTGATCATATAGTTAAGGTTTTTCAAGAAATTATTTTAGTGATGCCACAATCTACTCTTTTCCCAATATTTTCCAACAAAATGTGAGATTCAATTTATACCAGAAATAATATTTTTGCTAAATTGAATAAAAAATTCTATATCGTTTACTTCATTCCTTACATTCTTGATATTTGCTTCTCATTAATGGATTTCAGACCTTTTGACTGATGAGCTGAGGACTTTCTTGGAGTTGAACCTCCCTAAAGTCAAGGAAGGTAAGAAGCCAAAGTTCAGTTTAGGTGTCGCAGACCCTAAAATTCGTTCACAGATATCTGAAGTGACTAAAATTCCTTGCCAAAGCAATGAATTTGTCGGTGAGCTTTTACGAGGTGTGCGGCTTCATTTTGATAGGTTTATCAAGGAACTCAAGGTTAGCAATTTTCCTTGTCCCAATCCCATTCAGAGTTTCTAAATGCAGGGTCTCAGCCTTTCCATTGAATGTATATATTTCTTATTACTTATATCATTTTTTGCCCACCTTATTTAATTGCGTAGCCTGGAGATTTGGAAAGGCACAGCTTGGTCTGGGGCATAGTTACAGCAGGGTCAAGGTGAAATTTAATGTTAATCGTGTTGACAATATGGTCATTCAAGCAATCTTCCTTCTTGATACCCTCGACAAGGATATCAATTCCTTCTCCATGAGAGGCAGGTATATTATTGACACTGATGTATTAGCATAAAATCTGTGGATTGGTAGAGTTCAAAATATTAAAGTTCATTTTAAGTTATTCTTTCCTGGTTTATCAATCTTTGCAGGGAATGGTACGCATGGCATTTCCCTGAACTATTGAAGATTGTAAATGATAATTAGCTGTATGCCAAAGTTGCAAAATTTACTGAGGATAAATCAAAGTTGTCTGAAGACAAAATTCCCGGGCTAACTGACATAGTTGGAGATGAAGACAAGGCTAAAGAGATTGTGGAAGCTGCCAAGGCATCAATGGGCAGAGTTATTGTTTACTTATACTGCATGTAAATTGTGTCTCATTCTCTACCTAACACTGGCTTTCTTTTGAATTTCTTCAGGACAGGATTTGTCCCCAGTGGACTTGATTAACGTCCAGCAATTTGCACAGAGGGTAATGGACCTCTCTGAGTATAGAAGGAAGCATTATGATTATCTGGTTACTAAGATGAATGACATTGCACCAAATTTGGCATTGTTGATTGGTGAAGTTGTTGGTGCTCGTTTGATATCTCATGCTGGTAGCCTCACAAATTTGGCCAAGTGCCCTCTTTAATGCTTCAAATACTTGGTGCAGAGAAGGCTTTGTTCAGGTTTTTAACTCAATACCTCCTGATTTGAAGAATTGTAAAGTTTAAATTGTGGTGTTCATAGAAACTAAAAAGGGTTCAGATGTGAATCTGCAAGACATTTGATCTGTCCTTTACGTTAAATTAATTTTGTTAAAATATACTTATGACAACAGCTAGTTTTGGTCTTGTAGGGGGACACATCCGTTGTATAGTTGATGGCTGAACAGGAATTGTTACGTGCGACATCGTTTTAGAATGTAAATTTTATTTTTTTAACAAAAATATTATTAGTCTTAAAAAATATTATAAGAATTTTTGGTAAAATAACCTATTTTAAAAAAATTCGGACACAAAATTAGAGATTTTAACTTTATTTTATATAGATATAAGATAAAAGGTGAGAATAGTTACTAAAAAAATATGAAAAGTAAGACTACGATATATTTGTAATTTAAGGTGTTGTAGTTTATTCTAAGCTATTTGTCTTGAAAAATAAAATAATGACCTTTGATAAAAAAAATTAACTTTGCAAATATTTCATGAGAATGCGTATTAAAATATGTGAAAAAATAAACACAAGAATGCGGATCAAAATAAAAGAAAAAAAAAGACAAAATTCATATAAAATTAGAAAAAAAAATTAAAAAAATAATATATGTTTAAAAACTAAAATGATAATATATAAATATGTGTTAACATGTAAAAAAAATAAAGCATAAAAATATGTGTTAAACTAACGGTTCAAATTATTAGGTTAATACCTGTTACCTGTTATAATTTAATAGGCAGAATTCATATTTACCGATACTTTAAAATGGTTGATAGGTTTATCCTGCTAAAAATTCCTGTAAAACTTAACATTCATCTAGAATTTTACGCATGGCGTAATTATATAAATATGTATATACATATATGTATATATATATATATATATATATTTACATAAAATAAGAAACTCTCGCGGTCTCTCTGCAATCTCACCCAAGGCCAATTCAGAGCTCTTGATTCCTCCAGAATTTAAAAAATGTAACAACTGGCACAGATTCTGTTGTCCGTTTCCAACTTAACATGATTAACAAAATGACAGTATTGAAACTAAATAGTAAATCAAATTAAGGTGTTTTAGGCGAAATAAAGTTTACGCCTTCTATGTTTTTTGACGTGTAGCGTTTGTCTATTATTGATTTGAGTGATCTGAGCTGCTGAATGCTTCCTACTTTAATTGTATGATTTTCCATGTTTTCCGGGCTGCCGATCGTTGTCCTTAAACTATTGTCCTGGATCTATTCAATATGAATATATTAAGTTGAACAATTTTCGAGGATCTATCAATGAACATATTAATAAGTTGAATCAACAAGCATATTACAGTGAGATATTCACAAATGTAATAATTGATCTATGCACTATCTTGAGTCCGAGTGCCCAAAAGAAAATACATTACAATAATTAATAAAGTGTTGACGTAGTGATTATTGTTTACACTCTAAGTTGAGAGACTTGGAATTAAAAACTCAGATTAAAAGTTCAAGTGGGGGAAAGTTTGGCAACATATTTAAACAGAATTGTTTGTGCCTCCCCATCAATTAGCATTTGTAGGTGACGAAGAGGCAAATGCATATACTCTCACAAAATCAAACTGACCCAACACATGCCTTTGAACCTAGAAGCACAAGAACCATAAAGAAAGAAAGATATTTGCCGGATAGAGTTTCTCTCTTAAGATATTATAATATAATTAGTTTCTATGATTTGTGGCTTCGTATAGAGGTGATCAGGGCATCCTTGCTTTCTTAAATTAACCAAATGAAGCCTTTTGCTCCCATGTCACCTGCCCACTGGTCCACAAACTTTTTTAAGATTTTTTTCTCCTTTCATGGTTAGGACGTTTTCTATCTTGAAAATGAGCCAAGAAAATCATACAAATCCGTTGCTCTTTTAGTATGGGATAGCTTATCACAATACAAGAAGCATGCATTCACTTTAAGGCCCTGAATATGAATAATAGTCATTTTTAGCTTGTAGTCCTTTGATTATTTCCTGACAAATTCTTACATTTAGCTACTACAAAATACAGATTATAGTTTATGAAGTTAAACATAAACTATTGATTTATAAAATAAACAAATAAATAAATTACCTTCAATTTTAAATTATTTATTTTTATTTTATTTTATTTAATAATAATATTCGGTTGCCATCACTTGTCACATTGCATAAATATTTAAATAATTACATTAGGTTCTTCCGGGAAGGTAAACAGAGACAAACCCAAACTATAAAATTTTAATAAATCCCGAATATGGGGTTTCTTTCAAACAAAGATTGAACAGCTAGCATGCCTTATTTCAATGTGATTGCGATGGTTATTACCATCACGAAAAATAATTAGAATTTAAAAAACATATATAGTTTTCAAATTAAGCCGAAAGCGATTATAATTATTACTGAAAATATTATGTTGGTGATAATTATCTCGATAATAAAATAGTTTAAAAGTTGCATTTTGTTTTTTTGACAGTGTTGACGAAAATGTAGGGACACAAATATTAAGCTATTGGCTACTTTGTCTCTGTTTCGAAAGTAATACCCCAAGGCTTACTCAATACGACCGCCGGCCCTTAGTTTATGAGAACTGTTCGCTACTTGGTCTCTGTTTTGGTTTAATGGAGTAGTCTTGCGGGCATTTGTAGAAGAAAGAGAAAGAAAAAAAATTATTAAAATTAAAAATTTAATTTTATATGTAAAGTTTACTTGGTCTCTGTTTTGGTTTAATGGACTTTGGAGAACTATCAGCATTGGGATGGACTTTGGTAACTAAAATTTGGACAATTTCTAAGCGTATGCCTTAAAGTCAGTTGTATTTGATTGATTAACAGTCGCTGTTGTCCTTGAAAGTTTTGTTAATTGAGCAATTATAATGAAGGGTAGTTTGATCGTCAACCCTAACCAAGGCAAAGTTGAGCAAGGTTAAAAGGAAAAAGTAGGAAAGGTGTTTGCAGAAAGACATAATGATTTTGCTCCTAGTGAATGGATACATCAACCGTTAAAGCAGTGGGAACAAATCCTTCTTGTAAGTTGTGGCGATGGAAGTCCAAGAACCTCGCTCTAGTTTGGAGATTCTACATCACTTTCTTCTTCTTCTGATGTATTTACTATTTACCATTTTGCATGAGAAGTGTGAGACGTTGGGCTATACTCCGATAGACTGAAATAGAACATCCTTTGTCTTCACTCTGAGTTGGTTACAAACATGAATTTGAAATCAATTTTACTATTCATGATAAATTTTTTTACTGAATTTCAGATTAAGAGATTTCATAATGATTTGCAAGCTGTAAATTTAATTTCTTCCTCAGATTGATATTGCCATTGGTTTCTTGGTTTGGTGCATATATAAAGGCTACGTCACAGAGAAGTGAACAGTAAGTAAGGTCTCCTTCCAGTGACATATCACCTTTCACTGTTTGTTTCTAAGAGAGATATTATCTTTATATATTTGAACTCACGTTTTGCTTACGTTTCTTATGTGGCTTCATCTTCAGCGTTTAATATATTTCTCATCTCTCTCTTATTGTGTCAGTTTTTGCTGTTTCCTTTGAAAATATAAGCCAAGTTCAAATGTGTGGACAAATCATTTCTTGGTTTTAAAACTCCAAATTTGATGATTCTCACGCGTAAGCTTTAAAATCGGCAGCAACTGGTGTTCTAAATCCAACGTATCACATTATGAAGTAATTTGCACAAGCTGGTGCTATAATTACCAAACCCTTAGTTCTCGAAGCAGATCAAACATACAAACCATCCACTGCCCTTTGTGCTCCTAAAACAATGAAGCATGTTGCTCCCAAGTTACCTGCACTTTGGTTTATATGCCTTCACCTTCTTCCATTCTTCATGACAAACTTACTGTCGTTGCAACTTATCATCAAAGCCTCTGCATTAGGAAACAACACTGATCATTTGGCACTGCTCAAATTCAAGGAATCAATATCCAATGACCCACACCAAATCTTGGCCTCTTGGAAAAGTTCCACTCACATCTGCAATTGGACTGGTGTCAAATGCAACCACGCCTATCAAAGAGTTTCAGAGTTGAACCTAGGAGGATACGACTTACATGGAGTCATATCACCCCACATTGGCAACCTCTCCTTTCTCAAAACTCTCGAGCTACAAAACAATAGCTTCTACAGCGAAGTCCCACAACAGTTGGGCCGTTTATTCCGAATGCAATGGCTCATGCTCGACAATAACACATTAAGAGGGGAATTTCCTGTCAACTTGACAAGATGCTCTGCACTCAGGGTCCTCGATTTATCTTGGAATAATATCTCCGGCAACATACCAGTCGAGATTGGATCGCTTTGGAAGCTTCAAGTGTTGCGTCTTCCAAAAAACAATTTAATAGGAAGAATACCAGCCTCTATAGGAAATCTTTCTTCCCTTGTTAGTCTATCTTTGGCATATAATAGCTTGGAGGGAAATCTACCTGATGAAATAGGTCGTTTGAAAAACTTGACCTTTATTACTGTATTTGCCAACAGATTGTCTGGTAAGCTTCCTTCTTCACTGTACAATATGTCATCTCTCACTTCTATCGCCGTTACAGCCAATGAATTGGATGGTTCTCTTCCAGCTACCATGTCCCTCTCTCTCCCATATCTTCAACACCTTTTCATCGGTGGTAATGAATTCTCAGGTCCAATACCAACATCCATCACAAATGCATCTTTTCTTCAACACCTTGATATCTCTGCGAACTATTTCATTGGACAAGTTCCGAGTCTAGAAAAGCCACAAGATATCAAAGTGCTTAATTTGGAAGTTAACAGTCTGGGTAGTAATTCAACTAAGGATCTAGAGTTTGTAAGTTCCCTTACAAACTGTAGTAAGTTGAACGGATTGGCCATAGATAGTAATAATTTTGGAGGTTCTTTACCCAATTCCATTGGTAATTTATCAACCCAACTCAATGATCTATATCTAGGTGGTAATCAGTTTTCTGGACAAATTCCTGTGACATTGGGTAAACTTTCTAACTTAATTGCGTTGATGCTGGACGACAACAGATTCACAGGGTTCATTCCACACACCTTTGGGAACTTTCATAAGATACAAGCATTACAGTTGAACAGAAACAAACTGACAGGGAGGATACCAACCTCCATAGGCAACCTCAGTCAATTGTTTGAGCTGGACCTATCACAGAACATGTTAGATGGAAATATTCCTCCTAGTATTGGAAATTGCCAAAGTATACAAAAGCTAGACCTTTCACAAAACAGACTTAGTGGAGTGATACCGCCACAAGTTATTGGTCTTTCCTTTTTGACAATCACAGTTAACTTGTCAGGAAATTCATTAACTGGCAACCTTCCAGTTGAGGTGGGCAAATTGGAAAGTATTGCTGAGTTGGATGTCTCTGAAAATCATCTGTCAGGTGACATTCCTGGTACAGTTGGAGACTGCATACGCTTGGAGTACCTTTATCTACAACAAAATTCCTTCAATGGAATCATACCTTCATCTTTGGCTTCCTTGAAAGGTCTTCAATATTTAGATCTATCAAGAAACAATTTATCTGGGTCAATTCCTCAAGGTCTGCAGTGTATTACCGTTTTAGCATACTTGAATGTTTCATTTAACAATTTAGACTGCGAAGTGCCTAAAAATGGTGTCTTTCAAAATGCAAGTGCGATAGCAGTGGCTGGCAATAGTAAGCTTTGTGGAGGTATCTTAGAGCTACAACTACCACCATGCCCTATCAATGCTATGAAACAAAGAAAGCTCCATAAGTTTAGGTTGATTGCCGTGGTAACTTGTTTGCTTGCCTTCCTATTTTTATCCTCAACAGTTGTTGCTATATATTTTATTAGGAAAAGAAATAGGAAGCAATCTTTTGAGCCATCAACAATTGAACTTCTTTCCAAGGTGTCCTACCAAAGCCTACACCAAGCAAGCAATGGGTTTTCAGCTGACAATATGATAGGAAGTGGAAGTTTTGGCTCTGTATATAAAGGAAGTCTTGGGCCTGAAAATAAAGTTGTTGCCATAAAGGTCCTTAACCTTGGTAAGAAGGGAGCCCACAGGAGCTTCACTACTGAATGTAATGCACTCAAAAATATTAGGCACAGAAATTTGGTAAAGATAATAACATGTTGCTCCAGCACAAACTATAAGGGCCAAGAATTTAAAGCTCTAGTTTTTGAGTACATGTCAAATGGAAGCTTGGAAAAATGGTTGCATCTAGGTACAAAAAGTTCAGATCAGCCAAGAACTTTTGGCCTTGATCAAAGATTAAAGATTCTTAGTGATGTTGCCTCTGCATTACATTATCTTCACCATGAATGCGAGCCACCTGTCATTCATTGTGATTTAAAGCCAAGCAATGTCCTTCTTGATAGTGAAATGGTTGCCCATGTGAGTGATTTTGGATTGGCAACACTACTTTCGTGTATTGAAGGCAATTCTGACAACAAAAACAGTACTATTGGAATGAAGGGGACTATTGGCTATGCTCCTCCAGGTACAGCTTGATATTTATTTTGGCTATAAAATCTTCTCGAATATTGTTTTCTTGTCTCAAACATTTCCTTTACCTTTGTGTTAGTATTGTTAATATAGTTTTCATTGCATTGACTTATTTGCAATATATTTCAGAATATGGATTGGGTTTTGACGTCACCACACAAGGTGATATGTATAGCTTTGGGATTCTTGTCTTGGAAATGATAACTGGAAGAAGACCCACAGACAAAATGTTTGAAGATTGCCATAATCTTCATAACTATGTAAAAGCTTCATTTCCTAATAAACTTGTGCAGATTGTGGACCAAGCTATATTCATCACAGAAATAAGTAAAAGAGAAGCAGTTGTAGCAACAGTAGAATACGTTTGTGAGGACTTGACTCTGATGTGTCTTAATGTGGAGAAATGCTTACTATCACTTTTAAACATTGGACTTGCTTGTTCAGTGGAGTCACCAAGGGAAAGAATGAGTATCGTGGATGTGACAAGGGAGCTAAATATAATTTATCGTGGGATGAAGAAGACTTAGAACTAAAGAATACTGAGGTGCCACTTCTACGTTACTATTGCTACCAATTATGTCTTAGTTATTTCATATCTTTTTTCTTTGAATGATTTTTCTGTCTTTCTTTTTTTTTTTTTTTTGGCTTTTGGGTTGCATAAAGTTGTGAGTTATTCAAGTTGAATCATAAAGTAGTGTGCCTACTGTAATTCTAGAAATTTCTGTGTTTATTGTATTTGTTTGTGTGAACAAAATTGTTTCAAAAGACTTTTAATTTAATTATTTTTCCATCTGAATCCAACTTTCTCGTCCATATTTAAACTACGGCTTTAATACTTCATACGAAGCAGCTTACTTATATATCCTCCATTGTATTTTCCATATCATGACTTCTATTTTATAAAGCAAAAGAAACCAAAAGCACTAGACCTGATTGCTAAAAGGAGGATAGTGTTAAACCATAGTCCCACTTCTCCCCTTCCATTTAATGTGGATGAAAAAGAAGAAGAAAGTGTTCATTAACATGATAACGAATAATTACTTAGCACATTTACACACAAAAGGGCCATCTCCTAACTAGTGAATTATATGCAATACAGGTAACAAGGGAACTATAACTATTTTCTTTGGTTTTTAGTGGGTCTAATTCTATCAAGTTTTGAGCATATGGTTAAGGTTTTTCAAGAAATTATTTTAGTGATGCTACAATTCACTCTTTTCCCAATGTTATACCGGTTTGTGTTTAGGCTAAGGACTATTCATTGGTTCTGTATGTACTAATTAATGATTGCCTATCTTCATTGCTTTTGCTATACCAATGCATTGGCTCTAAATTTGAACAATCTTACTTTTCTTTCGGGTAGAAATCGATTTTCTTGTGAAAGCGATGGATTTATGGTATAGGATAAAATCCTTTACTACCACTAGCCTATAGTGCACCAGAAACAGAATGTTCTTGGATAAAACTAAAGATGAAATATAATCAAGCACACAAAAAATGATTTTCCCAAAAGCAATAATATAAAACTCGTCAATAATTTTCAGTGTCAAGTTAAAGGCAATGCAACTTTTGAATTAAATATATATATATATATGCTGTTCTCAACTTTTACAGGGTTCAATATCACATGCACTTATCCTTTGAGCCAAAGCATCAACTATTCTTTCATTGTATTGAATGCTAATTATGCTAATGGTAAAATGTAGTTTGTCAAGATCTTGTGTCTTTACAAAAGCAAACAATAACAAAAGGCTGTCATATCGTCAAAGTATGTCAAGCCCATGGGCTTGGCTTACCACCCTAACCAACAGAACCATGATGGATAGCATGAAAGAGGTTTTCAAAATCTCATTAATGGGATCAAGGCCTTCTACATCTACAATAGTCTAGATTGAAACAATTCAATCATAATCTGGGTAATTTTCCTCCATCACTTCCATGAATTTTACATCAACAATATCAAATATCTACATCACAATATTTATTGTAGTATGGGAGTCAAAATGATAAGTCTTACTATAACCATTACAAGATCACAATCAGAACTAGGTAACAAGCAAATAGCAAGGATCACCATGAAAATATAACCACTCGTAAAATAGAAGTAAAGGGAGCCAATTTCAAAAGAACCACAGAATTATCTAAGTGAAGTGAAAAAACTATTAATTAAGAATAGGTATAAATTAAACTATTAGTTATAGTTCTAGAAAACATTTAAAATCTATGGGTTGATTTTTTGTTAAAGTGCTTTTTTTTTATTGTTGCAACATAAAACGTCTTCAAACATAATAACATGGATAATGTCCATTGACCAAAATGCCTCAACTCAATTATAACATTTCTTGAAGTATTAATTGTTGAATAGTACTTTTAGTCACTGTTGAGATTATAAAACAAAATTACTAAATTTATAAGGTTCTAAATAATTTTGGCTCTCTTTGAAATATATCCATGTGAAGTTTGATATAATTAGCCTTTGAGGTATTAATCATGCATATTGTTTTGCACAATTAACATTCTAACAACTACCAACATGTAGCACAAAGTGGTGACCTAAAGGCTACAAGATGAAGGTTTAGGGAGGGATTTTTGAAAAGAAAAAAATGGAGTCATAACAAAACCATTAATGATGTGATCAGACACTAGAATAATAGTTTGGCCTTGTAGAGAGTGGCTTCTAGGTTGATTACATGTATAGAAGACATTAGCATCCCTACATGCCCTTTTGGTGCCAAGGTGATCTAGTTAATTTATCATGCTTTATTTGAATGTAAGGGTTAGTTTGTTAAAATTCTAGATCAAGAATAGGAGATTTTGAAAAATAATTGGGGCTTTTTAGAAAAGAAATGTTTTGCTTCCAAAATGATCCATTTCCTTCTAGATTAGGGATTTTAGGAGATTTATTAAAAAATAACTCCTTCCCTTCCAAGTTAGGTTTTTGAAAAATAATTTTGTTTTATAAAAGCCCATTCCCTTTTAGATTGGTGTTTTTGAAAAATGATTGTTAAAGCAGACCCCTTTCCTTCTATATTAGGTTTTTTTTTTTTTTTAAGATGATTCTTTCTTTTGAAAGATGCCTTTCCTTTCAAATCGAGGTTTTGGAAATTTTTTTCACTTTTTTAAAATAGGACCCCTTTCCTTACAAGTTGGGAGTTTTCGAAAATAATTGGAAGAAACCCCTTTCCTTCTAGATTGGGGATTTTGAAAAATGTTTTTTCTACTTGAAAGAAATTCCTTTATTTGTGACATAAGATTGTTTGAATCCAACTCTTAATTATTTTTGGACCAAAGGAATCCAATTGTATACCTAGTTTAACTAGGATTTTTAGTTAAAGATCCTAATTAAGGAGTGGAATGTATTTTTTTCCCTATCTTGATTAGGTTAAAACCAAAATCTCTAAATTGAGATTGGCCTAAAAGGGAAAATTTTATTTGTTTAAAAAGAAGGCTCACATTAAAAAAAGGTAAAGCCGAATCTATAAATTGGTATTCTTATTCATGTAGAATTTGAAAAATTAAACATGCCATATGTACAGAAAATTAACATGCAATTATGTACAAAATTTAGACACACTAATGAGCTTGCAAACTACAAGTCACACATTAAAGAAGAAGGAAAAGAAAAGATTGCATGGTGTAAACACAAATTAACATGTGATCTTAGTTTGACTAAGATTATTGCTATAATTCCTACGTAGTTGAAGAGAAATACAAAGAAGGTGAGGAGGATGAAAAGAACTCACATACCTTATGTATACCCTCCCACAGCCTCGGCTACACAATAGAGAGACTAAATCCCTAAATATACTCTTGTTGGAGTTTAGAAAACAAAGACTAGTCTTGTTTTATTAGAAAAAACAAGCCAATAAGAGAGAATAAAGTGGGAGATTGAAATTCTAAGGAAGAATTTGACTTGAATTTGGTCCATACCTCCTAGCCATAAGAAACAAGGAGCTTAATTCCTTGTGTACTCCTTGAAGGAGATTTAAAAGATAGAGCTAGTATTATTCTATAAAAGAGAACAAACTAGCAAAAAGTGGGAGAAGGAATTTTTCTGTGTACTCCTTGCAAGAGATTTAGAAGAGAGAGCTAATATTATTCTATGGAAGAGAACTAACTTGCAAGAGGTAGGAAAGAGGGAATTTTCTATGTATTCTCCTTGTATGAGAGCATACTATTTATAGGGTTAAGGTTCAAACAAATGAATAAACAGTTATAATAGATCTTTAATCCTTCTTAATGCCTAGTCTTAATCACACATTTTTACATGTCTCAAATGGTTTTAATGCAGATAAAAGAATAATTAATCATAAAATCCCCTTAAATGTCTTGTCTTTTTCACAATTTTCACATCTCTAAAAGAATGTGAATATTTTCCTTCAATTGATTTCTTTTAGGCCTTTTGGGCTTGGGCTTCTCTTCCGGTCCTTTTTTTTTTTTTTTTTGCCTCCTAAGAAATCCTATAAAACTTAAATTTCATCTAGAATTTTTTTTTTGGGTAAAGACATTTATCTAGAATTTTATTAATGGCATAATTTGAAGAACCTTTTTTTATATATAATAAAGAAACTCTAGCTCTTTCTTTCCGCAATCTCACCCAAGGCCATTACAGAATTTTTGATTGCACCGGAATTTCAAAAATTAAAGATTAAAGATAGGCCAAGAACTTTTGGCCTTGATCAAAGATTAAAGATTCTTATTGATGTTGCCTCAGCATTGCATTATCTTCACCGTGAAATGTTAACAGAAAAAAGGCACACAGATGAAATGTTTGATGGTTGTAAGAATCTCCATAACTATGTAAGAACTGCATTTCCTAGTAAACTTGTGCAGATTGTGGACAAAGCTATATTCATCAGAGAAATAAGTAATAGAGAAGTAGCTACAGCAGAAGACATTTTTGAGGACTTGACCCTGGTGCGTCCTAATGTGGAGAAATGTCTACTTTCTTTATTAAGTATTGGACTTGCTTGTTCAATAGAATCACCAAGGGAAAGAATGAGTATAGTGGATGTGACAAGGGAGCTAAATCAAATTTATTGTGGGATAATGAAGACTTAAAACTGAAGAATATTGAGGTGCCACTTCTACATTAGTATTGCTATCAATTATGTCTTAGTTGTTTCATCTCCTTTTTCTCTTCAAGATTTTTTCTTTCTTCTTTATTGCCTCAGAATTTAATTTTACTTCCTAAATTTATAGTTTCTTTTTCAGGTTGCAAAAAATTGTGAGATATTCAAGTTGATTTGTCAAACAATGCACCCACTCGCCCATAGTGATTGTGGAAATTCATGTTTTTGTTTTATTAATCTCTGTGAACAAAGTTAATTAAAAATACTTTTTTATAATTTATCTTTCTCCTTTGCGTATGTATTTAAACTATGGTTTTAATATTTCATAAGAAGAAGCTTACTTTTCCTCCATTCTATTTCCTGTATCACTTATGTTTGATTTCTATTTTTTATGAAGCAAAAGAAACCAAGAGTAATGCAACTAATTGCTGTTAAGTGACAGGAGCATGATTTTAAATCAAAACCTACTTCTCCCCTTCACCCCATTAATGTAGTATATGAAAAAGGACAAGAAAATGTTCATTAGCATAGTAAGGAATAATCTCTAAGCATTATTATGCATGCACAACTGTGCGAGCACATACACAAATAAATATATATACATACATCAAATATATATATCACTATGCACACAATAATTCTGGTATAATAAAATGTATATACTGAATTTCGCATTCTTGTTATTATCTAAATATATGTGATGATATTCTAAGATTTGTAATTTTGGCCAAATCTCCTAGTGAATTCTAAGCTATAGGGGTTACAAGGGAACCATGACTGTTTTTCTTGATTTTAGTTGGTCTAATCATGTGAAATTTTGAATTTTAATTCTTCTATTTTTACTCTTTTATTTTTATATAATTTTTATTTAAAAAATTTAATTATTTATTTATTAAATTTTATAAAATAAATTATAAGATCAACTAATTTTAAAAAAATAGTTTAAACATAAAGTGAGAATTTAGATGTAGAAAAAAATTTTATGTTTGAATATATAGTTCAGGTTTTCCAAGAAATTATCTTTGTAATGCCAGGGCCGATTCTTTTTCCCTTGTCACCTCGGTTTGTCTTTCAGCTAAGTACCGTTCGATGTCTCTATATTTTAGTAAATGACAATTTTAAATGACGCTTATCTAGCTTTATTGCTTTTGTAAGACCAGGCTATACCATTGCATTGCTCTAAATTAAGATATTTCAAAAATTTAAACTCGAAGGGGATAAAAGAACGATATTTTACGGATATACCCTGACAAAGTTTGTTGACAAATATATTTCAACTGAATTATTTGTGCATCCCCATTTGGCATATGTAGGCAACGATGAGACACATGCATATACTCTGACAAAGTCAGACTAAGCCAATACATGCCTTTGACACTAGAAGGGGATAAAAGAACGATATTTTACGGATAGAGTTTTTCTCTCATGTCACCCGTCCATTGGTCCACAAGCCTTCACTTTCATTCACTAGAGGATTGTTCCCTCATGCCAGATTTTAAAGCATAACTCAAACTAAAGTACCATAACTAATGCATCTTAATCAGAATCTTCTGCCTTTACAAATGCAACGCAACTAATAACAAAATGCTATCATCCCGTCAAGTTCAGGAACACATGACTCAAGTTGTAATGAAACATAATCTCTTCATTTTCATAAAGTAAAACTCAAAACTTTCATACTCAAAACTATCAAATTTATTAAATCTCATAAATTATAATATAAAATCCAACAAATTTAACAACAAATATATTTTTTTGTGAGTATTTTTTTCCCACTTCTTAATAAAATAACATATTGCAGTGGTCATCTTGTGTACTAATAAGACAAGTTTCAATAAAGTACAGTAGCAGTTAGTCATCCCCAATAACATCATTAGCCCAAAAAAAGAAAAAAGTTAGCACTGATAACATTTTTTTCATGGTAAAGCATCATAAAGTCCAACATAATTAAATACGTCCAGTAACAGGAGCATGTATACGATTCTTCCGAGTTCCAACCCAAATTCCAGAGTTAAGCCTATCAGCCCAATGTTCCTCAAACAAAAGAAGCTTCTTTCGCAAATGTTTCCCGCATTTCGGTCCATGTACCTTCAACTTTTTCTTCTCGTCACTTCAAATTTTCTGCCATTTCTACATATCACAATAGTCTCTGCTTTAGGAAACGAGACTGATCATTTGACATTGCTCATATTCAAGGAATCAGTATCCAATGACCCATATCAATTCTTGGTGTCATGGAATAGTTCCTCCCGCTTCTGCAATTGGGCAGGAATTACATGCAGCCACGGCCATCAAAGAATTACAGAGTTAAACCTGCAAGGGTATGGCTTCATGGATTCATTTCATCTGATGTTGGCAATCTCTCCTTTCTTCGAAATCTTAACCTCATGAACAACAGCTTCAGCGGTGATATCTCCAAAGCATTGGGACGTTTATTCCAGCTGCAGCAACTCAAACTAAACAATAACACATTGGTAGGGGAAATTCCTATACACTTGACAAGATGCTCTGAACTCCAGGGATTAACTGTAGATAGGAATAATCTCACTGGCAAGATACCGATCGAGACTGGCTCTGTTTGGAAGCTTCAAAAGTTGTATATTAATGACAACAGTTTGACAGGCGAAAAACTTGACAATTATGGCAGTCTCTGGCAACAAACTGTCTGGTACACTTTAATATCATAGCTGGAGATTATCAATTCTAAGGCTATCCGCCAGCTAACATGTTCCTCACCCATCTAAATCACCAAATAGTTTTGATTGGTAAAAGTCAGTTCTCAGGTCGAATTCCTACTTCCATCACAAATGCATCTCTGCTTCAATCATTTGATATCGTTCAAAACCATTTCGTAGTCTAGGAAGGCTAAAAAATCTTTCTTGGCTAAGTTCAACAAATTGTAGTGAATTCGGAGTTTCTAACATCTTTAACAAATTGTAGTGAATTGGAATTGTTGGCAATAAGTATTACTAACTTTGGGCTTTGGAGGTCTGTTATCAAGTTCCATTGGTAATTTGTCAACACAACTCAATGAGTTATATCTTGGGGTAATCAAGTTACTGGACAGATTCCAATAGAAATAGGAAATCCGATTAACTTGATCACCTTAACAATCAAACAAAATCACCTTACAGAGATCATTCCAGGTACTTTGGGGAAGTTAGAAAAGTTGCACCTATTATAGTTGTCGAGAAATAAACTGAAAGGAGATATACCAGAATTCGTTGGCAACCTCACGTATTTGTTTTATCTGGACTTATCACAAAATATGTTAGAAGGAAATATGCCTCCAGGCATTGGAAACTGCCACATCTTACGGGAACTAGACCTTGCCAGTAACAATCTTAAAGGACCCATCCCATTAGAGGTTATGAGTATTTCTTCTTTAACGAACGTGCTGAACTTGTCACACAACGCATTCAGTTGTACTCTTCCTATCGAGGTGGGCAGGCTGAAAAATATTTGATAAATAGGATGTCTCAAATAATCATTTGTCTGGTGAGATTCCTAAAACAATTGGAGACTGCACAAGCTTGGAGTACCTTTATTATCAGGGAAGTTCTTTTCAAGAAGTCATACCATCATCTTTGGCTTCATTGAAAGGTCTTCGACATTTAGATCTACCACGAAACATCTTGTCTGGATCAATTCCAGAAGCTCTGCAACATCTTTCCGTTTTAGAATGCTTCTATGTTTCTTTTAACAAGTTGGATGGAGTAGTACTAACAAAAGGTGTCTTTCAAAATACAAGCGCATTAGCTGAGGCCAGCATTAGTAAAGCTTTGTGGGGATATCTCAGATTTGCACCTACCACCATGCCCTATCAAACTTACGAAACAGGGAAAACATCATATGTTTAGGTTGATATCAGTGATAACTTTGTGATTGTTTTTCTTTTTATGTTGTCAACTAATCTTGCTATTTATTGATCAGGAAAAGAGACAGGAAACAATCTTCCGAATCATCCAAAGTTGACCTGCTATCTAAGGTATCTTGCCAGAACCTACACCATGCAGCCACCAGTTCTCAGCCAGTAACTTAATAGGAACTGGAAGTCTCAGCTTTGTGTATAAGGAAGTCTTGAGCCTGAAGAAGAAGATGTTTCCATAAAGGTCCTCAACCTTCAAAAGAAGGGAGCTAAAAAGAGTTTCATTGCTGAATGTAATGCACTAAAAACTATTAGGCATTGAAATTTGGGAAGGATATCAAGATGTTGCTCCACCAAGATTATAAGGGCCATGAATTTAAAGCACTAGTACTTGAGTACACGTCAAATGGAAGCTTAGAAAAGTGGTAGCGTCCAAGAATATCAGAAAGTTCAGATGACCTAAGACCTTTTGGCCTTGCTTAAAGGTTAAATATTCTTAATGATGCTGCCTGTGCAATATATTATCTTCATTGCAGATGTGAGCAACCTGTCATTATTGTGATTTGAAGCCAAGCAATGTCCTTCTTGATGGTGTAACTGTTGCCCATGTGATTAGCAAGACAACTTTCAAATATTAATGGCTATTCTGATAACCAAACCAGCACTAGTGGAATAAAGGGCACTATTGGCTATGCTCCTCCAGGTACTACATTTCAGAATATGGAATGGATATGAGGTGTCAACACAGGGTAACATGTATAGTTTTGAGATTCTTATCTTAGAAACATTAACAGGAAGAAGACCCTCTGATGATCTGTTTAAAGATGGTCACAATATGTACATCTATCTAAAAACTGGCTTTCCAAATAAACTTACACAAATTGTGGACCAATCTATTTTCAACAGACAATTAAGACAGAGAGCAACTGCAGCAGAAGACAACTGTGAGAACTTGATTCCAATGCATCCTAATACAGAGAAGTACTTGCTTTCACTATTAGGCATTGGACTTGCTTGTTCAATGGAATCATCACCCAAAGAAAGAATGAGTACAGTGGATGTGACTAGGGAGCTAAATCAAATCAGAACTGCTTATTTTCCTGGTGGGATCAAGGGAGAATGAAACCTGAAGAATGTTGAGTCGCCACTTCTACATTACATTGTTACCATGTCTTCGATGTTTCGTGTAATTTTCTTTTTCCACATCATTTTGTCTTCTTGCTATTGTTTCAAACTTCTGGTATTACTACTGAAATTCTAGTATCTTGGTATGTCTCTATCATTACGTAGTTCTGACATTACAACAGAAAGCAATTTCTTCATGAATTTCAGGCTGTGAAACTTTTGAGATCTTCAACTTAAATTGCCCCCACTGTGAGTCTAAAAATTCATGTTTTTCGTGTTAATCCAATATGCATAAATTGTTTGAAATACTTTTTCAGATTATCTTTCCATCTGAGTCCAAACTTCTTGTATGTATTTAAACTATGTTTGTAAGATTTCATTGATAACAGGTGTACTTGTCCTCCATTCTATTTCCCATATCACCTATGTATGGCTTCCAATACATATAGCGAAACAAATCAAAAGCACTGGGTCTAATTGCTGTAACTGAAACGACAATGGCTCTAAACCAAAATCCTGCTTCTCCACTTCACCAATCCACTGTAGTGGACAAAAATGGAGGAGCAAAATAAATAATTTGTGGGCATTTTATTGAATAAGCTTGACAATAGATCAAAAAGACTAAGGAAAGAATCTTCTATCTGTAAAATAAGGAATGGATCTCCTGACTTTGGGCTTGTACTTGCGAAAGCCACAAATGAATTCAGTAAATAATATCGCAAAAACCATAATTTATTATACAAAGAACATACCAAAATACCTCAATTTAATCAAGTGGGGAACCCGTAGACTATGAGCAAGGAACATGGACACAGTCAGGCGATTCAGTGTCTTTCATCGAAAAAATTTGACAAGGATCCCATTTCCGTCCCAGATGGGCATGCCCAAGTTCACCCGAGCAGAAGCAGATCTTTGACTGTCGCTTCCCTTCCATCATTGTGACTGGGATGATACTATTATGTGTTGCAATTACATAGAGTACTCCTTCATATTGACTTTCTAGTGTAACTGCAGATTGCAAGTGGCACGCTGTTTTGTGTTTGTCTCAAAGAACAATGTGAATAACCCAATTCCGAGTGAAAGTGTGTGTTTGGAAGTTTACTTTTTATTCATTTTCCTAAAATAATTTTGTAAGATAATTTTGAAAATAAATTATTAAAACAAAAAACACATAAAAACTTGTCTAGCTTAAATGCATTTTAAAGGAATTTTGAGAATATTAGGAGAAAAAATTGTTTGGTAACTTTAGTTACTTATTTGCTTTTCCAGAGTTTTATCATAGACTAAATATATCTATACCAATTTTTCTTATTTATTAGTTTGCTATTAATAAAATCATTAAACTATCAAATTGTCATCACGAAAACAATGCGTAGAAAACAAAAATATCTTAATAATGTTCTTTTTTTCTGCTTATAAAACAACAGTTTCAAAAGAAGTTTTCAAGAATTCCGAAACAAAATACATCTATCAAATAAGTTTTTTTATTTTCTTATTCTTAAAGATAAAAAATTGTTCTACAAAATTGATTCTCACATCCTCCACTAATGTGAAATGGGTGAGTGTCAGTCTAATTCTGTTAAGTTTTGAATATATAGTTAAGGTTTTCTAAGAAATTATGATAGTGATGCTATGGCGTATTCTTTTTTCAATGTTACACTGGTTTGTGTTTAGGCTAAGGACTGTTTCTGAATTTACTAATTGACAATTTCAAAAATTGCCTAGGTTATTGCTTTTGCTATATCAATGCATTGGCTCTAAATAATATTAGAGTTTTAATTCAGAAACTTGCTGTCACTTTTAACAAAATAAAGAAAGAAAAATGCAAAGTCAAAAGTTCTAAATTCCTTACCCCCATTTTCACTCAAATGCCTGCAATACTATTGATCTGAACTTAATGAGAACCTAAATAATTTGAGTAGAAGCTATTTTTTTAAAAAAAAAAATTACTTAAGAAACATAAATTAGATTGTAATTTCTAACAAAAAAAGTTATTGAAAAACTTCATAAAATTTGAACAATCTTAATTTTTCTTTTAGGTAGAAATTGATTTTCTTATGAAAGCGATGAATTTATGACATATAATCCTTTATTATCGCTAGGCTACAGTGTGCCAAAACAGAATGTTTATGGATAAAACTAATAATGAAATATAATAAATAAGACAAGCAATGTTTTTCCCAAAAGCAATAATATAGTTTTTAGTGTCAAGTTAGAAGCCATGCAACTTTTGAACTGATAGCTGCTATCAACTTTTACCGTTTACTGTTTTCAGTTTTCACTATCACATGCACTTACCCTTTTAGCCAAAGCAACAACTGGTCTTTCATTTGATTGAATGCTAATTATTCTAATCGTAAAATGTAGTAGCACAAAACTCAAGTTGCAGAAAGTTCAAATGGCAAATTAAACAATCAAGTCAGCAAAGTTCAAGTGGAGAAAAGTTTGGTAACAAATATATTTAAACTGAAATATTTGTGCTCCCCATTTGGCATACGTAGGTAAGGAAGAGACAAATGCTTCCCTTTGACACTAATGGTGAAATAAAAGAGGATATTTGATGGATAGAGTTTCTCTCTGAAGATATTAATATAATTAGTTTACTTATCAGATGATTTGTGGTTTAGTAAGAGGTGATCAGAGCATCCTTGGTTTTTCTAATCAAATGAAGCCTTGTGCTCCCTCGTCACCTGTCCATTGGTGCACATGCCTTCACATGCTTCGTTAGTAGCATTCATGGATAGAGTTTCTTTGCAGATAAGGGAAAGGAAATTTAGAGAGAGATAAATATAAAATTAAAAAATTAAAAAAAGATTCATATATAAAATTATAAAAAATTAAAAAAAATTAGATAATCTAAATCAAGCATTCATTCACTATATGATGGCTTCCTCATCCAAGATTTCATGTCTGTAACAAAGCATAACTCAAACTAAGGAACCATAAATAATGCAACTTAATCCGTATCTTCTGCCTTTATAAATGCAACCAATAACAACCAGAGTAGTCACGTTGAGATAATTATGTAGATCTTGACTGTTTCCGTAAGACTACAAATGACCCAATCAATTTAACCAAAAGAAAGTCATTACTACATCCAATACAAGATCACTATTAGACTGTAAGTAACAAGCGAATAACAATGATTATCTTGGAACTTTAACCATTGATATAATAAAAGTGAAGGGAACCAATTTCGTAAGTTTGGCTCATCTAATATTTCTTTTTTTTATTTTTATAATTTTTTTTATCTTTTTCTATATTTAAATATATAAGTTTCAATTTTTTTTATCAATATTTTTCTTTTTTAATCTCTCTCTGTCTCTCTTTCACTATGCACTGTAACTTTCAGATAGGAAATTAACTAATTCACATTTTGTAAGAATCACAAAATTATTTAAGTCATGAGCGGGTTAAGTGAAAAACTATTAATTAAAAAGGGTGTAAAGTAATATTAATTATAATTATAAATGTAAAACTAAACTGTAACTGTTCACAATATCACATCTTATTTAATTTACAATTTTATATTAATTGATCATAATGATAAAAATTAAATCATAAAACCCATTATATTCAAGCAAATCCCTTTTGACCATAGAGCACTTAAGATTCAGTTCAATAACATATAATTCAAATTGTTAATAAACAAAAAAAAATCAGAAAGAATTGAAAAAGTTAGCACTAATGGTACGTGCCAACATGCATCAAATACCACTTCAAACTCTGATAACAAAATGTTTGCATTGATAAATGGAATAGGTATGCCATACATTTTGCCAAGGAGAAAAACGCAATTCACTAGTGAATGAACCCATCAATATTGATGGATTCGAATTGCACTTTCTTCCTTGCGAAGGAACAAAAAGCTTGCTTATGGACGAAAAAGGCAGTCAAACCCTCGATCTGGTGCAAGGCAAGTTAATTGAAATTAGAGGCAAGAAGGAAGCCAGGGTTCAATAAACGAAACAAGTACTTTCTTCATCTTCTCCTTTGCTAACTCAAAGGTCCATCTTTTGGGTCAATGGTCAATGGTGGAGCAAGCAGGATACTCTGCTGTTATTCTAACCCATTATCAACTTATACACCATTAATTAGTTCAGGTTTGGAACGAAGTGCAATCAGGTGAAGGCGTCAAATAGGATACTCTGCTGTCGTGTTGGTTGGTGTCATTCTAACTCCGTAAAGAGATACTAAAACTTTTAGTAGTATATTCATAAGAAGAAGTTATAAATATTAAATTATAAATTTATTTATTATTATTTATTTAAAACCGAAGATCAAGGACATAAAAAAGGTATAAATATTAAAAAGTTATGATTTTGTTATGATAGGATTATGAGAAACAGAAAATAGGATCAACGAAAGAAAGTTTCAACTCACTTTTTCGAAGATTTTTTTTATTATATATAGGTTGTTGGAAAATGACTAGCAATGGGGCCAGCCTAGGTTTAGGTTGCATAAAGTTGTGAGTTATTCAAGTTGAATCATAAAGCAGTGTGCCTACTGCAATTCCAGAAATTCCTGTGTTTATTGTATTTGTCTATGTGAACAAAATTATTTGAAAGAACTTTTAATTTAATTATTTTTCCATCTAAATCCAACTTTCGCGTCCATATTTAAACGATGGCTTTAATATTTCATACGAGGGGCTTACTTTTATATCCTCCATTGTATTTTCCATATCATGACTTCTATTTTATAAAGCAAAAGAAACCAATAGCACTGGACCTGATAGTTGAAAGGAGGATGGTATTAAACCATAGTCCTACTTCTCTCCTTCACCCCATCCATTTAATGTGGATGAAAAAGGAGAAGAAAATGTTCATTAACATAATAACGAATAATCACTGAGCACATTTACACACACAAGGGTCATCTCCTAGCTAGTGGATTCTGTGCAATACAGGTAACAAGGGAGCCATGACTGTTTTCTTTGGTTTTTAGTTAGTCTAATTCTGTCAAGTTTTGAACATATAGTTAAGGTTTTTCAAGAAATTATTTTAGTGATGCCACAATCTACTCTTTTCCCAATATTTTCCAACAAAATGTGAGATTCAATTTATACCAGAAATTATATTTTTGCTAAATTGAATAAAAAATTCTATATGGTTTACTTCATTCCTTACATTCTTGATATTTGCTTCTCATTAATGGATTTCAGACCTTTTGACTGACGAGCTGAGGACTTTCTTGGAGTTGAACCTCCCTAAAGTCAAGGAAGGTAAGAAACCAAAGTTCAGTTTAGGTGTGGCAGACCCTAAAATTCGTTCACAGATATCTGAAGTCACTAAAATTCCTTGCCAAAGCAATGAATTTGTCGGTGAGCTTTTACGAGGTGTGCGGCTTCATTTTGATAGGTTTATCAAGGAACTCAAGGTTAGCAATTTTCCTTGTCCCAATTCCATTCAGAGTTTCTAAATGCAGGGTCTCAGCCTTTCCATTGAATGTATATATTTCTTATTACTTCTATCATTTTTTGCCTACCTTATTTAATTGCGTAGCCTGGAGATTTGGAAAAGGCACAGCTTGGTCTGGGGCATAGTTACAGCAGGGTCAAGGTGAAATTTAATGTTAATCGTGTTGACAATATGGTCATTCAAGCAATGTTCCTTCTTGATACCCTCGACAAGGATATCAATTCCTTCTCCATGAGAGTCAGGTATATTATTGACACTGATGTATTAGCATAAAATCTGTAGATTGGTAGAGTTCAAAATATTAAAGTTCATTTTAAGTTATTCTTTCCTGGTCCATCAATCTTTGCAGGGAATGGTACGCATGGCATTTTCCTGAACTATTGAAGATTGAAAATGATAATTAGCTGTATGCCAAAGTTGCAAAATTTACTGAGGATATATCAAAGTTGTCTGAAGACAAAATTCCCGGGCTAACTGACATAGTTGGAGATGAAGACAAGGCTAAAGAGATTGTGGAAGCTGCCAAGGCATCAATGGGCAGAGTTATTGTTTACTTATACTGCATGTAAATTGTGTCTCATTCTCTACCTAACACTGGCTTTCTTTTGAATTTCTTCAGGACAGGATTTGTCCCCAGTGGACTTGATTAACGTCCAGCAATTTGCACAGAGGCTAATGGACCTCTCTGAGTATAGAAGGAAGCTTTATGATGATCTGGTTACTAAGATGAATGACATTGCACCAAATTTGGCATTGTTGATTGGTGAAGTTTTTGTTGCTCGTTTGATATCTCATGCTGGTAGCCTCACAAATTTGGCCAAGTACCCCTCTTCAACGCTTCAAGTACTTGTTGCAGAGAAGGCTTTGTTCAGGTTTTTAACTCAATACCTCCTGATTTGAAGAATTGTAAAGTTTAAATTGTGGTGTTCATAGAAACTAAAAAGGGTTCAGATGTGAATCTGCAAGACATTTGATTTGTCCTTTACGTTAAATTAATTTTGTTAAAATATACTTATGACAACAGCTAGTTTTGGTCTTGTAGGGGGACACATCCGTTGTATAGTTGATGGCTGAACAGGAATTGTTACGTGCGATATCGTTTTAGAATGTAAATTTTATTCTTTTAACAAAAATATTCTTAGTCTTAAAAAATATTATAAGAATTTTTTGGAAAAATAACCTATTTTAAAAAAATTCAGACACAAACTTAGAGATTTTAACTTAATTTTATATAGATATAAGATAAAAGGTGAGAATAGTTACTAAAAAAAATGAAAAGTAAGACTAAGATATATTTGTTATTTAAGGTGTTGTAGTTTATTCTAAGCTATTCGTCTTGAAAAATAAAATAATGACCTTTGATAAAAAAAAATTAACTTTGCAAATATTTCATGAGAATGCGTATTAAAATATGTGAAAAAATAAACACAAGAATGCGTATCAAAATAAAAGAAAAAGAAAAGACATAAAATTCATATAAAATTAGAGAAAAAATTTTAAAAAAATAATATATGTTTAAAAACTAAAAAGGTAATATATAAATATGTGTTAACATGTAAAAAAAATAAAGCATAAAAATATGTGTTAAACTAACGGTTCAAATTATTAGGTTAATACCTGTTACATGTTATAATGTAATAGGCAGAATTCATATTTACCAATACTTTAAAACGGTTGATAGATTTATCCTCCTAAAAAATCCTGTAAAACTTAACATTCATGTAGAATTTTACTCAAGGCATAATTATATAAATATATATATATTTACATAAAATAAGAAACTCTATCGCGTTCTCTCCGCAATCTCACCCAAGGCCAATACAGAATTCTTGATTCCTCCGGAATTTAAAAAATGTAACAACTGGCACAGATTCTGTTTTCCGTTTTCAACTTAACATGATTAACAAAATGACACTATTGTAACTAAATAGTAAATCAAATTAAGGTGTTTTAGGCGAAATAAAGTTTATGCGTTCCATGTTTTTTGACGTGTAGCATTTGTCGATTATTGATTTGCGTGATCTGAGCTGCTTAATTCTTCCTACTTTAATTGTATGATTTTCCATGTTTTCCGGGCAACCCGATCGTTGTCCTTAAACTATTGTCCTGGATCTATTCAATATGAATATATTAAGTTGAACAATTTTCGTGGATCTATCAATGAACATATTAATAAGTTGAATCAACAAAGCATATTACAGTGAGATATTCCCAAACGTAATAATTGATCTATGCACTATCTTGAGTCCAAGTGTCCAAAAAAAAAAAACACTATAACAATCAATAAGGTGTTAACGTAGTAATTATCATTTATACTTTAAGTCGAGGGACTTGAGATCAAAAATTTAGATTTAAGCTTTGAAATCATATTTATTGAGAAAGGTTATTAGCAATCAACTCTGAATGTGAATTAGTTTTATACCTAATAATAATAATAAAGAGATGCCGCATGAAGAAATCTTAATAAAAGAAAAAGCTACAAAAATATGGCCAATTTGGGATGAAATTTATGATAGAAAAATTTTTGTCACAAATTTGTGATGAATTTGCGACGCAAAGTGGTTGGAAAAATTTGTGACAAGCAATATTCTATCACAAATGTGTAATGGATTTGTGACAAAATTTCTGCCACAAGTCCTACTTTAATGCTTGAATTCTGTTTAAATTCGAGATGGGCTGTACAAGTCTATCTCAAAATGCTTTAATTGTTTTTAGATTTGAGATGGATTTGTGATGGACTTGCATAATCCATCACAAATCTGTCTCATTATATCACAAATCTGTCTCAAATGCTTTAATTCTCTTATAATGAGACAGATTTGTGATAGATTGTACAAGTCCATCACAATCCATCTCATATGTTTCAAAAAAATTTTTTTATATTGCATTTCAAATCCATATGAAAAACAATTAAAGATGAAAGACAACAATTATTTTTTGTGACAAATGTAATGTATATTTATTTTATTATTTTATTTCTCTTTAAGTTTTTGAATGTAAAAAATTAAGAGAATAAATTATTTTAAAATATATGAATTCTTATTTTTTTCAAACTATACAAAATCAATCATGAGAAAAATAAAATGCAAATTCTTAGAGTAAAAAATTTTAGGTCTATTTTAAAAAATCTTCAAAATTTACAAAATAAATCATGAGTAAAATAAAAGAATATAATTTTTTAGTTCTAGTTATTAACAATATTAATAAACTATTTTAAAAAATAAAAAGTGAAAATGCAATAGACTTTAAATATTTTGAGAACTTAATTTAAATCAGTTTTAAAAATGAAGAAATTTGAAAGACAAAATGATGGTAAGAACAAGATTTAGATTTAGAAAAAAGTCATTGTAATTATTATTGGCCTTCGATATAAGTGATTTCAAATAGCTCTATTTTGTCGGTGAGTCGTAGCTCACATGGCATAAATGATGTAATCCTATGAATCTAACTTTGGGTTCAAATCCCTTGCCCATCACAAAGTCTTAGGACTCTTACTATCACAAAAAAAAAAAAAAGCTCTATTTTTTAAACAAAAACAAGGAGGACACTAACTTTTTCTCGGTTACACCACTCAAGGGAGAAAGAACCCAGCAACGCAGAGCTTTATCCCCCAAATAAAATGAACCCAAGAGAAGATCTGTGTTTTGTCGACATATGATGCGAAGCAATGATTACAAAAAGATAAAAAATGAGTTTGAAAACAAGTTATTTAGAAAAAGAAAAAAAAACAAAATTATTATCAACTTAAATTAAAATGATAAAATTATATACCAAATAATATAATCTGCATTAAAAAAAATAAATTCAAGAATTTGTTATGTTTAGAAAAAATATTAATACCCGTACACGTAATAAACTTGTAAAATCTCTACTGAAGGACAAAAATCTAAGTTTCACATAAAAAAGAAGTGCACTTGATAAAAAAAATTCAAATTTCACATTAAAAAAGATATTTTAAAAATAATATCTCAAAATAACAAAATTATGCAGAGCAAAATGGTTATATTTAACACTTTACTGTTTTAAGTTAGCAAAGTTCAAGTGGGGAAAGTTTGGTGACATATTTAAACAGAATTATTCGTGCATCCCCATCAATTAGCATTTGTAGGTGACGAAGTGGCAAATTCATATACTCTCACAAAATCAAACTGACCCAACACATGGCTTTGAACCTAGAAGCAAAAGAACCATAAAGAAAAAAAGATATTTGACGGATAGAGTTTCTCTCTTAAGATATAATAATATAATTAGTTTTTATGATTTTGTGGTTTCGTATAGAGGTGATCAGTGCATCCTTGCTTTCTCAACTTAACCAAATGAAGCCTTTTGCTCCCATGTCACCTGCCCACTGGTCCACAAGCCTTCAAAATGTTTCATCCCCAGATGATTGCTCCCTCCTTTCAGATTTTCCTTTTTTAATTATTTTAAGATATTCTTTAAGCCGAAAGCTAACAGACTAATATCTCAAAAAATAAAAATTCATGTCAGATTTCAATTTCTGTAACAAAAGCATAACCTAAATCATAAAACCAGTTTCATAAGAATCATAGAATTATTTAAGCCATCAGCGGACGAAGTGAAAAACTATTAATTTCAATTATAAATATAAAACTAAAACGAAACTGTCCAAAATATCACATCGCATTTAAATTGCCGTTGTTATATTCAAGCAATCTCTTTTGACCATAGAGCACTACACATTAAGTTCAACAACACACAACTCAAATTGTAATAAAATAACATTACTTGCGGTGGTCATCTCAAGGTTATGAGAACTATTGGCTACTTAGTTTATGAGAACTATTGGCTACTTAGTCTGTGTTTCGAAAGTAACACCCCAAGGTTTACTCAATAGGACCGTCAGCCCTTAGTTTATGAGAACTGTTGGCTACTGAAGTCTCTGTTTTGGTTCAATGGAGTAAGACTTGCGGCATTTGTAGAAGAAATAGAAAGAAAAAAATTATTAAAATTAAAAATTTAATTTTCTATGTAAAGTTTACTTGGTCTCTGTTTTGGTTTAATGGAAGAAGACCTGTGGGCCGTGTACACCTACTTTTCTCCAAGTCAAGTCCCGTATTCATTCCGCGTCCGAGTGGGAAGCTTCGGTGTGGGACAAACTGGAACAAGATGACGGGATGAGAGACTTGGTGTTGACCTGGGTTGGGGACATAACTTTTTATCTCTATTTTTATGGCTGAGTTGGAATTGTAATGTGCCATAACTTTTCAGAATGTAAATTTATTGTTTTTACAAAAAATCGTTCCATGTAAGATAAATAAATTTTTATGCATTTCAAAGTTTGAGTAACACTATTTACATAAATTTTAGCCACAAAGATTATATGTAATATGTAACATTTATAAAATTCAAGAGCAACTTTTTAAAATTGATGATTAATTTTACATTTTTTTTTTAGTTTTATAACTTATATCAATACTATTTAGCCATAATAATATATTTTTCTGCATATATTCAATGGACATTTTAAGTTGAAGCAACAAATACTTACATTTTCTCTTGCATGTTAGTTTACCATTTTGCATGGGAAGTGTGAAATGTTGGGCTATACTGTGATAGACTGAAATAGAACATCCTTTGTCTTCACTCTGAGTTGGTTGCAAACATGAATTTAAAATCAATTTTACTATTCATGATAAATTTTTTTACTGAATTTCAGATCAAGAGATTTCATAATGATTTGCAAGCTGTAAATTTAATTTCTTCCTCAGATTGATATTGCCATTGGTTTCTTGTTTTGGTGCATATATAAAGGCTACATCACAGAGAAGTGAATAGTGAGTAAGGTCTCCTTCCAGTGATATATCACCTTTCTCTGTTTGTTTCCAAAACTCCAAATTTGACAATTCTCACGCGCATGCCTTAAAATCGGCAGCAACTGGTATTCTAAATCCAACATATCACATTATGAGTGATATGCACAAGCTGGTGCTATAATTACCAAACCCTTAGTTCTCAAAGCAGATCAAACATACAAGCCATCCACTGCCTTTTGCGCTCCTAAAACAATGAAGCATGTTGCTCCCAAGTTACCTGCACTTTGGTTTATATGCGTTCACCTTCTTCCATTCCTCATGACAAACTTACTGTCGTTGCAACTTATCATCAAAGCCTCTGCATTAGGAAACAACACTGATCATTTGGCACTGCTCAAATTCAAGGAATCAATATCCATTGACCCATATCAAATCTTGGCCTCTTGGAAAAGTTCCACTCACATCTGCAATTGGACTGGTGTAAAATGCAACCGCCGCCATCAAAGAGTTTCAGAGTTGAACCTAGGAGGATACCGCTTACATGGAGTCATATCACCCCACATTGGCAACCTCTCCTTTCTCAAAACTCTCGAGCTACAAAACAATAGCTTCTACAGCGAAGTCCCACAACAGTTGGGCGGTTTATTCCGACTGCAAAGGCTCACGCTCGACAATAACACATTAAGAGGGGAATTTCCTGTCAACTTGACAAGATGCTCTGCACTCAGGGTCCTCGGTTTAGGTGGGAATAATATCACCGGTAACATACCAGTGGAGATTGGATCGCTTTGGAAGCTTGGAAGTTTGAATCTTTATAAAAACAATTTAATAGGAAGAATCCCAGCTTCTATAGGAAATCTTTCTTCCCTTGTTGCTCTATCTGTGGCATATAATAGCTTGGAGGGAAATCTACCGGATGAAATAGGTCGTTTGAAAAACTTGACCTTTATTGCTGTATTTGCCAACAGATTGTCTGGTAAGCTTCCTTCTTCACTGTACAATATGTCATCTCTCACTTTTATCTCAGTTGCAGCCAATCAATTGGATGGTTCTCTTCCAGCTACCATGTTCCTCTCCCTCCCACATCTCCAAAACCTTCTCATCGGTGGTAATAAATTCTCAGGTCCAATACCAACATCCATCACAAATGCATCTTTTCTTCAAAGCATTGATATCTCTGCGAACTATTTCATTGGACAAGTTCCGAGTCTAGAAAAGCTACAAGATATCGAAATGCTTAATTTGGAAATGAACAGTCTGGGTAGTAATTCAACTAAGGATCTAGAGTTTGTAAGTTCCCTTACAAACTGTAGTAAGTTGAACGGATTGGCCATAGATGGTAATAATTTTGGAGGTTCTTTACCCAATTCCATTGGCAATTTATCAACCCAACTCAATGATCTATATCTAGGTGGTAATCAGTTTTCTGGACAAATTCCTGTAACATTGGGTAAACTTACTAACTTAATTGCGTTGATGCTGGAAGTAAACAGATTCACAGGGTTCATTCCAGACACCTTTGGGAACTTTCATAAGATGCAAACATTGCAGTTGTATAGAAACAAACTGACAGGGAGGATACCAACCTCCATAGGCAACCTCAATCAATTGTTTGAGCTGGATCTATCACAGAACATGTTAGATGGAAATATTCCTCCTAGTATTGGAAATTGCCAAAGTTTACAAAAGCTAGACCTTTCACAAAACAGACTTAGTGGAGTGATACCGCCACAAGTTATGGGTCTTTCCTTTTCGGCAATCTTACTTAACTTGTCAGGAAATGCATTAACTGGCAATCTTCCAGTTGAGGTGGGCAAACTGGAAAGTATTGCTGAGTTGGATGTCTCTAATAATCATCTGTCAGGTGACATTCCTGCTACAGTTGGAGACTGCATACGCTTGGAGTACCTTTATCTACAACAAAATTCCTTTAATGGAATCATACCTTCATCTTTGGCTTCCTTGAAAGGTCTTCAATATTTAGATCTATCAAGAAACAATTTATCTGGGTCAATTCCTCAAGGTCTGCAGTATATTACCGTTTTAGCATACTTGAATGTTTCATTTAACAATCTAGACGGCGAAGTGCCTAAAAATGGTGTCTTTCAAAATGCAAGTGCGATAGCAGTGGCTGGCAATAGTAAGCTTTGTGGAGGTATCTTAGAGCTACAACTACCACCATGCCCTATCAATGCTATGAAACAAAGAAAGCACCATAAGTTTAGGTTGATTGCCGTGGTAACTTGTTTGCTTGCCTTCCTATTTTTATCCTCAACAGTTGTTGCTATATATTTTATTAGGAAAAGAAACAGGAAGCAATCTTTTGAGCCATCAACAATTGAACTTCTTTCCACGGTGTCCTACCAAAGCCTACACCAAGCAACCAATGGGTTTTCAGCTGACAATATGATAGGAAGTGGAAGTTTTGGCTCTGTATATAAAGGAAGTCTTGGGCCTGAAAATAAAGTTGCTGCCATAAAGGTCCTTAACCTTGGTACGAAGGGAGCCCGCAGGAGCTTCACTACTGAATGTAATGCACTCAAAAATATTAGGCACAGAAATTTGGTAAAGATAATAACATGTTGCTCCAGCACAAACTATAAGGGCCAAGAATTTAAAGCTCTAGTTTTTGACTACATGTCAAATGGAAGCTTGGAAAAATGGTTGCATCTAGGCACAAAAAGTTCAGATCAGCCAAGAACTTTAGGCCTTGATCAAAGATTAAAGATTCTTAGTGATGTTGCCTCTGCATTACATTATCTTCACCATGAATGTGAGCCACCTATCATTCATTGTGATTTAAAGCCAAGCAATGTCCTTCTTGATAGTGAAATGGTTGCCCATGTGAGTGATTTTGGATTGGCAAGACTACTTTCGTCTATTCAAGGCAATTCTGACAACAAAAGCAGTACCATTGGAATGAAGGGGACTATTGGCTATGCTCCTCCAGGTATAGCTTGATATTTATTTTGGCTATAAAATCTTCTCAAATATTGTTTTCTTGTCTCAAACATTTCCTTTACCCTTGTGTTAGTATTGTTAATATAGTTTTCATCGCATTGACTTATTTGCAATATATTTCAGAATATGGATTGGGTTTTGAAGTCACCACACAAGGTGATATGTATAGCTTTGGGATTCTTGTCTTGGAAATGATAACTGGAAGAAGACCCACGGACAAACTGTTTGAAGATTGCCATAATCTTCATAACTATGTAAAAGCTTCATTTCCTAATAAACTTGTGCAGATTGTGGACCAAGCTATATTCATCACAGAAATAAGTAAAAGAGAAGCAGCTGCAGCAACAGTAGAATACATTTGTGAGGACTTGACTTTGATGTGTCCTAATGTGGAGAAATGCTTACTATCACTTTTAAACATTGGACTTGCTTGTTCAGTGGAGTCACCAAGGGAAAGAATGAGTATCGTGGATGTGACAAAGGAGTTAAATATAATTTATCGTGGGATGAAGAAGACTTAGAACTGAAGAATACTGAGGTGCCACTTCTACATCACTATTGCTACCAATTATGTCTTAGTTATTTCATATCTTTTTTCTCTGAATGATTTTTCTGTCTTTCTTTTTTGCCTTTGTTTTTTTTTATTTGGCTTTTGGGTTGCATAAAGTTGTGAGTTATTCAAGTTAAATCATAAAGCAATGTGCCTATTGTAATTCTAGAAATTTCTGTTTTATTTATTTGTCTGTGTGAACAAAATTGTTTCAAAAGACTTTTAATTTAATTATTTTTCCATCTGAATCCAACTTTCGCATCCATATTTAAACTACGGCTTTAATATTTCATACGAAGCAGCTTACTTATATATCTTCCATTGTATTTTTCATATCATGACTTCTATTTTATAAAGCAAAAGAAACCAAAAGCACTGGACCTGATTGCTGAAAGGAGGATAATGTTAAACCATAGTCCCACTTCTCCCCTTCCATTTAATGTGGATGAAAAAGAAGAAGAAAGTGTTCATTAACATGATAACAAATAATTGCTGAGCACATTTACACACAAAAGGGTCATCTCCTAGCTAGTGAATTTTGTGCAATACAGGTAACAAGGGAACTATAACTGTTTTCTTTGGTTTTTAGTGGATCTAATTCTGTCAAATTTTGAGCATATGGTTAAGGTTTTTCAAGAAATTATTTTAGTGATGCTACAGTCTACTCTTTTCCCAATGTTATACCGGTTTGTGTTTAGGCTAAGGACTGTTCATTGGTTCTGTATGTACTAATTGGAAATTTAATGATTGCCTATCTTCATTGCTTTTGCTATACCAATGCATTGGCTCTAAATTTGAACAATCTTACTTTTCTTTCAGGTAGAAATTAATTTTCTTATGAAAGCAATGGATTTATGATATAGGATAAAATCCTTTACTACCACTAGCCTATAGGGCACCAAAAACAGAATGTTCTTGGATAAAACTAAAGATGAAATATAATAAAGCACACAAGAAATGATTTTCCCAAAAGCAATAATACAAAACTCGTCAATAGTTTTCAGTGTCAAGTTAAAGGCAATGCAACTTTTGAACTATATATATATATATATATATATATTGTTGCTCTCAACTTTTACAGGGTTCAATATCACATGCACTTATCCTTTGAGCCAAAGCATCAACTATTCTTTCATTGTATTGAATGCTAATTATGCTAATGGTAAAATGTAGTTTGTCAGGATCTTGTGTCTTTACAAATGCAAACAATAACAACAGGCTGTCATATCGTCAAAGTATGTCAAGTCCCATGGGCTTGGCTTACCACCCTAACCAACAGGACCATGATGGATAATATGAAAGAGGTATTCAAATTCTCATTAATGGGATCAAGGCCTTCTACATCTGCAACAGTCTAGGTTGAAACAATTCAATCATAATCTGGGTAATTTTCCTGCATCACTTCCATGAATTTTACATCAACAATATCAAATATCTACATCACAATATTTATTGTAGTACGGGAGTCAAAATGATAAGTCTTACTATAACCATTACAAGATCACAATCAGAACTAGGTAACAAGCAAATAGCAAGGATCACCATGAAACTATAACCACCCGTAAAATAGAAGTAAAGGGAACCAATTTCAAAAGAACCATAGAATTATTTAAGCGAAGTGAAAAAGCTATTAATTAAGAATAGGTATAAATTAAACTTTTAGTTGTAGTTCTAGAAAATATTTGAAATCTATGGCTTGATTTTCTATTTAAGTGTTTTTTTTTTTATTGTTGCTATATAAAATGTCTTCAAACATAATAACATGGATAATGTCCATTGACCAAAATGCCTCAACTCAATTATAACATTTCTTAAAGTATTAATTGTTGAATAGTACTTTTAGTCACTATTGAGATTATAAAACAAAAATACTAAATTAAGAAGGTTCTAAACAATTTTGGCTCTCTTTGAAATATATCCATGTGAAGTTTGATATAATTAGCCTTTGAGGTATTAATCATGCATATTGTTTTGCACAATTAACATTCTAACAACTACCAACATGTAGCACAAAGTGTTGACCTAAAGGCTACAAGATGAAGGTTTAGGGAGGGGTTTTTTGAAAAGAAAAAAATGGGGTCGTAACCAAAATCATTAATGATGTGATCAGACACTAGAATAATGGTTTGGGTTTGTAGAAAGTGGCTTCTAGGTTGATTACGTGTATGGAAAACATTAGCATCCCTACATGCCCTTTTGGTGCCAAGGTGATCTAGTTAGTTTATCATGCTTTATTTGAATGTAAGGGTTAGTTTGTTAAAATTCTAGCTCAAGAATGGGAGATTTTGAAAAAGAATTGGGACTTTTTAGAAAACAAATATTTCGCTTCCAAAATGATCCATTTCCTTCTAGATTATGGATTTTAGGAGATTTATTGAAAAATAACTCCTTCCCTTCCAAGTTAGGTTTTTGAAAAATAATTTTGTTTTATAAAAACCCATTCCCTTTTAGATTGGTGTTTTTGGAAAATGATTGTTAAAGTAGACCCCTTTCCTTCCATATTAGATTTTTTTTTTAAGATGATTCTTTCTTTTGAAAGATGCCTTTCCTTTCAAATCGAGGTTTTGGAAATTTTTTACACTTTTTTAAAATAGGACCCCTTTCCTTACAAGTTGGGAGTTTTGGAAAATAATTGGAAGAAACCCCTTTCCTTCTAGATTAGGGATTTTGAAAAATGTTTTTTCTACTTGAAAGAAATTCCTTTATTTGTGACATAAGATTGTTAGAATCCAACTCTTAATGATTTTTGGACTAAAGGGATCCAATTGTATACCTAGTTTAACTAGGATTTTTAATTAAAGATCCTAATTAAGGAGTGGAATGTATTTTTTTCCCTATTTTGATTAGGTTAAAACCAAAATCTCTAAATTGGGCTTGACCTAAAAGGGCAAATTTTATTTATTTAAAAAGAAGGCTCACATTAAAAAAAAGGTCAAGCTGAATCTATAAATTGGTATTTTTATTCATGTAGAATTTGAAAAATTAAACATGCCATATGTACAGAAAATTAACATGCAATTATGTACAAAATTTAGACACACTAATGAGCTTGCAAACTACAAGTCACACATTAATGAAGAAGGAAAAGAAAAGATTGCATGATGTAAACACAAATTATCATGTGATCTTAGCTTGACTAAGATTACTGCTATAATTCCTACGTAGTTGAAGAGAAGTACAAAGAAGGTGAGGAGGATGAAAAGAACTCACATACCTTATGTATACCCTCTCACAGTCTCGGCTACACAATAGAGAGACTAAATCCCTAAATATACTCTTGTTGGAGTTTAGAAAACAAAGACTAGTCTTGTTTTATTACAAAGAACAAGCCAATAAGAGCGAATAAAGTGGTGTAGACACCTAATTTTATCCGAACCTTAAAAATTAAAGTGGACCCATGCACAAGTTCTAAAATTATCCTACTTGAATATATATTTTTTAAAAATTAATTAAGTGAAAATGAAAAATTTAAAGATATTTTTGGGTCTCAAATGTGAATAATAATGTTAAAAAATTAAAAATTAAAAAAAATTAGAAAAAAGGATAAAGAAAACAAAAGAAAAAGAAGTGTGAAAGAAAGAAAATGAAGAGTCAAAGAGAGGGAAGGTGTCGGCTGAGAAAGTAGAAAAATGTGAGAAAGAAGACAAGGCTAAGAGGACATTAGGTGGGGAAAAAGAAGAGGAAGGAAAAAAGGTGAAGGTTAGTCAAAAGAGGTGGCTGCTAGAGGATTTTAAGGGGGAAGGCAGCCCGTAAGAAAGAAAAAAAGGAGGGAACGGGTGAGAAAGGAAAAAGCTGGCAACTTCACCTCTTAGAAAAGAGGAGGTCAGCACCCACAGCTGATGAAGAAAAAAGGACCCCCATTACCTTGAAAAACCAGCACCCTCACACTCTTTCAGAGACCAAAAGGCCTTGAATCCACGGCCACCTACTCAGTTGCTCTCATTATCTCTAGCTCCCAGGTAACATTTTTTTTTCTTTTTCTTTCTCATTCCAAAGCTGTGGTATCATTTGCTGAGAAACAAGGAGTTCCATATTTCTATGCTGAGAATGAGATGTGTATAGATTTATTGGATTCAGTGATTCCCTAGGATTGAGATGAATCTTCTGGTATCTAAGCATTTTGCATTCAGATTTGAAATATAAATGGAGTTGCTATACTGTTAGGGAAACATTTCTGTTTCTGCTGTATCATGTTGCTGTGATTCTGTTATTACAGTTTCTGATTCTGCTGTAAAAATTCTGCAACTCTATTTCTGCTTTAAAAATTTGCAACTCTTCTTCTGCTGTAAAAGAATTTCGCACCTCTTTCTGCTGTATCATGTCTGTTATTACAGTTTCTGATTCTGCTGTAAAAAATTCTGCAACTCTATTTCTGCTTTAAAAATTTGCAACTCTACTTCTGCTGTAAAAGAATTTCGCAGCTCTTTCTGCTGTATCATGTTGCTGTAATTCTGTTATTACAGTTTCTGATTCTGCTGTAAAAATTCTGCAATTCAGTTTCTGTTGTAGGCCTGCTGTTGTAAAATTCTGCAGTTCCTATTTCTGCTGTAAAAAGATCTGCAATGCTGTTTTTGTTTATCTCCTACCTCAATTTATTGTTATCATTGTAAATACTTAATTTTGTCCGATTCTTAAAAAAATAAAAAAATAAGGGCAAGCATCCATGTTTTCATACATTTATTCACATTCCCTTTCCAACTTTGCATTTGTGAGAAAAATAAAGATAAATTTGAGTTACATCCTTTTTAAATAAAAATAAAATGGGAATAGATGATCATGTAAATAATACAAATATTTTTAAAATCCCGATCTAGAATAGAAAGGGAATTTTATTCAAATTATTTTAAAACCCCAAACTGGAATAGAATGAGAATTTTCATAAAATCATATTTAAAAAATCCTGATCTGAAATAGAGATGGAATTTTTCAGAATTATTTTTAAAACCCTGATCTAGAATAGAGACTGGATTTTTCATATTATATTTTTAAAACCCTGATCTGGAATAGAGATGAAATTTTTCAGAATTATTCATAAAATCATATTTAAAAAAATCTTGATCTGAAATAGAGATGGAATTTTTCAGAATTATTTTTAAAACCCTGATCTGGAATAGAGATGGGATTTTTCAGATTATATTTAAAAAAACCCTGATCTAGAATAGAGATGAGATTTTTTTGAAATCATTTTCAAACCCCAAACTGGAATAGAAAGGGGATTCGCATGAAGTAATTAATTAAATATTCCAAACCGGAATGGGTAAGAATTATTTTTCAAAAATATTTATTTAAAACCAACGTTAATTAATTCAAGTAAATTAATAAGATCATTTTTAGTAAGGGCGTTTAGGGTGCTAACACCTTTCCTAACATGTAACCAACCCCCGAACTCAATCTTTTAAACGAAGATCATTTTTTAACTAGGTGTCCGATCTCACCTTAGATAACTTAGATCGGTGGTGACTTCACAAATCACTAAACATGAAATTTTTCAGGGTCGACAAGTGGGAGATTGAAATTCTAAGGAAGAATTTGGCTTGAATTTGCTCCATACCTCCTAGCCATAAGAAACGAGGAGCTTAATCCCTTGTGTACTCTTTGAAGGAGATTTAAAAGATAGAGCTAGTATTATTCTATAAAAGAGAACAAACTAGCAAGAAGTGGGAGAAGGAATTTTTCTGTGTACTCCTTGAAAGAGATTTAGAAGAGAGAGCTAATATTATTCTATGGAAGAGAACTAACTTGCAAGAGGTGGGAAAGAGGGAATTTTCTATGTGTTCTCCTTGTATGAGAGCATAGTATTTATAGGGTTAAAGGTTCAAACAAATGAATTAGCCTTTATAATGGCTCTTTAATCCTTCTTCATGCCTAGTCTTAATCACACATTTTTACATGTCTCAAATGGTTTTAATGAAGATAAAAGAATAAGTAATCATAAAATCCCCTTAAATGTCTTGTCTTTTTCACAATTTTCACATCTCTAAAAGAATGTGAATATTTTCCTTCCATTGATTTCATTTAGGCCTTTTGGGCTTGGGCTTCTCTTCCGGTCCTTTTTTTTTTTTTTTTTCTTTTTTAGCCTCCTAAGAAATCCTATAAAACTTAACATTCATCTAGAATTTTTTTTTTGGGTAAAGACATTTATCTAGAATTTTGTTAATGGCATAATTTGAAGAACCTTTTTTTTGTATATAATAAAGAAGCTCTAGCTCTTTCTTTCCGCAATCTCACCCAAGGCCATTACAGAATTCTTGATTGCACCAGAATTTCAAAAATTAAAGATTAAAGATCAGCCAAGAACTTTTGACCTTGATCAAAGATTAAAGATTCTTATTGATGTTGCCTCAGCATTGCATTATCTTCACCGTGAAATGTTAACCGGAATAAGACACACAGATGAAATGTTTGAAGATTGTCAGAATCTCCATAACTATGTAAGAGCTGCATTTCCTAATAAACTTGTGCAGATTGTGGACAAAGCTATATTCATCAGAGAAATAAGTAATAGAGAAGTAGCTACAGCAGAAGACATTTTTGAGGACTTGACCCTGATGCATCCTAATGTGGAGAAATGTCTACTTTCTCTATTAAGTATTGGACTTGCTTGTTCAATAGAATCACCAAGGGAAAGAATGAGTATAGTGGATGTGACAAGGGAGCTAAATCAAATTTATTGTGGGATAATGAAGACTTAAAACTGAAGAATACTGAGGTGCCACTTCTACATTAGTATTGCTATCAATTATGTCTTAGTTGTTTCATCTCCTTTTTCTCTTCAAGATTTTTCCTTTCTTCTTTATTGCCTCAGAATTTAATTTTACTTCCTAAATTTATAGTTTCTTTTTCAGGTTGCAAAAAATTGTGAGATATTCAAGTTGATTTGTCAAACAATGCACCCACTCGCCCATATTGATTGTGGAAATTCATGTTTTTGTTATATTAATCTCTGTGAACAAAGTTAATTAAAAATATTTTTTTATAATTTATCTTTCTCCTTTTCGTATGTATTTAAACTATGGTTTTAATATTTCATAAGAAGAAGCTTACTTTTCCTCCATTCTATTTCCTGTATCACTTATGTTTGATTTCTATTTTTTATGAAGCAAAAGAAACCAAAAGCAATGGAGCTAATTGCTGTTAAGTGAAAGGAGCATGATTTTAAATCAAAACCTACTTCTCCCCTTCACCCCATTAATGTAGTATATGAAAAGGACAAGAAAATGTTCATTAGCATAGTAAGAAATAATCTCTAAGCATTATTATGCATGCACAACTGTGCGAGCACATACACAAATAAATATATATGCATACATCAAATATATATATCACTATGCACACAATAATTCTGGTATAACAAAATGTATATACTGAATTTCGCGTTCTTATTATTATCTAACTATATGTGATGATGGTCTAAGATTTGTAATTGTGGCCAAATCTCCTAGTGGATTCTAAGCTATAGGCGTTACAAGGGAACCATGACTGTTTTTCTTGATTTTAGTTGGTCTAATCATGTGAAATTTTGAATCTTAGTTCTTCTATTTTTACTCCTTTATTTTTATAAATTTTTTATTTAAAAAATTTAATTATTTAATTAATTAAATTTTATAAAATAAATGGTAAGATCAACTAATTTTAAAAAAATAGTTTAAACATCAAGTGAAAATTTAGATGTAGAAAAAAATTTTATGTTTGAATATATGGTTCAGGTTTTCCAAGAAATTATCTTTGTAATGCTAGGGCCGATTCTTTTTCCCATGTCACCTCGGTTTGTCTTTCAGCTAAGTACCGCTTGATGTCTCTATATTTTAGTAAATGGCAATTTTAAATTATGCTTATCTAGCTTTATTGCTTTTGTAAGACCAGGCTATACCATTGCATTGCTCTAAATTAAGATATTGCAAAAATTTAAACTATTTAGCTTGAATGAATAGTTTTTATTTTGTATCTCGGCCACATCCTTTTACATATGAAAGTTTTCCTTGAAGGTTAAAGTTTGGACAACTTTTAATTTTAGGTGACAAAATTAAATTCTTAACAATGTAATTATAAAGATTCTAATATTATATAAAAAATAAAATTTCAAAAATTATCAAATAAATATTTAAAAATGATTTTCAATTTATGTTTCTAACTTCACTAAGGCTTTGTACAAAGAACAAAAATTACTAAAATTAGAAAAAGGGCAAAATTAGGAAATCCAATCATTTCTTCCAATTTCCCTCAAATGCCACTCCAATACTTTTAACAAATTAGATTTGAACTTAACGAAAAATCCACCTAACGTGAGTGGAAGGCTTTTTTTTTTTTATAAGAAAATTAGTACTTAAGGGACATAAATTAGATTATAATTTCTTAGAAAAAGCTAACGATGAAATTTAATAAAGCAGACAAGCAATGATTTTTGCAAAAGCAATAATGTAAAGCTTTGTCAATAGTTTTCAGTGTTAAGTTGAATTATTAGCTGCTCTCAACTTCTACAGTTTTCAATTTTCAGTATCACATGCACTTTTCTTTTGAGCCGAAACATCAACTATTTTTTCATTTGATTGGATGCTAATTTAAAATGTAGTAGCACAGATCCGAACTTACAATTTAAGTGGTCATTCTAAGTTTTCTAATCTTTAAATCTACAGGTTTAATTCCCCACTTTCCTTACTCCATCAAAATCATTAAACTCTTTATATAACAAAAAAATGTATTAGCACAAAACTCAAATTGCAGAAAATTCAAATGGCAAAATAATCAAGTCAGTACAGTTGATGCGGAGAAAACTTTGGTGACAGATATATTTAAACTGAATTATTTGTGCATCCCCATTTCGCATGTGAAGGTAACGATGAGACACGTGCATATACTCTGACAAAGTCAGACTAAGCCAATACATGCCTTTGACACTAGAAGGAGACAAAAGTACGATGTTTGACGGATAGAGTTTTTTCTCTCACGTCAATTGAAGCCTTTTGCTCACATGTCACCTGTCACCTGTCCATTGGTCCACAAGCCTTCACTTGCTTCTTCACTAGCATTCATTCGCTAGAGGATTGTTCCCTCATGCCAGATTTTAAAGCATAACTCAAACTAAAGGACCATAACTAATGCATCTTAATCAGAATATTCTGCCTTTACAAATGCAACGCAACTAATAACAAAATGCTGTCATCCCGTCAAGTTCAGTAACACATGACTCAAGCTGTAATAAAACATAATCTCTTCATTTTCATAAAGTAAAACTCAAAATTTTTATAATTAAAATTATTAAATTTATTGAATCTCATAAATTATAATATAAAACCCAATAAATTTAGCAACAAATATAATTTTTTATGAGTATTTTTTTCCCACTTCTTAATAAAATAACATATTGCAGTGGTCATCTTGAGTACTAATAAGACAAGTTTCGACAAAGTACAGCAGCAGTTAGTCATCCCCCAATAACATCATTAGCCCAAAAAAAGAAAAAGGTTAGCACTGATAACATTTTTTTCATGGAAAAGCATCATAAAGTCCAACATAATTAAATACGTCCAGTAACAATAGAATGTATACGATTCTTCCGAGTTCCAACCCAAATGCCAAAGTTAAGCCTATCAGCCCAATGTTCCTCAAACAAAAGAAGCTTCTTTCGCAAATGTTTCCCGCATTTCGGTCCATATACCTTCAACTTTTTCTTCTCGTCACTTCAAATTTACTGCCATTTCTACATATCACTGTAGTCTCTGCTTTAGGAAACGAGACTGATCATTTGACATTGCTCATATTCAAGGAATCAATATCCAATGACCCATATCAATTCTTGGTGTCATGGAATAGTTCCTCCCGCTTCTGCAATTGGGCAGGAATTACATGCAGCCACGGCCATCAAAGAATTACAGAGTTAAACCTGCAAGGGTATGGCTTGCATGGATTCATTTCACCTGATGTTGGCAATCTCTCCTTTCTTCGAAATCTTAACCTCATGAACAACAGCTTCAGTGGTGATATCTCAAAAGCATTGGGACGTTTATTCCAGCTGCAGCAACTCAAACTAAACAATAACGCGTTGGTAGGGGAAATTCCTATACACTTGACAAGATGCTCTGAACTCCAGGGATTAACTGTAGATAGGAATAATCTCACTGGCAAGATACCGATCGAGATTGGCTCTGTTTGGAAGCTTCAAAAGTTGTAATTAATGACAACAGTTTGACAGGCGAAAAACTTGACAATTATGGCAGTCTCTGGCAACAAACTGTCTGGTACACTTTCTTCTTCACATTACAACATGTCATCTCTTATTAATATCTCAGCTGGAGATTATCAATTCTAAGGCTATCCTCCAGCTAACATGTTCCTCACCCATCTAAATCACCAAATAGTTTTGATTGGTAAAAGTCAGTTCTCAGGTCGAATTCCTACTTCCATCTCAAATGCATCTCTGCTTCAATCATTTGATATCGTTCAAAACCATTTCGAAGTCTAGGAAGGCTAAAAAATCTTTCTTGGCTAAGTTTAACAAATTGTAGTGAATTCGGAGTTTCTAACATCTTTAACAAATTGTAGTGAATTGGAATTGTTGGCAATAAGTATTACTAGCTTTGGTCTCTGGAGGTCTGTTATCAAGTTCCATTGGCAATTTGTCAACGCAACTCAATGAGTTATATCTTGGGGTAATCAAGTTACTGGACAGATTCCAATAGAAATAGGAAATCCGATTAACTTGATCACCTTAACAATCGAACAAAACCACCTTACAGAGATCATTCCAGGTACTTTGGGGAAGTTAGAAAAGTTGCAACTATTATAGTTGTCGAGAAATAAACTGACAGGAGATATACCAGAATTCGTTGGCAACCTCACGTATTTGTGTTATCTGGACTTATCACAAAATATGTTAGAAGGAAATATGCCTCCAGGCATTGGAAACTGCCACATCTTACAGGAACTAGACCTTGCCAGAAACAACCTTAAAGGACCCATCCCATTAGAGGTTATGAGTATTTCTTCTTTAACGAACGTGCTGAACTTTTCACACAACGCATTCAGTTGTACTCTTCCTATCGAGGTGGGCAGGCTGAAAAATATTTGATAAATAGGATATCTCAAATAATCATATGTCTGGAGAGATTCCTAAAACAATTGGAGACTGCACAAGCTTGGAGTACCTTTATTATCAGGGAAGTTCTTTTCAAGAAGTCATACCATCATCTTTGGCTTCATTGAAAGGTCTTCGACATTTAGATCTACCACGAAACATCTTGTCTGGATCAATTCCAGAAGCTCTGCAACATCTTTCCGTTTTAGAATGCTTCTATGTTTCTTTTAACAAGTTGGATGGAGTAGTACTAACAAAAGGTGTCTTTCAAAATACAAGCGCATTAGCTGTGGCCAGCACTAGTAAAGCTTTGTGGGGATATCTCAGATTTGCACCTACCACCACGCCCTATCAAACTTACGAAACAGGGAAAACATCATATGTTTAGGTTGATATCAGTGATAACTTTGTGATTGAGTTTCTTTTTATGGTGTCAACTAATCTTGCTATTTATTGATCAGGAAAAGAGACAGGAAACAATCTTCCGAATCATCCAAAGTTGACCTGCTATCTAAGGTATCTTACCAGAACCTACAGCATGCAACCACCAGTTCTCAGCCAGTAACTTAATTGGAACTGGAAGTCTCAGCTTTGTGTATAAGGAAGTCTTGAGCCCGAAGAAGAAGTTGTTTCCATAAAGGTCCTCAACCTTCAAAAGAAGGGAGCTAAAAAGAGTTTCATTGCTGAATGTAATGCACTAAAAACTATTAGGCATTGAAATTTGGGAAGGATATCAAGATGTTGCTCCACTAAGATTATAAGGACCATGAATTTAAAGCTCTAGTACTTGAGTACATGTCAAATGGAAGCTTAGAAAAGTGGTAGCGTCCATGAATATCAGAAAGTTCAGATGACCTAAGACCTTTTGACCTTGCTCAAATGTTAAATATTCTTAATGATGTTGCCTGTGCAATATATTATCTTCATTGCAGATGTGAGCAACCTGTCATTCATTGTGATTTGAAGCCAAGCAATGTCCTCGTTGATGGTGTAACTGTTGCCCATGTGATTAGCAAGACAATTTTCAAATATTAATGGCTATTCTGATAACCAAACCAGCACTAGTGGAATAAAGGGCACTATTGGCTATGCTCCTCTAGGTACTACATTTCAGAATATGGAATGGATATGAGGTGTCAACTTAAATTGCCCCCACTGTGAGTCTAAAAATTCATGTTTTTCGTGTTAATCCAATATACATAAATTGTTTGAAAATACTTTTCAGATTATTTTTCCATCTGAGTCCAAACTTCTTGTATGTATTTAAACTATGTTTGTAAGATTTCATTCATAACAGGTGTACTTATCCTCCATTCTATTTCCCATATCACCTATGCATGGCTTCCAATATATATAGCAAAAGAAATCAAAAGCGCTGGGTCTAATTGCTGTAACCGAAACGACAATGGCTCTAAACCAAAATCCTGCTTCTCCACTTCACCAATCCATTGGAGTGAACAAAAAAGGAGGAGCAAAATAAATAATTTATGGGCATTATATTGAATAAGCTTGACAACAGATCCAAAAAACTAAGGAAATAATCTTCTATTTGTAAAATAAGAAAATGGATCTCCTGACTTTGGGCTTGTACTTGCGAAAGCCACAAATGAATTCAGTAAATATTCTCGCAAAAATCATAATTTGTCATACAAAGAACATACCAAAATACCTCAATTTAATCAAGTGGGGAACCCGTAGACTATGAGCAAGGAACATGGACACAGTCAAGCGATTTAGTGTCTTTCATCGAAAAAATTTGACAAGGATCCCACTTCCGTCCCAGAGGGGCATGCCCAGGTTCACCCGAGCACAAGCAGATCTTTGACTGTCGCGTCCCTTCCATCATTGTGACTGGGATGATACTATTATGTGTTGCAATTACATAGAGTACTCCTTCATATTGACTTTCTAGTGTAACTGCAGATTGCAAGTGGCACGCTGTTTTGTGTTCGTCTCAAAGAACAATGTGAATAACCCAATTCCGAGTGAAAGTGTGTTTGGAAGTTTATTTTTTATTCATTTTCTTAAAATAATTTTGTAAGATAATTTTGAAAATAAATTATTAAAACAAAAATACATAAAAACTTGTCTAGCTTAAATGCATTTTAAAGGAATTTTGAGAATATTAGGAGAAAAAAATTGTTTGGTAACTTTAGTTACTTTTTTGCTTTTCCAGAGTATTATCATAGACTAAATATATCTATACCAATTTTTCTTATTTATTGGTTTGCTATTGATAAAATCATTAAACTAAAAAAAATCATCACGAAAACAATGCGTAGAAAACAAAAATATCTTAATAATGTTCTTTTTTTCTGCTTATAAAACAACAGTTTCAAAAGAAGTTTTCAAGAATTCCGAAACAAAATACATCTATCAAATAAGTTTTTTTATTTTCTTATTCTTAAAAATAAAAAATTGTTCTACAAAATTGATTCTCACATCCTCCACTAATGTGAAATGGGTGAGTGTCAGTCAAATTCTGTTAAGTTTTGAATATATAGTTAAGGTTTTCTAAGAAATTATGATAGTGATGCTAGGGCGTATTCTTTTTTCAATGTTACACTGGTTTGTGTTTAGGCTAAGGACTGTTTCTGAATTTACTAATTGACAATCTCAAAGATTGCCTAGGTTATTGCTTTTGCTATATCAATGCATTGGCTCTAAATAATATTAGAGTTTTAATTCAGAAACTTGCTGTCACTTTTAACAAAATAAAGAAAGAAAAATGCAAAGTCAAAAGTTCTAAATTACTTACCCCCATTTTCACTCAAATGCCTGCAATACTATTGATCTGAACTTAATGAGAACCTAATTAATTTGAGTAGAAGCTATTTTTTAAAAAAAAAAAAATTACCTAAGAAACATAAATTAGATTGTAATTTCTAACAAAAAAAGTTATTGAAAAACTTCATAAAATTTGAACAACCTTAATTTTTCTTTTAGGTAGAAATTGATTTTCTTATGAAAGTGATGAATTTATGACATATAATCCTTTATTATCGCTAGCCTACAGTGTGCCAAAACAGAATGTTCATGGATAAAACTAATAATGAAATATAATAAATAAGACAAGCAATGTTTTTCCCAAAAGCAATAATGTAAAACTTGTCAATATAGTTTTTAGTGTCAAGTTAGAAGCCGTGCAACTTTTGAACTGATAGCTGCTATAAACTTTTACCGTTTACTGTTTTCAGTTTTCACTATCACATGCACTTACCCTTTTAGCCAAAGCAACAACTGGTCTTTCATTTGATTGAATGCTAATTATTCTAATCGTAAAATGTAGTAGCACAAAACTCAAGTTGCAGAAAGTTCAAATGGCAAATTAAACAATCAAGTCAGCAAAGTTCAAGTGGAGAAAAGTTTGGTAACAAATATATTTAAACTGAAATATTTGTGCTCCCCATTTGGCATACGTAGGTAAGGAAGAGACAAATGCTTCCTTTTGACACTAATGGTGAAATAAAAGAGGATATTTGATGGATAGAGTTTCTCTCAAAGATATTAATATAATTAGTTTACTTATCAGATGATTTGTGGTTTAGTAAGAGGTGATCAGAGCATCCTTGGTTTTTCTAATCAAATGAAGCCTTGTACTCCCTCGTCACCTGTCCATTGGTGCACATGCCTTCACATGCTTCGTTAGTAGCATTCATGGATAGAGTTTCTTTGCAGATAAGGGAAAGGAATTTTAGAGAGAGATAAATATAAAATTAAAAAAAGATTCATATATTAAATTATAAAAAATTAAAAAAAAATTAGATAATCTAAATCAAGCATTCATTCACTATATGATGGCTTCCTCATCCAAGATTTCATGTCTGTAACAAAGCATAACTCAAACTAAGGAACCATAAATAATGCAACTTAATCCGTATCTTCTGCCTTTATAAATGCAACCAATAATAACCAGAGTAGTCACGTTGAGATAATTATGTAGATCTTGACTGTTTCCGTAAGACTACAAATTACCCAATCAATTTAACCAAAAGAAAGTCATTACTACATCCAATACAAGATCACTATTAGACTGTAAGTAACAAGCGAATAACAATGATTATCTTGGAACTTTAACCATTGATATAATAAAAGTGAAGGGAACCAATTTCGTAAGTTTGGCTCATCTAATATTTCTTTTCTTTTATTTTTATAATTTTTTTTATCTTTTTCTATATTTAAATATATAAGTCTCAATTTTTTTTATCAATATTTTTCTTTTTTAATCTATCTCTGTCTCTCTTTCACTATGCACTGTAATTTTTAGATAGGAAATTAACTAATTCACATTTTGTAAGAATCACAAAATTATTTAAGTCATGAGCGGGTTAAGTGAAAAACTATTAATTAAAAAGGGTATAAAGTAATATTAATTATAATTATAAATGTAAAACTAAACTGTAACTGTTCACAATATCACATCTTATTTAATTTACAATTTTATATTAATTGATCATAATGATAAAAATTAAATCATAAAACCCATTATATTCAAGCAAATCCCTTTTGACCATAGAGCACTTAAGATTCAGTTCAATAACATATAATTCAAATTGTTATTAAACAAAAAAAAATCAGAAAGATTTGAAAAAGTTAGCACTAATGGTACGTGCCAACATGCATCAAATACCACTTCAAACTCTGATAACAAAATGTTTGCATTGATTAATGGAATAGGTATGCCATACATTTTGCCAAGAAGAAAAACGCAATTCACTAGTGAATGAACCCATCAATATTGATGGATTCGAATTGCACTTTCTTCCTTGCGAAGGGCAAAAAGCTTGGTTATGGACGAAAAAGGCAGTCAAACCCTCGATCTGGTGCGAGGCAAGTTAATTGAAATTAGAGGCAAGAAGGAAGCCAGGGTTCAATATACGAAACAAGTGCTTTCTTCATCTTCTCCTTTGCTAACTCAAAGGTCCATCTTTTGGGTCAATGGTCAATGGTGGAGCAAGCAGGATACTCTGCTGTTATTCTAACCCATTATCAACTTATGCACCATTAATTAGTTCAGGTTTGGAACGAAGTGCAATCAGGTGAGGGCGTCAAATAGGATACTCTGCTGTCGTGTTGGTTGGTGTCATTCTAACTCCGTAAAGAGACACTAAAACTTTTTGTATTATATTCATAAGAAGAAGTTATAAATATTAAATTATAAATTTATTTATTATTATTTATTTAAAACCGAAGATCAAGGATATAAAAAAGGCATAAATATTAAAAAGTTATGATTTTGTTATGATAGGATTATGAGAAACAGAAAATAGGATCAACAAAAGAAAGTTTCAACTCACTTTTTCGAAGATTTTTTTTATTATATATAGGTTGTTGGAAAATGACTAGCAATGCGGCCAGCCTAGGTTTAGGTTGCATAAAGTTGTGAGTTATTCAAGTTGAATCATAAAGCAGTGTGCCTACTGTAATTCTAGAAATTCCTGTGTTTATTGTATTTGTCTATGTGAACAAAATTATTTGAAAGAACTTTTAATTTAATTATTTTTCCGTCTGAATCCAACTTTCGTGTCCATATTTAAACGATGGCTTTAATATTTCATATGAGGGGCTTACTTTTATATCCTCCATTGTATTTTCCATATCATGACTTCTATTTTGTAAAGCAAAAGAAACCAATAGCACTAGACCTGATAGCTGAAAGGAGGATGGTATTAAACCGTAGTCCTACTTCTCTCCTTCACCCCATCCATTTAATGTGGATAAAAAAGGAGAAGAAAATGTTCATTAACGTAATAATGAATAATCGCTGAGCACATTTACACACACAAGGGTCATCTCCTAGCTAGTGGATTCTGTGCAATACAGGTAACAAGGGAGCCATGACTGTTTTCTTTGGTTTTTAGTTGGTCTAATTATGTCAAGTTTTGAACATATAGTTAAAGTTTTTCAAGAAATTATTTTAGTGATGCCACAATCTACTCTTTTCCCAATATTTTCCAACAAAATGTGAGATTCATTTTATACCAGAAATTATATTTTTGCTAAATTGAATAAAAAATTCTATATGGTTGACTTCATTCCTTACATTCTTGATATTTGCTTCTCATTAATGGATTTCAGACCTTTTGACTGATGAGCTGAGGACTTTCTTGGAGTTGAACCTCCCTAAAGTCAAGGAAGGTAAGAAGCCAAAGTTCAGTTTAGGTGTCGCAGACCCTAAAATTCGTTCACAGATATCTGAAGTGACTAAAATTCCTTGCCAAAGCAATGAATTTATTGGTGAGCTTTTACGAGGTCTGCTGCTTCATTTTGATAGGTTTATCAAGGAACTCAAGGTTAGCAATTTTCCTTGTCCCAATCCCATTCAGAGTTTCTAAATGCAGGTCTCAGCCTTTCCATTGAATGTATATATTTCTTATTGCTTATATCATTTTTTGCCTACCTTATTTAATTGCGTAGCCTGGAGATTTGGAAAAGGCACAGCTTGGTCTGAGGCATAGTTATAGAAGGGCCAAGGTGAAATTTAATGTTAATCGTGTTGACAATATGGTCATTCAAGCAATCTTCCTTCTTGATACCCTCGACAAGGATATCAATTCTTCTCCATGAGAATCAGGTATATTATTGACACTTATGTATTAGCATAAAATCTGTGGATTGGTAGAGTTCAAAATATTAAAGTTCATTTTTAGTTATTCTTTCCTGGTTTATCAATCTTTGCAGGGAATGGCACTCATGGCATTTTCCTGAATTGGTGAAGATTGTATATGATAATTATCTATATGCCAAAGCTGCAAAATTTGCTGAGGATAAATCAAAGTTGTCGAAAGACAAAATTCCCAGGCTAACTGACATGGTTAGAGATGAAGACAAGGCAAAAGAAATTGTGGAAGCTGCCAAGGCATCAATGGGTAGAGTTTTTGTTTACTTATATTACATGTAAATTGTGTCTCATTCTCTACCTAACACTTGCTTCCTTTTGAATTTCTTAAGGACAGGATTTGTCCCCAGTGGACTTGATTAACGTCTAGCAATTTGCATAGAGGGTAATGGACCTCTCTGAGTATAGAAGGAAGTTTTATGATTATCTCGTTACTAAGATGAATGACATTGCACCAAATTTGGCATCGTTGATTGGTGAAGTTGTTGGTGCTCGTTTGATATCTCATGCTGGCAGCCTCACAAATTTGGCCAAGTGCCCCTCTTCAACTCTTCAAATACTTGGTGCAGAGAAGGCTTTGTTCAGGTTTTTAACTCAATAACTCCTGATTTGAAGAATTTTAAAGTTTAAGTTGTGGTGTTCATAGAAACTAAAAAGGGTACAGATGTAAATCTGCAAGACATTTGATTTGTCCTTTACGTTAAATTAATTTTGTTAAAATACACTTATGACAACAGCTAGTTTTACTCTTGTAGGGGGACACATCCGTTGTATGTTGCCATTCCTTCTATTTATAATTTTTATGCTAGTTATTATCCAATAAATGTGTTCTTCTGTTCTATTCAGGGCATTGAAAACCAGAGGAAACACTCCTAAATATGGCCTCATATTCCACTCATCTTTTATTGGCTGAGCATCTTCCAGAAATAAGGGTCGAATGGCTCGCTATCTTGCAAACAAGTGTTCAATTGCATCACGCATTGACTGCTTTTCCGGTTAATTGTGACTTAATGTCTTATTACCCTCTTTTGCGTTGCTAATTGCTGCTTGCGTTAGAAATCATCTTGTTTTATTGTGATGCAGAGAGGGGTACTACTACTTTTGGGGAGAAACTCCGTGAACAAGTTGAGGAGCGACTTGACTTTTATGACAGGGGAGTTGCCCCTCTTAAGAATATAGATGTCATGAAGTCTGCCATGGAAAGTGTGCAAAACAAAGTTTCGTAGGGATGGTCTAGATGGAAGAAGACATACTAATATACTATTGTCACTTAAACCCCCCTCTCCTCTCCCTTTTTACCTTTTCTCTTGAATGCAGCGTTTGGCATGTGTTGTTTTTCCCAAGATACTAGATGTGTAATAGTGTAATATTGCTGATTTATATTTGTTGTTGCAGACACCGAAATGGAAATAGAAGAACTGCCTGTCGAAGTTTCTGGCAAGAAAGGCAAAAAGAAGAAATCAAAAGTTGCTGCTGCATAAGAAGGTGAGGGCATGGCTATAGATTCTGTGGGAGTCCATCCCACGATAAAAGAAAGAAAAGAAAACAAATTGAGTAATTGAAAAAGTTTAATGAACAAGAAAACAAAATAGAGGATGGTGGAGAAGTTTTTCTACGTTGCATTAAAAGCAAATTGGCTAGTTGTTGGAGATTGCAACAAGCCGAAATCTTTCTTTGACTTTCAGCCCAATTTTCGTCTATAAATAGGAGCCGCATTCAGCAAGCCATGGCACAACAAGCAGAGGGCAGCGAAAGCAAGAGTGGAGGAGAGCAAGAGGCAAGAGGCAAGAGAGAGAGCAAGGCAAAAAGATAATTTTTGAGAGAAAATTTTTGAGAGTGTGAGATAAAAGAGAATTTGAATAATTTTTAATAGAGTATAAGTATGGGTATACACTAAGAAAAGTATTAGGTATCATCTCTATAGGGTCTCATTGAGTGTCACTATAATTTTAGTATCACTTGAAAGAGAATAAAGTGTATTATGAGGATATTTATAATTACCTTTATTATAGCAGAATATTTTATCAGAGCCTGTCCCGTAGTTTTTTTCTCAATATTAAAGGGTTTTCTATGTTAAAAATTTGTGCCTCTTGTATTTATTTTTTTACATGAATTTTGTTATGCATAATTTGTTTGTATAGTGAAAAAAAGTGATCTTGAGGTGCTTTCGCTTATTGTCAAGTCTCTAATCAATTTTTTCCAACAAGTGGCATCAGAATCTGATTATATTGTTGAAACTTATCTTATAATTTATATTAGCAAGTTATACTGCCTCTAATCTGACTAAGTTGTAAAATTTATTTTCTTAGTAATTGGCTAGTTTTACCGCCTAATTTATTTGTTTCACTAATTGCTGGCTGATACTTTATGGAGGTTAATACAAGCAGAATGATTGCTCTGAATGGCACCAACTATCACATATGGATGAAAAAAAATGAAAGATCTCATTTATATGAAAAGTTGATATGTACTAGTGTTTGCTTCAGAAAAGCCCAAATCAAAGACTGATGATTAGTGGGTATTTGAAAATGTCCAAGTATGTAGTTTTATTCGGTAATAGTGGATGACAATGTGCTCAACCACATTAATGATGAGATGAATGCCAAGACGTTATGGGAGAAACTTGAATCTCTATATGCTCGGAAGACCGGCAATAACAATCTCTTCTTGATTAAGAAGATGATAAAATTACATTACAATGAAGATAGCTCTATTTCTGATCATTTAAATGAATTTCAAGGAGTCCTACAATAGCTATCTTCCATGGGTGTAAAGTTTGATGATGAGATTCAAGTTCTTTGGCTACTTGGTACTCTACCAAACTCCTAGGAGACATTTAAATGTCACTTTGCAACTCCACTCCTAATGGCATAGTGACAATGGAACTTGTTAAAAGCACTATTTTGAATGAAGAGATGAGGAAAAGATCTCAAGCATCATCTTCACAATTTGATATTCTTGTCACCGATGATAGGGGAAGAAGCAAAAGTAGAGGTTTGAAAGGTGAAGACAAAAGCTAGAGCAAGTCTAAGCCCGAATCAAAAAATATAGAGTGTCATTATTGAGGAAGAAAAGAAAGATTAGGTTGCCGCTGCTGAACTTGTCATTGTCTGTGACGAGGAGGTAATTAATTTTGCCCATCAAGAGACAAGTTGGGTTGTAGATAGTGGAGCCTCTTTACATGTTACATCAAATAGGGAACTCTTCTCATCTTATACACTCGGTAATTTTGGGGTGTTAAAGATCGGTAATAATGATTTTTCAAATGTTGCCTGCATGGGGGATATCCACTTGAAGACCAATAAAGGAGCATAACTAATTCTCAAGGATGTTAGGCATGTGCTTGATATTCACTTCAATTTGATCTTAGTAAGAAAGCTAGATGATGAAGGTTATTACAACACATTTAGTAATGAGCAATGGAAGCTTTCTAAAGGTTTGTTGGTCGTGGCTCGGGGAGAGAAGAGTTCAAGCTTGTATTTATCACAAGCTAAAATTTCAAGTGACTCTATCAATGCAATGGATGATGAGAAGACAGCCAAAATATGGCATAGGAGACTTAGCCACATCAGTGAGAAGGGACTTAATTTCTTGGCCAAAAAGAACCTGCTCTTTGGGATAAAAAGTGCCAGCTTAAAGAAATATGTGCATTGCATGGCCAGAAAGCATAACAGAGTTACCTTCAAGAGTCACTTTCCTTCAAGGCAATCAGATTTGCTAGAACTTATGCACTCAGATGTTTGTGGTCCCTTGAAAGCAAAGTCTTTTGGCGGTAGACTTTACTTTGTGACATTCATTGATGATCATTTAAGGAAACTTTGGGCTTATGTTTTAATGATCAAAGATCAAGTCCTTGATATTTTCAAACAGTTTCATGTATCTATTGAAAAGAAAATTGGAAAGAAGCTAAAATATATTCACACTGACAATAGTGGTGAGTGCTATGGTCCTTTTGATGAGTACTACAGACAGATGGGCATTAAACATCAAAAAATGCCTCCAAAGACTACACAGTTAAATAGTCTAGCTAAAAGGATGAATCGAGCATTGCTATAGAGAGTCAAATGTTTGCTTTCAGAAGCAAAGTTGCCAAAATACTTTTGAGGGGAGGCTTTGCTCATAGCAGTACATGTTATCAATCTATCTCCAGCAGTTGCTTTGAATGGTGACATTCCTAACAAAGTTTGGTATGGCAAAGAAGTCTCTTATGATCACCTATGAGTCTTCGGATGTAAGGCATTTGTTCATGTTTCAAAGGATGAGAGATCTAAGCTTGATGCTAGGACACGACAATACATCTTTTTGGGTTATGGTCTTGATGAATTTGGCTACAGATTGTATGACCCAATTAAGAAGAAACTAATTCGAAGTCATGATGTAACATTTATTGAAGACCAAACTATCGATGAAATGGAGAAAGTTAAAAAGAAAGTGTCTAGTGGCAGCAACGGCTTGGTTGATGTAGACTCAGTTTCTATGATGAACTTGCCTGATCTAGTCAACAATGATACTTAAGAAAGGGAATAGATCAATGACCAACCAAGGACAGATAATACCCCAACAAATAAAGCTAGAGGTGATGATGAAGTTATTAAGCAGGAGAAGCAACCCCTTCCACCACCGCTAAGAAGAACACAAAGAAAGCGGCATTTGTCAATTAGGTACCCAAGTTCTAAGTATATCCTCCTTACTGAGGAAGTGGAGCCAAAGGATTTTGAAGAAGTGAAAACTCATCAGGATAAAACCTAGTGGATGATAGCTATGCAGGATGAGATGGATTCCTTGTAGAAAAATAATACTTACGAGCTTGTGGAACTTGTAAAAGGCAAAAAAACCTTAAAAAACAAGTGGGTGTTCAAGCTTAAGAAAGATTGTAACAAGCTGGTGCAATATAAAGCTCGCTTAGTCGTGAAAGATTTTGGATAAAAGCGAGGGATCGATTTTGATGAGATTTTCTCTCTAGTTGTCAAGATCAGCTCAATTAAAGCCATACTTGGTTTGACAGCTAGCTTAGATTTGGAGCTTGAGCAATTAGATGTGAAAACTGCATTTCTCCATGGTGATTTAGGGAAAAGGATTCACATGGTTCAACCAAAAGGGTTTGAAGAGAAAGGAAAAGAACACATAGTCTGTAAATTAAAGAAGAGCCCATATGGATTAAAACAGGCTCCAAGGCAGTGGTATAAGAAATTTGACTCTTTCATGATGAGTCATGATTATACCAAAACTGATGCAGATCATTGTACATATTTTAAAATATTTCCTGATAACAAATTCATTATCTTCTTGTTATATGTAGATGATATGTTGATTGTGGTGCAAGACACAAAGATGATTAGTGATCTAAAAAAGGAGTTATCAAAGGTGTTTGACATGAAAGATCTTGGACCAGTAAGGTAAATTCTAGGAATGCAGATTTTGCGAGACCGAAAAGGTAAAAAGTTATGATTGTCACAGGAAAAGTATGTGGAGTAGGTCCTAGAAAGATTCAACATGCAGAGTGCTAAGCCAGTTAGTACACCATTGGCCAATCACTTTAAACTCAGCAGAAAAAGTTATCCCACTAGTCAAGAAGAAAAAGAAGACATGGCTAAGATTCCTTACTCCTTTACAGTTGGGAGTTTGATGTATGTCATGGTCTTTACCTGTCCAGATATTGCTCATGCAGTAGGAGTAGTTAGCAGGTTTCTTTCCAACCTAGGTAGAGACCATTGAGAAGCTGTAAAGTAGATCTTAAGATATCTCAGAGGTAGATCAAAAATATGCTTGTGTTTTGGAAGGTAAGAACTAATTTTGAAGGGTTATATAGATGCAGATACGGTAGGTGACCTAGATAGTAGAAAATCTACTTCAGGATTCTTGTTTACTTTTGTAGGTAGAGCTGTGTCATGGCAGTCTAAATTATAAAAGTGTGTTGCCTTATCTACAACTGAGATAGAATATATTGCCATGACTGAAGCTGGAAAAGAAATGCTTTGGTTGGCTAAACTTCTTCAACAATTGGGAATGAAGTAGCAAAACTCCATGATTTACTATAATAGTTAAAGTGCCTTAGATTTGAGTAAAATGCGATGTACCACTCGTGTACAAAGCATATTGATGTGAGATATCATTGGCTATGGTTAACAGTTGAAAAACAATAATTCAAGCTTGAAAAGATTCACACAAATAACAATTTTACTGATATGATGACAAAAGTCGTAACTCGAGAAAGCTTCAAACTTATGTCAAGTTGGCCTGCATGGACTCTATTTGATTGTCTTTAGGTTTATTCTCCTTTCTCATGGGTTGGAGGGGAAGAAGTGTGGAAGTCCATCCCATGATAAAAGAAAGAAAAGAAAACAAATGGACTAGTTGAAAAAGTTTAATGAACAAGAAACAACATAAAGGACGGTGGAGAAGTTTTTCTATATTACATTAAAAGCAAATTGGCTAGCAGTTGGAAATTGCAACAAGCCGAAATCTTTCTTTGACTTTCAGCCCAAATTTCATCTTAAATAGGAGCCTCATTCAGCAAGCCGTGGCACAACAAGCAGAGGGCAACGAAAGCAAGAGTGAAGGGGAGCAAGGGCGAAGAGAGAGAGCAAGGCAAAAAGGCAAGCCTTGAGGGAAAAGTTTTTAAAGTGTAAGCCCAATAGAATATGGGTATGGATATACACCAAGAAAAATATTGTGTATTATCTCTAGAGGATCTCACTGAGTGTCACTATAATTATAGTATCACTTGAAAGAGAGCAAAGTATGTTGTGAGGATATTTATAATTATCCTTATTATAGTGAAATATTTTCTCAGAGCTTATCTCGTAATTTTTCCTTTAATATTGGAGAGTTTTTCACGTTAAAAATTTGTGCCCCTTATATTTATTTTTCTACTTGAATTTCGTTGTGCATAATTTATTTGCATAGTAAAAAAAAGTAATCTTGAGGTGCTTCCGCTTATTGTCAAGTCTTTAATCAATTTTTCCCAATAGATACACCACCAGCAATTACAAATGGTAATGCATTGGAGGATCAAATATCAGAAAAGAAAAAGAAAAAGAAAGAAAAGAGGAAATTGGACCAAGAGATGGAGCTGCATGTTGATGATGGTGCCAATGAGGCTGGTGTTGAGTAAAAAGATGAAGCAGTTAAAGAGAAGAAGACGAAGAAGAACAAGAACAAGAAGAAGAAGAATAAAAAGGATGGTGATAGGGAAGTATTTGAGGCTGCTAGTGATAATAAAAAGAATAAGAAGAAATCAAAAAGCGAGGATGTTGAGTAAACTGTTCTACAGAGGATGAATCTGCTTAGGATATAAGTTTTGAAGGTGTCTTTAAAGGGATCCTGGAACCACTTTGGAGAGAGGATTGTCTTAGTTTGTCAACTGGATTTAGCACAACGTTGGGTTTGGTTTTGTTCATTGACTTGTTTGAAAAAAGTCGATGGAATTTACTTTGTAATGATAATTGGCATCTTTTGTTGGCCTGGGATAATTAGTGTCTTCTTTAGGCCTACTATAATTAGCATATTCGATCCACTTTTATTCGCAAGGAGCTAGAATTTTAGACTCCAAGTTTAACAAAACTTAGAAGTCATCTTCGATGTAAAATCAATGTCACATGATGATGTCAAGATCCCTTGGCTCATTGGCATCTGGACTCAAAATGAACCTGCGGTGCTACGGTTCGAATTCCAACTCATTTACCTTTCACTACTCCAATCTATGAAGTCTATTGTAACCAAAAAAAAAAATATCACATGATGATTTTAAAGCATAATCCAAACAAAAAAGCAATGCTAACAAATTTAAAGCCATTAAAATCGTTACTAGCAAAGATTTTAGTAATAATTCTTTCACAATATATATATATATATATATATATATATATTGTTGATAATCAAAATAGGGAAAGCCCACTGGAAAATCTGAAGATAAAGAAGAAAATATCCAATATTTTTTTTCTCGATTAGAAGTATATTAGGTCTGGTTCACTGCATAGTTGGTCTGGGTTAAATATAAGCTTGTGCCATGTGCATCCTGCAATTGATACCTGAAATGTGATAACTGATCTGTAATTAAATGCTAACAGCTGAGTGCAGTGGCGTCTTAAGAGGCAGTGATGGTCAATGGAAGGGTGGCTTCTCTTATGGTGTAGGGGTTTGTTCTGCAATGCAGGCTGAGCTCTGGGGAATTCTCATAGCTCTTCAATATGCTTGGGAACTTGGATTCAGAAAACTTACCGTGTAAAGCGATTCTCAAACTGCTGTTAGCATGGTTACCTGCCAAGGTAACAACGCTCAAGAGTTACATCTTGTAGCTCGAATTGGAGCCTGGTGTAGCAAAGAATGGTACGTAAACTTGTGGACACATTCACGGAGTGCAACATGTGGGCGGACTGCATGGCTGACAAGGTTGGGCACGAAGAGGCAGGGCTTTTACAGTCAGATTGCTCTATGGCTTACCACTCATTGATGCTGATCTCATGGGAGTGAGGAAGGAGAGTTATTTGTACAAGAAAATAATGTGTATGTAGTTTTGCACAACGTATATGTACGTGCAGAAAAAAATTAAAAGAAAAAAAAAGTAAAAATATGAGAGAATTTGAGAAAGTATACAAAATTTGTATATCTAAAAATGTATGCATAACATAGCCCATTTCTACAGTGTAGCCTTTTCTTGTTGGGCTTGCGGGAGATCCCTCATATTACCAGAGCACAAGACAAACTACAACAGTTGAGGAATAGGGTGTGGGGATCTGGTACCTACAGCTCTAACCAAATTCAAATATCTTGAAAAATTCTGTCTTCACGAGTCTCAAAGGAAAAAAAAATTCTGAAATCAGTGAATCCGTCCTAACAATATGCAGCAGTTGCATTCTAAACTAATCAGCTAACGCAAATATTAAGCGATTTTACGTTTTCCTTTTTTTCTAATATTCTGTCAAACTCTGCTATATTTTGATTAGCCCTTTGAAAAGTGGATCACAGCCATAACACATATAATTATACACTCCATATTCCTGAAGTTGTTTTCAAGATGCCTATAATATTTAGTATTTCATGTCTTTCTGAGCCAATTTATAATGTTCTTGTGCCGGTTTCTTTTGGTGACTATCAATTTCATTTCAAACCAAGCTTTAGTTGAACTCTTGAATGATATTTTTTATTTTTTTAATTTTATATTTATATATAATTTATTAGTCTCTTTTTTTTCAATAATTTTTTAATTTTATTTTTATTTCTTCTTTATTGTACTCCCTGACTTTAGAGTTTAGATAAAGGGATTCATATCCATTCTTAAACACAGTCCGTGCAGTGATAAAGATCACAATCAGAATCTAAAACTTCCAATGTATCCCAGAAGTTGAATAAAAAAAAATTATAAATATATTTTTGATAGTTATCATATGACTTCCCAGCTTCCCCCCAGAAGTTGATTAATAGAAAATGATTACTATAACCATTAATTACAATATCACAATTAGAATCTAAAGTAACAAGCTAGCAAATAGCAGTAGTTAGCATTAAACTCTAATCTCTCATGAAATAAAAGTAACGAAATAGCCACTTGAGGTTAGGTTAAGTGGTGTTAGATTTGCCCTTCTTTCCAAAGTCCAAAGTTTGATACCTCAACCCTAAACGTACTCAAAAATAAAAAAGTAACCAAATCATAATAAATTTATTCATACAAGAAATTCTTCAAATTTTTCGAAACAATTAAAGAATGAGAAAGGGAATTTTTAATTTTGAAGAGGATTTGCAATATAAGGATATATAGATTTGGATCCTATATTTTTATTATTTTTAATTTTAATAATTTTTTATTTATTTTTTTCTAATTTATATTAAAATATATTTTATAAATCTTATTTTTTTATTAATTTTTTCTCTCTATTACTTCCCTCTTCCTTTGAAGTATGCAAAGGTTCCACACATATCCAAGGATATACCAGTGTTCCTTATTCAACTTCATAATGAAGACAGGATTTTTATATAATGGATTAACAAAGGTGCCAACAAACATCAAATTTCAATTCAAACTCTGTTAACAAAATGTTTTCTTTGAGTTTTATTATTTTTTATCTCTATTTATTATTTTAATATGTAGATTTATTTTTTATTTTATTATTATTTTAAATTTTGTATCTTTATTTTATTACACATTTTAACTTTTTTTTTAAAAGAAAGGTAAGTCAAAAAAAAAAATAGAAGGATCCACTCATCAATAATGAAGGATTCATATTGTACTTTTTTCCTTGTCAAGGGCAAGAACCTGGATTATGGTGCCCGGCTGGTCTATTGAAATTTAGACGCAGGAAGGGTGCTTTCCCATGCTCAAATGTCAATTCAAACTCTATTCACAAAAAATTTTCTTCGAGTTTTATTACTTTTTATTTCTATTTATTATTTTAATATGTAAATCTATTTTTTATTTTCTTATTATTTTTTAATTTTGCATCTTTATTTCATTACACATTTTAATTTTTTTTTAAAAAATAAGATAGAGTAAAAAAATATATATATAAAAGGATCCACTCATCAATAATGAAGGATTCATATTGTACTTTTTTCCTTGTCAAGGGCAAGAACCTTGATTCTGGTGCCAGGCTGGTCTATTGAAATTTAGAGGCAGGAAGGGTGCATTCCCATCTATTCCTTTGCTCAAAGGTCAATTCAAACTCTGTTCACAAAATATTTTCTTTGAGTTTTATTATTTTTTATCTCTATTTATTATTTTAATATGTAGATCTATTTTTTATTTTATTATTATTTTTTAATTTTGTATCTCCATTTTATTACATATTTTAATTTTTTTTTAAAAGTAAGATAGAGTAAGAAAAAAAAAAGATAGAGGGATCCACTCATCAATAATGAAGGATTCATATTGTACTTTTTTCGTTATCAAGGGCAAGAACCTTGATTACGGTGCCAGGCTGGTCTATTGAAATTTAGAGGCAGGAAGGGTGCTTTTCCATCTGCTCCTGTACTCAAATGTCAAATCAAACTCTGTTCACAAAATGTTTTCTTTGAGTTTTATTATTTTTTATCTCTATTTATTATTTTAATATGTAAATCTATTTTGTAATTTATTATTATTTTTTAATTTTGTATCTTCATTTTATTACACATTTTAATTTTTCTTTAAAAGTAAGATAGAGTAAAAAAAAAAAGGATAGAGGGATCCACTCATCAGGATTCATATTGAACTTTTTTCCTGGTCAAGGACAAGAACCTTGATTACAGTGCCAGGTTGGTCTATTGAAATTTAGAAGCAGGAAGGGTGCTTTCCCATCTACTCCTTTGCTCAAATTTGAATTCAAACTCTGTCCACAAAATGTTTTCTTTGAGTTTTATTATTTATTATTTTTATTTATTCTTTTAATATGTAAATCTATTTTGTATTTTATTATTATTTTTTAATTTTGTATCTTTATTTTATTACACATTTTATTTTTTAAAAAAATAAAATAAAATAAAATAAATAAAGGGATCCACTCATCAATAATGAAGGATTCATATTGTACTTTTTTCCTTGTCAAGGGCAAGAACCTTGATTATGGTGCCAGGATGGTTTATTGAAATTTAGAGGCAGGAAGGGTGCTTTCCTATCTGCTCCTTTGCTCAAATGTCAATTCAAACTCTGTTCACAAAATTTTTTTTTTTAGTTTCATTATTTTTGATCTCTATTTATTATTTTAATATGTACATCTATTTTTTATTTTATTATTATTTTTTAATTTTGTATCTTCATTTTATTACATATTTTAATTTTTTTTAAAAGTAAAAAAAAAAAGATAAAGGGATCCGCTCATAAAAAATGAAGGATTCATATTGTACTTTTTTCGTTGCCAAGGGTAAGAACCTTGATTACGGTGCCAGGCTGGTCTATTGAAATTTAGAGGCAGTAAGGGTGCTTTTCCATCTGCTCTGTTGCTCAAATGTCAATTCAAACTCTGTTCACAAAATATTTTCTTTGAGTTTTATTATTTTTTATCTCTATTTATTATTTTAATATGTAAATCTATTTTGTATTTTATTATTATTTTTTAATTTTGTATCTTTATGTTATCACACATTTTAATTTTCTTTTTAAAAAAATAGAATAAAAAATAAAAAGGGATCCACTGATCAATAATGAAGGATTCATATTGTACTTTTTTCCTTGTTAAGGGCTAGAACCTTGATTGTGGTGCCAGGTTCGTCTATTGAAATTTAGAGGCGGGAAGGGTGCTTTCCCATTTGCTCCTTTGCTCAAATGTCAATTCAAACTCTATTTACAAAATATTTTCTTTGAGATTTATTATTTTTTATCTCTATTTATTGTTTTAATATGGAGATCTATTTTTTATTTTATTATTATTTTTTAATTTTGTATCTCCATTTTATTACACATTTTAATTTTTTTTAAAAGTAAGATAGAGTAAAAAAAACAAAAAGATAGAGGGATCCACTCATTAATAATGAAGGATTCATATTGTATATTTTTTCTTGTCAAGGGCAAGAACCTTGATTACGGTGCCAGGATGGTCTATTGAAATTTAGAGGCAGGAAGGGTGCTTTCCCATCTGCTCCTTTGCTCAAATGTGAATTCAAATTCTGTTCACAAAATATTTTCTTTGAGTTTTATTATTTTTTATCTCTATTTATTGTTTTAATATGGAGATCTTTTTTTTATTTTATTATTATTTTTTAATTTTGCATCTTTATTTTATTACACATTTTAACTTTTTTTTAAAAGAAAGGAAGAGTAAAAAAAAAAATTGAAGAATCCACTCATCAATAATGAAGGATTCATATTGTACTTTTTTCCTTGTCAAGGGGAAGAACCTTGATTATGGTGCCAGGCTGGTCTATTGAAATTTAGCGGCAAGAAGGGTGGTTTCCCATCTGCTCCTTTGCTCAAATGTTAATTCAAACTCTGTTCACAAAATGTTTTTTTTGAGTTTTATTATTTTTTATCTCTATTTATTATTTTAATATGTAAATCTATATTTTATTTTATTATTATTTTTTAATTTTGTATCTTCATTTTATTACATATTTTAATTTTTTTTAAAAGTAAAAAGAAAAAAAGATAGAGGGATCCACTCATCAATAAGGATGGATTCATATTGTACTTTTTCCCTTGTCAAGGGCAAGAACCTTGATTATGGTGCCAGGCTAGTCTATTGAAATTTAGAGGTAGGAAGGGTGCTTTCCGATATGCTTCTTTGCTCAAATGTCAATTCAAACTTTGTTCACAAAATGTTTTCTTTGAGTTTTGTTATTTTTTATCTCTATTTATTATTTTAATATGTAGATCTATTTTTTATTTTATTATTATTTTTTAATTTTGTATCTACATTTTATTACATATTTTAATTTTTTTTAAAAGTAAGATAGATTAGAAAAAAAAAAGATAGAGGGATCCACTCATCAATAATGAAGGATTCATATTGTACTTTTTTCGTTATCAAGGGCAAGAACCTTGATTACGGTGCCAGGCTAGTCCATTGAAATTTAGAGGCGGGAAGGGTGCTTTTCCATCTGCTCCTTTGCTCAAATGTCAAGTCAAACTCTGTTCACAAAATGTTTTCTTTGAGTTTTATTATTTTTTATCTCTATTTATTATTTTATTATGTAAATCTATTTTGTATTTTATTATTATTTTTTAATTTTGTATCTTTATTTTATTACACATTTTAATTTTCTTTTTAAAAAAAATAGAAAAATAAATTAAGGGATCCACTCATCAATAATGAAGGATTCATATCGTACTTTTTTCTTTGTCAAGGGCAAGAACCTTGATTATGGTGCCAGGCTGGTCTATTGAAATTTAGAGGCAGGAAGGGTGCTTTCCCATCTGCTCCTTTGCTCAAATGTCAATTCAAACTCTGTTTATAAAATGTTTTCTTTGAGTTTTATTATTTTTTATCTCTATTTATTATTTTAATATGTAGATCTATTTTTTATTGTATTATTATTTTTTAATTTTGTATCTTCTTTTTATTACACATTTTAATTTTTCTTTAAAAGTAAGATAGAGTAAAAAAAAAAAAAGGATAGAGGGATCCGCTCATCAGTAATGAAGGATTCATATTGAACTTTTTTCCTTGTCAAGGACAAGAACCTTCATTACGGTGCCAGGCTGGTCTATTGAAATTTAGAGGCAGGAAGGGTGTTTTCCCATCTACTTCTTTGCTCAAATGTGAATTCAAACTCTGTCCACAAAATGTTTTCTTTGAGTTTTATTATTTAGTATTTTTATTTGTTCTTTTAATATGTAAATCTATTTTGTATTTTATTATTATTTTTTAATTTTGTATCTTTATTTTATTACACATTTTATTTTTTAAAAAAATAAAATAAAATAAAAAAAATTAAAGGGATCCACTCATCAATAATGAAGGGTTCATATTGTACTTTTTTCCTTGTCAAGGGCAAGAACCTTGATTATGGTGCCAAGCTGGTCTATTGAAATTTAGAGGCAGGAAGGGTGCTTTCCTATATGCTCCTTTGCTAAAATGTCTATTCAAACTCTGTTTACAAAATGTTTTCTTTGAGTTTTGTTATTTTTTATCTCTATTTATTATTTTAATATGTAGATCTATTTTTTATTTTATTATTATTTTTTAATTTTGTATCTTCATTTTATTACATATTTTAATTTTTTTTAAAAGTAAAAAAAAAAAGATAGAGAGATCCACTCATCAATAATGAAGGATTCATATTGTACTTTTTTCGTTGTCAAGGGCAAGAACCTTGATTATGGTGCCAAGCTGGTCTATTGAAATTTAGAGGTAGGAAGGGTGCCTTTCGATCTGCTCCTTTGCTCAAATGTCAATTCAAACTCTGTTCACAAAATGTTTTCTTTGAATTGTGTTATTTTTTATCTCTATTTATTATTTTAATACGTAGATCTATTTTTTATTTTATTATTATTTTTTAATTTTGTATCTTCATTTTATTACATATTTTAATTTTTTTTTAAAAGTAAGATGATGTAAAAAAAAAAAAAAAAGATATAGGGATCCACTCATTAATAATGAAGGATTCATATTGTATATTTTTTCTTGTCAAGGCAAGAACCTTGATTACGGTGCCAGGATGGTCTATTGAAATTTAGAGGCAGGAAGGGTGCTTTCCCATCTGCTCCTTTGCTCAAATGTGAATTCAAATTCTGTTCACAAAATATTTTCTTTGAGTTTTATTATTTTTTATTTTTATTTATTATTTTAATATGTAAATCTATTTTGTATTTTATTATTATTTTTTAATTTTGTATCTTTATTTTATTGCACATTTTAATTTTCTTTTTTAAAAAAATAGAATAAAAAAAATAAAAGGATCCACTCATCAATAATGAAGGATTCATATTGTACTTTTCTCCTTGCCAAGGGTAAGGACCTTGATTATGGTGCCAGGCTAGTCTATTGAAATTTAGAGGTAGGAAGGGTGCTTTCCCCATTTGCTCCTTTGCTAACTCAAAGGTCCATCTTTTGTACAGATCAATGGTGAAGCCAGCAGAGGATACTGGTACAAATTTACTTAGTCCATTTTTATGATTTGTTACAAGTTATGATTAGTTGAGGGCATTTGCATGGATTTAAAATTTAGATATTCCCACTCTATTTTTATGGTTGAGTAGGAATTGTTACGCACGGCAACTTTTTAGAATGTAAATTTTATTTGTTGAACAAAAAAATTGTTAGTCAAAAAATTAATGTAAGATTTTTTTAAGAAAAATAACCATTTAAAAAAAATTCAAACACAAAAATAGAGATCTTAACTTTATATACTTCTCTTGACGTAATGTAAGATAAAAGGTGAGGATAGTTATCAAAAAAGAAGAAAGTAGGATTAAGATATTCTTATTATTTAAGGTATTGATTTGAAAACTAAAATAATGATTTTTAATTTAGAAATTAGTTCTTTTAAATATTACATGAGAATGCATGTTAAAATACGTGAAAATATAAACACAAGAATGCATAATAAAATAAAAATTAAAAATAAAATATGTATAAAATTAAGAAAAAAATACAAAAATAATATACAAATATGTGTTAAAATAAAGATAAATAAAAAAAATAAAACATAAAATATGAGTTAGACTCAGTTCAAATTATGAGATTAATACCTGTCACATTTTATAATGTAATAGGCAGAATTCATATTCACTGTTACTTTAAAACGGTTGAAAGGTTTATCTTCCCAAAAAATCCTATAAAACTTAACATTCATTTAGAATTTTACTGCTCAATGGCTGAAGTTTATGGCTATTAATTTTTTTTTTCTTTTTGGCACTTATGGCTATTAATTTGAAAGCTTAGTACATGAGACAAACGCAGAAATGCTTCCTCCACTTTTTGTGAACAATTTTAACTTCACTTTGTTCGCTATTTTTCACACACCTACTTCTGCTCATTAACAGGTTTTTTTTTACTATTCAATGGCAAGTGCAATTTATGAAGAAGCACTGTTAAAGGTATATATATTTTTACTTTTTTTATTTTTAATTTTTTTATTTATAAGTGCGCAAAACATGCACGTATTCTGTCGTGTGAATACCTTTCTGGGTAAAGGTTAGAAAAGTCCATGTAAGATTGTAATTGGAATTGTTATGGCTGAATTGGAATTGTTAATGTGCCATAACTTTTCAGAATGTAAATTTATTGTTTTAACAAAAAATCGTTCCATGTAAGATTGTATTAAATTTTTATCTAAAAATTATATTTATTATAAGATGCAAGCTTAATAATATGTGTGACTGTAAAAAATAAATTTTTAGCATAAAAAAAGTCACATCTTAGAGTAAATTTAACAAAGAATATAATTGTGAAACTATTAAATATACTTCATTTCTATTTCAACTTGAAATTTTATTTTAACAATTGATGAAACCACATTTAAAAGAAAAAAGAAAAAAAGTTGTCAACATTTCTATTGGATGATCAATAATCTTATTAGAATTTAGTAAAAGAATAAGAAAGTATATAATTGTAATATTTATTATTATAAATATAATTTTAAAAAATAATATAATCTCAAAATCTATGCAAACGTTAATAAAATTGTTGATCATCTAATAGAAATATTGATCAAAACTATATTTATAATAATAAATATCAAAACGTAATTTATTCTTTTTTTAAATTATATTTATAAAAATAAATATCAAAATTATATATTTTTTTATTCTTTCACTTAACTCTAGTAAAATTGTTGATCATCTAATAAAAATGTTTGACAATTTTTTTTTTAAAATGTAGTTTCATTAATTATTAAAATAAAATTTTAAGTTGAAATAGAAATGAATTATATTTAATAGTTTCATAATTATATTTCTTGTTGAACTTACTTTAGGATGTGACTTTTTTTACTCTAAAAATTTTTTTCTTACTATCACACATATTGTTAAGCTTGCATCTTATAATGAGTATGGTTTTTAAGAAAAAATTTAATGCAGTATTAATATTTTATTTAATAAAAATAGTTAAATGAGGTAAAATATAATTTTTGAGTAAAAATAAGATATATTTATTGTGGTTTATATAATTTATTAGAATATTCTATTAGCATCTATATAAATTTGATTAGTTAAATTAGATAATTGAGGTAGAGTATAATTTTTAAATAAAAATAGAATGAAGTATCATATTAAAATATTTAAAAAATACTGAGTATAATTTACTCAAAATTTAAATTTCTATGTAAAGTTTACTTGGCCTCTGTTTTGGTTGAATGGAGTTAGGACTTGTGGGTCGTGTACGCCAACCTTTTTCCAAGTCAAGGGCCGTATTCATTCCGCGTCCAGTTGGGATGCTTCGGTGCGGGAGAAACTGGGACAGGACGATGGCTGAAGCAGAGCAAATGAGAGACTTTGCTCTCACCTGGGTTGGTGACATAACTTTTTATTTCTATTTTAATGGCTGAATTGGAATTGTTATGTGCCATAACTTTTCAGAATGCAAATTTATTGTTTTAAAAAAAAAAAATCGTTCCATGTAAGATGAATAATTTTTTATGCATTTCAGAGTTTGAGTAACACTATTTACATAAATTTTGTGCATAAAGATTATATGTAATATGTAACATTTATAAAATTTACGAACAACTTCATGAACTTGATGAGTAATTTTACATCTTTTTAGTTTTATAACTTATATCAATACTATTTAGCCATAATAATATATTTTTCTATATATATTCAATGGACATTTAAGTTGCAGCAACAAATACTTACATTTTCTCTTGCATGTTATTTTTCCTTTTGCATTATTGTCCTTTGATTATATCTTGCTAATGCAGTGAGATACTTACAACTGCAATAATTGGTCTTTGCATTTTTCTGTGTCTTTAGTGTATGCTAAAAATGCCACAACGCACACCAAGTTTGACAATTTTGGAGAACTATCAACATTGGGATGGACTTTGGTAACTAAAACTTGGACAACAATTTCCACGCGTATGCCTTAAAATCAGTTGTTTTTGATTGATTGATAGTCGCTGTTGTCCTTGAAAGTTTTGTTAATTGAGCAATTATAAAATCGGCAGCAACCGGTATTCTAAATCCAACGTATCACATTATGAGTAATATGCACAAGCTGGTGCTATAATTACCAAACCCTTAGTTCTCGAAGCAGATCAAACATACAAACCATCCACTGCCTGTTGTGGTCCTAAAACAATGAAGCATGTTGCTCCCAAGTTACCTGCACTTTGGTTTAATTATTTTTTAAAAGTAAGGTAGAGTAAAAAAAAAAAAAGATAGAGGGATCCACTCATCAATAATGAAGGATTCATATTGCACTTTTTTCCAGGGCAAGAACCTTGATTATGGTGCCATGCTGGTCTATTGAAATTTAGGGGCAGGAAGGGTGCTTTCCCATCTGCTACTTTGCTCAAATGTCAATTCAAATTCTGTTCACAAAATGTTTTCTTTGAGTTTTATTATTTTTTATCTCTATTTATTATTTTAATATGTATATCCATTTTGTATTTTATTATTATTTTTTAATTTTATATCTTTATTTTATTACACATTTTAATTTTTTTTAAAAAAAATAGAATAAAAAATAAAAGATCCACTCATCAATAATGAAGGATTCATATTGTATTTTTTTCCTTGTCAAGGGCAACAAACCTTGATTATGGTGCCAAGCTGATCTATTGAAATTTAGAGGCAGGAAGGTTGCTCAAATGTCAATTCAAATTCTGCTCACAAAATACTTTCTTTGAGTTTTATTATTTTTTATCTTTATTTATTATTTTAATATGTAGATCTATTTTTTATTTTATTATTATTTTTTAATTTTGTATCTTTATTTTATTATACATTTTAATTTTTTTTAAAATAAGATAGAGTAAAAAAAAAAAAAGATAAAGGGATCCACTCATCAATAATGAAGGATTCATATTGTACTTTTTTCCTTGTCAAGGGCAAGAACCTTAATTATGGTGCTAGGCTGGTCTATTAAAATTTAGAGGCAGGAAGGTTGCTTTCCCATTTGCTCCTGTGCTCAAATGTCAATTCAAACTCTATTCATAAAATATTTTCTTTGAATCTTATTATTTTTTATCTCTATTTATTATTTTAATATGTAAATCTATTTTGTATTTTATTATTATTTTTTAATTTTGTATCTTTATTCTATTACACATTTTAATTTTTTTAAAAAAATAGAATAAAAAAAGATAAAGGGATCCACTCATCAATAATGAAGGATTCATATTGTACTTTTTTCCTTGTAAAAAACAAGAACCTTGATTATGGTGCCAGGCTGGTCTAGTGAAATTTAGAGGCAGGAAGGGTGCTTTCCCCATCTGCTCCTTTGCTAACTTAAAGGTCCATCTTTTGTACAGATCAATGGTTGAGCCAGCAGAGGATATTCTGGTACAAAATTACTTAGTCTATTTTTATGATTAGTTACAAGTTATGATTAGTTAAGGGCATTTGCATGGATTTAAAATTTAGATATCCCGACTCTATTTTTATGGTTGAGTAGGAATTGTTACGCACGATAACTTTTCAGAATGTAAATTTTATTTGTTTAACAAAAATATTGTTAGTCATAAAAATTAATGTAAGATTTTTTTAAGAAAAATAACCATTCAAAAAAAATTCAAACACAAAAATAGAGATCTTAACTTTATATACTTTTGTAGACGTAATGTAATATAAAAGGTGAGGATAGTTATCAGAAAAGTAGGATTAAGATATTCTTATTATTTAAGGTATTGATTTGAAAACTAAAATAATGAATTTTAATTTAGAAATTAGTTCTTTTAAATATTACATGAGAATGCATGTTAAAATACGTGAAAATATAAACACAAGAATGCATAATAAAATAAAAAATTAAAAATAAAATATGTATAAATTTAAGGAAAAAATTGCAAAAATAATATACAAATATGTGTTGAAATAAAGATAAATAAAAAAAATAAAACATAAAAATATGAGTTAGACTCAGTTCAAATCATGAGATTAATACCTGTCACATTTTATAATGTAATAGGTAGAATTCATATTTACTGATACTTTAAAACGGTTGAAAGGTTTATCCTCTCAAAAAATCCTATAAAACTTAACATTCATTTAGAATTTTACTACTCAATGGCTGAAGTTTATGGCTATTAATTTTTTTTTTTTTTGGTCTTTGGCACTTACGGCTATTAATTTGAAAGCTTAGTACATGAGACAAACGCAGAAATGCTTCCTCCACTTTTTGTGAACAATTTTAACTTCAATTTATTCACTATTTTTCACACACCTACTTCTGCACATTAACAGGTTTTTTTTTTACTATTCAATGACAAGTGCAATTTATGAAGAAGCACTGTTAAAGGTATATATATTTTTACTTTTTTTATTTTTATTTTTTTTTATTTATAAGTGCGCAAAACATGCATGTATTCTGTCGTGTGAATACCTTTCTGGGTAAAGGTTAGAAAAGTCCAGCTGGAATATTACTGAGATACTTACAAATGCAATAATTGGTCTATGCACAATCCTGAGTCCTAGTGTCCAATAAAAACACCATCGCGCACACCAAATTTGACAATTTTGAAGAACTATGATTATTTTTCACGCGTATGCCTTAAAATCAGTTGAATTTGATTGATTTGACCTTGAGAAATTCTAAATCCAACACACACGAGTAACATGCACAAGCTGGTGTTTTAATTACCAAACCCATAGTCTCGAACAAGATCAAAGATACAAACCATCCACTGCCCTTTGTGCTCCTCAAACAATGAAGTACTTTGATCTCAAGTTACCTGCACGTAGGTTTATATAACTTCACTCTCTTCTTTTCTGCATGATTAACTTGCATATCAGAACAGCCTCGGCGTTAGGAAACAAGACTGATCATTTGGCACTGCTCAAATTCAAGGAGTCAATATCCGATGACTCATATCAAATCTTGGCCTCTTGGAATCGTTCCACTTACTTCTGCAATTGGACGGGCGTCAAATGCAACCACCACCGTCAAAGACTCTCAAAGTTGAACCTGGGAGTATACGACTTACATGGAATCTTAAAACTGAATCAGACGCACTAGAATTTTTTTTAAAAAAATAAAGAAGTACCTAATTTAACTAGAGTTTATAAATAGTTAATTCACTCGATTAGAACTTGTTTAAATGGATTGATGAAGAAAAACCAATAAACCTTGTTAAGGATATTAAGTAGATCATTTCTTTTTAAATTGAATGTACTTGAATATTCTCTTACAAACGTATAGGAAATGACTCTTCATTATATTTTGTAGTTTATTGTTGAGAAGGTTACCATTTTTTTTTTTTAATTTTTAAGATTACATTTTGAAAAAATAGAAAGAAGACTTTAGAATTATTAGGTAAACTCTTTCTTTCCACATTAGGTCCACCTACCCATCACTCAAATAATAAGAGAACACCTCCATGTTCAATCCTGGTAGAAAGGCTAATGGAATCAATGACTTTCCGCCCCGGGGTAGGGGGGAATTAAAAACTTATTAAGTTTACCAAATTAATTACTCAAATAATAGAAGAACACCTCCACGCTCAATTAAGTTTACCAAACAATGATGATCACGAAAGATTAAAAACGAGTTTGAAAACAAGATACTTAAGAAAAAAAATAGAGTCGTCATCAATATAGATTAAAATAGTAAAGTTAGACACTGAAGAGTATGATTTAAATTATAAAAAAATAAATTTAAGAATTAATTATGTGTAAAGAAAATATTAATATCCCTACACATAATAAGCTTGTAATATTTTTATTGAAGGTTAAAAATCTAAGTTTCACATAAAAAAGAAGTGCATTTGATAAAAAAAAAATTTAATTTCACATTAAAAAAGATATTTTAAAAATAATATTTCAAAATGACAAAATCATGCGTAGCAAAATGGTTATATTTAACACTTTACTGTTTTAAGTCAGCAAAGTTCAAGTGGGGAAAAGTTTGGTGACAAATTTAAACAGAATTATTTGTGCATCCCCATCAATTAGCATTTGTAGGTGACGAAGTGGCAAATGCATACACTTTCACAAAATCAAACTGACCCAACACATGCGTTTGAACCAAGAAGCAAAAGAACCATAAAGAAAAAAAGATATTTGACGGATAGAGTTTCTCTCTTAAGATATTATAATATAATTAGTTTCTATGATTTGTGGTTTCGTGTAGAGGTGATCAGTGCATCCTTGCTTTCTCAAATTAACCAAATGAAGCCCCTTGCTCCCACGTCACCTGCCCACTGCTCCACATGCCTTCAAATGTTTCATCACCGGATGATTGCTCCCTCATTTCAGATTTTCCTTTTTTTAATTATTTTAAGATATTCTTTGAGAACCAAAATTCGACTCAGATTTCAATTTCTGTAACAAAAGCATAACTTAAATCATAAAACCAATTAATATTAATGAATATTAATATTTATATAAATTAAAACTAAATAAATTTTGTATAATTTTTTTATATTTTTTTCTAACTTTCCTCTCACTTAAAAATTATTTCTCTCTGCACATAGTCAAGCGTAAGTTCTGACTAGGTACCATTAGCATTATTCGGTTTTAATATTTCATAAAAAGCAGTTTACTTATCCTTTGTTTTATTTCTCATATCACTTATGACTTTTATTTTATCAAGCACAAAAAGAAAAAAAAAACAGTGTAGCTAATTGCTGTTAAGTGAAAGGAGCATGATTCTATACCAAAAACGTGATCCCTGTTTTCCCCTATCAATGTAGCATATGAAAATAATCTAGCCCATAAAAAAGAAGAAACTGTTCATTAGCATAATAAAGGATTCATATTGTACTTTTTTCCTTGTCAAGGGCAAGAACCTTGATTATGTTGCCAGGCTGGTCTATTGAAATTTAGAGGCAGGAAGGGTGCTTTCCCATGTGCTTCTTTGCTCAAATGTCAATTCAAACTCTGTTTTCAAAATATTTTCTTTGAGTTTTATTATTTTTTATCTCTATTTATTATTTTAATATGTAGATCTATTTTTTATTTTATTATTATTTTTTAATTTTGTATCTTCATTTTATTATATATTTTAATTTTTTTTAAAAGTAAGATAAAGTAAAAAATATATATATATAGAGGGATCCACTCATCAATAATGAAGGATTCATATTGTACTTTTTTCCTTGTCAAGGGCAAGAACCTTGATTACGGTGCCAGGCTGGTCTATTGAAATTTAAAGGCAGGAAGGGTGCTTTCCCATTTGCTCCTCTGCTCAAATGTGAATTCAAATTCTGTTCACAAAATGTTTTCTTTGAGTTTTATTATTTTTTATTTTTATTTATTTTTTTAATATGTAAATCTATTTTGTATTTTATTATTATTTTTTAATTTTGTATTTTTATTTTATTACACATTTTAATTTTTTAAAAAAAAATAAAATAAAGGGATCCACTCATCAATAATAAAGGATTCATATTGTACTTTTTTCCTTGTCAAGGGCAAGAACCTTGATTATGGTGCCAGACTGGTCTATTGAAATTTAGAGGCAGGAAGGGTGCTTTCCCATGTGCTCCTTTGCTCAAATGTCAATTCAAACTCTGTTTACAAAATATTTTCTTTGAGTTTTATTATTTTTTATCTTTATTTATTATTTTAATATGTAGATCTATTTTTTATTTTATTATTATTTTTTAATTTTGTATCTCCATTTTATTATATATTTTAATTTTTTTTTAAAAGTAAGATAAAGTAAAAAATATATATATATAGAGGGATCCACTCATCAATAATGAAGGATTCATATTGTACTTTTTTCCTTGTCAAGGGCAAGAACCTTGATTATGGTGCCAGGCTGGTCTATTGAAATTTAGAGGCAGGAAGGGTGCTTTCCCCATCTGCTCCTTTGCTAACTCAAAGGTCCATCTTTTGTACAGATCAATGGTGGAGCCAGCAGAGGATATTCTGGTACAAAATTACTTAGTCTATTTTTATGATTAGTTACAAGTTATGATTAGTTAAGGGCATTTGCATGGATTTAAAATTTAGATATTCCGACTCTATTTTTATGGTTGAGTAGGAATTGTTACGCACGGCAACTTTTCAGAATGTAAATTTTATTTGTTTAACAAAAAAATTGTTAGTCAAAAAATTAATGTAAGACTTTTTTAAGAAAAATAACCATTTAAAAAAAAATTCAAACACAAAAATAGAGATCTTAACTTTATATACTTATATAGACGTAATGTAAGATAAAAGGTGAGGATAGTTATCAAAAAAGAAGAAAAATAGGATTAAGATATTCTTATTATTTAAGGTATTGATTTGAAAACTAAAATAATGAATTTTAATTTAGAAATTAGTTCTTTTAAATATTACATGAGAATGCATGTTAAAATACGTGAAAATATAAACACAAGAATGCATAATAAAATAAAAAAATTAAAAATAAAATACGTATAAAATTAAGAAAAAAACTGCAAAAATAATATACAAATATGTGTTAAAATAAAGATAAATAAAAAAATAAAACATAAAAATATGAGTTAGACTCAGTTCAAATTATGAGATTAATACCTGTCACATTTTATAATGTAATAGGTAGAATTCATATTTACTGATACTTTAAAACGGTTGATAGGTTTATCCTCCCAAAAAATCCTATAAAACTTAACATTCATTTAGAATTTTACTACTCAATGGCTGAAGCTTATGGCTATTATTTTTTTTTTGTTTTTGGCACTTATGCTATTAATTTGAAAGCTTAGTACATGAGACAAACGCAGAAATGCTTACTCCACTTTTTGTGAACAATTTTAACTTCACTTTATTCACTATTTTTCACACACCTACTTCTGCACATTAACAGGTTTTTTTTTTACTATTCAATGGCAAGTGCAATTTATGAAGAAGCACTGTTAAAGGTATATATATTTTTACTTTTTTTTTATTTTTAATTTTTTTATTTATAAGTGCGCAAAACATGCATGTATTCTGTCGTGTGACTATCTTTCTGGGTAAAGGTTAGAAAAGTCCAGCTGGAATATTACTGAGATACTTACAAATGCAATTTGTGGTTTCGTGTAGAGGTGATCGGTTTTAATATTTCATAAAAACCAGTTCACTTATCCTTTGTTTTATTTCTCATATCACTTATGACTTTTATTTTATCAAGCACAAAAAGAAAAAAAAAACAGTGTAGCTAATTGCTGTTAAGTGAAAGGAGTATGATTCTATACCAAAAACGTGATCCCTGTTTTCCCCTATCAATGTAGCGTATGAAAATAATCTAGCCCATAAAAAAGAAGAAACTGTTTAAATTTACCAAACAATGATGATCATGAAAGATTAAAAACGAGTTTGAAAATAAGATACTCAAGAAAAAAATAGAGTTGTCATCAATATAGATTAAAATAGTAAAGTTAGATATTGAAGAGTATGATTTAAATTATAAAAAAATAAATTTAAGAATTAATTATATGTAAAGAAAGTATTAATATCCTTATACATAATAAGCTTGTAATATCTTTACTGAAGGTTAAAAATCTAAGTTTCACATAAAAAAAGAAGTGTATTTGATAAAAAAAAAATCCAAATTTCACATTAAAAAAGATATTTTAAAAATAATATTTCAAAATGATAAAATCATGCGTAGCAAAATGGTTATATTTAACACTTTACTGTTTTAGGTCAGCAAAGTTCAAGTGGGGAAAAGTTTGGTGACATATTTAAACAGAATTATTTGTGCATCCCCATCAATTAGCATTTGTAGGTGACGAAGTGGCAAATGCATATACTCTCGCAAAATCAAACTGACCCAACACATGCGTTTGAACCTACAAGCAAAAGAACCATAAAGAAAAAAAGATATTTGACGGATAGAGTTTCTCTCTTAAGATATTATAATATAATTAGTTTCTATGATTTGTGGTTTCGTGTAGAGGTGATCAGTGCATCCTTGCTTTCTCAAATTAACAAAATGAAGCCCTTTGCTTCCATGTCACCTGCCCACTGCTCCACATGCCTTCAAATGTTTCATCCCCAGATGATTGCTCCCTCATTTCAGATTTTCCTTTTTTTAATTATTTTAAGATATTCTTTGAGAACCAAAATTCGACTCAGATTTCAATTTCTGTAACAAAAGCATAACTTAAATCATAAAACCAATTTCATAAGAATCATAGAATTGTTTAAGCCATCAGCGGTCGAAGTGAAAAACTATTAATTACATTATAAATATAAAACTAAAACGAAACTGTTCATAATATCACATCGCATTTAAATTGCCGTTGTTATATTCAAGCAATCTCTTTTGACCATAGAGCGCTACACATTAACTTCAAGGAAGAATATATAGTTTTGGGAATCCATATGTATGTTTATTATATTAATCTGTATAAACAAAATTGTTTCAAAAACACTTTTAATGATTGTATTAAATTTTTACTTAAAAATTACACTTATTATAAGATGCAAGCTTAATAATATATGTGACGGTAAGAAATAAATTTTTAGCATAAAAAAAGTCACATCTTAGAGTAAGTTTAGCAAAGAATATAATTGTGAAACTATTAAATATACTTCATTTCTATTTCAACTTGAAATTTTATTTTAATAATTGATGAAACCACATTTAAAAGAAAAAAGAAAAAAAGTTGTCAACATTTTTATTAAATGATCAGTAATCTTATTAGAGTTTAGTGAAAGAATAAGAAAGTATATAATTTTAATATTTATTATTATAAATATAATTTAAAAAAATAATATAATCTCAAAATCTATGCAAACCTTAGTAAGGTTGTTGATCATTTAATAGAAATATTGATCAAAATTATATTTATAATAATAAATATCAAAATGTAATTTACTCTTTTTTTAAATTATATTTATAAAAATAAATATCAAAATTATATACTTTTTTATTCTTTCACTTAACTCTAGTAAGATTGTTGATCATCTAATAAAAATATTTGACAACTTTTTTTTTAAAATGTAGTTTTATTAATTATTAAAATAAAATTTTAAGTTGAAATAGAAATGAATTATATTTAATAGTTTCATAATTATATTTCTTGTTGAACTTACTTTAGGATGTGATTTTTTTTACTCTAAAAATTTTTTTCTTACTATCCCACATATTGTTAAGCTTGCATCTTATAATAAGTATGGTTTTTAAGAAAAAATTTAATATAGTATTAACATTTTATTTAATAAAAATAATTAAATGAAGTAAAATATAATTTTTAAGTAAAAATGAGATATATTTATTGTGATTTATATAATTTACTAGAATATTCTATTAACATCTATATAGATTCGATTAGTTAAATTAGATAATTGAAGTAGAGTATAATTTTTAAATAAAAATAGAATAAAATGTCATATTAAAATATTTAAAAAATACTGAGTATAATTTACTCAAAATTTAAATTTCTATGTAAAGTTTACTTGGTCTCTGTTTTGGTTGAATGGAGTTAGGACTTGTGGGTCGTGTACGCCTACCTTTTTCCAAGTCAAGGGCCGCGTCCAGGTGGGATGCATTTCAGAGTTTGAGTAACACTATTTACATAAATTTTGTGCATAAATATTATATGTAATATGTAACATTTATAAAATTTACGAACAACTTCATGAACTTGATGAGTAATTTTACATCTTTTTGGTTTTATAACTTATATCAATACTATTTAGCCATAATAATATATTTTTCTATATATATTTAATGGACATTTAAGTTGAAGCAACATATACTTACATTTTCTCTTGCATGTTATTTTTCCTTTTGCATTATTGTCCTTTGATTATATCTTGCTAATGCTGTGAGATACTTACAACTGCAATAATTGGTCTTTGCATTTTTCTGTGTCTTTAGTGAATGCTAAAAATACCACAACGCACACCAAGTTTGACAATTTTGGAGAACTATCAACATTGGGATGGACTTTGGTAACTAAAATTTGGACAACAATTTCCACGCGCATGCGTTAAAATCAGTTGTTTTTGATTGATTGACAGTCGCTGTTGTCCTTGAAAGTTTTGTTAATTGAGCAATTATAAAATCGGCAGCAACCGGTATTCTAAATCCAACGTATCACATTATGAGTAATATGCACAAGGTGGTGCTATAATTACCAAACCCTTAGTTCTCGAAGCGGATCAAACATACAAACCATCCACTGCCTGTTGTGGTCCTAAAACAATGAAGCATGTTGCTCCCAAGTTACCTGCACTTTGGTTTATATGCCTTCACCTTCTTCCATTCTTCATGACAAACTTACTGTCCTTGCAACTTATCATCAAAGCCTCTGTATTAGGAAACAACATTGATCATTTGGCACTGCTCAAATTCAAGGAATCAATATCCAATGACCCATATCAAATCGTGGCCTCCTGGAAAAGTTCCACTCACATCTGCAACTGGACTGGTGTCAAATGCGACCACCCCCATCAAAGAGTTTCAGAGTTGAACCTAGGAGGATACAACTTACATGGAGTCATATCACCCCACATTGGCAACCTCTCCTTTCTCAAAACTCTCGAGCTACAAAACAATGGCTTCTACGGCAAAGTCCCACAACAGTTGGGCCGTTTATTCCGACTGCAACGGCTCATGCTCGACAATAACACATTAAGAGGGGAATTTCCTGTCAATTTGACAAGATGCTCTTCACTCAGGGTCCTCGGTTTAGGTGGGAATAATATCACCGGTAACATACCAGTGGAGATTGGATCGCTTTGGAAGCTTGAAACGTTGTATCTTTATAAAAACAATTTAATAGGAAGAATCCCAGCTTCTATAGGAAATCTTTCTTCCCTTGTTGCTCTATCTGTGGCATATAATAGCTTAGAGGGAAATCTACCAGATGAAATAGGTCGTTTGAAAAACTTGACCTTTATTAATGTACTTGAGAACAGATTGTCTGGTAAGCATCCTTCTTCACTGTACAATATGTCATCTCTCACTACTATCTCAGTTACAGCCAATCAATTTGATGGTTCTCTTCCAGCTACCATGTTCCTCTCTCTCCCGTATCTTCAACACCTCTTCATCAGTGAAAATGAATTCTTAGGTCCGATACCAACATCCATCACAAATGCATCTTTTCTTCAAAGCTTTGTTATCCATGGGAACTATTTCATTGGACAAGTTCCGAGTTTAGAAAAGCTACAAGATATCAAACTGCTTAATTTGGAAGCTAACAGTCTGGGTAGTAATTCAACTAAGGATCTAGAGTTTGTAAGTTCCCTGACAAACTGTAGTAAGTTGAACGTATTGGCCATGGATAATAACAATTTTGGAGGTTCTTTACCCAATTCCATTGGCAATTTATCAACCCAACTCAATGATCTATATCTAGGTGGTAATCAGTTTTCTGGACAAATTCCTGTAACATTGGGTAAACTTACTAACTTAATTTCGTTGATGCTGGACGCAAACAGATTCACAGGGTTCATTCCAGACACCTTTGGGAACTTTGATAAGATGCAAGCATTATTGTTGAATGGGAACAAACTGACAGGGAGGATACCAACCTCCATAGGCAACCTCAGTCAATTGTTTGAACTGGACCTGTCACAGAATATGTTAGATGGAAATATTCCTCCTAGTATTGGAAATTGCCAAAGTTTACAAAAGCTAGACCTTTCACAAAACAGACTTAGTGGAGTGATACCGCCACAAGTTATTGTTCTTTCCTTTTCGACAATCTTACTTAACTTGTCAGGAAATTCATTAACTGGCAATCTTCCAGTTGAGGTGGGCAAACTGGAAAGTATTGCTAAGTTGGATGTCTCTGATAATCATCTGTCAGGTGACATTCCTGGAACAGTTGGAGACTGCATATCCTTGGAGTACCTTTATCTACAACAAAATTCCTTCAATGGAATCATACCTTCATCTTTGGCTTCCTTGAAAGGTCTTCAATATTTAGATCTATCAAGAAACCATTTATCTAGGTCAATTCCTCAAGGTCTGCAGTATATTACTGTTTTAGCATACTTGAATGTTTCATTTAACAATCTAGATGGCGAAGTGCCTAAAAATGGTGTCTTTCGAAATGCAAGTGCGATAGCAGTGGCTGGCAACAGTAAGCTTTGTGGAGGTATCTTAGAGCTACAACTACCACCATGCCCTACCAATGCTATGAAACAAAGAAAGCACCACAAGTTTAGTTTCATTGCGGTGGTAACTTGTTTGCTTGGTTTTCTATTTTTATCGTCAGCAGTTGTTGCTATATATTTTATTAGGAAAAGAAACAGGAAGCAATCTTTTGAGCCATCAACAATTGAACTTCTTCCCAAGGTGTCCTACCAAAGCCTACACCAAGCAACCAATGGGTTTTCAGCTGACAATATGATAGGAAGTGGAAGTTTTGGCTCTGTATATAAAGGAAGTCTTGGGCCTGAAAATGAAGTTGTTGCCATAAAGGTCTCTAACCTTGGTAAGAAGGGAGCCCACAGAAGCTTCACCACTGAATGTAATGCACTCAAAAATATTAGGCACAGAAATTTGGTAAAGATATTAACATGTTGCTCCAGCACAAACTATAAGGGCCAAGAATTTAAAGCTCTAATTTTTGAGTACATGTCAAATGGAAGCTTAGAAAAATGGTTGCATCAAGGCACAAAAGGTTCACATCAGCCAAGAACTTTAGGCCTTGATCAAAGATTAAAGATTGTTAGTGATGTTGCCTCTGCATTACATTATCTTCACCATGAATGTGAGCCACCTGTCATTCATTGTGATTTAAAGCCAAGCAATGTCCTTCTTGATAGTGACATGGTTGCCCATGTAAGTGATTTTGGATTGGCAAGACTACTTTCGTCTGTTGAAGGCAATTCTGACAACAAAAGCAGCACCATTGGAATGAAGGGGACTATTGGCTATGCTCCTCCAGGTACAGCTTGATTTGTATTTTGGCTATAAAATCTTCTAGAATATTGTTTTCTTGTCTCAAATATTTCCTTTACCTCTGTGTTAGTATTGTTAATATAGTTTTCATCGCATTGACTTTTTTGCAATATATTTCAGAATATGGATTGGGTTTTGAAGTCACCAAACAAGGTGACATGTATAGCTTTGGGATTCTTGTCTTGGAAATGATAACCGGAAGAAGACCCACAGACAAGATGTTTGAAGGTTGCCATAATCTTCATAACTATGTAAAAGCTTCATTTCCTGATAAACTTGTGCAGATTGTGGACCAAACTATATTCATCAGAGAAATAACTGAAAGAGAAGCAGCCACTACAACAGTAGAATACATTTGTGAGGACTTGACTCTGAAGTGTCCTAATGTGGAGAAATGCTTACTATCACTTTTAAACATTGGACTTGCTTGTTCAGTGGAGTCACCAAGGGAAAGAATGAGTTTCGTGGATGTGACAAGGATGCTAAATAAAATTTATCGTGGGATGAAGAAGACTTAGAACTGAAGAATAATGAGGTGCCAGTTCTACATTACTATTGCTGCCAATTATGTCTTAGTTATTTCATAGCTTTTTTCTCGGAATGATTTTTCTTTCTTTTTTTAGCTTTTAGGTTACATAAAGTTGTGAGTTATTCAAGTTGAATCATAAAGCAGTGCACCTATTGTAATTCTAGAAACTTCTGTGTTTATTGTATTTGTCTGTGTGAACAAAATTGTTTGAAAAGACTTCTAATTTTATTATTTTTCCAGCTGAATTCAACTTTCGCGTCCATATTTAAACTATGGCTTTAATATTTCATACGAAGCAACTTACTTATATATACTCCATTGTATTTTCCATATCATGACTTCTATTTTATAAAGCAAAAGAAACCAAAAGCACTGGACCTGACTGCTGAAAAGAGGATGGTATTAAACCATAGTCCTACTTCTCCCATTCACCCATCCATTTAATGTGGATGAAAAAGGAGAAGAAAATGTTCATTAACATAACAATGGATAATCACTGAGCACATTTACACACATAGGGGCCATCTCCTAGCTAGTGGATTCTGTGCAATACAGGTAAGAAGGGAACCATGACTGGTTTCTTTGGTTTTTAGTTGGTCTAATTCTGTCAAGTTTTGAACATATAGTTAAGGTTTTTCAAGAAATTATTTTAGTGATGCCACAGTCTACTGTTTTCCCAATGTTACACCGGTTTGTGTTTAAGCTAAGGACTGTTCATGGTTCTGTCTATACTAATTGGAAATTTAATGATTGCCTATCTTCATTGCTTTTGCTATACCAATGCATTGGCTCTAAATTTGAACAATCTTACTTTTCTTTCAGGTAGAAATTGATTTTCTTATGAAAGCGATGGATTTATGGTATAGGATAAAATCCTTTACTACCACTGGCCTGTAGTGTGCCAGCAACAGAATGTTCTTGGATGAAACTAAAGATGAAATATAATAAAGTAGACAACAAAAGATTTTCCCAAAAGCACTAATGTAAAACTCGCCAATAGTTTTCAATGTCAAGTTAAAAGCAATGCAACTTTTGAACTATATATACGTATATATTTGCTACTCTCAACTTTTAGAAGGTTCAATATCACATGCACTTATCCTTTGAGCCAAAGCATAAACTATTCTTTCATTGTATTGGATGCTAATTATGCTAATGGTAAAATGTAGTATGTCAGGATCTTGTGTCTTTACAAATGCAAGCAATAACAAAAGGCTGTCATATCGTCAAAGTATGTCAAGCCCCATGGGCTTGGCTTACCACCCTAACCAACAGGACCATGATGGATAGCATGAAAGAAGTTTTCAGCTTCTCACTGTAGACACTTAATTTTGTCCAAATCTTAAAAAGATAAAAAAATAATAATAAAGAAATTAAAAATAAAAATAAAAATAAATTAAAATTAAAAATTAAGAAGAATTAAAAAAAAAAAGGAAGAAGAAGAAGAAAAAGAAGAGGAAGAAAATAAAGAGAAAAATAAAAGGGTAGGTGGATGCATGAAAGGAGGTAGATGCATGAGGAAAATTAGATGCATGAGGAGAGTTAGATGCATGAAGGAAAGTTAGATGCATAGAAGAAAGTTAGATGCATGAAGGGAGTTAGATGCATGAAAAGAAGTTGGATGCATGAAAGGTAGTTAGATGGATGAAAAGAGCTACATACATGAAGGAAAGTTAGATGCATGAAGGATAGTTAGGTGCATAGGAAAGGCTATATAAGGAGGCCTAAGGAGGGCACCAAGGACACACAACAAAAACCAAGAAGAAGAGAGCAAGAGAAGGAAAGAGAGAGAGCACCAAGAGAAGAGAGAAGAGAGAAGAAGAGAAGGAGAAGTGGAAGAAGTAGGAGAGTGAGGCTACATCAAAGTAGCTCTTTTTCTTTTAATTCAATCAAAGGAGTTCCTTTAGTAACATTCAAGGTCTACGCTCACTAAGAAGAGGAGTGGAGAATTCATCATCTAGGTATGCACATCTCCTACCCTTTGTTGAGTTAATTTTCTTTTGTTAAAACCCTAGATTATCCCAATGATGGTCGTTGATGCAATTGGTGAAAGCAATTGCAATTAACTATCCTGAGGGAATTACGTTACGGATTATATTGAAGAAATTGATATAATTCACGTAACGTGACTAACACTCATATTTTGAAATTAAATCCCCTCTTTTAGAATCTTGATTTCTTTTAAATACCATAGTGTTTGTGGTTGACGAAAGTAGCCGCTTTTGTTATCTCCCTAGATAATTACATTGTGGATTACGTTGAAAAAATTGGCAAAATCTCTCCAACATAAATATCGCAATCCCCTTTTTCCTAGAAACCCCCGAAAATAAAGAGTTTTAACTAAAATCAAAGCATGAATTTGAAATTAAAAAGCAACAAAATACCAATGTGGTACTAAAAGAGCGTTGTAGGAGTGCTAATACCTTCACTACACGTAACCAACCCCTAAACCCAATTTCTGTGATGCAGACCTAAATCTCGGTGTCTGATCTCACCATTTAAACTTAAATCGGTGGTGACTCCAAAACTTCCAAGTTTTCCAAAATACACAAAAAATTATTTTTCCACAACCATTTCTCTTTTACAGTCGCTGCACTCGGTCACAATGTTGACAGCTTGGCGACTTCGCTGGGGATACTTGAGGGTTAGGCCATTTAAATTGGTGTTTGTTGCTTTCTTATTTCATTTCTATGCTTTGTTGTAATGCCTAATTTGTTTATACTTTGTGTGTTTATATTCTTTTGATATGTTTCATGGAGTAGGTTTAGATGATTTAATTTTATTATTTGCTGTACCGTAAATTGCTTTTGGCTGGCTATTTTACAGATCATGGCTGTAATATCCCCTTACACACTTGCACTTGCACCACAATAATTAGAAAAGGGGAGGTGATGACCCCTGAGCTCTTTACCCAAGCTCCTAGGAACCTTTAGGATAGTAGGGGCAAAAATAAGGTCGACCTTCATGAGACCTCTGGTCTCCGTGCAGGCACCTGAACACCCCGCTCAAGTTGATCCTCCCAAGGACAATTTGGGGACCTAATGTAGGAGTCTAAAACCTACCCTTCACACTAGTAGTTGCCTTAGTACCACCTTGTGCAAAGAGTATTTGACCCAAACTATTGACCCAAACTATGGAAGCTAAGCATCAAACCTAGGGTGACCCTGTACTTAAGCACAAAGGGGAAAATACTACTCATGCATTTTTGTGTTTCTAATTTGAACTTTGCATTTATCAGTATTGCATGCATAAGCCTTTAACCTGGGTAAATTACCATTATAGACCAGTGAGAGGCAAAAGTAAGGCCGACCTTTGTGAGACCCTTGGTCTCCGTGCAGGCACCTAAACACCTCTACCTTGGTCTCCATAAGTGCATAAACCTTTACCCTGATGTTGTCTTTTTGTCATTATATCTTCATGCATCATTTGTTGGTTCAAATTTTAGGTAACACCAAGAATGGACATTACAGCAAACTCCATCACACTTGTCATAGACCCACTAGACCAAGTCATATTCACCTAAGAAAAGGGTCAGAAAGAACAAGGAGATTGCACGGTGGGTGAAGACTATTTATCCTTGCCTCTTATCATGAAGCTCTCCTTTGAACAAAATAATCTATCTAAATTGAAAGAAGTTTGGGAAAGCTATAGCCAGATCGAAAAAGGAGAGTTTACAGCAAAATATGGTCATTTGGCATATTTATTGTCAATTCTAGTGGAGGAAACGCTACTCAAAGCTTTAGTTTTTTTCTGGGATCCTGTGTATAGGATATTTACCTTTGGAGAATATGATCTCACCCCTACCCCAGAAGAGTACAAGGAGATGCTGGTTATCAACTCTACTATAGGGGGAAGAATCTATAAACCAGGCCAAAAGACACAATCGAGAAGGGTTTTGAATATATTAATAGACATTCCAGTTATTGATTTTGGCGAGGATGTCAAGCACAAAGGGAAGAATTGGTTATTTCAATTAACTTCTTGGTTAGGCTCTGTAAAGCTCATAAGAATAAGGAGATGGCAATGAAAGTCCTAGCCCTAGCCAGTTATGGAGCAGTTATCTTCCCCAAAGTACGTGGATATGTGGATATACAAACTATAACTCTATTCAGAGAGTTAGAGAGTGGGTTAAGTCCCATCCCACCTATATTAGCAGAAACACTTAAATCATTGAATCATCTAAGAAAGACTGGAGAAGGCGTTTCCTTGGTTGTGCACAACTCTTGATGGTATGGATAGTGGGCTATTTACCCCCAATAAAAATTGCAGGATATCCATTCTTACGTTTTAAACCAGCTTTCCTAGGAAGGCAAGATACCCTGCTAGATTTTATAGAATCCGGCTAGCCTCAAAAAGGACAAGATCAGGATTCATGAATCATATTCTTCCAGCAAGTTAAAGAGTTTAATTGGAAATGCATGTGGATGCGAGAGGACCCAGTTACTTATAGGTGTGGTGATAGGCCTTGGATTCCCCTTGTAAGCATATGGGGCATTGTTGGGTACATGCCTGTTATGGTAATGAGACAATTTGGGTGCATATAGTTTGTGCCAGCCACTAGAAGCCTTCATGAGCTTGATCTAGAGTTTGAGGAAGAAGATGATGTAGCTAAACATGAGGTTGTGCGACTCTTTGGAAACAAGTCCATCAATTTGAGTGTAGTAAAGCAACTATCATGACTACACCTGAGTACTTATGTTGGCAGAAAAATCGTGAAAAAGGGATTGCAGTACCAGGGATTACGTTCTCAATATCCTTTCCTAAAAGACCTAAGGCTAAAACTGACGAGAAAACAAAGTTTGAAAATCCTTAATGGATTTATAGGTTAGAGAAGGCTTAATGGTTGAAAAAGAAAGGCAAATGAAAGAGGAAATTGATGCTTGGAAGTCAAAGGCAGGTGGTTTTCAATTCAAAATGATGGAATTGGAAAAAGACCATAAAAGGTCAATAGCAGAGCAACAACAATGCATTGAAGAATTAGAAAGGAAGCTCTGGTTAATAAATAAAGATCTGTGTGCTGCTAAAAAGGGTCTTGGAACTAGAAAGGAAAAGACAGAGGCCTCGGCAAATGAAATCGCTAAACTTAGAGACCGCACGCAAAAACTAAAGACAAGTCACCAGAAAGACATTGCAGAAATCCACCAATTGAAAAAGCCAGTGGCACAATGGGAGAATAAACATAAGGAAGCCATGCAAGACAGGGGACGACTTGAGTCCTACATAGATGGCTTACAGGAAAGCCATGAGAAGGAGATACAAAGTTTAACAGCATAACTCCAGGGGCAATATAAGCTAGAGGATAGGGTGGATGCATTAGATAGAGAAAACATGAGGTTGTGTGACTTACTTATAAGGACAGAGCAAATTCATGAACTGCACATGGAAAAGATACTACAGGACCCTAGATATATTAGAACCTAGCAAGAAAATAGGAATCTCTGAGCAGTACTATTGAATGCACAAGAACAGTTGGGAGGAGTAAGGGCTCACATTTGACAGTTAGCTAGGGAAGCAAGGAGCACAGCTCAAAAGATAGCCGACTATGAAGAAGAGTTAGAGCCGGGATCTACCTGTGATCTTCTCAAAAAAATTAAAGAAAACTATGTCAAAGTGGCAAAATTTATGTCAAGCTTGATGGTGTCTGGTGTACTAAAAACCTAGGATACTCCATGAAGGGGTTTGTAAATTTTTAAAATGTGTGGAATAAAAAGTCTTTCGATGTTAACTATAATTTGAGCTAACTTGCATTTACATCATAAGACATGCATATACTCATTCATTTATCCTTTTCATCATCTAGAAGGGAAACGTCAAAAGAAAAATCATGGCTCCAGTAACACGTTCCCAATCACGACAAATGGCGAAACAAAGAACAGAGAGAACAGTGAAGGAATTGCAGTTTGAAGTCAATGACCTTAAAGAACAATTAGCCAAGCTAATTGCTCTGCTTGCTGCCAAAAATGAACAGGGAGGCTTCCAACATGACCAATGCGTCCAAGAACAAGTGGATAATCATAGTGTCCAAGACCTCGATGTCGAAGAAGAATTAGAGAAAATTAAAAGGGCCTTTGAAGAAGCCAAGACTCGTGAAAAGTACGAAAGGCTTGAGGCTAGAGTCAGGAAAATGGAAGGTTTTGATGATGATGACATCCTAGATATGGCTGAAATAGGATTAGTGCCTAACGTTGTATTACCACCCAAATTCAAGGTGCCAGAATTCATCAAATACAATGGGACAAATTGTCCAAGGGCATACATCATTATGTACTGCAGAAAGATGGCGGTACACTCTGATGACAAAAAACTTCTAATGCATATCTTCTAGGATAGTTTGATCAATGGAGCCACTGAGTGGTACATGAGCCTAGATCGTCCTTCAATTCGCACATGGAAAGATCTAGTTTAAGCTTTCCTCAGACAATATAAGTACAATTGAAATATGGCTCCTAACGGGATTCAAATTCAAAATATAGAAAAAGGGGATAATGAATCCTTCAGGGTTTATGCTCAAAGATGGTGAGATGTGGCAGTTAGAGTACAACCCCCCTTGTTTGACAAAGAGATGACTACAGTTTTCCTGAATACCCTTACACACCCTTTTTATGAGAAAATGGTAGGGTTCACCCATTTGAAATTCCCCGATCTAGTAAAAATAGGAGAAATGATCGAAAGGGGAATCTGTTCTGGAAAAATGGGAAAGTCACAAGTAGGGACCTCATCCCAGAAAAAACCCCAATTTAATAGCAAAAAGAAAGAAGAGGTCCACTCTGTAGATTACCAGGATAAAGGGAAAGCCAAAGATAGGAGGTATAATGACAATTGATCAACATATCGGCCACCTCCCACCATGACATTTACTCCAGTAATGAATGTTATGAAGCCATCCCCACAATCACTATTACCCAGCCGTCTTATCCCACTGCAGCACAACCGATGCAACAGTCTTAGTTTGCATTCCAACAGCCCAAGCAGCTGTACTAAGCAAATAGGCTTAGACAGTTGCCTAACAAAAGGCCTGTGAACTTTGATCTAATTCCTATACCCTATTCCCAGTTGTTGCCATAACTATTACAAAACAACTTAGTATCAATAGTCCTTCTCTCGGCTTGGCAACCACCATACCTGGCATGGTATAAGGAGAACCTTACATGTGTTTACCATGCAGGAGCAAAGGGGCACGATGTGAAAACTTGTACGGCCTTTAAGAGAAAGGTCCAAAGCCTGATTGATGCTAAGTGGCTCAATTTTGAGCCAGTTCCATCTAAGTCTGATGTTGATGGCAACCTTCTTCCCAATCATGAAGGTTAGGGAATTAATGTTGTTACCAAGGAACCCCAACTAATCTCCAAGAAGTTTGTGTTTGAGATCAAAACCCTTATGAAACACATCTTTCAAGCTCTCGTAGAATGCGGAATGGTAGAGAGGAAAGGAACTATTCAAGAATCAAGATGTGAATATCACAAGGGTGAAACAACCCACAGGTTGGGAGAATGCATTACTTTTAAGGACCTTTTGCAAAAACTAATAGATGAAGGTTTCTTACAAATAGGGGTTGAATCAAAAAGCATAAATATGGTCAACACGTCTCTTGTAAACTCGCCAATGAGGAGTTCTGATGGACTTGCTCCTGCAAGGCCATTGACAATCAAGTACATTACGTAGAAGGCTCAACTAAATGATGGGGTTACGAGGCAAGCTCCCTCCGAAGCCATGCACAGATTGACGATCAAGGCTCCACAACCTTTTCTATATGCAAGTGATAAGGCAGTCCTCTGGGAATATGGCTGCTGAGTAGTACCACGAGATTATAAATCTCAGATCATAAATATATTTGAGATTAGTGGAGTTACCCGGAGTGGTCGCTGCTACCTCCCATCTACAATAGGGAGGAAAGGTGTCGAAAGGACCATCAATCCTGTGGAGACTGAGATAAAAGATAAAGGGAAAGTAATTCTAATAGAGATCCCTGATCAAAAGGAAAGGGATACTGTATTTAGGGATGAAGCGATCAAGCTATTAGTAAATAATGACCCCTAAGGGAGTGGATAAAAAATGGAGGAAACAAAACCTATTACACCCAAAAGGCCCGTCACCGAAGAAGAAGCCAGTGAGTTTTTAAAGGTTATCCTACAAAGTGAATATAAAGTGATTGAGCAATTAAGAAAGACTTCGGCTAAAATTTCCTTGTTGTCATTAATTCTGTACTCTGAGCCATACAGGCAAGCATTGATGAGGGTTTTAGAAGAGGCATATGTCCATAAAGACATAACCACGGATGCAGTAAGCAGTTTAGTGGGGAACATCATGGCTCATAATTATTTATCTTTCTCTGATGATGAGTTTCCCTCAGGAGGGCGTGGGCATAACAAGGCTTTACATATTTCGGCCAGATACAAGGAGTGTAACTTAGCCAATGTTCTGATCGATAATGGGTCAGCATTGAACATCCTCCCAGAGTCGACTTTTTGGTGGCTTCCTGTTGATAAGTCTCTCATGAGACCAAGCACCATTGTGGTAAGGGCATTTGATAGGGCCCAAAGTAGTGTAATGGGAGAAATTGAGCTGCCTATCTCCTTGTACCTTCAATATCACTTTTCAAGTGATGGAGATAAGTTCAGCATATAGTTGCCTCCTTGGGCACCCATGGATCCATACTGCAGGGGCAATCCCTTCTTCTCTGCATCACAAGGTGAAGTTTGTGTATGATGGGAAAATAATAGAAGTAGCTGGAGAAGAAGATTTGTTAATATCAAAGTCTTCCACAGTTCCGTACATAGAGGCTAAGGTGGAGTCTGAGATTTCCTTCCAATCATTCAAGATTGTTAATGTGACTTATGTGAAGGAAGGAGAACCATTAGCTGTCCCTCATCATTCTAATGCGGCAATGATGCTAGCAAGAGTCTTAAAAGGCAACGATTATATTCCTGGAGGAGGACTGGGAATTAAAGGGTAAGGTATAAGAAGAGTAGCCCTACTCATGCTAAGTGAAGACATGTATAGCCTAGGCTTTAAGCCCACTCATGCTGATAGGGCCTAAATGGCTAAGGTTCGAAGAGAAAGACGCCTGGCTCACCTAGAAGGTCGAATGGTAGACACTGAGAAATTGGTTCTAAAGGGCCTGCATGAAGTTTTTGTCAGCGCTGGCTTTAGAAACCCAAGTCAAGTTACCGTCATTGAGGAAGGGTGCTCTGAAGAGGGAAAGGTAGAACTAATTACACCAAGTACCCCTGGCAAGGAACTCAATAATTGGACTGCCAAGCCAATCCCCCCAATTTTTAATTTTAGTAACATATAATTTTCAAAGCATGCAGCAGCTTTTAAAATTGCTTTGTTTATTATTACTTTAAGTGAAAATTAATAGAGTGTGTGTTTGGTTTCATTTTCCACTCATTTTACATTTCTTCGCCTTCTTTCATACACCATACCAATTCATGTCATATCCCGCATTAACACCTAAAATAATTCAGGTCAAATGATAAGGATAACTTTGAAGAGGATTATGCCAATTCCCCAAACCTAAATTTTGAAGGCCAAATCCATTGTGCTTTAGGCAATGAAGGAGAAGGGGAAGACTGGGAGCCATCACCCGAATTGCAAAGAATGACGGAAGAAGAGGACAAAGGTATTAAGCCCCATGAAGAACCTATCGAAGTGGTTAACTTGGGAAATGGGGAAGACAAGAGAGAGTTGAAAATTAGGGCACAGTTAGCAGAGGAAGAAAAGAAAGTGATGATCCAACTATTGCAAGAATACAGTGATGTGTTTGCATGGTCATACCAAGACATGCCGGGTTTAAGTACCGATATAGTCCTTGATCACTTGCCTATCAAACCAGGTTTTTAACCAGTAAAACAGAAACCGAGAAAGATGAAGCCTGATGTACTGGTCAAGATTAAAGAAGAAGTGAAAAAGCTACTTGATGCTAGTTTTATTGAGGTTGCAAAGTACCCAGATTGGGTGGCTAATATTGTGCCAGTATCAAAGAAGGATGGGAGGATTTGGATTTGTGTAGATTACAGAGATTGAGCAAAGCAAGCCCAAAAGATGATTTTGCACTTCCCCACATAGATGTACTTGTAGATAATGCCGCAGGATACTCAGTCTTCTCATTTATGGATGGATTCTTAGGATATAATCAGATCAAACTAGCCCCTGAAGACAAAGAAAAGACAACTTTCATTACCTTGTGGGGCACTTTTTGCTATAAGGTGATGTCATTTAAGCTAAGGAATGCTAGGGCAACTTACCAGAGGGCCATGGTGGCTTTATTTCATGACATGATGCATAAGAAGATAGAAGTGTATGTTGATGACATCATTGCCAAGTCCAAGTCTGAAACATAGCACATAGTTTATCTGAGAAAACTCTTTGATAGATTGAGAAAATACCAACTCAAGCTCAACCTGGCAAAGTGCACCTTTAGTGTGAGATCAGGGAAACTACTGGGATACATGGTCAGTAGAAGAGGCATTGATGTGGATCCTGACAAAGTCAAAGTTATCATGGATATGCCTGAACCTAGGACAGAAAGAGAGGTGCGAGGTTTCCTAGGAAGGCTCAACTACATCACCAGATTCATATCTCAATTAACAACCACTTGCGAACCAATCTTCAAGCTTCTCCGCAAGAACCAAAACACTGAATGAGATAAGCACTGCCAAGAAGCATTCGATAAGATCAAGCGGTATTTGCAAAATCCACTGATCTTGGTCCCGTCGATGCTAGGGAGACCACTATTCATGTATTTTTCTGTACATGATGGATCAATGGATTATATGTTGGGGCAACATGATGAAATAGGAAAAGAACGAGTAATTTATTACCTGAGCAAGAAATTTACTGACTATGAGTTGAAGTACTCGGTGCTAGAAAAGCTTGTTGTGCTCTAGCATGGGTAGTTTATCGACTCAGGCAATACATGTTATGCCACACAACTTGGTTAATCTCAAAAATGGATCCAATCAAGTACATATTCGAGAAGCCGGCCTTAACTGGGAGGATTGCAAGATGGCACATGCTTTTGTCTGAATATGACATCCAATATATCTCACAAAAGTCAATAAAAGGAAGTGTGATTGCTGAACACCTTGCTAATAACCCAATTTCAGGAGATGAACTGGTCCAATTTGAATTCCCAGATGAAAATATTATGGCTTTAACCACTGAATCTAAAGAAGAAAGATGGTCATTAATGTTTGATGGCTCATCTAATGCACTAGGGCACTGGATTGGTGCAATTTTGGTATCCTAGAAAGGGAAGCATTACCCTATGACTACAAAACTATGCTTCGAATGTATTAACAATATAGCAGAGTATGAGGCTTGTACCATAGGGATCGAAGCAGCCTTAAGTTATCAAGTTAATCTTTTGGACGTGCATGGAGATTCGGCATTAGTGATCTACCAATTGAAAGGAAAATGGGAAACTAGAGACCCCAAACTGATTCCTTATCGAAAGTATATATGTGAACTAATGGGGTAATTTGAAGATATCAGCTTTAGTCATATACCAAGGGAGGAGAATCAAATGGCAGATGCCCTAGCGACATTGTCCTCCATGTACTCAATAATAGATGCAAATGATCTTCCTAATATTAGAATGCAGAAGTATGATCGCCTACCTATTGTTCATTTATGGAAGAGGAACTTGATGGAAAGCCATGGTATGAGGACATTAAGCAGCTTATCAAACACAGAGAATACCCAGCAAGTGCATCAGAAAATGACAAAAGGACTTTGAGAAGATTAGCAATAGGGTTTTTCCTCAATGAAAAAATTTTATACAAGAGGAATCATGATGCTATCCTCTTAAGATGAATTGAAGCTAAAGAGGCACAGAAACTTATACATGAAATACATGAAAGGGTGTGCGGAACCCACATCAATGGTCATGCCATGGTGAAGAGTAGGGTATTTTTGGCATACTATGGAGTTTGACTATATCAATTATGTTAGAAAATGTCATAAATGTCAAATTTATGCTAACAAGATTCATGCTTCCCCTTTAACACTTAGTGTGTTAACATCACCGTGGCCTTTCGCCATGTAGGGTATGGATGTAATTGGGCTGATCGAACCTAATGCTTCAAATGGTCATCGCTTCATTCTAGTGGCAATAGACTATTTCACAAAGTGGGTAGACGCGCTTCCTATGCGCATGGGACGAAGCAAGTAGTCCTCAGATTCCTTAAAAAGGAAATCATTTGCAGATATGGTCTCCCAAAAAGGATTATCACCGATAATGCTAGTAACCTCAATAGCAAAATGATGAAAGAATTGTGTGAACAATTCAAGATAGTTCACCATAATTCCACACCGTATCATCCCAAGATGAATGGAGCGGTAACCAAAGATTTTGGGTTTGGTCCCTAGTGGAGTTGCCAAGCTGTCAACATTGCGACGTAGGCGCAGTAACCGAAAAAGAGAAATGATTGTGGAAAAATAATTTTTTGTGTATTTTGGAAAACTTGGAAGTTTTGGAGTCGCCACCGATCTAAGTTTAAATGGTGAGATCAGACACCGAGATTTAGGTCTGCATCATAGAAATTGGGTTCGGGGGTTGGTTACGTGTAGGAAAGGTATTAGCACCCCTACAACGCCCTTTCGGTACCATGTTGGTATTTTGTTGCTTTTTAATTTCAAATTCATGCTTTGATTTTGGTTAAAACTCTTTATTTTAAGGGGTTTCTAGGAAAAAGAGGATTGCGATATTTATGTTGGAGGGATTTTGCTAATTTCTTCGACGTAATCCACAACGTAATTATCTAGGGAGATAACAAAAGCGGCTACTTTCATCAACCGCAAACACTATGATATTTAAAAGAAATCAAAATTCTAAAAGAGGGGATTTAATTTCAAAATATGAGTGTTAGTCACGTTACGTGAATTATATCAATTTCTTCAATATAATCCGTAACGTAATTCCCTCAGGATAGTTAATTGCAATCGCTTTCACCAATTGCATCAACGACCATCATTGGGATAATCTAGGGTTTTAACAAAAGAAAATTAACTCAACAAAGGGTAGGAGATGTGCATACCTAGATGATGAATTCTCCACTCCTCTTCTTAGTGAGCGTAGACCTTGAATGTTACTGAAGGAACTCCTTTAATTGAATCAAAAGGAAGGGAGCTACTTTGATGTAGCCTCACTCTCCTACTTCTTCCACTTCTTCTCTCTTCTCTCTTCTCTTGGTGCTCTCTTCCTTTCCTTCTCTTGTTCTCTTCTTCTTGGTTTTTGTTACGTGAGGCCTCCTTATATAGCCTTTCCTATTCACCTAACTATCCTTCATGCATCTAACTTTCCTTCATGTATCTAACTCCTTTCTTTCATCTAACTACCTTTCATGCATCCAACTTCTTTTCATGCATTTAACTCCCTTCATGCATCTAACTTTCCTTCATGCATTTAAGTCTCCTCATGCATCTAATTTTCCTCATGCATCTAACTCCTTTCATGCATCCACCTACCCTTTTATTTTTTTCTTTATTTTCTTCCTCTTCTTTTTCTTCTTCTTCTTCTTTTTTTTAATTCTTCTTAATTTTTAATTTTTATTTTAAATTTATTTTTATTTTTATTTTTAATTTCCTTTTTATTATTTTTTTTATCTTTTTAGGATTTGGACAAAATTAGATGTCTACAGATTGCCCCCCTTTGCTTATCTTCTAAGTATTAGGAGATGGGTAAAGGTTGAAAGACATTGTTTTGTTCAGATCAAAATATAATACCAAAAGGTCATCGTCCATCTAGCAAGGACCTAGAATAGCCTTAAGATTTCCTTACAGTCCTAAGATTTGGAAGGGTTACTATCCACCCAATAGGGATCAAAGATTATGACCTAAGATTTCCTCGCTATCCTATGCTCAGGGTTAAGTCAAATGAGGCCTAACTCCAACGCAAATGACATTTGATTGAGTCAAATGAAGCCCGACTCTAGCATTGGTGATAATGGGTGAGTCAAACGAGACCCGACTCTGACACAGACGATAATTAGTTGAGTCAAACGAAGCCCGACTCTAGCATGTCTTGCTTGACAGGATAATGTGCTTGACACATGGAGAGGCTTGACCTCAAAATTATATGCTTGATATGTGAACCTTAGAATTGCATGCTTGACAGGGTTTGGTGTGCGAACCTGCTTGATAGGGCTTGGCACATGCAGAGACTTGACCACAAAATTGCATGCTTGACATGCGAACCTGCTTGACAGGATTAATGTTTGACATAAGAGGAGGTTTGACCTCAAAATTGCATACTTGACATGCAGACCTGCTTGATAAGGTTAATATTTGACACAAGAAGAGGCTTGACCTTAGAATTGCATGCTTAACATGCAGACTTACTTGACCGGGCTTAGCATGCAAACCTGCTTGATAGGGCTGAGTGTGCAAACTTGCTGGACAGGACTTGGAACAGGTAGAGGCTTGACTTCAAAATGATATATTTGGCATGCGAACCTACTTGACAGGGCTTAGCATGCAAACCTGCTTGACAGGGATGGGTGTGCGAACCTGTTGGATAGGACTTGGCACAGGTAGAGGCTTGACCTCAAAATGATATATTTGGCATGCAAACCTACTTGATAGGACTTAGCATGCAAACCTGCTTGACAGGGCTAGGTGTGCGAACCTATTAGATAGGGCTTGGCACAAGCAGAGGCTTGACCTCAAGATTGTATGCTTGACATGCGAACCTGCTTGATAGGCTTAATGGTTTCTTGAGAATCATGATATGCTTCTCCTAGATGCTAATGAGGAAATAGTTTTAAATTGGGTCAATGCATTAAGACAAGGTGACCCAGATGCAAGCCCCATTATGTAGTGCAACAATGCCATGATGTATGCTAACATACCAAGAGGTATGGTGAGCTGCAATGGACTGTGTTGTTTTTGTCTTCTTGTTTTTTTCTTTTCGGTTTCTGGTGAATGATATTTCCACAGTTTCTGGGAAATCATGAATGAACTAGCTTTTGTCACTTTGACTCATCTCCTTTAATTAAGGAAAACTTCCCTGACATCCTATACTCTTGCCCCAGTCTTAATTAGCTAATCCTAAGCGAATGGAACGCTTTTCAACTCTGGACTCATTTCGTCAGCAGTCACCCTAATTTGTGCTTTCAAGCATCTCACATCATCTTTCAAGCTTTGATGTATCACACCCTCATCACTATTTGCCACTTGAGAATTTATTTCTGACAAAGTTGATTCAATTGGAATGGGAGCATCGATCAATTTACTGCCTTCAGGCATCAAAACATGGACAGAATATTACAACCTTGATTGCCGCAGTGTTAATTTATTTTGGTTATTCATCTGAGAAGGAGATGAAATGAAAGTGAAAGAAAAGGTGTGATACATCGCACATCCATCATACTAGATGTCTTATTCAATTCAAAGATTTACACACACAGTCATAGCCAAGGTCTTGGCAGAGCCATTACACGAAGGACATACACAAGAAAAGTAAAAATTTTCTTCGAAGCATGTAAGGGATGCGTATCAAGAGTTAAAAGTAACTCTTTACTCTGCCATCCTTTATTTATGACCTCGATAACAAGTCTCTTTCGCTCAGACCATTTAAGTACACATAGTATAACCAGCAACTTACAATCGAAGATTAGTGTCTATTTTGCACTTCCTGCTGCCGTTGGAGGGGCGCCCATCTGCCTGCCTCCTCAATGGGTCAAGTTGAGATGCACATATTTGTAGTTGATCGATTAGCTGATCAACATCTGAAGCTGATATTATGATACAACGGGCCTCCGAGGGTATGAGATTTGGTTTTGCAGCATGATCTAAAAAAGACAACAAACCATCATAAAAACCATTACTCACTAATGGTATCAAGGCCTTCTGCATCTACAACAGTCTGTGTTGAAACAACTGAATCATAATCTGGGTAATTTCCTCCATCACTTCCATGAATTTTACATCAACAATATCAAATATTTACATCACAATATTTATTGTAGTGCGGGAGTCACAATGATAAGTCTTACTATAACCAATACAAGATCACAATCAGAACTAAGTAACAAGGAAACAGCAAGGATCAGCATGAAACTATAGCCACTCGTAAAATAGAAGTAAAGGGAACCAATTTCAAAAGAACTACATAATTATTTAAGTGAAAAAACTATTAATTAAGAATAGGTATAAATTAAACTATTAATTATAGTTTTAGAAAATATTTGAAATCTATAGTTTGATTTTCTGTTAAAGTGTTTTTTTTTATTGTTGCTACATAAAATGTCTTCAAACATAATAACATGGATAATGACCATTGACCCAAATGCCTTAACTCAATCATAACATTTCTTAAAGCATTAATTGTTGAATAGTACTTTTAGTCACTATTGAGATTATAAAACAAAAATACTAAATTAAGAAGGTTCTAAATAATTTCAACTCTCTTTGAAATACATCCACGTGAAGTTTGGAATAATTAGTCTTTGAGGTATTAATCATGCATATTATTTTGCACAATTAACATTCTAATGACTACCAACGTGTAGCGCAAAGTGGTGACCTCAAGGCTCCAACATGAAAGTTTAGGGAGGGGTTTTTTGAAAAGAAAAAAATGGAGTTGTAACCAAAATCATTAATGATGTGATCAGACACTAGAATAATGGTTTGGGTTTGTAGAGAGTGGCTTCTGGGTTGATTACATGTATGGAAGATATTAGCATCCCTACATGCCTTTTTGATACCGCAGTGTTCTAGTTAGTTTATCTTGCTTTATTTGAATGAAAGGGTTTGTTTGTTAAAATTCTAGCTCAAGAATGGGAGATTTTGAAAAATAATTGGGGCTTTTTAGAAAACAAATATTTTGCTTCCAAAATGATCTATTTCCTTCTAGATTAGGGCTTTTAGGAGATTTATTGAAAAATAACTCCTTCCCTTCCAAGTTAGTTTTGAAAAATAATTTTGTTTTATAAAAACCCATTCCCTTTTAGATTGGTGTCTTTGGAAAATGATTGTTAAAGTAGACCCCTTTCCTTCCATATTAAGTTTTTTTTTTAAGATGATTCTTTCTTTTGAAAGTTGCCTTTCCTTTCAAATCGAGGATTTGAAAATCTTTTTCACTATTTTAAAATTGGACCCTTTTTTTAGAAGTTGGGAGTTTTGGAAAATAATTGGAAGACACCCCTTTCCTTTTAGATTGGGGATTTTGAAAATTGTTTTTTCTACTTGAAAGAAATTCCTTTATTTGTGACACAAGCTTGTTAGAATCCAACTCTTAATTATTTTTGGACCAAAGGGATCCAATTGTATACCTAGTTTAACTAGGACTTTTAATTAAAGATCCTAATTAAGGAGTGGAATGTATTTTTTTCCCTATCTTGATTAGGTTAAAACCAAAATCTCTAAATTGGGCTTGACCTAAAAGGGCAAATTTTATTTATTTAAAAAGAAGGCTCACGTTAAAAAAAAGGCAAAGCCGAATCTATAAATTGGTATTTTTATGCATGTAGAATTTGAAAAATTAAACATGCCATATGTGCAAAAAATTAACATGCAATTATGTACAAAATTTAGACACACTAATGAGCTTGCAAACTACAAGTCACACATTAAAGAAGAATGAAAAGAAAAGATTGCATGATGTCAACACAAATTAACACGTGATCTTAGCTTGACTAAGATTACGGCTATAATTCCCACGTAGTTGAAGAGAAATACAAAGAAGGTGAGAAGGATGAAAAGAACTCACATACCTTATGTATACCTTGGCTACACAATAGGGAGACTAAATCCCTAAATACTCCTTGAAGGAGAGAACAAAGTGGAAGATTGAAATTCTAAGGAAGAATTTGGCTTGAATTTCTCCATACCTCCTAGCCATAAGAAATGAGGGGCTTAATCCCTTGTGTACTCCTTGAAGGAGATTTAAAAGAGAGAGCTAGTATTATTCTGTAGAAGAGAACAAACTAGCAAGAAGTGGGAGAAGGAATTTGTCTGTGTACTCCTTGAAAGAGATTTAGAAGAGAGAGCTAATTTATTCTATGGAAGAGAACTAACTTACAAGAGGTGGGAAAGAGGGAATTTTCTAGTGTTCTCCTTGTATGAGAGCATACTATTTATAGGGTTAAAGGTTCAAACAAATGAATAAACAGTTATAATAGCTCTTTAATCCTTCTTAATGCCTAGTCTTAATCACACATTTTAACATGTCTCAAATGGTTTTAATGTAGATAAAGGAATAAGTAATCATAAAATCCCCTTAAATGTCTTGTCTTTTTCACAATTTTCAAATCTCCAAAAGAATGTGAATATTTTCCTTCAATTGATTTCATTTAGGCCTTTTAGGCTTGGGCTTCTCTTCCGGTCCTTTTTTTTTTTTTTTGCCTCCTAAGAAATCCTATAAAACTTAACATTCATCTAGAATTTTTTTTTGGGATAAAGACATTTATCTAGAATTTTATTAATGGCATAATTTGAAGAACATTTTGTTATATATAATAAAGAAACTCTAGCTCTTTCTTTCCGCAATCTCATCCAAGGCCATTACAGAATTCTTAATTGAACCAGAATTTCAACAATTAAAGATTAAAGATTAAAGATCAGCCAAGAACTTTTGGCCTTGATCAAAGTTTAAAGATTCTTATTGATGTTGCATCAGCATTGCATTATCTTCACCGTGAAATGTTAATAGAAAAAAGGCACACAGATGAAATGTTTGAAGATTGTCAGAATCTCCATAACTATGTAAGAGCTGCATTTCCTAATAAACTTGTGCAGATTGTGGACAAAGCTATATTCATCAGAGAAATAAGTAATAGAGAAGTAGCTACAGCAGAAGACATTTTTGAGGACTTGACCCTGATGTGTCCTAATGTGGAGAAATGTCTACTTTCTTTATTAAGTATTAGACTTGCTTGTTCAATGGAATCACCAAGGGAAAGGATGAGTACAGTGGATGTGACAAGGGAGCTAAATCAAATTTATTGTGGGATAATGAAGACTTAAAACTGAAGAATACTGAGGTGCCACTTCTACATTAGTATTGCTATCAATTATGTCTTAGTTGTTTCATCTCCTTTTTCTCTTCAAGATTTTTTCTTTCTTCTTTATTGCCTCAGAATTTAATTTTACTTCCTAAATTTATAGTTTCTTTTTCAGGTTGCAAAAAATTGTGAGATGTTCAAGTTGATTTGTCAAACAATGCACCCACTCGCCCATGGTGATTGTGGAAATTCATGTTTTTGTTATATTAATCTTTGTGAACAAAGTTAATTAAAAATACTTTTTTATAATTTATCTTTCTCCTTTGCGTATGTATTTAAACTATGGTTTTAATATTTCATAAGAAGAAGCTTACTTTTCCTCCATTCTATTTCCTGTATCACTTATATTTGATTTCTATTTTTTATGAAGCAAAAGAAACCAAAAGCATGGAGCTAATTGCTGTTAAGTGAAAGGAGCATGATTTTAAATCAAAACCTACTTCTCCCCTTCACCCCATTAATGTAGTATATGAAAAAGGACAAGAAAATGTTCATTAGCAGAGTAAGGAATAATCTCTAAGCATTATTATGCATGCACAACTGTGCGAGCACATACACAAATAAATATATATACATACATCAAATATATATCACTATGCACACAATAATTCTGGTATAATAAAATGTATATACTGAATTTCGCATTCTTGTTATTATCTAAATATATGTGATGATGGTCTAAGATTTGTAATTTTGGCCAAATCTCCTAGTGGATTCTAAGCTATAGGCGTTACAAGGGAACCATGACTATTTTTCTTGATTTTAGTTGGTCTAATCATGTGAAATTTTGAATCTTAGTTCTTCTATTTTTACTCCTTTATTTTTATATAATTTTTATTTAAAAATTTAATTATTTAATTAATTAAATTTTATAAAATAAATTATAAGATCAACTAATTTTAAAAAAATAGTTTAAACATCAAGTGAGAATTTAGATGTAGAAAAAAATTTTATGTTTGAATATATGGTTCAGGTTTCCAAGAAATTATCTTTGTAATGCTAGGGCCGATTCTTTTTCCCATGTCACCTCGGTTTGTCTTTCAGCTAAGTACCACTCGATGTCTCTATATTTTAGGAAATGACGATTTTAAATGACACTTATCTAGCTTTATTGCTTTTGTAAGACCAGGCTATACCATTGCATTGCTCTAAATTAAGATATTTCAAAAATTTAAGCTATTTAGCTTAAATGAATGGTTTTTATTTTGTATCTCGGTCACATCTTTTTACATATGAAAGTTTTCCTTTAAGGTTAAAGTTTGGACAACTTTTAATTTTAGATGACAAAATTAAATTCTTAACAATGCAATCATAAAGACTTTGATATTATATAAAAAATAAATATTTCAAAAATTATTAAATAAATATTTAAAAATGATTTTCAATTTATGTTTCTAACTTCACTAAGGCTTTGTACAAAGAAAAAAAATTACTAAAATTAGAAAAAGGGAAAAATTAGGAAATCCAATCATTTCTTCCAATTTCCCTCAAATGCCACTCCAATACTTTCAACAAATTAGATTTGAACTTAACGAAAAATCCATCTAATGTGACTGGAAGGCTATTTTTTTGTAAGAAAATTAATACTTAAGGGACATAAATTAGATTATAATTTCTTAGAAAAAGCTAATGATGCAATTTTATAAAGCAGACAAGCAATGATTTTTGCAAAGGCAATAATGTAAAGCTTGTCAATTGTTTTCAGTGTTAAGTTATAAGCAGGGCAACTTTTGAACTATTAGCTGCTCTCAACTTCTACAGTTTACTGTTTTCAGTTTGAGTAATTCAATTCTTACGTTAACAAACATATGTGTCTATATTTTTTATTTATTTTAAATAATTATGTTTGCCAACATTTTTTTAAAAAAATTAAAATATAAACAGTGCATCAAATATATGTTAATAAACCTAGCAACACTCTTTCAGTTTTCAATATAACATGCACTTTTCTTTTGAGCCAAAACATCAACTATTTTTTCATTTGATTAGATGCTAATTTTGCTAATGGTAAAATGTAGTAGCACAGATCCGAACTTACAATTTAAGTGATCATTCTAAGATCTCGAATCTTTAAATCTACAAGTTTAATTTCCCACTTTCCTTACTCCATCAAAATCACTAAACTCTTTATATAACAAAAAAATGTATTAGCACAAAACTCAAGTTGCAGAAAATTCAAATGGCAAAATAATCAAGTCAGTACAGTTGATGTGGAGAAAAGTTTGGTGACAGATATATTTAAACTGAATTATTTGTGCATCCCCATTTAGCATATGTAGGTAACGATGAGACACGTGCACATACTCTGACAAAGTCAGACCAAGCCAATACATGCCTTTGACACTAGAAGGGGACAAAAGTACGATGTTTGACGGATAGAGTTTTTTCTCTCACGCCAATTGAAGCCTTTTCCTCGCATGTCACCTGTCACCTGTCCATTGGTCCACAAGCCTTCACTTGCTTCTTAACTAGCATTCATTCGCTGGAGGATTGTTCCCTCATGCCAGATTTTAAAGCATAACTCAAACTAAAGGACCATAACTAATGCATCTTAATCAGAATAATCTGCCTCTACAAATGCAACGCAACTAATAACAAAATGCTGCCATCCCGTCAAGTTCAGTAACACAACTCAAGTTGTAATAAAACACAATCTCTGTAAAACTCAAAAATTTTATAATTTAAATTATTTAATTTATTAAATCTTATAAAATATAATATAAAACCCAACGCATAATCTTTTGTGAGTATGTTTTTCTTACTTCTTAATAAAATAACATGTTGCAGTGGTCATCTTAAGTACTAAGAACATAAGTTTCAATAAAGTACAGTAGCAGTTAGTCATCCCCAATGACATCATTAGCCCAAAAAAAAAAAATTTAGCACGGATAACATTGTTTTCATGGTAAAGCGTCATAAAGTCCAACATATTTAAATACTTCAAGTGACAAGAGAATGTATACGATTCTTCCGAGTTCCAACCCAAATGCCAAAGTTAAGGCTATCAGCCCAATGTTCCTCAAACAAACGAAGCTCCTTTCGCAAATCTTTCCTGCATTTCGGTCCATATACCTTCAACTTTTTTCTTCTCGTCACTTCAAATTTACGGCCATTTCTACATATCACAACAGTCTGCGCTTTAGGGAACGAGACTGATCATTTGACATTGCCCAAATTCAAGGAATCAATATCCAATGACCCATATCAATTGTTGGTGTCATGGAATAGTTCCTCCCGCTTCGGCAATTGGGAAGGAATTACATGCAGTCACCATCAAAGAGTTACAGAATTAAACCTGCAAGGGTATGGCTTGCATGGATTCATTTCACCTGATGTTGGCAATCTCTCCTTACTTCGAAATCTTAACCTCATGAACAACAGCTTCAACGATGAAATCTCAAAAGCATTGGGACGTTTATTCCGACTGCAGCAACTCAAACTAAACAATAACACGTTGGTAGGGGAAATTCCTATACACTTGACAACATGCTCTGAACTCCAGGGCTTAACTGTAGATAGGAATAATCTCACTAGCAAGATACCGATCCAGATTGGCTCTGTTTGGAAACTTCAAAAGTTGTATATTAATGACAACAGTTTGACGGGCGAAAAACTTGACAATTATGGCAGTATCTGGCAACAAACTGTCTGGTACACACTCTTCTTCATATTCCAACATGTCAACTCTTATTAATATCTTAGCTGGAGATAATCAATTCCAAGGCTATCTTCCAGCTAACATGTTCCTCACCCTTCCAAATCACCAAATAGTTTTGATTGGTAAAAGTCAGTTCTCAGGTCGAATTCCTACTTCCATCACAAATGCATCTCTGCTTCAATCATTTGATATCACTCAAAACCATTTCGTAGTCTAGGAAGGCTAAAAAATCTTTCTTGGCTAAGTTTAGCTAACAACAGCCTTGGTGGCAATTCGGTTAAGAATTTGGAGTTTCTAACATCTTTGACAAATTGTAGTGAATTGGAATTGTTGGCAATAAGTATTACTAACTTTGGACTTAGGAGGTCTGTTATCAAGTTCCACTGGTAATTTGTCAACACAACTCAATGAGTTATAACTTGGGGTAATCAAGTTACTGGACAGATTCCGATAGAAATAGGAAATCTGATTAACTTGATCACCTTAACAATCGAACAAAACCACCTCACGGAGATCATTCTAGGTACTCTGGGGAAGTTAGAAAAGTTGCAACTATTATCATTGTCGAGAAATAAATTGACAGGAGATGTACCAGAATTCATTGGCAACCTCACGTATTTGTTTTATCTGGACTTATCACAAAATATGTTAGAAGGAAGTATGCCTCCAGGCATTGGAAACTGCCACATCTTACGCGAACTAGACCTTGCAAGAAACAACCTTAAAGGACCCATCCCACTAGAGGTTACGAGTATTTCTTCTTTAACGAACGTGCTGAACTTGTCACACAACTCATTCAGTTGTACTCTTCCTATCGAGGTGGGCACGCTAAAAATATTTGATAAATAGGACGTCTCAAATAATCATTTGTCAGGTGAGATTCCTAGAACAATTGGAGACTGCACAAGCTTGGAGTACCTTCAATCTCTCAATGGCTTCTACTTCAGCAACAACATCTAAAATAGACATTGAGAAATTTGATGGGTCAGCTAGTTTTGCTCTTTGGCAAGTAAGGATGATGGCAATTCTATCAAGAGAAGGCACAAAGAGAGCGCTGCTTGGGAAGACAAAGAAGCCCGAGATTATGACAGATGCTGAATGGGATGATATGGATGATAGAGCTCTTTCTTCTATTCAGTTGTGCTTGGGTAATAAAGTTCTTCAAGAAATTCTCATTGAGAACACTGCAGCAGGTGCATGGTTGAAATTGAAGAGTTTGTACATGGCAATTGCAGAGGCTGTTAAGGAGGCAATTTGGTTAAAAGGTTTGGTTAGTGAAATTACATCTGAATCTATTTCTATTATTATTCATTGCGACAGTCAGAGTGCAATTTACTTAGTTACAGATCAGATGTATCATGAAAGATCCAAACATATTAACATCAAGTATCATTTTGTTCGGGATGTTTTTGCCAAGGGTAAAATTTCCATTAAGAAGATTGATACTGCAGACAATGCAGCTGATATGCTCACTAACCCTTTGCCTATTAAGAAGTTCAAGTATTTCTTGGACTTAATTGGTGACCATGGTTGAGTTTTGCTCTTAGGAGCTTTTGTGGAAGAGGTGGAGAATTTCTTTGTTGAAGGCTATTTTCAGAATTTGTGTCAAGGTGGAGATTGTTATGTTTTTGGGTGTGACCCAAATTCTAAAAATAAAAGAGTTGCAGTTTCAGATGGAAGCTGCAACTAAGAGTTGCAGTCATTGCAAAACAGTTGCAGATAGAGTTGCAGTTTTAGTAAGAAACAGCGTACAGCAGTTTCAACTGCAAAATATATATACAGAATACAGCAGCTGCGTGAATAGTGCAGAAGATGCACCAACCCGTGAATAGGACCCCACGGTGAACAGTGCCGCCGTGTGAACAGTACCGTGAACAGTACTGTTTTGTTTGTTACAGCAATACAGAAAAGTGTAGATTTTCTGTATTTTGGATACAGCAGTTGTTTGGGTCATTTGGGGTGCTGCTGTTTGGGGTTAATTGTTTAGCCCAAATTTCAACCTTGTATCTGAATCTCTACATAGTGAAATTCTCTTCTTCTGCCCGTGGTTTTTTCCCTCATTGGGTTTTTCCACGTTAAACATTTGTGTGCTTTCTCTTCTCCTTCTCCAAATTATATTCCGCAATTTTATTTTTGTTGGCAACGCCTCTATACTCTGCGTATGTCTGAAGGTACGCCACTAAAATCTCATATAGTAGAGTTTACTTCCATCATTACTGATTTAAGTAAGATAGATGTGAAGATTGATGATGAGGATTAAGCGCTTTTACTGTTATGTTCTTTGCCTGCTTCCTATAAAAATTTTAGAGACACTATGATCTATGGTAGAGAAGAAATTTCCCTTGATAATGTCAGGTCAAATTTGCAAGCTAAAGAGAAAACTGATAATAATTTGACATCTGTTGAAAGGGGTGATCAGAGTGTTGGTCTATTTGTTGATAGAGGAAGAAGTAAGGAGAGAAATCCTAATTCTTACAAGTCTAGATCGAAGTCTAAACATAAGAATTTGACTTGTAATTATTGCAAGAAGAAGGGCCATATTAAATCTGATTGTTTTAAATTGAAGAATAAAGAAAAGGCATGTGACAATAAAGGTAAGGCCACATCAGAAGAAGCTAATGTAGCAGAAGATGAGAAAACTAATCTGCTTTGTGTTACTGATGCTAAAATTAGTTTTGAAACTAGTTGGGTGATGGATTCTGGAGCTTCACAGCATATGACTCCTAATAGGGACTGGTTTACCACTTATGAGCCGTTTAATGGAGGTGTGTTTTTGGGTGATGATCATTTTTGTAAAGTTACTGGGATAGGCACTGTGCAAATTAAAATGCATGATGGTATGATCAAAACTTTGTCAAATGTGAAACACATTCCAGATTTGAAAAAGAATTTAATTTCTTTGGGTACTTTAAAAAAGAACGGCTGCAAATATAAATGTGAAGATGGTGTGCTTAAAGTCTCTAAGGGTGCACTTTCACTGATGAAAGCAAATAGAATTGGCACTTTGTATTTCTTGCAGGGTTCTACTGTTACAGGTTCAGCTGCAGTTGCTGCCACTTCTATTTCTGATTTAGATGTTACTAAAATTTGGCATATGAGACTTGGGCATATGAGTGAGAGAGGCATGACAGCATTGAGTAAGAGAGGTCTGTTAGGTGGTCAGATAACAGGAAAGATGGAGTTTTGTGAACATTGTGTCTTTGGCAAACAAAAGCGGTTGAGTTTCAGTTCAGCCATTCACAAGACAAAAGGAACTCTTGACTACATTCATTCAGACCTTTGGGGGCCCTCTCAAGTTCCTTCTAAAGGTAGTCACTCCAGATACATGTTGACTTTTATTGATGATTATTCAAGGAAGGTCTGGGTCTACTTTCTGAAACAGAAAAATCAAGTATTTATGACTTTCAAGCAGTGGAAGACTTTACTTGAAAAGCAGATAGGAAAACAAATTAAGAGACTCAGAACAGATAATGACCTTGAATTTTGTAACAATGAGTTCAATGAGTTTTGCAGGAAAGAAGGCATTGCTCGGCATAGAACCGTTGTGAATACACCTCAACAAAATGGTGTTGCAGAGAGGATGAATAGAACTCTTCTTGAAAAGGCTCGGTGTATAATTTCAAATGCAGGCTTAGGCAAGGAATTTTGGGCTGAAGCTGTTAACACAGCTTGTTGGTTAGTGAATCGATCTCCTCATACAGCCATTGAATGTAAAACACCAGAAGAGGTATGGTCTGGCAAACCTGCTGATTATTCTGTTTTGAAAATTTTTGGTTGTCCTGCTTATGCACATGTTAATGAAGGAAAGCTTGAGCCTAGAGCAAAGAAATGTGTATTTCTTGGGTATTCATCTGGTGTGAAGGGATACAGGTTATGGTGTCCAGATCAGTCCAAGTTTGTTATTAGCAGGGATGTAACTTTTGATGAATATTCCATGCTTGGAAAGAAAGAAGTTACAGAATCTGTTATTCAGAATAATGAAAAAGGTGGAGAACAGGTGGAGTTTGAAATTCTTACTCAGCCTAAACAATTCTCTATTCCTAGTTCTGCAGATGGTGATTCAGAAGAGGCTTCAGATTCTTCGCAAGCACAGCCTTACACCATAGCTAAGGACAAGTCCAGGAGAATTATTAAACCACCTGAGAAATATGGTTATTCAGATTTTGCCTATTGTCTTGCTGTAGAAGAAGAGGTGGAGTACCCCTTGTTTATTAAGAAGTTCACAGTTTGTTATGACAATGGCCAACAAAAATAAAATTGCGGAATATAAATTGGAGAAGGAGAAGAGAAAGCACACAAATGTTTAACGTGGAAAAACCCAATGAGGGAAAAAACCACGGGCAGAAGAAGAGAATTTCACTATGTAGATATTTAGATACAAGGTTGAAATTTGGGCTAAACAATTAACCCCAAACAGCAGCACCCCAAATGACCCAAACAACTGTTGTATCCAAAATACAGAAAATCTACACTTTTCTGTATTGCTGTAACAAACCAAACAGTACTGTTCACGGTACTGTTCACACGGCGGCACTGTTTGCCGCGGGGTCCTATTCACGGGTTGGTGCATCTTCTGCACTATTCACGCAGCTGCTGTATTCTGTATATATATTTTGCAGTTGAAACTGCTGTACGCTGTTTCTTACTAAAACTGCAACTCTATCTGTAACTATTTTGCAATGACTTCAACTCTTAGCTGCAGCTTCCATCTGAAACTACAACTCTTTTATTTTTAGAATTTGGGTCACACCCAAAAACATAACAATCTCCACCTTGACACAAATTTTGAAAATAGCCTTCAACAAAGAAATTCTCTACCTCTTCCACAAAAGCTCCTAAGAGCAAAACTCAACCATGGTCACCAATTAAGTCCAAGAAATACTTGAACTTCTTAATAGGCAAAGGCTTAGTGAGCATATCAGCTGCATTGTCTGCAGTATCAATCTTCTTAATGGAAATTTTACCCTTGGCAAAAACATCCCGAACAAAATGATACTTGATGTTAATATGTTTGGATCTTTCATGATACATCTGATCTATAACTAAGTAAATTGCACTCTGATTGTCGCAATAAATAATAATAGAAATAGATTCAGATGTAATTTCACTAACCAAACCTTTTAACCAAATTGCCTCCTTAACAGCCTCTGCAATTGCCATGTACAAACTCTTCAATTTCAACCATGCACCTGCTGCAGTGTTCTCAATGAGAATTTCTTGAAGAACTTTATTACCCAAGCACAACTGAATAGAAGAAAGAGCTCTATCATCCATATCATCCCATTCAGCATCTGTCATAATCTCGGGCTTCTTTGTCTTCCCAAGCAGCGCTCTCTTTGTGCCTTCTCTTGATAGAATTGCCATCATCCTTACTTGCCAAAGAGCAAAACTAGCTGACCCATCAAATTTCTCAATGTCTATCTTAGATGTTGTTGCTGAAGTAGAAGCCATTGAGAGATTGAAAGAACCAGGCTCTGATACCAGTTTGTTATGACAATGGCCAACAAAAATAAAATTGTGGAATATAAATTGGAGAAGGAGAAGAGAAAGCACACAAATGTTTAACGTGGAAAAACCCAATGAGGGAAAAAACCACGGACAGAAGAAGAGAATTTCACTATGTAGAGATTCAGATACAAGGTTGAAATTTGGGCTAAACAATTAACCCCAAACAGCAGCACCCCAAATGACCCAAACAACTGCTGTATCCAAAATACAGAAAATCTACACTTTTCTGTATTGCTGTAACAAACCAAACAGTACTGTTCACGGTACTGTTCACACGGCGGCACTGTTCACTGCGGGGTCCTATTCACGGGTTGGTGCATCTTCTGCACTATTCACGCAGCTGCTGTATTCTGTATATATATTTTGCAGTTGAAACTGCTGTACGCTGTTTCCTACTAAAACTACAACTCTATCAGCAACTGTTTTGCAATGACTGCAACTCTTAGTTGCAGCTTCCATCTGAAACTGCAACTCTTTTATTTTTAGAATTTGGGTCACACCCAAAAACATAACACATACCATCATCTTTGGCTTCATTGAAAGGTCTTCGACATTTAGATCTATCACGAAACATCTTGTCTGGATCAATTCCAGAAGCTCTGCAACATGTTTCCATTTTAGAATGCATCTTCTAACAAGTTGGATGGAGCGGTACTAACAAAAGGTGTCTTTTAATATACAAGCGCAATAGCTGTGGCCAGCAATAGTAAAGCTTTGTGGGGATATCTCAAATTTGCACCTACCACCATGCCCTATCAAGCTTACAAAACAGAGAAAACATTATATGTTTAGGTTGATATCAGTGATAACTTCGTGATTCTTTTTCTTTTTATGTTGTCAACTAATTTTGCTATTTATTGATCAGCAAAAGAGACAGGAAACAATATTCCGAATCATCAAAAGTTGACCTGCCATCTAAGGTATCTTACCAGAACCTACACCATGCAACCACCAGTTCCCAGCCAGCAACTTAATAGGAACTGGAAGTTTCAGCTTTGTGTATAGAGGAAGTCTTGAAGCTGAAGAAGAAGTTGTTGCCATAAAGGTCCTCAACCTCCAAAAGAAGGGTGCCAAAAAGAGTTTCATTGCTGAATGTAATGCACTAAAAACTATTAGGTATTGAAATTTGGTAAGGATATCAACATGTTGCTCCAGCACAGATTATAAGGGCCATGAATTTAAAGCTCTAGTACTTGAGTGCATGTCAAATGGAAGCTTTGAAAAGTGGTTGAGTACATGTCAAATGGAAGCTTAGAAAAGTGGTTATGTCCAAGAATGTCAGAAAGTTCAGATGACCTAAGACCTTTCGGCCTTGCACAAAGGTTTAAATATTCTTAATGATGTTGTCTGTACAATGTATTAGCTTCATTGCAGATGTGAACAACCTGCCATTCATTGTGATTTGAAGCCAAGCAATGTCCTTCTTGATGGATATGAGGCGTTGCCCATGTGATTAGCAAGACTACTTTCGAATATTAATGGCTATTCGGATAACAAAACCAACACTAGTGGAATAAAGGGCACTAAAGGCTATGCTCCTCTAGGCACTACATTTCAGATTATGGAATGGATATGAGGTGTCAACATAGGGTAACATGTATAGTTTTGAGATTCTTATCTTGGAAACATTAAGAGGAAGAAGACCCACTGATGATATGTTTAAAGATGGTCACGATATGTATATCTATCTAAAAACTGGCTTTCCTAATAAACTTATACAAATTGTGGATCAATCTATTTTCAACAGACATTAAGACAGAGAGCAACTGCAGCAGAAGACGACTGTGAGAACTTGATTCCAATGCATCCTAATACAGAGAAGTACTTACTTTCACTATTAGGCATTGGACTTGCTTGTTCAATGGAATCATCACCCAAGGAAAGAATGAGTATAGTGGATGTGACTAGGGAGCTAAATCAAATCAGAACTGCTTATTTTTCCGGTGGGATCAAGGGAGAATGAAACGTGAAGAATGTTGAGTCGCCACTTCTACATTACATTGTTACCATGTCTTCGATATTTCATATAATTTTCTTTTTCCACCTCATTTTTGTCTTCTTGCTATTGTTTCAAACTTCTGGTATCACTACTGAAATTTTAGTATCTTGGTATGTCTGTATCACTACGTTGTTCTGACATTACAACAGAAAGCAATTTCTTCATGAATTTCAGGCTGTGAAACTTTTGAGATCTTCAACTTAAATTGCCCCCACTGTGAGTCTAAAAATTCATGTTTTTCGTGTTTATCCAATATGCATAAATTGTTTGAAAATACTTTTTCAGATTATCTTTCCATCTGAGTCCAAACTTCTTGCATGTATTTAAACTATGTTTGTAAGGTTTCATTCATAACAGGCGTACTCATCCTCCATTCAATTTCCCATATCACCTATGTATGGCTTCCGATATATATAGCAAAAGAAATCAGGAGCGCCGGGTCTAATTACTCTGACTGAAACGACAATGGCTCTAAACCAAAATCCTACTTCTCCACTTCGCCAATCCATTGAAGTGGACAAAAAAGGAGGAGCAAAATAAATAATTTATGGGCATTATATTGAATAAGCTTGACAACAGATCAAAAAAACTAAGGAAAGAATCTTCTATCTGTAAATTAAGGAAATGGATCCCCTAACTTTGGGCTTGTACTTGCTAAAGCCACAAATGAGTTCAGTAAATAGTCTCGCAAAAATCATAATTTGTCAAACAAGTTTTTTTTTTTGTTCTTAAAAACAAAAAATTGTTCTATAAAATCAATTCTCAAATCTCCACTAATGTGAAATGGGCGAGTGCCAGTCTAGTTCTGTTAAGTTTTGAATATATAGTTTAGGTATTCCAAGAAATTATCATAGTGATGCTAGGGCCTATTCTTTTTCCAATGTTACACCAGTTTGTGTTTAGGCTAAGGACTGTTTCTGAATTTACTCATTGACAATCTCAAAGATTGCCTAGCTTTAACGCTTTTGCTATAGCAATGCATTGGCTCTAAATAATATTAGGGTTTTAATTCCGAAACTTGCTCTCACTTTTAACAAAATAAAGAAAGAAAAAAAGCAAAGTCAAAAGTTCTAAATTCCTTGCCCCCGTTTTCACTCAAATGCCTCCAATACTTTTGATCTGAACTTAATGAGAACCTAATTAATTTGAGTGGAAGCTATTTTTTTTTAAAAAAAATATTACTTAATTTCTAAGAAAAAAAGCTATTGAAAAACTTCATAAAATTTGAACAATCTTAATTTTTCTTTTGGGTAGAAATTGATTTTCTTATGAAAGCGATGAATTTATGACATATAATCCTATACAATCGCTAGCTTATGGTACGCCAAAACAGAATGTTCATGGATAAAACAAATGATGAAATATAATAAATAAGATAAGCAATGATTTTCCCAAAAGTAATAATGTAAAACTTGTCACCGTGGTTTTCAGTGTCAATGCAACTTTTGAACTGATAGCTGCTACCAACTTTTACAGTTCACTGTTTTCAGTTTTTAGTATCACATGCACTTACCCTTTTAGCCAAAGCATCAACTGGTCTTTAATTTGATTGAGTGCTAATTATGCTAATCATAAAATGTAGTAGCACAACACTCAAGTTGCAGAAAGTTCAAATGGCAAATTAAACAATCAAGTCAGCAAAGTTCTAGTGGAGAAAAGTTTGGTGACAAATATATTTAAACTGAATTATTTGTGCTCCCCATTTGGCATACGTAGTTAAGGAAGAGACAAATGCTTGCCTTTGACACTAATGGGAAAATAAAAGAGGATATTTGATGGATAGAGTTTCTCTCTAAAGATATTAATATAATTATTATCCTTATCAGATGATTTGTGGTTTCGTAAGAGGTGATCAAAGCATCCTTGTTTTCTCTAACCAAAGAAAGCCTTTTGCTCCCTTGTCACCTGTCCATTGGTGCACATGCCTTCACATGCTTCTTCAGTAGTATTCATGCATTGGGTTTCTTTGCTGTAAAAGAATTTTAGAGAGAGATAAATATAAAATTAAAAAAAAAGAATTACATATTAAATCATTAAAAAAAGTAAAAAAAAAAAAAAAAGATAATCCAAATCAAGCTTTCATTCGCTGTATGATTGCTCCCTCACCCCAGTTTTCATGTCTGTAACAAAGCACAACTCAAACTAATGAACCATAAATTAAGCAACTTAATCCGGATCTTCTGCCTTTATAAATGCAACCAATAACAACCAGAGTAGTCACGTTCAGATAATTATGTAGATCTTGACTGTTTCCTTAAGACTTCAAATGACCCCATTAATTGAATTAAAAGAAAGTCATTACTATATCCAATACAAGATCACTATCAGAATGTAAGTAACAAGCACATAACAATGATTATATTGAAACTTTAACCATTCATAAAATAAAAATGAAGGGAACCAATTTTGTAAGATTCAAATTTGGATAATCTAATATTTTTTTATTTTTATAATTTTTGTTCTATCTTTTTTTATATTCAAACATGTAAATCTCAATTTATTTCTCATCAATTTTTTTCTCTCATAATTCTATCTCTATCTCTCTTTCATTACACACTGTAACTTTGAAATAGGTAATCAACTAATTCAAATCTCGTAAGAATCACAAAATTATTTAAGCCATAAGCAGGTGAAGTGAAAAACTATTAATTTAAAAGAGGTAGAAAGTAATAATAATTATAATTATAAATGTAAAACTAAAATGTAACTGTTCACGATATCACATCTTATCTAATTTACAATTTTATTTTAATTAATCATAATTATAAAAATTAAATCATAAAACCCATTATATTCAAGCAAATCCTTTTTGACCATAGAGCACTTAGGATTAAGTTCAATTACATATAATTCAAATTGTTATTAAATAACATATTGCGGTGGTCATGACAAGGAAAAATAAGTGTCAGTACAATATAGTAGGGGTTAGTTAGTCACCCAAAAAAGAAAAATCAGAAAGAATCGAAAAAGTTAGCACTAATGGTACGTGCCAACATGCATCAAATGCCACTTCAAACTCCAATAACAAAATGTTTGCATTGATTAATAAAATAGGTATGCCATACATTTTGCCAAAGAGAAAAAAGTAATTCACTAGTGAATGAACCCATCAATACTGATGGATTCGAATTGCACTTTCTTGCTTGTGAAGGGGCAAAACCTTGCTTGTGGACGAAAAGAGCAGTCAAACCCTCGATCTGGTGCGAGGCACGTTCTTTGAAATTAGAGGCAAGAAGGAAGCCATGGTTCAATGCCCGAAACAGGTGCTTTCTTCATCTTCTCCTTTGCTAACTCAAAGGTCCACGTTTTGGGTCAATGGTCAATGGTGGAGCAAGCAGGATACTCTGCTGTCATTCTAGCCCGTTATCAACTTATGCGCCATTACTTAGTTCAGGTTTGGAACGAAGTGCAATCAGGTGAAGGCGTCAAATAGGATACTCTGCTGTCGTGTTGGTTGGTGTCATTCTAACTCCGTAAAGAGATACTAAAACTTTTTGTATTATATTCATAAGAAGAAGTTATAAATATTAAATTATAAATTTATTCATTATTGTTTATTTAAAACCGAAGATCAATGATATAAAAAAGGCATAAATATTAAAAAGTTATGATTTTGTTATGATAGGATTAAACAGAAAATAGGATCAACGGAAGAAAGTTTCAACTCACTTTTTCGAAGATTTTTTTAATTACATATAGGTTGTTGGAAAATGACTAGCAATGGGGCCAGCCTAGGTTTGGGTTGCATAAGTTGTGAGTTATTCAAATTGAATCATAAAGCAGTGTGCCTACTGCAATTCTAGAAATTCCTATGTTTATTGTATTTGTCTGTGTGAACAAAATTGTTTGAAAGACTTTTAATTTAATTATTTTTCCATACGAATCCAACTTTCACGTCCATATTTAAACTACGGCTATAATTTTTCATACAAGGGGCTCACTTTTATATCCTCCATTGTATTTTCCATATCATGACTTCTATTTTATAAAGCAAAAGAAACCAGTAGCACTGGACTTGATAACTGAAAGGAGGATGGTATTAAACCATAGTCCTACTTCTCCCCTATACCCCATCCATTTAATGTGGATGAAAAAGGAGAAGAAAATGTTCATTAACATAATAACGAATAATCGCTGAGCACATTTACACACACAAGGGTCATCTCCTAGCTAGTGGATTCTGTGCAATACAGGTAACAAGGGAGCCATGACTGTTTTCTTTAGTTTTTAGTTGGTCTAATTCTGTAAGTTTTGAACATATAGTTAAGGTTTTTCAAGAAATTATTTTAGTGATGCCACAATCTACTCTTTTCCCAATATTTTCCAACAAAATGTGAGATTCAATTTATACCAGAAATTATATTTTTGCTAAATTGAATAAAAAATTCTATATGGTTTACTTTATTCCTTACATTCTTGATATTTGCTTCTCATTAAATGGATTTCAGGCCTTTTGACTGATGAGCTGAGGACTTTCTTGGAGTTGAACCTCCCTAAAGTCAAGGAAGGTAAGAAGCCAAAATTCAGTTTAGGTGTCGCAGATCCTAAAATTGGTTCACAGATATCTGAAGTGACTAAAATTCCTTGCCAAAGCAATGAATTTGTCGGTGAGCTTTCACGAGGTTTGCGGCTTCATTTTGATAGGTTTATCAAAGAACTTAAGGTTAGCAATTTTCCTTGTCCCAATCCCATTCAGAGTTTCTAAATGCAGGGTCTCAGCCTATCCATTGAATGTATATATTTCTTATTACTTATATCATTTTTTGCCTACCTTATTTAATTGTGTAGCTTGGAGATTTGGAAAAGGCACAGCTTGGTCTGGGGCATAGTTACAGCAGGGCCAAGATGAAATTTAATGTTAATCGTGTTGACAATATGGTCATTCAAGCAATCTTCCTTCTTGATACCCTTGACAAGGATATCAATTCTTCTCCATGAGAGTCAGGTATATTATTGACACTGATGTATTAGCATAAAATCTGTGGATCGGTATAGTTCAAAATATTAAAGTTCATTTTGAGTTATTCTTTCCTGGTTTATCAATCTTTGCAGGGAATGGTACTCATGGCATTTTCCTGAACTGGTGAAGATTGTAAATGATAATTATCTATATGCCAAAGTTGCAAAATTTGCTGAGGATAAATAAAAGTTGTCGGAAGACAAAATTCCCCGGCTAACTGACATAGTTAGAGATGAAGAGAACGCAAAAGAAATTGTGGAACCTGCCAAGGCATCACCGGGTAGAGTTATTGTTTACTTATATTACATGTAAATTGTGTCTCATTCGCTACCTAACACTTGCTTTCTTTTGAATTTCTTCAGGACAGGATTTGTCCCCAGTGGACTTGATTAACGTCCAGCAATTTGCATAGAGGGTAATGGACCTCTCTGAGTATAGAAGGAAGTTTTATGATTATCTGGTTACTAAGATGAATGACATTGCACCAAATTTGGCATCGTTGATTGGTGAAGTTGTTGGTGCTCATTTGATATCTCATGCTGGTAGCCTCACAAATTTGGCCAAGTGCCCCTCTTCAATGCTTCAAATACTTGGTGCAGAGAAGGCTTTGTTCAGGTTTTTAACTCAATACCTCCTGATTTGAAGAATTTTAAAGTTTAAGTTTTGGTGTTCATAGAAACTAAAAAGGTTACAGATGTAAATCTGCAAGACATTTGATTTGTCCTTTACGTTAAATTAATTTTGTTAAAATACACTTATGACAACAGCTAGTTTTGCTCCTGTAGGGGGACACATCCGTTGTATGTTGCCATTCCTTCTATTTATAATTTTTATGCTAGTTATTATCCAACAAATGTGTTCTTCTGTTCTATTCAGGGCATTGAAAACCAGAGGAAACACTCCTAAATATGGCCTCATATTCCACTCATCTTTTATTGGCCGAGCATCTGCCAGAAATAAGGGTCGAATGGCTCGCTATCTTGCAAACAAGTGTTCAATTGCATCATGCATTGACTGCTTTTCCAGTTAATTGTGACTTAATGTCTTATTACCCTCTTTTGCGTTGCTAATTGCTGCTTGTGTTAGAAATGATCTTGTTTTATTGTGATGCAGAGAGGGGTACTGCTTTTGGGGAGAAACTCCGTGAACAAGTTGAGGAGCGACTTGACTTTTATGACAAGGGAGTTGCCCCTTGTAAGAACATGGATGTCATGAAGTCTGCCATTGAAAGTGTGCAAAACAAAGGTTCGTAGGAATGGTCTGGATGGAAGAAGACATACTAATATACTATTGTCACTTAAACCCCCCTCCCCTCTCCTTTTTTACCTTTTCTCTTGAATGCTGCCTTTGGCATACGTTGTTTTTCCCAAGATACTAGATGTGTAATAGTGTAATATTGCTGATTTATAGTTATTGTTGCAGACACTGAAATGGAAATGGAAGAACTGCCAGTCGAAGTTTCTGGCAAGTAAGGCAAAAGGAAGAAGTCAAAAGTTGCTGCTGCGTAAGAAGGTGAGGGCATGGCTGTAGATACTGTGGGAGTCCATCCCGTGATAAAAGAAAGAAAGGAAAACAAATGGAGTAGTTGAAAAAGTTTAATGAACAAGAAAACAAAATAGAGGACCGTGGAGAAGTTTTTCTACATTGCATTAAAACCAAATAGGCTAGGAGTTGGAAACTGCAACAAGCCGAAATCTTTCTTTGGCTTTCAGTCCAAATTTCGTTTATAAATAGGAGCCTCATTCAGCAAGTCATGGTACAACAAGTAGAGGGCAGCGAAAGCAAGAGTGAAAGAGAGCAAGAAGCAAGAGAGAGAGGCAATTCTTAAAGAGAAAATTTTTGAGAGTATGAAATAAAAGACAAATTGAATAATTTTTAATAGAGTATGAGTATAGGTATATATCAAAAAAAATATTATGTATCATCTCTACAGGGTCTTATTGAGTGTCATTATAATTTTAGTAACACTTGAAAGAGAGTAAAGTGTATTGTGAAGATATTTATAATTATCCTTATTATAGTAAAATATTTTATCAAAATTTGTTCCGTAGTTTTTCTCTCAATATTAAAGGATTTTTTCCTTAAAAATTTGTGCCTCTTGTATTTATTTTTTTTTTAAATTTTGTTGTGCATAATTTATTTACATAGTGAAAAAAAATAATCTTGAGGTGCTTTCGCTTATTGTCAAGTCTCTAATCAATTTTTTCCAACAAGTAGTATCAGAGCCTAGTTATATTGTTGAAACTTATTTTATAATTTATATTGGCTGGTTATACCGTCTTTAGTCTAGCTAAGGCGCGAAATTTATTTTCTTAATAATTGGCTAATTTTACCACTTAATTTAATTGTTTCACTAATTGCTGGCTGATACTTGATGGAGGTAAATACAACCAAAATGATTACTCTGAACAACACCAACTATCACATATGGAGGGAAAAAATAAAAGATCTCCTTTATGTGAAAAATTGACATTTACCAGTGTTTGCTTCAAAAAACCTGAATCAAGAACTGATAATCAGTGGGCATTTGAAAATGTCCAAGTATTTAGTTTTATTTGGCAGTGGGTGGATGAAAACGTATTCAACCACATTAATGATGAGACGAATGCCAAGACATTATGAGAGAAACTTGAATCTCTATATGCTCGGAAGACTGGCAACAACAAGCTCTTCTTGATTAAGAAGATGATAAAATTACATTATAAGGAAGATAGCTCTATTTTTGATCATTTAAATGAATTTCAAGGAGTCCTGTAATAGTTATCTTCCATGGGTGTAAAGTTTGATAATGAGATTCAAGTTCTTTGGCTGCTTGGTACTCTACTAGACTCTTGAGAGACATTTAGAATGTCACTTTGCAACTCTACTCCTAATAGCATAATGACAATGGAACTTGTTAAAAACATTGTTTTGAACGAAGAGATGAGGAAATGATCTCAAGCTTCATCTTCACAATGTGATATTCTTGTCATTGTTGATAGGGGAAGAAGCAAAAGTAAAGGTTTAAAAGGCAAAGACAAAAACCAAAGCAAGTTTAAGCCCAAATCAAAAAATATAGTGTCACAATTGTAACAAGATGGGACACTTTAAAAGACCGTGTTTCAAATACAAGAAAGATAAGAAAAATGGCAACACTGAGGAAGAGAAGAAAGATCAGGTTGCCGCTACTAAACTTGTCATTGTTTGTGACGAGGAGATAATTAATTTTGCTTGTTTAGAGATAAGTTGGGTCATAGATAGTGGAGCCTCTTTATATGTTACATCAAATAGGGAACTCTTCTCATCTTATACACCCGGTAATTTTAGGGTATTAAAGATGGGTAATAATGATTTTTCAAATGTTATTGGCATAAGGGATATCCACTTGAAGACCAATAAAGGAGCACGATTGATTTGCAAGGATGTTAGGCATGTGCCTGATATTTGCTTCAATTTGATCTTAGTAAGAAAGCTGAATGATGAAGGTTATTATAATACCTTTAGTAACGGGCAATGGAAGCTTACTAAAGGTTTATTGGTCATGGTTTGGGGAGATAAGAATCCAAGCTTGTATCTAACACAAGCTAAAATTTTAGGTGACTCTATCAATGTAATGGATGATGAGAAGACAGCCAAAATGTGGTACAGGGGACTTAGCCACATCAGTGAGAAGGGACTTAATTGCTTGGCCAAAAAGAACCTGCTCTTAGGGATAAAGAGTGCAAGCTTGAAGAAATGTGTGCATTGCATGGCCGGAAAGCAGAATAGAGTTGCTTTCAAGAGTCACTTTCCTTCAATGCAATCAGATTTGCTAGAACTGGTGCATTCCAATGTTTGCGGTCCCTTGAAGCAAAGTCTTTTGGTAGTGGACTTTACTTTGTGACGTTCATTGATGATCATTCAAGGAAACTTTAGGCTTATGTTTTAAAGACCAAAGATCAAGTTCTTAATATTTTCAAACTGTTCCATGTATCTAATGAAAGGGAAACTAGAAAGAAGCTAAAATATATTCGCACTAACAATAGTGGCGAGTACTGTGGTCCTTTTGATGAGTACTGTAGACAGATGGGCAATAAACATCAGAAAATGCCTCCAAAGACTCCACAGTTAAATAGTCTAGCTGAAAGGATAAACTGGACATTGCTAGAGAGAGTTAGATGTTTGCTTTCAGAAGCAAAGTTGCCAAAATACTTTTGAGGGGAGGCTTTGCTCACAACGGTACATGTTATAAATTTATCTCTAGCAGTTGCTCTGAATGATGATGTCCCTAACAAAGTTTGGTATGACAAAGAAGTCTCTTATGATTACCTACGAGTTTTGGATGTAAGGCATTTGTTCACATTCCAAAGGATGAGAGATCCAAGCTTGATGCTAAGACACAACAATGCATCTTTCTGGGTTATGGTCTTGATGAATTTGGCTACAGATTGTATGACCCGATTAAGAAGAAACTAATTCGAAGTCGTGATGTAGCATTCATTGAAGACCAAACCATCGATGATATAGAGAAAGTTAAAAAGAAAGTGTCTGATGGCAGCGATGGCTTGGTTGATCTAGACCCAGTTCCTATGATAAACTTGTCTAATCTAGTCAACAATGATACTCAAGAAAGGGAATAAATCAATGACCAACCAAGGACAGATCATACCCTAACAGATAATCCTAGAGGTGATGATGAAGTTATTGAATAGGAGGAACAACCCCTTCCACTACCACTGAGAAGAACAGAGAGAGAGCAGCATTCGTTAACTAGGTACCCAAGTCCTAAGTATATCCTCCTTACTGATGAGGGGGAGCTAGAGGATTTTGAAGAAGTACAAAATTCATCAGGATAAAACCCAATGGATGATAGCTATGTAGGATGAGATGGATTCCTTGTAGAAAAATGACACTTATGAGCTTGTAAAACTTCCAAAAAGTAGAAAAGCCTTAAAAAAACAAGTGGGTGTTCAAGCTTAAGAAAGATTGTAACAAGCTGGTGAAGTATAAAGCTCGCTTAGTCGTGAAAGATTTTGGACAAAAGCAAGGGATCAATTTTGATGAGATTTTCTCTCCAGTTGTCAAGATCAACTAAATTACAGCCATACTTAGTTTGACAGCCAGCTTGAGCAATTAGATGTAAAAACTACATTTCTTCATGATGATTTAGAGGAAAAGATCTATATGGTTCAACTAGAAGGGTTTGAGGAGAAAGAGAAAAAACACATGGTCTATAAATTAAAGAAGAGCCTATATAAATTAAAGTAGGCTCCAAGGTAGTGGTATAAGAAATTTGACTTTTTTATGATGAATCATGGTTATACCAAAACTAATGCAGATCATTGTGTATATTTTAAAACATTTCCTGATAACAAATTCATTATCCTCTTGTTATATGTAAATGACATGTTGATTATAGGGGCAAGACACAAAGATGATTGGTGATCTAAAAAAGAAGTTATCAAAGGCATTTGACATGAAAGATTTTAGACTAGCAAGGAAATTCTAGGAATGCAAATTTTGTGAGACCGAAAAGGTAAAAAGCTATGGTTATCATAGGAAAAGTATGTGGAGCGGGTCCTAGAAAGATTCAACATGCAAAGTGCTAAGCCAATTAGCACACCATTGGCCAATCACTTTAAACTCAGCAGAAAAAGTTCTCCCACTAGTCAAGAAGAAAAAGAAAACATGGCTAAGATTCCTTACTCCTCTACAGTTAGGAGTTTGATAGACACCATGGTCTGTATCTATCCAGATATTGCTCATGCAGTAATAGTAGTCAGCAAGTTTCTTTCCAACCTAGGTAGAGACCATTGGGAAGCTATAAAGTGGATCTCAAGATATTTCAAAGGCAGCTCAAAAATGTGCTTGTGTTTTGGAAGGTCAAAACTAATTTTGAAGGGTTATACAGATGCAGATATGACAGGTAACCTAGATAGTAGAAAATCTATTTCAAGATTCTTATTTACTTTTGCAAGGGGAGCTATGTCATGGCAGTCTAAATTACAAAAGTGTGTTGCCTTATCTACAACTAAGAGAGAATACATTGCCATGACGAAAGCTAGAAAAGAAATGCTTTGGTTGGCTAGACTTCTTCAACAATTAGAAATGAAGCAGCAAAACTCCATGATTTACTGTGATAGTTAAAGTGCCCTAGATTTGAGTAAAAATGCGATGTACCACTCACGTATAAAGAATATTGATGTGAGATATCATTGGCTATGGTTAGCAATTGAAGAACAATAGTTCAAGCTTGAAAAGATTCACACAAATAGCAATTCTATTGATATGATGACAAAAGTTGTAACTTGAGAGAAGCTTCAAACTTGTACTAGGTTGGCCTGCATGGACTCTATTTGATTGTGTTTAGGTCTATTCTCCTTCCTCATGGGCTAGAGTGGGAGAATTGTGGGGGTCCATTCCATGATAAAAGAAAGAAAAGAAAAGAAATGGAGTAGTTGACAAAGTTTAATGAACAAGAAAACAAAATAGAGGATGGTGGAGAAGTTTTTCTATATTGCATTAAAAGCAAATTGGCTAGCAGTTAGAAATTGCAACAAGCCGAAATTTTTCTTTGACTTTCAGTCCAAATTTCATCTTAAGTAGGAGCCTCATTCAGCAAGCCATGGCACAACAAGAAGAGGGCAGCGAAAGCAAGAGCAAAGGAGAGCAAGGGGCAAGAGAGAGAGCAAGGCAAAAAGGCAAGCCTTGAAAGAAAACTTTTTAGAGTGTGAAATAAAAAAGAGTCTGCGTAATTTTCAATATAATGTGGATGTGGGTATACACCAAGAAAAATATTGAGTGTAGTGTCATCTTTAGAGGGTCTCACTGAGTACTACTATAATTTTAGTATTACTTGAAAGAGAGTAAAGTATATTGTGGGGATATTTGTAATTATCCTCATTATAGTGGAATGTTTTCTTGAAACTTATCTTGTGATTTTTTCCTTAATATTGGAGGGTTTTCTACATTAAAAATTTGTGCCTCTTGTATTTATTTTTTTGGTTAAATTTTGTTATGCATAATTTATTTATACAGTGAAAAAAAAATAATCTTGAGATGCTTTCGCTTATTGTCAAGTTTCTAATCAATTTTTCCCAATAGATACACCACCAGCAATTACAAATGGTGATGCATTGGAGGATCAGATATCTGAAAAGAAAAAGAAAAAGAAAGAAAAGAGGAAATTGGACCAAGAGATGGAGCTGCATGTTGATGATTTTAAAGCATAATCTAATAAAAAAAGCAATGCTAACGAATTTAAAACCATTAAAATCGTTACTAGCAAAGATTTTAGTAATAATTCTTTCACAATATATATATATATATATTGTTGATAATCAAAATAGGTAAAGCCCACTGGAAAATCTGAAGATAAAGAAGAAGATATCCAATATTTTTTTTCTCGATTAGAAGTATATTAGGTCTAGTTCACTGCATAGTTTGTCTGGGTTAAATATAAGCTTGTGCCATGTGCACTCCTACACTTGATACCTGAAATTTGATAACTGATCTGTCATTAAATGCTAACAGTTGAGTGCAGTGGCGTCTTAAGAGGCAGTGATGGTCAATGGAACGGAGGCTTCTCTTATGGTGTAGGGGTTTGTTCTGCAATGCAGGCTGAGCTCTGGGGAATTCTCATAGCTCTTCAATATGCTTGGGAACTTGGATTCAGAAAACTTACCGTGTAAAGCGATTCTCAAACTGCTGTTAGCATGGTTACCTGCCAAGGTAACAACGCTCAGGAGTTACATCTTGTAGCTCGAATTGGAGCCTGGTGTAGCAAAGAATGGTACGTAAACTTGTGGACACATTCAGGGAGCGCAACATGTGGGCAGACTGCATGGCTGACAAGGTTGGGCACGAAGAGGCAGGGCTTTTACAGCCAGATTGCTCTATGGCTTAGCACTCATTGATGCTGATCTCATGGGAGTGAGTAAGGAGAGTTATTTCTACAAGAAAATAATGTGTATGTAGTTTTGCACGACGTATATGTGCGTGCAGAAAAAATTAAAAGAAAAGAAAAAGTAAAATTACAAGAGAATGTGAGAAAGTATACAAAATTTGTATATCTATGCATAACATAGCCCATTTCTACAGTGTAGCCTTTTCTTGTTGGGCTTGCGGGAGATCCCTCATATTTCCAGAGCACAAGACAAACTATAACAGTTGAGGAATAGGATATGGGGATCTGGTACCTACAGCTCTAACCAAATTCAAATATCTTAAAAAATTCTGTCTTCACGAGTCTCAAAGAAAAAAAAATTCTGAAATCAGTGAATCCGTTCTAACAATATGTAGCAGTTGCATTCTAAACTAATCAGCTAATGCAAATATTAAGCGATTTTACGTTTTCCTTTTTTTCTAATATTCTGTCAAACTCTGCTATATTTTGATTAGCCCTTTGAAAAGTGGATCACAGCCACAACACATTTAATTATACACTCCATATTCATGAAGCTGTTTTCAAGATGCCTATAATATTTAGTATTTCATGTCTTTCTGAGCCAATTTATAATGTTCTTGTGCCTGTTTCTTTTCGTGATTAACAATTTCATTTCAAACCAAGCTTTAGTTGAATTCTTGAATTATGTTTTTTATTTTTTTAATTTTATATTTATATATAATTTATGAATCCCTTTTTTTCAATAATTTTTTAATTTTATTTTTGTTTCTTCTTTTTTGTACACCCTGACTTTAGAGTTTAGATAAAAGGATTCTTAAACACAGTCCGTGCAGTGATAAAGATCACAATCGAAATCTAAGACTTCCAATGCACCCCAGAAGTTGAATAAAAAAAATTATAAATATATTTTTTTGATAGTTATCATAAGACTTCCCAGCTTCCCCAGAAGTTGATTAATAGAAAATGATTACTAAAACCATTAATTACAATATCATAATTAGAATCTAAAGTAACAAGCTAGCAAATAGCAATAGTCAGCATTAATCTCTAATCACTCATGAAATAAAACTAACGAGATTGCCATTTGAGGCTAGCTCAAGTGGTCTTAGATTTGCCCTCCTCTCCAAAATCCGAAGTTCGATACCTCACTCCAAATGTACTCAAAAGTAAAAAAGTAACAAAATCATAATAAATTTATTCATATAAGAAATTCTTCAAATTTTTAGAAACAATTAAAGGATGAGAAAGGGAATTTTTAATTTTAAGGAGGGGTGCAATACAGAGATATATGAATTTAAATTTTTTATCTTTATCATTCTTTGATTTTAATGATATTTTATTTATTTTTTTAATTTATATAAAAATATATTTTATAAATTTTGTAATTAACTTTTTTTTCTTATTTTTCTTTATCTTTAAATTATACAAAGACAAGAGATCCATACACTTCTAAAGATATACTAGTGCTCCTTATTCAACTTCATAATGAAGACAGGATATTTTTTAATGGACTAATAATGCTGCCAACATGCATCAAATATCAAATCAAACTCTGATAACAAAATGTTTTCTTTGAGTTTAATTATTTTTTATCTTTTTTTTTATAATTTAATATACAAATTTCTTTTTTATTTTATTATTTTTTTAATTCTGTATCTTTGTTTTATTACACATTTTATCTTTTTTTTTTAAAAAAAAAAGAGTTGTGGGATCCACTCATTAATAATGAAGGATTCATATTGTACTTTTTTCCTTGTGAAGGGCAAAAACCTTGATTATGGTGCCAGCCTGGTTTATTGAAACTTAGAGGCAGGAAGGATGCTTTCCCCATCGGCTCCTTTGCTGACTCAAAGGTCCATCCTTTGTATAGATCAATGATGGCGCCAGCAGAGGATATTCTGGTACAAAATTACTTAGTCTATTTTTATGATTAGTTACAAGTTATGATTAGCTAAGGGCATTTGCATGGATCTAAAATTTAAATATGCCCACTCTATTTTTATGGTTGAGTAAGAATTGTTACGTGCGACAACTTTTTAGAATGTAAATTTTATTTGTTTAACAAAAAAATTATTAGTCATAAAAATTAATGCAAGATATTTTTATTTAAGAAAACAACCATTTTAAAAAAATTCAAACACAAAAATAGAGATTTTAACTTTATATACTTATATAGAAGTAATGTATGATAAAAGGTGAGAATAGTTATCAAAATAGATAAAAAGTAGGATTAAGATATTCTTGTTATTTAAGGTATTGTGGTTTATTTTAAGTTGTTTGATGTGAAAACTAAAATAATGATTTTTAATTTAAAAAATAATTTTTTTTAAATATCACATGAGAATGCATATTAAAATACGTGAAGATATAAACACAAGAATGCATAATAAAATAAAAAAAATGAAATACGTATAAAATTAAGAAAAAATTGAAAAATAATATACAAATATATGTTAAAATAAAGATAAATAAAAAAAAACATAAAAATATGTGTTAGACTCAGTTCAAATTATCAGATTCATACCTGTCACATTTTATAATGTAATAAGCAGAATTCATAGTACTGATACTTTAAAACGGTTGAAAGGTTTATCCTCGCAAAAAATCCTATAAAGATTAACAATCATTTAGAATTTTGCTACTTAATGGCTGAGGCTTATGGCTATTAATTTTTTTTTTTTTGGTTTGTACTTATGGCTATTAATTTGAAAGCTTAGTACATTGGACAAACGCATAAATGCTTCCTCCAATTTTTGTCAACAAATTTAACTTCACTTTATTCCCACCAAATTTGACAATTTTCAAGAACTATGATTGTTTTTCACGCGTATGCCTTAAAATCAGTTGTATTTGAGTGATTTGACCTTGAGAAATTCTAAATCCAACATACACGAGTAACATGCACAAGCTGGTGTTTTAATTACCAAACCCATAGTCTCGAACTAGATCAAAGATACAAACCATCTACTGCCCTTTGTGCTCCTCAAACAATGAAGCATTTTGATCTCAAGTTACCTGCACTTAGGTTTATATACCTTCACTTTCTTCCTTTCTTCATGTTTAACTTACATATCAGAACAGCCTCGGCATTAGGAAACAAGACTGATCATTTGGCACTGCTCAAATTCAAGGAATCAATATCCAATGACCTATGTCAAATCTTGGCCTCTTGGAATAGTTCCACTTACTTCTGCAATTGGACTGGTGTCAAATGCAACCACCACCATAAAAGAGTTTCAAAGTTGAATCTGGGAGGATACCACTTACATGGAATCTTAAAACTGAATTGGACGTCTAGCTCGACTAAGATTTTTTTGAAAAAAATAGAGAAGTACCTAATTTGACTAGGATTTGAAAATAGTTACTTAGCTTAGCTCGATCAGGGCTTGTTCAAATGAATTGAGGAAGAAAAACTAGTAAACCTTGTTAAAGGTATCAAGTAGACTGTTTCTCTCTAAATCGGGTCTACTTGAATATTTTTCCACAAAAGTATAGGGAATAACTCTTAGTTCATTGTTGAGAAGCTTATCATTTTTCTTTTAATTTTCAAAATTAGCTTTTGAAAAAATGGAAAGAAGACTTTAGAATTAGCAGATGAACCCTTTCTTTTCACATTAGGTCCACCTACGACATCACTCAAATAATAGGAGACGTAGAAATCCTAATGGGTTTTATTTATTTTTCAAAAATGACAACTATTGAAGGATCTATTCAAACATCGGTGATTTGTCTGTTAACCCATCATAGGAGCTCATCATTTTTATAAAGGTAGAGTGAGAGAAGTGGCCAAAGCAAGTAAAAGATCAAGCAAAATAGTGGAGTGAAGTTCAAGCATAAATCCCTATCCTTAGCTTCCAGTTAACATTGTGCAAGGGATATTTTCAATTTTAGGGAATTTTAAGATTTGTCACGCTCAAAATGGATAGAAGTTTTACAATGATATTCTCTATTAAAGAAAGAGGAGAGTCCACAAGATTAAGGATTATACAATGAAGGAAGTCTCAATATCTCAAAGTTTCCTAAATTTCATATAGTGAAAGTAACGCAATAAAAGTATCACCACAAATAGCCATCCACCATAGCAAGTTAAAAGAAGAGCATGCATTCACCACATAAGAAAAAGAACTCAAGAAGTGTGGGCCTACATTGGGAAGCACTCCTTACTCAATAAGCAAGTTAAAAGAATAGCATGCATTCACCACATGAAAAAATAAACTCAAGAAGTGGGAGTCTGCATTAGGAAGTTTATTTGGACATGCCTAATCCATTCAAGTAACAAGAACTAAGGTAATTTTCATAAAGCAATTGGAGAAAATTAAATCAAATTTAACAAACTTTCCGGACTCCATTTGCCCATTTCTAGGGATATCGCTCCTCATTTCACACACTGGTAAGAACAAACTCATTGCCATAGTGATAAGTTGATCAAAACATTTAGTTAAACATCATACACATGGCCATATGCAGAGCGTAAGGGGCTGCAAGTAAAGGTTTGCTACTGTTTTTAGATAGAGCACCTATGTGAAAATCTATTTCTTAGTGGTATAGCATAGAAAAGCTATCCCCGGAAAAAAAGGACACAAAACAGTGGATAAAAACTGCCAACAGCAACATAGTACGTTGTATACAGCAAGACAGTAACAAAGCAAATGCATACAGCAACAAACAGCAACTAAATAACAACACGCAACAGCATACAGCAAAAAAACTACGCGGACAGCATCTGAAACAGAGGCAAACAGCACAGAAATGGGCAGACAGCAACCCCACACAAGATACAACAGCAGAACTATACAAACAGCAACTCCATACAGCAGTATAGCAGCGGAATTGTGCAAACACTAAGAGAATACAGCAGTGCAGTAACAGAATTATGCAAACAGCAAGACTAATTGGAGGTGTAAACAATGCAATTAACATGCATCAAAACTAATTTGAAGCATAAAGAATGCAATTAACATGTCACTGCACATTAACAAAAGTCACCTTGTGAGACTCCAAAACCCATTGAGTCAATTCCCTTTAAATTCTTTGTCTTCTCTTCCTAAAATGGAAACTAATTTCTAACTACTACTAAAAGGAAAATTCATTATTTAGTTTTTAAAAAATAATTTTGGGGGCCCCAACCTATTTTCAGAAAAGTCAAAGAAAGAAACTAGGTCTAAATGCAAATCTTTTAAAAAAACATTTTAAAGGAATTCACAAAAGACAAATAAAATAAAGCAAAGCCGAATGCTCCAGTTTCCCCTTTCATTATCAGGAACCTGTACCCAAAATGCAGATATATTAATGTACAATCACCATGGAAAGCAAGTAAGAGCTCCCCGATTTCTTCAGCTCGCAACTCCTCTCCCCTTTTTTCTTCCTCTTCCTCTTCCCCTCCTCCTTCTCTCTTTTTCTTCCCTTCTTTTTATTCTCACGGGTGCGTCTGCTCTGTGCTATATGAGATTGCTCATCCCCGTGAATCTCTCCCTTTGTAACAGAAACGGGGTCCTTCCCCTTTCGCCAACTGCCTCCTATCTGTTTTATCCCCTATTTTATTTGTTTCTTTTTGTTTATTTCTAATTCTTTTTGTTTCCTTTTATTTGAATTTATTTGCTTCTTCTTCTCTTCTGGCCGCCACGCCTCCTCTTTGTATCATTTTATGTTTTGTTTGTTTTATTTCATTTTACTTCTTTTGTTTATTGTTTTGTTATTTTACATTTTTTCTATTTTATATTATTTTTCTCATTTCAATCTTTTTCTTTTGTATTTCCTGTTTTCATTTCCTTTTTATTCCTTTTTACTTTTACTTGCTTTTTATTTTGTTTTTATTTTTGGTTATCATTCGACCTTACAAAAATTATTAAAGAAACTCTTTATTTATTTATTTTTTGTATCTATACCTCAAATGAGTTTTATTTAGCCAGAACAAATTAGTGATATATATAATGGACTAATAATGCTGTCAGCATGCATCAAATGCCAATTCAAACTCTGATAAACAAAATGTTTTCTTTGATTAATGGAATTGGTATGTCACACATTTTGACTAAAAATAAAATAGAGAAAAAAGTGATTCAGTACTAGTGAATGAACTCATCAATACTGAAGGATTCATATTATATTTTTTTCCTTGTCAAGGGCAAAACCATGATTATGGTGCCAGGCTGGTTTATTGAGATTAGAGTCAGGAAGGGTGCTTTCCCCATCTGCTCCTTTGCTAACTCAAAGGCCCACATTTTAGGTCAATGGTGGAGCAATCAGCATAATCTGGTACATCATTACTTAGTCTATTTTTATGATTAATTACAAGTTATGATATGCATACATTGGAAGACTTAAGGGTTCACAGGGCATTTATTTCGTCCCCCACACCTCATGTCTGCCACTGATGTCACCTCAATATGCAGCGCCGATTTTAAATAGGTAATACACGTTATGATCAGTCAAGGGCATTGCATGGATTTGAAATTTAAATATACTGCCTCGATCTAGTTTGATGGCTGAACAGGAATTATTAAGTGCGACAACATTTTAGAATATAAATTTTATTCTTTTAACAAAAACACTGTTAATCTTAAAAAATAATATGAGATTTTTTGAAAAAATAACCTATTTAAAAAAATTTAGACACAAAATTATAGATTTTAACTTTATTTTATATAGATATAAGATAAAAAGTGAGAATAGTTACTAAAAAAAATGAAAAGTAAGGCTAAGATATATTTTTTATTTAAGGTGTTGTAGTTTATTCTAAGCTATTCGTCATAAAAAATAAAATAATGATCTTTGATAATAAAAAAAAAAATTAGCTTTGCAAATTATTTCATGAGAATGCGTTTGTGAAAAAATAAACACAAGAATGTGTATCAAAATAAAAGAAAAAAAATAAAAAAAGACATAAAATTCGTAAAAAATTAGAGAAAAAATTAAAAAATAATATATGTCTAAAAACTAAAAAGATAATATATAAATATGTGATAAAATGAAAAAATAAAACAAAAAAATATGTGTTAAACTAACGGTTCAAATTATTAGGTTAATACCTGTTACATGTTATAATGTAATAGGCAGAATTCATATTTAACGATACTTTAAAACGGTTGATAAGTTTATCCTCTTAAAAAATCTTGTAAAACATTTTTATTTACATAATGTTCTTAGAATTTTACTCATGGCATAATTATATAAATATGTATATATATATATATATATATTTACATAAAATAAGAAACTCTCGCGGTCTCTCCGCAATCTCACCCAAGGCCAATGCAGAATTCTTGATTCCTCCAGAATTTAAAAAATGCAACAAACTGGCACAGATTCTGTTTTCCGTTTTCAACTTAACGTGATTAACAAAATGACACTATTGAAACTAAATAGTAAATCAAATTAAGGTGTTTTAGGCGAAATAAAGTTTACGCCTTCTATGTTTTTTGACGTGTAGCATTTGTCTGTTATTGATTTGAGTGATCTGAGCTGCTTAATGCTTCCTACTTTAATTGTATGATTTTCCATGTTTTCCGGGCTGTCGATCGTTGTCCTTAAACTATTGTCCTGGATCTATTCAATATGAACATATTAAGTTGAACAATTTTCGTGGATCTATCAATGAACATATTAATAAGTTGAATCAACAAAGCATATTACAGTGAGATATTCACAAATGTAATAATTGATCTATGCACTATCTTGAGTCTGAGTGTCCAAAAAAAACACTACAACAATTAATAAGGTGTTAACATAGCGATTATTGTTTACATTTTAAGTTAAAAGATCTGAGATCAAAAACTCAGATTCAAGCCTTGGAATTGTATTTATTGAGAGGGGTTATCAGCGATCAACTCTAAATGTGAATTAGTTTTACACCTAATAATAATATGGAGATGTCGTGTGAAAAAATCTTCATAAAAGAAAAAGCTACAAGAATATGGCCAATTTGGGATGAAATTTATGATAGAAAAATTTTTGTCACAAGTTTGTGATGAATTCGCAACGCAAAGTGGTTGGAAAAATTTGTGATAGGCAATGTTTTTTCACAAATGTGTAATGGATTTGTGACAAAATTTCTGCCGCAAATCTGTCTCTAACACTTCAATTCTGTTTAAATTCAAGATGGGCTGTACAAGTCTATCTCAAATGTTTTAATTCTTTTTAGATTTGAGATGGATTTGGGATGAATTGCATCTCGAATGATTTAAATTTTAGATTTGAGATGGATTTGTGATGGACTTGCATAATCTATCAAAAATCTGTCTCAAATGCTTTAATTCTCTTATAATTTGAGATAGATTTGTGATAGATTGTACAAGTCCATCACAATCCATCTCATATGTTTCAAATTTTTTTTTAATATTGCATTTCAAATCCATATGAAAAACAATTAAAGATGAAACACAACAAGTATTTTGTGACATAAATGTAATGTATATTTATTTTATTATTTTATTTCTCTTTTAAGTTTTTGAATGTAAAAAATTAAGAGAATAAATTATTTTAAAATATATGAATTATTATTTTTTAAACTATACAAAATAAATCATGAGAAAAATAAAATGCAAATTCTTAGAGTAGAAAACTTTAGGTCTATTTTAAAAAATTTTCAAAATTTACAAAATAAATCATGAGTAAAATAGAAGAATATAATTTTTTAGTTCCAGTTATTAACAATATTAATAAACTATTTTTAAAAATAAAAAGTGAAAATACAATAGACTTTAAATTTTTTGGGAACTTAATTCAAATCAGTTTTAAAAAATGAAGAAATTTGAAAGACAAAACGATAGTAAGAACAAGATTTAGTTTTAGAAAAAAGTCATTGTAAGTATTATTGGCCTTCGATATAAGCTTTTTTATTATTGTCTATCGTGATTTCAAATAGCTCTATTTTTTAAACAAAAACAAGGAGGACACTAATTTTTTCTGGGTTACACCACTCAAGGGAGAAAGAACCCAGCAACGCAGAGCTTTATCCCCCAAATAAAATGAACCCAAGAGAAGATATGTGTTTTGTCCACATATGATGTGAAGCGGTTATCACAAAAGATAAAAAATGAGTTTAAAAATAAATTACTTAAAAAATAAAATAAAATCATTATCAACTTAAATTAAAATGATAGAATTAGATATCAAATAATATAATCTACATTATAAAAAAATAAATTCAAGAATTTGTTATGTTTAGAAAAAATATTAATATCCGTACATGTAATAAGCTTGTAAAATTTCTATTGAAGGTCAAAAATCTAAGTTTCACATAAAAAAGAAGTGCACTTGATAAAAAAAAATTCAAATTTCACATTAAAAAAGATATTTTAAAAGTAATATCTCAAAATAACAAAATTATGCAGAGCAAAATCGTTATATTTAACACTTTACTGTTTTAAGTCAGCAAAGTTCAAGTGGGGAAAGTTTGGTGACATATTTAAACAGAATTATTCGTGCATCCCCATCAATTAGCATTTGTAGGTGACGAAGTGGCAAATGCATATACTCTCACAAAATCAAACTGACCCAACACATGCCTTTGAACCTAGAAGCACAAGAGCCATAAAGAAAGAAAGATATTGGACGGATAGAGTTTCTCTCTTAAGATATTATAATATAATTAGTTTCTATGATTTGTGGTTTCGTATAGAGGTGATCAGTGCATCCTTGCTTTCTCAACTTAACCAAATGAAGCCTTTTGCTCCCATGTCACCTGCCCACTGGTCCACAAGCCTTCAAAATGTTTCATCCCCAGATGATTGCTCCCTCATTTCAGATTTTCCTTTTTTTAATTATTTTAAGATATTCTTTGAGAACCAAAATTCAACTCAGATTTCAATTTCTGTAACAAAAGCATAACTTAAATCATAAAACCATTTCACAAGAATCATAGAATTGTTTAAGCCATCAGCGGACGAAGTGAAAAACTATTAATTTCAATTATAAATATAAAACTAAAACGAAACTGTCCAAAATATCACATCGCATTTAAATTGCCGTTGTTATATTCAAGCAATCTTTTTTGACCATAGAGCACTACACATTAAGTTCAACAACACACAACTCAAATTGTAATAAAATAACATTACTTGCGGTGGTCATCCCAAGGAAAAATATATAGTTTTGGGAATCTATGTGTATATTTATTGTATTAATCTATATAAACAATTGTTTGAAAAGACTTTTGATTTATCTTTTCATTTGAATCTAACATTCATTTACATATTTAAATTATAATTTTAATGAATATTAATATTTATATAAATTAAAATTAGATAAATTTTATATAATTTTTTATATTTTTTCCTCTCTGCAGTAAGTTCTGAGTCTTCTGACTAGGTACCATCAGCATTATTCGGTTTTAATATTTCATAAAAAGCAGTTCACTTATGACTGTTATTTTATCAAGCAAAAGAAAGCAAAAACGGTGGAGCTAATTGCTGTCAAGTGAAAGGAGCATGGTTCTATACCAGAAACGTGATCCCTCTGTTCCCACTATCAATGTGGCGGATGAAAACAATCTAGCGCATGAAAAAGAAGAAACTGTTCATTAGCATAATAGTTTGTAACTCCTGTGTTTGAAAAAAATCTATATATTAAATTATAAAATTTAACTAATTAAAAAATTTAAATATATCAGTATTTTATAAAACTGATATAATAAAAATAATGTTTACCTTTACATTGTATGGCAATTGACAAAATAAAAAAAATTAAATTATTAAGTTTATAATATCTCATGAATTATTAAATTCAATAATAAAATAGTTTAAATCTTTGCATTTTTTTTGAAACAGTGTTGACGAAAATGTAGTGACACAAATATTAAACTATTGGCTACTTAGTCTGTGTTTCGAAAGTAACACCCCAAGGTTTACTCAATAGGACCGTCAACCCTTAGTTTATGGGAACTGTTGGCTACTGAAGTCTCTGTTTTGGGTCAATGGAGTAAGACTTTGGCATTTGTAGAAGAAATAGAAAGAAACAAAGTATTAAAATTAAAAATTTAATTTTCTATGTAAAGTTTACTGGTCTCTGTTTTGATTTAATGGACTTTGGAGAACAATCAACATTGGGATGGACTTTGGTAACTAAAATTTGGACAACAATTTCCACGCGTATGCCTTAAAATCAGTTGTATTTGATTGATTGATAGTCGCTGTTCTCCTTTTAAGTTTTGTTAATTGAGCAATTATAAAATCGGCAGCAACCCGTATTCTAAATCTAACGTATCAAATTACGAGTAATATGCACAAGGTGGTGCTATAATTACCAAACCCTTAGTTCTCGAAGCAGATCAAACATACAAACCATCCACTGCCTTTTGTGCTCCTAAAACAATGAAGCATGTTGCTCCCAAGTTACCTGCACTTTGGTTTATATGCCTTCACCTTCTTCCATTCCTCATGACAAACTTACTGTCGTTGCAACTTGTCATCAAAGCCTCTGCATTAGGAAACAACACTGATCATTTGGCACTGCTCAAATTCAAGGAATCAATATCCAATGACCCATATCAAATCTTGGCCTCTTGGAAAAGTTCCGCTCACATCTGCAATTGGACTGGTGTCAAATGCAACCGCCGCCATCAAAGAGTTTCAGAGTTGAACCTAGGAGGATACCACTTACATGGAGTCATATCACCCCACATTGGCAACCTCTCCTTTCTCAAAACTCTCGAGCTACAAAACAATAGCTTCTACAGCGAAGTCCCACAACAGTTGGGCCGTTTATTCCGACTGCAAAGGCTCAGGCTCGAAAATAACACATTAAGAGGGGAATTTCCTGTCAACTTGACAAGATGCTCTGCACTCAGGGTCCTCGGTTTAGGTGGGAATAATATCACCGGTAACATACCAGTGGAGATTGGATCGCTTTGGAAGCTTGGAAGGTTGTATCTTTATGAAAACAATTTAATAGGAAGAATCCCAGCTTCTATAGGAAATCTTTCTTCCCTTGTTGCTCTATCTGTGGCATATAATAGCTTGGAGGGAAATCTACCAGATGAAATAGGTCGTTTGAAAAACTTGACCTTTATTACTGTATTTGCCAACAGATTGTCTGGTAAGCTTCCTTCTTCACTGTACAATATGTCATCTCTCACTTTTATCTCAGTTGCAGTCAATCAATTGGATGGTTCTCTTCCAGCTACCATGTTCCTCTCCCTCCCATATCTCCAACACCTTCTCATCGGTGGTAATAAATTCTCAGGTCCAATACCAACATCCATCACAAATGCATCTTTTCTTCAACACCTTGATATCTCTGCGAACTATTTCATTGGACAAATTCCGAGTCTAGAAAAGCAACAAGATATCAAATTGCTTAATTTGGAAATTAACAGTCTGGGTAGTAATTCGACAAAGGATCTAGAGTTTGTAAGTTCCCTGACAAACTGTAGTAAGTTGAACGTATTGGCCATAGATAATAATAATTTTGGAGGTTCTTTACCCAATTCCATTGGCAATTTATCAACCCAACTCAATCATCTACATCTAGAAGGTAATCAGTTTTCTGGACAAATTCCTGTAACATTGGGTAAACTTACTAACTTAATTGCGTTGATGCTGGACGCAAACAGATTCACAGGGTTCATTCCAGACACCTTTGGGAACTTTCATAAGATGCAAACATTACAGTTGAATAGAAACAAACTGACAGGGAGGATACCAACCTCCATAGGCAACCTCAGTCAATTGTTTGAGCTGGACCTATCACAGAACATGTTAGATGGAAATATTCCTCCTAGTATTGGAAATTGCCAAAGTTTACGAAAGCTAGACCTTTCACAAAACAGACTTATTGGAGTGATACCGCCACAAGTTATGGGTCTTTCCTTTTCGACAATCTTACTTAACTTGTCAGGAAATGCATTAACTGGCAATCTTCTAGTTGAGGTGGGCAAACTGGAAAGTATTGCTGAGTTGGATGTCTCTGATAATCATCTGTCAGGTGACATTCCTGCTACAGTTGGAGACTGCATACGCTTGGAGTACCTTTATCTACAACAAAATTCCTTCAATGGAATCATACCTTCATCTTTGGATTCCTTGAAAGGTCTTCAATATTTAGATCTATCAAGAAACAATTTATCTGGGTCAATTCCTCAAGGTCTGCAGTATATTACCGTTTTAGCATACTTGAATGTTTCATTTAACAACCTAGACGGCGAAGTGCCTAAAAATGGTGTCTTTCAAAATGCAAGTTCAATAGCAGTGGCTGGCAATAGTAAGCTTTGTGGAGGTATCTTAGAGCTACAACTACCACCATGCCCTATCAATGCTATGAAACAAAAAAAGCACCATAAGTTTAGGTTGATTACCGTGGTAACTTATTTGCTTGCCTTCCTATTTTTATCCTCAACAGTTGTTGCTATATATTTTATTAGGAAAAGAAATAGGAAGCAATCTTTTGAGCCATCAACAATTGAACTTCTTTCCAAGGTGTCCTACCAAAGCCTACACCAAGCAACCAATGGGTTTTCAGCTGACAATTTGATAGGAAGTGGAAGTTTTGGCTCTGTTTATAAAGGTAGTCTTGGGCCTGAAAATAAAGTTGTTGCCATAAAGGTCCTTAACCTTGGTAAGAAGGGAGCCCACAGGAGCTTCACTACTGAATGTAATGCACTCAAAAATATTAGGCACAGAAATTTGGTAAAGATAATAACATGTTGCTCCAGTACAAACTATGAGGGCCAAGAATTTAAAGCTCTAGTTTTTGACTACATGTCAAATGGAAGCTTGGAAAAATGGTTGCATCTAGGTACAAAAAGTTCAGATCAGCCAAGAACTTTAGGCCTTGATCAAAGATTAAAGATTCTTAGTGATGTTGCCTCTGCATTACATTATCTTCACCATGAATGTGAGCCACCTGTCATTCATTGTGATTTAAAGCCAAGCAATGTCCTTCTTGATATTGAAATGGTTGCCCATGTGAGTGATTTTGGATTGGCAAGACTACTTTCGTCTGTTGAAGGCAATTTTGACAACAAAAGCAGTACCATTGGAATGAAGAGGACTATTGGCTATGCTCCTCCAGGTACAGCTTGATATTTATTTTGGCTATAAAATCTTCTCGAATGTTGTTTTCTTGTCTGAAACATTTCCTTTACCTTTGTGTTAGTATTGTTAATATAGTTTTCATCGCATTGACTTATTTGCAATATACTTCAGAATATGGATTGGGTTTTGAAGTCACCACACAAGGTGATATGTATAGCTTTGGGATTCTTGTCTTGGAAATGATAACCGGAAGAAGACCCACAGACAAAATGTTTGAAGATTGCCACAATCTTCATAACTATGTAAAAGCTTCATTTCCTAATAAACTTGTGCAGATTGTGGACCAGGCTATATTCATCACAGAAATAAGTAAAAGAGAAGCAGCTGCCGCAACAGTAGAATACATTTGTGAGGACTTGACTCTGATGTGTCCTAATGTGGAGAAATGCTTACTATCACTTTTAAACATTGGACTTGCTTGTTCAGTGGAGTCACCAAGGGAAAGAATGAGTATCGTGGATGTGACAAGGGAGCTTAATATAATTTATCGTGGGATGAAGAAGACTTAGAACTGAAGAATACTAAGATGCCACTTCTACGTTACTATTGCTGCCAATTATGTCTTAGTTATTTCATATCTTTTTTCTATGAATGATTTTTCTGTCTTTCTTTTTTGTTTTTTTTTTTTTTGGCTTTTGGGTTGCATAAAGTTGTGAGTTATTCAAGTTGAATCATATAGCAGTGTGCCTACTATAATTCTTCAAATTTCTGTGTTTATTGTATTTGTCTGTGTGAACAAAATTGTTTCAAAAGGCTTTTAATTTAATTATTTTTCCATCTGAATTCAACTTTCGCGTCCGTATTTAAACTACGGCTTTAATATTTCATACGAAGCAGCTCACTTATATACCCTCCATTGTATTTTCCATATCATGACTTCTATTTTATAAAGCAAAAGAAACCAAAAGCACTGGACCTGATTGCTGAAAGGAGGATAGTGTTAAACCATAGTCCCACTTCTCCCCTTCCATTTAATGTGGATGAAAAAGAAGAAGAAAGTGTTCATTAACATGATAATGAATAATTGCTGAGCACATTTACACATAAAAGGGCCATCTCCTAGCTAGTGAATTCTGTGCAATACAAGTAACAAGGGAACTATAACTGTTTTCTTTGGTTTTTAGTGGTAATTCTGTCAAATTTTGAACATATGGTTAAGGTTTTTCAAGAAATTATTTTAGTGATGCTACAGTCTACTCTTTTCCCAATGTTATATTGGTTTGTGTTTAGGCTAAGGACTGTTCATTGGTTCTGTATGTACTAATTGGAAATTTAATGATTGCCTATCTTCATTGCTTTTGCTATACCAATGCATTGGCTCTAAATTTGAACAATCTTAGTTTTCTTTCGAGTAGAAATCAATTTTCTTATGAAAGCGATGGATTTATGGTATAGGATAAAATCCTTTACTACCACTAGCCTATAGTGTGCCAGAAACAGAATGTTCTTGGATAAAACTAAAGATGAAATTTAATAAAGCACATAAGAAATGATTTTCCCAAAAGCAATAATACAAAACTCGTCAATAGTTTTTAGTGTCAAGTTAAAGGCAATGCAACATTTGAACTATATATATTTATATATATTTGCTACTCTCAACTTTTACAGGGTTCAACATCACATGCACTTATCCTTTGAGCCAAAGCATCAACTATTCTTTCATTGTATTGAATGCTAATTATGTTAATGGTAAAATGTAGTTTGTCAGGATCTTGTGTCTTTACAAATGCAAACAATAACAAAAGGCTGTCATATCGTCAAAGTATGTCTAGCCCCATGGGCTTGGCTTACCACCCTAACCAATAGGACCATGATGGATAGCATGAAAGAGGTTTTCAAATTCTCATTAATGGGAACAGTCTGGGTTGAAATAACTCAATCATAATCTGGGTAATTTTCCTACATCACTTTCATGAATTTTACATCAACAATATCAAATATCTACATCACAATATTTATTGTAGTATGGGAGTCAAAATGATAAGTCTTACTATAACCATTACAAGATCACAATCAGAACTAGGTAACAAGCAAATAGCAAGGATCACCATGAAACTATAACCACTTGTAAAATAGAAGTAAAGGGAACCAATTTCAAAAGAACCACAGAATTCTTTAAGCGAAGTGAAAAACTATTAATTAAGAATAAGTATAAATTAAACTATTAGTTATAGTTCTAGAAAATATTTGAAATCTATGGCTTGATTTTCTATTAAAGTGCTTTTTTTTTTTGTATTGTTGCTACATAAAATGTCTTCAAACATAATAACATGGATAATGACCATTGACGAAAATGCCTCAACTCAATTATAACATTTCTTAAAGTATTAATTGTTGAATAGTACTTTTAGTCACTGTTGAGATTATAAAACAAAAATACTAAATTAAGAATGTTCTAAATAATTTTGGCTTTCTTTGAAATATATCCATGTGAAGTTTGATATAATTAGCCTTTGAGGTATTAATCATGCATATTGTTTTGCACAATTAACATTCTAACAACTACCAACATGTAGCGCAAAGTGGTGACCTAAAGGCTGCAAGATAAAGGTTTAGGGAGGGGTTTTCTGAAAAGAAAAAAATGGAGTCATAACCAAAATCATTAATGATGTGATCGGACACTAGAATAATGGTTTGGGTTTGTAGAGAGTGGCTTCTCGGTTGATTACTTGTATGGAAGACATTAGCATCCCTACATGCTCTTTTGGTACTATGGTGATCTAGTTAGTTTATCATGCTTTATTTGAATGTAAGGGTTAGTTTGTTAAAATTCTAGCTCAAGAATAAGAGATTTTGAAAAATAATTGGGGCTTTTTAGAAAACAAATATTTTGCTCCCAAAATGATCCATTTCCTTCTAGATTAGGGATTTTAGGAGATTTATTGAAAAATAACTCCTTCCCTTCCAAGTTAGGTTTTTGAAAAATAATTTTGTTTTATAAAAACCCATTCCCTTTTAGATTGGTGTTTTTGGAAAATGATTGTTAAAGCAGACCCCTTTCCTTCCATATTAGATTTTTTTTTAAGATGATTCTTTCTTTTGAAAGATGCCTTTCCTTTCAAATCGAGGTTTTGGAAATTTTTTTCACTTTTTAAAATAGGACCCATTTCCTTACAAGTTGGGAGTTTTGAAAAATAATTGGAAGAAACCCCTTTCCTTCTAGATTGGGGATTTTGAAAAATGTTTTTTCTACTTGAAAGAAATTCCTTTATTTGTGACATAAGATTGTTAGAATCCAACTCTTAATGATTTTTGGACCAAATGGATCTAATTGTATACCTAGTTTAACTAGGATTTTTAATTAAAGATCCTAATTAAGGAGTGGAATGTATTTTTTCCCTATCTTGATTAGGTTAAAACCAGAATCTCTAAATTGGGCTTGACCTAAAAGTGCAAATTTTATTTATTTAAAAAGAAGCCTTACATTTAAAAAAGGTAAAGCCGAATCTATAAACTGGTATTTTTATTCATGTAGAATTTGAAAAATTAAACATGCCATATGTATAGAAAATTAACATGCAATTATGTACAAAATTTAAACACACTAATGAGCTTGCAAACTACAAGTCACACATTAAAGAAGAAGGAAAAGAAAAGATTGCATGATGTAAACACAAATTAACATGTGATCTTAGCTCGACTAAGATTACTGCTATAATTCCTACGTAGTTGAAGAGAAATACAAAGAAGGTGAGAAGGACGAAAAGAACTCACATACCTTATATATACCCTCCCACAGCCTCGGCTACAAAATAGGGAGACTAAATCCCTAAATATACTCTTGTTGGACTTTAGAAAACAAAGACTAGTCTTGTTTTATTAGAAAGAACAAGCCAGTAAGAGAGAATAAAGTGGGAGATTGAAATTCTAAGGAAGAATTTGGCTTGAATTTGATCCATACCTCCTAGCCATAAGAAACGAGGAGCTTAATCCCTTGTGTACTCCTTGAAGGAGATTTAAAAGACAGAGCTAGTATTATTCTATAAAAGAGAACAAACTAACGAGAAGTGCGAGAAGGAATTTTTTTGTGTACTTCTTGAAAGAGATTTAGAAGAGAGAGCTAATATTATTCTATGGAAGAGAACTAACTTGCAAGAGGTGTGAAAGAGGGAATTTTCTGTGTTCTCCTTGTTGAGAGCATACTATTTATAGGGTTAAAGGTTCAAACAAATGAATAAACGGTTATAATAGCTCTTTAATCCTTCTTAATGCCTAGTCTTAATCACACATTTTTACATGTCTCAAATGGTTTTAATGCAGATAAAGGAATAAGCAATCATAAAATCCCCTTAAATGTCTTGTCTTTTTCACAATTTTCACATCTCTAAAAGAATGTGAATATTTTCCTTCGATTGATTTCATTTAGGCCTTTTGGGCTTGGGCTTCTCTTTTGGTCCTTTTTTTATTCTTTTTTGGCCTCCTTAGAAATCCTATAAAACTTAATATTCATCTAGAATTTTTTTTTTTTGGGTAAAGACATTTATCTAGAATTTTATTACATAATTTGAAGAACCTTTTTTTATATATAATAAAGAAACTTTAGCTCTTTCTTTCCGCAATCTCACCCAAGGCCATTACAGAATTCTTGATTGCACCAGAATTTCAAAAATTAAAGATTAAAGATTAAAGATCAGCAAAGAACTTTTGGCCTTGATCAAAGATTAAAGATTCTTATTGATGTTGCCTCAGCATTGCATTATCTTCACTGTGAAATGTTAACAGAAAAAAGACGCACAGATGAAATGTTTGAAGATTGTCAGAATCTCCATAACTATGTAAGAGCTGCATTTCCTAATAAACTTGTGCAGATTGTGGACAAAGCTATATTCATCAGAGAAATAAGTAATAGAGAAGTAGCTACAGCATAAGACATTTCTGAGGACTTGACCCTGATGCGTCCTAATGTGGAGAAATGTCTACTTTCTCTATTAAGTATTGGACTTGCTTGTTCAATAGAATCACCAAGGGAAAGAATGAGTATAGTGGATGTGACAAGGGAGCAAAATCAAATTTATTGTGGGATAATGAAGACTTAAAACTGAAGAATACTGAGGTGCCACTTCTACATTAGTATTGCTATCAATTATGTCTTAGTTGTTTCATCTCCTTTTTCTCTTCAAGATTTTTCCTTTCTTTTTTATTGCCTCAGAATTTAATTTTACTTCCTAAATTTATAGTTTCTTTTTCAGGTTGCAAAAAATTGTGAGATATTCAAGTTGATTTGTCAAACAATGCACCCACTCGCCCATAGTGATTGTGGAAATTCATGTTTTTGTTATATTAATCTCTGTGAATAAAAGTTAATTAAAAATACTTTTTTATAATTTATCTTTCTCCTTTGCGTATGTATTTAAACTATGGCTTTAATATTTCATGAGAAGAAGCTTACTTTTCCTCCATTCTATTTCCTGTATCACTTATGTTTGATTTCTATTTTTTATGAAGCAAAAGAAACCAAAAGCAATGGAGCTAATTGCTGTTAAGTGAAACGAGCATGATTTTAAATCAAAACCTACTCATGATTTTAAATCAAAACCTACTTCTCCTCTTCACCCCATTAATGTAGTATATGAAAAAGGACAAGAAAATGTTCATTAGCATAGTAAGGAATAATCTCAAAGCATTATTATGCATGCACAACTGTGCGAGCACATACACAAATAAATATATATACATACATCAAATATATATATCACTATGCACACAATAATTCTGGTATAATAAAATGAATATATTGAATTTCGCGTTCTTGTTATTATCTAAATATATGTGATGATGGTCTAAGATTTGTAATTTTGCCCAAATCTCCTAGTGGATTCTAAGCTATAGGGATTACAAGGGAACCATGGCTGTTTTTCTTGATTTTAGTTGGTCTAATCATGTGAAATTTTGAATCTTAGTTCTTCTATTTTTACTCCTTTATTTTTATATAATTTTTATTTAAAAAATTTAATTATTTAATTTATTAAATTTTATAAAATAAATTATAAGATCAACTAATTTTTAAAAAATAGTTTAAACATCAAGTGAGAATTTAGATGTAGAAAAAAATTTTATGTTTGAGTATATGGTTCAGGTTTTCCAAGAAATTATCTTTGTAATGCTAGGGCCGATTCTTTTTCCCATGTCACCTCGGTTTGTCTTTCAACTTAGTACCGCACGATGTCTCTATATTTTAGTAAATGACAATGTTAAATGATGCTTATCTAGCTTTATTGCTTTTGTAAGACAAGGCTATACCATTGCATTGCTCTAAATTAAGATATTTCAAAAATTTAAACTATTTAGCTTGAATGAATGGATTTTATTTTGTATCTTGGCCACATCCTTTTACATATGAAAGTTTTCCTTTAAGGTTAAAGTTTGGACAACTTTTAATTTTGGGTGACAAAATTAAATTCTTAACAATGCAATTACAAAGACTCTATATTATATAAAAAATAAATATTTCCAAAATTATTAAATAAATATTTAAAAATGATTTTCAATTTATGTTTCTAACTTCACTAAGGCTTTGTACAAAGAAAAAAATTACTAAAATTAGAAAAAGAGCAAAATTAGGAAATCCAATCATTTCTTCCAATTTCCCTCAAATGCCACTCCAATTCTTTCAACAAATTAGATTTGAACTTAACAAAAAATCCATCTAATGTGAGTGGAAGGCTATTTTTTTGTAAGAAAATTAGTACTTAAGGGACATAAATTAGATTATAATTTCTTAGAAAAAGCTAATGATGAAATTTAATAAAGCAGACAAGCAATGATTTTCGCAAAAGCAATAATGTAAAGCTTGTCAATAGTTGTCAGTGTTAAGTTAAATGCAGGGCAACTTTTGAACTATTAGCTGCTCTCAACTTCTACAGTTTACTGTTTTCAGTTTGAGTAATTTTATTTCTAAGTTAATAAACATACATTTGTCTATATTTTTAATTTATTTTAAATAATTATGTTTACCAACATTTTTTTAAAAAATTAAAATATAAACAATACATAAAATATCATGCAACCACCAGTTCCCAGCCAGCAACTTAATAGGAACTGGAAGTTTCAGCTTTGTGTATAGAGGAAGTCTTGAGCCTGAAGAAGAAGTTGTTGCCATAAAGGTCCTCAACCTTCAAAAGAAGGGAGCCAAAAAGAGTTTCATTGCTGAATGTAATGCACTAAAAACTATTAGGTATTGAAAATTGGTAGGGATATCAAGATGTTGCTCCAGCACAGATTATAAGGGCCATGAATTCCAAGCTCTAGAACTTGAGTACATGTCAAATGGAAACTTAGAAAAGCGGTTGCGTCCAAGAATGTCAGAAAGTTCAGATGACCTAAGACCTTTTGACCTTGCTCAAAGGTTAAATATTCTTAATGACGTTGCCTGTGCAGTATATTATCTTCATTGCAGATGTGAGCAACCTGTCATTCATTGTGATTTGAAGCCAAGCAATGTCCTTCTTGATGGTGACACTGTTGCCCATGTGATTAGCAAGACTACTTTCAAATATTAATGGCTATTCTGATAACCAACCAGCACTAGTGGAATAAAGGGCACTATTGGCTATGCTCCTCTAGGTACTACATTTCAGAATATGGAATGGATATGAGGTGTCAACACAGGGTAACATGTATAGTTTTGAGATTCTTATCTTTGAAACATTAACAGGAATAAGACCCGCTGATGATATGTTTAAAGATGGTCACAATATGTATATCTATCTAAAAACTGGCTTTCCTAATAAACTTATACAAATTGTGGACCCATCTATTTTCAACAGACAATTAAGACAGAGAGCAACTGCAGCAGAAGACAACTGTGGGAACTTGATTCCTATGCATCCTAATACAGAGAAGTACTTAGTTTCGCTATTAGGCATTGGACTCGCTTGTTCAATGGAATCATCACTCAAAGAAGGAATGAGTATAGTGGATGTGACTAGGGAGCTAAATCAAATCAGAACTGCTTATTTTCCTGGTGGGATCAAGGGAGAATGAAACGTGATGAATGTTGAGTCGCCACTTCTACATTACATTGTTACCATGTCTTCGATGTTTCATATAATTTTCTTTTTCCACATCATTTTGTCTTCTTGCTATTGTTTCGAACTTTGGTATTACTACTGAAATTCTAGTACCTTGGTATGTCTCTATCATTACGTTGTTCTGACATTACAACCGAAAGCAATTTCTTCATGAAATTCAGACTGTGAAACTTTTGAGATCTTCAACTTAAATTACCCCCACTGTGAGTCTAAAAATTCATGTTTTTCGTGTTAATCCAATATGCATAAATTGTTTGAAAATACTTTTTGAAAATACTTTTTCAGATTATCTTTCCATCCGAGTCCAAACTTCTTGCATGTATTTAAACTATGTTTGTAAGATTTCATTCATAATAGGTGTACTTATCCTCCATTCTATTTCCCATATCACCTACGTATGGCTTCCAATATATATAGCAAAAGAAATCAAGAACGCTGGGTTTAGTTGCTGTAACTGAAACGACAATGGCTCGAAGCCAAAATCCTACTTCTCCACTTCACCAACCCACTGGAGTGGACAAAAAAGGAGGAGCAAAATAAATAATTTATGGGCATCATATTGAATAAGCTTGACAACAGATAAAAAAAAAACTAAGGAAAGAATCTTCTATCTGTAAAACAAGGAAATGGATCTCCTGACTTTGGGCTTGTACTTGCGAAAGCCACGAATGAATTCAGTAAATAGTCTCGCAAAAATCATAATTTATCATACAAAGAACATACCAAAATACCTCAATTTAATCAAGTGGGGAACCCGTAGACTATGAGCAAGCAACATGGACACAGTTAGGCGATTCAGTGTCGTTCATCGAAAACATTTGACAAGGATCCCACTTCCGTCCCAGATGGGCATGCCCAAGTTCACCCGAGCAGAAGCAGATCTTTGACTGTCGCTTCCCTTCCATCATTGTGACTGGGATGATACTATTATCTGTTGCAATTACATAGAGTACTCCTTCATACTGACTTTCTAGTGTACCTGCAGATTGCAAGTGCACCCAGTTTTCTGTTTGTCTCAAAGAACAATGTGAATAACCCAATTCTGAGTGAAACTGTGTTTGGAAGTTTATTTTTTATTCTTTATCCTAAAATAATTTTGTAAGATAATTTTGAAAATAAATTATTAAAACAAAAATACATAAAAACTTGTCTAGTTTAAACTTGTCTAGTTTAATAAATCATTAAACTATCAAATTGTCATCATGAAAACAATGTGTAGAAAACAAAAATATCTTAGTAATGTTCTTTTTTTCTGCTTCTAAAACAAGAGTTTGAAAAGAAATTTACAGGAATTCCAAAACAAAATACATCTATCAAACAAGTTTTTTTTTTTTTTAACTCTTAAAAACAAAAAATTGTTCTACAAAATTGATTCTCACATCCTCCACCAATGTGAAATGTGCAAGTGTCGGTCTATTTCTGTTAAGTTTTGAACATATAGTTTAGGTTTTCCAAGAAATTATCATCGTGATGCTAGAGCCTATTTTTTTTTCAATGTTACACCGGTTTGTGTTTAGGGTAAGGACTGTTTCTGAATTTACTAATTGTCAATCTCAAAGATTACCTTGCTTTATTGCCTTTGCTATACCAATGCATTGGCTCTAAATAATATCAGTTTTAATTCAGAAATTTGCTGTCACTTTTAACAAAATAAAGAAAGAAAAAGGCAAAGTCAGAAGTTCTAAATTCCTTACCCCTATTTTCACTCAAATGTCTCCGACATTATTGATCTGAACTTAATGAGAACCTAATTAATTTGAGTGGTAGCTATTTTTTTTTAAAAAAATATTACTTAAGAAACATAAATTAGATTGTAATTTCTAAGAAAAATAGTCAATAAAAAACTTCATAAAATTTGAACAATCTTAATTTTTCTTTTGGGTAGAAATTGATTTTCTTATGAAAGCGATGAATTTGTGACATATAATCTTTACTATCACTAGCCTATGCTGCGCAAAAACAGAATCTTCCTAGATAAAACTAATGATGAAATACAATAAATAAGACAAGCAATGATTTTCCCAAAAGCAATAATGTAAAACTTGTCAACATAGTTTTCAGTGTCAAGTTAGAATCTATGCAACTTTTGAACTGATAGCTGCTATCAACTTTTACAGTTCACTGTTTTTAGTTTTCAGGATCACATGCACTTACTCTTTTAGCCAAAGCATCAACTGGTCTTTCATTTGATTGAATGCTAATTATGCTAATCGTAAAATGTAGTAGCACAAAACTCAAGTTGCAGAAAGTTCAAATGGCAAATCAAACAACGGAAATGATATTGCTAAGTTTCAAAATTCACGGATTAGCCACATCTTGTGATGTGCCTAATTTTTTTTTCTAAAAAAAAATAGGGTTAAATGTAGTTTTAAGTTTGATCACGTCTAATATAGCTACAAAAGTGTAGCAATATCAGTGCCAATTAAACAATCAAGTCAGCAAAGTTCAAGTGGAGAAAAGTTTGGGGACAAATATATTTAAACTGAATTATTTGTGCTCCCCATTTTGCATACGTTGGTAAGGAAGAGACAAATGCTTGCCTTTGACACTAAAGGGGAAATAAAAGAGGATATGTGATGAATAGAGTTTCTCTCTATAGATATTAATATAATTAGTTTCCTTATCAAATGATTTGTGGTTTCGTAAGTGGTGATCAGAGCATTCTTGTTTTTTTCTAATCAAATGAAGCCTTTTGTTCCCTTGTCACCTGTCCTTTGGTGCACATGCTTCTTCAGCAGCATTCGTGGATTGGGTTTCTTTGCCGTTAAGGTAAAGTAACTTTAGAGAAATATAAATATAAAATTAAAAAAAAATAAAATAATATTATATATTAAATTATAAAAAATTAAAAAATCATAATAATCCAAATCAAGCATTCATTCAGTATATGATTGCTCCCTCACCCCAGATTTCATGTCAGTAACAAAGCATAACTCAAACTAAGGAACCATAAATGATGCTACTTAATCCGAATTTTCTGCCTTTCTAAATGCAACCAATGACAACCAGAGTAGTCAAGTTGAGATAATTATGTAGATCTTGACCGTTTCCTAAAGATTTCAAATGACCCAATCAATTTAATTAAAAGAAAGTCATTACTATATCCAATACAAGATCACTATTCGAATGTAAGTAACAAGCAAATAACAATGATTATCTTGAAACTTTAACCATTCATAAAATAAAAGTGAAGGGAACCAATTTCATAAGAATTGGATTTGGATCATCTAAATTTTTTTATTCTTATAATTTTTTTTTATATTTAAATATGTGAGTCTCAAATTTTTTTATTAATTTTTTTCTCTCTTAATTTTATTTCTGTTTCACTTTCACTACACACTATAATTTCAGATAAAAAATCAACTCATCCACATCCCATAAGAATCACAAAATTGTTTAAGCCATGAGCAGGTGAAGTGAAAAACTATTAATTGAAAAGGGGTATAAAGTAATATTAATTATAATTATAAATGTAAAACTAAAATGTAACTGTTCACAATATCACATCTGATCTAATTTACAATTTTATATTAATTGATCATAATGGTAAAAATTAAACCATAAAACCCATTATATTCAAGCAAATCCTTTTTGACCACAGGGCACTTAAGATTAAGTTCAATAACATATAATTCAAATTGTTATTAAATAACATATTGCGGTGGTCATGTCAAGGCAAAATAAGTGTCAGTAAAATATAGTTGGGGGTTAGTTAGTCACCCAAAAAAAAATCAGAAAGAATTGAAAAAGTTAGCACTAATGGTACGTGCCAACATCATCAAATGGCACTTCAAACTCTGATAACAAAATGTTTGCATTGATTAATGGAATAGGTATGCCATACATTTTGCCAAAGAGAAAAAAGTAATTCACTAGTGAATGAACCCATCAATATTGATGGATTCGAATTGCACTTTCTTCCTTGTGAAGGAGCAAAAACTTGCTTATGGACGAAAAGGGCAGTCAAACCCTCGATCTGGTGCGAGGCACGTTCATTGTAATTAGAGGCAAGAAGGAAGCCATGATTTAATGCACGAAACAGGTGCTTTCTTCATCTTCTCCTTTGCTAACTCAAAGGTCCATCTTTTGGGTCAAATCGTCAATGGTGGAGAAAGCAGGATACTCTGCTGTCATTCTAACCCATTATCAACTTATACGCCATTACTTAGTTCAGGTTTGGAACGAAGTGCAATCAGGTGAAGGCGTCAAATGGGATACTCTGCTGTCGTGTTGGTTGGTGTCATTCTAACTCCGTAAAGAGATATTAAAACTTTTCGTATTATATTCATAAGAAGAAGTTATAAATATTAAATTGTAAATTTATTTATTATTATTTATTTAAAACTAAAGATCAAGGATATAAAAAAGGTATAAATATTAAAAAGTTATGATTTTGTTATGATAGGATTATGAGAAACAGAAAAATAATAGGATCAATGAAAGAAAGTTTCAACTCAGTTTTTCGAAGATTTTTTTATTACATATAGATTGTTGGAAAATGACTAGCAATGGAGCCAGCCTAGAGTTAGTAGCGGCAACAATATAAATTATATGCATATAGTGGAAGATTTTAGGGTTAGTGGGGCATTTGTTTTGTCCCCCACACCTCAAGTCTGCTACTGACACCTCAATGTGCAGCCCCACAGTTTGGAAGTAACATTTGAAGGACATCCATGCAATCACTAATACCAGAATTGTATAAAAGAATTCTGAAGGGAGGATAATAACTTTCCAATTAAAAATTTGGCTATTTATTAAAAGTATTCGTGTAAATTAAATATAGAAAAGGGAAAAAAATGAATGAGAATGTGTGTCAAAATACAATATAAATAAATAAATAAGACATAAGATAAGTGTCAAATAATAGAGAAAAAACTGAAAAATAACAAAAGAAATGTATATCAAAATAAAAAATGAAATATAAAAATAGGTATCAAACCAATAGTTCAAGTTATTAAATTAACACATATCACATATTATAATATAATAAGTTGAATTCATATGTATCAGTACCTTAAAACCATTAAAAGTTTTATCGAAATCTTATAAAAGCTAAAATTCATGTAGAGTTTTACTAGTGGCATAATTTGAAGGAATTTTTTTTTAAAAAATATGATAAAGAAACTTATCTCTTTCTCTCCGCAATCTTTTATATATAATAGTAAGAATTTCGCTAATGGTTTTCATGTTTTCCTGGCTTCTCGTTCTCCTTAAGTATTTTCCTGGATCTATTCGAAGAACATATTAAGTTGAAGCAATAGAGCAGATTCTTGCTGTAGTTTAGTATATTTTCTCTTGCATGTTATTTTTGTGTTATGCATTATTCTCCTTTGATTATATTGCTAGCACATGCTGTGACCATGCTTCCAAATGCAATAATGGGTCTATGCACTATCCTGAGTATTAGTGTCCACATAAAACACCACAACGCGCACCAAATTTGACATTTTTGCAAAACTATGATTATTTTCTTCACGCCTATGCTTTCAAATCATAGCATTTGATTGACTTAAAATTTTGAGAAGATTGGCAGACACAGGTATTCTAAATCCAACATATCTTTATAAGTAACATGCACAAGCTGGTGCTTTAATTACCAAAACCATAGTTCAAAGATACAAACCACAGCTACTGCACTTTGTGCTACTCCTAAAACAATGAAGCATTTTGCTCCCAAGTTACCTGCACTTTGGTTCATATACCTTCACCTTCTTCGTTTTCTTCATGATAAACTTACTGTCGTTGCAACACATCAAAGCGGCCTCCGCACTAGGAAACAAGACTGATCATTTTGCACCGCTCAAATTCAAGGAATACCAATTTCTCTTTGGGGAAGGCAAAAAATATATATAAAAAAATTTGCCGAATGGGAGGATGACACTTTGCCTTCTCTAAAGGGAAGACAGAGAATCCCAATCGAAACATTATTATTGCACAATTAATTACATTAAATTAGTGATTTACATATACAAAAACAATTTTTTGTAATATCTTATATACGGTGTAAATTATTAATTAGTTAGAAATAATAGCAAATACTTTGTCTCAATATTTTTTTTGTTTGTTTTAGTCATACATACCATAAAAGGTACCATTAAACATGTACAATTTGAAACAATGCTAAATTACACAGCCTACCTAATTGAACTGTGCATTTTAGGCTTGGGGCAAATTTAGGCCAATCATGAATGGTGCGGTCATGTAAATTGCCCTTTTCTGCATCCATTAGTCCACATCTGATAATGTGGTAGAATATAACACACTTTAGAAATAAATAATAGAAACATTTTAAAATGCTTTTCAATTTCAATCCGCGATCCTAACTCTCTCTCTCTTTTTTTTTTTGGTAGAAAAGGAAATATAATACGTAAAGCCATATAAAAATGCAAGTCATTATTCACATGGAAATAAGTAAAGTCATAAAGAAATAAATTTCATTATTCACATGGAAATGTCTTAAACAACGCATGTTTAAATATGGGAAAGCCTGCCTAGAAATATTCAAATAAAATTCCAAATAGAGGGGAATGGATATTTATGATATAATACATGAGATTCATTTATTTGTTTCAACATACGACAAATTAAGTCCAATTATGACTTACATTTTTGTTGCAGCCAATTAATCGATCATTCATTAATTTAAAAAATTATTCGTTGACTATTGCAAATTATTAATCAGTCAAACTTTTAAAAATTTCATACTATTTCCGAATTTCATACCACAAATTAATCAACTTAATGAATTGACATCAATTGGCATACATCATATTATTTAATCAACATGTCCTATTTACTCTAAATAGTTGGTAAGGAATATGTTTTTAGAAATATTACAACTCAAATTATAATAAAATAACATTAATTGCGGTGATCATGTCAAGGAAAAATATATAGTTTTGGGAATCCATATGTACGTTTATTGTATTAATCTGTATAAACAAAATTGTTTGAAAAGACTTTCAATTTATCTTTTCATTTGAATCTAACATTCCCTTACATATTTAAATTATAATTTTAATGAATATAAATATTTATATAAATTAAAATTAAATAAATTTTATATAATTTTTTATATTTTAAAATTTTTTCACTTAAAAATTACTTCTTTCCACACGTAATTAAGCGTAAGTTCTCAGCATTATTCGGTTTTAATATTTCATAAAAACCAGTTTACTTATCCTTTGTTTTATTTCTCAGATCACTTATGACTTTCATTTTATCAAGCAAAAGAAAACAAAAACAGTGGAGCTAATTGCTGTTAAGTGAAAGGAGCATGGTTCTATGCCAAAAACGTGATCCCTGTTTCCCCCTATCAATGTACAGTATGAAAACAATCTATCCCATAAAAAAGAAGAAACTGTTCATTAGCATAATAATTTGAAACTCCTGTGTTTAAAAAAATTTATAAATTAAATTATAAAATTTAACTAATTAAAAAATTTAAATGTCTCAGTATTTTATGAAACTAATATAATAAAAATAATGTTTAGCTTCACATTGTATGTCAATTGACAAAATAAAAATATTAAATTATTAAATTTATTATGTTTGATCACATTGAATAGTAATTGACAAAATAAAAAAATAAATTATTAAATTTATTATGTCTCATAAATTATTAAATTTAAAATATTAACCTTTAAAATTGAGCTTTTTAAAATTTTTTTTCTCCTTTCATGGATGGGGCGTTTTCTATCTTGTAAATGAACCAAGAACCTCATACAAATCTGCTGCACTTTTAGTATGGGATGGCTTTGTTAGAAAATGTATATGAAAACAAATAAAAATTTTGGCTCTGAGGCATGAAATTATATTGTCTTGAGTGTAATATTACTTTTGTATGAAAAGCAAGTTACCCTAGGATATAACAAAACCCTTAAAAACTCTTTTTGGAGAAGGTGAATGTGTACACTGAAAGCAATCTGAAAGCCTCTGTTTATAGACATTGAAAGGCACCTTTGAACAATTGTATTTGTTAGATTTTATAGACATGACTGTCTATACATAAAAGGCATGACGGTTTGTCCCTAATAGACATGACTATCTATTCTCAACAAACATAATTGTTTGTTCCCAACAAATATGACTGTCTGTTCTCAAAAGGCATGATTGTTTATTTCCAACAATCATAACTGTTTGTTACAAAAATCATGACTATTTGTTCCTAACAAATATGACTGTCTGTCATCAACATGACTATTAGTGTTAAATATCTAAGGATGCTATTGAAGTACTTAGTGTCCAAAGATTAAACAAAGACTCATTGTTTATAGGATCGAAGATATCACACACACCAAATTTATTAAGATTCTGCAAAAAAAAGTTTTTTTAGCCTTAGCACTATTTAAATGGCCATGTGCTAAGCAATCCCAATTTCTATGAATATTTCTCAAGTTAAAACCCATTAGACCTTTATTGAAGTAGCACCACTTCATATTCACATAGGTGGAGTTTATTTCATTGTCCCTGTTACCATAGACAATCTTTAGTCAACTCCATTAAGAGCTATACTCATCCTCTCAAACGTAACAGTAAGCACTAACTTGAAGTTTCGTATGAGACTCCTCTTAATTAGTGCTAAACAGACACTTATCAATGACTTGTTGTTACCCATTAAACTTTAGTAATTACTAGTTTAGTAATTCAAAGTTGGGTTTCCATCATTGGTGTCTTGAGGGTTTAATTTAGTCCCATACTATGTGTTGTCCTCCATACCATATCTCTTGGTAAAGACTTAGTAAGAGGATCAGCCAAATTATTTGCTGATTTCATATAGAGAATTGAAATGGTACCACTTGATATCAATTCTCTAATATAATCATGTCTTAGACTAATATGTCTTGACTTTCCATTATACATTTTGTTGAAAGCACATGACATTGTAGCCTCACTATCACAGTGAATGGAAACAGGTGGCATTGGTTGTGGCCATAACTCAATTTCAAATAACATGTTTCTTAACCATTCAGCTTCCTTTCCTGTAGCAGCCAAAGCAATAAATTCTGCCTTCATGGTAGAATAAGCATGGCAGCTTTGTTTCTTTAATGCCCAACATATGGCACCTTCAGCTAGTGTAAATATCCAATCTATAGTTGCAATACTTTCACCAACTTTTTTGTTATCCAGCTTGCATCTGAATAACCCTCTAGTATAGCAAGAAAACTTGAATAAGATAGTTTTAAGTTTGCAGTACTCTTAAGGTAAACAAATACGCTTCTAATTGCTTCCTAATGCTCTGTACTAGGACTATTTGTAAATCTTGATGACTTGCATATAGCAAAAGCAATGTCTAGTCTTGTACAATGCATTGCATACATTAAGCTTCCTATAACACTAGCATACTTTAATTGTTCTATTAGTCTACCAGTATTTTTCACAAGTTTTACACTAGTATCATATGTAGTACTAAACTCTCTTAATTTTGAGATGTTCAAATTTATTCAAAATGTTCTGTATATAATGAGTTTGATTTAAACTAAAACCATGATCATGCTTAGTAACTTTGATACCCAAAATTATATCTACCTCATTAAGATCTTTCATTTTGAATTTTAAGGTCAGAAACCTTTTAGTTTCATTTATGCCATGCATGTTGGTACCAAATATAAGCATATCATCAACATAGAGACTAATTACAACCCCATATTCTTTAGTAAACTTGGAATAAATACACTTATCAGTAGTATTATTTCTAAAACCAAAAGATAAAATTTCCTTATCAAACTTTTCATTCCATTGTTTAGGAGTTTGTTTAAGACCATATAAGGGTTTTACAAGTTTGCATACTTTATGTTCATTTCCAGGAAGAACAAATCCTTCAGGTTGATGCATGTAAACTTCTTCTTTTAATTCACTATGTAAAAATGCTGTTTTAACATCCATTTGATGTACATGCAATTTATATATAGATGCCAATGCAAAAAGTACTCTAATGGATGTTATTCTAGCAACTGGAGCATATGTATCAAAATAATCTAAATCCTTCTTTTGTATAAATCCTTTGGCAACTAGTCTTGCTTTAAAGGTTAGCAATGTACCATCAGAAGTATATTTCCTCCTAAAAACCCATTTGTTACTAATTGGTTTTGAGCCAGGAGGTAAGTCAACCAAGATCCATGTATTATTAGACATTATTGAGTCCATTTCATCATTTATAGCTTCCTTCCAGAAAGTTGCATCTCTAGAAGCCATTGCTTCTTTTTAAATTGTGGGCTCAGTTTCAATGTTTAATAATAACTGTATTTTTTAATAATTTTATCTCTATTTCCTTCTACCAAAAAGATAATAAAATCAGGATCAAGGCATTTTTCTATCCTTGTCCTTTGACTTCTTCTTGGTTCAGATGGTTCATTTACTAATTTTCTTTTACCAGTAGCAAGAAAATCAGAAGAATTAGAATTATTTTGATGTATGTCAGATTCTATCTCATACATACCATTATTTTCAAGTCCATGCCTTATTTGATCTAGCATGAATTTATTTTCAAAAAATTCAACATGAATAGATTCTACAATAATATTAGTCTCTAAATTAAGTAATCTATATGCTTTAGAATTTTGTGCATAACCAACAAAAGCACTTTTGATCCCTCTTGGCCCTAATTTATTTCTTTGAGAATCAGGCAATCTACAAAAAGCAACACACCCCTATACTTTAAAATAATTCAGATTTAGTTTCCTTCCATTCCAAATTTCATAAGGAGATTTATGAGTTTTCTTTGAAGGAATTCTATTGTGAATGTGACAAGCAGTAAGTAAAGCTTCACTCTATAAGTTATATGGTAATTTGGCATTTAATAGCATAGCATTTACCATATCAACTAAGGTTCTATTTTTCTTTTCTGCTAGTCCATTTTGTTAGGGTGTAAAAGGGGCAGTTTTCTGATGGATTATTCCATTTTCTTCACAAAATAATTAAATTCTGTAAAGAAATATTCTCCACCCCTATCACTTTGAAGTATTTTAATTTTACTTTGCTTTTGATTCTCTACTATAGATTTAAATTCCTTAAATCTATCAAAGGCCTCGTCTTTTGTTCTTAATAAATACACATATAAAAATCGAGAATAATAATCTATAAACGGAATAAAATATTTTTTTCCTCCTCTAGTTAATTTTCCATTCATTTCACAAACATCAGAATGAATCAGATCTAAGATTTGTGTATTACGTTCTACTTTAGGAAAAGGTTTTCTTATTATTTTTACTTCAACACAGATTTCATATTTATTATTATGAACATGCTTGTAGCCTATATAATTATTATTTGACATATACTTAATCATTGCATAATTTAAATGTCCTAACCTAGCATGCCATAAAGAAGAAGAATCAATATAATTAGAAACATTGTTTATTTCATTCACACTTAGTTTAAACATGCCATCAAGGGAATATCCCTTGCCTACAAATAATCCTCCCTTAGATATTACAACCTTGTCTAATTCTAACACAATTTTAAAGCCCTTCTTGCAGAGCACACTTACTGAAACTAAGTTCCTTTTAACATCAAGAACATGATAAACATTGAGCAAGGTAAGTTTCTGCCCAGAAGTGAAGTTCAACACAACAGATCCTATTCCAAGCACCTTGGCACGATTGTGATTTCCCATCAGCACTTCACTCTGTTCCTTCAACTCATTGTAGGTTTTGAAATGAGCCATGTCATTGCACACATGGATAGTTGCACTTGAATCAATGAACCAATCCATATTTCTTGATCCAGTAGCCATGTTTAATTCAGTCACTATTCCAATTTGTATATTGGTAACCATTGCTATAAGCTCTTTTTCTTCATCTTCCAATAAGTTGGCTAATTTGGCCTTTTTAGAAATATTTCCTTTCTTCAAATTAGCAAGGTTGAATTTTCTATATCTACATTCTTTGATGTAGTGACCTTTCTTTCCACAATGAAAGCAAGCCTTGTGTTTCTTATTTTTCTTGAAACCTTTATTTTTCTAGACCTTAAGTTTGTTTTGATTCTTGCTTGCAGACTTACTTTCAAAATTGTTGTTTCCAGACTTTCCAATTGCATTTACCTTTTGTGAATTTTCATTTGTAGTCACAATTTTTTTCTAGAACCTTTCATCTCTAATTTGAGTTTCAAACTCAATTTGCAAATGGGTTTGAAACTGTTCAAGAGTGAAGTTCTCAGGTGAATGCAATATTTTCTTCCTATACCCATTCTAAGAAGGAGGCAATTTAGATAGAATTGCTCCTATTTGAAGAGTATCAAGACTGATGATTTTCAAATCCCTCAATCTGGAAACCAAAATTTGTAATTCATGGACTTGATCCAAGACTGGCATGTTATTAAACATTTTAAAATCAAAGTAATTTAAAGCAAGGAATTTATCAGTACCTTTCTTTTCACTTTGGTATTTGACTTCTAAAGCATTCCAAATATCCCTTGGTGATGTCAGATTTGAGTAGAGATCATAAAGATGATCAGTAAGTGAATTTAGAATGTGACCATGACATACCAATTCATCTTTTTCACGTTTTTGCCTTTGGCTTCTTACATCATCAGAATCTTCTGCAATTGGTGTAGCAATAGGTGGCAAATTCGAGTCTAGAACATAAAAGACCTTCAAAGTGGTGAGTAAAAATTTCATCTTGTCCTTCCATTTTGTGAAATTTGTGCCATCAAATTGATTCAGTTTCATTGAATCTTGTATTTTGATAGCAGAAGAAGCAACAGTCTCCATGTAGATAATATTACATTAAAATTGTTAGAAAATGTATATGAAAACAAATAGAAATGTTGGCTTTAAGGCATGAAATTACATTGTCTTGAGTGTAATATTGCTTTTGTATGAAAAGCAAGTTACCCCAAGATACAACAAAGTCCTTAAAAAACTCTTTTTGGAGAAAGTGAATGTGTACATTGAAAGTAATCTAAAAGCCTCTATTTATAGACATTAAAAGGCATCTTTGAACAATTGTGTTTGTTAAATTTTGATAGACATGACTATCTATACATAAAAGGTATGATTGTTTGTCCCTAATAGACATGACTATCTATTCTCAACAAACATAATTGTTTGTTCCCAACAAATATGACTGTCTGTTCTCAAAAGACATGATTGTTTGTTTCCAACAATTATAACTGTTTGTCACAAAAATCATGACTATTTGTTCCTAACAAACATGACTGTCTGTCATCAACAAACATGATTGTTTATCACTAAAAGATATGACTATTTATTCCCAATAGACACAACTCTTTGTTGTAAAAAATAATGGCAATAAAATTAATAGTTAATTTTATTTTAATTCAAGGCTCAAAGATGTCCCAAGTGCCCAAGTGCCCTATCAAAGACTTTATATATCTTTGATTTAGCAATTTAATTTGGGTTATATTATGGGTTATAATGCATATATTATAATTTAACTATTGTCATTTATTGCCACTTATATAACCTTTAATATCTATAATTATTTCTAATGTGAGACTTTATATTTACAAACTATCAAACAGGCTTATCACAATACAAGAAGCAAGCATTCACTCTGAGGCCCTGAATATGAAAAATAGTCATTTATAGCTTGTAGTCCTTTGATTATTTCCTAACAAATTCTCACATACATTTAGCTACATATTTTATGAAGTTAAACATAAACTTTTAAACAAATAAATAAATTACCTTCAATTTTTAAATTATTTATATTTTATTTTATTTAATAATAATATTTGGTTGCCATCACTGGTTACATCACATAAATATTTAAAAAATTACATTAGGTTCTTCTGGGAAGGTAAACAAAGACAAACCCAAACTATAAAATTTTAATAAATCCCGAATGCGGGATTTCTTCCAAACAAAGATTGAACAGCTAGCATACCTTATTTCAATGTGATTGCGATGGTTGTAACCATCACGAAAATAATTAGAATTTAAAAAAAAAATTTGGTTTTAGTCCTGTGAGGAGATGTAGAGGAAGACCAAAAAGGACACTTGGTGAGGTGATTAAAAGAGATCTTTGGTTAAATGGTATATCCGAAAATTTGGTTTTGGATAGAAGTTTATGGCGTCGTTTGATCCATGTAGCCGACCCCACCTAGTGGGAAAAGGCTTGGTTTGTTGTTGTTGTAAAAAAAAAATACATATACTTTTCAAATTAAGTTGAAAGCCATTATAATTATTACTTAAAATATTATGTTAGTGATAATTATTTCAATAATAAAGTAGTTTAAACATTGCATTTTTTTAAATAGTGTTGATGAAAATGTAGTGACACAAATATTAAACTATTGGCCACTCAGTCTCTGTTTCGAAAGTGATACCCCAAGGCCTACACAATAGGATCGTCAGCCCTTGGTTCATGAGAGCTGTTGGCTACTTAGTCTATTTTTTGGTTAAATGGAGTAAGACTTGTGGCAGTTGTAGGAGAAAGAGAAAGAAAAAAATTATTTAAAAAAAAAATTTAATCGTATACGTAAAGTTTATTTATATAAATATCGTTAATAAGATGACGGTTACTTGATCACTGTTTTGGTTTAATGGAGTAAGACTAGTGGCTCGTGTACACCGACTTTTTTCCAAGTCAAGTGCCGTATCCATTCCGCGCCGATGGGGGAAGCTTTGGTGTGGGGCAAACTTGAACAAGATGACGGCTGAAGCAGAGCAAATGAGAGACTTTGCTTTCACCTGGGCTGGTGACATTAGAACCCCAAAGGAATTGGAATTTTTGAAAACGTTGGGCATCTTTTAGGATAAAATATAAATGAATATTTATTAATAAAAAATTAATAATTATAACTATTATTAAATACAAATAAATACTTAATAATTCATAAATTTAAAATAATCATAATTATTAATTTTTTATTAATAATTATTCATTTACATTTTATTCTCTAAATTACAACCACACTTTCAAAAATCTAAATCCCTGCCAAGGTGTCTGCCAAAACTTTTAGTAGGCCAAATTATATTCATAAAAATTAGTTGTCAATATTTAATTAAATTCAATTATTATTGCAAACAAAATTATATTTACTATGATGGGATTATGAGAAAAAGAAATAACAGGATCAATGAAAGAAGTTTCAATCAACTTTTTCTAAAATTTTGTATGTATGGTTTGTTGCAAAATGGGTAGTAATGAGGGCAACATGCGAGTCTAAAGTAGTGGCGATAATATAAATTTTATAAATACATACAGTGGAAATTTTTGTAAGATGATACCTACACATTTAGTGTCTTCATATACTATGTACATATGGATAAAAAAAAAAGAATGGAAAAGAATAATTTGAATTTAAAAAAAGAAAGAGAGATGGAAATGAAAAAAATATGTGGAACATGTACAGAATAAATTTTTAGGGTTTGTGGAGGGATTGGTCCGACACATCTTAAGTTAATGACGGAAATCCATGCTGTCACTAATCTTGGGAGAGGTATTGCGTCTGGTAACGTCCAATCCATAATAGTAGGTAATTAGATTATGATTAGTTAAGGGCATTTGCATGTATTCCAAATTCAAATTTACAACTCTATTTTTATAGCTGAATTAGAATTATTATGTGCGATAACTTTTCAGAATGTAAAATTACTGTTTTAACAAAAAATTGTTCCATGTAAGATAAGTAATTTTTTATGCATTTCAAAGTTTGAGTGATACTATTTACATAAATTTCGTGCACAAAGATTATATGCAATATGTAACATTTATAAAATTGACTAGCAACTATCAACATTGGGATAGACTTTGGTAACTAAAATTTCGATAATTTTCACATGTATGCCTTAAAATCGGTTGTATTTGATTGATTGATAATCGCTATTGCCCTTGAAAATTTTGTTAATTGAGCAATTATTATGAAGGGTAGTTTGATCGTCAACCCTAACCATGGCAAAGTTGAGCAAGGTTAAAAGGAAAAAGTAGGAAAGGAGTTTGCAGAAAGACATAATGATTTTGCTTCTTGTGAATGGATCTAATTACCATTTAGATAGAGAGAAAAGTAGATGAGCGGTGGAACATAAACAAATAGAAGACAAGACTATCCTTGGCCTCAACAAATTTAGGGAATGCATGCTCTATGATTATCTCATCACTAAGACTTGTGAGTTGTGGAAATTATCAAGTCACTAGTCATTCTTAAGCAGTTGGGAACTGTAAAGAAGCGGGACCAAACTCTTAATATCAAATACACAAATAGATACATCAACCATTGAAGCGGCGGGACCAAATCCTTCTTGTAAGTTGTGGCGGTGGAAGACCAAGAACCACGCTCTAATTTGGAGATTAGGCATCACTTTTTTCTTCTTCTGATGCATTTACTATTTACCATTTTGCATGGGAAGTGTGAAATGTTGGACTATACTGTGATAGACTGAAATAGAACTTCCTTTGTCTTCACTCTGAGTTGGTTGCAAACATGAATTTAAAATCAATTTTACTATTCATGATAAATTTTTTTACAGAATTTCAGATCAAGAGATATCATAATGATTTGCAAGCTGTAAATTTAATTTCTTCCTCAGATTGATATTGCCATTGGTTTCTTGTTTTGGTGCATATATAAAGGCTACATCACAGAGAAGTGAATAGTGAGTAAGGTCTCCTTCCAGTGACATATCACCTTTCTCTGTTTGTTTTCAAAACTCCAAATTTGACAATTCTCACGCGTATGCCTTAAAATCGGCAGCAACTGGTATTCTAAATCCAACGTATCACATTATGAGTAATATGCACAAGCTGGTGCTATAATTACCAAACCCTTAGTTCTCGAAGAAGATCAAACATACAACCCATCCACTACCTTTTGTGCTCCTAAAACAATGAAGCATGTTGCTCCCAAGTTACCTGCACTTTGGTTTATATGCCTTCACCTTCTTCCATTCTTCATGACAAACTTACTATCGTTGCAACTTATCATCGAAGCCTCTGCATTAGGAAACAACACCGATCATTTGGCACTGCTCAAATTCAAGGAATCAATATCCAATGACCCATATCAAATCTTGGCCTCTTGGAAAAGTTCCACTCACGTCTGCAATTGGACTGGTGTCAAATGCAACCACCGCCATCAAAGAGTTTCAGAGTTGAACCTAGGAGGATACGACTTACATGGAGTTATTTCACCCCACATTGGCAGCCTCTCCTTTCTCAAAACTCTCGAGCTACAAAACAATAGCTTCTACAGCGAAGCCCCACAACAGTTGGGCCGTTTATTCCGACTGCAATGGCTTATGCTCGACAATAACACATTAAGAGGGGAATTTCCTATCAACTTGACAAGATGCTCTGCACTCAGGGTCCTCGATTTACCTGGAAATAATATCACCGGCAGCATACCAGTCGAGATTGGATCGCTTTGGAAGCTTCAAGAGTTGTATCTTCAAAGAAACAATTTATCAGGAAGAATACCAGCTTCTGTAGGAAATCTTTCTTCCCTTGTTACTCTATCTGTGGCATTTAATAGCTTGGAGGGAAATCTACCAGATGAAATAGGTCGTTTGAAAAACTTGACCTTTATTACTATATTTGCCAACAGATTGTCTGGTAAGCTTCCTTCTTCACTGTACAATTTGTCATCTCTCACTTCTATCACAGTTGCAGTCAATCAATTGGAAGGTTCTCTTCCAGCGACCATGTTCTTCTCCCTCCCATATCTCCAAGACCTTCTTATTGGTGGTAATAAATTCTCAGGTCCAATACCAACATCCATCACAAATGCATCTTTTCTTCGACGCTTTTCTATCGCTACAAACAATTTCATTGGACAAGTTCCGAGTCTAGAAAAGCTACAAGATATCGAACTGCTTAATTTGGAAATTAACAGTCTGGGTAGTAATTCAACTAAGGATCTAGAGTTTGTAAGTTCCCTGACAAACTGTAGTAAGTTGAACGCATTGGCCATAGATAATAATAATTTTGGAGGTTCTTTACCCAATTCCATTGGCAATTTATCAACCCAACTCAATTATCTATATCTAGGCGGTAATCAGTTTTCTGGACAAATTCCTGCAACATTGGGTAAACTTACTAACTTAATTGCGTTGATGCTGGAAGCAAACAGATTCACAGGGTTCATTCCAGACACCTTTGGGAACTTTAATAAGATGCAAGCATTACAGTTGAATAGAAACAAACTGACAGGGAGGATACCAACCTCCATTGGCAACCTCAGTCAATTATTTGAACTGGACCTATCACAGAATATGTTAGATGGAAATATTCCTCCAAGTATTGGAAATTGCCAAAGTTTACAAAAGCTAGACCTTTCACAAAACAGACTTAGTGGAGTGATACCGCCACAAGTTATTGGTCTTTCCTTTTCGACAATCTTACTTAACTTGTCAGGAAATTCATTAACTGGCAATCTTCCAGTTGAGTTGGGCAAACTGGAAAATACTGCTACGTTGGATGTCTCTGATAATCATCTGTCAGGTGACATTCCTGGTACAGTTGGAGACTGCATACGCTTGGAGTACCTTTATCTACAACAAAATTCCTTCAATGGAATCATACCTTCATCTTTGGCTTCCTTGAAAGGTCTTCAATATTTAGATCTATTAAGAAACAATTTATCTGGGTCAATTCCTCCAGGTCTGTAGTATATTACCGTTTTAGCATACTTGAATGTTTCATTTAACAATCTAGAATGCCAAGTGCCTAAAAATGGTGTCTTTCAAAATGCAAGTGCGATGGCAGTGGCTGGCAATAGTAAGCTTTGTGGAGGTATCTTAGAGGTACAACTACCACCATGCCCTATCAATGCTATGAAACAAAGAAAGCGCCATAAGTTTAGGATGATTGCCGTCGTAACTTGTTTGCTCGCTTTTCATTTTTTATTGTCAACAGTTGTTGCTATATATTTTATTCGGAAAAGAAACAGGAAGCAATCTTTTGAGCCATCAACAATTGAACTTCTTTCCAAGATGTCCTTCCAAAGCCTACACCAAGCAACCAATGGGTTTTCAGCTGACAATATGATAGGAAGTGGAAGTTTTGGCTCTGTCTATAGAGGAAGTCTTGTGCCTGAAAATGAAGTTGTTGCCATAAAGGTCCTTAACCTTGGTAAGAAGGGAGCCCACAGGAGCTTCATTACTGAATGTAATGCACTCAAAAATATTAGGCACAGAAATTTAGTAAAGATATTAACATGTTGCTCCAGCACAAACTATAAAGGCCAAGAATTTAAGGCTCTAGTTTTTGAGTACATGTCAAATGGAAGCTTAGAAAAATGGTTGCATCGAGGTACAAAAAGTTCAGATCAGCCAAGAACTTTAGGCCTTGATCAAAGATTAAAGATTCTTAGTGATGTTGCCTCTGCATTACATTATCTTCAACATGAATGTGAGCCACCTGTCATTCATTGTGATTTAAAGCAAAGCAATGTCCTTCTTGATAGTGACATGGTTGCCCATGTGAGTAATTTTGGATTGGCAAGACTACTTTTGTCTAGTGAAGGCAATTCTGACAACAAAAGCACTACCATTTGAATGAAGGGGACTATTTGCTATGCTCCTCCAGGTACAGTTTGATGTTTATTTTGGCTATAAAATCTTCTCGAATATTGTTTTCATGTCTCAAACATTTCCTTTACCTTTGTGTTAGTATTGTTAATATAGTTTTCATTGCATTGATTTATTTGCAATATATTTCAGAATATGGAATGGGTTTTGAAGTCACCACACAAGGTGACATGTATAGCTTAGGGATTCTTGTCTTGGAAATGATAACCAGAAGAAGACCCACAGACAAAATGTTTGAAGATTGCCATAATCTTCATAACTATGTAAAAGCTTCATTTCCTAATAAACTTGTGCAGATTGTGGACCAAGCTATATTCATCAAAGAAATAAGTAAAAGAGAAGCAGCTACTGCAACAGTAGAATACACTTGTGAGAATTTGCCTCCGATGTGTCCTAATGTGGAGAAATGCTTACTATCACTTTTAAACATTGGACTTGCTTGTTCAGTGGAGTCACCAAGGGAAAGAATGAGTATTGTGGATGTGACAAGGGAGCTAACTATAATTTATCATGGGATGAAGAAGACTTAGAACTGAAGAATACTGAAGTGCCACTTATACATTACTATTGCTGCCAATTATGTCTTCGTTATTTCATATCTTTTTTCTCTGAATGATTTTTTCATCTTTTTTTTTTTTGGTTGGCTTTTAGGTTGCATAAAGTTGTGAGTTATTCAAGTTGAATCATAAAGCAGTGTGCCTAGTGTAATTCTAGAAATTCCTGTGTTTATTATATTTGTCTGTGTGAACAAATTTGTTTAAAAAGACTTAATTTAATTATTTTTCCATTTGAATCCAACTTTTGCGTCCATATTTAAACTCGGCTTTAATATTTCATAAGAAGCAGCTTACTTATATATCCTTCATTGTATTTTCCATATCATGACTTCTATTTTATAAAGCAAAAGAAACCAAAAGCACTAGACCTGATTGCTGAAAGGAGGATAGTGTTAAACCATAGTCCTCCTTCTCCACTTCACCCCATCCATTTAATGTGGATGAAAAAGGAGAAGAAAATGTTCATTAACATGATAACGAATAATCACTGAGCTCATTTGCACACACAAGGGCCATCTCCTAGCTAGTGGATTTTGAGCATATAGTTAAGGTTTTTCAAGAAATTATTTTAGTGATGCCACAGTCTACTCTTTTCCCAATGTTACACCGGTTTGTGTTTAGGTTAAGGACTGTTCAGTGGGTCTGTATGTACTAATTGGAAATTTAATGATTGCCTATCTTTATTGCTTTTGCTATACCAATGCATTGGCTCTAAATTTGAACAATCTTACTTTTCTTTCCGTAGAAATTGATTTTCTTATGAAAGCGATGGATTTATTGTACAGGATAGAATCCCTTACTACCACTAGCCTATAGTGCACCAGAAACAGAATGTTCTTGGATAAAACTAAAGATGAAATATAATAAAGCAGACAAGAAATGAATTTCCCAACAGCAATAATGCAAAACTCGTCAACAGTTTTCAGTGTCAAGTTAAAAGCAATGCAACTTTTCAACTGTACATATATTTGCTGCTCTCAACTTTTACAGGGTTCAATATCACATGCACTTATCCTTTGAGCCATAGTTAGAGATGAAGACAAGACAAAAGAAATTGTGGAAGCTGCCAAGGCATCAATGGGTAGAGTTATTGTTTACTTATATTACATGTAAATTGTGTCTCATTCTCTACCTAACACTTGCTTTCTTTTGAATTTCTTAAGGACAGGATTTGTCCCCAGTGGACTGGATTAACGTCCAGCAATTTGCATAGAAGGTAATGGACCTCTCTGAGTATAGAAGGAAGTTTTATGATTATCTGGTTACTAAGATGAATGACATTGCACCAAATTTGGCATCCTTGATTGGTGAAGATGTTGGTGCTCGTTTGATATCTCATGTTGGTAGCCTCACAAATTTGGCCAAGTGCCCCTCTTCAACGCTTCAAATACTTGGTGCAGAGAAGGCTTTGTTCAGGTTTTTAACTCAATACCTCCTGATTTGAAGAATTTTAAAGTTTAAGTTGTGGTGTTCATAGAAACTAAAAAGGGTACAGATGTAAATCTGCAAGACATTTGATTTGTCCTTTATGTTAAATTAATTTTGTTAAAATACACTTATGACAACAGCTAGTTTTACTCTTGTAGGGGGACACATCGGTTGTATGTTGCCATTCCTTCTATTTATAATTTTTTTGCTAGTTATTATCCAATAAATGTGTTCTTCTGTTCTATTCAGGGCATTGAAAACCAGAGGAAACACTCCTAAATATGGCCTCTTATTCCACTCATCTTTTATTGGCCGAGCATCTGCCAGAAATAAGGGTCGAATGGCTCGCTATCTTGCAAACAAGTGTTCAATTGCATCACGCATTGATTGCTTTTCCGGTTAATTGTGACTTAATGTCTTATTACCCTCTTTTGCATTGCTAGTTGCTGCTTGCGTTAGAAATCATCTTGTTTTATTGTGATGCAGAGAGGGATACTACTGCTTTTGGGGAGAAACTCCGTGAACAAGTTAAGGAGCGACTTGACTTTTATGACTGGGGAGTTGTCCTCTTAAGAACATAGATGTCATGAAGTCTGCCATTGAAAGTGTGCAAAACAAAGGTTCGTAGGGATGGTCTGGATGGAAGAAGACATACTAATATACTATTGTCACTTAAACCCCCCTCCCCTCTCCTTTCTTACCTTTTCTCTTGAATGCTGCGTTTGGCATATGTTGTTTTTCCCAAGATACTAGATGTGTAATAGTGTAATATTGCTGATTTATAGTTATTGTTGCAGCACCGAAATGGAAATAGAAGAACTGCCTGTCGAAGTTTCTGGCAAGAAAGGCAAAAAGAAGAAGTCAAAAGTTGCTGCTGTGTAAGAAGGTGAGGGCATGGCTGTAGATACTGTGGGGGTCCATCCCACGATAAAAGAAAGAAAAGAAAACAAATGGAGTAATTGAAAAAGTTTAATGAACATGAAAACAAAATAGAGGATGGTTGAGAAGTTTTTCTATGTTGCATTAAAAGCAAATTGGCTAGTTGTTGGAAATTACAACAAGCCAAAATCTTTCTTTGACTTTCAATCCAAATTTCGTCTATAAATAGGAGCCTCATTCAGCAAGCCATGGCACAACAAGCAGAGGGCAGCGAAAGCAAGAGTAAAGGAGAGCAAGAGGCAAGAGAGAGAGCAAGGCAAAAAGATAATTTTTGAGAGACAATTTTTGAGAGTGTGAGATAAAAGAGAGTTTGAATAATTTTTAATAGAGTGTAAGTATAGGTATACACTAAGAAAAGTATTAGATATCATCTTTACAGGGTCTCATTGAGTGCCACTATAATTTTAGTACCACTTAAAAGAGAATAAAATGTATTGTGAGGATATTTATAATTATCTTTATTATAGCAAAATATTTTATCGGAGCTTATCCCGTAATTTTTTCCTCAATATTAGAAGATTTTCTATGTTAAAAATTTGTGTTTCTTGTATTTATTTTTCTACTTGAATTTTGTTATGCATACTTTATTTGCATAGTAGATAAAAGTGATCTTGAGGTGCTTTCGCTTATTATCAAGTCTCTAATCAATTTTTTTTCAACAAGTGGCATTAGAGCCTGGTTATATTGTTGAAACTTATTTTATAATTTATATTAGCTAGTTATATTGCCTCTAATCTGGCTAAGTTACAAAATTTATTTTCTTAATAATTGGCTAGTTTTACCGCCTAATTTATTTGTTTCACTAATTACTGGCTGATACTTTATGGAGGTTAATACAAGTAGAATGATTACTCTGAACGGCACCAATTATCACATATGGAGGAAAAAAATGAAAGATCTCCTTTATGTGAAAAGTTGATATTTACTAGTGTTTGCTTCAGAAAAGCCCAAATCAAAGACTGATGATCAGTGGGCATTTGAAAATGTCCAAGTATGTAGTTTTATTTGGTAATGGTTGGATGACAATGTGCTCAACCACATTAATGATGAGATGAATACCAAGATGTTATGGGAGAAACTTGAATCTCTATATGCTTGAAAGACCGGCAATAACAAGCTTTTCTTGATTAAGAAGATGATAAAATTATATTACAATGAAGATAGCTCTATTTTTGATCATTTAAATGAATTTCAAGGAGTCTTACAACAGCTATCTTCCATGGGTGTAAAGTTTGATGATGAGATTCAAGTTCTTTGGCTACTTGGTACTCTACTAGACTCTTGGGAGACATTTAGAATGTCACTTTGCAACTCCGCTCCTAATGACATAGTGACAATGGAACTTGTTAAAAGCACTGTTTTGAATGAAGAGATGAAAAAAGATCTCAAGCTTTATCTTCACAATTTGATATTCTTGTCACCGATGATAGGGGAAGAAGCAAAAGTAGAGGTCTGAAAGGCAAAGACAAAAGCTGGAGCAAGTCTAAGCACAGATCAAAAAATATAGTGTCACTATTGAGGAAGAAAAGAAAGATCAGGTTGCCGTTGCTGAACTTGTCATTGTTTGTGACGAGGAGGTAATTAATTTTGCCCATCAAGAGACAAGTTGGGTCAAAGATAGTGGACCCTCTTTACATGTTACATCAAATAGGGAACTCTTCTCATCTTATACACTCGGTAATTTTGGGGTGTTAAAGATGGATAATAATAGTTTTTCAAATGTTGCCGGCATGGGGGATATCCACTTGAAGACCAATAAAGGAGCACGACTGATTCTCAAGAATGTTAGGCATGTGCCTAATATTCGCTTCAATTTGATCTTAGTAAGAAAGCTGGATGATGAAGGTTATTACAACACCTTTAGTAACGAGTAATGGAATCTTACTAAAGGTTTGTTGATCGTGGCTCGGGGAGAGAAGAGTCCAAGCTTGATTTAACACAAGCTAAAATTTCAGGTGACTCTATCAACACAATGGATGATGAGAAGACAGCCAAAATGTGGCACAAGAGACTTAGCCACATTAGTGAGAAGGGACTTAATTTCTTAGCCAAAAAGAACCTGCTCTTAGGGATAAAGAGTGCTAGCTTGAAGAAATGTGTGCATTGCATGGCCAGAAAGCATAACAAAGTTACCTTCAAGAGTCACTTTCCTTCAAGGCAATCAGATTTACTAGAACTTATGCACTTAGATGTTTGTGATCCCTTGAAAGCAAAGTCTTTTGGTGGAAGACTTTACTTTGTGACATTCATTGATGATCATTCAAGGAAACTTTGGGCTTATGTTTTAAAGACCAAAGATCAAGTCCTTGATATTTTCAAACAGTTTCATGTATCTATTGAAAAGGAAATTGGAAAGAGGCTAAAATATATTCGCACTGACAATAATGGTAAGTGCTATGGTCCTTTTGTTGAGTACTACAGACAGATGGGCATTAAACATCAAAAAATGCCTCCAAAGACTCCACAGTAAAATGGTCTAGCTAAAAGGATGAATCGGACATTGCTAGAGAGAGTCAGATGTTTACTTTCAGAAACAAAGTTGTCAAAATACTTTTTAGGGGAGGCTTTGCTCACAGCAGTACATGTTATCAATCTATCTCCAGCGGTTACTCTGAATGGTAACATTCCTAACAAAGTTTGGTATGCCAAAGAAGTCTCTTATGATCACCTATGAGTTTTTGGATGTAAGGCATTTGTTCACATTCGAAAGGATGAGAGATCCAAGTTTGATGCTAGGAAACGGCAATACATCTTTCTGGGTTATGGTCTTGATGAATTTGGCTACCCGATTAAGAAGAAACTAATTCGAAGTCATGATGTAACATTTATTGAAGACCAAACCATTGACGAAATAGAGAAAGTTAAAAAGAAAGTATCTAGTGGTAGCGACGACTTGGTTGACGTAGACCCAATTCCTATGATGAACTTGCCTGATCTAGTCAACAATGATACTTAAGAAAGGAAACAGATCAATGACCAACCAAGGACAGATAATACCCCAACAGATAAAGCTAGAGGTGATGATGAAGTTATTAAGCAAGAGGAACAACCCTTTCCACCACCGCTGAGAAGAACACAAAGAAAGCAGCATTCGTTAATTAGGTACCCAAGTTCTAAGTATATCCTCCTTATTGAGGAAGGGGAGCCAAAGAATTTTGAAGAAGTGCAAATTCATCAGGATAAAACCTAGTGGATGATAGCTATGCAGGATGAGATGGATTCCTTGTAGAAAACTAACACTTATGAGATTATGGAACTTCTAAAAGGCAAAAAAGCCTTAAAAAACAAGTGGGTGTTCGAGCTTAAGAAAGATTGTAACAAGCTAGTGTAGTATAAAGCTCGCTTAGTCATGAAAAATTTTGGATAAAAGCAAAGGATCGATTTTGATGAGATTTTCTCTCTAGTTGTCAAGATCAGCTCAATTAGAGCCATACTTGGTTTGACAGCTAGCTTGGATTTGGAGCTTGAACAATTAGATGTGAAAAGTGTATTTCTCCATGGTGATTTAAAGGAAAAGATCTACATGGCTCAACCAAAAGGGTTTGAGGAGAAAGGAAAAGAACACATAGTCTGTAAATTAAAGAAGAGCCCATATGGATTAAAACAGGCTCTAAGGCAGTGGTATAAGAAAATTTGACTCTTTCATGATGAGTCATGGTTATACCAAAACTGATGCAAATCATTGTGTATATTTTAAAATGTTTCCTGATAACAAATTCATTATCCTCTTATTATATGTAGATGATATGTTGATTGTGGAGTAAGACACAAAAATGATTGGTGATCTAAAAAAGGAGTTATCAAAAGTGTTTGACATGAAAGATCTTGGACCAATAAGGCAAATTCTAAGAATGCAGATTTTGCAAGACCAAAAAGGTAAAAAGTTATGGTTGTCACAGGAAAAGTATGTGGAGCAGGTCCTAGAAAGATTCAACATGCAGAGTGCTAAGCCAGTTAGTACACCATTGGCTAATCACTTTAAACTCAGCAAAAAAAGTTATCCCACTAGTCAAGAAGAAAAAGAAAACATGGCTAAGATTCTTTACTCCTTTACAGTTGGGAGTTTGATGTATGTCATGGTCTGTATCTGTCCAGATATTGCTCATGCAGTAGGAGTAGTCAGCAGGTTTCTTTCCAACCCAGGTAGAAACCATTGGAAGCTGTAAAGTAGATCTTAAGATATCTCAGAGGCAGGTCAAAAATGTGCTTGTGTTTTGGAATGTCAGAACCAATTTTGAAGGGTTATATAGATGCAGATATGGTAGGTGACCTAGATAGTGGAAAATCTACTTTAGCATTCTTGTTTACTTTTGCAGGTGGAGCTGTGTCATGGCAGTCTAAATTGTAAAAGTATGTTGTCTTAACTAAAACTGAGACAGAATATATTGTCATAACCAAAGCTAGAAAAGAAATGCTTTGGTTGGCTAGACTTCTTCAACAATTGGGAATGAAGTAGCAAAACTCTATAATTTACTGTGATAGTTAAAGTACCCTATATTTGAGTAAAAATGCGATGTACCACTCGTGTACAAAGCATATTGATGTGAGATATCATTGGCTGCGGTTAACAGTTAAAAAACAACAATTCAAGCTTGAAAAAATTCACCCAAATAACAATCTTGCTGATATGATAATAAAAGTTGTAACTTAAGAAACCTTCAAACTTGTGTCAAGTTGGCCTACATGGACTCTATTTGATTGTCTTTAGGTTTATCCTCCTTCCACATGGGCTAAAGGGGAAGAATTATGGGAGTCCATCCCATGATAAAAGAAAGAAAAGAAAGCAAATGGACTAGTTGAAAAAGTTTAATGAACAAGAAAACCAAATAAAGGACGGTGGAGAAGTTTTTCTATATTGCATTAAAAGCAAATTAGCTAGCAGTTGGAAATTGCAACAAGCCGAAATCTTTCTTTGACTTTCAGCCCAAATTTCATCTTAAATAGGAGCCTTATTCAGCAAACCGTGGCACAACAAGCGGAGGGCAACGAAAGCAAGAGTGAAGGACAGCAAGGGGCAAGAGAGAGAGCAAGGCAAAAAGGCAAGCCTTGACAGAAATAGAATATGGGTATGGATATACACCAAGAAAAATATTGGGTATCATCTCTAGAGGGTCTTACTGAGTGTCATTATAATTTTAGTATCACTTGAAAGAAAGTAAAGTATGTTGTGAGTATATTTATAATTATTCTTATTATAGTGAAATATTTTCTCAAAGTTTATCTCGTAATTTTTTCTTTAATATTGGAGAGTTTTTCACGTTAAAAATTTGTGCCTCTTATATCTATTTTTCTACTTGAGTTTTGTTGTGCATAATTTATTTGCACAGTAAAAAAACATAATCTTGAGGTGCTTTCGCTTATTGTCAAGTCTTTAATCAATTTTTCCCAACAGATACACCACCAACAATTACAAATGGTGATGCATTAGAGGATCAGATACCAGAAAAGAAAAAGAAAAAGAAAGAAAAGAGGAAATTGGACCAAGAGATGGAGCTGCATGTTGATGATGGTGCCAATGAGGCTGGTGTTGAGCAAAAAGATGGAGCAGTTAAAAAGAAGAAGAAGAAGAAGAAGAATAAAAAGGATGGTGATGGGGAAGTATTTGAGACTGCTAGTGATAATAAAAAGAAGAAGAAGAAATAAAAAAGCGAGGATGTTGAGTAAACTGTTCTACAGAGGATGAATCTGCTTAGGATATAAGTTTTGAAGGTGTCTTTAAAGGGATCCTGGAACTACTTTGGAGAGAGGATTGTCTTAGTTTGTCAAGTGGATTTAGCTGTTCATTGACTTGTTTGAAAAAAGTCGATGGAATTTACTTTGTAATGATAATTGGCGTCTTTTGTTAGCCTGGGATAATTAGCGTCTTCTTTAGGCCTACTATAATTAGCATATTCGATCCACTTTTATTCGCAAGGAGCTAGAATTTTAGACTCCAAGTTTAACAAAACTTAGAAGTCATCTTCGACGTAAAATCAATATCACATGATGATGTTAAGAGCCTTTGGCTCATTGGCATCTGGACTCAAAATGAACCTGCGGTGCTACGGTTCGAATTCCAACTCCTTTACCTTTCACTACTCCAATCTATGGAGTCTACTGTAACCAAAAAAAAAAAATATCACATGATGATTTTAAAGCATAATCCAAACAAAAAAGCAATGCTAACAAATTTAAAGCCATTAAAATCGTTACTCGCAAAGATTTTAGTAATAATTCTTTCACAATATATATATATATATATATATATTGTTGATAATCAAAATAGGCAAAGCCCACTGGAAAATCTGAAGATAAAGAAGAAAATATGCAATATTTTTTTTCTCTTATAGAAGTATATTAGGTCTGGTTCACTGCATAGTTTGTCTGGGTTAAATATTAGCTTGTGCCATGTGCACTCCTGCAATTGATACCTGAAATGTGATAACTGATCTGTAATTAAATGCTAACAGCTGAGTGCAGTGGCGTCTTAAGAGGCAGTGATGGTCAATGGAATGGTGGCTTCTCTTATGGTGTAGGGGTTCATTCTGCAATGCAGGCTGAGCTCTGGGGAATTCTCATAGCTCTTCAATATGCTTGGGAACTTGGATTCAGAAAACTTACCGTGTAAAGCGATTCTCAAACTGCTGTTAGCATGGTTACCTGCCAAGGTAACAACGCTCAAGAGTTACATCTTGTAGCTCGAATTGGAGCCTGGTGTAGCAAAGAATGGTACGTAAACTTGTGGACACATTCAGGGAGTGCAACATGTGGGCGGACTGCATAGCTGACAAGGTTGGGCACGAAGAGGCAGGGCTTTTACAGTCAGATTGCTCTATGGCTTAGCACTCATTGATGCTGATCTCATGGGAGTGAGTAAGGAGAGTTATTTCTACAAGAAAATAATGTGTACGTAGTTTTGCACAACGTATATGTGCGTGCAGAAAAAAATTAAAAGAAAAAAAAAAGTAAAAATACGAGAGAATGCGAGAAAGTATACAAAATTTGTAAATCTATGCATAACATAGCCCATTTCTACAGTGTAGCCTTTTCTTGTTGGGCTTGCAGGAGATCCCTCATATTACCAGAGCACAAGACAAACTATAATAGTTGAGGAATAGGATATGGGGATCTGGTACCTACAGCCCTAACCAAATTCAAATATCTTGAAAAATTCTGTCTTCGCGAGTCTTAAAGAAAAAAACAATTCTGAAATCAGTGAATCCGTTCTAACAATATGTAGCAGTTGCATTCTAAACTAATCAGCTAACGCAAATATTAAGCGATTTTACGTTTTCCTTTTTTTCTAATATTCTGTCAAACTCTGCTATATTTTGATTAGCCCTTTGAAAAGTGGATCACAGCCACAACACATGTAATTATACACTCCATATTCATGAAGCTGTTTTCAAGATGCCTATAATATTTAGTATTTCATGTCTTTCTGAGCCAATTTATAATGTTCTTGTGCCTGTTTCTTTTGGTGATTAACAATTTCATTTCAATCCAAGCTTTAGTTGAATTCTTGAATTATTTTTTTTAATTTTATATTTATATATAATTTATGAATCCCTTTTTTTTCAATAATTTTTTAATTTTATTTTTGTTTCTTTTTTATTGTAGACCCTGACTTTAGAGTTTAGATAAAGGGATTCAGACAGTCCGTGCAGTGATAAAGATCACAATGAGAATCTAAGACTTCCAATGTATCCCAGAAGTTGAATAAAAGAAAATTATAAATATATTTTTTTGATAGTTATCATAAGACTTCCAAGCTTCCCCCCAGAAGTTGATTAATAGAAAATGATTACTATAACCATTAATTACAATATCATAATTAGAATCTAAAGTAACAAGCTAGCAAATAGCAATAGTCAGCATTAATCTCTAATCACTCATGAAATAAAAATAACGAAATAGCCATTTGAGGCTAGCTCAAGTGGTCTTAGATATGCCCTCCTCTCCAAAATCTCAAGTTCGATACGTCACTCCAAATGTACTCAAAAGTAAAAAAGTAACGAAATCATAATAAATTTATTCATACAAGAAATTCTTCAAACTTTTAGAAACAATTAACGGATGAGAAAGGGAATTTTTAATTTTGAGGAGGGATTGTAATGCAGAGATATATGAATTTAAATTTTTTATCTTTATTATTCTTTTATTTTAATGATATTCTATTTATTTTTTTAACTTATATTAAAATATATTTTATAAATTTTTTTAATTAATTTTTTTTTCTCTCTTATTTTTCTTTACCTTTAAATTATACAAAGACAAGAGATCCATACATATCTAAAGATATACCAGCGTTCCTTATTCAACTTCATAATGAAGACAGGATTTTGTATAATGGACTAATATTGGTGCCAACATGCATCAAATGTCAAATTAAACTCTGATAACAAAATATTTTCTTTGAGTTTAATTATTGTTTATTTTTTTATAATTTTAATATGCAAATTTCTTTTTTGTTTTATTATTTTTTTAATTCTGTATCTTTGTTTTTATCACACATTTTACCTTTTTTTAAAAAAAAAAATGATTAGTGGGATCCACTTATCAATAATGAAGGATTCATATTGTACTTTTTTCCTTGTCAAGGGTAAGAACCTTGATTATGGTGCCAGCCTGGTTTATTGAAACTTAGGGGTAGGAAGGATGCTTTCCCCATCTGCTCCTTTGCTGACTCAAAGGTCCATCTTTTGTATAGATCAATGATGGCGCCAGCAGAGGATATTCTGGTACAAAATTACTTAGTCTATTTTTATGATTAGTTACAAGTTATGATTAGCTAAGGGCATTTGCATGGATCTAAAATTTAGATATACCCACTCTATTTTTATGGCTGAGTGGGAATTGTTAAGTGCAGCAATTTTTCAGAGTGTAAATTTTATTTGCTTAACTAAAAAAATTTAGTCATAAAAACTAATGTAAGACTTTTTTTTAAAGAAAAATAACCATTTTTTAAAAAATTCAAACACAAAAATAGAGATTTTAACTTTATATACATATATAGATGTAATATATGATAAAAGGTGAGGATAGTTATCAAAACAGATGAAAAGTATGATTAAGATATTCTTATTATTTAAGGTATTGTGGTTTATTTTAAGTAGTTTAATTTGAAAACTAAAATAATAATTTTTAATTTTAAAAATAATTTTTTTTAAATATCACATGAGAATGCATATTAAAATACGTGAAAATATAAACACAAGAATGCATAATAAAATAAAAAAATAAAAAAATGAAATACATATAAAATTAAGAAAAAATTGAAAAATAATATACAAATATATGTTAAAATAAAGATAAATAAAAAAAAACATAAAAATATGTGTTAGACTCAGTTCAAATTATCAGATTCATACCTGTCACATTTTATAATGTAATAAGCAGAATTCATAGTACTGATACTTTAAAATGGTTGAAAGGTTTATCCTTGCAAAAAATCCTATAAAAATTAACAATCATTTAGAATTTTACTACTCAATGGCTGAAGCTTATGGCTATTAATTTTTTTTTTGTTTTGGTTTGTGCTTATGGCTATTAATTTGAAAGCTTAGTACATTGGACAAACGCATAAATGCTTCCTCCAATTTTTGTCAACAAATTTAACTTCACTTTATTCACACCAAATTTGACAATTTTGAAGAACAATGAACAATGATTATTTTTCACGCGTATGCCTTAAAATCAGTTGTATTTGAGTGATTTGACCTTGAGAAATTCTAAATCCAACATACACGAGTAACATGCACAAGCTGATGTTTTAATTACCAAACCCATAGTCTCGAACTAGATCAAAGATACAAACCATCTACTGCCCTTTGTGCTCCTCAAACAATGAAACATTTTGATCTCAAGTTACCCGCACTTAGGTTTATATACCTTCACTTTCTTCCTTTCTTCATCATATCAGAACAGCCTCGGCATTAGGAAACAAGACTGATCATTTGGCACTGCTCAAATTCAAGGAATCAATATCCAATGACCTATGTCAAATCTTGGCCTCTTGGAATAGTTCCACTTACTTCTGCAATTGGACTAGTGTCAAATGCAACCACCACCATCAAAGAGTTTCAAAGTTGAACCAGGGAGGATACCACTTACATGGAATCTTAAAACTGAATTGGACGTCTAATTTGACTAAGATTTTTTTGAAAAAATAGAAAAGTACCTAATTTAACTAAGATTTAAAAATAGTTACTTAACTCGATCAGGACTTGTTCAAATGGATTGAGGAAGAAAAATTAGTAAACCTTGTTAAAGATATCAAGTAGACCCTTTCTCTTTAAATCGGGTCTACTTGAATATTTTTCCACAAAAGTATAGAGAATAATTCTTCATTCTACCTCGTAGTTCATTGTCGAGACACTTATTATTTTTCTTTTAGTTTTCAAAATTAGCTTTTGAAAAAATGGAAAGAAGACTATGGAATTACAAGTTGGACCCGTTCTTTTCACATTAGCTCCACCTACGCATCACTCAAATAATAGGAAACGTCTCTATGCTTAATCCTAAAATTTAGCATAGAAATCCTAATGGGTTTTATTTATTTTCCAAAAATGACAACTATTGAAGGAGCTATTCAAATATCAATGAATCTTTGTAGAGGTGATGAATAGGTTATTTTCTTTCCAATCAAACCCAAACTATCGCCTCTCTTCAAGATTAATGGCAAGTGAATCCTCATTTGTCCGTTGACCCATCATAGGAGCTCATCATTTTTATAAAGGTAGAGTGAGAGAAGTGGCCAAAGCAAGTAAAAAGATCAAGCAAAATAGGGGAGTGAAGTTTAAGCATAAATCCCTATCCTTAGCTTCTAGTTAACATTGTGCAAGGGATATTTTCAATTTTAGGGAATTTTAAGATTTGTCATGCTCAAAATGGATAGAAGTTTTACAATGATATTCTCTCTTAAAGAAAGAGGAGAGTCCACAAGATTAAGGATTATACAATGAAGGGAGTCTCAATATCTCAAAGTTTCCTATTCATATAGTGAAAGTAATGCAATAAAAGTATCACCACAAATAGCCATCCACCATAGCAAGTTAAAAGAAGAGCATGCATTCACCACATAAGAAAAAGAACTCAAGAAGTGTGGGCCTACATCGGGAAGCACTCCTTACTCAATAAGCAAGTTAAAAGAATAGCATGCATTCACCACATGAAAAAATAAGGTAATTTTCATCAAGCAATTGGAGAAAATTAAATCAAATTTAACAAACTTACCGTCTCCATTTGCCCATTTCTAGGTATATCGCTCCTCATTTCACACAATGGTAAGAACAAACTCATTGCCATAGTGATAAGTTGATCAAAACATTTAGTTAAACATCATACACATGGCCATATGCAGAGCGTAAGGGGCTACAAGTAAAGGTTTGCTACTGTTTTTAGATAGAGCACCTATGTGAAAATCTATTTCTCAGTGGTATAGCATAGAAAAGCTATCCGCGGAAAAAAAGGAACACAAAACAGTGGATAAAAACCGCCAACAGCAACATAGTACGTTGTATTATACAGCAAGACAGTAACAAAGCAAATGCATACAGCAACAAACAGCAACTAAATAACAACACGCAACAGCATACAGCAAAAAAACTACGCGAACAGCATCTGAAACAGAGGCAAACAGCACAGAAATGTGCAGACAACAACCCTATACAAGATACAACAGCAGAACTATGCAAACAGCAACTCCATACAGCAGTATAGCAGCAGAATTGTGCAAACAGTAAGAGAATACAGCAGTGCAGTAACAGAATTATGCAAACAGCAAGACTAATTTGAGGTGTAAACAATGTAATTAACATGCATCAAAACTAATTTGAAGCATAAAGAATGCAATTAACATGTCACTGCACATTAACAAAAGTCACCTTGTAAGACTCCAAAAACCATTGAGTCAATTCCCTTTAAATTCTTTGTCTTCTCTTCCTAAAATGGAAATTAATTTCTAACTACTACTAAAAGGAAAATTCACTATTTAGTTTTTAAAAAATAATTTTGCGGGCCCCAACCTATTTTCAGATAAGTCAAAGAAAGAAACTAGGTCTAAATGCAAATCTTTCAAAAAAAACATTTTACAGGAATTCACAAAAGACAAAAATAAAGCAAAGCCGAATGCTCCAGTTTCCCCTCAAGTGAGCTCTATCCCTCAGCCGAATGCTCCAGTTTCCCCTTACATTATCAGGAAACTGTACCCAAAATGCAAATATATTATTGTATTATCACCATGGAAAGCAAGTGAGAGCTCCCCGATTTTTTCAGCTCGCAACTCCTCTCCCCTTTTTTCTTCCTCTTCCTCTTCCCCTCCTCCTTCCCTCTTTTTCTTCCCTTTGTTTTCTCTCACGGGTGCGTGTGCTCTGTGCTATATGAGAGTGCTCATCCCCGTGAATCTCTCCCTTTGTAACACAAACGGGGTCCTTCCCTCTTTGCCAACTGCATCTTATCTGTTTTGTTCCTTGTTTTATTTGTTTCTTTTTGTTTATTTGTAATTCTTTTTGTTTCCTTTTATTTGAATTTATTTGCTTCTTCTTCTCTTCTGGCCGCCACGCCTCCTCTTTTTATCATTTTATGTTTTGTTTGTTTTATTTCATTTTACTTCCTTTGTTTATTGTTTTGTTATTTTACATTTTTATATTTTTCCTATTTTATATTATTATTTTTCTCATTTCAATCTCTTCCTTTTGTATTTTCTATTTTCATTTTCTTTTTATTCGTTTTTTACTTCTACTTAGCTTTTTATTTTGTTTTTATTTTTTGTATCATTTGACCTTGCAAAAATTATTAAAGAAACTCTTTATTTATTTATTTTTTGTATCTATACCTCAAATGAGTTTTATTTAGCCAGAACAAAAGTGATATATATAATGGACTAATAATGCTGTCAGCATGCATCAAATGCCAATTCAAACTCTGATAAACCAAATGTTTTCTTTGATTAATGGAATTGGTATGTCACATTTTGACTAAAAATAAAATAGAGAAAAAAGTGATTCGGTACTAGTGAATGAACTCATCAATATTGAAGGATTCATATTATATTTTTTTCCTTGTCAAGGGCAAAGCCATGATTATGGTGCCAGGCTGGTTTTTTGAGATTAGAGACAGGAAGTATGCTTTCCCCATCTGCTCCTTTGCTAACTCAAAGGCCCATATTTTAGGTCAATGGTGGAGCAATCAGGATAATCTGGTACATCATTACTTAGTCTATTTTTATGATTAATTACAAATTATGATGTCACTGATGTCCCCTCAATATGCAGCGCCGATTTTAAATAGGTAATACACGTTATGATCAGCCAAGGGCATTTGCATGGATTTGAAATTTAAATATACTGACTCAATCTATTTTGATGGCTGAACAAGAATTGTTACGTGCGACAACATTTTAGAATATAAATTTTATTCTTTTAACAAAAACACTGTTAATCTTAAAAAATAATGAAATTTTTTGAAAAAAATAACCTATTTAAAAAAATTTAGACACAAAATTAGAAAAAAATGAAAGTAAGTCTAAGATATATTTATTATTTAAGGTGTTGTAGTTTATTCTAAGTTATTCTTCATGAAAAATAAAATAATGATCTTTGAAAAAATCCTCCAAAAAAATCCTGTAAAACTTAGAATTTTACTCATGGCGTAATTATATATATATATATATATATATATATTTACATAAAATGAGAAACTCTATCGCATTCTCTCCGCAATCTCACCCAAGGCCAATACAGAATTCTTGATTCCTCCAGAATTTAAAAAATGTAACAACTGGCACAGATTCTGTTTTCCGTTTTTCAACTTAACATGATTAACAAAATGACACTATTGTAACTAAATAGTAAATCAAATTAAGGTGTTTTAAGCGAAATAAAGTTTACGCCTTCTATGTTTTCTGACGTGTAGCATTTGTCTATTATTGATTTGAGTGATCTGAGCTGCTTAATGCTTCCTACTTTAATTGTATGATTTTCCATGTTTTCGGGGCTGCCGATCGTTGTCCTTAAACTATTGTCCTGGATCTATTCAATATGAATATATTAAGTTGAACAATTTTCGTGGATCTATCAATGAACATATTAATAAGTTGAATCAACAAAGCATATTACAGTGAGATATTCACAAATGTAATAATTGATCCATGCACTATCTTGAGTCCGAGTGTCCAAAAAAAACACTACAACAATCAATAAGGTGTTAGCATAATAATTATTGTTTATACTCTAAGTTGAGGGATCTGAGATAAAAAATTTAGATTTAAACTTTGAAATTATACTTATTGGGAAAAGTTATCAGCAATCAATTTTGAATGTGAATTTGTTTTATACTTAATAATAATAATAAAGAGATGCCGCGTGAAGAAATCTTAATAAAAGAAAAAACTACAAGAATATGGCCAATTTGGGATGAAATTTATGATAGAAAAATTTTTGTCACAAATTTGTGATGAATTTGCGATGCAAAGTGGTTGGAAAATTTTGTGACAAGCAATATTCTATCACAAATGTGTAATGGATTTGTGACAAAATGTCTGCCACAAGTCCTACTTTAATGCTTGAATTCTGTTTAAATTCGAGATGGGCTGTACAAGTCTATCTCAAAATGCTTTAATTGTTTTTAGATTTGAGATGGACTTGCATAATCCATCACAAATCTGTCTCAAATGCTTTAATTCTCTTATAATGACACAGATTTGTGATAGATTGTACAAGTCCATCACAATCCATCTCATATGTTTCAAATTTTTTTTTTTATATTGCATTTCAAATCCATATGAAAAACAATTAAAGATGAAAGACAACAATTATTTTTTGTGACATAAATGTAATGTACATTTATTTTATTATTTTATTTCTCTTTAAGTTTTTGAATATAAAAAATTAAGAGAATAAATTATTTTAAAATATATGAATTCTTATTTTTTTCAAACTATACAAAATCAATCATGAGAAAAATAAAATGCAAATTCTTAGAGTAAAAAACTTTAGGTCTATTTTAAAATTTTTTTAAAATTTACCAAAAAAAAATCATGAGTAAAATAAAAGAATATAATTTTTTAGTTCTAGTTATTAACAATATTAATAAACTATTTTAAAAAATAAAAAGTGAAAATGCAATAGACTTTAAATTTTTTGGGAACTTAAATCAAATCAGTTTTAAAAAATGAAGAAATTTGAAAGACAAAATGATAGTAAGAACAAGATTTAGTTTTAGAAAAAAGTCATTGTAAGTATTATTGGCCTTCGATATAAGTTTTTTTATTATTGTCTATCGTGATTTCAAATAGCTCTATTTTTTAAACAAAAACAAGGAGGATGCTAATTTTTTCTGGGTTACACCACTCAAGGGAGAAAGAACCCAGCAACGCAGAGCTTTATCCCCCAAATAAAATGAACCCAAGAGAAGATATGTGTTTTGTCGACGTATGATGCGAAGGGATGATCACAAAAGATAAAAATTGAGTTTGAAAATGAGTTATTTAGAAAAAAAATAAAAATAAAATTATTATCAACTTAAATTAAGATGATAAAATTAGATACCAAATAATATAATCTACATTATAAAAAATAAATTCAAGAATTTGTTATGTTTAGAAAAAATATTAATATCCACACACGTAATAAGCTTGTAAAATCTCTATTGAAGGTCAAAAATCTAAGTTTCACATAAAAAAGAAGTGCACTTGATAAAAAAAAAATTCAAATTTCACATTAAAAAAAGATATTTTGAAAATAATATCTCAAAATAACAAAATTATGCATAGCAAAATCGTTATATTTAACACTTTACTGTTTTAAGTCAGCAAAGTTCAAGTGGGGAAAAATTTGCTGACATATTTAAACAGAATTATTTGTGCATCCCCATCAATTAGCATTTGTAGGTGACGAAGTTGCAAGTGCATATACTCTAACAAAATCAAACTGACCCAACACATGCCTTTGAACCTAGAAGCAAAAGAACCATAAAGAAAGAAAGATATTTGACGGATAGAGTTTCTCTCTTGAGATATTATAATATAATTAGTTCCTATGGTTTGTGGTTTGGTACAGAGGTGATCAGTGCATCCTTGCTTTCTCAAATTAACCAAATGAAGCCCTTTGCTCCCATGTCACCTGCCCACTGATCCACAAGCCCTCAAATGTTTCATCACCAGATGATTGCTCCCTCCTTTCAGATTTTCCTTTATTTTAAGATATTCTTTGAGAACCAAAATTCAACTCAGATTTCAATTTCTGTAACAAAAGCATAACTTAAATCATAAAATTCAACTCAGATATTCTTTGATAGAATTGTTTAAGCCACCAGCGGACGAAGTGAAAAACTATTAATTTTAATTATAAATATAAAACTAAAACGAAACTGTCCAAAATATCACATCGCATTTAAATTGCCGTTGTTATATTCAAGCAATCTCTTTTGACCATAGAGCACTACACGATAAGTTCAACAACACACAACTCAAATTGTAATAAAATAACATTACTTGCGGTGGCCATCCCAAGGAAAAATATATAGTTTTGGGAATCTATGTGTATGTTTATTGTATTAATCTATATAAACAATTGTTTGAAAAGATTTTTGATTTATCTTTTCATTTGAATCTAACATTCACTTACATATTTAAATTATAATTTTAATGAATATTAATATTTATATAAATTAAAATTCAATAAATTTTATATAATTTTTTATATTTTTTTTCTCTCTGCAGTAAGTTCTGACTAGGTACCATTAGCATTATTTGGTTTTAATATTTCATAAAAAGCAGTTCACATATCCTTTGTTTTATTTCTCATATCACTTATGACTGTTATTTTATCCAGCAAAAGAAAACAAAAACGGTGGAGCTAATTGCTGTCAAGTGAAAGGAGCATGGTTCTATACCAGAAACGTGATCCCTCTGCTCCCCCTATCAATGTGGCGGATGAAAACAATCTAGCGCATGAAAAAGAAGAAACTGTTCATTAGCATTATAGTTTGTAACTCCTGTGTTTAAAAAAAATCAATAAATTAAATTATAAAATTTAACTAATTAAAAAATTTAAATTTATCAGTATTTTATAAAACTGATATAATAAAAATAATGTTTAGCTTCACATTGTATGGCAATTGACAAAATAAAAAAATTTAAATTATTAAATTTATAATATCTCATGAATTATTAAATTCAATAATAAAATAGTTTAAATCTTTGCATTTTTTTTTTAAAACAGTGTTGACGAAAATGTAGTGACACAAATATTAAACTATTGGCTACTTAGTCTCTGTTTCGAAAGTAACTCCCCAAGGTTTACTCAATAGGACCGTCAACCCTTAGTTTATGAGAACCGTTGGCTACTGAAGTCTCTGTCTTGGTTCAATGGAGTAAGACTTGCGGCATTTGTAAATGAAATAGAAAGAAAAAAATTATTAAAATTAAAAATTTAATTTTCTATGTAAAGTTTACTTGGTCTCTGTTTTGGTTTAATGGACTTTGGAGAACTATCAACATTGGGATGGACTTTGGTAACTAAAATTTGGACAACAATTTCCACGCGTATGCCTTAAATCAGTTGTATTTGATTGATTGATAGTCGCTGTTGTCCTTGTAAGTTTTGTCAATTGAGCAATTATAAAATCGGCAGCAACCGGTATTCTAAATCCAACGTATCACATTATGAGTAGTATGCACAAGGTGGTGCTATAATTACCAAACCCTTAGTTCTCGAAGCCGATCAAACATACAAACCATCCACTGCCTTCTGTGCTCCTAAAACAATGAAGCATGTTGTTCCCAAGTTACCTGCACTTTGGTTTATATGCCTTCACCTTCTTCCATTCTTCATGACAAAGTTACTGTCGTTGCAACTTATCATCCAAGCCTCTGCATTAGGAAACAACGCTGATCATTTGGCACTGCTCAAATTCAAGGAATCAATATCCAATGACCCATATCAAATCTTGGCCTCTTGGAAAAGTTCCACTCACATCTGCAATTGGACTGGTGTCAAATGCAACCACCGCCATCAAAGAGTTTCAGAGTTGAACCTAGGAGGATACCACTTACATGGAGTCATATCACCCCACATTGGCAACCTCTCCTTTCTCAAAACTCTCGAGCTACAAAACAACAGCTTCCACAGCGAAGTCCCACAACAGTTGGGCCGTTTATTCCGACTGCAAAGGCTCAGGCTCGAAAATAACACATTAAGAGGGGAATTTCCTGTCAACTTGACAAGATGCTCTGCACTCAGGGTCCTCGGTTTAGGTGGGAATAATATCACTGGTAACATACCAGTGGAGATTGGATCGCTTTGGAAGCTTGGAAGGTTGTATCTTTATGAAAACAATTTAATAGGAAGAATCCCAGCTTCTATAGGAAATCTTTCTTCCCTTGTTGCTCTATCTGTGGCATATAATAGCTTGGAGGGAAATCTACCAGATGAAATAGGTCGTTTGAAAAACTTGACCTTTACTACTGTATTTGCCAACAGATTGTCTGGTAAGCTTCCTTCTTCACTGTACAATATGTCATCTCTCACTTTTATCTCAGTTGCAGTCAATCAATTGGATGGTTCTCTTCCAGCTACCATGTTCCTGTCCCTCCCATATCTCCAACACCTTCTCATCGGTGGTAATAAATTCTCAGGTCCAATACCAACATCCATCACAAATGCATCTTTTCTTCAACACCTTGATATCTCTGCGAACTATTTCATTGGACAAATTCCGAGTCTAGAAAAGCAACAAGATATCAAATTGCTTAATTTGGAAATTAACAGACTGGGTAGTAATTCGACAAAGGATCTAGAGTTTGTAAGTTCCCTGACAAACTGTAGTAAGTTGAACGTATTGGCCATAGATAATAATAATTTTGGAGGTTCTTTACCCAATTCCATTGGCAATTTATCAACCCAACTCAATCATCTACATCTAGAAGGTAATCAGTTTTTTGGACAAATTCCTGTAACATTGGGTAAACTTAGTAACTTAATTGCATTGATGCTGGACGCAAACAGATTCACAGGGTTCATTCCAGACACCTTTGGGAACTTTCATAAGATGCAAACATTACAGTTGAATAGAAACAAACTGACAGGGAGGATACCAACCTCCATAGGCAACCTCAGTCAATTGTTTGAGCTGGACCTATCACAGAACATGTTAGATGGAAATATTCCTCCTAGTATTGGAAATTGCCAAAGTTTACAAAAGCTAGACCTTTCACAAAACAGACTTAGTGGAGTGATACCGCCACAAGTTATGGGTCTTTCCTTTTCGACAATCATACTTAACCTGTCAGGAAATGCATTAACTGGCAATCTTCCAGTTGAGGTGGGCAAACTGGAAAGTATTGCTGAGTTGTATGTCTCTGATAATCATCTGTCAGGTGACATTCCTGCTACAGTTGGAGACTGCATACGCTTGGAGTACCTTTATCTACAACAAAATTCCTTCAATGGAATCATACCTTCATCTTTGGCTTCCTTGAAAGGTCTTCAATATTTAGATCTATCAAGAAACAAATTTATCTGGGTCAATTCCTCAAGGTCTGCAGTATATTACCGTTTTAGCATACTTGAATGTTTCATTTAACAACCTAGACGGCGAAGTGCCTAAAAATGGTGTCTTTCAAAATGCAAGTTCAATAGCAGTGGCTGGCAATAGTAAGCTTTGTGGAGGTATCTTAGAGCTACAACTACCACCATGCCCTATCAATGCTATGAAACAAAAAAAGCACGATAAGTTTAGGTTGATTGCCGTGGTAACTTGTTTGCTTGCCTTCCTATTTTTATCCTCAACAGTTGTTGCTATATATTTTATTAGGAAAAGAAACAGGAAGCAATCTTTTGAGCCATCAACAATTGAACTTCTTTCCAAGGTGTCCTACCAAAGCCTACACCAAGCAACCAATGGGTTTTCAGCTGACAATATGATAGGAAGTGGAAGTTTTGGCTCTGTTTATAAAGGAAGTCTTGGGCCTGAAAATAAAGTTGTTTCCATAAAGGTCCTTAACCTTGGTAAGAAGGGAGCCCACAGGAGCTTCACTACTGAATGTAATGCACTCAAAAATATTAGGCATAGAAATTTGGTAAAGATAATAACATGTTGCTCCAGCACAAACTATAAGGGCCAAGAATTTAAAGCTCTAGTTTTTGACTACATGTCAAATGGAAGCTTGGAAAAATGGTTGCATCTAGGTACAAAAAGTTTAGATCAGCCAAGAACTTTAGGCCTTGATCAAAGATTAAAGATTCTTAGTGATGTTGCCTCTGCATTACATTATCTTCACCATGAATGTGAGCCACCTGTCATTCATTGTGATTTAAAGCCAAGCAATGTCCTTCTTGATAGTAAAATGGTTGCCCATGTGAGTGATTTTGGATTGGCAAGACTACTTTCGTCTGTTGAAGGCAATTTTGACAACAAAAGCAGTACCATTGGAATGAAGGGGACTATTGGCTATGCTCCTCCAGGTACAGCTTGATATTTATTTTGGCTATAAAATCTTCTTGAATATTGTTTTCTTGTCTCAAACATTTCCTTTACCTTTGTGTTAGTATTGTTAATATAGTTTTCATCGCATTGACTTATTTGCAATATATTTCAGAATATGGATTGGGTTTTGAAGTCACCACACAAGGTGATATGTATAGCTTCGGGATTCTTGTCTTGGAAATGATAACCGGAAGAAGTCCCACAGACAAAATGTTTGAAGATTGCCATAATCTTCATAACTATGTAAAGGCTTCATTTCCTAATAAACTTGTGCAGATTGTGGACCAAGCTATATTCATCAAAGAAATAAGTACAAGAGAAGCGGCTGCTGCAACGGTAGAATACATTTGTGAGGACTTGCCTCTGATGTGTCCTAATGTGGAGAAATGCTTACTATCACTTTTAAACATTGGACTTGCTTGTTCAGTGGAGTCACCAAGGGAAAGAATGAGTATCGTGGATGTGATGAGGGAGCTAAATATAATTTATCATGGGATGAAGAAGGCTTAGAACTGAAGAATACTGAGGTGCCACTTCTACATTACTATTGCTGCCAATTATGTCCTAGTTATTTCATATCTTTTTTCTCTGAATGATTTTTTTGTCTTTTTTTTTATTTTGTCTTTTAGGTTGCATAAAGTTGTGAGTTATTCAAGTTGAATCATAAAGCAGTGTGCCTGCTGTAATTCTAGAAATTCCTGTGTTTATTGTATTTGTCTGTGTGAACAAAATTGTTTCAAAAGACTTTTAATTTAATTATTGTTCCATCTGAATTTAACTTTCACGTCCATATTTAAACTACTGCTTTAATATTTCACACAAAGCAGCTTACTTCTATATCCTCCATTGTATTTTCCATATCATGACTTCTATTTTATAAAGCAAAAGAAACCAAAAGCACTGTACCTGATTGTTGAAAGGAGGATAGTGTTAAACCATAGTCCTACTTCTCCCCTTCACCCCATCCATTTAATGTGGATGAAAAAGGAGAAGAAAATGTTGATTAACATGATAACAAATAATCGCTGAGCACATTTACACACAAAAGGGCCATCTCCTAGCTAGTGGATTCTATGCAATATAGGTAACAAGGGAACCATGACTCTTTTCTTTGGTTTTTAGTGGGTCTAATTTTGTCAAGTTTTGAACAAATAATTAAGGTTTTTCAAGAAATTATTTTAGTGATGCCACAGTCTACTCTTTTCCCAATGTTACATTGGTTTGTGTTTAGGCTAAGGACTGCTCAGTGGTTCTGTATGTACTAAATGGAAATTTGATGATTGCCTATCTTCATTGCTTTTGCTATACCAATGCATTGGCACTAAATTTGAACAATCTTACTTTTCTTTTGGGTAGAAATTGATTTTCTTATGAAAGCAATGGATTTATGGTATAGGATAAAATCCTTTACTACCACTAGCCTATAATGTGCCAGAAACAGAATGTTCTTGGATACAACTAAAGATGAAATTCAATAAAGCTAACAAGAAATGATTTTCCCAAAAGCAATAATGTAAAACTCATCAATAGTTTTCAGTGTCCAGTTAAAAGCAATGCAACTTTTGAACTATATATATATTTGTTGCTCTTGACTTTTATAGGGTTCAATATCACATGCACTTATCCTTTGAGCCAAAGCATCAACTATTCTTTCATTGTATTGAATGCTAATTATGCTAATGGTAAAATGTAGTTTGTTAGGATCTTGTGTCTTTATAAATGCAAACAATAACAAAAGGCTGTCATATCGTCAAAGTATGTTAGGCCCCATGGACTTGGCTTACCACCCTAACCAACAGGACCATGATGGATAGCATGAAAGAAGTTTTCAGCTTCTCATTAATGGTATCAAGGCCTTCTGCATCTGCAATAGTTTGGGTTGAAACAACTCAATCATAATCTGGGTAATTTCCTCCATCACTTCCATGAATTTTACATCAACAGTATCAAATATCTACATCACAATATTTATTGTAGTACTGGAGTTATAATGATAAGTCTTACTATGACCAATACAAGATCACAATCAGAACTTAGTCACAACCAAATAGCAAGGATCAGCATGAAACTATAACCACTCGTCAAATAGAAGTAAAAGGAACCAATTTCAAAAGAACCACAAAATTATTTAAGCGAAGAGGAAATACTATTAATTAAGAATAGGTATAAATTAAACTATTAATTACAGTTCTAGAAAATATTTGAAATCTATGGTTTGGTTTTCAGTTAAAGTGTTTTGTTTTTTTAATTCTCGCTCAATAAAAAGTCTTCAAACATAATAACGTGGATAATGACCATTGACCAAAATGGTTCAATTCAAATATAACATTTCTTCAAGTATTAATTGTTGAGTAGTACTTTTAGTCACTATTGAGATTATAAAACAAAAATGCTAAATTAAGAAGGTTCTAAATAATTTTGGCTCTCTTTGAAATATATGTACGTGAAGTTTGGTACAATTAGCCTTTGAAGTCTTAACCATATTGTTTTGCATGATTAACATTCTAAAGACTATGAACATGTAGTGCAAGTGGTGACCTAAAGGCTCTGAGATGAAGGTTTAGAGGGGTATTTTGAAAAGAAAAAAATGGGGTCACAACCAAAACAATTAATAATGAGATCATATACTGGAATAATGGTTTGGATTTGTAGAAAATGAGTTCGATGTTGATTATGTGTAGGAAAGGCATTAGTACCTTTACACGTCCTTTCAATACCATAGTGATTTAACTAGTTTACCTAGCTTTATTTGAATGTAAGGGTTGGTTTGTTAAAATTCTAACCCAAGAGTGGGAGATTTTGAAAAATAATTAAGGCTTTTTAGAAAACAGATATTTTGCTTCCAAAATGATCCATTTCCTTCTAGATCAAGGTTTTTAGGAGATTTATTGAAAAATAACTCCTTCCCTTCCAAGTTAGGTTTTTGAAAAATAATTTTATTTTATTAAAACCCATTTCCTTCTAGATTCATGTTTTTGGAAAATAATTGTTAAAGCAAACTACCTTCCTTCAAAATTGGGTTCTTTTAAAGATAATTCTTTTTTTTGAAAGACTCCTTTCCTATCAAATTGAGGTTTTGGAAATTCTTTTTTACTTTTAAAAGAGGACCCTTCTCCTTCTAGGTTGGGGGTTTTAGAAAATAATTGGAAAAAGCCCCTTTTCTTCTAGATTGGGTTTTTGTAAATATTTTTTTTGCTTGAAAGAAATCCCTTTATTTGTGACATAAGATTATTAGAGTCTAACTCTTCATGATTTTTGGACTAAAGGGATCCAATTGTATAGCTAACTTGATTAGGATTTTTAATTAAAGATCCTAATTAAGGAACAGAATGTATTTTTTTAACCTAAATTGATTAGGGTTTCCTTGTTAACTAGCTTGACTAATTCTCTCGCTTGATTAGATTAAAGCTGAAATTTCTAAATTAGGCTTGAGCTAAAAGGAAAAATTTTATTTATTGGAAAAGAATGCTTAATCCTTAATCTAAAGTGAATATGCATGTTGTGCAGAATTTTATTTGCATGTGTAGAACATTTTTAGGTGCAGAAAATATGAATTTTATGCATAAACTGTGTTACAGCAAAATTTTAAAACAACATTACAGAATTTCAAATTGCCTTAATGGAATTTAAATATGCAGAATTGCAGAAATCAAATGTGCAGAATGCTGAATGTAGAGTACAATGCAAATTGCTATACGCAGAAAACAGAATATACAGAAACAGTAACAGAATTCAAATTTTGAGTTTGCAATTTTTATGCATGCAGAATTTGAAAAATTAAACATGCCATATGTGCAGAAAATTAACATGCAATTATGTACAAAATTTAGACACACTAATGAGTATGCAAACTACAAGCTACACATTAAAAGAGAAAGAAAAGAAAAGATTGTATGATGTAAACACAAATTAAAATGTGATCCTAGCTTGACTAAGATCATGGCTATAATTCCTACATAATTGAAGGAAAAACATGAAGAATATGAGAAAGATGAGAAGAACTTACATATCTTGTATATACCCTCCTACAGCTTTGGCTACACAATAGGGAGACTAAATCCCTAAATATATTCTTTGATGGAGTTTAAAAAACAAAGGCTAATTTTGTTTTATTAGAAAGAACAAACCAACAAGAGAGAATAAAGTGGGAGGTTGAATTCTAAAGCAGAATTTAGCTGGAATTCGCTATCATAGCTCCTAGCCATAAGAAAGGAGGGGCTTAATCCCCTATGAGAGAACAAACTAGCAAGAAGTGAGAGAAGGTATGTTTTTTGTGTACTCCTTGAAGGAGATTCAGAAAAGAAAGCTAGTGTTGTTTTATGGAAGAGAACAAAGTTGCAAGAGGTGGGAGAGAGGAAATTTTCTATGTGTTCTCCTTGTATGAGAGCATGCTATTTATAGGAATAAAGGTTCAGACAAAGGAATAAATGGTCATAATGACTCTTTAATCCTTCTTAATACCTTGTCTTATTCACACAAATTTTACATGTCTCAAATGGCTTTAATATAGATAAAGGAATAAGTAGTCATAAAATTCTCTTAATGTCATATCCTTTTCACAATTTTCTTATCTCTTAAAGTATATGAATCTTTTCCTTCAATTAGTTTCATTTGGGCCTTTTGGGCTTTGGCTTTTCTTTCTCTCTCTTTTTTTTTTCTCTTTTGGTGTTAAGACTTGTTAGAGCAAGGCAAAATAAGGGACCTGGGGGTAGCCAATTGGGCTAATAAAACTTGGGTTTAAAATTAAAATAAAAAACTTAAAAATAAAATTAAAAAAGAAGAAGTGTACTGGATAAAATGTAGTATTTACAAAGACTAATTGTATTATGTGTGTAACTTATATAATAATGTCACTTGCAATCATTATTTTCTAAAAAAATTTGACCTGTCATTATTAATAGGTATTTTTATAAACAAAAAATGCAATATCTATTTAAGTGATGTGTCATTACATTTTATATGATAAAAATTAGTACAGCTAAAACAAAGCAATATGTATTTTGCAAATGAAGTACGGAGTATAATTTGTGAAGAGTAGTTAACACTTTCTCAGAAGCAATTTAGATAAGAACACATCGCAAACCTCAAAATTTTGCGCGAGATGCTTAGAACGGAAGGTATACAATCAGTTGTGCTTGTTAGACACTTGACTGGGAAAAGAAGGGAAATAGTCTTAAGCATTATGGGAAAGACAGATTCCAATTCAAACTACTTCACAAATCACAGTCTTCCTTATATGTCTTTCACATTCCAACATGAACATATCAAGGGAAAAATAGCCAATGAAACTGTGTATAATCTAGCTTAAGTTCAAACTGTACATATAAGTTGGGAAATGACGTGCAAACACAATTTAGTATAAAAGATTTCAATGTCTGTAACAAGGATAACTAAAATTAAAAGACCATAAATAGTGCAACACAATCAGGATCTTCTGCCTGTAAACAAGATCAACCGATAACAAAATGCCATCATGTTGTCCAATTATGTCAAGCCCTGTAGGAAAGCAAGAAAAGTGGAAGTGTTTAGCAGTCTTATCAGTACTCTGAGGCATGTGCTCATCATCTGCAAATTTGTGTCCAGTTTAGTTAAGTAGAGATTTTTATGTATATACTGATAGTTATCATGATACTTCCAATTTTACCCAGAAGTTGATTAAATCAAAAAAGTTATTTCTTTATTTTGGTATATAGAGATAGTTAAAAGATTTTCTTAAATCTATCTCATTTAAACTTTTCATTGTTACTAGATTAATATATTTCTCTTTTTTCTTTTTTTTGCATGTGACTTAGAATATCTTCTGTCCAATAAATAAAGATTAATTTCTTTGAAACATGGTCTAGCACCAAAACTTAAATTTTTTTCAAGCAAATCTTTTCCATATACAAGTACTCAATCAAATATTTCTTTGTTTTAAATGAAAAAAAAAAGTAAGTCTCTTAAGTTCCATATAATATGTTTGAGCTTTATATTAATATTTTTATTCTACAATTTTTTAATTATCTTTGGAAACAACATGATCACAAAATTCTAACAAATTCAATATTGTTGATTTAAATTAATGAATTACTTAGTTTAAAAGTAATTACAACCTTTTTTTATTTAGAAGAAGTTCTTATAGATTTTGAAAAACGATGAGATATGTTGTATAATGAAAGTAAAAACGCAGGGGATATTATAGTAAATTAATCTTATTTTATTCTTAAAATATAAAATCTTCACGTTTAAGACTTAATAGTGTAAAGTTTAAAATTGTCCAAATTAATTCATCATGCCATTGATGTAAATTCCAACCGAACTTCCGAGAAATGCAATTATTCGTAATAAAGTCGATTCCTTGTTTATAACGCATTTTATTATTTCATGTAACCTTCTTTCCTCAATTCGTCATCTCTCAAGGTGACAAATTTCAGACCCATTTCCACCCCCAATAAACATTTATGAAGATAAGCTTCAATGTCTTAGTATAGGAAATTAAGTGGCCAGTTCAAACAGAACTGTCCGGTTCGACCCACAATAGCAAAATTGGGCTGTCTCGCAGATTTCCTTAAGGCCATGTTTGGATGTCAGAATTGAAATAAGATTAAGACCTCAGGGTCGGAATTTATCCATTCAATCCAAAAATTTTGTTTGCAATACTTATTAGAATTGAAATCATAATTCCTTTTTTGCAATTTGATAGAATTCAAAAATAGTTTTTTAATGCACATTGCAATTCTTATAACAAGAAATTTTCTCATTATCAACAGCTTTTTGATAAAAAGATTTTTGTGACGGAGTAGTGTCAATCAAAAATTCTTTCGTTGCAATATAATATTAATTGGCAGAAAAAATGTCTACCAGTAAATATAATCAAAAAAATTTTGTCAATAAATAAAAAATTGCCAACTGGTAAATAGAAAAGAAAAATATGGAAAGTGAGTCCATTTTTCTAACTCATTTCCAAATTCACCCAACTTTTACTTTTTAATCTTCTTTTCTTTTAATTGTTGCTCTTGTGTTGCAACATTACGACAAAGAACAATGAATGCAAATTATTTTCAACAAAAACACAGCATCACAAAAATTACAGATGGAACGTTAAGGCGATCCATTAGGGGCTTTTAGTCAAGCATATATTAGATCTGTTTTGGTATGACCTCTTGAATCTAAGCTTAAAAATATGTAGGTCTCCTTCCTAAACAAACCCAAATCTATTAGCTAAGTAATATTCTTTGTGTTATTTTAGTACTAATATTTTAACTAATTTATATATCTTTATTTATTTTTAATTTAATTTTATTTATTTTGATTGGATCAAATTAGTTATTTACAAATACCATTATTCTTATATTTTTCACTAGTATTTTATTCTCTTTCAATTTGACAATATAATATGTGTGTGCTAAGTTTCAAACTGATTGGATTTAAAACTAAAGGGGCAATTATTAAACATAAAATACGAGCATAACCTATTTATTACTTAGCTTATAGCAAAATACATAAATAACTTTTGATTCTTAGAATTGTCCTAGTTTAGCCTCCTGAGAAATCCACCCAATACCCATTTGCTCGCCCAAACAACCAAAATACACAAAGCAAATTAGAGAAAAGCCCAGCATTTAAAAAAACTAACAATGGCTACAGATTCTATTTTCCGTTTTCAACTTAATTTCATTAGCAAATTGACACCATTCTAACTGAATTGTAAAGGTGCTTTGGGCATAAAATAGTTCTGCCTTCAATGGTTTTTAACGAATAGCATTTGTCTGTTATTGATTCGAATGATCTAAGCTGTTCAATTATTCAACGTATCACATTATGAGTAATATTCACAAGAAAGCATTTTGCTCCGAAGTTACCTGCACTTTGGTTCACAGCCTCTGCATAAGGAAACAAGACTGATCATTTGGCACTGCTCAAATTCAAGGAATTTATATCCAATGACCCATATCAAATCTTGGCCTCTTGGAATAGTTCCACTCACTTATGCAATTGGATTGTTGTCCAGTGCAACCGTCACCATAAAAAAATTTCAAAGTTGGGGCTGGGAGGATACCAGTCACATGGAATCATATCACCACATATTGGCAACCTCTTCTTTCTCAAAACGCTCTAGCTACAAAACAACAGCTTCTACGGCGAAGTCCCACAACATTCCGATTCGTGTAAATTGAAGGGAAAAAAAAAAGTTTAAAAAAATAAAATGATGCGTATCAAAATAAAAACAAAACACGGGATACATGTCAAATTAGAAAGAAAAAATTGAGAAATAATAGAGGAATGTATGTTAAAATAGAAAAAGAAAAGTGAAGGGAAAAAAAAAACATACAACACATGCCAATTTGTGATTGTTTTTCTTTTTATGTTGTCAACTAATCTTGCTATTTATTGATCAGGAAAAAAGACAGGAAACAATCTTCCGCATCATCAAAAGTTGACCTGCTATCTAAGGTATCTTACTAGAACCTACACCATGCAACCACCAGTTCTCAGCCAGCAACTTAATAGGAACTGGAAGTTCCAGCTTTGTGAATAGAGGAAGTCTTTAGCCTGAAGAAGAAGTTGTTGCCATAAAGGTCCTCAAACTTCAAAAGAAAGGAGCCAAAAAGAGTTTCATTGCTGAATGTAATGCACTAAAAGCTATTAGGCATTGAAATTTGGTAAGGATATAGAGATGTTGCTCTAGCACAGATTATAAGGGCCATGAATTTAAAGCTCTAGTACTTGAGTACATGTCAAATGGAAGCTTAGAAAAGTAGTAGCGTCCAAGAATGTCAGAAAGTTCAGATGACCTAAGACCTTTTGACCTTGCTCAAAGGTTGAATATTCTTAATGATGTTGCCTGTGCAATATATTATCTTCATTGCAGATGTGAGCAGCCTCTCATTCTTTGTGATTTGAAGCCAAGCAATGTCCTTCTTGACAGTGACACTGTTACCCATGTGATTAGCAAGACAACTTTCAAATATTAATGGCTATTCTGATAACCAAACCAGCACTAGTGGAATAGGCATTATTGGCTATGCTCCCCTAGGTACTCCATTTCAGAATATCGGATGGATATGAGGTGTCAACACAGGGTAACATGTACAGTTTTGAAATTCTTATCTTAGAAACATTAACAGGAAGAAGACCCACTGATGATATGTATAAAGATGGTCAAATATGTATATCCATCTAAAAGCCGGCTTTCCTAATAAACTTATACAAATTGTGGCCCAATCCATTTTCAACAGACAATTAAGACAAAGAGCAACTGCAGCAGAAGACAACCGCTGAGCACATAATAACGAATAATCGCTGAGCACATTTACACACACAAGGGTCATCTCCTAGCTAGTGGATTCTGTGCAATACAGGTAACAAGGGAGCCATGACTGTTTTCTTTGGTTTTTAATTGGTCTAATTCTGTCAAGTTTGGAGCACATAGTTAAGGTTTTTCAAGAAATTATTTTAGTGATGCCACAATCTACTCTTTTCCCAATATTTTCCAACAAAATGTGAGATTCAATTTATGCCAGAAATTATATTTTTGTAAATTGAATAAAAAATTCTACATGGTTTACTTCATTCCTTACATTCTTGATATTTGCTTCTCATTAATGGATTTCAGGCCTTTTGACTGATGAGCTGAGGACTTTCTTGGAGTTGAACCTCCCTAAAGTCAAGGAAGGTAAGAAGCCAAAGTTCAGTTTAGGTGTCGCAGATCCTAAAATTGGTTCACAGGTATCTGAAGTGACTAAAATTCCTTGCCAAAGCAATGAATTTGTCGGTGAGCTTTTACGAGGTGTGCGGCTTCATTTTGATAGGTTTATCAAGGAACTCAAGGTTAGCAATTTTCCTTGTCCCAATCCCATTCAGAGTTTCTAAAGGGTCTCAGCCTTTCCATTGAATGTATATATTTCTTATTACTTATATCATTTTTTGCCTACCTTATTTAAATGCGTAGCCTGGAGATTTGGAAAAGGCACAGCTTGGTTTGGGGCATAGTTACAGCAGGGTCAAGGTGAAATTTAATGTTAATCGTGTTGACAATATGGTCATTCAAGCAATCTTCCTTCTTGATACCCTCGACAAGGATATCAATTCTTCTCCATGGGAGTCAGCTATATTATTGACACTAATGTATTAGCATAAAATCTGTGGATTGGTAGAGTTCAAAATATTAAAGTTCATTTTTATTTATTCTTTCCTGGTTTATCAATCTTTGCAGGGAATGGCACTCATGGCATTTTCCTGAACTGGTGAAGATTGTAAATGATAATTATCTGTATGCCAAAGTTGCAAAATTTGCTGAGGATAAATCAATGTTGTCGAAAGACAAAATTCCCGGGCTAACTGACATAGTTAGAGATGAAGACAAGGCAAAAAAAATTGTGGAAGCTGCCAAGGCATCAATGGGTAGAGTTATTGTTTACTTATATTACATGTAAATTGTGTCTCATTCTCTCCCTAACACTTGCTTTCTTTTGAATTTCTTCAGGACAGGATTTGTCCCCAGTGGACTTGATTAACGTCCAGCAATATGCATAGAGGGTAATGGACCTCTCTGAGTATAGAAGGAAGTTTTATGATTATCTGGTTACTAAGATGAATGACATTGCACCAAATTTGGCATCGTTGATTGGTGAAGTTGTTGGTGCTCGTTTGATATCTCATGCTGGTACCTCACAAATTTGGCCTATTGCCCCTCTTCAACGCTTCAAATACTTGGTGCAGAGAAGGCTTTGTTCAGGTTTTTAACTCAATACCTCCTGATTTGAAGAATTTTAAAGTTTAAGTTGTGATGTTCATAGAAACTAAAAAGGGTACATATGTAAATCTGCAAGACATTTGATTTGTCCTTTACGTTAAATTAATTTTGTTAAAATACACTTATGACAATAGCTAGTTTGCCTCTTGTAGGGGGACACATCCGTTGTATGTTGCCATTCCTTCTATTTATAATTTTTATGCTAGTTATTATCCAATAAATGTGTTCTTCTGTTCTATTCAGGGCATTGAAAACCAAAGGAAACACTCCTAAATATGGCCTCATATTCCACTCATCTTTTATTGGCCGAGCATCTGCCAGAAATAAGGGTCGAATGGCTCGCTATCTTGCAAACAAGTTGAGGAGCGACTTGACTTTTATGACAGGGGAGTTGCCGCTCATAAGAACATAGATGTCATGAAGTCTGCCATTGAAAGTGTACAGAACAAAGGTTCGTAGGAATGGTCTGGATGGAAGAAGACATACTAATATACTATTGTCACTTAGAGTAATGCTATTTCTATGTTATTTTTTCGCTACGTTCGCTATGTCTCTTACGTGACAAAAATGAAAAATTGAAAAATGCAGCAGGAGGAATGAAAAAAAGGAGCGGGAATAAAAAAGGGATAGCGATTGTACTTCATTTTTATTTTGAAACTCGGGCTGTAGTCTTTCTCTTGACATTGCTGAAGTACATGGCTCTCAGGTGAGTATTTCTCTTGTCAAGGTTTCTTTTCCATTTGTTATGATAATGGCCAACAAAAATAAAATTGCAAAATATAATTTAGAGAAGGAGAAGAGAAAGACACAAATATTTAACATAAAAAAACCCAATGAGGGAAAAAATCATAGGCAACAATTTCACTATGTAGAATTCAGTTACAAGGCTGAAATTTGGGCTAAACAATTGATTCCAAACAGCTGCTGTATGCAGTACAAGAAAGGACCCAAAATACAGAAAATCTGCACTCTTCTATTTTTCACGCTACTGTTCAGCTGCTACTGTTCATGTGGCACTGTTTGTGCACTGTTCACGGCACTGTTTCTGTATTCTGTTTATTTTTTGCAGTCAAAACTACTGTATGCAGTTTCTTACTAAAAATTGCAACTCTATCTATAACTGTTTTGCAGTTTCTTGCAACTTTTGGTTGTAATTTCTATCTGAAACTATAACTCTTTTACTTTTAGAATTTGGGTCACACCCAAAATCATAACAATCTCCACCTTGATATGAATTCTAAAAACAAATTTCAACAAAGAAATTCTCCACCTCTTCCACAAAAGCTCCTAAGAGCAAAACTCAACAATGAACACCAATTAAGTTCAAGCAATACTTGAACTTTTTAATAGGCAAAGGCTTATTGTGCTCTACCTCTTCTGCTATAGCAAGACAATAGCAAAATCTGAATAACCATACTTCTCAAGTGGTTTAATAGTTTTGCTTGGCCTATCCCTAGCTATGGTGTAAGGTTGTGCCTGTGAAGAATCTGATACCTCTTCTGAATCACCATCTGCAAAACTAGGAATAGAGAATTATTTAGGTTGAACAAGAACTTCAAACTCCACCTGTTCTTTACCTTTTTCATTATTCTAAATAACAGATTCTGTAACTTCTTTCTTTGCAAGCATGGAATATTCAGCAAAAGTTACATCCTTGCTAATAAGAAACTTGGACTAATCTGGACCCCATAACCTATATCCTTTCACACTAAATGAATACCCAAAAAATACATATTTCTTTGCTCTAGGCTCAAACTTTCCTTCATTAACATGTGCATAAGTAGGACAAACAAAAATTTTTAAAATAGAATAATTAGCAAGTTTGTCAGACCATACCTCTTCTAGTGTTTTGCACTCAATAGATGTATGAGGAGATCGGTTCACTAACCAGCAAGCTGTGTTTTAACAGCTTCAGCCCAAAACTCCTTGCCTAAGCCTGCATTTGAAAGTATACATCGAGCCTTTTCAAGAAGAGTTCTATTCATCCTCTCTACAATACCATTCTATTGAGGTGTATTCACAATGGTTCTATGTCGAGCAATGCTTTCTTTTTTGCAAAACTCATTGAACTCATTATTACAAAATTCAAGGCCATTATTTGTTCTGAGTCTCTTAATCTGTTTTCCTGTTTGCTTTTCAAGTAAAGTCTTCCACTGCTTGAAAGTCACAAATACTTGATTTTTCTGTTTCAGAAAGTAGACCCAAATCTTTCTTGAATAATCATCAATAAAAGTCAACATGTATATGGAGTGACTGCCTTTAGAAGGAACTTGAGAGGGCCCCCAAAGGTCTGAATGAATGTAGTCAACAGTTCCTTTTGTCTTATGAATGGTTGAACTAAAACTCAACCGCTTTTGTTTGCCAAAGATACAATGTTCACAAAACTCCATCTTTCCTGTAATCTGGCCACCTAACAGCCCTCTCTTACTCAATGCTGTCATGCCTCTCTCACTCATATATCCCAGTCTCATGTGCCAAATTTTAGTAATCTCTGAATCAGAAATAGAAGTAGCAGCAACTACAGCTGAACCTGTAATAGTAGAACCCTGCAAGAAATACAAAGTGCTAATTCTATTTGCTTTCATCAGTAAAAGTGCACCCTTAGAGACTTTAAGCACACCATTTTCACATTTATATTTATAGCCATTCTTTTCTAAAGTACCCAAAGAAATTAAATTCTTTTTCAAATCTGGAATGTATTTCACATTTAACAAAGTTCTGATCATACCATCATGCATTTTAATTTGCACATTGCCTATCCCAACAACTTTACAAAATTGATCATCACCCAAAAACACACCCCCATTAAATGACTCATAAGTGGTAAACCAGTTCCTATTAGGAGTCATATGCTGTGAAGCTCCTAAATCCATCACCCAGCTAGTTTGAAATCTGATTTTAGCATTAGTAATACAAAACAGATCACTTTTCTCATCTTCTGCTACATTAGCTTCATTTGATGTGGCTTTACCTTTATTGTCACATGCTTTTTGTTTCTTCTTTAGTTTAAAATAGTTAAATTTAATATGTCCCTTCTTCTTGCAATAATTACAAGTCAGATTCTTATGTTTAGACTTCAATCTAGACTTGTAAGAATTTGGATTTCTCTCCTCACTTCTTCCTTTATCAACAAACAGACTAACACTCTGATCACCCCTTCAACAAATGTCAAATTATTATCAATTTTCTCTTTAGCTTGCAAATTTGACCTGACATTATCAAGGGAAATTTCTTCTCTACCATAGATCATAGTGTCTCTAAAATTTTTATAGGAAGCAAGCAAAGAATATAGCAGTAAAAGCGCTTGATCTTATCGTCAATCTTCACATCTATCTTACTTAAATCAGTAATGATGGAAGTAAACTCTGCTATATGAGATTTTAGTGGCATACCTTCAGACATATGCAGAGTATAGAGGTGTTGCTTTAACTGTAGCCTGTTAGTGCGAGATTTCATCAAGTACAGACTCTCCAATTTCAACCATGCACTCGCTGTAGTGTTCTCAGTGAGAATTTCTTAAAGAACTTCATTACCAAGCACAATTGAATAGAAGAAAGAGCTCTACATCCGTATCATCCTATTCAGCATCTGTCATAGTCTCGGGCTTCTTCACCTTCCTAAGCAATGCCCTCTTTGTGCCTTCTCTTGACAAAATTGCCATCATCCTTACTTGTCAGAGAGCAAAACTGGTTGACCCATCAAATTTCTCAATGTCTGTCTTAGATGTTGCTGCTGAAGTAGAAGCCATTGAAAACCAGGCTCTGATACCAATTTGTTACGACAATGGCCAACAAAAATAAAATTGTAAAGTATAATTTAGAGAACGAGAAGAGAAAGCATACAAATATTTAACATGAAAAAATCCAATGAGGTAAAAAACTACGGGTAGAAGAAGAGAATTTCACTATGCAGAATTTAGTTACAAGGCTGAAATTCGGGCTAAACAATTGACCCCAAACAGCTGCTACATGTAGTACAAGAAAGGACCCAAAATACAGAAAATCTGTACTCTTCTATTTTTCATGCTACTGTTCATGCTGCACACTGCTCACGCTGCTACTGTTATGTGGCACTGTTTGTGCACTGTTCATTGCACTGTTTCTGTATTCTGTTTATTTTCTGTAGTCAAAACTGTTGTATGCAGTTTTCTACTAAAACTACAACTCTATCTGTAACTGTTTTGCAGTTTCCTATTATGACTGCAACTCTTGGTTGCAGTGTCCATCTAAAACTGCAACTCTTTTATTTTTACAATTTGGGTCACACCCAAAAACTTAACACCATTTTGATAAATGTAATTATCATGGAGCAAAGTTAGATTTGATCGCTTTGGCAGCTTGCACTAGGAGTTATAAATTCAGAGGTTCTTCTTGGAAGCTATTTGCAGAGACTATATATTTGATATTAAGATATAGTTATGTTCATAAAGGAAAGTTAATAAGTATTAGTTCCAATTGTTTTTTTATATGAAGATTTATTAGGAAAAGAAAAGAAAAGGATCCAAAAGTTGAGATTATTGTTGTAACAAAGTTTGCTATACTACAATGGAGGTTTGGGCATCAAAGTCTTCTCACGGCCCTTGAAGAATCCCTCTGCCAACTTGGACTTCCTTCTATGGATCTTTGTTAGCTTTATTAGTTTAAGTTTTAATGACCTTGTTAAATTACTCTTCTATTCTTTGTTCTTTCTTTCTTTTTCTTTTCTTTTCAATTGTAAAGTATTAATCAATTGATGTGTAAAGTATTAATCAATTAAATTACACTTCCGTTCTTTGTGCAATAGCCGAATTGTAACATGGCGATAGCTAAAGTGTAACACTCAATAGCTAAAATGTAACTTTCCTAGGTAAAAAGTATCATGCGCAAGATGAAGTGTTTCCTTCAAATTGAACGTTTACAAGGTTATAAGAAGGAGTTTTGACAAATTGCATCTAAGACAATAATTCATCGGTCATGAAATTTTATGTGCAATAGCCAAATTGTAACATGCCAATAACTAAATTGTAACGTGCCAATAGTTAAAGTGTAACATGTGATAGCTAAAGTGTAACACTCAATAGCCAAAATGTAACTTTCCTAGGTAAAGAGTATCACGCGCAAGATGAAGTGTCTCCTTCAAATTGAATGTTTACAATGCTATAGGAAGGAGTTTTGACAAATTGCATCCAAGACAATAATTCATTGGTCATGAAATTTTATGTGCAATAGCCAATTTGTAACATAGCGATAGCTAAATTGTAACATGCTGATAGCTAAAGTGTAACATCGCGATAGCTAAAGTATAACACTCAATAGCCAAAATGTAACTCTATAATTATGTTAAAAAAATTATATCTCTTAAAAATTTAAATTATAAAAATATTTAAAAATAATTTTTATATATTATTTCTTTAACAATAAGAATTGAGGTTTATACAACTATTTATTATTATCATTATTATTTGTTACACTTTAGCTATCACCATGTTACACTTTAGCTATTGGCATGTTATAATTTAGCTATCGCCATGTTACAATTTGTCTATTGCACATAAAATTTCATGACCGATGAATTATTGTCTTGGATGCAATTTGTCAAAACTCTTTCCTATAGCCTTGTAAAAATTCAATTTGAAGGAGACATTTCATCTTGCACATGATACTCTTTACCTAGAAAGTTACATTTTGGCTATTGAGTGTTACACTTTAGTTATCGGCATGTTACAATTTAACTATCGCCATGTTATAATTCGGCTATTGCACATAAAATTTCATGACTGATAAATTATTGTCTTGGATCCAATTTGTCAAAACTCCTTCCTACAGCCTTGTAAACGTTCAATTTGAAGGAGACATTTCATCTTGCACATGATACTCTTTACCTAGGAAAGTTACATTTTGGCTATTGAGTGTTACACTTTAGCTATCAGCATGTTACAATTTAGCTATCACCATGTTACAATTCGGCTATTGCACATAAAATTTCATGACCGATGAATTATTATCTTAGATGCAATTTTTCAAAACTCCTTCCTATAGCCTTGTAAACGTTCAATTTGAAGGAGACATTTCATCTTGCACATGATACTCTTTACCTAGGAAAGTTACATTTTGGCTATTGAGTGTTACACTTTACCTATCAGCATGTTACAATTTAGCTATCACCATGTTACAATTCGGCTATTGCACATAAAATTTCATGACCGATGAATTATTATCTTAGATGTAATTTTTCAAAACTCCTTCCTATAGCCTTGTAAACGTTCGATTTGAAGGAGACATTTCATCTTGCACATGATACTCTTTACCTAGGAAAGTTACACTTTAGCTATTGGCATATTACAATTTAGTTATCATCATGTTACAATTCGGCTATTGCACATAAAATTTCATGACTGATGAATTATTTTTTTGGATGCAATTTTTCAAAACTCCTTCCTATAGCCTTGTAAATGTTCAATTTGAAGGAGACACTTCATCTTGCACATCATACTCTTTACCTAGAAAAGTTACATTTTGGTTATTGAGTGTTACACTTTAGCTATCTCATGTTACACTTTAACTATTGGCATGTTATAATTTAGCTATTACCATGTTACAATTCGACTATTGCACATAAAATTTTATGACTAATGAATTATTGTCTTAAATGCAATTTGTCAAAACTCCTTCTTATAGCCTTGTAAATGTTCAATTTGAAGGAGACACTTCATCTTACGCATGATACTTTTTACCTAGGAAAGTTATATTTTAGCTATTGAGTGTTACACTTTAGCTATCGGCATGTTACGCTTTAGCTATCGCCATGTTACAATTCAACTATTGCACAAAGAACAGAAGTGTAATTTAATTGTTTAATACTTTACACATCAATTGATTAATACTTTACAATTGAAAAGAAAAGAAAAAGAAAGAAAGAACAAAGAATAGAAGAGTAATTTAACAAGGTCATTAAAACATAAACCAATAAAGCTAACAAAGATCCATAGAAGGAAGTCCAAGTTGGCAAAGGGATTCTTCAAGGGCCGTGAGAAGACTTTGATGCCCAAACCACCATGGCAGTGCAGCAACTTTGTTACAACAGCAATATCAACTTCTGGATCCTTTTCTTTTCTTTTCCTAATAAATCTTTATATAAAAAACAATTGGAATCAATACTTATTAACTTTCCTTCATGAACATAACTATATCTTAATATCAAATATATAGTCTCTGCAAATACCTTCCAAGAAGAACCTCTAAATTTATAGCTCCTAGTGCAAGCTGCCAAAGGAAACAAATCTAACTTTACTCCATGATAATTACATTTATCAAAATGGAAAAGAAACCTTGACAAGAGAAATACTCACCTAAGAGCCATATACTTCAGCAATGTCAAGAGAAAGACTAGAGCCCGAGTTTCAAAATAAAAATGAAGCACAGTCGTGGTTCCTTTTTTATTCCTACTCCCTTTTTTCATTCCTCCTACTACGTTTTTCAAGTTTTCATTTTTACCTCATAAGAGACGTAGCGAACGTAGCAAAAAAATAACGTAGAAATAGCATTATTCGTCACTTAAACCCCCCTCCCCTCTCCTTTTTTACCTTTTCTCTTGAATGCTGCATTTGGCATATGTTGTTTTTCCCAAGATACTAGATGTGTAATAGTGTAATATTGATGATTTATAGTTATTGTTGCAGACATCGAAATGGAAACAGAAGAACTGCCTGTCAAAGTTTCTAACAAGAAAAGCAAAAAGAAGAAGTCAAAAGTTGCTGCTGCGTAAGAAGGTGAGGGCATGGCTATAGATAATGTAGGGGTCCATCCCATGATAAAAGAAAGAAAAGAAAACAAATGGAGTAGTTGAAAAAGTTTTAATGAACAAGAAAACAAAATAGAGGACGGTGGAGAAGTTTTTCAACGTTGCATTAAAAGCAAATTGGCTAGTAGCTGGAAATTGCAACAAGCCGAAATCTTTCTTTGACTTTCAGCCCAAATTTCATCTATAAATAGGAGCCTCATTCAGCAAGCCATGGCACAACAAGCAGACAGCAGCGAAAGCAAGAGTGAAGGAGAGCAAGAGGCAAGAGAGAGAGTAAGGTAAAAAAGTAATTCTTTAGAGAAAAATTTTTGAGAGTGTGAGATAAAAGAGAGTCTGAGTAATTCTCAATAAAGTGTAAGTGTGGGTATACACTAAGAAAAATATTGGGTGTCATCTCTACAAGGTCTCACTGAGTGCTACTATAATTTTAGTATCACTTGAAAGAGAGTAAAGGGTATTGTGAGGATATTTGTAATTATCCTTATTATAGTGAAATATTTTATCAGAGCTTATCCCGTGGTTTTTCCCTCAATATTGTAGGATTTTTCACGTTAAAAATTTGTGCTTCTTGTATTTATTTTTCCGCTTGAATTTTGTTATGCATAATTTAATTGCACAGTCAGAAAAGTGATCTTAAGGTGCTCTCGCTTATTGTCAAGTCTTTAATCAATTTTTCCCAACAAGTGGTATTAGACCCTGGTTATATTGTTGAAACTTATTTTATAATTTATATTGGCTAGTTATACCGTCTTTGAGCTGACTAAGCCATGAAGTTTATTTTTTTAGTAATTGGCTGGTTTTACCACCTAATTTATTTGTTTCACTAATTGCTGGATGATACTTGATGGAGGTCAATACAAGTAGAATGATTACTCTGAATGGCACTAACTATCACATATGGAGGGAAAAAATGAAAGATCTCCTTTATGTGAAAAGTTGGCATTTACCAGTGTTTGCTTCAGAAAAGCCTAAATCAAAGACTGATGATCAATGAGCATTTGAAAATGTCCAAGTATGTAGTTTTATTTGGCAATGGGTGGATGACAACGTGCTCAATCACATTAATGATGAGATGAATGCCAAGATGTTATGGGAGAAACTTGAATCTCTTTATGCTTGGAAGATCGGCAACAACAAGTCTTCTTGATTAAGAAGATGATAAAATTATATTATAAGGAAGATAGCTCTATTTCTGATCATTTAAATAAATTTCAAGGAGTCCTATAACAATTATCTTCTACGGGTGTAAAGTTTGATTATGAGATTCAAGTTCTTTGGCTGCTTAGTACTCTTCCAGACTCCTGAGAGATATTCAAAATGTCATTTGCAACTCCGTGCCTGATGGCATAGTGATAATGAAACTTGTTAAAAGCGCTATTTTGAACAAAGAGATGAGGTAAAGATCTCAAGCTTTGTCTTCACAATCTGATATTCTTGTCACCGATGATAGGGGAAGAAACAAAAGTAGAGGTATGAAAAGCAGAGACAAAAGCCAGAGCAAGTTTAAGCCCAGATCAAAAAATATAGAATGTCACTATTGTGGCTAGATGGGACACTTTAAAAGACAATGTTTCAAATACAAGAAAGACAAGGAAAATGGCAAGACTGAGGAAGAGAAGAAAGATTAGGTTGCCACTGCTAAACTTGTCATTGTTTGTGACAAGGAGGTAATTAATTTTGCCTGTCAAGAGACAAGTTGGGTCATAGATAGTGGAGCCTCTTTGCATGTTGCATCAAATAGGGAACTCTTCTCATCTTATACACCCAGTAATTTTGGAGTGTTGAAGATAGGTAATAATGGTTTTTCAAATGTTGCCAGCATAGGGGATATCCACTTGAAGACCAATAAAAGAGCACAAATGATTCTCAAGAATGTTAAGCATGTGCTTGATATTCGCTTCAATTTGATCTTAGTAAGAAAGTTGGATGATGAAGGTTATTACAACACCTTTGGTAACGGGCAATGGAAGCTTACTAAAGGTTCGTTGGTCATGGCTCAGGGAGAGAAGAGTCCAAGCTTGTATCTAACATAAGCTAAAATTTTAGGTGACTCTATCAACGCAATGGATGATGAGAAGACAGCCGAAATGTGGCACAGGAGCCTTAGCCACATCAGTGAGAAGGAACTTAATTGCTTGGCCAAAAAGAACCTGCTCTTAAGGATAAAGAGTACGAGCTTGAAGAAATGTGTGCATTGCATGGTCAGAAAGCATAACAGAGTTGCCTTCAAGAGTCACTTTCCTTCAAAGCAATCAGATTTACTAGAACTAGTGCACTCCAATATTTGCGATCCCTTGAAAGCAAAGTCTTTTGGTAGTGGACTTTACTTTGTGATGTTCATTGATGATCATTCAAGGAAACTTTGGGCTTATGTTTTAAAGACCAAAGATCAATTTCTTGATATTTTCAAACAGTTTCATGTATTTATTGAAAGGAAAACTAGAAAGAAGCTAAAATATATTAGCACTAACAATGGTGGGAGTAGTGTGGTCCTTTTGACGAATACTATACATAGATGGACATTAAATATCAAAAAACACCTTCAAAGACTCACAGTTAAATGGTCTAGCTGAAAGGATGAATCGAACGTTGCTAGAGAGAGTCAAATGTTCACTTTCAGAAGCAAAGTTGCCAAAATATTTTGAGGGGAGGCTTTCCTCACAGCGATACATGTTATTAATCTATCTCCAGCGGTTGCTCTGAATGATGACGTTCCTAACAAAGTTTGGTATGGCAAAGAAGTCTCTTATGATCACTTACGAGTTTTTGGATGTAAGGCATTTGTTCACATTCCGAAGGATGAGAGATCCAAGGTTGATGCTAAGACATGACAATGCATCTTTCTGGTTATGGTCTTGATGAATTTGGCTATAGATTGTATGACCCGATTGAGAAGAAACTAATTCAAAGTCGTGATGTAGCATTCATTGAAGACCAAACCATTAATGATATGGAGAAAGTTAAAAAGAAAGTGTCTACTGGCAGTGGCGGCTTGGTTGATCTAGACCCAGTTCCTATGATGAACTTGCCTAATCTAGTCAACAATGATACTCAAGAAAAGGAAAAAATCAATGACCAACCAAGGACAGATAATACCCTAACAAATAATGCTAGAGGTAATGATGAAGTTATTGAGTAAGAGGAGCAACCCCTTCCACCGCCACTGAGAAGAACAGAGAGAGGGCGGCGTTCATTAACTAGGTACCTAAGTTCTAAGTATATCCTCCTTACTGATGAGGGGGAGCTAGAGGATTTTGAAGAAGTGCAAACTCATCAGGATAAAACATAGTGCATGATAGCTATGCAAGATGAGATAGATTCCTTGTAGAAAAATGACACTTATGAGCTTGTGGAACTTCCAAAAGGTAGAAAAACCTTAAAAAAACAAGTGGGTGTTTAAGAAAGATTATAATATGCTGGTGAAATATAAAGTTCACTTAGTCGTGAAAGATTTTAGACAAAAGCGAGAGATCAATTTTCATGAAATTTTCTCTCTAGTTGTCAAGATCAGCTCAATTAGAGCCATACTTGGTTTGACAGCTAACTTGAATATAGAGCTTGAGCAATTAGATGTGAAAACTATATTTCTCCATGGCGATTTGGATGAAAAGATCTACATGGTTCAACTAGATGGGTTTAAGGAGAAAGGGAAAGAACACATGATCTGTAAATTAAAGAAGAGCTTATATGGATTAAAGCAGGCTTCAAGGCAGTGCTATAAGAAATTTGACTCTTTCATGATGAGTCATGGTTATACCAAAATTGATGTAGATCATTGTGTATATTTTAAAACATTTCCTAATAACAAATTCATTATCCTTTTGTTATATGTAGATGACATGTTGATTGTGGGGCAAGACACAAAGATAATTGGTGATCTAAAAAGAGTTATCAAAGGCATTTGACATGAAAGATCTTGGACTAGCAAGGCAAATTCTGGGAATGCAGATTTTACGAGACCAAAAAATGTAAAAAGCTATGGTTGTCACAGAAAAACTATGTGGAGCAGGTCCTAGAAAGATTCAACATACAGAGTGCTAAGCCAGTTAGCACACCATTGACTAATCACTTTAAACTCAGTAGAAAAAGTTATCCCACTAGTCAAGAAGAAAAAGAAGACATGGCCAAGATTCCTTACTCCTCTTCAGTTAGGAGTTTGATGTGCGCCATGGTCTGTACCCGTCTAGATATTGCTCACGCAGTAGAAGTAGTTAACAGGGTTCTTTCTAACCCAGGTAGAGACTATTGGGAAGCTGTAAAGTAGATCTTGAGATATTTCAGAGGCAGTTCAAAAATGTGCTTGCATTTTAGAAGGTCAGAACCAATTTTAAAGGGTTATACAGATGCAAATATGGCAGGTGACCTGGATAGTAGAAAATCTACTTCATAATTCTTGTTTACTTTTGCAGGGGGAGTTGTGTCATGGCAGTCTAAATTGCATAAGTGTGTTGCCTTATCTACAACTGAGACAGAATACATTGCCATGACTGAAGTTGGAAAAGAAATGCTTTGGTTAGCTAGACTTCTTCAACAATTGGGAATGAAGTAGCAAAACTCCATGATTTACTATGATAGTCAAAGTGGCCTAGATTTTAGTAAAAATGCTATGTACCACTCGCGTACAAAGCATATTAATGTGAGATATCACTGGCTATGGTTAGTAGTTGAAGAACAACAGTTCAAGCTTGAAAAGATTCACACAAATAACAATCTTACTGATATGATAACAAAAGTCGTAACTCGAAAAAAGTTTCAAACTCGTGCCAGGTTGGCCTGCATGGACTCTATTTGATTGTCTTTAGGTGTATTCTCCTTCCTCATGGGTTGGAGGGAAAAAATTGTGGGGGTCTATCCCATGATAAAAGAAAGAAAAGAAAATAAATGGAGTAGTTGAAAAAGTTTAATGAACAAGAAAACAAAATAAAGGACGGTGGAGAAGTTTTTCTATATTGCATTAAAAGCAAATTGGCTAGCAGTTGGAAATTGCAACAAGCAAAAATCTTTCTTTAACTTTCAGCCCAAATTTCGTCTTAAATAGGAGCCTCATTCAGCAAGCCGTGACACAACAAGCAGAGGGTAGCGAAAGCAAGAGTGAAGGAGAGCAAGGGGCAAGAGAGAGAGCAAGGCAAAAAGGCAAGTCTTGAGAGAAAATTTTTTAAAGTGTGAGATAAAAGAGAGTCTGAGTAATTCCCAATAGAATGTGGTTGTGAGTATACACCAAGAAAAATATTGGGTGTCATCTTTAGAGGGTCCCACTGAGTGCCACTATAATTTTAATATCACTTGAAAGAGAGTAAAATATGTTGTAAGGATATTTGTAATTATCCTTATTATAGTGAAATATTTTCTAAGAGCTTATCTCATAATTTTTTTCTCAATATTGGAGGATTTTTCACGTTAAAAATTTGTGCCTCTTGTATTTATTTTTCTACTTGAATTTTGTTGTGTATAATTTATTTGCATAGTAAAAAAAGGTAATCTTGAAGTGCTTCCGCTTATTGTCAAGTCTCTAATCAATTTTTCCCAACAGATACACCACCAGCAATTACAAATGGTGATGCATTGGAGGATCAGATATGAGAAAAGAAAAAGAAAAAGAAAGAAAAGAGGAAATTGGACCAAGAGATGGAGCTGCATGTTGATGATGGTGCCAATGAGGCTGGTGTTGAGCAAAAAGATGAAGCAGTTAAAAAGAAGAAGACGAAGAAGAAGAAGAAGAATGAAAAGGATGGTGATGGGGAAGTATTTGAGGCTGCTAGTGATAATAAAAAGAAGAAGAAGAAATCAAAAAGCGAGGATGTTGAGTAAACTGTTCTACAGAGGATGAATCTGCTTAGGATATAAGTTTTGAAGGTGTCTTCAAAGGGATCCTGGATCCACTTTGGAGAGAGGATTGTCTTAGTTTCTCAACTGGTTTCAGTACAACGTTGGGCTTGGTTTTGTTCGTTGACTTGTTTGAAAAAAGTCGATGGAATTTACTTTGTAATGATAATTGATGTCTTTTGTTGGCCTGGGATAATTCGCGTCTTCTTTAGGCCTACTATAATTAGCATATTCGATCCACTTTTATTTGCAAGGAGCAAGAATTTTAGACTCCAAGTCTAACAAAACTTAGAAGTCGTCTTCGATGTAAAATCAATATCACATGATGATTTTAAAGCATAATCCAAACAAAAAAGCAATGCTAACAAATTTAAAGCCATTAAAATCGTTCCTAGCAAAGATTTTAGTAATAATTCTTTCACAATATATATATATATATATATGTATATTGTTGATAATCAAAATAGGCAAAGCCCACTGGAAAATCTGAAGATAAAGAAGAAGATATCCAAATCTTTTTCCTCGATTAGAAGTATATTAGGTCTGGTTCACTGCATAGTTTGTCTGGGTTAAATATAAGCTTGTGCCATGTGCACTTCTGCACTTGATACCTGAAATGTGATAACTGATCTGTAATGAAATGCTAACAGCTGAGTGCAGTGGCGTCTTAAGAGGTAGTGATGGTCAATGGAACGGAGGTTTCTCTTATGGTGTAGGGGTTTGTTCCGCAATGCAGGCTGAGCTCTGGGGAATTCTCATAGCTCTTCAATACGCTTGGGAACTTGGATTCAGAAAACTTACCGTGTAAAGCGATTCTCAAACTGCTGTTAGCATGGTTACCTGCCAAGGTAACAACGCTCAAGAGTTACATCTTGTAGCTCGAATTGGAGCCTGGTGTAGCAAAGAATGGTACGTAAACTTGTGGACACATTCAGGGAGTGCAACATGTGGGCAGACTGCATGGCTGACAAGGTTGGGCACGAAGAGGCAGGGCTTTTACAGCCAGATTGCTCTATGGCTTAGCACTCATTGATGCTGATCTCATGGGAGTGAGTAAGGAGAGTTATTTCTACAAGAAAATAATGTGTATGTAGTTTTGCACAACGTATATGTGCGTGCAGAAAAAAATTAAAAGAAAAAAAAAGTAAAAATATAAGAGAATGTGAGAAAGTATACAAAATTTGTATATCTAAAAATGTACGCATAACATAGCCCATTTCTACAGTGTAGCCTTTTCTTGTTGGGCTTGCGGGAGATCCCTCATATTACCAGAGCAGAAGACAAACTATAACAGTTTTGGAATAGGATATGGGAATCTGATACCTACAGCTCTAACCATATTCAAATATCTTGAAAAATTCTGTCTTCACGAGTCTCAAAGAAAAAAAAATTCTAAAATCAGTGAATCCCTTCTAACAATATGCAACAGTTGCATTCAAAACTAATCAGCTAACGCAAATATTAAGCGATTTTACGTTTTCCTTTTTTTCTAATATTCTGTCAAACTCTGCTATATTTTGATTAGCCCTTTGAAAAGTGGATCACAGCCATAACACATGTAATTATACACTCCATATTCATGAAGCTGTTTTCAAGATGCCTATAATATTTAGTATTTCATGTCTTTCTGAGCCAATTTATAATGTTCTTGTGCCGGTTTCTTTCGGTGACTATCAATTTCATTTCAAACCAAGCTTTAGTTGAATTCTTGAATGATATTTTTTATTTTTTTAATTTTATATTTATATATAATTTATTAGTCTCTTTTTTTTCAATAATTTTTTAATTTTAATTTTATTTCTTCTTTATTGTACACCCTAACTTTAGAGTTTAGATAAAGGGATTCATATCCATTCTTAAACACAGTCCGTGCAGTGATAAAGATCACAATCGGAATCTAAGACTTCCAATGTATCCCAGAATTTGAATAAAAGAAAATTATAAATATATTTTTGATAGTTATCATATGACTTCCCAGCTTCCCCCCAGAAGTTGATTAATAGAAAATGATTACTATAACCATTAATTACAATATCACAATTAGAATCTAAAGTAACAAGCCAGCAAATAGCAATAGTCAGCATTAAACTCTAATCTCTCATGAAATAAAAGTAAAGAAATAGCCACTTGAGGTTACGTTAAGTGGTGTTAGATTTGCCCTTCTTTTCAAAGTCCAAAGTTCGATACCTCAACTCTAATCTCTAAATTTATTTTGTATTTTATTATTATTTTTTAATTTTGTATCTTTATTTTATTACACATTTTAATTTTTTTTAAAAAATAAAATAAAAACAAATAAAGGGATCCACTCATCAATAAGGAAGGATTCATATTGTAATTTTTTCCTTATCAAGGGCAAGAAGCTTGATTATGGTGCCAGGCTGGTCTATTGAACAATTGTGCCAGGAAGGATGCTCTCCCATCTGCTCCTTTGCTCAAATGTAAATTCAAACTCTGTTCACAAAATGTTTTCTTTGAGTTTTATTATTTATTATTTTTTATTTTTTATTTTAATATATAAATCTATTTTGTATTTTATTATTATTTTTTAATTTTGTATCTTTATTTTATTACACATTTTAATTTTTTTAAAAAAAATAAAATAAAAAAAATAAAGCGATCCACTCATCAATAATGAAGAATTCATATTGTACTTTTTTCCTTGTCAAGGGCAAGAACCTTGATTATGGTGTCAGGCTGGTCTATTGAAATTTAGAGGCAGGAAGGGTGCTTTCCCATCTGCTCCTTTGCTCAAATGTCGATTCAAACTCTGTTCACAAAATGTTTTCTTTGAGTTTTATTATTTTTTATCTCTATTTATTATTTTAATATGTAGATCTATTTTTTATTTTATTATTATTTTTTAATTTTGTATCTTCATTTTATTACACATTTTAATTTTTTTTTAAAAATAAGATAGAGTAAAAAAAAAAAAGATAGAGGGATCCACTCGTCAATAATGAAGGATACAAATTGTACTTTTTTCCTTGTCAAGGGCAAGAACCTTGATTACGGTGCCAGGCTGGTCTATTGAAATTTAGAGGCAGGAAGGGTGTTTTCCCATCTGCTCCTTTGTTTAAATGTCAATTCAAACTCTATTCACAAAATGCTTTCTTTGAGTTTTATTATTTTTTATCTCTATTTATTATTTTAATATGTAAATCTATTTTATATTTTATTATTATTTTTTAATTTTGTATCTTTATTTTATTACATATTTTAATTTTCTTTTTATAAAAATTAGAATAAAAAAAAAGGGATCCACTCATCAATAATGAAAGATTCATATTGTACTTTTTTCCTTGTCAAGGGCAAGAACCTTGATTACGGTGCCAGGCTGGTCTATTGAAATTTAGAGGCAGGAAAGGTGCTTTCCCATCTGCTCCTTTGCTCAAATGTCAATTCAAACTCTATTCACAAAATATTTTCTTTGAGTTTTATTATTTTTTATCTCTATTTATTATTTTAATATGTAGATCTATTTTTTATTTTATTATTATTTTTTAATTTTGTATCTTCATTTTATTACACATTTTAATTTTTTTTAAAAATAAGATAGAGTAAAAAAAAACGATAGAGGGATCCACTCGTCAATAATGAAAAATTCATATTGTACTTTTTTCCTTGTCAAGGGCAAAAACCTTGATTATGGTGCCAGGTTGGTCTATTAAAATTTAGAGGCAGGAAGGGTGCTTTCCCATTTGCTCCTTTGCTCAAATGTCAATTCAAACTCTATTCACAAAATGTTTTCTTTGAGTTTTATTATTTTTTATCTCTATTTATTATTTTAATATGTAAATCTATTTTATATTTTCTTATTTTTTTAATTTTGTATCTTTACTTTATTACATTTTATAATTTTCTTTTTATAAAAATTAGAATAAAACAAAATAAAGGGATCCACTCATCAATAATGAAGGATTCATATTGTACTTTTTTCCTTGTCAAGGGCAAGAACCTTGATTATGGTGCCAGGCTAGTCTATTGAAATTTAGAGGCAGGAAGGGTGCTTTCCATCTGCTCCTTTGCTCAAATGTCAATTCAAACTCTGTTCACAAAATATTTTCTTTGAATTTTATTATTTTTTATCTCTATTTATTATTTTAATATGTAGATCTATTTTTTATTTTATTATTATTTTTTAATTTTGTATCTTCATTTTATTACACATTTTAATTTTTTTTAAAAATAAGATAGAGTAAAAAAAAAAAAAGATAAAGGGATCCACTCGTCAATAATGAAGGATCCATGTTGTAGTTTTTTCCTTGTCAAGGGCAAGAACCTTGATTACGGTGCCAGGCTGGTTTATTGAAATTAAGATGCAGGAAGGGTGCTTTCCCATTTGCTCCTTTGCTCAAATGTGAATTCAAACTCTATTCACAAAATATTTTCTTTCAGTTTTATTATTTCTTATCTCTATTTCTTATTTTAATATGTAAATCTATTTTATATTTTATTATTATTTTTTAATTTTGTATATTTATTTTATTACATATTTTAATTTTCTTTTTATACAAATTAGAATAAAAAAAATAAAGGGATCCACTCATCAATAATGAAGGATTCATATTGTACTTTTTTCCTTGTCGAGGGCAAGAACCTTGATTATGGTGCCAGGCTGGTCTATTGAAGTTTAGAGGCAGCAAGGGTGCTTTCCCATCTACTCCTTTGCTCAAATGTGAATTCAAACTCTGTTCACAAAATGTTTTCTTTGAGTTTTATTATTTTTTATTTTTATTTATTATTTTAATATGTAAATCTATTTTGTATTTTATTATTTTTATTTTTATTTTATATCTTTATTTTATTACATTTTTTAATTTTCTTTTTAAAAGAATTAGAAAAAAAAATAAAGGGATCCGCTCATCAAGAATGAAGGATTGATATTGTACTTTTTTCCTTGTCAAAGGCAAGCACCTTGATTATGGTGCCAGGCTAGTCTATTGAAATTTAGAGGCAGGAAGGGTGCTTTTCCATCTGCTCCTTTGCTCAAATGTGAGTTCAAACTCCGTTCACAAAATATTTTCTTTGGGTTTTATTATTTTTTATTTTTATTTATTATTTTAATATGTAAATCTATTTTACATTTTATTATTATTTTTTAATTTTATATCTTTATTTTATTACACATTTTAATTTTCGTTTTAAAAAAATAGAATAAAAAAATAAAGGGATCCACTCATCAATAATGAAGGATTCATATTGTACTTTTTTCCTTGTCAAGGACAAGAGCCTTGATTACGGTGCCAAGCTGGTCTATTGAAATTTAGAGGCAGGAAGGGTGCTTTCCCATCTGCTTCTTTTCTCAAATGTGAATTCAAACTCTGTTCACAAAATATTTTCTTTGAGTTTTATTATTTTTTATCTCTATTTCTTATTTTAATATGTAAATCTATTTTGTATTTTATTATTACTTTTTAATTTTATATCTTTTTTTATTACACATTTTAATTTTGTTTTTAAAAAAAATAGAATAAAAAAAATAAAGGGATCCACTCTTCAATAATGAAGTATTCATATTGTACTTTTTTCCTTGTCTAGGCAAGAACCTTGATTACGGTGCCAGGCTGGTCTATTGAAATTTAGAGGCAGGAAGGGTGCTTTCCCATCTGCTCCTTTGCTAAAATGTGAATTCAAACTCTGTTCACAAAATATTTTCTTTGAGTTTTATAATTTTTTATTTTTATTTTTTTAATATATAAATCTATTTTGTATTTTATTATTATTTTTTAATTTTGTATCTTTATTTTATTTTGCTTTTTAATTTTTTTTTAAAAAAATAAAATGAAAAAATAAAGGGATCCACTCATCAATAATGAAGGATTCATATTGCACTTTTTTCCTTGTCAAGGGCAAGAACCTTGATTACGGTGCCAGGCTGGTCTATTGAAATTTAGAGGCAGGAAAGGCATTTCCCCATCTGCTTCTTTGCTCAAATGTCAATTCAAACTCTGTTCACAAAATGTTTTCTTTGGGTTTTATTATTTTTTATTTTTGATTATTATTTTAATATGTAAATCTATTTTGTATTTTATTATTGTTTTTTAATTTTATATCTTTATTTTATTACACATTTTAATTTTCTTTTTAAAAAAATAGAACAAAAAAAAATGAAGGGATCCACTCATCAATAATGAAGGATTCATATTGTACTTTTTTCCTTATTAAGGGCAAGAACCTTGATTACGGTGCCAGGCTGGTCTATTGGAATTTAGAGGCAGGAAGTGTGCTTTCCCATCTGCTCCTTTGCTCAAATGTCAATTCCAACTCTGTTCACAAAATATTTTCTTTGAGTTTTATTATTTTTCATTTCTATTTATTATTTTAATATGTAAATCTATTATGTATTTTATTATTATTTTTTAATTTTGTATCTTTATTTTATTACACATTTTAATTTTTTTAAAAAAAATAAAATAAAAAAAATAAAAGGTCCACTCATCAATAATGAAAGATTCATATAACACTTTTTTCCTTGTCAAGGGCAAGAACCTTGATTATGGTGCCAGGCTATTCTATTGAAATTTATAGGCAGGAAGGGTATTTTCCCATCTGCTCCTTTGCTCAAATGTCAATTCAAACTCTGTTCACAAAATATTTTCTTTGAGTTTTATTATTTTTTATCTCTATTTATTATTTTAATATGTTGATCTATTTTTTATTTTATTATTATTTTTTAATTTTGTATCTTCATTTTATTACATATTTTCATTTTTTTTAAAGTAAGATAAAGTAAAAAGAAAAAAAAAAAGATAGAGGGATCCACTCATCAATAATGTAGGATTCATATTGTACTTTTTTCCTTGTCAAAGGCAAGAACTTTAATTACAGTGCCAGGCTGGTTTATTGAAATTTAGAGGCAGGAAGGGTGCTTTCCCATCTGCTCCTTTGCTCAAATGTGAATTCAAACTCTGTTCACAAAATAATTTCTTTGAGTTTTATTTTTTTTATTTATTTTTTATTTTCATATATAAATCTATTTTGTATTTTATTATTATTTTTTAATTTTGTATCTTTATTTTATTACACATTTTAATTTTTTGTAAAAAAATAAAATAAAAAAAAATAAAGGGATCCACTCATCAATAATGAAGGATTCATATTGTACTTTTTTCCTTGTCAAGGGCAAGAAATTTGATTACGGTGCCAGGCTGGTCTATCAAAATTTAGAGGCAGCAAGGGTGCTTTCCCATCTGCTCCTTTACTCAAATGTGAATTCAAACTCTATTCACAAAATGTTTTCCTTGAGTTTTATTATTTTTGATTTTTAGTTATTATTTTAATATGTAAATCTATTTTATATTTTATTATTATTTTTTAATTTTATATCTTTATTTTATTGCACATTTTAATTTTCTTTTTGAAAAAATTAGAATAAAATATATAAAGGGGTCCACTCATCAATAATGAAGGATTCATATTGTACTTTTTTACTTGTTAAGGGCAAGAATCTTGATTACGGTGCCAGGCTGCTCTATTGAAATTTAGAGGCAAGAAGAGTACTTTCCCATCTGCTCCCTTGCTCAAATGTGAATTCAAACTTTGTTCACAAAATATTTTATTTGAGTTTTACTATTTTTTATTTTTATTTATTATTTTAATATATAAAGTTGTTTTGTATTTTATTATTATTTTTTAATTTTGTTTCTTTATTTTATTGCACTTTTTAATTTTTTTTAAAAAAATAAAAAAATAAAGGGATGCACTCATCAATAATGAAGGATTCATATTGTACTTTTTTCCTTGTCAAGGGCAAGAAACTTGATTACGGTGCCAGGCTAGCCTATTGAAGTTTAGAGGCAGCAAGGGTGCTTTCCCATCTACTCCTTTGCTCAAATGTGAATTCAAACTCTGTCCACAAAATATTTTCTTTAGGTTTTATTATTTTTTATTTTTATTTATTATTTTAATATGTAAATCTATTTTGTATTTTATTATTATTTTTTAATTTTATATCTTTATTTTATTACACATTTTAATTTTCTTTTTAAAAAAATAGAATAAAAAAAATAAAGGAATCCACTCATCAATAATGAAGGATTCATATTGTACTTTTTTCCTTGTCAAGGGCAAGAGCCTTGATTACGGTGCCAGGCTGGTCTATTGAAATTTAGAGGCAGGAAGGGTGCTTTCAAATTAATATTAATGAATACTAATATTTATATGAATTAAAACTAAATAAATTTTGTATAATTTTTTTATATTTTTTTCTAACTTTCCTCTCACTTAAAAATTATTTCTCTCTGCACATAGTCAAGCGTAAGTTCTGACTAGGTACCATTAGCATTATTCGGTTTTAATATTTCATAAAAAGCAGTTTACTTATCCTTTGTTTTATTTCTCATATCACTTATGACTTTTATTTTATCAAGCACAAAAAGAAAAAAAAAAAACAGTGTAGCTAATTGCTGTTAAGTGAAAGGAGCATGATTCTATACCAAAAACGTGATCCCTGTTTTCCCCTATCAATGTAGCGTATGAAAATAATCTAGCCCATAAAAAAGAAGAAACTGTTCATTTGCATAATAATTTGTAGCTCCTTGTTTACAAAAATTTATAAATTAAATTACAAAATTTAACTAATAAAAAAATTTAAATATATCAGTATTTTATGAAACTGATATAATAAAAATAGTGTTGAGCTTCACATTGTATGGCAATTGACAAAATAAAAAAAATTAAATTATTAAATTTATTATTTCTCATAAATTATCAAATTCAAAATATTAACCTTTAAAATTAAGTTTTTGAAAATTTTTTTCTCCTTTCAAGGATGGGACGTTTTCTATCTTGTAAATGAACGAAGAAGATCATACAGATCGGTTGCTCTTTTAGTATGGGATGGCTTATCACAGTACAAGAAGCATGCGATCACTCTAAGGCCCTGCATATGAATAATAGTCATTTTTAGCTTGTAGTCCTTTGATTATTTCCTAACAGATTCTCACATTTAGCTGCTACAAAATACAGATTATAGTTTTTGAAGTTAAACATAAACTATTGATTTATAAAATAAACAAATAAATAAATTACGTTCAATTTTTAAATTATTTATTTATATTTTATTTTATTTAATAATAAAATTTGGTTGCCATCACTGGTCACATCACATAAATATTTTAAAAAATTACATTAAGTTCTTCCTGCAAGCTAAACAATGACAAACCCAAACTATAGAATTTTAATAAATCCCGAATGTGGAAGCAAGACCTGGTTTAAATATCATTATTAAGATGACGGCAACTTGGTCTGCGTTTGGTTCAAGGAAGCAAGACCTGTGGGTCGTGTACACCTACATCTTTCCAAGTCAAGTGCCGTGTTCATTCCGCGTCCAGTTGGGAAGCTTCGGTGGGGGACAAACTGGGAAGCTTCGGTTGGTGACATAACTTTTTGTTTCTATTTTTATGGCTGAATTGGAATTGTTAATGTGCCATAACTTTTCTGAATGTAAATTTATTGTTTTAACAAAAAATCGTTCCATGTAAGATTGTATTCAATTTTTACTTAAAAATTACACATGCAGGCTTAATAATATGTGTGACTATAAGAAATAAATTTTTAGCATAGAAAAAGTCACATCTTAAAGTAAGTTTAGCAAAGAATATAATTGTAAAACTATTAAATATACTTCATTTCTATTTCAACTTAAAATTTTATTTTAATAATTGATGAAACCACATTTAAAAGAAAAAAGAAAAAAAGTTATCAACATTTCTATTGGATGATCAATAATCTTATTAGAGTTTAGTAAAAGAATAAGAAAGTATATAATTTTGATATTTATTATTATAAATATAATTTAAGAAATAATATAATCTCAAAATCTATGCAAACCTTAATAAGATTGTTGATTATCTAATAGAAATATTGATCAAAACTATATTTATAATAATAAATATCAAAACGTAATTTACTCTTTTTTTAAATTATATTTATAAAAATAAATATCAAAATTATATATTTTTTTATTCTTTCACTTAACTCTAGTAAGATTGTTGATCATCTAATAAAAATGTTTGATAAATTTTTTTTTAAAATTTAGTTTCATTCATTATTAAAATAAAATTTTAAGTTGAAATAGAAATGAATTATATTTAATAGTTTTATAATTATATTTCTTGTTGAACTTACTTTAGGATGTGACTTTTTTTACTCTAAAAATTTTTTTCTTACTATCACACATATTGTTAAGCTTGCATCTTATAATGAGTATGATTTTTAAGAAAAAATTGAATACAGTATTAACATTTTATTTAATAAAAATAGTTAAATGATGTAAAATATAATTTTTGAGTAAAAATGAGATATATTTATTGTGGTTTATATAATTTACTAGAATATTCTATTAGCATCTATATAGATTCGATTAGTTAAATTAGATAATTAAGGTAGAGTATAATTTTTAAATAAAAATAAAATGAAGTGTCATATTAAAATATTTAAAAAATACTGAATATAATTTACTCAAAATTTAAATTTCTATGTAAAGTTTACTTGGCCTCTGTTTTGGTTGAATGGAGTTAGGACTTGGGGGTCGTGTACGCCAACCTTTTTCCAAGTCAAGGGCCGTATTCATTCCGCGTCCAGGTGGGATGCTTCGGTGCGGGACAAACTGGGACAAGACGATGGCTGAAGCAGAGCAAATGAGAGACTTTGCTCTCACCTGGGTTGGTGACATAACTTTTTATTTCTATTTTTATGGCTGAATTGGAATTGTTATGTGCCAAAACTTTTCAGAATGCAAATTTATTGTTTTAAAAAAAAAATCGTTCCATGTAAGATGAATAATTTTTTATGCATTTCAGAGTTTGAGTAACACTATTTACATAAATTTTGTGCATAAAGATTATATGTAATATGTAACATTTATAAAATTTACGAACAACTTCATGAACTTGATGAGTAATTTTACATCTTTTTAGTTTTATAACTTATATCAATACTATTTAGCCATAATAATATATTTTTCTATATATATTCAATGGACATTTAAGTTGAAGCAACAAATACTTACATTTTCTCTTGCATGTTATTTTTCCTTTTGCATTATTGTCCTTTGATTATATCTTGCTAATGCAGTGAGATACTTACAACTGCAATAATTGGTCTTTGCATTTTTCTGTGTCTTTAGTGTATGCTAAAAATGCCACAACGCACACCAAGTTTGACAATTTTGGAGAACTATCAACATTGGGATGGACTTTGGTAACTAAAATTTGGACAACAATTTCCACGCGTATGCCTTAAAATCAGTTGTTTTTGTTTGATTGATAGTCGCTGTTGTCCTTGAAAGTTTTGTTAATTGAGCAATTATAAAATCGGCAGCAACCGGTATTCTAAATCCAACGTATCACATTATGAGTAATATGCACAAGCTGGTGCTATAATTACCAAACCCTTAGTTCTCGAAGCAGATCAAACATACAAACCATCCACTGCCTGTTGTGCTCCTAAAACAATGAAGCATGTTGCTCCCAAGTTACCTGCACTTTGGTTTATATGCCTTCCCCTTCTTCCATTCTTCATGACAAACTTACTGTCCTTGCAACTTATCATCAAAGCCTCTGCATTAGGAAACAACACTGATCATTTGGCACTCCTCAAATTCAAGGAATCAATATCCAATGACCCATATCAAATCTTGGCCTCTTGGAAAAGTTCCACTCACATCTGCAATTGGACTGGTGTCAAATGCAACCGCCGCCATCAAAGAGTTTCAGAGTTGAACCTAGGAGGATACCACTTACATGGAGTCATATCACCCCACATTGGCAACCTCTCCTTTCTCAAAACTCTCGAGCTAAAAAACAATAGCTTCTACAGCGAAGTCCCACAACAGTTGGGCCGTTTATTCCGACTGCAATGGCTCATGCTCGACAATAACACATTAAGAGGGGAATTTCCTGTCAACTTGACAAGATGCTCTGCACTCAGGGGCCTCGGTTTAGGTGGGAATAATATCACCGGTAACATACCAGTGGAGATTGGATTGCTTTAGAAGCTTCAAGAGTTGTATCTTTATGAAAACAATTTAATAGGAAGAATCCCAGCTTCTATAGGAAATCTTTCTTCCCTTGTTGCTCTATCTGTGGCATATAATAGCTTGGAGGGAAATCTACCTGATGAAATAGGTCGTTTGAAAAACTTGACCTTTATTAATGTACTTGAGAACAGATTGTCTGGTAAGCTTCCTTCTTCACTGTACAATATGTCATCTCTCACTACTATCTCAGTTAATGCCAATCAATTTGATGGTTCTCTTCCAGCTACCATGTTCCTCTCTCTCCCGTATCTTCAACACCTCTTCATCGGTGAAAATGAATTCTCAGGTCCAATACCAACATGCATCACAAATGCATCTTTTCTTCAAAGCCTTGTTATCCATGGGAACTATTTCGTTGGACAAGTTCCGAGTCTAGAAAAGCTACAAGATATCAAAATGCTTAATTTGGAAGCTAACAGTCTGGGTAGTAATTCAACTAAGGATCTAGAGTTTGTAAGTTCCCTGACAAACTGTAGTAAGTTGAACTTATTGGCCATAGGTGATAATAATTTTGGAGGTTCTTTACCCAATTCTATTGGCAATTTATCAACCCAACTCAATGATCTATATCTAGGTGCTAATCAGTTTTCTGGACAAATTCCTGTAACATTGGGTAAACTTACTAACTTAATTGCGTTGATGCTGGTCGACAACAGATTCACAGGGTTCATTCCAGACACCTTTGGGAACTTTGATAAGATGCAAGCATTATTGTTGAATAGGAACAAACTGACAGGGAGGATACCAACCTCCATAGGCAACCTCAGTCAATTGTTTGAATTGGACCTATCACAGAATATGTTAGATGGAAATATTCCTCCTAGTATTGGAAATTGCCAAAGTTTACAAAAGCTAGACCTTTCACAAAATAGACTTAGTGGAGTGATACCGCCACAAGTTATTGGTCTTTCCTTTTCGACAATCTTACTTTACTTGTCAGGAAATTCATTAACTGGCAATCTTCCAGTTGAGGTGGGCAAACTGGAAAGCATTGCTGAGTTGGATGTCTCTGATAATCATCTGTTAGGTGACATTCCTGGTACAGTTGGAGACTGCATACGCTTGGAGTACCTTTATCTACAACAAAATTCCTTCAGTGGAATCATACCTTCATCTTTGGCTTCCTTGAAAGGTCTTCAATATTTAGATCTATCAAGAAACAATTTATCTGGGTCAATTCCTCAAGGTCTGCAGTATATTACTGTTTTAGCATACTTGAATGTTTCATTTAACAATCTAGATGGCGAAGTGCCTAAAAATGGTGTCTTTCAAAAAGCAAGTGCGATAGCAGTGTCTGGCAATAGTAAGCTTTGTGGAGGTATCTTAGAGCTACAACTACCACCATGCCCTATCAATGCTATGAAACAAAGAAAGCACCATAAGTTTTGGTTGCTTGCCGTGGTAACTTGTTTGCTTGCTTTCCTATTTTTATCGTCAACAATTGTTGCTATATATTTTATTAGGAAAAGAAACAGGAAGCAATCTTTTGAGCCATCAACAATTGAACTTCTTCCCAAGGTGTCCTACCAAAGCCTACACCAAGCAACCAATGGGTTTTCAGCTGACAATATGATAGGAAGTGGAAGTTTTGGCTCTGTATATAAAGGAAGTCTTGGGCCTGAAAATGAAGTTGTTGCCATAAAGGTCCTTAACCTTGGTAAGAAGGGAGCCCACAGGAGCTTCACTACTGAATGTAACGCACTCAAAAATATTAGGCACAGAAATTTGGTAAAGATATTAACATGTTGCTCCAGCACAAACTATAAGGGCCAAGAATTTAAAGCTCTAGTTTTTGACTACATGTCAAATGGAAGCTTAGAAAATTGGTTGCATCTAGGTACAAGAGGTTCAGATCAGGCAAGAACTTTAGGCCTTGATCAAAGATTAAAGATTCTTAGTGATGTTGCCTCTGCATTACATTATCTTCACCATGAATGTGAGCCACCTGTCATTCATTGTGATTTAAAGCCAAGCAATGTCCTTCTTGATAGTGACATGGTTGCCCATGTGAGTGATTTTGGACTGGCAAGACTACTTTCGTCTATTGAAGGCAATTCTGACAACAAAAGCAGCACCATTGGAATGAAGGGGACTATTGGCTATGCTCCTCCAGGTACAGCTTGATATTTATTTTGGCTATAAAATCTTCTCGAATATTGTTTTCTTGTCTCAAATATTTCCTTTACCTCTGTGTTAGTATTGTTAATATAGTTTTCATCACATTGACTTATTTGCAATATATTTCAGAATACGGATTGGGTTGTGAAGTCACCACACAAGGTGACATATATAGCTTTGGGATTCTTGTCTTGGAAATGATAACCGGAAGAAGACCCACAGACAAAATGTTTGAAGATTGCCATAACCTTCATAACTATGTAAAAGCTTCATTTCCTAATAAACTTGTGCAGATTGTGGACCAAGCTGTATTCATCAGAGAAATAAGTACAAGAGAAGGAGCTGCTGCAACAGTAGAATACATTTGTGAGGACTTGACTCTGATGTGTCCTAATGTGGAGAAATGCTTACTATCACTTTTAAACATTGGACTTGCTTGTTCAGTAGAGTCCCCAAGGGAAAGAATGAGTATCGTGGATGTGACAAGGGAGCTAAATATAATTTACCGTGGGATGAAGAAGACTTAGAACTGAAGAATACTGAACTGCCACTTCTACATTACTATTGCTGCCACTTATGTCTTGGTTATTTGATATCTTTTTTCTCTGAATGATTTTTCTTACTTTTTTTTTTTGGATTTTAGGTTGCATAAAGTTGTGAGTTATTCAAGTTGAATTGTAAAGCAATGTGCCTACTGTAATTCTAAAAATTCTTGTGTTTATTGTATTTGTCTGTATGAACAAAATTGTTTGAAAAGACTTTTAATTTTATTATTTTTCTATCTGAATCCAACTTTTGCGTCCATATTTAAACTATGACTTTAATATTTCATACGAAGTAGCTTACTTATATATCCTCCATTGTATTTTCCATATCATGACTTCTATTTTATAAAGCAAAAGAAACCAAAAGCACTGGACCTGATTGTTGAAAGGAGGATGGTATTAAACCACAGTCCTACTTCTCCCCTTCACCCCATCTAATTAATGTGGATGAAAAAGGAGAAGAAGACATTCATTAACATGATAACGAATAATCACTAAGCACATTTACACACATAAGGGCCATCTCCTAGCTAGTGGATTTTGTGCAACACAGGTAACAAGGGAACCATGACTGCTTTCTTTGGTTTTTAGTTGGTCTAATTCTCTCAAGTTTTGAACATATAGTTAAGGTTTTTCAAGAAATTATTTTGTTGATGCCACAATCTACTCATTTCCCAATGTTACACCAGTTTGTGTTTAGGCTAAGGATTGTTCAGTGGTTCTGTATGTACTAATTGGAAATTTAATGATTGCCTATCTTCATTGCTTTTGCTATACCAACACATTGGCTCTAAATTTGAGCAATCTTACTTTTCTTTCGGGTAGAAATTAATTTTCTTATGAAAGAAATGGATTAATGGTAGAGGATAAAATTCTTTACTACCACCAGCCAATAGTGCTCTAGAAACAAAATGTTCTTTGATAAAACTAAAGATGAAATATAATAAAGCAGACAAGAAATGATTTTCCCTAAAGCAATAATGTAAAATTCGTCAATAGTTTTCAGTGTCAAGTTAAAAGCAATGCAAATTTTGAACTCTATATATATATATATATATATATATATATATTTCTGCTCTCAACTTTTATAGTTATCACATGCACTTATCCTTTGAGGCAAAGCATCAACTATTCTTTCATTGTATTGGATGCTAATGGTAAAATGTAGTATGTCAGCATCTTGTGTCTTTACAAATGCAAACAATAACAAAAGGCTGTCATATCGTCAAAGTATGTCAAGCCCCATGGGCTTGGCTTACCACCCTAACCAACAAGACCATGATGGATAGCATGAAAGAAGTTTTCAATTTCTCATTAATGGTACCAAGGCCTTTTGCATCTGGGTTGAAACAACTCAATCATAATCTGGGTAATTTCCCCCATCACTTCCATGAATTTTACATCAACAATACCAAATGTCTACATCACAATATTTATTGTACTAAGGGAGTCATAATGATAAGTCTTACTATAACCAATACAACATCACAATCAAAACTAACTATCAAGCAAATAGCTAGGATCAGCATGAAGCTATAATCACTCGTAAAATAGAAGTAACGGGAACCAATTTTAGAAGAACCACAGAATTATTTAAGTGAAGTGAAAAAGCTATTAATTAAGAATAGGTATAAATTAAACTATTAATTATAGTTTTAGAAAATATTTGAAATCTATGGTTTAATTTTCTATTTTTTTTTTGTTAATTGTTGCTACATAAAAAGTCTTCAAACATAGTAACATGGATAATGACCATTGACCAAAATGCCTCAACTCAATTATAACATTTCTTCAAGTATTAATTGTTGAAAAGTGCTTTTAGTCACTGTTGAGGTTAAAACAAAAATAGTAAATAAAGAAGGTTCTAAATAATCTTGGCTTTCTTTGAAATATATACACGTGAAGTTTGGTAGAATTAGCCTTTGAGGTATTAGTCGTTCATATTGTTTTGCACAATCAACATTCTAAAGACTATCAACATGTACACAAAGTGGTGACTTAAAGGCTCTAAGATGAAGGTTTAGGGAGGGGTTTTTTGAATAAAAAAAAATGAGGTCACAACTAAAATCATTAATGATGAGATTGAACACCAAAATAATGATTTAGGTTTGTAGAGAATGGCTTCGAGATTAATTATGTATAGGGAAGGTATTAGCATTTTTACACATCCTTTCAGTGTCATAATCATCTGGTTGGTTTATCTTGCTTTATTTGAATGCAAGGGTTAGTCTGTTAAAATTTTAGCTCAAGAATGGAAAATTTTGAAAAATAGTTGGAGCCTTTTAGAAACAAATATTTTGCTTCCAAAATGATTCATTTCCTTCCAGATCAAGTTTTTTAAGAGATTTATTTAAAAATAGCTCCTTCCCTTCCAAGTTAGGTTTTTGACAAATATTTTTGTTTTATAAGAACCAATTTCCTTCCAAGTTGATATTTTTGGAAAATGATTGTTAAAGTAGACCACTTTCCTTCTAGATTGGGTTTTTTGGAAGATGATTCTTTATTTTGAAAGACCCCTTTCCTTTCAAATGAAGGTTTTGGAAAATATTTTTTTACTTTTTGAAAATAGGACCCCTCTCCTTCCGAGATGGGGGGTTTTGGAAAATAATTGGAAGAAGCCCCTTTCCTTCTAGATTGGGGATTTTGAATTTTTTTTTTTGCTTGAAACAAATTCCTTTATTTTGACATAAGATTATTGGAGTCCAACTCTTAATGATTTTTGGACCAAAGGGTTCCAATTGTATACTGAGTTTAACTAGGATTTTTAATTAAAGATCTTGATTAAGGAGTGGAATGTATTTTTTTTCCCTAACTTGAATAGGTTAAAGCTGAAATCTCTAAATTGGGCTTGACCTAAAAGGACAAATTTTATTTATTGAAAAAGAAGGCTCATGTTAGAAAAGCATAAAGCTGAAATCTCCAAATTGGTATTTTTATGAATGTAGAATTTGAAAAATTAAACATGCAATATGTGCAGAAAATTAACATGCAATTATGTACAAAATTTAGATACACTAATGAGTTTGCAAACTACAAGTCACATGTTAAAAGATGTAAACAAAAATTAACACATGATCCTAGCTTGACTAAGATCATGGTCATAATTCCTTCATAGTTCAAGAGGAATATGAAGAAGATGAGAAGGATGAGAAGAACTCACATACCTTGTATATACCCTTCCATAGCCTTGGCTACATAATAGGGAGACTAAATCCCTAGACGTACTCCTTGTTGGAGTTTAGAACACTAAGACTAGTCTTCTTTTATTAGAAAGAACAAGCCAGTAAGAGAGAATAAAATTTTTTGTTTGATTATGTGGTTCAGGTTTTCCAAGAAATTATCTTTGTAACGCTAGGGTCGATTCTTTTCCCCGTGTCACCTCGGTTTGTCTTTAAGCAAAGGACTGCTCGACAGTTCTATATTTAGTAATTGACAATTTTAAATGATGCTTATCTAGCTTTATTGCTTTTGTAAGACCAGGCTGTACCATTGCATTGCTCTAAATAAGATATTTCAAAAATTTAAACAGTTTAGTTTGAAGTCAATGAGTGATTTTTGTTTTACATCTCACACACATCCAAGCTTTCTTTTAAGGTTACGATTTAGACAAATTTTAATTCTAAGTGACAAAATTAAATTCTTGGCAATATAATCATAAAAATTCTGATATTATGTAAAAAAAATTAAATATTTTAAAAATTATTAAATTAATATTTAAGAATAATTTTCATTTTATGTTTCAAACGGCTTTACTCAGGCTTTGTATAAAATAAAAAAAAATTACTAAAATTAGAAAAAGAGCAAAATCAGGAAATCCAATCATTTCTTCCAATTTCCCTCAAATGCCACTCAAATACTTTTAACAAATTAGATTTGAACTTAATGAAAAATCTATCTGATGTGAGTGGAAGGCTATTTTTTTATAAGAAAATTTCATTAGAGTGGAAGGCTATTTTTTTATAAGAAAATTAGTACTTAAGGGACATAAATTAGATTATAATTTCCTAGAAAAAGCTAATGATGAAATTTAATAAAGCAGACAAGCAATGATTTTCGCAAAAGCAATAATGTAAAGCTCGTCAATAGTTTTCAGTGTTAAGTTAAAAGAAGTGCAACTTTTGAACTATTAGCTGCTCTCAACTTCTACAGCTTACTGTTTTCAGTTTTCAGAATCACATGCACGTATCCTTTGAGCCGAAACATCAACTATTTTTTCATTTGATTGGATGCTAATTTTGCTAATGGCAAAATGTAGTGGCACAAAACTCAAGTTGCAGAAAATTCAAATGGCAAAATAATCAAGTCAGTACAGTTGATGTGGAGAAAAGTTTGGTGACATATATATTTAAACTGAATTATTTGTGCATCCCCATTTAGCATATGTAGGTAACGAAGAGACACATGCATATACTCTGACAAAGTCAGACTAAGCCAATACATGCCTTTGACACTGGAAGGGGACAAAAGGACGATATTTGACGGATAGAGTTTTTTCTCTCACATCAAATGAAGTCTTTTGCTCACATGTCACCTGTCCATTGGTCCACAAGCCTTCACTTGCTTCTTCACTAGCATTCATTCACTAGAGGATTGTTCCCGCATGCCAGATTTTAAAGCATAACTAAAACCAGAGGACCATAACTAATGCATCTAAATCAGAATCTTCTGCCTTTAGAAATGCAACGCAACTAATAACAAAATGCTGTCATCCCGTCAAGTTCAGTAACAGATAACTCAAGTTGTAATAAACCACAATCTCTTTATTTTCATAAAGTAAAATTAAAAAATTTTATAATTTAAATTCTTAAATTTATTGAAACCTATAAAATATAATATAAAACCGAACATATGATTTTTTGCGAGTATTTTTTTCTCACTTCTTAATAAAATAATATATTGCAGTGGTCATCTTAAGTACTAATGACATAAGTTTCAATAAAGTACAGTAGCAGTTACTCATCCCCAATAGCATCATTAGCCCAAAAAAATAAAAAGGTTAGCATGGATAACATTTTTTTTCATGGTAAAGCATCATAAAGTCCAACATATTCAAACACGTCCAGTAACAAGGGAATGTATTCGATTCTTCCGAGTTCCAACCCAAATGCCAAAGTTAAGCCTATCAGCCCAATGTTCCTCAAACAAAAGAAGCTTCTTCCGCGAATCTTCCCTGCATTTCAGTCCATATACCTTCAACTTTTTCTTCTCGTCACTTCAAATTTACTGCCATTTCTACGTGTCACAACAGTCTGTGCATTAGGAAACGAGACTGATCATTTGACATTGCTCAAATTCATTGAATCAATATCCAATGATCCATATCAGTTCTTGGTGTCATGCAATAGTTTCTCCCGCTTCTGCAATTGCGCAGGAATTACATGCAGCCACGGCCATCAAAGAGTTACAGAGTTAAACCTGCAAGGGTATGGCTTGCATGGATTCATTTCACCTGATGTTGGCAATCTCTCCTTTCTTCGAAATCTTAACCTCATGAACAACAGCTTCAACGGTGAAATCTCAATAGCATTGGGACGTTTATTCCGGCTGCAGCAACTCAAACTAAACAGTAACACGTTGGTAGGGGAAATTCCTATACACTTGACATGATGCTCTGAACTCCAGGGCTTAACTGTAGATAGGAACAATCTCACTGGCAAGATACCAATCGAGATTGGCTCTGTTTGGAAGCTTCAAAAGTTGTATATTAATGACAACAGTTCGATAGGCGAAAAACTTGACAATTATGGCAGTATCTGGCAACAAACTATCTGGTACACGTTCTTCTTCACATTACAACTTGTCATCTCTCATTAATTTCTCAGCTGGAGATTATCAATTCTAAGGCGATCTTCCAGCTAATATTTTCCTGACCCTTCCAAATCACCAAATAGTTTTGATTGGCAAAAGTCATTTCTCAGGTCGAATTCCTACTTCCATCACGAATGCATCTCTGCTTCAATCATTGGATATCACTCAAAGTCAGTTCTTGGCTAAGTTTAGCGAACAACAGCCTTGGTGGCAATTCAGCTAAGAATTTGGAGTTTCTAACATCTTTGACAAATTGTAGTGAATTGGAATTGTTGTCAATAAGTATTACTAACTTTGGACTTTGGAGGTCTGTTATCGAGTTCCATTGGTAATTTGTCAACAAAACTCAATGAATTATATCTTGGGGTAATCAAGTTACTGGACAGATTCCAATAGAAATAAGAAATCTGATTCACCTGATCCCCTTAACAATCGAACGAAACCACCTCACAGAGATCATTCCAGGTACTCTGGGGAAGTTAGAAAAGTTGCGACTATTATAGTTGTCGAGAAATAAACTGACAGGAGATATACCAGAATTCATCGGCAACCTCACGTACTTGTTTTATCTGGACTTATCACAAAATATGTTAGAAGGAAATATGCCTCCAGGCATTGGAAACTGGGACATCTTACGGGAACTAGACCTTGCAAGAAACAACCTGAAAGGACCCATCCCATTAGAGGTTATGAGTTTTTCTTCTTTAACAAACGTGCTGAACTTGTCGCACAACTCATTCAGTTGTACTCTTCCTACCGAGGTGGGCAGGATCAAAAATATTTGATAAATAGGATGTCTCAAATAATCATTTTTCTGGTGAGATTCATAGAACAATTGGAGGCTGCACAAGCTTGGAGTTCCTTTATTATCAGGGAAATTCTTTTCAAGAAATCATACCATCATCTTTGGCTTCATTGAAAGGTCTTTGACATTTAGATCTATCACGAAACATCTTCTCTGGATCAATTCCAGAAGCTCTGCAACATCTTGCCGTTTTAGAATGCTTCTATGTTTCTTTTAACAAGTTGGATGGAGTGGTACTAACAAAAGGTGTCTTTCAAAATACAAGCGCAATCGCTGTGGCCAGCAATAGTAAAGCTTTGTGGGGACATCTCAGATTTGCACCTACCACCATGCCCTATCAAACTTACGAAACAGAGAAAACATCATATGTTTAAGTTGATATCAGCGATAACTTTGTGATTGATTTTCTTTTTATGTTGTCAACTAATCTTGCTATTTATTGATCAGGAAAAGAGGCAGGAAACAATCTTCCGAATCATCAAAAGTTGACCTGCTATCTAAGGTATCTTACCAGAACCTACACCATGCAACGACCAGTTCTCAGCCATCAACTTAATAGGAAATGGAAGTTTCAGCTTTGTATATAGAGGAAGTCTTGAGCCTGAAGAAGAAGTCGTTGCCATAAATGTCCTCAACCCTCAAACGAAGGGAGCCAAGAAGAGTTACATTGCTGAATGTAATGCACTAAAAACTATTAGGCATTGAAATTTGGTAAGGATATGAAGATATTGCTCCAGCACAGATTATAAAGGCCATGGATTTAAAGCTCTAGTACTTGAGTACATGTCAAATGGAAGCTTAGAAAAGTGGTTGCGTCCAAGAATGTGAGAAAGTTCAGATGACCTGAGACCTTTTGGCTATTCTTAATGATGTTGCCTGTGCAATATATTATCTTCATTGCAGATGTGAGCAACCTGTCATTCATTGGGATTTAAAGCCAAGCAATGTCCTTCTTAATGTCATCATAAAAACAATGCGTAGAAAACAAAAATATCTTAGTAATGTTCTTTTTTACTGCTTCTAAAACAAGAGCTTCAAAAGAAATTTTCAAGAATTCTGAAACAAAACGCTTCTATCAAACAAGTTTTTTTATTTTCTTGTTCTTAAAAACAAAAAATTGTTCTACAAAATTGATTCTCACATCCTCCATCAATTTGAAATGGGCGAGTGTCAATCTAATTCTGTTAAGTTTTGAATATATAGTTAAGTTTTTCAAGAAATTATCATAGTGATGCTAGGGCCTATTCTTTTTCCAATCTACCGGTTTGTGTTTAGGCTAAGGACTGTTTCTGAATTTACTAATTGACAATCTAAAATATTGCCTAGCTTTATTGCTTTTGCTATATCAATGCATTGGCTCTAAATAATATTAGAGTTTTAATTCAGAAACTTGCTGTCATTTTTCACAAAATAAAGAAAGAAAAAAGCAAAGTCAAAAGTTCTAAATTCCTTACCCCCATTTTCACTCAAATGCCTCCAATACTTTTGATCTGAACTTAATGAGAACCTAATTAATTTGAGTGGAAGCTACTTTTTTTAAAAAAAATATTACTTAAGAAACATAAATTAGATTGTAATTTCTAAGAAAAAAAAGTTATTGAAAAGCTTCATAAAATTTGAACAATCTTAATTTTTCTTTTGGGTAGAAATTGATTTTCTTATGAAAGCGATTAATTTATGACATATAATCCTTTAATATCGCTAGCCTATGGTGCACAAAAACAGAATGTTCATGGATAAAACTAATGATGATATATAATGAATAAGACAAGCAATGATTTTCCCAAAAGCAATAATGTAAAACTTGTCAACATAGTTTTCAGTGTCAAGTTAGAAGCCATGTAACTTTTGAACTAATAGCTGTTACAATTCATTGTTTTCAGTTTTCAGTATCGCATGCACTTACCCTTTTAGCCAAAGCATCAACTGGTCTTTCATTTGATTGAATGCTAATTATGCTAATCGTAAAATATAGTAGCACAAAACTCAAGTTGCAGAAAGATCAAATGGTAAATTAAACAATCAAGTCAGCAAAGTTCAAGTGGAGAAAAGTTTGGTGACAAATATATTTAAACTCAATTATTTGTGCTCCCCATTTGGCATACGTAGGTAAGGAAGAGACAAATGCTTGCCTTTGACACTAATGGTGAAATAAAAAAGGATATTTGATGGATAGAGTTTCTCTCTAAAGGTATTAATATAATTAGTTTACTTATAAGATGATTTGTGGTTTAGTAAGAGGTGATCAGAGCATCCTTGTTTTTTCTAATCAAATGAAGCCTTGTGCTCCCTCGTCACCTGTCCATTGGTGTACATGCCTTCACATGCTTCTTTAGTAGCATTCATGGATAGAGTTTCTTTGCAGATAAGGGAAAGGAATTTTAGAGAGAGATAAATATAAAATTAAAAGAATTTGTATATTAAATTATAAAAAAATTAAAAAAATTAGATAATCTAAATCAAGCATTCATTCACTATATGATGGCTTCCTCATCCTAGATTTAATGTCTGCAAAAAAGCATAACTCAAACTAAGGAACCATAAATAATGCAACTTAATCCGTATCTTCTGCCTTTATGAATGCAACCAATAACAACCAGAGTAGTCACATTGAGATAATTATGTAGATCTTGACTGTTTCCGTAAGGCTACAAATGACCCCATCAATTTAATTTAAAGAATGTCATTACTATATCCAATACAAGATCACTATCAGACTGTAAGTAACAAGCGAATAACAATGATTATCTTGGAACTTTAACCATTGATTACATGAAAGTGAAGGGAACCAATTTCGTAAGTTTGGATCATCTAATATTTCTTTTTTTTTCTTTTTATAATTTTTTTTAATCATTTTCTATATTTAAATATATAAGTCATTTTTTTTTACCAATGTTTTCTTTTTTTAATCTATCTTTGTCTCTCTTTCATTATACACTATAACTTTCAGGTAGGAAATTAACTAATTCACATTTTGTAAGAATCACAAAATTATTTAAGACATGAGCGGGTAAAGTGAAAAACTATTAATTAAAGAGGGTATAAAGTAATATTAATTATAATTATAAATGTAAAACTAAACTGTAACTGTTCACAATATCACATCCTATTTAATTTACAATTTTATATTAATTGATCATAATCATAAAACCCATTATATTCAAGCAAATCCCTTTTGACCATAGAGCACTTAAGATTCAGTTCAATAACATATAATTCAAATTGATATTAAACAAAAAAAAAAATCAGAAAGAATTGAAAAAGTTAGCACTAATGGTACGTGCCAACATGCGTCAAATACCACTTCAAACTCTGATAACAAAATGTTTGCATTGATTAATGGAATAGGTATGCCAAAACGCAATTCACTAGTGAATGAACCCATCAATATTGATGGATTCGAATTGCACTTTCTTCCTTGCGAAGGAACAAAAAGCTTGCTTATGGACCAAAAAGGCAGTCAAACCCTCGATCTGGTGCGAGGCAAGTTAATTGAAATTAGAGGCAAGAAGGAAGCCAGGGTTCAATAAACGAAACAAGCGCTTTCTTCATCTTCTCCTTTGCTAACTCAAAGGTCCATCATTTGGGTCAATGGCCAATGGTGGAGCAAGCAGGATACTCTGCTGTCATTCTAACCCATTATCAATTTATGCACCATTAATTAGTTCAGGTTTGGAACGAAGTGCAATCAGGTGAAGGCGTCAAATAGAATACTCTGCTGTCGTGTTGGTTGGTGTCATTCTAACTCCGTAAAGAGATACTAAAACTTTTTGTATTATATTCATAAGAAGAAGTTATAAATATTAAATTATAAATTTATTTATTATTATTTATTTAAAACCGAAGATCAAGGATATAAAAAAGGCATAAATATTAAAAAGTTATGATTTTGTTATGATAGGATTATGAGAACAGAAAATAGGATCAACGAAAGAAAGTTTCAACTCACTTTTTCGAAGATTTTTTTTATAATATATAGGTTGTTGGAAAATGACTAGCAATGGGGCCAGCCTAGGGTTAGGTTGCATAAAGTTGTGAGTTATTCAACTTGAATCATAAAGCAGTGTGCCTACTGCAATTCTAGAAATTCCTGTGTTTATTGTATTTGTCTATGTGAACAAAATTGTTTGAAAAGACTTCTAATTTAATTATTTTTTCATCTGAATCCAACTTTTGCATCCATATTTAAACAACGGTTTTAATATTTCATATGAGGGGCTTACTTTTATATCCTTCATTGTATTTTTCATATCATGACTTCTATTTTATAAAGCAAAAGAAACCAATAGCACTGGACCTGATAGCTGAAAGGAGGATGGTATTAAACCATAGTCCTACTTCTCCCCTTCATCCCATCCATTTAATGTGGATGAAAAAGGAGAAGAAAATGGTCACTAACATTATAATGAATAATCACTGAGCACATTTACACACACAGGGGTCATCTCCTAGCTAGTGGATTCTGTGAAATACAGGTAACAAGGGAGCCATGACTTTATATGGTTCACTAACATTATATGGTTTACTTCATTCCTTACATTGTTGATATTTGCTTCTCATTAATGGATTTCAGGCCTTTTGACTGATGAGCTGAGGACTTTCTTGGAGTTGAACCTCCCTAAAGTCAAGGAAGGTAAGAAGCCAAAGTTCAGTTTAGGTGTCGCAGATCCCAAAATTGGTTCACAGATATCTGAAGTGACTAAAATTCCTTGCCAATGCAATGAATTTGTCGGTGAGCCTTTAAGAGGTGTGCGGCTTCATTTTGATAGGTTTATCAAGGAACTCAAGGTTAGCAATTCCTTGTCCCAATCCCATTCAGAGTTTCTAAATGCAGGGTCTCAGCCTTTCCATTGAATGTATATATTTCTTATTACTTATATCATTTTTTGCCTACCTTATTTAATTGCGTAGCCTGGAGATTTGGAAAAGGCACAGCTTGGTCTGGGGCATAGTTACAGCAGGGCCAAGGTGAAATTTAATGTTAATCGTGTTGACAATATGGTCATTCAAGCAATCTTCCTTCTTGATACCCTCGACAAGGATATCAATTCTTCTCCATGAGAGTCAGGTATATTATTGACACTGATGTATTAGCATAAAATCTGTGGATTGGTAGAGTTCAAAATATTAAAGTTCATTTTTAGTTATTCTTTCCGGGTTTATCAATCTTTGCAGGGAATGGTACTCGTGGCATTTTCCTGAACTGGTGAAGATTGTAAATGATAATTATATGTATGCCAAAGTTGCAAAATTTGCTGAGGATAAATCAAAGTTGTCAGAAGACAAAATTCCCGGGCTAACTGACATAGTTAGAGATGAAGACAAGGCAAAAGAAATTGTGGAAGCTGCCAAGGCATCAATGGGTAGAGTTATTGTTTACTTATATTACATGTAAATTGTGTCTCATTCTCTACCTAACACTTGCTTTCTTTTGAATTTCTTCAGGACAGGATTTGTCCCCAGTGGACTTGATTAACGTCCAGCAATTTGCATAGAGGCTAATGGACCTCTCTGAGTATAGAAGGAAGCTTTATGATTATCTGGTTACTAAGATGAATGACATTGCACCAAATTTGGCATCGTTGATTGGTGAAGTTGTTGGTGCTCGTTTGATATCTCATGCTGGTAGCCTCACAAATTTGGCCAAGTGCCACTCTTCAACGCTTCAAATACTTGGTGCAGAGAAGGCTTTGTTCAGGTTTTTAACTCAATACCTCCTGATTTGAAGAAATTTAAAGTTTAAGCTGTGGTGTTCATAGAAACTAAAAAGGGTACAGATGTAAATCTGCAAGACATTTGATTTGTCCTTTACGTTAAATTAATTTTGTTAAAATACACTTATGACAACAGCTAGTTTTGCTCTTGTAGGGGGACACATCCGTTGTATGTTGCCATTCCTTCTATTTATAATTTTTATGCTAGTTATTATCCAATAAATGTGTTCTTCTGTTCTATTCAGGGCATCGAAAACCAGAGGAAACCCTCCTAAATATGGCCTCATATTCCACTCATCTTTTATTGGCCGAGCATCTGCCAGAAATAAGGGTCGAATGGCTCGCTGTCTTGCAAACAAGTGTTCAATTGCATCACGCATTGACTGCTTTTCTGGTTACTTGTGACTTAATGTCTTATTACCCTCTTTTGCGTTGCTAATTGCTGCTTGCGTTAGAAATCATCTTGTTTTATTGTGATGCAGAGAGGGGTACTACTGCTTTTGGGGAGAAACTCCGTGAACAAGTTGAGGAGCGACTTGACTTTTATGACAAGGGAGTTGCCCCTCGTAAGAACATAGATGTCATGAAGTCTGCCATTGAAAGTGGGCAAAACAAAGGTTCGTAGGGATGGTCTGGATGGAAGAAGACATACTAATATACTATTTTCACTTAACCCCCCTCCCCTCTCTTTTTTAACCTTTTCTCTTGAATGCTGCATATGGCACATGTTGTTTTTCCCGAGATACTAGATGTGTAAGAGTGTAATATTGCTGATTTATAGTTATTGGTGCAGACACCGAAATGGAAACAGAAGAACTGCCTGTTGAAGTTTCTGGCAAGAAAGGCAAAAAGAAGTCAAAAGTTGCTGCTGCGGAAGAAGTTGAGGACATGGCTGTAGATACACCAACAGCAATTACAAATGGTGATGCATTAGAGGATCAGAAATCAGAAAAGAAAAAGAAAAAGAAAGAAAAGAGGAAATTGGACCAAGAGATGGGGCTGCTTGTTGATGATGGTGCCAATGAGGCTGGTGTTGAGCAAAAAGATGGAGCAGTTAAAAAGAAGAAGAAGAATAAAAAGGATGGTGATGGGGAAGTACTTGAGGCTGCTAGTGAGAATAAGAAGAAGAAGAAAAAGAAGAAGAAATTAAAAAGCGAGGATGTTGAGTAAACTGTTCTACAGAGGATGAATGTGCTCAGGATATAAGTTTTGAAGGTGTCTTTAAAGGGTTCCTGGAATCCACTTTGGAGATAGGATTGTCTTAGTTTGTCAACTGGATTTGGCACAACGTTGAATTTGGTTTTGTTCGTTGACTTGTTTTAAGTTGATGGAATTTACTTTGTAATGATAATTAGCATCTTTTGTTGGCCTTGGACAATTAGCGTCTTCTTTAGGCCTATGATAATTAGCATATTCGATCCACTTTTTTTCGCAAGGAGCATGAATTTTAGACTCTCAAGTTTAACAAAACTTAGAAGTCATCTTCAATGTAAAATCAATATTCATGATGATTTTAAAGCATAATCCAAACAAAAAAGCAATCCTAACAAATTTAAAGCCATTAAAATGGTAAGGAGCAGAGATTTTAGTAATAATTCTTTCACAATATATATATATATATATATATTGTTGATTATCAAAATAGGCAAATCCCACTGGAAAATCTGAAGATAAAGAACAAGATAACCAATATTTTTTTTCTCGATTAGAAGTGTATTTGGTCTGGTACACTGCATAGTTTGTTTGGGTTAAATATAAGCTTGTGCCTTGTGCACTTGACACCTGAAATGTGATAACTGATCTGTAATTAAATGCTGAGTGGGTAGTGATGGTCAATGGAACGGAGGCTTCTGTTATGGTGTAGGGATTGGTTCTGCAATACAGGCTGAGCTCTGGGGAGTTCTCATAGCTCTTCAATATGCTTGGGAACTTGGATTCAGAAAACTTAACGGGGAAAGCGATTCTCAAACTGCTGTTAGCATGGTTACCTGCCAAGGTAACAACGCTCGAGAGTTACATCTTGTAGCTCGAATTCGAGCCTGGGGTAGCAAATAATGGTATGTAAACTTGTGGCCACATTCAGCGAGTGCAACATGTGGGCGGACTGCATGGCTAACAAGGCTGGGCACGAAGAGGCAGGGCTTTTACAGTCAGATTCCTCTATGGCTTAGCACTCATTTTTGCTGATCTCATGGGAGTGAGTAAGGAGAGTTATTTCTACACGAAGATGATATGTGTATACAGTTTTGCGCAATATTGATATGAACCCACCTAACTCCACCTCAAAAGCTAGCTTGTAAGGGGAGGTTTGCGAACCCATATATATAACACCCAAGACCTCCCTACCTAACCAATGTGGGACTTCATCATTTATATGATATGAATCCACCTAACTCCACCTCAAAAGCTAGCTTGTAAGGGGAGGTTTGCGAACCCATATATATAACACCCAAGACCTCCCTACCTAACCAATGTGAGACTTCATCATTACCGACCCCTTTAGACTGTACGTCCTCGTACAGAGAACCAAGATCCATGGCCCACACCGACCAGAGTAGGGTAGGCTCTGATACCATATGATATGAACCCACCTAACTCCACCTCAAAAGCTAGCTTGTAAGAGGAGGTTTGCGAACCCATATATATAACACCCAAGACCTTCCTACCTAACCAATGTGGGACTTCATCAAATATGCATGCGCATGCAGAAATGAATTAAAAGAAAAGAGAGAATCAAGATGTTTGAGAATGTGAGAGAGTGTAAAAGTTGTATATCTAAAAATGTATGCATAACATAACCCATTTCTACAGTATATTTCTTGTTGGGCCTCGACCCGCTTCCATGTACCAAAAATAAGAAAATGCTATCAGCTCAGTGCAGGATATCCCTCATATCACCGGAGCACAAGGCAACCTAAAACAGTTGAGTAATAGGATGTGGGGATCTGGTGCCTACAGCTCTGACCAAATTCAAACATCTTGAAAAATTCTGTCTCCACGAGTCTCAAAGAAAAAAAAAATTCTGAAATCAGTGAATCCGTTCTAACAATATGCAGCAGTTGCATTCTAAACTAATCAGCTAACGCATATATTAAGCGATTTTACGTTTTCATTTTTTTTTTAAATATTCTGTCAAACTCTGCTATATTTTGATTAGCCCTTTGAAAAGTCGATCATAGCCATAATACATGTAATTATACACTCAGCAATGTTATTCTTACACACTTTTATCTATAACTCTCATATCTTTCATTTGATTTTTTTTTATTTATTTTTTAACACCCAGCGAAAGTCTAATGTTTGTGGCCGAACATTTTCGTTATACATTCCATATTCGTGAAGCTGTTTTCAAGATGCCTATAATATTTAGTATTTCATGCCTTTCTGAGCCAATTTATAATGTTCTTGTGCCTATTTCTTTTGGTGGCTATTTCATTTCAAACCAAGCTTTAGTTAAATGCTCGAATGATAATTTTTTATTTTTTAATTTTATATTTATATATAATTTATTAATATCTTTTTTCTAATAATTTTTAATTTTATTTTTGTTTCCTATTTTATTTTAAACCCTGACTTTAGAGTTTAGATGAGGGGATTCATATCCATTTTTAAACACAGTCTGTGCAGTGATAAAGGTCTCAATCGAAATCTAAGACTTCCAATGTACCCCAGAAGTTGAATAAAAGAAAATTATAATTATATTTTTTGATAGTTATCATAAGACTTCCAATGTACCCCAGAAGTTGAATAAAAGAAAATTATAATTATATTTTTTGATAGTTATTATAAGACTTCCCAGCTTCCCCCAAAAGTTGATTAATAGAAAATGATTACTATAACCATTAATTACAATATCACAATTATAATCTAAAGTAACAAGCTAGCAAATAGCAATAGTCAGTATTAAACTCTAATCACTCATGAAATATGAAATCGCCACTTGAGCTAGCTCAAGTTGTGTTAGATTTGCCCTCCTCTCCACAGTCCCAAGTTTGATAACTCAACCCCAAATGTACTCAAAAATAAAAAAGTAACGAAATCATAACAAATTTATTCATTCATGAAATTCTTCAAACTTTTAGAATCAATTAAAGAATGAGAAAGAGAATTTTTAATTTTGAGGAGGGTTTGCAATGTAGGGATATATGGATTTAGATTTTTTGTCTTTATAATTATTTGATTTTGATGATTTTTTACCTATTTCTTTTTCATTTATATTAAAATATACTTTGTGAATTCTAATTTTTTTACTCACTTTTTCTCTTTCTTATTTTTCTCTACGTTTGAATTATACAAAGACAAAGGGTCCATACATGTCCAAAGATATACCAGTGTTCCTTATTCAACTTCATAATGAAGACAGGATTTTTATATAATGGACTAATAATGGTGCCAACATGCATCGAATGTCAATTCAAACTCTGATAACAAAATGTTTTCTTTGGGTTTAATTATTTTTTTAATCTTTTTTTATTATTTTAATATGTAAATCTCTTTTTTTTTTTTTTCTTAAATGTGTATCTTTGTTTTATTACACATTTTACCTTTGGAAAAAAAATAGAGGGATCCACTCCTCAATAATGGAGGATTCATATTGTACTTTTTTCCCTGTCAAGGGCAAGAACCTTGATTATGGTGCCACTCTGGTTTCTTGAAATTTAGAGGCAGGAAGGAGGCTTCCCCATCTGCTTCTGTGCTAACTCAGAGGTCCATTTTTTGTATAGATCAATGGTGGAGCCAGCAGAGGATATTCTGGTACAAAATTACTTAGTCTATTATTATGATTAGTTAAGGGTATTTGCATGGATTTAAAATTTAGATATACCCCCTCTATTTTTATGGCTGAGTAGGAAAATTTATGCGCGGCAACTTTTTAGAATGTAAATTTTATTTGTTTAACAAAAAAATTTAGTCATAAAAATTAATGTATTTTTTTTAAGAAAAATAACCATTTAAAAAAAATTTAGACACAAAAATAGAGATTTTAACTTTATATACTTATATAGATGTAATGTAAGATAAAAGGTAAGGATAGTTATCAAAAAAGATGAAAAGATGGATTAAGATATTCTTATTATTTAAGGTATTGTGGCTTATTTTAAGTTGTTTGATTTGAAAACTAAAATAATGATTTTTAATTTAAAAATTAGTTTTTTTAAATATTACATGAGAATGCATATTAAAATACGTGAAAATATAAACACAAGAATGCATAATAAAATAAAAAATGAAATGCATATAAAATTTAGAAAAAATTAAAAAATAGAGTAAATTACACTAACCTCCCTTGAGGTATTTGATTATGACACTCCACCCCATTCTTATTCAAATATAACACTTCACCCCATTTACTCAAATATTAATTAAGAAAATATACTTAATCTAAATAAAATATTCACAAAAAAAATATTAAATCAATATTTTAATCTAATTTTATTTAAAAATTATGCTTTAATTCAGTTAATCATTTTAAATAATTAATATTTTGATAAATTATATTTTTTTAATCAAATAATTACATTTATTACAAAGTATAAATTTAACAATATATATAATTATGAAAAAAAATATAGTACAAATATAGAGGCATCTTAAGATAAGTTTAGTTAGTAAAAAATAAGATCAATTATGCTTTACATTTTTTTTTAACTAAACTCATCTCCAAGATGCTTCTATATTTGTATAAAATTCTTTTTCATAATCATACACATTGTTAAAATTATACTTTGTAATAAATATAATTATTTGATTAAAAAAATATAATTTATCAAAATATTAATTATTTAAAATGGTTAAATGAATTAAAATATAATTTTTAAATAAAATTATATTAAAATATTACTTTAATATTCTTTTTGTAAATATTTATTGATATTAAGTATATTTTTTTAATTAATATTTGAGTAAATGGGGTGGAGTGTCATATTTAAATAAGAATGGGGTGGAGTGTCATAATCAAATACCTCAAGGGAGGTTAGTGTAATTTACTCTAAAAAATAAGATACAAATACGTGTTAAAACAAAGATAAATAAAAAAATAAAACATAAAAATGTGTTAATATCGGTTCAAATTATCAGATTAATACTTGTCACATTTTATAATGTAATAGGCAGAATTCGTATTTACTGATACTTTAAAACGGTTAAAAGGTTTATCCTCCCAAAAAATCTTATAAAACTCAACATTCATTTAGAATTTTACTAATCAATGGCTGAAGCTTATGGCTACTATTTTTTTTTTGTTTGCACTTATGGCCATTAATTTGAAAGCTTAGTACATTAGACAAACGCATAAATGCTTCCTCCACTTTTTGTCGACAATTTTAACTTCACTATATTTCACACGCCTACTTCTGCAAATTAAAAGTTTTTTTACTATTCAATGGCAGGTGCAATTTATGATGAAGCACTGTTAAAGGTATATGTTAATTTTATACATTTTTTCTATGCTCATATTTTTTACTTTTTTATTGTTAATTTTTTTTTTATTTATAAGTGCACAAAACATGCATATTTACTGCGTATAACTATCTTTTTGGGCAACGGTTAGAAAAGGTCCAGCTGGAATATTACTGAGATACTTACAAATGCAATAATTGGTCTATCCACAATCCTGAGTCCTGGTGTCCAATAAAAGCACCACAGCGCACGCCAAATTTGATAATTTTGAAGAACTACAATTATTTTTCATGCCTTTGCCTTAAAATCAGTTGTATTTTATTGATTTGACCTTGAGAAATTCTAAATCCAACATGCACGAGTAACATGCACAAGCTGGTGTTTTAATTACCAAACCCATAGTCTCGAACGGAAAATGCTGCATCTATACAGTATTTTTTACGTTTGAGTTACGTCTACTGACGTGATCCAAATCTGAAATGTTAAAAATTATTATAAAAAAATAAAATAAAATATTTGAATGGAAAAGATAAAAGTTATAAGTAAAATTATAAATATGAAAATGTAAGTGTAACATTACTGGTCTCGAACTTGATCAAAGATACAAACCATCTAATGCCCATTGTGCTCCTCAAACAATGAAGCATTTTCATCTCAAGTTACCTGCACTTAGGTTTATATGCCTTCACTTTCTTCCTTTCTTCCTTTCTTCATGATTAACTTACACATCAGAACAGCCTCGGCATTAGGAAACAAGGCTGATCATTTGGCACTGCTCAAATTCAAGGAATCAATATCCAATGACCCATATCAAATCCTGGCCTCTTGGAATAGTTCCACTTCTGCAATTGGACTGGCGTCAAATGCAACCACCACCATCAAAGAGTTTCAAAGTTGAACCGGGGAGGATACTGTTGACCCTAAAAATTTGGTTTTGGTTTGGAGTCGCCACCGACCTAAATTATCTAAAGGTGAGATCGGACACCTAATTAAAAAAAAATGGTCTATGTTTCAAAGATTAAGTTCGGGGGTTGGTTACGTTTTAGGGAAGGTATTAGCACCCTAAACGCCCTTTCGGTACCAAAAATGATCTTATTAATTTATCTTAATTAATTTATGTTGGTCTTTTTAATATAGATTTTTTTTAAAAAAATATTTTTTAAAAATAATCCCTGCCCATTCCAGATCGGGATAAAAATAATTTTGAGAAAAAGTCCCCTTCCTATTCCAGTTCGGAGTTTTAAAAATAATTTAAGAAAATCCCATCTCTATTCCAGATCAGGGTTTTAAAAATATTTACAAGAAAATCCCCTTCCTATTCTAGTCCAGGGTTTTAAAAATATTTACAAGAAAATTCCCTTCCTATTCCAGTCCAGGGTTTTAAAAATAATTTAAGAAAATTTCCTTTCTATTCCAGTCCAGGGTTTTAAAAATATTTACAAGAAAATCCCCTTCCTATTCCAGTCCAGGGTTTTAAAAATAATTTTGAGAAATCCCCTTCCTATTCTAGTCCAGGGTTTTGAAAATAATTTTAAGAAAAGTGCCTGGAGCCAAAATTGTTTAGGACTAAAGAAGAACTCAAGGTGGTGATGCTAGAGTTTCTTAACAAATTATCCTAATGCTAAAATTTAATAAAAAAATTAACAAGAAATTAAATCAATGGATATGGAAGATCAATAAGAACATTGCCTAGGCTAAAATATGTGCAAAATTTTCAATACATAACATGCAGAATTTTTAGTATGTAAAAAGTCATATGAAGATTTTATACAGAATGCAGAAATAAAACAACAAAATAGAAATACATTTTGTGCAGAATTTATGAAACAAAATGCAGAAGTTGAATTGCAATGCAGAATTTGTAGAAGATAGAAAGTGCAGAATGAAATAATGTGCAGAATTTTAGTTTAAGATGCAATATAAAACTACTTAAACAGAATGTAGAACCATGCAGAAATAAAAGCTTGAATGTTCAAAATAGTATAAAATATATGTGTGCAGAAAATTAAAATACCATATGCAGAATTTAAGATGGAATTTATGCATGCTAGTAGTGAAAAATATGCAGAATTTTGACATGATTTTATTTACACATGGAGATTCACAGTAAACCAAGATAAAAGGGAGTGAAAGAATGTGAAAATATATGCATGTCATGATTAATAAAAATGAAAGTTATGCAAACACTATAGCAAAAACAATCCTAGCTATATTAGGATTAAAGTATGAGATCTACATGATTAAAATTGAACAACATATATGAATCTAAAAGAAAAGAGAAAAAGGGGCTTACCTTGAGTGTCTTCCTTTGTGTGATTTGAAAAAAAGGATCCTTGATTTAGAATAAGTGGTGTGAAATAGTGTGACAAGAGTGTCTAGTTGTATGAGAGAGAGGAGAGGTGATTTTGTTGAAATTTTCTTGCAAAAAGGTCACCTTTCTCTTCCTACGTGAACCTTCCTTTATGTCTTGTAGGCTTCTTTTTCTTCTTCCTCCTCTTCCCCCCCTTGTTCTACGTGAAAGCCCCCAATTTTTTGTAGGCTTTTGGCTGAAATTTTATCCTCCTCCTTTTCCTACGTGAAACCCCCTCTTGAGTGCATGTGATGATGGGTTTTTTGTAAAATTAGAATTCCTTTTTTAGTTAAATTCTTGTTTCCTAGTTTCACTCATATTTTATCTCTTTTTTTTATCTTTTCATTCTTTTATCTTTTAATCTTTTTATTTATCTTATCATATCTTAATTTTATCTATTATCTTTTATTTATTTTTGCTGATTTTCTTGGATTTATCCTTCATTTTTTTATTTATCTTGATTTTTGGACTTTTCTTGGATTTATCTTTATTTTTTTGATTTATCTTGGAATTATCTTTATTTTTCCTGAATTATCTTGAATTTATTTGATTTTTCTGATTTTTTGAATCTTTCTCTTATTTTTGATTTGAGATTTTTCTTGGATTACAAATTTTATCTTGTATCTTTTATCATATTATTTTTATCTTTTATCCCTATTTTTATTATCTTATTTCTTTTTATTTATCTTATACTATCATTTTTAAATTTTGGTTTTTTTTTATTTTTTTAGTTTTATTTTAGTTTTATTTTAAAATTTTATTTTTAGGTGTGGGCTTAGTTTTATTTTTGGGTTTAATTACATTTTGGGCTTTATTTTATTTTATTTTGTTATTTTTAAGTTTAAGTTTGGGTTTGTAATTTATGTTAAAGTTTTAAAAAGTGGGCCAGACAAAATTAGGTGTCTACAGATTGCCCCCCTTTGCTCATCTTTTAGGAACTAAAAGATGGGCAAAGGTTGAGAGATACTATTTTATCCGAATCAGTATATAATGTGAAGGGTTACTGTCCACCCAACAAGGACCATAGCGAGCTTATGATTTTCTCTTTTAATCCTAAGCTCGGAAGGGCTACTGTCCACCCTACAAGGACCAAAACGACCTTAGGATTTTCTCAGTTTAATCCTAAGATCGGAAGGGCTACCATCCACCCTACAAGGACCAAGACGACCTTAGGATTTTCTCATTTTAATCTTAAGATCGGAAGGGCTACCGTCCACCCTACAAGGACCAATACGACCTTAGAATTTTCTCATTTTAATCCTAAGATCGGAAGGGCTACTGTCCACCCTACAAGGACCAATACGACCTTAGGATTACCCTACAAGGACCAAGACGACCTTAGGATTTTCTCAGTTTAATCCTAAGATCGGAAGGGCTACTGTCCACCCTACAAGGACCAATACGACCTTAGGATTTTCTCAGTTTAATCCTAAGATCGGAAGGGCTACCGTCCACCCTACAAGGACCAAGACGACCTTAGGATTTTCTCAGTTTAATCCTAAGATCGGAAGGGCTACCGTTCACCCTACAAGGACCAAGACGACCTTAGGATTTTCTCATTTTAATCCTAAGATCGGAAGGGCTACCGTCCACCCTACAAGGACCAAAACGACCTTAGGATTTCCTCATTTTAATCCTAAGATCGTCCACCTGGCAGGGACTAGTACGACCTTAGGATTTTCCCATTTTAATCCTAAGATCGGAAGGGCTACCGTCTACCTTACAAGGACCAATACGACCTTAGGATTTTCTCAGTTTAATCCTAAGATCGGAAGGGCTACTGTCCACCCTATAGGGACCAAAACGACCTTACGATTTTCTCATTTTAATCCTAAGATCGGAAGGGCTACTGTCCACCCTACAGGGACCAAAACAACCTTTGAACGGGTTCTTCCCGTAATGGCCTGATTTACCCTGAATAAATTTGTCTTTAACTTGATATGAATGAGTTCTTTCTAAAGTAAGTTTACATTGATTTAAGATGAGATGCTTATGCTTGTGCATGTTTGACATGATAATGTGAAATCCTAATGCTTGAACTATGAAAATTTTAATTTTTTAAGAATTTAATTGATGATGGCATGCTTGCATGTAACAATGCAATATTATCCTATGATGATGCATGCTGAAATATTTAAAAATGCCACCCCATGACCTTTAGCAGCTTTTGAGTTGACTCTGGCACTTTTGAGTCTTCTGACTTGCTCACTCCAGAAGGATTGCCCCAGTGTCATTGAATTCTTAGTAGGTTCCTTGACCAAGTTTTCCATTCATAAAGATGTCATTATTTGTTATATTGCCCCTGTTTGCATATCTGGGCTAAAACCCTTTTTGACATAATCCTTGAACATAACGTGTCTCTTTCTCTTCTAAGAGAAATGAATGGTGTGATGCTTTCAGTATTCACTTAAGACATTTTTCATTCATCATGTCTTGAAGTCATACCTTAAAACTTTTGTTCTCTTTATCATTGGAGTTTTGCCAATTTTTCGTTCATGTCTTGTCCATTTAGGCAATACCTTCTATTGGCACCTGACAATTTTTGCTTTGCATAAGAATGCATTTTAAGGAATAAGGATGGCTTATGCATAAAGGATATGCAACTTGGTACTTTGGCCTTTTAAAGGAGAGATCACTGGATAACCCATTGCCCCAGTTTAAATAGGTTAAAATGTTGGAAGCTTTGGGAGCAATACCTTTGGGGATCAAGCTTGATTCTTTGTGGTGGGTTATAGCCCCATAGGAGAAGTTTCTTTATATCTTTCTGAGTCTCTCCTTTCCTTAAAGGTGGGTCATTTAGGTATGAGTTTTTCCATTTGATTGCCCCCCAATTTAGATTTTGACTGCCCATAAGCAAAAAATGTTGAAAAGAGTTTTTCTTAACCCATTCTCTTTTGTTATCCAAGTCATGGCTCAAGGGAATGCTTATAATATATTCAATTCTCTGGAGTCACAAGTGCTTTGTTAAGCACCTGCTCTAATCTCTCAACTATTTGCACTCTTAAATAAGTGTTTATTCTAATCATTCTCAAGTGTTTGCACTTTTTGATACGTGTTTGCACTCACAGATACCCCATAGGCTTGTTTTCGTGTCCCTCTCCACTTTAGTTAGTTTACCATATTAGCCAAGATCACTAGGACTTTACTTAGCTTGTAATGTAAGGTCTAGGTAATGGGTATGAATAAAAGAGATAAGGATTTATCAAATAAGGAGAGCATGAAGTATGATGTCTCATTTTTCACTTTTCCTTTTTTTTTTGGATAAGCATGTGGCTCAAGGTGAAGTCCATTTCTCTTTACCAGTCTCTTTTTTCTTTCGGCTAGCCCTCTCTTTTTTGGGTCTAGCAATTTTTTCATTTTCTTTCTCAACATTTTCTTCTTTTTTTTTTTCTTTTTCACATAGTTTTGGAAGGATACCTTCAATCCTTTCACTTGAGCCTTATATTGTTGCTCATAGCATTTTCCTTCTTTGATAGTAAGCATACTCCTTTTAGCTCTCCTTCAAGGTAGAGTAATAGTTTTTCAAATTGAAAGGTTAAAGTTGGCACAGGTCAAAGGAAGGAAGTCGGATGGTGGTCTTGCCATCCTTTTACAGGCTCAAATGGGTGACTATGGGAGTTCTGATATTAAGGTTTCGCTTGAAAGGCTCAAACTATCCAAAGATGGCCTAGGTCATTTCTTGAATAATGTGATGTCTAACAAATAGTCTCAAGGGACATTTAGACAAGTTCTAGGGTATTTGTTTTCCCACAATAAGCACACTCTCACTATAGGCTCTTTTTTCATCATTCTAATGATGAGCACTCAGTCATCCAAGAGAATTGAGTATTTAAGCAAATGTATTTTATCATCGACAATTGGATTTATCAAGAATGAGATTAAGAAAATTTTTCTTCATTCATTAGCTCATGAGCGTCAATATTTGGGATAAATCGTATTGCCCCAGTATTGGTTTAGTTGAATAGGCAAAAGAAATTGGATGAAAAGTAATGCATTCGTCATGCAAAGCATTTTATTGAATTAAAATGTGTGCCCATACAAACTCCTTGCTAAGGCCTTGAGCAGAGCCATTAGCAGGTGCCATAAAATGAAAAAATGCAAAACAAATACGAAAGCAGGAAGTAATGCAACTCGTAGTAGGTGGTATAAGAACAGACCCACCAACTGAAGCCAACTGGTTCATTCCAATGACAAGATCTTAATTTTGCCCATGCTGCTCTAGTGTTAAGCATTTGGACTATCATGATTAGGTAAGGGATTGTTATGAACATCTGGTCTTGGTTGCTCAGGTTTAAAAGTCAACCACTTGGCATCAATCGATTCATTATTGGTATGCAAATGAGAATATATGCATATGAATGTGATGCCATGCATGAAGTCAAAAGTGTGCAACTTATGCAAGTGTTAATGAAGAATGCATGCTTCTTTTTTTTTTTTTTAGACCTATTTCTACCCATGTTAGTGAAGGTCTGCATCTCCTAGGCAAATCCCTAAATTATTCCCTACTCTAATTTATTTTGTCAAGGAAAGAGTTTTAGAAATCTTAAAAGGCTCTGCCCTTTTTCTTTTTCTTTTTTTTTTTGCCCCCATCTATCCTAAATGTATATAAATCTTAACTTAGGGACTTCATGTATATGGAAATAACATGTATATAGTAAGAGACAACAATAACAACAAACCAAGCCTTTTCCCACTAGGTGGGGTCGGCTACATGGATCAAACGACGCCATAAACTTCTATCCAAAACCAAATTTTCAGATATACCATTTAGTATATAGTAAGAGAATTAAGCTAAAAATATAATCACAAACACGCAATGAAATAAAAGAAATGTTTCCCATTGTGACTAATTTCAGGTAATTCCTAGGTCTTTATTCATTCTCATGGGCTTGGGCCAACACTCTCTCACAAGGGATAGCTCTAAGGCTATTATTAGTGTAAAGGTAGGTTCTATGTTTCCTACATCAGGTTCCCAAATTATCTCAAAAGGATAAATTTGAGTGGGGTGTTTCAGGCGCCCATGCGGAGACCGAAGGTCTCTCGAAGGCTAACCTTACTACACCCCTCTAACTTATAAGGTACCTTAAATGGCCCGGGTATAGGGCACAGGGGTCATGACTTCCCCTTTATTCTAGTGCGTGGTGAGAGTGACACTATGTGGGGAATCATATCTCAAATATAAAAAAGAAAGCAAATATATACATTTATAAAGAAGTACGTAATTTAAACACCCAAAAACACTAGAAGCTAGTAAGCGTACCTTTTATTTTGTCAGCTCCACAAAAATAAACCAACAAATCGACCAAGAAATTAATAAGATCATTTTTAAATTGGCCTAACCCTCTAATGTCCCCAGCGGAGTCGCCAAGCTGTTGACCCTACAGATTTTGGTTTTGGTTTGGAGTCGCCACCGACCTAAATTATCTAAAGGTGAGATTGGACACCTAATTAAAAAAAAATGGTCTACGTTTCAAAGATTAAGTTCGGGGGTTGGTTACGTTTTAGGGAAGGTATTAGCACCCTAAACGCCCTTTCGGTACCAAAAATGATCTTATTAATTTATCTTAATTAATTTATGTTGGTCTTTTTAAAATAGATTTTTTTTAAAAGAAATATTTTTTAAAAATAATCCCTACCCATTCCAGATCGGGATAAAAATAATTTTGAGAAAAAGTCCCCTTCCTATTCCAGTTCGGAGTTTTAAAAATAATTTAAGAAAATCCCATCTCTATTCCAGATCAGGGTTTTAAAAATATTTACAAGAAAATCCCCTTCCTATTCCAGTCCAGGGTTTTAAAAATATTTACAAGAAAATTCCCTTTCTATTTCAGTCCAGGGTTTTAAAAATATTTACAAGAAAATCCCCTTCCTATTCCAGTCCAGGGTTTTAAAAATAATTTTGAGAAATCCCCTTCCTATTCTAGTCCAGGGTTTTGAAAATAATTTTAGGAAAAGTGCCTGGAGCCGAAATTGTTTAGGACTAAAGAAGAACTCAAGGTGGTGATGCTAGAGTTTCTTAACAGATTATCCTAATGCTAAAATTTAATAAAAAAATTAACAAGAAATTAAATCAATGGATATGGAAGATCAATAAGAACATTGCCTAGGCTAAAATATGTGCAGAATTTTCAATACATAACATGCAGAATTTTTAGTATGTAAAAAGTCATATGAAGATTTTATACAGAATGCAGAAATAAAACAACAAAATAGAAATACATTTTGTGCAGAATTTATGAAACAAAATGCAAAAGTTGAATTGCAATGCAGAATTTGTAGAAGATAGAAAGTGCAGAATTTTCATGCAGAAAATAGTGCAGAATTTTAGTTTAAGATGCAATATAAAACTACTTAAACAGAATGCAGAACCATGCAGAAATAAAAGCTTGAATGTTCAAAATAGTATAAAATAGATGTGTGCAGAAAATTAAAATACCATATGCAGAATTTAAGATGGAATTTATGCATGCTAGTAGTGAAAAATATGCAGAATTTTGACATGATTTTATTTATACATGGAGATTCACAGTAAACCAAGATAAAAGGGAGTGAAAGAATGTGAAAATATATGCATGTCATGATTAATAAAAATGAAAGTTATGCAAACACTATAGCAAAAACAATCCTAGCTATATTAGGATTAAAGTATGAGATCTACATGATTAAAATTGAACGACATATATGAATCTAAAAGAAAAGAGAAAAAGGGGCTTACCTTGAGTGTCTTCCTTTGTGTGATTTGAAAAAAAGGATCCTTGATTTAGAATAAGTGGTGTGAAATAGTGTGACAAGAGTGTCTAGTTGTATGAGAGAGAGGAGAGGTGATTTTGTTGAAATTTTCTTGCAAAAAGGTCACCTTTCTCTTCCTACGTGAACCTTCCTTTATGTCTTGTAGGCTTCTTTTTCTTCTTCCTCCTCTTCCCCCCCTTGTTCTACGTGAAAGCCCCCCATTTTTTGTAGGCTTTTGGCTGAAATTTTATCCTCCTCCTTTTCCTACGTGAAACCCCCTCTTGAGTGCATGTGATGATGGGTTTTTTGTAAAATTAGAATTCCTTTTTTAGTTAAATTCTTGTTTCCTAGTTTCACTCATATTTTATCTCTTTTTTTTATCTTTTCATTCTTTTATCTTTTAATCTTTTTATTTATCTTATCATATCTTAATTTTATCTATTATCTTTTATTTATTTTTGCTGATGTTCTTGGATTTATCCTTCATTTTTTGATTTATCTTGATTTTTGGACTTTTCTTGGATTTATCTTTATTTTTTTGATTTATCTTGGAATTATCTTTATTTTTCCTGAATTATCTTGAATTTATTTGATTTTTCTGATTTTTTGAATCTTTCTCTTATTTTTGATTTGAGATTTTTCTTGGATTACAAATTTTATCTTGTATCTTTTATCATATTATTTTTATCTTTTATCCTTATTTTTATTATCTTATTTCTTTTTATTTATCTTATACTATCATTTTTAAATTTTGGTTTTTTTTTTATTTTTTTTAGTTTTATTTTAGTTTTATTTTAAAATTTTATTTTTAGGTGTGGGCTTAGTTTTATTTTTGGGTTTAATTACATTTTGGGCTTTATTTTATTTTATTTTGTTATTTTTAAGTTTAAGTTTGGGTTTGTAATTTATGTTAAAGTTTTGAAAAGTGGGCCGGACAAAATTAGGTGTCTACAGATACCACTTACATGGAATCTTAAAACTGAATCAAATGCCTAGCTCGGCTAGGATTTTTTTGAAAAAATAGATAAGTACCTAATTTGACTAAAGTTTGAAAATAGTTACTTAGTTTGATTAGAGCTTGTTTAAATGGATTGAGAAAGAAAAACTAGTAAACCTTGTTAAGGGTATCAAGTAAACTATTTTTCTATAAATTGGGTCTATTTGAACATTTTCCCGCAAAAGTATAGGGATAACTTCTCATTCTACCTTGTAGTTCGTTGTTGAGAAGCTTATCATTTTTCTTTTAGTTCTCAAAATTAGATTTTGTAAAAATGGAAAGAAGACTTTAGAATTACTAGGTGGACACTTTCTTTCTACATTAGATCCACCTACGCATCACTCAAATAATAGGAGAATGCCTCCACACTCAATCCTAAAATTTGGCATAGAAAGCTTAATGGGGTTTAATTTCTTTTCCTAAATGACAACTATTGAAGGAGCTATTCAAACATCGGTGAACCTTTGTAGAAGTGATGAATAGGTTATTTTCTTTCTAATCAGACCCAAACTATCACCTCTCTTTGACATTAACGGCAAGTGACTCTTCATTTGTCTGTTAATTCATCATAGGAGCTCACCATTTTTATAAAGGTAGAGTCAGAAAAGTGGCCAAAGAAAGTAAAAAGATCAAGCAAAACAGTGGAGTGAAGTTCAAGCATAAATCCCTATCCTTAGCTTCCAGTTAACATTGTGCAAGGGATATTTTCAATTTTAGGGAATTTTAAGATTTGCCACACTCAAACCGGATAGAAGTTTAACAATGATATTCTCTGTCAAAGAAAAAGGAGAATCCACAAGATTAAGGATCATACAATGAAAGGAGTCCTAGATTTCATATAGTGAAAGTAACACAATAAAAGTATCACAACAAATAACCATCCACCACAACAAGTTAAAAGAAGAGCATGCATTTGCCACATAAGAAAAAGAACTCAAAGAGTGTGGACCTACATCGGGAAGCACTCTTTATTCAATAAGCAAGTTAAAAGAATAGCATGCATTCACCACATGAGAAAATAACTCAAGAAGTGAGAGCCTGCATTAGGAAGTTTATTTGGACATGCCTAATCCATTCAAGGAACAAGAACTAAGATAATTTTCATCAAGCAATTGGAGAAAATTAAATCAAATTTAACAAACTTACGGACTACATTGGCCCATTTCTAGGGATATCGCTCCTCATTTCACACACTGGTAAGAACAAACTCATTGCCATAGCGATAAGTTGATCAAAACATTTAGTTAAACATCATACACATGGCCATATGCAGAGTGTAAGGGGTTGCAAGTAAAGGTTTGCTACTGTTTTTAGATAGAGCACCTATGTGAAAATCTATTTCTCAGTGGTATAGCATAGAAAAGCTATCTGCGGAAAAACAGGAACGCACAAACAGTGGAAAAAAACAGCAAACAGCAACATAGTACGTTGTATACAGCAAGACGGTGACAAAGCAAATGCAAACAGCTACTAAACAACAACACGCAGCAGCATACAGCAAAAAAAACTACGCAGACAGCAGCTGAAACAGAGGCAAACAGACAGAAATGTGCAGACAGCAACCCTATACAAGATACAACAGTAGAACTATGCAAACAGCAACTCCAGAAAGCAGTACAGCAGCACAGCAGCAGAGTTATGCAATCAGTAAGAGAATACAGCAGTACAGTAACAGAATTATGCAAACATCAAGACTAATTTGAGGATAAACAATGCAATTAAAATGCATCAAAACTAATTTGAGGTATAAACAATGCAATTAACATGTCAGTGCACATCAACAAAAGTCACATTGTAAGACTCAAGAATCCATTGAGTCAATTCCCTTTAAATTCTTTGTCTTCTCTTTCCAAAATGGAAATTAATTTCTAACTACTATTAAAAGGAAAATTCATTATTTATTTTTTAAAAAATATTTTTCTGAGGCCCAACCTATTTCCAGATAACTCAAAGGAAAAAATTAGGTCTAGATGCAAATTTGAAAAAAAAAAAAAAACATTTTAAAAGAATTCACAAAAGACAAATAAAATAAAGCAAAGCTAAAAAAAAAAAGAAGCTCCTTTCCAAAAATGAGCACAATCCCTCAGCCGAATGCTCCAGTTTCCCCTTACATTATCAGGAACCTGCACCCAAAATGCGAATATATTAATGTACAATCACCATGGAAAGCAAGTGAGAGCTCCCCGATTTTTTCAGCTCGCAGCTCCTCTCCCCTTTTTTCTTCCTCTTCCTCTTCCCCTCCTCCTTCTCTCTTCTTCTTCCCTTCTTTTTCCTCTCACAGTTGCGTGTGCTCTCTGCTGTATGAGATTGCTCATCCTCGTGAATCTCTCCCTTTGTAACAGAAACGGGGTCCTTCCCCCTTCGCCAACTGCCTCTTATCTGTTTTAACCCCTATTTTATTTGTTTCTTTTTGTTTATTTCTAATTCTTTTTGTTTCCTTTTATTTGAATTTATTTGCTTCTTCTTCTCTTCTGGCCGCCACGCCTCCTCTTTGTATCATTTTATGTTTTGTTTGTTTTATTTCACTTTACTTCTTTTGTTTATTGTTTTCTTATTTTACATTTTTATATTTTTTCTATTTTATATTATTATTTTTCTCATTTCAATCTCTTCCTTTTGTAGTTTCTGTTTTCATTTTCTTTTTATTCGTTTTTTACTTCTACTTAGCTTTTTATTTTGTTTTTATTTTTTGTATCATTTGACCTTGCAAAAATTATTAAAGAAACTCTTTATTTATTTTCTTTCTTTATATTTTTTTTGCATCTATACCTCAAATGAGTTTTATTTGGCCAGAACAAATTAGTGATATATATAATGGACTAATAATGCTGTCAGCATGCATCAAATGCCAACTCAAACTCTGATAAACAAAATGTTTTCTTTGATTAATGGAATTGGTATGTCACACATTTTGACTAAAAATAAAATAGAGAAAAAAGTGATTCAGTACTAGTGAATGAACTCATCAATATTGAAGGATTCATATTATATTTTTTTCCTTGTCAAGGGCAAAACCATGATTATGGTGCCAGGCTGGTTTATTGATTAGAGGCAGGAAGGATGCTTTCCCCATATGCTCCTTTGCTAACTCAAAGGCCCACATTTTAGGTCAATGGTGGAGCAATCAGGATAATCTGGTACATCATTACTTAGTCTATTTTTATGATTAATTACAAATTATGATATGCATACATTGGAAGACTTAAGGGTTCACAGGGCATTTATTTCGTCCCCCACACCTCAAGTCTGCCACTGATGTCACCTCAATATGCAGCGCCGATTTTAAATAGGTAATCAGTCAAGGGCATTTGCATGGATTTGAAATTTAAATATACTGACTCGATCTAGTGTGATGGCTGAACAGGAATTATTACGTGCGACAACATTTTAGAATATAAATTTTATTCTTTTAACAAAAACACTGTTAATCTTCAAAAATAATATGAGATTTTTTGAAAAAATAGCCTATTTAAAAAAATTTAGACACAAAATTAGAAAAAAATGAAAAGTAACGCTAAGATATATTTATTATTTAAGGTCTTGTAGTTTATTCTAAGTTATTCTTTATGAAAAATAATATAATCTACATTATAAAAATAAATTCAAGAATTTATGTTTAGAAAAAATATTAATACCCATACACGTAATAAGCTTGTAAAATCTCTATTGAAGGTCCAAAACTTAAGTTTCACATAAAAAAGAAGTGCATTTGATAAAAAAAAAAATTCAAATTTCACATTAAAAAAGATATTTTAAAAACAATATCTCAAAATAACAAAATTGTGGAGAGCAAAATCGTTATATTTAACACTTTACTGTTTTAAGTCAGCAAAGTTCAAGCGGGGAAAGTTTGGTGACATATTTAAACAGAATTATTCGTACATCCCCATCAATTAGCATTTGTAGGTGACGAAGTGGCAAATGCATATACTCACAAAATCAAACTGACCCAACACATGCCTTTGAACCTAGAAGCAAAAGAACCATAAAGAAAGAAGGATATTTGCCGGATAGAGTTTCTCTCTTAAGATATTATAATATAATTAGTTTCTATGATTTGTGGTTTCGTATAGAGGTGATCAGTGCATCCTTGCTTTCTCAACTTAACCAAATGAAGCCTTTTGCTCCCATGTCACCTGCCCACTGGTCCACAAGCCTTCAAATGTTTCATCCCCAGATGATTGCTCCCTCATTTCAGATTTTCCTTTTTTTAATTATTTTAAGATATTCTTTGAGAACCAAAATTCAACTCAGATTTCAATTTCTGTAACAAAAGCATAACTTAAATCATAAAACCATTTCATAAGAATCATAGAATTGTTTAAGCCATCAGCGCGCGAAGTGAAAAACTATTAATTTCAATTATAAATATAAAACTAAAACGAAACTGTCCAAAATATCACATCGCATTTAAATTGCCGTGGTTATATTCAAGCAATCTCTTTTGACCATAGAGCACTACACATTAAGTTCAACAACACACAACTCAAGTTGTAATAAAATAACATTACTTGCGGTGGTCATCCCAAGGAAAAATATATAGTTTTGAGAATCTATGTGTATGTTTATTGTATTAATCTATATAAACAATTGTTTGAAAAGACTTTTGATTTATCTTTTCATTTGAATCTAACATTCACTTACATATTTAAATTATAATTTTAATAAATATTAATATTTATATAAATTAAAATTAAAGAAATTTTATATAATTTTTTATATTTTTTTCTCTCTGCCGTAAGTACTGACAAGGTACCATCAGCATTATTCGGTTTTAATGTTTCATAAAAAGCAGTTCACATATCCTTTGTTTTATTTCTCATATCACTTTTGACTGTTATTTTATCAAGCAAAAGAAAACAAAAACGGTGGAGCTAATTGCTGTCAAGTGAAAGGAGCATGGTCCTATACCAGAAACGTGATCCCTCTGTTCCCCCTATCAATGTGGCGGATGAAAACAATCTAGCGCATGAAAAAGAAGAAACTGTTCATTAGCATAATAGTTTGTAACTCCTGTGTTTAAAAAAAATCTATAAATTAAATTATAAAATTTAAATGTATCAGTATTTTATAAAACAGTGTTGACGCGTATGCCTTAAAATCATTTGTATTTGATTGATTGATAGTCGCTGTTGTCCTTGTAAGTTTTGTTAATTGAGCAATTATAAAATCGGCAGCAACCGGTATTCTAAATCCAACGTATCACATTATGAGTAATATGCACAAGGTGGTGCTATAATTACCAAACCCTTAGTTCTCGAAGCAGATCAAACATACAAACCATCCACTGCCTTTTGTGCTCCTGAAACAATGAAGCATGTTACTCCCTAGTTACCTGCACTTTGGTTTATATGCCTTCACCTTCTTCCATTCCTCATGACAAACTTACTGTCGCTGCAACTTGTCATCAAAGCCTCTACATTAGGAAACAACATTGATCATTTGGCACTGCTCAAATTCAAGGAATCAATATCCAATGACCCATATCAAATCTTGGCCTCTTGGAAAAGTTCCACTCACATCTGCAATTGGACTGGTGTAAAATGCAACCGCCGCCATCAAAGAGTTTCAGAGTTGAACCTAGGAGGATACCACTTACATGGAGTCATATCACCCCACATTGGCAACCTCTCCTTTCTCAAAACTCTCGAGCTACAAAACAATAGCTTCTACAGCGAAGTCCCACAACAGTTGGGTCGTTTATTCCGACTGCAAAGGCTCAGGCTCAGGCACTCAGGTTCCTCGGTTTAGGTGGGAATAATATCACCGGTAACATACCAGTGGAGATTGGATCACTTTGGAAGCTTGGAAGGTTGTATCTTTATAAAAATAATTTAATAGGAAGAATCCCAGCTTCTATAGGAAATCTTTCTTCCCTTGTTGCTCTATCTGTGGCATATAATAGCTGGGAGGGAAATCTACCAGATGAAATAGGTCGTTTGAAAAACTTGACCTTTATTACTGTATTTGCCAACAGATTGTCTGGTAAGCTTCCTTCTTCACTGTACAATATGTCATCTCTCACTTTTATCTCAGTTGCAGTCAATCAATTGGATGGTTCTCTTCCAGCTACCATGTTCCTCTCCCTCCCATATCTCCAACACCTTCTCATCGGCGGTAATAAATTCTCAGGTCCAATACCAACATCCATCACAAATGCATCTTTTCTTCAACACCTTGATATCTCTGCGAACTATTTCACTGGACAAATTCCGAGTCTAGAAAAGCAACAAGATATCAAATTGCTTAATTTGGAAATTAACAGTCTGGGTAGTAATTCGACAAAGGATCTAGAGTTTGTAAGTTCCCTGACAAATTGTAGTAAGTTGAACGTATTGGCCATAGATAATAATAATTTTGGAGGTTCTTTACCCAATTCAATTGGCAATTTATCAACCCAACTCAATCATCTACATCTAGAAGGTAATCAGTTTTCTGGACAAATTCCTGTAACACTGGGTAAACTTACTAACTTAATTGCGTTGATGCTGGACGCAAACAGATTCACAGTGTTCATTCCAGACACCTTTGGGAACTTCATAAGATGCAAACATTACAGTTGAATAGAAACAAACTGACAGGGAGGATACCAACCTCCATAGGCAACCTCAGTCAATTGTTTGAGCTGGACCTATCACAGAACATGTTAGATGGAAATATTCCTCCTAGTATTGGAAATTGCCGAAGTTTACAAAAGCTAGACCTTTCACAAAACAGACTTCGTGGAGTGATACCGCCACAAGTTATGGGTCTTTCCTTTTCGACAATCTTACTTAACTTGTCAGGAAATGCATTAACTGGCAATCTTCCAGTTGAGTGGGCAAACTGGAAAGTATTGCTGAGTTGGATGTCTCTGATAATCATCTGTCAGGTGACATTCCTGCTACAGTTGGAGACTGCATACGCTTGGAGTACCTTTATCTACAACAAAATTCCTTCAATGGAATCATACCTTCATCTTTGGCTTCCTTGAAAGGTCTTCAATATTTAGATCTATCAAGAAACAATTTATCTGGGTCAATTCCTCAAGGTCTGCAGTATATTACCATTTTAGCATACTTGAATGTTTCATTTAACAACCTAGACGGCGAAGTGCCTAAAAATGGTGTCTTTCAAAATGCAAGTTCAATAGCAGTGGCTGGCAATAGTAAGCTTTGTGGAGGTATCTTAGAGCTACAACTACCACCATGCCCTATCAATGCTATGAAACAAAAAAAGCACCATAAGTTTAGGTTGATTGCCGTGGTAACTTGTTTGCTTGCCTTCCTATTTTTATCCTCAACAGTTGTTGCTATATTATTTGCTAGGAAAAGAAACAGGAAGCAATCTTTTGAGCCATCAACAATTGAACTTCTTTCCAAGGTGTCCTACCAAAGCCTACACCAAGCAACCAATGGGTTTTCAGCTGACAATTTGATAGGAAGTGGAAGTTTTGGCTCTGTTTATAAAGGAAGTCTTGGGCCTGAAAATAAAGTTGTTGCCATAAAGGTCCTTAACCTTGGTAAGAAGGGAGCCCACAGGAGCTTCACTACTGAATGTAGTGCACTCAAAAATATTAGGCACAGAAATTTGGTAAAGATAATAACATGTTGCTCCAGTACAAACTATAAGGGCCAAGAATTTAAAGCTCTAGTTTTTGACTACATGTCAAATGGAAGCTTGGAAAAATGGTTGCATCTAGGTACAAAAAGTTCATATCAGCCAAGAACTTTAGGCCTTGATCAAAGATTAAAGATTCTTAGTGATGTTGCCTCTGCATTACATTATCTTCACCATGACTATGAGCCACCCGTCATTCATTGTGATTTAAAGCCAAGCAATGTCCTTCTTGATAGTGAAATGGTTGCCCATGTGAGTGATTTTGGATTGGCAAGACTACTTCCGTCTGTTGAAGGCAATTTTGACAACAAAAGCAGTACCATTGGAATGAAGGGGACTATTGGCTATGCTCCTCCAGGTACAGCTTGATATTTATTTTGGCTATAAAATCTTCTTGAATATTGTTTTCTTGTCTCAAACATTTCCTTTACCTTTGTGTTAGTATTGTTAATATAGTTTTTATCGCATTGACTTATTTGCAATATATTTCAGAATATGGATTGGGTTTTGAAGTCACCACACAAGGTGATATGTATAGCTTCGGGATTCTTGTCTTGGAAATGATAACCAGAAGAAGACCCACAGACAAAATGTTTGAAGATTGCCATAATCTTCATAACTATGTAAAAGCTTCATTTCCTAATAAACTTGTGTAGATTGTGACCAGGCTATATTCATCACAGAAATAAGTAAAAGAGAAGCAAATGCCGCAACAGTAGAATACATTTGTGAGGACTTGACTCTGATGTGTCCTAATGTGGAGAAATGCTTACTATCACTTTTAAACATTGGACTTGCTTGTTCAGTGGAGTCACCAAGGGAAAGAATGAGTATCGTGGATGTGACAAGGGAGCTTAACATAATTTATCGTGGGATGAAGAAGACTTAGAACTGAAGAATACTAAGGTGCCACTTCTACGTTACTATTGCTGCCAATTATGTCTTAGTTATTTCATATCTTTTTTCTCTGAATGATTTTTCTGTCTTTCTTTTTTGTTTTTTTTTTTTGGCTTTTGGGTTGCATAAAGTTGTGAGTTATTCAAGTTGAATCATAAAGCAGTGTGCCTTTTGTAATTCTAAAAATTTCTGTACTTATTGTATTTGTCTGTGTGAACAAAATTGTTTCAAAAGACTTTTAATTTAATTATTTTTCCATCTGATTCCAACTTTCACGTCCATATTTAAACTACGGCTTTAATATTTCATACAAAGTAGCTTACTTTTATATCCTCCATTGTATTTTCCATATCATGACTTATATTTTATAAAGCAAAAGAAACCAAAAGCACTGGACCTGATTGTTGAAAGGAGGATAGTGTTAAACCATAGTCCCACTTCTCCCCTTCCATTTAATGTGGATGAAAAAGAAGAAGAAAGTGTTCATTAACATGATAACGAATAATTGCTGAGCACATTTACACACCAAAGGGCCATCTCCTAGCTAGTGAATTCTGTGCAATACAGGTAACAAGGGAACTATAACTGTTTTCTTTGGTTTTTAGTGGGTCTAATTCTGTCAAATTTTGAACAGATGGTTAAGGGTGAGACTGGACACCTAACTAAAAATGATCTACGTTTTAGAGATTGAGTTCGGGGGTTGGTTACATTTTAGGGAAGGTGTTAGCACTCTAAATGTCCTTTTGGTATCAAAAATGATCCAATTAATTTACTTGATTAATTTATGTTAGTTTTAAAAGATTATTTTTTGAAAATAATCCCTGTCCATTCCGGATCGGGATATAAATAATTTTAAGAAAAAATTCCCTTTCTATTCCAGGCTGGGGTTTAAAAATAATGTTAGAAAAATCTCATCTTTTATTTTAGATCAGAGTTTTAAAGAAAATCTTCTTCCTATTCCAGTCTGGAGTTTTTAAAAAAAATCTATCTCTACCCCAAATCAAGGTTTAAAACAATAATTTACAGAAAATTTTCTCTCTATTCCAAATTGGGATTTTGAAAATAATTTCATGTAAACCAACCAAATCAGTTAGTGAATCCCAGACTTACGCATCAAGACAATAAATCCTATGCAAAAAAATCTGCAAAATGGTTTAAATCAAATTACACTATATTCAGATATTGGCATCAATGATAAAAATTCCAAAGACCAATTTGATTTCCCATGAGCTACTAGAAAGCGCCTAAAACTACAAACATATTCTCTAAATCGAATAACAGTTAATCTTTATTAAGAGATCTTAACCCGAGAGCAATATTTCACAGACGATATTGTACTCAAGAATTTTAAGCCAAAAGTGCATTCAAATTAAGAGGTGACTGAAGCATCATGAGTAGAGTCCAGCAAATTTCAAAGTAAGCTCTAGAACGACAACGACTACATTCACTCAGCAGCTAAATTCCTAAGCAAAGAAGCAAATCACATGATAACCTCTGAGGTTAAGTATCTTACCTTGGGGCCTGGAGAATGAATTCCAGAGAAGTGCAATGCCGTTAGGCTGATCAAAGCAGGGAACAATTGGGAATAGAGGAACTTTTGCGATGCAACTCCTTCTCCAGTGAACGAGCTTCCTGCACGACGGTGTAATAGGTTTCTGGTGATGCCGCTCTCTTATTTGAACTATGACAGAGCCAAGGAGTAGTTTAGTTGGCAACGGGTCTTAGGCTTTAACGGCAAGTGGCACGGTAAGCAGAGAAAGATGTTTTTCGATTTTCCTTGACCAACAACTGCACCGTTCGTCCGGACACGATCCTCAAATGTGCAGCGACTTCTGGCGTTGCAAGACGGTGCCTGGCTTAACGTGGCTACACGAACTGAGTGGAGACGAGCTAGAACCGTGAGCGTGGATGAGCTTCATGAAGTAAAATGTTGCAGCGGGAATGAGCTTCAACAATGAAGCTTCAGGCATCAGCGATACTCTCAAAGCAGCAGAAACATGGTGGGCAATGGCACGCAGAAATTCTGGGCTATGCGGATGCGAGCTCGATCACGAACGGAGAAGCAACAGTGTCACAGTGATGAAGTTGAGCTCCGATGACTAACTTGTTTCTACCCTCCGCAAGGCTATAGCGCAAAAAGAGGCTTCCGTCTGTGGAGAGTCAAGACAAAACCCAGATGGTGTGATGGTTGAGCGTGAATGCGTGAGAAAGATTTGGAGTGCAAGTGAAGAGTGCGAAGTCGGGGAGGGCACTGGTTGTTCCAGCGGTAGTTGCTTTTAGTTAGGGGAAAGAACTTGGGTTTGTCGTCTTGTGAAGAGAATGGGAGTTTGTTTTCTGTGAAGGCTGACTTCTCTGTGGGTGATTTTTGGCGTGAGTGGGCCATTGTAGGTGACGGGTTCAAGGCTGAAATTCTTTGGCGAGCTGCTTTTCTAGCTGTAAAATCCTCCTATGATATGTCTTTACATAACTTGAGTTATGAGCAGTGATGGAAGAACGGTTTAAGTGATAAAATTATTGTGGCAAGGGGCGTGGGTTTATGGCTGCAGAACGGGAGTTGTTTTTTCTTTTTTTGTTTCTTTGAAATATTCTTCTCTTTTTTTAGGCTCCCCCCTTCCTTTTTTTTGCTGAAAATTTTATATCCTTTTTTTTTAGTACGTGAACCCACTTTTGAGTGCATGTGATGATGGACTTTTTATAAAATTAGAATTCATTTTTTAGTTAAATTCTTGTTTCCTAGTTTCACTTATATTTTATCTATTTTCATTCTTTTATCTTTTAATCCTTTTATTTATCTTATCATATTTTAATTTTTTTCTTATTATCTTTATCATTTTTGTCCTATCTTTGGATATTCTTAATTATCTTTTATTTTTTTTTATCTTTTATCTTTGTTTTTTTAATTTATCTGAATATCTTATCCTCTTATCATTTTATTTATCTCTTTTAATTTTAAATTTATCTTGTATTATTATTCTTTAATTTTGATTATCTTTATCTTTTGTTTTTCTGATTTTTGTTTTAGTTTTATTTTAAAATTTTACTTTTGGATTTGGGCTTATTTATTTTATTTTGGGTTTTGGTTAAGTTTAATTTTGTATTTAATTGTATCTTGGGCTTATCTTTAAGTTTTGTTATTTCTTAGTTTTTAATTTTAAGTTTGTAATTTATGTTAAAGTTTTAAGAAAGTGGACTGGACAAAATTAAGTATCTACAACTATGACCAATACAAGATCACAATCAGAACTAAGTCACAACCAAATAGCAAGGATCAACATGAAACTATAACCACTCGTCAAATAGAAGTAAAAGGAACCAATTTCAAAAGAACCACATAATTATTTAAGCAAAGAGGAAAAACTATTAAATAAGAATAGGCATAAATTAAACTAATAATTACAGTTCTAGAAAATATTTGAAATCTATGATTTGTTTTTCATTTAAAGTGTTTTGTTTTTTTAATTCTTGCTCAATAAAAAGTCTTCAAACATAATAATGTGGATAATGACCATTGACTAAAATGGTTCAGTTCAAATATAACATTTCTTCAAGTATTAATTGTTGAGTAGTACTTTTAGTCACTATTGAGATTATAAAACAAAAATGCTAAATTAAGAAGGTTCTAAATAGTTTTGGCTCTCTTTGAAATATATATACGTGAAGTTTGGTACAATTAGCCTTTGAAGTATTAACCGCGCATATTGTTTTGCACGATTAACATTCTAAAGACTATCAACATGTAGTGCAAGTGGTGACCTAAAGGCTCTGAGATGAAGGTTTAGAGGGGTATTTTGAAGAGAAAAAATGGGGTCACAATCAAAACAATTAATAATGAGATCATATACTAGAATAATGGTTTGGGTTTGCAGAAAATGAGTTCGATGTTGATTATGTGTAGAAAAGGCATTAGTACCTTTACATGTCCTTTCAATACCATAGTGATTTAGCTAGTTTATCTAGCTTTATTTGAATGTAAGGGTTGGTTTGTTAAAATTCTAACCCAAGAGTAGGAGATTTTGAAAAATAATTATGGCTTTTTAGAAAACAAATATTTTGCTTCCAAAATGATCCATGTCCTTCTAGATCAAGGTTTTTAGGAGATTTATTGAAAAATACCTCCTTCCCTTCCAAGTTAGGTTTTTGAAAAATAATTTTATTTTATTAAAACCTATTTCCTTCTAGATTCATGTTTTTGAAAAATAATTGTTAAAGTAGACTACTTTCCTTCAAAATTGGGTTCTTTTAAAGATGATTCTTTTTTTTGAAAGACCCCTTTCCTATCAAATTGAGGTTTTGGAAATTCTTTTTTACTTTTAAAAGAGGACCCTTCTCCTTCTAGGTTGGGGGTTTTAGAAAATAATAGGAAAAAGCCCCTTTTCTTCTCGATTGAGTTTTTGTAAATATTTTTTTTCTTGAAAGAAATCCCTTTATTTGTGACATAAGATTATTAGAGTCTAACTCTTAATGATTTTTGGACTAAAGGGATCCAATTGTATACCTAACTTGATTAAGATTTTTAATTAAAAATCCTAATTAAGGAACAGAATGTATTTTTTTAACCTAAATTGATTAGGGTTTCCTAGTTAACTAGCTTGACTAATTGTCTCGCTTGATTAGGTTAAAGTTGAAATCTCTAAATTTTATTTATCGGAAAAGAATGCTTAATCTTTAATCTAAAGTGAATATGCATGTTGTGCAGAATTTTATTTGCATGTGTAGAACATTTTAGGTGCAGAAAATATGAATTTTATGCATAAACTGTGTTACAACAAAATTTTAAAACAACATTACAGAATTTCATAACTGCCTTAATGGAATTTAAATATGCAGAATTGCAGAAATCAAATGTGCAGAATGCTGAATGTAGAGTACAATGCAAATTACTATACGCAGAAAACAGAATATACAGAAACAGTAACAGAATTCAAATTTTGAGTTTGCAATTTTTGTACATGCAGAATTTGAAAAATTAAACATGCCATATGTGCAGAAAATTAACATGCAATTATGTACAAAATTTAGACACACTAATGAGTATGCAAACTACAAGCTACACATTAAAAGAGAAAGAAAAGAAAAGATTGTATGATGTAAACACAAATTAAAATGTGATCCTAGCTTGACTAAGATCATGGCTATAATTCCCACATAATTGAAGGAAAAACACGAAGAATATGAGAAAGATGAGAAGAACTTACATATCTTGTGTATACCTTCCTATAGCTTTGGCTACACAATAGGGAGACTAAATCCCTAAATATACTCTTTGTTGGAGTTTAAAAAACAAAGGCTAATCTTGTTTTATTAGAAAGAACAAGCCAACAAGAGAGAATAAAGTGGGAGGTTGAATTTTAAAGCAGAATTTAGCTGGAATTCGCTACCATACCTCCTAGCCATTAGAAAGGAGGGGCTTAATCCCCTATGAGAGAACAAACTAGCAAGAAGTGAGAGAAGGTATGTTTTTTGTGTACTCCTTGAAGGAGATTCAGAAAAGAAAGCTAGTGTTGTTCTATGGAAGAGAACAGAGTTGCAAGAGGTGGGAGAGAGGAAATTTTCTATGTGTTCTCCTTGTATGAGAGCATGCTATTTATAGAAATAAAGGTTCAGACAAAGGAATAAATGGTCATAATGACTCTTTAATCCTTCTTAATACTTGTCTTATTCACACAAATTTTACATGTCTCAAATGGCTTTAATATAGATAAAGGAATAAGTAGTCATAAAGTTCTCTTAATGTCATATCCTTTTCACAATTTTCATATCTCTTAAAAGTATATGAATCTTTCCCTTCAATTAGTTCCATTTGGGCTTCGGCTTTTCTTTCTCTTTTTTTTTTTTTTTTTCTCTTTTGGTGTTAAGACTTGTCAGAGCAAGGCAAAATAAGGGACCTGGGGTAGCCAATTGGGCTAATAAAACTTGGGTTTAAAATCAAAATAAAAAACTTAAAAATAAAATTAAAAAAGAAGAAGTGTACTGGATAAAATGTAGTATTTGCAAAGACTAATTGTATTATGTGTGTAACTTATAAAATAATCTCACTTGCAATCATTATTTTCTAAAAAAATTTGACCTCTCATTATTAATAGGTATTTTTATAAACAAAAAAAAATGCAATATCTATTTAAGTGATGTGTCATTACACTTTAAATGATAAAAATTAGTACAGCTAAAATAAAGCAATATCTATTTTGAAAATAAAGTACGGAGTATAATTTGTGAAGAGTAGTTTAACACTTTCTCGGAAGCAATTTAGATAAGAACACACCACAAACCTCACAATTTTGCGCCAGATGCTTAGAACGGAAGGTATCCAATCAGTTGTGCTTGTTAAACACTTGACTGGGAAAAGAAGGGAAAATATTCTTAAGCATTATGGGAAAGACAGATTCCAATTCAAACTACTTCACAAATCACATTCTTCCTTATATGTCTTTCACATTCCAACATGAACATATCAAGGGAAAAATAGCCAATGAAACTGTGTATAATCTAGCTTAAGTTCAAACTGTACATATAAGTTGGGAAATGACGTGCAAACACAATTTAGTATAAAAGATTTCAATGTCTGTAACAAGGATAACTAAAATTAAAAGACCATAAATAGTGCAACACAATCAGGATCTTCTGCCCGTAAACAAGATCAACCGATAACAAAATGTCATCATGTTGTCCAATTATGTCAAGCCCTGTAGGAAACCAAGAAAAGTGGAAGTGTTTAGCAGTCTTATCAGTACTCTGGGGCATGTGCTCATCATCTGCAAATTTGTGTCCAGTTTAGTTAAGTAGAGATTTTTATGTATATACTGATAGTTATCATAATACTTCCAATTTTACCCAGAAGTTGATTAAATCAAAAAAGTTCTTTCTTTATTTTGGTATATAGAGATAGTTAAAAGATTTTCTTAAATCTATCTCATTTAAACTTTTCATTGTTACTAGATTAATATATTTCTCTTTTTTCTTTTTTTGCATGTGACTTAGAACATCTTCTGTCCAATAAATAAAGATTACTTTCTTTGAAACATGGTCTAGCACCAAAACTTAAATTTTTTTCAAGCAAACCTTTTCCATATACAAGCACTCAATCAAATATTTCTTTGTTTTAAATGAAAAAAAAAAAGTAAGTCTCTTAAGTTCCATATAATATGTTTGAGCTTTCTATTAATATTTTTATTGTACAATTTTTTAATTATCTTTGGAAACAACATGATCACAAAATTCTAACAAATTCGATATTGTTGATTTAAATTAATGAATTACTTAGTTTAAAAGTAATTATAACATTTTTTTATTTAGAAGAAGTTCTTATAGATTTTGAAAAACGATGAGATATGTTGTATAATGAAAGTAAAAACGCAGGGGATATTATAGTAAATTAATCTTATTTTATTCTTAAAATATAAAATCTTCACATTTAAAACTTAATAGTGTAAAGTTTAAAATTGTCCAAATTAATTCATCATGTCATTGATGTAAATTCTTCGTAATAAAGTCGTAATAAAGTCGATTCCATGTTTATAACGCATTTTATTATTTCATGTAACCTTCTTTCCTCAATTCGTCATCTCTCAAGGTGACAAATTTCAGACCCATTTCCACCCCCAATAAACATTTATGAAGATAAGCTTCAATGTCTTAGTAGAGGAAATTAAGTGGCCAGTTCAAACAGAACTGTCCGGTTCGACCCACAATAGCAAAATTGGGCTGTCTCGCAGATTTCCTTAAGGCCATGTTTGGATGTCAGAATTGAAATTAGATTAAGACCTCAGGGTCGGAATTTATCCATTCAATCCAAGAATTTTGTTTGCAATACTTATTAGAATTGAAATCATAATTCCTTTTTTACAATTTGATAGAATTCAAAAATAATTTTTAAATGCACATTGCAATTCTTATAACAAGAAATTTTCTCATTGTCAACAGCCTTTTGATAAAAATATTTTTGTGACGGAGTAGTGTCAATCAAAAATTCTTTCGTTGCAATATAATATTAATTGGCAGAAAAAATGTCTATCATTAAATATAATCAAAAAAATTTTGTCAATAAATAAAAAATTGCCAACTGGTAAATAGAAAAGAAAAATATGGAAAGTGAGTCCATTTTTCTAACTCGTTTCCAAATTCACCCAACTTTTACTTTTTAATCTTCTTTTCTTTTAATTGTTGCTCTTGTGTTGCAACATTACGACAAAGAACAATGAATGCAAATTATTTTCAACAAAAACACAGCATCACAAAAATTACAGATGGAACGTTAAGGTGATCCATTAGGGGCTTTTAGTCAAGCATATATTAGATCTGTTTTGGTATGACCTCTTGAATCTAAGCTTAAAAATATGTAGGTCTCCTTCCTAAACAAACCCAAATCTATTAGCTAAGTAATATTCTTTGTGTTATTTTAGTACTAATATTTTAACTATTTTATATATCTTTATTTATTTTTAATTTAATTTTATTTATTTTGATTGGATCAAATTAGTTATTTACAAATACCATTATTCTTATATTTTTCACTAGTATTTTATTCTCTTTCAATTTGACAATATAATATGTGTGTGCTAAGTTTCAAACTGATTGGATTTAAAACTAAAGGGGCAATTATTAAACATAAAACACGAGCATAACCTATTTATTACTTAGCTTATAGCAAAATACATAAATAACTTTTGATTCTTAGAATTGTCCAAGTTTAGCCTCCTGAGAAATCCACCCAATACCCATTTGCTCGCCCAAACAACCAAAATACACAAAGCAAATTAGAGAAAAGCCCAGCATTTAAAAAAACTAACAATGGCTACAGATTCTATTTTCCGTTTTCAACTTAATTTCATTAGCAAATTGACACCATTGTAACTGAATTGTAAAGGTGCTTTGGTCATAAAATAGTTCTGCCTTCAATGGTTTTTAACGAATAGCATTTGTCTGTTATTGATTCGAATGATCTAAGCTGTTCAATTATTCAACGTATCACATTATGAGTAATGTTCACAAGAAAGCATTTTGCTCTGAAGTTACCTGCACTTTGGTTCACAGCCTCTGCATAAGGAAACAAGACTGATCATTTGGCACTGCTCAAATTGAAGGAATTTATATCCAATGACCCATATCAAATCTTGGACTCTTGGAATAGTTCCACTCACTTATGCAATTGGATTGTTGTCCAGTGCAACCGTCACCATAAAAAAATTTCAAAGTTGGGGCTGGGACTCACGTGGAATCATATAACCACATATTGGCAACCTCTTCTTTCTCAAAACGCTCTAGCTACAAAACAACAGCTTCTACAGCGAAGTCCCACAACATTCCGATTCGTGTAAATTGAAGGGAAAAAAAAGTTAAAAAAAAAAATGATGCGTATCAAAACAAAAACAAAACACGGGATACATGTCAAATTAGAAAGAAAAAATTGAGAAATAATAGAGGAATGTATGTTAAAATAGAAAAAGAAAGGTGAAGGGAAAAAAAAACATACAACACATGCCAATTTGTGATTGTTTTTCTTTTTATGTTGTCAACTAATCTTGCTATTTATTGATCAGGAAAAAAGACAGGAAACAATCTTCCGCATCATCAAAAGTTGACCTGCTATCTAAGGTATCTTGCTAGAACCTACACCATGCAACCACCAGTTCTCAGCCAGCAACTTAATAGGAACTGGAAGTTCCAGCTTTGTGAATAGAGGAAGTCTTTAGCCTGAAGAAGAAGTTGTTGCCATAAAGGTCCTCAAACTTCAAAAGAAAGGAGCCAAAAAGAGTTTCATTGCTGAATGTAATGCACTAAAAGCTATTAGGCATTGAAATTTGGTAAGGATATCAAGATGTTGCTCCAGCACAGATTATAAGGGCCATGAAATTTAAAGCTCTAGTACTTGAGTACATGTCAAATGGAAGCTTAGAAAAGTAGTAGCGTCCAAGAATGTCAGAAAGTTCAGATGACCTAAGACCTTTTGGCCTTGCTCAAAGGTTGAATATTCTTAATGATGTTGCCTGTGCAATATATTATCATCATTGCAGATGTGAGCAACCTCTCATTCTTTGTGATTTGAAGCCAAGCAATGTCCTTCTTGACGGTGACACTGTTACCCATGTGATTAGCAAGACAACTTTCAAATATTAATGGCTATTCTGATAACCAAACTAGCACTAGTGGAATAGGCATTATTGGCTATACTCCCCTAGGTACTCCATTTCAGAATATCGGATGGATATGAGGTGTCAACACAGGGTAACATGTACAGTTTTGAAATTCTTATCTTAGAAACATTAACAGGAAGAAGACCCACTGATGATATGTATAAAGATGGTCAAATACGTATATCCATCTAAAAGCCGGCTTTCCTAATAAACTTATACAAATTGTGGCCCAATCCATTTTCAACAGACAATTAAGACAAAGAGCAACTGCAGCAGAAGACAACCGTGAAAACTTGATTCCAATGCATTCTAATACAGAGAAGTACTTACTTTCACTATTAGGCATTGGACTTGCTTGTTCAATGGAATCATCACCCAAAGAAAGAATGAGTATAGTGGATGTGATTGGGGAGCTAAATCAAATCAGAACTGCTTATTTTCCTGGTGGGATCAAAGGAGAATGAAACCTGAAGAATGTTGAGTCGCCACTTGTACATTACATTGTTACCATGTCTAAGATGTTTCATATAATTTTCTTTTTCCACATCATTTTTTCTTCTTGTTATTGTTTCAAACTTCTGGTATTACTACTGAAATTCTAGAATCTTGGTTTGTCTCTATCATTACGTTGTTCTGGCATTACAACAGAAAGCAATTTCTTCGTGAATTTCAGGCTGTGAACCTTTTGAGATCTTCAACTTAAATTGCCCCCACTGTTGAGTCTAAAAACTCATGTTTTTCATGTTAATCCAATATGCATAAATTGTTTGAAAATACTTTGGTTTAATGTGGATGAAAAAGGAGAAGAAAATGTTCACTAACATAATAACGAATAATCGCTGAGCACATTTACACACACAAGGGTCATCTCCTAGCTAGTGGATTCTGTGCAATACAGGTAACAAGGGAGCCATGACTGTTTTCTTTGGTTTTTAATTGGTCTAATTCTGTCAAGTTTGGAACACATAGTTAAGGTTTTTCAAGAAATTATTTTAGTGATGCCACGATCTACTCTTTTCTCAATATTTTCCAACAAAATGTGAGATTCAATTTATGCCAGAAATTATATTTTTGTAAATTGAATAAAAATTCAATATGGTTTACTTCATTCCTTACATTCTTTATATTTGCTTCTCATTACTGGATTTCAGGCCTTTTGACTGATGAGCTGAGGACTTTCTTGGAGTTGAACCTCCCTAAAGTCAAGGAAGGTAAGAAGCCAAAGTTCAGTTTAGGTGTCGCAGATCCTAAAATTGGTTCACAGATATTTGAAGTGACTAAAATTCCTTGCCACAGCAATGAATTTGCCGGTGAGCTTTTACGAGGTGTGCATCTTCATTTTGATAGGTTTATCAAGGAACTCAAGGTTAGCAATTTTCCTTGTCCCAATCCCATTCAGAGTTTCTAAAGGGTCTCAGCCTTTCCATTGAATGTATATATTTCTTATTACTTATATCATTTTTTGCCTACCTTATTTAAATGCGTAGCCTGGAGATTTGGAAAAGGCACAGCTTGGTCTGGGGCATAGTTACAGCAGGGCCAAGGTGAAATTTAATGTTAATCGTTTTGACAATATGGTCATTCAAGCAATCTTCCTTCTTGATACCCTCGACAAGGATATCAATTCTTCTCCATGGGAGTCAGGTATATTATTGACACTGATGTATTAGCATAAAATCTGTGGATTGGTAGAGGTCAAAATATTAAAGTTCATTTTTAGTTATTCTTTCCTGGTTTATCAATCTTTGCAGGGAATGGCACTCATGGTATTTTCCTGAACTGGTGAAGATTGTTGCAAAATTTGCTGAGGATAAATCAAAGTTGTCGGAAGACAAAATTCCCGGGCTAACTGACATAGTTAGAGATGAAGACAAGGCAAAAAAAATTGTGGAAGCTGCCAAGGCATCAATGGGTAGAGTTATTGTTTACTTATATTACATGTAAATTGTGTCTCATTCTCTCCCTAACACTTGCTTTCTTTTGAATTTCTTCAGGACAGGATTTGTCCCCAGTGGACTTGATTAATGTCCAACAATATGCATAGAGGGTAATGGACCTCTCTGAGTATAGAAGGAAGTTTTATGATTATTTGGTTACTAAGATGAATGACATTGCACCAAATTTGGCATCGTTGATTGGTGAAGTTGTTGGTGCTCGTTTGATATCTCATGCTGGTAGCCTCACAAATTTGGCCTAGTGCCCCTCTTCAACGCTTCAAATACTTGGTGCAGAGAAGGCTTTGTTCAGGTTTTTAACTCAATACCTCCTGATTTGAAGAATTTTAAAGTTTAAGTTGTGATGTTCATAGAAACTAAAAAGGGTACAGATGTAAATCTGCAAGACATTTGATTTGTCCTTTACGTTAAATTAATTTTGTTAAAATACACTTATGACAACAGCTAGTTTTGCTCTTGTAGGGGACACATCCGTTGTATGTTGTCATTCCTTCTATTTATAATTTTTATGCTAGTTATTATCCAATAAATGTGTTCTTCTGTTCTATTCAGGGCATTGAAAACCAGAGGAAACACTCCTAAATATGGCCTCATATTCCACTTATCTTTTATTGGCCGAGCATCTGCCAGAAATAAGGGTCGAATGGCTCGTTATCTTACAAACAAGTTGAGGAGCGACTTGACTTTTATGACAGGGGAGTTGCCGCTCATAAGAACATAGATGTCATGGAGTCTGCCATTGAAAGTGCACAGAACAAAGGTTCGTAGGAATGGTCTGGATGGAAGAAGACATACTAATATACTATTGTCACTTAGAGTAATGCTATTTCTACATTATTTTTTTGCTACATTCGCTATGTCTCTTACATGACAAAAATGAAAAATTAAAAACGCAGCAGGAGGAATGAAAAAAAGGAGCGGGAATAAAAAAGGAATAGTGATTGTGCTTCATTTTTATTTTGAAACTCGGGCTGTAGTCTTTCTCTTGACATTGCTGAAGTATATGGCTCTCAGGTGAGTATTTCTCTTGTCAAGGTTTCTTTTCCATTTGTTATGACAATGGCAAACAAAAATAAAATTGCAAAATATAATTTAGACAATGAGAAGAGAAAGCACACAAATATTTAACATGAAAAAATCCAATGAGAAAAAAAATCATAGGCAGAAGAAGAGAATTTCACTCTGTAGAATTCAGTTACAAGGCTGAAATTTGGGCTAAACAATTGACCCCAAACAGCTGCTGTATGTAGTACAAGAAAGGACCCAAAATACAGAAAATCTGCACTCTTCTATTTTTCACGCTACTGTTCACGCTGCTACTGTTCACGTGGCCCTGTTTGTGCACTGTTCATGGCACTGTTTCTGTATTCTGTTTATTTTTTGCAGTCAAAACTGTTGTATGCAGTTTCCTACTAAAACTGCAATTCTATCTGTAACTGTTTTGCAGTTTCCTATTTTGACTACAACTCTTGGTTGTAGTATTAAAACTACAACTCTTTTATTTTTACAATTTGGGTCACACCCAAAAACTTAACACCATTTTGATAAATGTAATTCTCATGGAGCAAAGTTAGATTTGTTCCCTTTGGCAGCTTGCACTAGGAGTTATAAATGCAGAGGTTCTTCTTGGAAGGTATTTGCAAAGACTATATGTTTGATATTAAGATATAGTTATGTTCATAAAGGAAAGTTAACAAGTATTGGTTCCAATTATTTTTTTATATGAAGATTTATTAGGAAAAGAAAAGAAAAGGATCCAAAAGTTGAGATTATTGTTGTAACAAAGTTTGCTATACTGCCATGGAGGTTTGGGCATCAAAGTCTTCTCACGGCCCTTGAAGAATCCCTCTGTCAACTTGGACTTCCTTCTATGAATCTTTGTTAGCTTTATTGGTTTATGTTTTAATGACCTTGTTAAATTACTCTTCTATTCTTTGTTCTTTCTTTCTTTTTCTTTTCTTTTCAATTGTAAAGTATTAATCAATTGATGTGTAAAGTATTAACCAATTAAATTACACTTCCGTTCTTTGTGCAATAGCCGAATTTCAATATGGCGATAGTTAAAGTGTAACACTCAATAGGTAAAATGTAACTTTCCTAGGTAAAAAGTATCATGCACAAGATGAAGTGTCTCTTTCAAATTGAACGTTTACAAGGTTATAAGAAGGAGTTTTGACAAATTGCATCTAAGACAATAATTAATCGGTCATGAAATTTTATGTGTAATAGCCGAATTGTAACATGGCAATAGCTAAATTGTAACATGCCAATAGCTAAATTGTAACATGCCAATAGTTAAAGTGTAACATGCAATAGTTAAAGTGTAACACTTAATAGCCAAAATGTAACTTTCCTAGGTAAAGAGTATCATGCGCAAGATGAAGTGTCTCCTTCAAATTGAAAGTTTATAAGGCTATAGGAAGGAGTTTTGACAAATTGCATCCAAGACAATAATTCATTGGTCATGAAATTTTATGTGCAATAGCCAAATTGTAACATAGCGATAGCTAAAGTGTAACATGGCGATAGATAAAGTATAACACTCAATAGTCAAAATGTAACTCTATAATTATGTTAAAAAAATTATATCTCTTAAAAATTTAAATTATAAAAATATTTAAAAATAATTTTTATATATTATTTTTTTAACAATAAGAATTGAGGTTTATACAATTGTTTATTATTATCATTATTATTTGTTACACTTTAGCTATCACCATGTTACACTTTAGCTATTGGCATGTTACAATTTAGCTATCGCCATGTTACAATTCGGCTATTGCACATAAAATTTCATGACCGATGAATTATTGTCTTGGATGCAATTTGTCAAAACTCTTTCCTATAGCCTTGTAAACATTCAATTTGAAGGAGACATTTCATCTTACACATGATATTCTTTACCTAGGAAAGTTATATTTTGGCTATTGAGTGTTACACTTTAGCTATTGGCATGTTACAATTTAACTATCGCTATGTTACAATTCGGCTATTGCACATAAAATTTCATGATCGATAAATTATTGTCTTGGATCCAATTTGTCAAAACTCCTTCCTATAACCTTGAAAATGTTCAATTTGAAGGAGACATTTCATCTTGCACATGATACTCTTTACCTAGGAAAGTTACACTTCAGCTATCGGCATATTATAATTTAGTTATCATCATGTTACAATTCGGCTATTGCACATAAAATTTCATGATTGATGAATTATTGTCTTAGATGCAATTTGTCAAAACTCCTTCCTATAGCCTTGTAAATGTTCAATTTGAAGGAGACACTTCATCTTGCACATGATACTCTTTGCTTAGGAAAGTTACATTTTGGCTATTGAGTGTTACACTTTAGCTATAGCATGTTACACTTTAACTATTGGCATGTTATAATTTAGCTATTGCCATGTTACAATTCGACTATTGTACATAAAATTTTATGACTAATGAATTATTGTCTTAAATGCAATTTGTCAAAACTCCTTCTTATAACCTTGTAAATGTTCAATTTGAAGGAGACACTTCATCTTACACATGATACTTTTTACCTAGGAAAGTTACATTTTAGCTATTGAGTGTTACACTTTAGCTATCGGCATGTTACGCTTTAGCTATCACCATGTTACAATTCGGCTATTGCACAAAGCACAGAAGTGTAATTTAATTGTTTAATACTTACACATCAATTGATTAATACTTTACAATTGAAAAGAAAAGAAAAAGAAAGAAAGAACAAAGAATAAAAGAGTAATTTAACAAGGTCATTAAAACATAAACTAATAAAGCTAACAAAGATCCATAGAAGGAAATCCAAGTTGGCAGAGGGATTCTTCAAGGGCCGTGAGAAGACTTTGATGCCCAAACCACCATGGCAGTGCAACAACTTTGTTACAACAGCAATCTCAACTTCTGGATCTTTTTCTTTTCTTTTCCTAATAAATCTTTATATAAAAAACAAATGGAACCAATACTTATTAACTTTCCTTCATGAACATAACTATATCTTAATATCAAATATATAGTCTCTACAAATACCTTCCGAGAAGAACCTCTGAATTTATAGCTCCTAGTGCAAGCTGCCAAAGGGAACAAATCTAACTTTGCTCCATGATAATTACATTTCTCAAAATGGAAAAGAAACCTTGACAAGAGAAATACTCACCTAAAGAGAAAGACTAGAGCCCGAGTTTCAAAATAAAAATGAAGCACAGTCATGGTTCCTTTTTTATTCTTGCTCCCTTTTTTCATTCCTCCTGCTGCATTTTTCAATTTTTTATTTTTCTCTCGCAAGAGACGTAGCGAACGTAGCAAAAAAATAACGTAGAAATAACATTACTCGTCACTTAAACCCCCCTTCCCTATCCTTTTTTACCTTTTCTCTTGAATGCTGCATTTGGCATATGTTGTTTTTCCCAAGATACTATATGTGTAATAGTGTAATATTGCTAATTTATAATTATTGTTGCAAAAACCGAAATGGAAACAGAAGAATTGCCTGTCGAAGTTTCGGGCAAGAAAGCGCGTAAGAAGGTGAGGGCATGGCTATAGATAATGTGGGGGTCCATCCCATGATAAAAGAAAGAAAAGAAAACAAATGGAGTAGTTGAAAAAGTTTTAATGAACAAGAAAACAAAATAGAGGATGGTGGAGAAGTTTTTCAACATTGCATTAAAAGCAAATTGGCTAGCAGCTGGAAATTGCAACAAGCCGAAATCTTTGTTTGACTTTCAGCCCAAATTTCATCTATAAATAGGAGCCTCATTCAGCAAGCCATGGCACAACAAGTAGACAGCAACGAAAGCAAGAGTGAAGGAGAGTAAGAGGCAAGAGAGAGAGTAAGGCAAAAAAGTAATTGTTTAGAGAAAATTTTTGAGAGTGTGAGATAAAAGAGAGTATGAGTAATTCTCAATAAAGTGTAAGTGTGGGTATACACTAAGAAAAATATTGGGTGTCATCTCTACAAGTTCTCACTGAGTGCTACTATAATTTTAGTATCACTTGAAAGAGAGTAAAGGGTATTGTGAGGATATTTGTAATTATCCTTATTATAGTGAAATATTTTATCAGAGTTTATCCCATGGTTTTTCCCTCAATATTGGAGGATTTTTCACGTTAAAAATTTGTGCTTCTTGTATTTATTTTTTCACTTGAATTTTGTTGTGCATAATTTAATTGCACAGTCAGAAAAGTGATCGTGAGGTGCTTTCGCTTATTATCAAGTCTTTAATCAATTTTTCCCAACAAATGGTATTAGACCCTGGTTATATTGTTGAACTTATTTTGTAATTTATATTGGCTAGTTATACCGTCTTTGAGCTGGCTAAGCCACAAAGTTTATTTTCTTAGTAATCGGCTGGTTTTATCACCTAATTTATTTGTTTCACTAATTGCTGGATGATACTTGATGGAGGTCAATACAAGTAGAATGATTACTCTGAATGGCACCAACTATCACATATGGAGGGAAAAAATGAAAGATCTCCTTTATGTGAAAAGTTGGCATTTACCAGTGTTTGCTTCAGTAAAGCCCGAATCAAAGACTGATGATCAATGAGCATTTGAAAATGTCTAAGTATGTAGTTTTATTTGGCAATGGGTGGATGACAATGTGCTCAACCACATTAATGATGAAATGAATGCCAAGACGTTATGGGAGAAATTTGAATCTCTTTATGCTTGGAAGATCGGTAACAACAAGCTCTTCTTGATTAAGAAGATGATAAAATTACATTATAAGGAAGATAGCTCTATTTCTGATCATTTAAATGAATTTCAAGGAGTCCTATAACAGTTATCTTCTATGAGTGTAAAGTTTGATGATGAGATTCAAGTTCTTTAGCTGCTCAGTACTCTTCCAGACTCCTGAGAGATATTCAGAATGTCATTTGCAACTCCGCTCTTGATGGCGCAGTGATAATGAAACTTGTTAAAAGCGCTATTTTGAACAAAGAGATGAGGAAAAGATCTCAAGCTTTGTCTTCACAATTTGATATTCTTGTCACTGATGATAGGGGAAGAAGCAAAAGTAGAGGTCTGAAAGGCAGAGACAAAAGCCAGAGCAAGTTTAAGCCCAAATCAAAAAATATAGAATGTCACTATTGTGGCTAGATGGGAGACTTTAAAAGACAATGTTTCAAATACAAGAAAGACAAGGAAAATGGCAACACTGAGGAAGAGAAGAAAGATTAGGTTGCCACTGCTGAACTTGTCATTGTTTGTGATAAGGAGGTAATTAATTTTGCCTATCAAGAGACAAGTTGGGTCGTAGATAGTGGAGCCTCTTTGCATGTTACATCAAATAGGGAACTCTTCTCATCTTATACACCCAGTAATTTTGGGGTGTTGAAGATAGGTAATAATGATTTTTCAAATGTTGCCAGCATGGGGGATATCCACTTGAAGACCAATAAAGGAGCACAACTAATTCTCAAGAATGTTAAGCATGTGCCTGATATTCACTTCAATTTGATCTTAGTAAGAAAGTTAGATGATGAAGGTTATTACAACATCTTTGGTAACGGGTAATGAAAGCTTACTAAAGGTTTGTTGGTCATGGCTCGGGGAGAGAAGAGTCCAAGCTTGTATCTAACATAAGCTAAAATTTTAGGTGACTCTATCAACGCAATGAATGATGAGAAGACAGCCGAAATGTGGCATAGGAGCCTTAGCCACATCAGTGAGAAGGGACTTAATTGCTTGGCCAAAAAGAACCTACTCTTAAGGATAAAGAGTACGAGCTTGAAGAAATGTGTGCATTGCATGGCCGGAAAGCATAATAGAGTTGCTTCAAGAGTCACTTTCCTTCAAAGCAATCAGATTTGCTAGAACTGGTGCACTCCGATATTTGTGGTCCCTTGAAAGCAAAGTCTTTTAGCAGTGGACTTTACTTTGTGGTGTTCATTGATGATCATTCAAGGAAACTTTGGGCTTATGTTTTAAAGACCAAAGATCAATTCCTTGATATTTTCAAACAGTTTCATGTATTTATTGAAAGGGAAACTAGAAAGAAGCTAAAATATATTAGCACTAACAATAGTGGGAGTACTATGGTCCTTTTGACGAATACTATAGATAGATAGACATTAAATATCAAAAAACACCTTCAAAGACTCACAGTTAAACGATCTAGCTGAAAGGATGAATCGAACATTGCTAGAGAGAGTCAGATGTTCACTTTCAGAAGCAAAGTTGCCAAAATATTTTTGAGGAGAGGCTTTCCTCACAGCGATACATGTTATCAATCCATCTCTAGCGGTTGCTCTGAATGATGACGTTCCTAACAAAGTTTGGTATGGCAAAAAAGTCTCTTATGATCACTTACGAGTTTTTGGATGTAAGGCATTTGTTCACATTCCGAAGGATGAGAGATCCAAGGTTGATGCTAAGACACGACAATGCATCTTTCTGGTTATGGTCTTGATGAATTTGGCTACAGATTGTATGACCCGATTGAGAAGAAACTAATTCAAAGTCGTGATGTCACATTCATTGAAGACCAAATCATTGATGATATGGAGAAAGTTAAAAAGAAAGTGTCTACTGGCTGTGGCGGCTTGGTTGATCTAGACCCAGTTCCTATGATGAACTTGCCTAATCTAATGAACAATGATACTCAAGAAAGCGAACAAATCAATGACCAACCAAGGACAAATAATACCCTAACAGACAATGCTAGAGGTGGTGATAAAGGTATTAAGTAGGAGGAGCAGCCCCTTCCACCGCCACTGAGAAGAATAGAGAGAGAGCAGCGTTCATTAACTAGGTACCCATGTTCTAAGTATTTCCTCCTTACTGATGAGGGGGAGCTAGAGGATTTTGAAGAAGTGCAAACTCATCAGGATAAAACATAGTGGATGATAGCTATGCAAGATGAGATAGATTCCTTGTAGAAAAATGACACTTATGAGCATGTGGAACTTCCAAAAGGTAGAAATACCTTAAAAAAACAAGTGGGTGTTCAAGCTTAAGAAAGATTATAACAAGCTGGTGAAATATAAAGCTCGCTTAGTCGTGAAAGATTTTAGACAAAAGCAAGAGATCAATTTTGATGAGATTTTCTCTCTAGTTATCAAGATCAGCTCAATTAGAGCCATACTTGATTTGACAGCTAACTTGGATATAGAGCTTGAGCAATTAGATGTGAAAACTGCATTTCTCCATGGCGATTTGGATGAAAAGATCTACATGGTTCAACTAAAAGGGTTTAAGGAGAAAGGGAAAGAACACATGATCTGTAAATTAAAGAAGAGCTTATATGGATTAAAGTAGGCTTCAAGGTAGTGGTATAAGAAATTTGACTCTTTCATGATGAGTCATGGTTATACCCAAATTGATGTAGATCATTGTGTATATTTTAAAACATTTCCTGATAACAAATTCATTATCCTCTTGTTATATGTAGATGACATGTTGATCGTGGGGCAAGACACAAAGATTATTGGCGATCTAAAAAAGGAGTTATCAAAGGCATTTGACATGAAAGATCTTGGACTAGCAAGGCAAATTCTGAGAATGCAGATTTTACGAGACCAAAAAATGTAAAAAGCTATGGTTGTCACAGAAAAACTATGTGGAGCAAGTCTTAGAAAGATTCAACATGCAGAGTGCTAAGCCAGTTAGCACACCATTGGCCAATCACTTTAAACTTAGCAGAAAAAGTTATCCCACTAGTCAAGAAGAAAAAGAAGACATGGTTAGATTCCTTACTCCTTTACAGTTAGGAGTTTGATGTACGCCATGGTCTATACCCGTCTAGATATTACTCACGCAATAGGAGTAGTTAACAGGTTTCTTTCCAACCCAGGTAGAGACCATTGGGAAGCTGTAAAGTAGATCTTGGAGATCTCAGAGATAGTTCAAAAATGTGCTTGCATTTTGGAAGGTCAGAACCAATTTTGAAGGGTTATAAATATGCAAATATGGCAGGTGACCTGGATAGTAGAAAATCTACTTCAAAATTCTTGTTTACTTTTGCAAGGGGAGTTGTGTCATGGCAGTCTAAATTGCAGAAGTGTGTTGCCTTATCTACAACTGAGATAGAATACATTGCCATGACCGAAGTTTGAAAAGAAATGCTTTGGTTGGCTAGACTTCTTCAACAATTAGGAATGAAGTAGCAAAACTCCTTGATTTATTGTGATAGTCAAAGTGCCCTAGATTTGAGTTTACCACTTGCGTGCAAAGCATATTAATGTGAGATATCACTGGCTATGGTTAGTAGTTGAAAAACAACAGTTCAAACTTGAAAAGATTCACACAAATAATAATCCTACTGATATGATAACAAAAGTCGTAACTCGAAAGAGGCTTCAAACTCGTGCCAGGTTGGCCTGCATGGACTCTATTTGATTGTCTTTAGGTGTATTCTCCTTCCTCATGGGTTAGAGGGGAAAAATTGTAGGGGTCCATCCCATGATAAAAGAAAGAAAAGAAAATAAATGGAGAAGTTGAAAAAGTTTAATGAACAAGAAAACAAAATAAAGGATGGTGGAGAAGTTTTTCTATATTGCATTGAAAGCAAATTGGCTAGCAGATGGAAATTGCAACAAGCAGAAATCTTTCTTTGACTTTTAGCCCAAATTTCGTCTTAAATAGGAGCCCCATTCAGCAAGCCGTGACACAACAAGTAGAGGGTAGCGAAAGCAAGAGTGAAGCAGAGCAAGGGGCAAGAGAGAAAGCAAGGCAAAAAGGCAAGTCTTGAGAGAAAATTTTTTAAAGTGTGAGATAAAAGAGAGTCTGAGTAATTCTCAATAGAATGTGGGTGTGGGTATACACCAAGAAAAATATTGGGTGTCATCTTTAGAGGGTCTCACTGAGTGCCATTATAATTTTAATATCACTTGAAAGAGAGTAAAATATATTGTGGGATATTTGTAATTATCCTTATTGTAGACACTCAATTTTGTCCAGCGCACAATATAAAGCTTTAAATAATAAAACCTAATTTTTAAGAGAAAATAAGCCCAAATCAAAAATCACAAACCCAAAATTAAAACCCAATTCAAGAAAAATCAGAAAAAATAAAAATAAAACCAAAAAAAATCAAATAAATTCAAAAAATTAGAAAAACTCAAATAAATTCAAGATAATTCTAAGAAAAATAAGAAAATGAAGATAAACCTAAAATAAAAGATAATAAAGATAAAAACAAGAAGATAAAACATAAAAATCTGAAATCTAAAAAGATAAATAAAAATAGATAAAAAATAAGAAGATAAGATAAGAAAAGATAACAAGATAAATAAGAATTAAAAGATAAAAATCATAAAAGATAAAATCTAACTAAAACTAGAAATTAAAAATTTAACTAGGAAACAAACTCTCAAATTCTATAAAAGCCATTAACACAAAAAAGAACCGGGGGGGGGGGGGGGAAGCTTTTCACAAAGAAAGAAAAAGAGAGCTGAAAAAAGAGAAATTTTTAGCCGACAAAGAGGAAGCCTACATACGGGTATAAGAGAGTTCTGTTACCCAGCCTTTAACCTCACCTTCCAGCACAATCAGCAACTCCCATATTGCAGCCTTGAACCCGCCACTCTCAAAGCAACTTCACGCAACTGTCAGCCACAACATAGGAGGACTCACTGCACTCATGAAGCCAATGGAATGCAAAACTCCTTACATCCTGTAAACCAGCACCCACTGCACTCCTTACTTCCCATAAACCACTCACACCTCGCCCACGTTCATCCATCTCTCTCTCCACTCACGGAAAACAGACCTCTCCACCACCTTGCCCCTCTTCTTCGTCCAGACTCACTTCATCTTCTTCCACGCCAGTACCCGGACAAGCCAATACTCCGTCGCCTTCTGTCAACGAGAACTTCACCCAAAAAACCTTGCCTAGGTCAGCTAGCGCATCGAAGGATCTCTTCTAGTTCACTTCCGCACGCCGTCATTGTGAAGAAGTCAGTAAGCAAGTGCCGATTAAGGCTCCATGCAGAGGAGCCATCACCTTCTAAGCTTTGCCGCTACTTGAAGAATCTCGCCATTGCTTGAAGCTTCGTCGCTGAGGTTCATCCCTGCTGCAGCATTCTGTTTCGTGAAGCTCATCCATGCTGCCACGCTTCAGCTCGCCTGTGCAGAGTAAGCCAAGTGCTACCTTGCAACACTAGAGAAGACGTTAAGCGTTTAAGGATCGTGACCAGGCGAGCAGTGAGCCTGTTGGACAAAGAAAATCGCGAAGTGTCTTTGCGTTACCGCTACCCACCGTTCTCCCTAAAAGAACCCAACATCCTCAAGCTTCGGCATTGAGTCTCAATACACTGTTGGGTTGTTTGGTGAAGCTTGTCCTTGCTACCGCTGCCGTTCGTCAAGTTTGCAGCCAAGAACCAGTTCATTCACTACCTTTGTTGGAGTACGTTGCTACACTCCCCACTGCCAAACTCGACCTAGTGAGTTAAACTAGTTCTGTTTGCAACCTAGAAGCTGAAATCGACAGGTATTGTTCATCCTTTAAACTCTATTATTAGCTTGTTTCGTTTTTGCTATGGGTTGGTGTCATTTAATTCTTTCTAGGTGTTTGGCCTTTTTACGGGTTGCTCACAATTGACTTGAGTTTGCTGTGTTTTTATTGGTTCGTTTAGGATTCATCATGTTTTTCTTAGCGTAACTCATCATATTTTAATCGATGGAATTTTGGTCAATCTTATGCTATCGCATATTCTTGAATCTCATTAAATCTTCGGAAAATCTTAATGTTGGATTCATAACAAGTTGGTTGCTAGGTAGGCCACATAGCTTATTTAGGCTTTGATATTGATTTTAACGAATTAAATTTTATATATTTGAGACTTTGGTATATCTGGAATAAAGATGGGATTTTCTTAAAATTATTTTTTTTACAAAAACTCTGATCTGGAATAGAGATAAAATTTTCTTGAAAGTATTTTAAAAAAAACCCCGGCCTGGAATAGAAAGGGAATTTTTCTCAAAATTATATTCAAAACCCTGGACTGGAATAGGAAGGAAATTTTTCTCAAAATTATTTTTAAAATTCTGGACTGGAATAGGAAAGGGAATTTTTCCTGAAAATCATTTTATTTTTAAAATCCTAATCCGAAATGGGCAGGGATTATTTTTCAAATTTTTTTTTCTAAACCAACATAAATTAATTCAAGATAAATTAATTAGATCATTTTTGGTACCAAAAGGGCATTTAGGATGCTAACACCTTCCCTAAAACGTAAAAAACCCCCGAACCCAATTTCTGAAAATATAGACCATTTTTAATTAGTTGTCCACTCTCACCTTTAAATAATTTAGATCGGTGGTGACTCCAAAACTAAATTTTTAGGGTCAACACTTATTATAGTGGAATATTTTCTCAGAGTTTATCTCATAGTTTTTTCCTCAATATTGGAGAATTTTTCACATTAAAAATTTGTACCTCTTGTATTTATTTTTTTACTTGAATTTTATTGTGCATAATTTATTTTCATAGTAAAGAAAAGTAATCTTGAAGTACTTCCGCTTATTGTCAAGTCTCTAATCAATTTTTCCCAATAGATACACCACCAGTAATTATAAATGGTGATGCATTGGAGGATCAGATGTCAGAAAAGAAAAAGAAAAAGAAAGAAAAGAGGAAATTGGACCAAGCGATGGAGCTGCATGTTGATGATGGTGCCAATGAGGCTGGTGTTGAGCAAAAAGATGAAGCAGTTAAAAAGAAGAAGACGAAGAAGAAGAAGAAGAATAAAAAGGATGGTGATGGGGAAGTATTTGAGGCTGCTAGTGATAATAAAAAGAAGAAGAAGAAATAAAAAAGCGAGGATGTTGAGTAAACTATTCTATAGAGGATGAATCTGCTTAAGATATAAGTTTTGAAGGTGTCTTTAAAGGGATCCTGGATCCACTTTGGAGAGAGAATTGTCTTAGTTTCTCAACTGGTTTTAGCACAACGTTGGGCTTGGTTTTGTTCGTTGACTTGTTTGAAAAAAGTCGATGCAATTTACTTTGTAATGATAATTGGCGTCTTTTGTTGGCCTGGGATAATTAGCGTCTTCTTTAGGCCTACTATAATTAGCATATTCGATCCACTTTTATTCGCAAGGAGTAAGAATTTTAGACTCCAAGTTTAACAAAACTTAGAAGTCATCTTCGATGTAAAATCAATATCACATGATGATTTTAAAGCATAATCCAAACAAAAAAGCAATGCTAACAAATTTAAAGCCATTAAAATAGTTCCTAGCAAAGATTTTAGTGATAATTCTTTCACAATATATATATATATATATATATATATGTATATTGTTGATAATCAAAATAGGCAAAGCCCACTGGAAAATTTGAAGATAAAGAAGAAGATATCCAATATCTTTTTCCTCGATTAGAAGTATATTAGGTCTGGTTCACTGCATAGTTTGTCTGGGTTAAATATATGCTTGTGCCATGTGCACTTCTGCACTTGATACCTGAAATGTGATAACTGATCTGTAATTAAATGCTGTCAGCTGAGTGCAGTGGCGTCTTAAGAGGTAGTGATGGTCAATGGAACGGAGGTTTCTCTTATGGTGTAGGGGTTTGTTCCGCAATGCAGGCTGAGCTCTGGGGAATTCTCATAGCTCTTCAATATGCTTGGGAACTTGGATTCAGAAAACTTACCTTGTAAAGCGATTCTCAAACTGCTGTTAGCATGGTTACCTGCCAAGGTAACAACGCTCAAGAGTTACATCTTGTAGCTCGAATTGGAGCCTGGTGTAGCAAAGAATGGTACGTAAACTTGTGGACACATTCAGGGAGTGCAACATGTGGGCAGACTGCATGGCTGACAAGGTTGGGCACGAAGAGGCAGGGCTTTTACAGCCAGATTGCTCTATGGCTTAGCACTCATTGATGCTGATCTCATGGGAGTGAGTAAGGAGAGTTATTTCTACAAGAAAATAATGTGTATGTAGTTTTGCACAACGTATTTGTGCGTGCAGAAAAAAATTAAAAGAAAAAAAAAGTAAAAATATGAGAGAATATGAGAAAGTATACAAAATTTGTATATCTAAAAATATACGCATAACATAGCCCATTTCTACAGTGTAGCCTTTTCTTGTTGGGCTTGCGGGAGATCCCTCATATTACCAGAGCAGAAGACAAACTATAACAGTTGAGGAATAGGATATGGGGATCTGGTACCTACAGCTCTACCCATATTCAAATATCTTGAAAAATTCTGTCTTCACGAGTCTCAAAGAAAAAAAAATTCTGAAATCAGTGAATCCCTTCTAACAATATGCAGCAGTTGCATTCAAAACTAATCAGCTAACGCAAATATTAAGCGATTTTACGTTTTCCTTTTTTTTCTAATATTCTGTCAAACTCTGCTATATTTTGATTAGCCCTTTGAAAAGTGGATCACAGCCATAACACATGTAATTATACACTCCATATTCATGAAGCTGTTTTCAAGATGCCTATAATATTTAGTATTTCATGTCTTTCTGAGCCAATTTATAATGTTCTTGTGCCGGTTTCTTTTGGTGACTAACAATTTTATTTCAAACCAAGCTTTAGTTGAATTCTTGAATGATATTTTTTATTTTTTTAATTTTATATTTATATATAATTTATTAGTCTCTTTTTTTTTAATAATTTTTTATTTTTATTTTTATTTCTTCTTTATTGTACACCCTGACTTTAGAGTTTAGATAAAGGGATTCATATCCATTCTTAAACACAGTCCGTGCAGTGATAAAGATCACAATCGGAATCTAAGACTTCCAATGTATCCCAGAAGTTGAATAAAAGAAAATTATAAATATATTTTTGATAGTTATCATATGACTTCCCAGCTTCCCCCCAGAAGTTGATTAATAGAAAATGATTACTATAACCATTAATTACAATATCACAATTAGAATCTAAAGTAACAAGCTAGCAAATAGCAATAGTCAGCATTAAACTCTAATCTCTCATGAAATAAAAGTAACGAAATAGCCACATGAGGTTAGGTTAAGTGGTGTTAGATTTGCCCTTCTTTCCAAAGTCCAAAGTTAGATACCTCAACCCTAAACGTACTCAAAAATAAAAAAGTAACCAAATCATAATAAATTTATTCATACAAGAAATTCTTCAAACTTTTAGAAACAATTAAAGAATGAGAAAGGGAATTTTTAATTTTGAAGAGGATTTTCAATATAAGGATATATGGATTTGGATCCTTTATTTTTATTATTTTTAATTTTAATAATTTTTTATTTATTTTTCTCTAATTTATATTAAAAGATATTTTATAAATCTTATTTTTTTACTAATTTTTTCTCTCTATTACTTCCCTCTTCCTTTGAAGTATGCAACGGATCCACACATATCCAAAGATATACCAATGTTCCTTATTCAACTTCATAATGAAGACAGGATTTTTATATAATGGACTAATAAAGGTGCCAACATACATCAAATGTCAATTCAAACTCTGTTAACAAAATGTTTTCTTTGAGTTTTATTATTTTTTATCTTTATTTATTATTTTAATATGTAAAATTATTTTTTATTTTATTATTATTTTTTAATTTATATCTTTATTTTATTACATATTTTAACTTTTTTTTTTTAAAGAAAGATAGAAAAAAAAAAGATAGAAGGATCCACTCATCAATAATGAAGGATTCATATTGTACTTTTTTCCTTGTCAAGGGCAAGAACCTTGATTATGGTGCCAGGCTGGTCTATTGAAATTTAGAGGCAGGAAGGGTGCCTTCCCATGCGCTCCTTTGCTCAAATGTCAATTCAAACTTTTACTTTTTTCCAGGGCAAGAACCTTGATTATGGTGCCAGGCTGGTCTATTGAAATTTAGAGGCAGGAAGGGTGCTTTCCCTTGTGCTCCTTTGCTCAAATGTCAATTCAAACTTTTACTTTTTTCCAGGGCAAGAACCTTGATTATGGTGCCAGGCTGGTCTATTGAAATTTAGGGGCAGGAAGGATGCTTTCCCATCTGCTTCTTTGCACAAATGTCAATTCAAACTCTGTTCACAAAATGTTTTCTTTGAATTTTATTATTTTTTATCTCTATTTATTATTTTAATATGTAAATCCATTTTGTATTTTATTATTATTTTTAATTTTACACTTTATTTTATTACACATTTTATTTTTTTAAAAAAAAATAGAATAAAAAAAAGATAAAGGGATCCACTCATCAATAATGAAGGATTCATATTGTACTTTTTTCCTTGTCAAGGGCAAGAACCTTGATTATGGTGCTAGGCTGATCTATTGAAATTTAGAGGCAGGAAGGGTGCTTTCCCCATCTGCTCCTTTGCTAACTCAAAGGTCCATCTTTTGTACAGATCAATGGTGGAGCCAGCAGAGGATATTCTGGTACAAAATTAAATATACTTCATTTCTATTAAAATAAAATTTTAAGTTGAAATAGAAATGAATTATATTTAATAGTTTCATAATTATATTTCTTGTTGAACTTACTTTAGGATGTGACTTTTTTTACTCTAAGAATTTTTTTCTTACTATCACACATATTGTTAAGCTTGCATCTTATAATGAGTATGATTTTTAAGAAAAAATTTAATACAGTATTAACATTTTATTTAATAAAAATAGTTAAATGAGGTAAAATATAATTTTTGAGTAAAAATGAGATATATTTATTGTGGTTTATATAATTTATTAAAATATTCTATTAGCATCTATATAAATTCGATTAGTTAAATTAGATAATTGAGGTAGAGTATAATTTTTAAATAAAAATAAAATGAAGTGTCATATTAAAATATTTAAAAAATACTGAGTATAATCTACTCAAAATTTAAATTTCTATGTAAAGTTTACTTGGCCTCTGTTTTGGTTGAATGGACTTAGGACTTGTGGGTCGTGTACGCCAACCTTTTTCCAAGTCAAGGGCCGTATTCATTCCGCGTCCAGGTGGGATGCTTCGGTGCGGGACAAACTGGGACAAGACGATGGTTGAAGCAGAGCAAATGAGAGACTTTGCTCTCACCTGGGTTGGTGACGTAACTTTTTATTTCTGTTTTTATGGCTGAATTGGAATTGTTATGTGCCATAACTTTTCAGAATGCAAATTTATTGTTTAAAAAAAAAAATCGTTCCATGTAAGATGAATAATTTTTTATGCATTTCAGAGTTTGAGTAACACTATTTACATAAATTTTGTGCATAAAGATTATATGTAGTATGTAACATTTATAAAATTTACGAACAACTTCATGAACTTGATGAGTAATTTTACATCTTTTTAGTTTTATAACTTATATCGATACTATTTAGCCATAATAATATATTTTTCTATATATATTCAATGGACATTTAAGTTGAAGCAACAAATATTTACATTTTCTCTTGCATGTTATTTTTCCTTTTGCGTTATTGTCCTTTGATTATATCTTGCTAATGCATTGAGAAACTTACAACTGCAATAATTGGTCTTTGCATTTTTCTGTGTCTTTAGTGTATGCTAAAAATGCCACAACGCACACCAAGTTTGACAATTTTGGAGAACTATCAACATTAGGATGGACTTTGGTAACTAAAATTTGGACAAAAATTTCCACGCGTATGCCTTAAAATCAGTTGTTTTTGATTGATTGATAGTCGCTGTTGTCCTTGAAAGTTTTGTTAATTGAGCAATTATAAAATCGGCAGCAACCGGTATTCTAAATCCAACGTATCACATTATGAGTAACATGCACAAGCTGGTGCTATAATTACCAAACCCTTAGTTCTCGAAGCAGATCAAACATACAAACCATCCACTGCCTGTTGTGGTCCTAAAACAATGAAGCATGTTGCTCCCAAGTTACCTGCACTTTGGTTTAATTATTTTTTAAAAGTAAGGTAGAGTAAAAAAAAAAAAAAAAGATAGAGGGATCCACTCATCAATAATGAATGATTCATATTGTACTTTTTTCCAAGGCAAGAACCTTGATTATGGTGCCAGGCTGGTCTATTGAAATTTAGGGGCAGGAAGGGTGCTTTCCCATCCGCTACTTTGCTCAAATATCAATTCAAATTCTATTCACAAAATGTTTTCTTTGAGTTTTATTATTTTTTATCTTTATTTATTATTTTAATATGTAAATCCATTTTGTATTTTATTATTATTTTTTAATTTTATATCTTTATTTTACTACATATTTTAATTTTTTTTAAAAAAATAGAATAAAAAAAATAAAGGATCCACTCATCAATAATGAAGGATTCATATTATACTTTTTTCCTTGTCAAGGGTAAGAACCTTGATTATGGTGCCAGGCTAGTCTATTGAAATTAGAGGCACGAAGAGTGCTTTCCCATCTGCTCCTTTGCTCAAATGTCAATTCAAATTCTGTTCACAAAATGCTTTCTTTGAGCTTTATTATTTTTTATTTTTATTTATTATTTTAATATCTAGATCTATTTTTTATTTTATTATTATTTTTTAATTTTGTATCTTTATTTTATTACATATTTTAATTTTTTTTAAAATAAGATAGAGTAAAAAAAAAATAGAAGGATCCACTCATCAATAATGAAGGATTCATATTATACTTTTTTTGCTTGGTAAGGGCAAGAACCTTGATTATGGTGCCAGGCTAGTCTATTGAAATTTAGAGGCAGGAAGGTTGCTTTCCCATCTGCTCCTTTGCTCAAATGTCAATTCAAACTCTGTTCACAAAATGTTTTCTTTGAGTTTTATTATTTTTTATCTCTATTTATTATTTTAATATGTAAATCTATTTTGTATTTTATTATTATTTTTTAATTTTGCATCTTTATTTTATTACACATTTTAATTTTTTTTAAAAAAATAGAATAAAAAAAAAGATAAAAGGATCCACTCATCAATAATGAAGGATTCATATTGTACTTTTTTCTTTGTCAAGGACAAGAACCTTGATTATGATGCCAGGCTGGTCTATTGAAATTTAGAGGCAGGAAGGGTGCTTTCCCCATCTGCTCCTTTGCTTACTCAAAGGTCCATCTTTTGTACAGATCAATGGTGGAGCCAGTAGAGGATATTCTGGTACAAAATCACTTAGTCTATTTTTATTTATAGTTACAAGTTATGATTAGTTAAGGGCATTTGCATGGATTTAAAATTTAGATATTCCGACTCTAATTTCATGGTTGAGTAGGAATTGTTACACACGGGAACTTTTCAGAATGTAAATTTTATTTGTTTAACAAAAAAATTGTTAGTCATAAAAATTAATGTAAGCTTTTTTTAAGAAAAATAACCATTCAAAAAAAATTCAAATGCAAAAATAGAGATCTTAACTTTATATACTTTTGTAGACGTAATGTAAGATAAAAGGTGAGGATAGTTATCAAAAAGGAAGAAAGGTAGGATTAAGATATTCTTATTATTTAAGGTATTGATTTGAAAACTAAAATAATGATTTTTAATTTAGAAATTAGTTCTTTTAAATATTACATGAGAATGCATGTTAAAAAACGTGAAAATTTAAACACAAGAATGCATAATAAAATAAAAAAATTAAAAATAAAATACGTATAAAATTAAGAAAAAAAACTGCAAAAATAATATACAAATATGTGTTAAATAAAGATAAATAAAAAAACTAAAACATAAAAATATGAGTTAAACTCAGTTCAAATTATGAGATTAATACCTGTCACATTTTATAATGTAATAGGTAGAATTCATATTTATTGATACTTTAAAACGGTTGAAAGGTTTATCCTCCCAAAAAATCCTATAAAACTTAACATTCATTTAGAATTTTACTACTCAATGGCTGAAGCTTATGGCTATTAATTTTTTTTTTTTTGGCACTTATGGCTATTAATTTGAAAGCTTAGTACATGAGACAAACGCAGAAATGCTTCCTCCACTTTTTGTGAACAATTTTAACTTCACTTTATTCACTATTTTTCACACACCTACTTCTGCACATTAACAGTTTTTTTTTTTTACTATTCAATGGCAAGTGCAATTTATGAAGAAGCACTGTTAAAGGTATATATATTTTTACTTTTTTTATTTTTAATTTTTTTATTTATAAGTGCGCAAAACATGCATGTATTCTGTCGTGTGACTATCTTTCTGGGTAAAGGTTAGAAAAGTCCAGCTGGAATATTACTGAGATACTTACAAATGCAATAATTGGTCTATGCACAATCCTGAGTCCTAGTGTCCAATAAAAACACCATGGCGCACACCAAATTTGACAATTTTGAAGAACTATGATTATTTTTCACGCGTATGCCTTAAAATCAGTTGAATTTGATTGATTTGACCTTGAGAAATTCTAAATCCAACACACACGAGTAACATGCACAAGCTGGTGTTTTAATTACCAAACCCATAGTCTCGAACAAGATCAAAGATACAAACCATCTACTGCCCTTTGTGCTCCTCAAACAATGAAGTATTTTGATCTCGAGTTACCTGCACGTAGGTTTATATAACTTCACTCTCTTCTTTTCTTCATGATTAACTTACATATCAGAACAGCCTCGGCATTAGGAAACAAGACTGATCATTTGGCACTGCTCAAATTCAAGGAGTCAATATCCGATGACTCATATCAAATCTTGGCCTCTTGGAATCGTTCCGCTTACTTCTGCAATTGGACTGGCGTCAAATGCAACCACCACCGTCGAAGAGTTTCAAAGTTGAACCTGGGAGTATACGACTTAGATGGAATCTTAAAACTGAATCAGACGCACTAGAATTTTTTTTTAAAAAAAAATAGAAAAGTACCTAATTTAACTAGAGTTTATAAATAGTTAATTCACTCGATTAGAACTTGTTTAAATGGATTGATGAAGAAAAACCAATAAACCTTGTTAAGTATATTAAGTAGACTATTTCTTTTTAAATCGAATCTACTTGAATATTCTCTTACAAACGTATAGGAAATGACTCTTCATTATATTTCGTAGTTTATTGTTGAAAAGGTTATCATTTTTTTTTAATTTAGATTAGATTTTGAAAAAATAGAAAGAAGACTTCAGAATTATTAGGTAAACTCTTTCTTTCCACATTAGGTCCACCTACCCATCATTCAAATAATAGGAGAACACCTCCATGTTCAATCCTAGTAGAAAGGCTAATGGAATCAATGACTTTCCGCCCCAGGGTGGGGGGGGGGGGGAATTAATAACTTATTAAGTTTACCAAATTAATTACTCAAATAATAGAAGAACACCTCCACGCTCAATTAAGTTTACCAAACAATGATGATCACGAAAGATTAAAAATGAGTTTGAAAACAAGATACTCCAAAAAAAAAAAAATAGAGTCGTCATTAATATAGATTAAAATAGTAAAGTTAGACACTAAAAAGTATGATTTAAATTATAAAAAAATAAATTTAAGAATTAATTATGTGTAAAGAAAGTATTAATATCCTTACACATAATAAGCTTATAATAAGCTTGTAATAGCTTTACTGAAGGTTAAAAATCTAAGTTTCACATAAAAAAGAAGTGCATTTGATAAAAAAAAATCCAAATTTCACATTAAAAAAGATATTTTAAAAATAATATTTCAAAATGACAAAATCATGCGTAGCAAAATGGTTATATTTAACACTTTACTGTTTTAAGTTAGCAAAGTTCAAGTGGGGAAAAGTTTGGTGACATATTTAAACAGAATTATTTGTGCATCCCCATCAATTAGCATTTGTAGGTGACGAAGTGGCAAATGCATACACTCTCACAAAATCAAACTGACCCAACACATGCGTTTGAACCAAGAAGCAAAAGAACCATAAAGAAAAAAAGATATTTGACGGATAGAGTTTCTCTCTTAAGATATTATAATATAATTAGTTTCTATGATTTGTGGTTTCGTGTAGAGGTGATCAGTGCATCCTTGCTTTCTCAAATTAACCAAATGAAGCCCTTTGCTCCCACGTCACCTGTCCACTGCTCCACATGCCTTCAAATGTTTCATCACCAGATGATTGCTCCCTCATTTCAGATTTTCCTTTTTTCAATTATTTGAAGATATTCTTTGAGAACCAAAAATCGACTCAGATTTCAATTTCTGTAACAAAAGCATAACTTAAATCATAAAACCAATTTCATAAGAATCATAGAATTGTTTAAGCCATCAGCGGTCGAAGTGAAAAACTATTAATTACATTATAAATATAAAACTAAAACGAACTGTTCATAAGATCACATCGCATTTAAATTGCCGTTGTTATATTCAAGCAATCTCTTTTGACCATAGAGCGCTACACATTAACTTCAAGGAAAAATATATAGTTTTGGGAATCCATATGTATGTTTATTGTATTAATCTGTATAAACAAAATTGTTTCAAGAACACTTTTAATTTATCTTTTCATTTGAATCTAAAATTCACTTACATATTTAAATTATAATTTTAATGAATATTAATATTTATATAAATTAAAACTAAATAAATTTTGTATAATTTTTTTATATTTTTCTCTAACTTAAATTAAATTATTAAATTATAATTTTGTATAAATTAAAACTAAATTAAATTATTAAATTTATTATTTCTCATAAATTATCAAATTCAAAATATTAACCTTTACAATTAAGTTTTTGAAAATTGTTTTCTCCTTTCAAGGATGGGACGTTTTCTATCTTGTAAATGAACGAAGAAGATCATACAAATCGGTTGCTCTTTTAGTATGGGATGGCTTATCACAATACAAGAAGCATGCGATCACTCTAAGGCCCTGCATATGAATAATAGTCATTTTTAGCTTGTAGTCCTTTGATTATTTCCTAACAGATTCTCACATTTAAACATAAACCATTGATTTATAAAATAAACAAATAAATAAATTACGTTCAATTTTTAAATTATTTATTTATATTTTATTTAATTTAATAATAAAATTTGGTTGCCATCACTGGTCACATCACATAAATATTTAAAAAATTACATTAAGTTCTTCCTGCAAGCTAAACAATGACAAACCCAAACTATAGAATTTTAATAAATCCCGAATGTGGAATTTCTTCCAAACAAAGATTGAACAGCTGGCATACCTTATTTCAATGTGATTGCGATGGTTTAAAGTGCCGTGTTCATTCCGCGTCCAGGTGGGAAGCTTCGGTGGGGGACAAACTGGGACAACACGATGGCTGAAGCAGAGCAAATGAGAGACTTTGCTTTCACCTGGGTTTGGTGACATAACTTTTTATTTCTATTTTTATGGCTGAATTGGAATTGTTAATGTGCCATAACTTTTCAGAATGTAAATTTATTGTTTTAACCAAAAATCGTTCCATGTAACATTGTATTAAATTTTTACTTAAAAATTACACTTAGGATGCAAGCTTAATAATATATGTAACTGTAAGAAATAAATTTTTAGTATAAAAAAAGTCACATCTTAAAGTAAGTTTAGCAAAGAATATAATTGTGAAATTATTAAATATATTTCATTTCTATTTCAACTTAAAATTTTATTTTAACAATTGATAAAACCATATTTAAAAGAAAAATAAAAAAAGTTGTCAACATTTCTATTGGATGATCAATAATCTTATTAGAGTTTAGTAAAAGAATAAGAAAGTATATAATTTTAATATTTATTATTATAAATATAATTTAAAAAAATAATATAATCTCAAAATCTATGCAAACCTTAGTAAGGTTGTTGATCATATAATAAAAATATTGATCAAAACTATATTTATAATAATAAATATCAAAACATAATTTACTCTTCTTTTAAATTATATTTATAAAAATAAATATCAAAATTATATACTTTTTTATTCTTTCACTTAACTCTAGTAAGATTGTTGATCATCTAATAAAAATGTTTGACAACTTTTTTTTTTTAAAATGTAGTTTCATTAATTATTAAAATAAAATTTTAAGTTGAAATAGAAATGAATTATATTTAATAGTTTCACAATTATATTTCTTGTTGAACTTACTCTAGGATGTGACTTTTTTTATTCTAAATATTTTTTTCTTACTATCACACATATTGTTAAGCTTACATCTTATAATGAGTGTGATTTTTAAGAAAAAATTTAATACAGTATTAATATTTTATTTAATAAAAATGGTTAAATGAGGTAAAATATAATTTTTGAGTAAAAATGAGATATATTTATTGTGATTAATATAATTTACTAGAATATTCTATTAGCATCTATATAGATTCGATTAGTTAAATTAGACAATTGAAGTAGAGTATAATTTTTAAATAAAAATAGAGTGAAATATCATATTAAAATATTTAAAAAATAATGAGTATAATTTACGCAAAATTTAAATTTTTATGTAAAGTTTACTTGGTCTCTGTTTTGGTTGAATGGAGTTAGGACTTGCGGGTCGTGTACGCCTGCCTTTTTCCAAGTCAAGGGCCGCATTCATTCCGCGTACAGGTGGGATGCTTCGGTGTGGGACAAACTGGGACAAGACGATGGCTGAAGCAGAGCAAATGAGAGACTTTGCTCTCACCTGGGTTGGTGACATAACTTTTTATTTCTATTTTTATGGCTGAATTGGAATTGTTATGTGCCATAACTTTTCAGAATGCAAATTTATTGTTTTAAAAAAAAAATCGTTCCATGTAAGATGAATAATTTTTTATGCATTTCAGAGTTTGAGTAACACTATTTACATAAATTTTGTGCATAAAGATTATATGTAATATGTAACATTTATAAAATTTACGAACAACTTCATGAACTTGATGAGTAATTTTACATCTTTTTAGTTTTATAACTTATATCAATACTATTTAGCCATAATAATATATTTTTCTATATATATTCAATGGACATTTAAGTTGAAGCAACAAATACTTACATTTTCTCTTGCATGTTATTTTTCCTTTTGCATTATTGTCCTTTGATTATATCTTGCTAATGCAGTGAGATACTTACAACTGCAATAATTGGTCTTTGCATTTTTCTGTGTCTTTAGTGTATGCTAAAAATGCCACAACGCACACCAAGTTTGACAATTTTGGAGAACTATCAACATTGGGATGGACTTTGGTAACTAAAATTTGGACAACAATTTCCACGCGTATGCCTTAAAATCAGTTGTTTTTGATTGATTGATAGTCGCTGTTGTCCTTGTAAGTTTTGTTAATTGAGCAATTATAAAATCGGCAGCAGCCGGAATTCTAAATCCAACGTTTCACATTATGAGTAATATGCACAAGGTGGCGCTATAATTACCAGACCCTTAGTTCTCGAAGCAGATCAAACATACAAACCATCCACTGCCTTTTGTGCTCCTAAAACAATGAAGCATGTTGTTCCCAAGTTACCTGCACTTTGGTTTATATGCCTTCACCTTCTTCCATTCTTCATGACAAACTTACTGTCGTTGCAACTTATCATCAAAGCCTCTGCATTAGGAAACAACACTGATCATTTGGCACTGCTCAAATTCAAGGAATCAATATCCAATGACCCATATCAAATCTTGGCCTCTTGGAAAAGCTCCACTCACATCTGCAATTGGACTGGTGTCAAATGCAACCGCCGCCATCAAAGAGTTTCAGAGTTGAACCTAGGAGGATACCACTTACATGGAGTCATATCACCCCACATTGGCAACCTCTCCTTTCTCAAAACTCTCGAGCTACAAAACAATAGCTTCTACAGCGAAGTCCCACAACAGTTGGGCCGTTTATTCCGACTGCAAAGGCTCCAGCTCGACAATAACACATTAACAGGGGAATTTCCTGTCAACTTGACAAGATGCTCTGCACTCAGGGTCCTCGGTTTAGGTGGGAATAAGATCACCGGTAACATACCAGTGGAGATTGGATCGCTTTGGAAGCTTGGAACGTTGTATCTTTATAATAACAATTTAATAGGAAGAATCCCAGCTTCTATAGGAAATCTTTCTTCCCTTGTTGCTCTATCTGTGGAATATAATAGCTTGGAGGGAAATCTACCTGATGAAATAGGTCGTTTGAAAAACTTGACCTTTATTAATGTACATGAGAACAGATTGTCTGGTAAGCTTCCTTCTTCATTGTACAATATGTCATCTCTCACTTCTATCGCAGTTTCAGTCAATCAATTTGATGGTTCTCTTCCAGCTACCATGTTCCTCTCTCTCCCGTATCTTCAACACCTCTTCATCCATGATAATGAATTCTCAGGTCCAATACCAACATCCATCACAAATGCATCTTTTCTTCAAAGCTTTGTTATCCATGGGAACTATTTCATTGGACAAGTTCCGAGTCTAGAAAAGCTACAAGATATCAAACTGCTTAATTTGGAAGCTAACAGTCTGGGTAGTAATTCAACTAAGGATCTAGAGTTCGTAAGTTCCCTGACAAACTGTAGTAAGTTGAACAACTTGGCCATAGATAATAATAATTTTGGAGGTTCTTTACCCAATTCCATTGGCAATTTATCAACCCAACTCAATGATCTATATCTAGGTGGTAATCAGTTTTCTGGACAAATTCCTGTAACATTGGGTAAACTTACTAACTTAATTGCGTTGATGCTGGACGACAACAGATTCACAGGGTTCATTCCAGACACCTTTGGGAACTTTCATAAGATGCAAGCATTATATTTGAATGGAAACAAACTGAAAGGAAGGATACCAACCTCCATAGGCAACCTCAGTCGATTGTTTGAACTGGACCTATCACAGAATATGTTAGATGGAAATATTCCTCCTAGTCTTGGAAATTGCCAAAGTTTACAAAAGCTAGACCTTTCACAAAACAGACTTAGTGGAGTGATACCGCCACAAGTTATTGGTCTTTCCATTCCGACAATCTTACTTAACTTGTCAGGAAATTCATTAACTGGCAATCTTCCAGTTGAGGTGGGCAAACTGGAAAGTATTGCTAAGTTGGATGTCTCTAATAATCATCTGTCAGGTGACATTCCTGGTACAGTTGGAGACTGCATACGCTTGGAGTACCTTTATCTACAACAAAACTCCTTCAATGGAATCATACCTTCATCTTTGGCTTCCTTGAAAGGTCTTCAATATTTAGATCTATCAAGAAACAATTTATCTGGGTCAATTCCTCAAGGTCTGCAGTATATTACCGTTTTAACATACTTGAATGTTTCATTTAACAACCTAGACGGCAAAGTGCCTAAAAATGGTGTCTTTCAAACTGCAAGTTCAATAGCAGTGGCTGGCAATAGTAAGCTTTGTGGAGGTATCTTAGAGCTACAACTACCACCATGCCCTATCAATGCTATGAAACAAAGAAAGCACCATAAGTTTAGGTTGATTGCCGTGGTAACTTGTTTGCTTGCCTTCCTATTTTTATCCTCAACAGTTGTTGCTATATATTTTATTAGGAAAAGAAATAGGAAGCAATCTTTTGAGCCATCAACAATTGAACTTCTTTCCAAGGTGTCCTACCAAAGCCTACACCAAGCAACCAATGGGTTTTCAGCTGACAATATGATAGGAAGTGGAAGTTTTGGCTCTGTTTATAAAGGAAGTCTTTGGCCTGAAAATAAAGTTGTTGCCATAAAGGTCCTTAACCTTGGTAAGAAGGGAGCCCACCGGAGCTTCACTACTGAATGTAATGCACTCAAAAATATTAGGCACAGAAATTTGGTAAAGATATTAACATGTTGCTCCAGCACAAACTATAAGGGCCAAGAATTTAAAGCTTTAGTTTTTGACTACATGTCAAATGGAAGCTTGGAAAAGTGGTTGCATCAAGGTACAAAAAGTTCAGATCAGCCAAGAACTTTAGGCCTTGATCAAAGATTAAAGATTCTTAGTGATGTTGCCTCTGCATTACATTATCTTCACCATGAATGTGAGCCACCTGTCATTCATTGTGATTTAAAGCCAAGCAATGTCCTTCTTGATAGTGACATGGTTGCCCATGTGAATGATTTTGGATTGGCAAGACTACTTTCGTCTATTGAAGGCAATTCTGACAACAAAAGCAGTACCATTGGAATGAAGGGGACTATTGGCTATGCTCCTCCAGGTACAGCTTGATATTTATTTTGGCTATAAAATCTTCTCGAATATTGTTTTCTTGTCTCAAACATTTCCTTTATCTTTGTGTTAGTATTGTTAATATAGTTTTCATCGCATTGACTTATTTGCAATATATTTCAGAATATGGATTGGGTTTTGAAGTTACCACACAAGGTGACATGTATAGCTTTGGGATTCTTGTCTTGGAAATGATAACCGGAAGAAGACCCACAGACAAAATGTTTGAAGATTCCCATAATCTTCATAACTATGTAAAAGCTTCATTTCCTAATAAACTTGTGCAGATTGTGGACCAAGCTATATTCATCAAAGAAATAAGTACAAGAGAAGCAGCTGCTGCAACAGTAGAACACATTTGCGATGACTTGCCTCTGATGTGTCCTAATGTGGAGAAATGCTTACTATCACTTTTAAACATTGGACTTGCTTGTTCAGTGGAGTCACCAAGGGAAAGAATGAGTATCGTGGATGTGACAAGGGAGCTAAATATAATTTATCGTGGGATGAAGAAGACTTAGAACTGAAAAATATTGAGGTGCCACTTCTACATTACTATTGCTGCCAATTATGTCCTAGTTATTTCATGTCTTTTTTCTCTGAATGATTTTTTGTCTTTTTTTTTTAGTTTGGCTTTTAGGTTGCATGAAGTTGTGAGTTATTCAAGTTGAATCATAAGGCAGTGTGCCTGCTGTAATTCTAGAAATTCCTATGTTTATTGTATTTGTCTGTGTGAACAAAATTTTTTCAAAAGACTTTTAATTTAATTATTGTTCCATCTGAATCCAACTTTCACGTCCATACTTAAACTAGGGCTTTAATATTTCATACGAAGTAGCTTACTTATGTATCCTCCATTGTATTTTCCATATCACGAGTTCTATTCTATAAAGCAAAAGAAACCAAAAGCACAGGACCAGATTGCTGAAAGGAGGATGGTATTAAACCATAGTCCTACTTCTCCCATTCACCCCATCCATTTAATGTGGATGAAAAAGGAGAAGAAAATGTTCATTAACATCATAACGCATAATTGTTGAGCACATTTACACACAGAAGGGCCATCTCCTAGCTAGTGGATTATGTGTAATATAGGTAACAAGGGAACCATGACTGTTTTCTTTGGTTTTTAGTTGGTCTAATTCTTCAAGTTTTGAACATATAGTTAGGGTTTGTGTTTAGGCTAAGGACTGCTTAGTGGTTCTGTATGTACTAAATGGAAATTTGATGATTGCCTATCTTCATTGCCTTTGCTATACCAATGCATTGGCTCTAAATTTGAACAATCTTACTTTTCTTTCATGTAGAAATCAATTTTCCTATGAAAGCGATGGATTTATGGTATAGGATAAAATCCTTTGCTACCACTAGCCTATAGTGCACTAGAAATAGAGTGTTCTTAGATAAAACTAAAGATGAAATATAATAAAGCAGACAAAAAATGATTTTCCCAAAAGCAATAATGTAAAACTCATCAATAGTTTTCAGTGTCAAGTTAAAAGCAATGCAACTTTTGAGCTATATATATATATATATTTGTTGCTCTCAACTTTTGCAGGGTTCAATGTCACATGTACTTATCCTTTGAGCCAAAGCATCAACTATTCTTTCATTGTATTGGATGATAATTATGCTAATGGTAAAACGTAGTAGGTCAGCATCTTGTGTCTTTACAAATGCAAGCAATAACAAAAGGCTGTCATATTGTCAAAGTATGTCAAGCCCCATGGGCTTGGCTTATCACCCTAACCAACGGGACCATGATGGATAGCATGAAAGAAATTTTCAGCTTCTCATTAATGATATCAAGGCCTTCTACATTTGCAACAATCTAGGTTGAAACAACTCAATCATAATCAGGGTAATTTCCTCCATCACTTTAATGAAGTTTACATCAACAATATCAAACATCTACATCACAATATTTATTGTAGTACGGGAGTCATAATGATAAGTCTTTCTATAATCAATACAAGATCACAATCAGAACTAAGTAACAAGCAAATAGTAAGGATCAGCATGAAATTATAACCACTCGTAAAATAGAAGTAAAGGGAACCAATTTCAAAAGAACCACAAGATTATTTAAGCAAAGTGAAAAAACTATTAATTAAGAATAGTTATAAATTAAACTATCAATTATAGTTTTAGAAAATATTTGAAATCTATGGTTTGATTTTCTGTTAAAGTTTTTTTTTTAATTGCTGCTACATAAAAGGTCTTCAAACATAATAACATGGATAATGACCATTGACCAAAATGCCTCAACTCAATAATAACATTTCTTCAAGTATTAATTGTTGAATAGTACTTTTAGTCACTGTTGAGATTATAAAACAAAATTACTAAATTAAGAAGGTTCTAAATAATTTTGGCTTTCTTTGAAATACATACACATGAAGTTTGGTAAAATTACTCTTTGTGGTATTAACCATGCATATTGTTTTGTACTATTAACATTCTAAAGACTATTGACATGTAGCACAAAGTGGTGACCCAAAGGCTCTAAGTTAAAGGTTTAGGAAGAGGCTTTTTGAAAAGAAAAAAATGGAGTTGCAATTGAAACCATTAATGATTAGGTCGGACACCAGAATAATGGTTTGGGTTTGTAGAGAATAGGTTCAAGGTTGATTACGTATAGAAAAGATATTAGCATCTCTACATACCTTTTCAGTACCATAGTGATTTAGTTAATTTATCTTACTTTATTTGAATGTAAGGGTTAGTTTGTTAAAATTCTAACTCAAGATTGGGAGATTTTGAAAAATAAAAAGGGTTAGTTAGTTTATCTTCCAAATTCGGTTTTTTTGAAGATGATTCTTTCTTTTGAAAGACCCCTTTCTTTTCAAATCAAGGTTTTCAAAAATATTTTTTTACTTTTCTAAAAGAGGACCCCTCTCCTTCTCGGTTGGGGATTTTGGAAAATAATTGGAAGAAGCCCCTTTCCTTCTACATTGGGGCTTTTGAAAAGTATTTTTTTGTTTGAAAGAAAACCCTTTATTCATGACATAAGATTCTTGGAGTCCAACTCTTAATGATTTTTGGACCAAAGGGATCCAATTGTATACCTAACTTAGACTATAATTTTTAATTAAAGATCCTAATTAAGGAGTGGAATGTATTTTTTTCCCTAACTTGATTAGGGTTTCCTAACTTAACTAGCTTAACTAATGATTAGGAAAAGATGTGGCCTGCCTAGCTTGATTAAGTTAAAGCCAAATCTCTAAATTGGGATTGACCTAAAAGGGCAAATTTTATTTATTGGAAAAGAAGGCTCAATCTTTAATCTAAAGTGAATATGCATGTTGTGTAGAATTTTAATTGCGTGTGTAGAGCATTTTTAGGTGCAGAAAATATGAATTGTATGCATAAATTGTGTTACAGCAAAATTTAAAAACAATATTACAAAATTTCGTAATTGCTGTAATGGAATTTAAATATGCAGAATTGCAGAAATTAACTGTGCAGAATGCAGAATATAGAAATTGAGTTGCACAAGGCGAATTACTATATGCAGAAAACAGAATATGCAAAAACAGTGACAGAATTCAAATTTTGAGTTTGTGATTTTTATGCATGCAGAATTTGAAAAATTAAACATTCCATATGTGAAAAAAATTAACATGCAATTATGTACAAATTTTAGACACGGTAATGAGTATGCAAACTACAAGTCACACGTTAAAAGAGAAGGAAAAAAAAAGACTACATGATGTAAACACAAATTAAAACATAATCCTAACTTGACTAAGATCATGACTATAATTCCTACATAGTTGAAGAGGAACATGAAGAAGATGAGAAGGATGAGAAGAACTCACATACCTTGTGTATATCCTCTCATAGCCTTGGCTACACAATAGGGAGATTAAATCCCTAAATATACTCCTTGTTGGAGTTTAGAAAATAAAGCCTAGTCTTGTTTTATTAGAAAATAAAGACAACTTTCAAATATTAATGGCTATTGTGATAACCAAACCAGCACTAGTGGAATAAAGGGCACTATTGGCTATGCTCCTCTGGGTACTACATTTCAGAATATGGAATGGATATGAGGTGTCAACACAGGGTAACATGTATAGTTTTGAGATTCTTATCTTAGAAACATTAACAGGAAGAAGACCCACTGATGACATGTTTAAGGATGGTCACGATATGTATATCTATCTAAAAACTGGCTTTCCAAATAAACTTATACAAATTGTGGACCAATCTATTTTAAACAGACAATTAAGACAGAGAGCAACTGCAGCAGAAGACAACTGTGAGAACTTGATTCCAATGCATCCTAATACAGAGAAGTACTTGCTTTCACTATTAGGCATTGGACTTGCTTGTTCAATGGAATCATCACCCAAAGAAAGAATGAGTACAGTGGATGTGACTAGGGAACTAAATCAAATCAGAACTGCTTATTTTCCTGGTGGGATCAAGGGAGAATGAAACCTGAAGAATTTTGAGTCGCCACTTCTACATTACATTGTTACCATGTCTTCAATGTTTCGTATAATTTTTTTTTTCCACATCATTTTGTCTTCTTTCTATTGTTTCAAACTTCTGGTATTACAACTGAAATTCTAGTATCTTGGTATGTCTCTATCATTACGTAGTTCTGACATTACAACAGAAAGCAATTTCTTCATGAATTTCAGGCTGTGAAACTTTTGAGATCTTCAGCTTAAATTGCCCCCACTGTGAGTCTAAAAATTCATGTTTTTCGTGTTAATCCAATATGCATAAATTGTTTGAAAATACTTTTTCAGATTATCTTTCCATCTGAGTCCAAACTTCTTGTATGTATTTAAACTATGTTTGTAAGATTTCATTCATAACAGGTGTACTTATCCTCCATTCTATTTCCCATATCACCTATGCATGGCTTCCAATATATATAGCAAAAGAAATCAAAAGCGCTGGGTCTAATTGCTGTAACTGAAACGACAATGGCTCTTAACCAAAATCCTGCTTCTCCACTTCACCAATCCATTGGAGTGAACAAAAAAGGAGGAGCAAAATAAATAATTTATGGGCATTATATTGAATAAGCTTGACAACAGATCCAAAAAACTAAGGAAATAATCTTCTATCTGTAAAATAAGGAAATGGATCTCCTGATTTTGGGCTTGTACTTGCGAAAGCCTCAAATGAATTCAGTAAATATTCTCGCAAAAATCATAATTTGTCATACAAAGAACATACCAAAATACCTCAATTTAATCAAGTGGGGAACCCGTAGACTATGAGCAAGGAACATGGACACAGTCAGGCGATTTAGTGTCTTTCATCGAAAAAATTTGTCAAGGATCCCACTTCCGTCCCAGAGGGGCATGCCCAGGTTCACCCGAGCACAAGCAGATCTTTGACTGTCGCTTCCCTTCCATCATTGTGACTGGGATGATACTATTATGTGTTGCAATTACATAGAGTACTCCTTCATATTGACTTTCTAGTGTAACTGCAGATTGCAAGTGGCACGCTGTTTTTTGTTCGTCTCAAAGAACAATGTGAATAAGCCAATTCCGAGTGAAAGTGTGTGTTTGGAAGTTTATTTTTTATTCATTTTCTTAAAATAATTTTGTAAGATAATTTTGAAAATAAATTATTAAAACAAAAATACATAAAAACTTGTCTAGCTTAAATGCATTTTAAAGGAATTTTGAGAATATTAGGAAAAAAAAATTGTTTGGTAACTTTAGTTACTTTTTTGCTTTTCCGGAGTATTATCATAGACTAAATATATCTATACCAATTTTTCTTATTTATTAGTTTGCTATTAATAAAATCATTAAACTATCAAATTGTCATCATGAAAACAATGCGTAGAAAACAAAAATATCTTAATAATGTTCTTTTTTTCTGCTTCTAAAACAACAGTTTCAAAAGAAGTTTTCAAGAATTCCGAAACAAAATACATCTATCAAATAAGTTTTTTTATTTTCTTATTCTTAAAAATAAAAAACTGTTCTACAAAATTGATTCTCACGTCCTCCACTAATGTGAAATGGGTGAGTGTCAGTCTAATTCTGTTAAGTTTTGAATATATAGTTAAGGTTTTCTAAGAAATTGTGATAGTGATGCTAGGGCGTATTCTTTTTTCAATGTTACACTGGTTTGTGTTTAGGCTAAGGACTGTTTCTGAATTTACTAATTGACAATCTCAAGGATTGCCTAGGTTATTGCTTTTGCTATATCAATGCATTGGCTCTAAATAATATTAGAGTTTTAATTCAGAAACTTGCTGTCACTTTTAACAAAATAAAGAAAGAAAAATGCAAAGTCAAAAAGTTCTAAATTCCTTACCCCATTTTCACTCAAATGCCTGCAATACTATTGATCTGAACTTAATGAGAACCTAATTAATTTGAGTAGAAGCTATTTTTTTAAAAAAAAAAATTACTTAAGAAACATAAATTAGATTGTAATTTCTAACAAAAAAAGTTATTGAAAAACTTCATAAAATTTGAACAATCTTAATTTTTCTTTTAGGTCGAAATTGATTTTCTTATGAAAGTGATGAATTTATGACATATAATCCTTTATTATCGCTAGCCTACGGTGTGCCAAAACAAAATGTTCATGGATAAAACTAATAATGAAATATAATAAATAAGACAAGCAATGTTTTTCCCAAAAGCAATAATGTAAAACTTGTCAATATAGTTTTTAGTGTCAAGTTAGAAGCCATGCAACTTTTGAACTGATAGCTGCTATCAATTTTTACAGTTTACTGTTTTCAGTTTTCACTATCACATGCACTTACTATTTTAGCCAAAGCAACAACTGGTCTTTCATTTGATTGAATGCTAATTATTCTAATCGTAAAATGTAGTAGCACAAAACTCATGTTGTAGAAAGTTCAAATGGCAAATTAAACAATCAAGTCAGCAAAGTTCAAGTGGAGAAAAGTTTGGTAACAAATATATTTAAACTGAAATCTTTGTGCTCCCCATTGGCATACGTAGGTAAGGAAGAGACAAATGCTTCCCTTTGACACTAATGGTGAAATAAAAGAGGATATTTGATGGATAGAGTTTCTCTCTAAAGATATTAATATAATTAGTTTACTTATCAGATGATTTGTGGTTTAGTAAGAGGTGATCAGAGCATCCTTGATTTTTCTAATCAAATGAAGCCTTGTACTCCCTCGTCACCTGTCCATTGGTGCACATGCCTTCACATGCTTCGTTAGTAGCATTCATGGATAGAGTTTCTTTGCAGATAAGGGAAAGGAATTTTAGAGAGAGATAAATATAAAATTAAAAAAATTAAAAAAAGATTCATATATTAAATTATAAAAAATTAAAAAAAATTAGATAATCTAAATCAAGGATTCATGCACTATATGATGGCTTCCTCATCCAAGATTTCATGTCTGTAACAAAGCATAACTCAAACTAAGGAACCATAAATAATGCAACTTAATCCGTATCTTCTGCCTTTATAAATGCAACCAATAACAACCAGAGTAGTCACGTTGAGATAATTATGTAGATCTTGACTGTTTCCGTAAGACTACAAATGACCCAATCAATTTAATCAAAAGAAAGTCATTACTACATCCAATACAAGATCACTATTAGACTGTAAGTAACAAGCGAATAACAACGATTATCTTGGAACTTTAACCATTGATATAATAAAAGTGAAGGGAACCAATTTCGTAAGTTTGGCTCATCTAATATTTTTTTTTATTTTTATAATCTTTTTTATCTTTTTCTATATTTAAATATATAAGTCTCAATTTTTTTTATCAATATTTTTCTTTTTTAATCTATCTCTGTCTCTCTTTCACTATGCACTGTAACTTTCAGATAGGAAATTAACTAATTCACATTTTGTAAGAATCACAAAATTATTTAAGTCATGAGCGGGTTAAGTGAAAAACTATTAATTAAAAAGGGTATAAAGTAATATTAATTATAATTATAAATGTAAAACTAAACTGTAACTGTTCACAATATCACATCTTATTTAATTTACAATTTTATATTAATTGATCATAATGATAAAAATTAAATCATAAAACCCATTATATTCAAGCAAATCCCTTTTGACCATAGAGCACTTAAGATTCAGTTCAATAACATATAATTCAAATTGTTATTAAACAAAAAAAAATCAGAAAGAATTGAAAAAGTTAGCACTAATGGTACGTGCCAACATGCATCAAATACCACTTCAAACTCTGATAACAAAATGTTTGCATTGATTAATGGAATAGGTATGCCATACATTTTGCCAAGGAGAAAAACGCAATTCACTAGTGAATGAACCCATCAATATTGATGGATTCGAATTGCACTTTCTTCCTTGCGAAGGAGCAAAAAGCTTGCTTATGGACAAAAAAGGCAGTCAAACCCTCGATCTGATGCAAGGCAAGTTAATTGAAATTAGAGGCAAGAAGGAAGCCAGGGTTCAATAAACGAAACAAGTGCTTTCTTCATCTTCTCCTTTGCTAACTCAAAGGTCCATCTTTTGGGTCAATGGTCAATGGTGGAGCAAGCAGGATACTCTGCTGTCATTCGAACCCATTATCAACTTATGCACCATTAATTAGTTCAGGTTTGGAACGAAGTGCAATCAGGTGAAGGCGTCAAATAGGATACTCTGCTGTCGCGTTGGTTGGTGTCATTCTAACTCCGTAAAGAGATACTAAAACTTTTTGTATTATATTCATAAGAAGAAGTTATAAAAATTAAATTATAAATTTATTTATTATTATTTATTTAAAACCGAAGATCAAGGATATAAAAAAGGCATAAATATTAAAAAGTTATGATTTTGTTATGATAGGATTATGAGAAACAGAAAATAGGATCAATGAAAGAAAGTTTCAACTCACTTTTTCGAAGATTCTTTTTATTATATATAGGTTGTTGGAAAATGACTAGCATTGGGGCCAGCCTAGGGTTAGGTTGCATAAAGTCGTGAGTTATTCAAGTTGAATCATAAAGCAGTGTGCTTACTGCAATTCTAGAAATTCCTGTGTTTATTGTATTTATCTATGTGAACAAAATTATTTGAAAGGACTTTTAATTTAATTATTTTTCCGTCTGAATCCAACTTTTGTGTCCATATTTTAAACTACGGCTTTAATATTTCATACGAGGGGCTTACTTTTATATCTTCCATTGTATTTTCCATATCATGACTTCCATTTTATAAAGCAAAAGAAACCAATAGCACTGGACCTGATAGTTAAAAGGAGGATGGTATACACAAGGGTCATCTCCTAGCTAGTAAATTATGTGCAATACAGGAAACAATGGAGCCATGACTGTTTTCTTTGGTTTTTAGTTGGTCTAATCTTCTCAAGTTTTGAACATATAGTTAAGGTTTTTCTAGAAATTATTTTAGTGATGCTACAATCTACTCTTTTCCCAATATTTTCCAACAAAATGTGAGATTCAATTTATACCAAAAATTATATTTTTTCTAAATTGAATAAAAAATTTTATATGGTTTACTTCATTCCTTACATTCTTGATATTTGCTTCTCATTAATGGATTTCAGGCCTTTTGACTGATGAGCTGAGGACTTTCTTGGAGTTGAACCTCCCTAAAGTCAAGGAAGGTAAGAAGCCAAAGTTCAGTTTAGGTGTCGCAGATCCTAAAATTGGTTCACAGATATCTGAAATGACTAAAATTCCTTGCCAAAGCAATGAATTTGTCGGTGAGCTTTTACGAGGTGTGCGGCTTCATTTTGATAGGTTTATCAAGGAACTCAAGGTTAGCAATTTTCCTTGTCCCAATCCCATTCAGAGTTTCTAAATGCTGGGTCTCAGCCTTTCCATTGAATGTATATATTTCTTATTACTTATATCAATTTTTGCCCACCTTATTTAGTTGCTTAGCCTGGAGATTTGGAAAGGCACAGCTTGGTCTGGGGCATAGTTACAGCAGGGTCAAGGTGAAATTTAATGTTAATCGTGTTGACAATATGGTCATTCAAGCAATCTTCCTTCTTGATACCCTCGACAAGGATATCAATTCCTTCTCCATGAGAGTCAGGTATATTATTGACACTGATGTATTAGCATAAAATCTGTAGATTGGTAGAGTTCAAAATATTAAAATTCATTTTAAGTTATTCTTTCCTGGTTTATCAATCTTTGGAGGGAATGGTATGCATGGCATTTTCCTGAACTATTGAAGATTGTAAATGATAATTAGCTGTATGCCAAAGTTGCAAAATTTACTGAGGATAAATCAAAGTTGTCTGAAGATAAAATTCCCGGGCTAACTGACATAGTTGGAGATGAAGACAAGGCTAAAGAGATTGTGGAAGCTGCCAAGGCATCAATGGGCAGAGTTATTGTTTACTTATACTGCATGTAAATTGTGTCTCATTCTCTACCTAACACTAGCTTTCTTTTGAATTTCTTCAGGACAGGATTTGTCCCCAGTGGACTTGATTAACGTCCAGCAATTTGCACAGAGGCTAATGGACCTCTCTGAGTATAGAAGGAAGCTTTATGATTATCTGGTTACTAAGATGAATGACATTGCACCAAATTTGGCATTGTTGATTGGTGAAGTTGTTGGTGCTCGTTTGATATCTCATGGTGGTAGCCTCACAAATTTGGCCAAGTGCCCCTCTTCAATGCTTCAAATACTTAGTGCAGAGAAGGCTTTGTTCAGGTTTTTAACTCAATACCTCCTGATTTGAAGAATTGTAAAGTTTAAATTGTGGTGTTCATAGAAACTAAAAAGGGTTCAGATGTGAATCTGCAAGACATTTGATTTGTCCTTGATGTTAAATTAATTTTGTTAAAATATACTTATGACAACAGCTAGTTTTGGTCTTGTAGGGGGACACATCCGTTGTATAGTTGATGGCTGAACAGGAATTGTTACGTGCGACATCGTTTTAGAATGTAAATTTTATTCTTTTAACAAAAATATTGTTAGTCCTAAAAAATATTATAAGAATTTTTTGGAAAAATAACCTATTTTAAAAAAATTCAGACACAAAATTAGAGATTTTAACTTAATTTTATATAGATATAAGATAAAAGGTGAGAATAGTTACTAAAAAAAATGAAAAGTAAGACTAAGATATATTTGTTATTTAAGGTGTTGTAGTTTATTCTAAGCTATTCGTCTTGAAAAATAAAATAATGACCTTTGATAAAAAAAAATTAACTTTGCAAATATTTCATGAGAATGCGTATTAAAATATGTGAAAAAATAAACACAAGAATGCGTATCAAAATAAAAGAAAAAAAAAGACATAAAATTCATATAAAATTAGAGAAAAAATTTAAAAAAATAATATATGTTTAAAAACTAAAAACATAATATATAAATATGTGTTAACATGTAAAAAAAATAAAGCATAAAATATGTGTTAAACTAACGGTTCAAATTATTAGGTTAATACCTGTTACATGCTATAATGTAATAGGCAGAATTCATATTTACTGATACTTTAAAACGGTTGATAGGTTTATCGTCCTAGAAAATCCTGTAAAACTTAACATTCATGTAGAATTTTACTCATGGCGTAATTATATAAATATATATATATTTGCATAAAATAAGAAACTCTATCGCGTTCTCTCCGCAATCTCACCCAAGGCCAATACATAATTCTTGATTCCTCCAGAATTTAAAAAAAGTAACAACTGGCACGGATTCTGTTTTCCATTTTCAACTTAACATGATTGACAAAATGACACTATTGTAACTAAATAGTAAATCAAATTAAGGTGTTTTAGGCGAAATAAAGTTTACGCCTTCTGTGTTTTTTGACGTGTAGCATTTGTCTATTATTGATTTGAGTGATCTGAGCTGCTTAATTCTTCCTACTTTAATTGTATGATTTTCCATGTTTTCCGGGCTACCCCATCGTTGTCCTTAAACTATTGTCCTGGTTCTATTCAATATGAATATATTAAGTTGAACAATTTTCGTGGCTCTATCAATGAACATATTAATAATTGAATCAACAAGCATATTATAGTGAGATATTCACAAAAGTAATAATTGATCTATACACTATCTTGAGTCCGAGTGTCCAAAAAAAACACTACAACAATCAACAAGGTGTTGGCGTAGTGATTATTGTTTATACTTTAAGTTGAGAGACCTGAGATTAAAAATTCAGATTCAAGTCTTGAAATTATATTTATTGAGAGGGGTTATCAGTATCAACTTTGAAAATAAATTTATCTTACACCTAATAATAATAAAAAGATGTCGCGTGAAAAAATCTTAATAAAAGAAAAAGCTACAAGAGTATGGCCAATTTGGGATGAAATTTATGATAGAAAAATTTTTGTCACAAGTTTGTGATGAATTCGCAACGCAAAGTGGTTGGAAAAATTTGTGATAGGCAATATTTTTTCACAAATGTGTAATGGATTTGTGACAAAATTTCTGCCACAAATCTGTCTCTAACACTTCAATTCTGTTTAAATTCAAGATGGACTGTACAAGTCTATCTCAAATGTTTTAATTGTTTTCAGATTTGAGATGGATTTGGGATGAATTGCGTCTCGAATGATTTAAATTTTAGATTTGAGATGGATTTGTGATGGACTAGCATAATCCATCACAAATCTGTCTCAAATGCTTTAATTCTCTTATAATTTGAGATAGATTTGTGATAGATTGTACAAGTCCATCACAATCCATCTCATATGTTTCAATTTTTTTTTTTATATTGCATTTCAAATCCATATGAAAAACAATTAAATATCAAAGACAACAAGTATTTTGTGACATAAATGTAATGTATATTTATTTCATTATTTTATTTCTCTTTAAGTTTTTGAATGTAAAAAATTAAGAGAATAAATTATTTTAAAATATATGAATTATTATTTTTTCAAACTATACAAAATAAATCATGAGAAAAATAAAATGCAAATTCTTAGAGTAGAAAACTTTAGGTCTATTTTAAAAATTTTTCAAAATTTACAAAATAAATCATGAGTAAAATAGAAGAATATAATTTTTTAGTTCTAGTTATTAACAATATTAATAAACTATTTTAAAAAATAAAAAGTGAAAATACAATAGACTATAAATTTTTTGGGAACTTAATTCCAATCAGTTTTAAAAAATGAAGAAATTCGAAAGACAAAATGATAGTAAGAACAAGATTTAGTTTTAGAAAAAGTCATTGTAAGTATTATTGGCCTTCGAGATAAGTTTTTTTATTATTGTCTATCGTGATTTCAAATAGCTCTATTTTTTAAACAAAAACAAGGAGGACACTAATTTTTTCTGGGTTACACCACTCAAGGGAGAAAGAACCCAGCAACGCAGAGCTTTATCCCCCAAATAAAATGAACCCAAGAGAAGATATGTGTTTTGTGGATATATTATGCGAAGCGATGATCACAAAAGATTAAAAATGAGTTTAAAAATGAGTTATTTAAAAAAAATAAAAATAAAATTATTATCAACTTGAATTAAAATAATAAAATTAGATACCAAATAATATAATTATATTATTAAAAAATAAATTCAAAAATTTATTATATTTAAAGAAGATATTAACACTCGTATATGTAATAAGCTTCGTTATATTTAACACTTTACTGTTTTAAGTCAGCAAAGTTCAAGTGGGGAAAAGTTTGGTGACATATTTAAACAGAATTATTTGTGCATCCCCATCAATTAGCATTTGTAGGTGACGAAGTTGCAAGTGCATATGCTCTCACAAAATCAAACTGACCCAACACATGCCTTTGAACCTAGAAGCAAAAGAACCATAAAGAAAGAAAGATATTTGACGGATAGAGTTTCTCTCTTAAGATATTATAATATAATTAGTTTCTATGATTTGTGGTTTCGTACAGAGGTGATCAGTGCATCCTTACTTTCTCAAATTAACCAAATGAAGCCCTTTGCTCCCATGTCACCTGCCCACTGGTCCACAAGCCTTCAAATGTTTCATCCCCAGATGATTGCTCCCTCATTTCAGATTTTCCTTTTTTGATTATTTTAAGATATTCTTTAAGCCGAAAGCTAATAATCTAATATCTCAAAAAATAAAAACTCATGTCAGATTTCAATTTCCGTAACAAAAGCATAACTTAAATCATAAAACAAGAATCATAGAATTATTTAAGCCATCAGCGGACGAAGTGAAAAACTATTAATTTCAATTATAAATATAAAACTAAAACGAAACTGTCCAAAATATCACATCGCATTTAAATTGCCGTTGTTATATTCAAGCAATCTCTTTTGACCATAGAGCACTACACATTAAGTTCAACAACACACAACTCAAATTGTAATAAAATAACATTACTTGCGGTGGTCATCTCAAGGTTATGAGAACTATTGGCTACTTAGTTTATGAGAACTATTGGCTACTTTGTCTCTGTTTCGAAAGTAACACCCCCAGGTTTACTCAATAGGACCGTCAGCCCTTAGTTTATGAGAACTGTTGGCTACTGAACTCTCTGTTTTGGCTCAATGGAGTAAGACTTGCGGCATTTGTAGAAGAAATAGAAAGCAAAAAAATTATTAAAATTAAAAATTTAATTTTCTATGTAAAGTTTACTTGGTCTCTGTTTTGGTTTAATGGAGGAAGACTTGTGGGTCGTGTACACCTACTTTTCTCCAAGTCAAGTCCCGTATTCATTCCGCGTCCAAGTGGGAAGCTTTGGTGTGGGACAAACAGAAACAAGATGACGGGATGAGAGACTTGGTGTTGACCTGGGTTGGAGACATAACTTTTTATCTCTATTTTTATGGCTGAGTTGGAATTGTTATGTGCCATAACTTACATATCAGACCAGCCTCTGCATTAGGAAACAACACTGATCATTTGGCACTGCTCAAATTCAAGGAATCAATATCCAATGACCCATATCAAATCTTGGCCTCTTGGAAAAGTTCCACTCACATCTGCAATTGGACTGGTGTCAAATGCAACCGCCGCCATCAAAGAGTTTCAGAGTTGAACCTAGGAGGATACCACTTACATGGAGTCATATCACCCCACATTGGCAACCTCTCCTTTCTCAAAACTCTCGAGCTACAAAACAATAGCTTCTACAGCGAAGTCCCACAACAGTTGGGCCGTTTATTCCGACTGCAAAGGCTCACGCTCGACAATAACACATTAACAGGGGAATTTCCTGTCAACTTGACAAGATGCTCTGCACTCAGGGTCCTCGGTTTAGGTGGGAATAATATCACCGGTAACATACCAGTCGAGATTGGATCGCTTATCTTTATAAAAACAATTTAATAGGAAGAATCCCAGCTTCTATAGGAAATCTTTCTTCCCTTGTTGCTCTATCTGTGGCATATAATAGCTTGGAGGGAAATCTACCAGATGAAATAGGTCGTTTGAAAAACTTGACCTTTTTTACTGTATTTGCCAACAGATTGTCTGGTAAGCTTCCTTCATCACTGTACAATATGTCATCTCTCACTTTTATCTCAGTTGCAGTCAATCAATTGGATGGTTCTCTTCCAGCTACCATGTTCCTCTCCCTCTCATATCTCAAACACCTTCTCATCGGTAATAATAAATTCTCAGGTCCAATACCAACATCCATCACAAATGCATCTTTTCTTCAACACCTTGATATCTCTGCGAACTATTTCAGTGGACAAATTCCGAGTCTAGAAAAGCAACAAGATATCAAATTGCTTAATTTGGAAATTAACAGTCTGGGTAGTAATTCGACAAAGGATCGAGAGTTTGTAAGTTCCCTGACAAACTGTAGTAAGTTGAACGTATTGGCCATAGATAATAATAATTTTGGAGGTTCTTTACCCAATTCCATTGGCAATTTACCAACCCAACTCAATGATCTATATCTAGAAGGTAATCAATTTTCTGGACAAATTCCTGTAACATTGGGTAAACTTACTAACTTAATTGCGTTGATGCTGGACGCAAACAGATTCACAGGGTTCGTTCCAGACACCTTTGGGAACTTTCATAAGATGCAAACATTACAGTTGAATAGAAACAGACTGACAGGGAGGATACCAACCTCCATAGGCAACCTCAATCAATTGTTTGAGCTGGACCTATCACAGAACACGTTAGATGGAAATATTCCTCCTAGTATTGGAAATTGCCAAAGTTTACAAAAGCTAGACCTTTCACAAAATAGACTTAGTGGAGTGATACCGCCACAAGTTATGGGTCTTTCCTTTTCGACAATCTTACTTAACTTGTCAGGAAATGCATTAACTGGCAATCTTCCAGTTGAGGTGGGCAAACTGGAAAGTATTGCTGAGTTGGATGTCTCTGATAATCATCTGTCAGGTGACATTCCTGCTACAGTTGGAGACTGCATATGCTTGGAGTACCTTTATCTACAACAAAATTCCTTCAATGGAATCATACCTTCATCTTTGGCTTCCTTGAAAGGTCTTCAATATTTAGATCTATCAAGAAACAATTTATCTGGGTCAATTCCTCAGGGTCTGCAGTATATTACCGTTTTAGCGTACTTGAATGTTTCATTTAACAATCTAGACGGCGAAGTGCCTAAAAATGGTGTCTTTCAAAATGCAAGTGCGATAGCAGTGGCTGGCAATAATAAGCTTTGTGGAGGAATCTTAGAGCTACAACTACCACCATGCCCTATCAATGCTATGAAACAAAGAAAGCACCATAAGTTTAGGTTGATTGCCGTGGTAACTTGTTTGCTTGCCTTCCTATTTTTATCCTCAACAGTTGTTGCTATATATTTTATTAGGAAAAGAAACAGGAAGCAATCTTTTGAGCCATCAACAATTGAACTTCTTTCCAAGGTGTCCTACCAAAGCCTACACCAAGCAACCAATGGGTTTTCAGCTGACAATATGATAGGAAGTGGAAGTTTTGGCTCTGTATATAAAGGAAGTCTTGGGCCTGAAAATAAAGTTGTTGCCATAAAGGTCCTTAACCTTGGTAAGAAGGGAGCCTACAGGAGCTTCACTACTGAATGTAATGCACTCAAAAATATTAGGCACAGAAATTTGGTAAAGATAATAACATGTTGCTCCAGCACAAACTATAAGGGCCAAGAATTTAAAGCTCTAGTTTTTGACTACATGTCAAATGGAAGCTTGGAAAAATGGTTGCATCTAGGTACAAAAAGTTCAGATCAGCCAAGAACTTTTGGCCTTGATCAAAGATTAAAGATTCTTAGTGATGTTGCCTCTGCATTACATTATCTTCACCATGAAAGTGAGCCACCTTTCATTCATTGTGATTTAAAGCCAAGCAATGTCCTTCTTGAGAGTGAAATGGTTGCCCATGTGAGTGATTTTGGATTGGCAAGACTACTTTCGTCTATTGAAGGCAATTCCGACAACAAAAGCAGTACCATTGGAATGAAGGGGACTATTGGCTATGCTCCTCCAGGTACAGCTTGATATTTATTTTGGCTATAAAATCTTCTTGAATATTGTTTTCTTGTCTCAAACATTTCCTTTACCTTTGTGTTAGTATTGTTAATATAGTTTTCATCGCATTGACTTATTTGCAATATATTTCAGAATATGGATTGGGTTTTGAAGTCACCACACAAGGTGATATGTATAGCTTTGGGATTCTTGTCTTGGAAATGATAATCGGAAGAAGACCCACAGGCAAAATGTTTGAAGATTGCCATAATCTTCATAACTATGTAAAGGCTTCATTTCCTAATAAACTTGTGCAGATTGTGGACCAAGCTATATTCATCACAGAAATAAGTACAAGAGAAGCAGCTGCAGCAATAGTAGAATCCATTTGCGAGGGCTTGACTCTAATGTGTCCTAATGTGGAGAAATGCTTACTATCACTTTTAAACATTGGACTTGCTTGTTCAGTGGAGTCACCAAGGGAAAGAATGAGTACCGTGGATGTGACAAGGGAGCTAAATACAATTTATCGTGGGATGAAGAAGACTTAGAACTGAAGAATACTGAGGTGCCACTTCTACGTTACTATTGCTGCCAATCATGTCTTAGTTATTTCATATCTTTTTTCTCTGAATGATTTTTCTGTCTTTCTTTTTTGTTTTTTGTTTTTTTGGCTTTTGGGTTGCATAAAGTTGTGAGTTATTCAAGTTGAATCATAAAGCAGTGTGCCTATTGTAATTCTAGAAATTTTTGTGTTTATTGTATTTGTCTGTGTGAACAAAATTATTTCAAAAGACTTTTAATTTAATTATTTTTCCATCAGAATCCAACTTTCGCGTCCATATTTAAACTACGGCTTTAATATTTTATACGAAGCAGCTTACTTATATATCCTCCATTGTATTTTCCATATCATGACTTCTATTTTATAAAGCAAAAGAAACCCAAAGACTGCACCTGATTGCTGAAAGGAGGATAGTGTTAAACCATAGTCCTACTTCTCCCCTTCCATTTAATGTGGTTGAAAAAGAAGAAGAAAGTGTTCATTAACATGATAACGAATAATTGCTAAGCACATTTACACACAAAAGGGCCATCTCCTAACTAGTGAATTCTGTGCAATACAGGTAACAAGGGAACTATAACTGTTTTCTTTGGTTTTTAGTGGCTCTAATTCTATCAAATTTTGAACATATGGTTAAGGTTTTTCAAGAAATTATTTTAGTGATGCTACAGTCTACTCTTTTCCTTAATGTTGTACTAGTTTGTGTTTAGGCTAAGGACTGTTCATTGGTTCTGTATGTACTAATTGGAAATTTAATGATTGCCTATCTTCATTGCTTTTGCTATACCAATGCATTGGCTCTAAATTTGAACAATCTTACTTTTCTTTCGAGTAGAAATCCATTTCTTATGCAAGCGATGGATTTATGGTATAGGATAAAATCCTTTACTACCACTAGCCTATAGTGCGCCAGAAATAAAATATTCTTGGATAAAACTAAAGATGAAATATAATAAAGCACACAAGAAATGATTTTCCTAAAAGCAATAATACAAAACTCATCAATAGTTTTCAGTGTCAAGCTAAAGGCAATGCAACTTTGGAACTATATATATATATTTATATATATATATATATATTTGCTGCTCTCAACTTTTATAGGGTTCAATATCACATGCACTTACCCTTTGAGCCAAAGCATCAACTATTCTTTCATTGTATTGAATGCTAATTATGCTAATGGTAAAATGTAGTTTGTCAAGATCTTGTGTCTTCATAAATACAAACAATAACAAAAGGCTATCATATCGTAAAAGTATGTCAAGCCCCATGGGCTTGGCTTACCACGCTAACCAACAGGACCATGATGGATAGCATGAAAGAGGTTTTCAAATTCTCATTAATGGGATCAAGACCTTCTGCATCTACAACAGTCTGGGTTGAAATAACTCAATCATAATCTGGGTAATTTTCATACATCACTTCCTATGAATTTTACATCAACAATATCAAATATCTACATCACAATATTTATTGTAGTATGGGAGTCAAAATGATAAGTCTTACTATAACCATTACAAGATCACAATTAGAACTAGGTAACAAGCAAATAGCAAGGATCACCATGAAACTATAACCACTTGTAAAATAGAAGTAAAGGGAACCAATTTCAAAAGAACCACAGAATTCTTTAAGTGAAGTGAAAAAACTATTAATTAAGAATAAGTATAAATTAAACTATTAGTTATAGTTCTAGAAAATATTTGAAATCTATGGCTTGATTTTCTGTTAAAGTGTTTTTTTTTTTTTATTGTTGCTACATAAAATGTCTTCAAACATAATAACATGGATAATGACCATTGACCAAAATGCCTCAACTCAATTATAACATTTCTTAAAGTATTAATTGTTGAATAGCACTTTTAGTCACTGTTGAGATTATAAAACAAAAATACTAAATTAAGAAGGTTCTAAATAATTTTGGCTTTCTTTGAAATATATTCATGTGAAGTTTGATATAATTAGCCTTTGAGGTATTAATCATGCATATTGTTTTGCACAATTAACATTCTAACAACTACCAACATGTAGCGCGAAGTGGTGACCTAAGGGCTGCAAGATAGAGGTTTAGGGAGGGGTTTTTTGAAAAGAAAAAAATGGAGTCATAACCAAAACCATTAATGATGTGATCGGACACTAGAATAATGGTTTGGGTTTGTAGAGAGTGGCTTCTTGGTTGATTACTTGTATGGAAGACATTAACATCCCTACATGCCCTTTTGGTACTACGGTGATCTAGTTAGTTTATCATGCTTTATTTGAATGTAAGGGTTAGTTTGTTAAAATTCTGGCTCAAGAATAAGAGATTTTGAAAAAAAATTGTGGCTTTTTAGAAAACAAATAATTTGCTTCCAAAATGATCCATTTCCTTCTAGATTAGGGATTTTAGGAGATTTATTGAAAAATAACTCCTTCCCTTCCAAGTTAGGTTTTTGAAAAATAATTTTGTTTTATAAAAACCCATTCCCTTTTAGATTGGTGTTTTTGGAAAATGATTGTCAAAGCAGACCCCTTTCCTTCCATATTAGTTTTTTTTTAAAGATGATTCTTTCTTTTGAAAGATGCCTTTCCTTTCAAATTGAGGTTTTGGAAATTTTTTTCACTTTTTTAAAATAGGACTCCTTTCCTTACAAGTTGGGAGTTTTGGAAAATAATTGGAAGAAACCCCTTTCCTTCTAGATTGGGGATTTTGAAAAATGTTTTTTCTACTTGAAAGAAATTCCTTTATTTGTGAGATAAGATTGTTAGAATCCAACTCTTAATGATTTTTGGACCAAAGGGATCTAATTGTATACCTAGTTTAACTAGGATTTTTAATTAAAGATCCTAATTAAGGAGTGGAATGTATTTTTTCCCTAGCTTGATTAGGTTAAAACCAAAATCTCTAAATTGGGCTTGACCTAAAAGGGCAAATTTTGTTTATTTAAAAAGAAGGTTCAGATTTAAAAAAGGTAAGCCGAATCTATAAATTGGTATTTTTATTCATGTAGAATTTGAAAAATTAAACATGCCATATGTACAGAAAATTAACATGCAATTATGTGCAAAATTTATACATACTAATGAGCTTGCAAACTACAAGTCACACATTAAAGAAGAAGGAAAAGAAAAGATTGCATGATGTAAACACAAATTAACATGTGATCTTAGCTTGACTAAGATTACTACTATAATTCCTATGTAGTTGAAGAGAAATACAAAGAAGGTGAGAAGGATGAAAAGAACTCACATACCTTATGTATACCCTACCACAGCCTCGGCTACAAAATAGGGAGACTAAATCCCTAAATATACTCTTGTTGGAGTTTAGAAAACAAAGACTAGTCTTGTTTTATTAGAAAGAACAAGCCAGTAAGAGAGAATAAAGTGGGAGATTGAAATTCTAAGGAAGAATTTGGCTTGAATTTGCTCCATATCTCCTAGCCATAAGAAACAAGGAGATTAATCCCTTGTGTACCCTTTGAAGGAGATTTAAAAGACAGAGCTAGTATTGTTCTATAAAAGAGAACAAACTAGCAAGAAGTGGGAGAAGGAATTTTTCTGTGTACTCCTTGAAAGAGATTTAGAAGAGAGAGTTATTATTATTCTATGGAAGAGAACTAAATTGCAAGAGGTGTGAAAGAGAGAATTTTCTATGTGTTCTCCTTGTATAAGAGCATGCTATTTATAGGGTTAAAGGTTCAAACAAATGAGTAAATGGTTATAATAGCTCTTTAATCCTTCTTAATGCCTAGTCTTAATCACACATGTTTACATGTCTCAAATGGTTTTAATGCAGATAAAGGAATAAGTAATCATAAAATCCCCTTAAATGTATTGTCTTTTTCACAATTTTCACATCTCTAAAAGAATGTGAATGTTTTCCTTCAATTGATTTCATTTAGGCCTTTTGGGCTTGGGCTTCTATTCTGGTCCTTTTTTTTTTTTCTTTTTTGGCCTCTTAAGAAATTCTATAAAACTTAACATTCATCTAGAATTTTTTTTTTGGGGTAAAGACATTTATCTAGAATTTTATTACATAATTTGAAGAACCTTTTTTTATATATAATAAAGAAACTATAGCTCTTTCTTTCCGCAATCTCACCCAAGGCCATTATAGAATTCTTGATTGCACCAGAATTTCAAAAATTAAAGATTAAAGATTAAAGATCAGCCAAGAACTTTTGGCATTGATCAAAGATTAAAGATTCTTATTGATGTTGCCTCAGCATTGCATTATCTTCACCGTGAAATGTTAACAGAAAAAAGACACACAGATGAAATGTTTGAAGATTGTCAGAATCTCCATAACTATGTAAGAGCTGCATTTCCTAATAAACTTGTGCAGATTGTGGACAAAGCTATATTCATCAGAGAAATAAGTAATAGAGAAGTAGCTACAGCAGAAGACATTTCTGAGGATTTGACCCTGATGCGTCCTAATGTGGAGAAATGTCTACTTTCTCTATTAAGTATTGGACTTGCTTGTTCAATAGAATCACCAAGGGAAAGAATGAGTGTAGTGGATGTGACAAGGGAGCTAAATCAAATTTATTGTGGGATAATGAAGACTTAAAACTGAAGAATATTGAGGTGCCACTTCTACATTAGTATTACTATCAATTATGTCTTAGTTGTTTCATCTCCTTTTTCTCTTCAAGATTTTTCCTTTCTTCTTTATTGCCTCAGAATTTAATTTTACTTCCTAAATTTATAGTTTCTTTTTCAGGTTGCGAAAAATTTTGAGATATTCAAGTTGATTTGTCAAACAATGCACCCACTCGCCCATAGTGATTGTGGAAATTCATATTTTTGTTATATTAATCTCTGTGAACAAAGTTAATTAAAAATACTTTTTTATAATTTATCTTTCTCCTTTGCGTATGTATTTAAACTATGGTTTTAATATTTCATAAGAAGAAGCTTGCTTTTCCTGCATTCTATTTCCTGTATCACTTATGTTTGATTTCTATTTTTCATGAAGCAAAAGAAACCAAAAGCAATGGAGCTAATTGCTGTTAAGTGAAAGGAGCATGATTTTAAATCAAAACCTACTTCTCCCTTCACCCCATTAATGTAGTATATGAAAAAGGACAAGAAAGTGTTCATTAGCATAGTAAGGAATAATCTCTAAGCATTATTATGCATGCACAACTGTGCGAGCACATACACAAATAAATATAAATACATACATCAAATATATATATCAGTATGCACACAATAATTCTGGTATAATAAAATGTATATACTGAATTTCGTGTTCTTGTTATTATCTAAATATATGTGACGATGGTCTAAGATTTGTAATTTTGGCGAAATCTCCTAGTAGATTCTAAGCTATAGGGGTTACAAGGGAACCATGACTGTTTTTCTTTATTTTAGTTGGTCTAATCATGTGAAATTTTGAATCTTAGTTCTTCCATTTTTACTCCTTTATTTTTTATATAATTTTTATTTGAAAAATTTAATTATTAAATTTATTAAATTTTATAAACTAAATTATAAGATCAACTAATTTTAAAAAAATAATTTAAACATCAAGTGTGAATTTAGGTGTAGAAAAAAATTTAATGTTTGAATATATGGTTCAGGTTTTCCAAGAAATTATCTTTGTAATGCTAGGACCGATTCTTTTTTCCGTGTCACCTCGGTTTGTCTTTGAGCTAAGGACAGCTCGATGGCTCTATATTTTAGTAAATGACAATTTCAAATGACGCTTAACTAGCTTTATTGTTTTTGTAAGACCAGGCTATACCATTGCATTGCTCTAAATTAAGATATTTCAAAAATTTAAACTAGAAGGGGATAAAAGAACGATATTTTACGGATATACTCTGACAAAGTTTGTTGACAAATATATTTGAACTGAATTATTTGTGCATCCCCATTGAGCATATGTTGGCAACGATGAGACACATGCATATACTCTGACAAAGTCAGACTAAGCCAATACATGCCTTTGACACTAGAAGGGGATAAAAGAACGATATTTTACGGATAGAGTTTTTCTCTCATGTCACCCGTCCATTGGTCTACAAGCCTTCACTTGCTTCTTCACGAGCATTCATTCACTAGAGAATTGTTCCCTCCTGCCAGATTTTAAAGCATAACTCAAACTAAAGTACCATAACTAATGCATCTTAATCAGAATCTTCTGCCTTTACAAATGCAACGCAACTAATAACAAAATGCTGTCATCCCGTCAAGTTCAATAACACATGACTCAAGTTGTAATAAAACATAATCTCTTCATTTTCATAAAGTAAAACTCAAAATTTTCATAATCAAAACTACTAAATTTATTGAATCTCATAAATTATAATATAAAACCCAATAAATTTAACAACAAATATAATTTTTTGTGAGTATTTTTTTCCCACTTCTTAATAAAATAACATATTGCAGTGGTCATCTTGAGTACTAATAAGACAAGTTTCAATAAAGTACAGCAACAGTTAGTCATCCCCAATAACATCATTAGCCCAAAAAAAGAAAAAAGTTAGCACTGATAACATTTTTTTCATGGTAAAGCATCATAAAGTCCAACATAATTAAATACGTCCAGTAACAATAGAATGTATACGATTCTTCCGAGTTCCAACCCAAATGCCAAAGTTAAGCCTATCAGCCCAATGTTCCTCAAACAAAAGAAGCTTCTTTCGCAAATGTTTCCCGCATTTCGGTCCATATAACTTCAACTTTTTCTTCTCGTCACTTCAAATTTACTGCCATTTATACATATCACAATAGTCTCTGCTTTAGGAAACGAGACTGATCATTTGACATTGCTCATATTCCAGGAATCAAGATCCGATGACCCATATCAATTCTTGCTGTCATGGAATAGTTCCTCCCGCTTCTGCAATTGGGCAGGAATTACATGCAGCCACGGCCATCAAAGAATTACAGAGTTAAACCTGCATGGGTATGGCTTGCATGGATTCATTTCACCTGATGTTGGCAATCTCTCCTTTCTTCGAAATCTTAACTCATGAACAACAGCTTCAGCGGTGATATCTCAAAAGCATTGGGACGTTTATTCCAGCTGCAGCAACTCAAACTAAACAATAACACGTTGGTAGGGGAAATTCCTATACACTTGACAAGATGCTCTGAACTCCAGGGATTAACTGTAGATAGGAATAATCTCACTGGCAAGATACCGATCGACATTGGCTCTGTTTGGAAGCTTCAAAAGTTGTATATTAATGACAACAGTTTGACAGGCGAAAAACTTGACAATTATGGCAGTCTCTGGCAACAAACTGTCTGGTACGCTTTCTTCTTCACATTACAACATGTCATCTCTTATTAATATCTCAGCTGGAGATTATCAATTCTAAGGCTATCCGCCAGCTAACATGTTCCTCACCCATCTAAATCACCGAATAGTTTTGATTAGTAAAAGTCAGTTCTCAGGTCGAAATCCTACTTCCATCACAAATGTGTCTCTGCTTCAATCATTTGATGTCGTTCAAAACCATTTCGCAGTCTAGGAAGGCTAAAAAATCTTTCGTGGCTAAGTTTAACAAATTGTAGTGAATTCGGAGTTTCTAACATCTTTAACAAATTGTAGTGAATTGGAATTGTTGGAAATAAGTATTACTAACTTTGGGTTTTGGAGGTCTGTTATCAAGTTCCATTGGTAATTTGTCAACACAACTCAATGAGTTATATCTTGGGGTAATCAAGTTACTGGACAGATTCCAATAGAAATAGGAAATCCGATTAACTTGATCACCTTAACAATCGAACAAAACTACATTACAGAGATCATTCCAGGTACTTTGGGGAAGTTAGAAAAGTTGCAACTATTATAGTTGTCGAGAAATAAACTGACAGGAGATATACCAGAATTCGTTGGCAACCTCACGTATTTGTTTTATCTGGACTTATCACAAAATATGTTAGAAGGAAATATGCCTCCAGGCATTGGAAACTGCCACATCTTACAGGAACTAGACCTTGCCAGAAACAACCTTAAAGGACCCATCCCATTAGAGGTTATGAGTATTTCTTCTTTAACGAACGTGCTGAACTTGTCACACAACGCATTCAGTTGTACTCTTCCTATCTAGGTGGGCAGGCTGGAAAATATTTGATAAATAGGATGTCTCAAATAATCATTTGTCTGGTGAGATTCCTAAAACAATTGGAGACTGCACAAGCTTGGAGTACCTTTATTATCAGGTAAGTTCTTTTCAAGAAGTCATACCATCATCTTTGGCTTCATTGAAAGGTCTTCGACATTTAGATCTACCACGAAACATCTTGTCTGGATCAATTCCAGAAGCTCTGCAACATCTTTCCGTTTTAGAATGCTTCTATGTTTGTTTTAACAAGTTGGATGGAGTAGTACTAACAAAAGGTGTCTTTCAAAATACAAGCGCATTAGCTGTGGCCAGCATTAGTAAAGCTTTGTGGGGATATCTCAGATTTGCACCTACCACCATGCCCTATCAAACTTACGAAACAGGGAAAACATCATATGTTTAGGTTGATATCAGTGATAACTTTGTGATTGTTTTTCCTTTTATGTTATCAACAAATCTTGCTATTTATTGATCAGGAAAAGAGACAGGAAACAATCTTCCGAATCATCCAAAGTTGACCTGCAATCTAAGGTATCTTGCCAGAACCTACACCATGCAACCACCAGTTCTCAGCCAGTAACTTAATAGGAACTGGAAGTCTCAGCTTTGTGCATAAGGAAGTCTTGAGCCCGAAGAAGAAGTTGTTTCCATAAAGGTCCTCAACCTTCAAAAGAACGGAGCTAAAAAGAGTTTCATTGCTGAATGTAATGCACTAAAAACTATTAGGCATTGAAATTTGGGCAGGATATCAAGATGTTGCTCCACCAAGATTATAAGGGCCATGAATTTAAAGCTCTAGCACTTGAGTACATGTCAATGGAAGCTTAGAAAAGTGGTAGCGTCCAAGAATATCAGAAAGTTCAGATGACCTAAGACCTTTTGGCCTTGCTCAAAGGTTAAATATTCTTAATGATGTTGCCTGTGCAATATATTATCTTCAATGCAGATGTGAGCAACCTGTCATTCATTGTGATTTGAAGCCAAGCAATGTCCTTCTTGATGGTGTAACTGTTGCCCACGTGATTAGCAAGACAACTTTCAAATATTAATGGCTATTCTGATAACCAAACCAGCACTAGTGGAATAAAGGGCACTATTGGCTATGCTCCTCTAGGTACTACATTTCAGAATATGGAATGGATATGAGGTGTCAACACAGGGTAACATGTATAGTTTTGAGATTCTTATCTTAGAAACATTAACAGCAAGAAGACCCACTGATGATATGTTTAAAGATGGTCACAATATGTATATCTATCTAAAAACTGGCTTTCCAAATAGACTTATACAAATTGTGGACCAATCTATTTTCAACAGACAATTAAGACAGAGAGCAACTGCAGCAGAAGACAACTGTGAGAACTTGATTCCAATGCATCCTAATACAGAGAAGTACTTGTTTTCACTATTAGGCGTTGGACTTGCTTGTTCAATGGAATCATCACCCAAAGAAAGAATGAGTACAGTGGATGTGACTAGGGAGCTAATCAAATCAGAACTGCTTATTTTCCAGGTGGGATCAAGGGAGAATGAAACCTGAAGAATGTTGAGTCGCCACTTCTACATTACATTGTTACCATGTCTTCGATGTTTCGTGTAATTTTCTTTTTCCACATCATTTTGTCTTCTTGCTATTGTTTCAAACTTCTGGTATTACTACTGAAATTCTAGTATCTTGGTATGTCTCTATCTTTACGTTGTTCTGACATTGCAACAGAAAGCAATCTCTTCATGAATTTCAGGTTGAGAAACTTTTGAGATCTTCAACTTAAATTGCCCCCACTGTGAGTCTAAAATTCATGTTTTTCGTGTTAATCCAATATGCATAAATTGCTTGAAAATACTTTTTCAGATTATCTTTCCATCTGAGTCCAAACTTCTTGTATGTATTTAAACTATGTTTGTAAGATTTCATTGATAACAGGTGTACTTATCCTCCATTCTATTTCCCATATCACCTATGTATGGCTTCCAACATATATAGCAAAACAAATCAAAAGCACTAGGTCTAATTGCTGTAACTGAAACGAGAATGGCTCTAAACCAAAATCCTGCTTCTCCACTTCACCAATCCATCGGAGTGGACAAAAATGGAGGAGCAAAATAAATAATTTATGGGCATTATATTGAATAAGCTTGACAATAGATCCAAAAGACTAAGGAAAGAATCTTCTATCTGTAAAATAAGGAATAGATCTCCTGACTATGGGCTTGTACTTGCGAAAGCCACAAATGAATTCAGTAAATAATATCGCAAAAACAATAATTTATTATACAAAGAACATAACAAAATACCTCAATTTAATCAAGTGGGGAACCCGTAGACTATGAGCAAGGAACATGGACACAGTCAGGCGATTCAGTGTCTTTCATCGAAAAAATTTGACAAGGATCCCACTTCCGTCCCAGATGGGCATGCCCAAGTTCACCCGAGCAGAAGCAGATCTTTGACTGTCGCTTCCCTTCCATCATTGTGACTGGGATGATACTATTATGTGTTGCAATTACATAGAGTACTCTTTCATATTGACTTTCTAGTGTAACTGCAGATTGCAAGGGGCACGCTGTTTTGTGTTTGTCTCAAAGAACAATGTGAATAACCCAATTCCGAGTGAAAGTGTGTGTTTGGAAGTTTATTTTTTATTCATTTCCCTAAAATAATTTTGTAAGATAATTGAAAATAATTATTAAAACAAAAACACGTAAAAACTTGTCTAGCTTAAATGCATTTTAAAGGAATTTTGAGAATATTAGGAGAAAAAAATTGTTTGGTAACTTTAGTTACTTTTTTGCTTTTCCAGAGTATTATCATAGACTAAATATATCTATACCAATTTTTCTTATTTATTGGTTTGCTATTGATAAAATCATTAAACTATCAAATTGTCATCACGAAAACAATGCGTAGAAAACAAAAATATCTTAATAATGTTCTTTTTTTCTGCTTATAAAACAACAGTTTCAAAAGAAGTTTTCAAGAATTCTGAAACAAAATACATCTATCAAATAAGTTTTTTTATTTTCTTATTCTTAAAAATAAAAAATTGTTCTACAAAATTGATTCTCACATCCTCCACTAATGTGAAATGGGTGAGTGTCAGTCAAATTCTGTTAAGTTTTGAATATATAGTTAAGGTTTTCTAAGAAATTATGATAGTGATGCTAGGGCGTATTCTTTTTTCAATGTTACACTGGTTTGTGTTTAGGCTAAGGACTGTTTCTGAATTTACTAATTGACAATCTCAAAGATTACCTAGGTTATTGCTTTTGCTATATCAATGCATTGGCTCTAAATAATATTAGAGTTTTAATTCAGAAACTTGCCGTCGCTTTTAACAAAATAAAGAAAGAAAAATGAAAAGTCAAAAGTTCTAAATTCCTTACCCCCATTTTCACTCAAATGCCTGAAATACTATTGATCTGAACTTAATGAGAACCTAATTAATTTGAGTAGAAGCTATTTTAAAAAAAAAAAATTACTTAAGAAACATAAATTAGGTTGTAATTTCTAACAAAAAAAGTTATTGAAAAACTTCATAAAATTTCAACAATCTTAATTTTTCTTTTAGGTAGAAATTGATTTTCTTATGAAAGCGATGAATTTATGACATATAATCCTTTATTATTGCTAGCCTACGGTGTGCCAAAACAGAATGTTCATGGATAAAACTAATAATGAAATATAATAAATAAGACAAGCAATGTTTTTCCCAAAAGCAATAATGTAAAACTTGTCAATATAATTTTTAGTGTCAAGTTAGAAGCCATGCAACTTTTGAACTGATAGCTGCTATCAACTTTTACCGCTTACTGTTTTCAGTTTTCACTATCACAGGCACTTACCCTTTTAGCCAAAGCAACAACTGGTCTTTCATTTGATTGAATGCTAATTATTCTAATCGTAAAATGTAGTAGCACAAAACTCAAGTTGCAGAAAGTTCAAATGGCAAATTAAACAATCAAGTCAGCAAAGTTCAAGTGGAGAAAAGTTTGGTAACAAATATATTTAAACTGAAATATTTGTGCTCCCCATTTGGCATACGTAGGTAAGGAAGAGACAAATGCTTCCCTTTGACACTAATGGTGAAATAAAAGAGGATATTTGATGGATAGAGTTTCTCTCTAAAGATATTAATATAATTAGTTTACTTATCAGATCATTTGTGGTTTAGTAAGAGGTGATCAGAGCATCCTTGGTTTTTCTAATCAAAAGAAGCCTTGTACTCCCTCGTCACCTGTCCATTGGTGCACATGCCTTCACATGCTTCGTTAGTAGCATTCATGGATAGAGTTTCTTTGCAGATAAGGGAAAGGAATTTTAGAGAGAGATAAATATAAAATTAAAAAAAGATTCATATATTAAATTATAAAAAATTAAAAAAAAATTAGATAATCTAAATCAAGCATTCATTCACTATATGATGGCTTCCTCATCCTAGATTTCATGTCTGTAACAAAGCATAACTCAAACTAAGGAACCATAAATAATGCAACTTAATCCGTATCTTCTGCCTTTATAAATGCAACCAATACCAACCAGAGTAGTCACGTTGAGATAATTATGTAGATCTTGACTGTTTCCGTAAGACTACAAATGACCCAATCAATTTAATCAAAAGAAAGTCATTACCACATCCAATACAAGATCACTATTAGACTGTAAGTAACAAGCGAATAACAATGATTATCTTGGAACTTTAACCATTGATATAATAAAAGTGAATGGAACCAATTTCGTAAGTTTGGCTCATCTAATATTTCTTTTTTTTTATTTTTATAATTTTTTTTTATCTTTTTCTATATTTAAATATATAAGTCTCAATTTCTTTTATCAATATTTTTCTTTTTCAATCTATCTCTGTCTCTTTTTCACTATGCACTGTAACTTTCAGATAGGAAATTAACTAATTCACATTTTGTAAGAACCACAAAATTATTTAAGTCATGAGCGGGTTAAGTGAAAAACTATTAATTAAAAAGGGTATAAAGTAATATTAATTATAATTATAAATGTAAAACTAAACTGCAACTGTTCACAATATCACATCTTATTTAATTTACAATTTTGTATTAATTGATCATAATGATAAAAATTAAATCATAAAACCCATTATATTCAAGCAAATCCCTTTTGACCATAGAGCACTTAAGATTCAGTTCAATAACATATAATTCAAATTGTTATTAAACAAAAAAAAAATCAGAAAGAATTGAAAAAGTTAGCACTAATGGTACGTGCCAACATGCATCAAATACCACTTCAAACTCTGATAACAAAATGTTTGCATTGATTAATGGAATAGGTATGCCATACATTTTGCCAAGGAGAAAAACACAATTCACTAGTGGATGAACCCATCAATATTGATGGATTCGAATTGCACTTTCTTCCTTGTGAAGGAGCAAAAAGCTTGCTTATGGACGAAAAAGGCAGTCAAACCCTCGATCTGGTGCAAGGCGAGTTAATTGAAATTAGAGGCAAGAAGGAAGCCAGGGTTCAATAAACAAAACAAGTGCTTTCTTCATCTTCTCCTTTGCTAACTCAAAGGTCCATCTTTTGGGTCAATGGTCAATGGTGGAGCAAGCAGGATACTCTGCTGTCATTCTAACCAATTATCAACTTATGCACCATTAATTAGTTCAGGTTTGGAACGAAGTGCAATCAGGTGAAGGCGTCAAATAGGATACTCTGCTGTCGTGTTGGTTGGTGTCATTCTAACTCCGTAAAGAGATACTAAAACTTTTTGTATTATATTCATAAGAAGAAGTTATAAATATTAAATTATAAATTTATTTATTATTATTTATTTAAAACCGAAGATCAAGGATATAAAAAAGGCATAAATATTAAAAAATTATGATTTTGTTATGATGGGATTATGAGAAACAGAAAATAGGATCAACAAAAGAAAGTTTCAACTCACTTTTTGGAAGATTTTTTTTATTTATATATAGGTTGTTGGAAAATGACTAGCAATGGGGCCAGCCTAGGTTTAGGTTGCATAAAGTTGTGAGTTATTCAAGTTGAACCATAAAGCAGTGTGCCTACTGCAATTCTAGAAATTCCTGTGTTTATTGTATTTGCCTATGTGAACAAAATTATTTGAAAGGACTTTTAATTTAATTATTTTTCTATCTGAGTCCAACTTTCACGTCCATATTTAAACGATGGCTTTAATATTTCATACGAGGGGCTTACTTTTATATCCTCCATTGTATTTTCCATATCATGACTTCTATTTTATAAAGCAAAAGAAACCAATAGCACTGGACCTGATAGCTGAAAGGAGGATGGTATTAAACCATAGTCTTACTTCTCTCCTTCACCCCATCCATTTAATGTGGATGAAAAAGGAGAAGAAAATGTTCATTAACATAATAACGAATAATCGCTGAGCACATTTACACACACAAGGGTCATCTCCTAGCTAGTGGATTCTGTGCAATACAGGTAACAAGGGAGCCATGACTGTTTTATTTGGTTTTTAGTTGGTCTAATTCTGTCAAGTTTTGAACATATGGTTAAGGTTTTTCAAGAAATTATTTTAGTGATGCCACAATCTACTCTTTTCCCAATATTTTCCAACAAAATGTGAGATTCAATTTATACCAGAAATTATATTTTTGCTAAATTGAATAAAAAATTCTATATGGTTTACTTCATTCCTTACATTCTTGATATTTGCTTCTCATTAATGGATTTCAGACCTTTTGACTGATGAGCTGAGGACTTTCTTGGAGTTGAACCTCCCTAAAGTCAAGGAAAGTAAGAAGTCAAAGTTCAGTTTAGGTGTCGCAGACCCTAAAATTGGTTCACAGATATCTGAAGTGACTAAAATTCCTTGCCAAAGCAATGAATTTGTCGGTGAGCTTTTACGAGGTGTGCGGCTTTGTTTTGATAGGTTTATCAAGGAACTCAAGGTTAGCAATTTTCCTTGTCCCAATCCCATTCAGAGTTTCTAAATGCAGGGTGTCAGCCTTTCCATTGAATGTACATATTTCTTATTACTTCTATTATTTTTTGCCTACCTTATTTAATTGCGTAGCCTGGAGATTTGGAAAAGGCACAGCTTGGTCTGGGGCATAGTTACAGCAGGGTCAAGGTGAAATTTAATGTTAATCGTGTTGACAACATGGTCATTCAAGCAATCTTCCTTCTTGATACCCTCGACAAGGATATCAATTCCTTCTCCATGAGAGTCAGGTATATTATTGACACTGATGTATTAGCATAAAATCTGTAGATTGGTAGAGTTCAAAATATTAAAGTTCATTTTAAGTTATTCTTTCCTGGTTTATCAATCTTTGCAGGGAATGGTACGCATGGCATTTTCCTGAACTATTGAAGATTGTGAATGATAATTAGCTGTATGCCAAAGTTGCGAAATCTACTAAGGATAAATCAAAGTTGTCTGAAGACAAAATTCCCGGGCTAACTGACATAGTTGGAGATGAAGACAAGGCTAAAGAGATTGTGGAAGCTGCCAAGGCATCAATGGGCAGAGTTATTGTTTACTTATACTGCATGTAAATTGTGTCTCATTCTCTACCTAACACTGGCTTTCTTTCGAATTTCTTCAGGACAGGATTTGTCCCCAGTGGACTTGATTAACGTCCAGAAATTTGCACAGAGGCTAATGGACCTCTCTGAGTATAGAAGGAAGCTTTATGATTATCTGGTTACTAAGATGAATGACATTGCACCAAATTTGGCATTGTTGATTGGTGAAGTTTTTGGTGCTCGTTTGATATCTCATGCTGGTAGCCTCACAAATTTGGCCAAGTGCCCCTCTTCAACGCTTCAAGTACTTGGTGCAGAGAAGGCTTTGTTCAGGTTTTTAACTCAATACCTCCTGATTTGAAGAATTGTAAAGTTTAAATTGTGGTGTTCATGGAAACTAAAAAGGGTTCAGATATGAATCTGCAAGACATTTGATTTGTCCTTTACGTTAAATTAATTTTGTTAAAATATACTTATAACAACAGCTAGTTTTGGTCTTGTAGAGGGACACATCGGTTGTATAGTTGATGGCTGAACAGGAATTGTTACGTGCGACATCGTTTTAGGATTTAAATTTTATTCTTTTAACAAAAATATTGTTAGTCTTAAAAAATATTATAAGAATTTTTTGGAAAAATAACCTATTTTAAAAAAATTCAGACACAAAATTAGAGATTTTAACTTAATTTTATATAGATATAAGATAAAAGGTGAGAATAGTTACTAAAAAAAATGAAAAGTAAGACTAAGATATATTTGTTATTTAAGGTGTTGTAGTTTATTCTAAGCTATTCGTCTTGAAAAATAAAATAATGACCTTTGATAAAAAAATTAACTTTGCAAATATTTCATGAGAATGCGTATTAAAATATGTGAAAAAATAAGCACAAGAATGCGTATCAAAATAAAAGAAAAAAAAAGACATAAAATTCATATAAAATTAGAGAAAAAATTTTAAAAAATAATATATGTTCAAAAACTAAAAAGATAATATATAAATGTGTTAACATGTAAAAAAAATAAAGCATAAAAATATGTGTTAAACTAATGGTTCAAATTATTAGGTTAATACCTGTTACATGCTATAATGTAATAGGCAGAATTCATATTTACTGACACTTTAAAACGGTTGATAGGTTTATCCTCCTAAAAAATCCTGTAAAGCTTAACATTCATCTAGAATTTTACTCATGGCATAATTATATAAATATATATATTTACATAAAATAAGAAACTCTATCGCGTTCTCTCCGCAATCTCACCCAATGCCAATACAGAATTTTTGATTCCTCCAGAATTTAAAAAATGTAACAACTGGCACAGATTCTGTTTTCCGTTTTCAACTTAACATGATTAACAAAATGACACTATTGAAACTAAATAGTAAATCAAATTAAGGTGTTTTAGGCGAAATAAAGTTTATGCCTTCTATGTTTTTTGACGTGTAGCATTTGTCTATTATTGATTTGAGTGATCTGAGCTGCTTAATGCTTCCTACTTTAATTGCATGATTTTCCATGTTTTCGGGGCTGCCGATCGTTGTCCTTAAACTATTGTCCTGGATCTATTCAATATGAATATATAAAGTTGAACAATTTTCGTGGATCTATCAATGAACATATTAATAAGTTGAATCAACAAAGCATATTATAGTGAGATATTCACAAATTTAATAATTGATCTATGCACTATCTTGAGTCCGAGTGTCCAAAAAAAATACTACAACAATCAATAAGGTGTTAGCGTAGTAATTATCATTTATAATCTAAGTTGAGGACTTGAAATTAAAAATTTAGATTCAAACTTTAAAATTATACTTATTGAGAAAGGTTATCAACGATCAACTTTGAATGTAAATTAGTTTTACACTTAATAATAATAATAAACAGATACCGCATGAAGAAATCTTAATAAAAGAAAAAGCTACAAGAATATGGCCAATTTGGGATGAAATTTATGGTAGAAAAATTTTTGTCACAAATTTGTGATGAATTTGCGACGCAAAGTGCTTGGAAAAATTTGTGACAAGCAATATTCTATCACAAATGTGTAATGGATTTGTGACAATTTCTGCCACAAGTCCAACTTTAATGCTTGAATTCTGTTTAAATTCGAGATGGGCTGTACAAGTCTATCTCAAAATGCTTTAATTGTTTTTAGAATTGAGATGGATTTGTGATGGACTTGCATAATCCATCACAAATCTGTCTCAAATGCTTTAATTCTCTTATAATGAGACAGATTTGTGATAGATTGTACAAGTCCATCACAATGCATCTCATATGTTTCAATTTTTTTTTTTATATTGCATTTCAAATCCATATGAAAAACAATTAAAGATGAAAGACAACAATTATTTTTTGTGACAAATGTAATGTATATTTATTTTATTATTTTATTTCTCTTTAAGTTTTTGAATGTCAAAGATTAAGAGAATAAATTATTTTAAAATATATGAATTCTTATTTTTTTCAAACTATACAAAATCAATCATGCAAAAAATAAAATGCAAATTCTTAGAGTAAAAACTTTAGGTCTATTTTAAAAATTTTTCAAAATTTATAAAATAAATCATGAGTAAAATAAAAGAATATAATTTTTTAGTTCTAGTTATTAACAATATTAATAAACTATTTTAAAAAATAAAAAGTGAAAATGCTATAGACTTTAAATTTTTTGGGAACTTAATTCAAATCAGTTTTAAAAAATGAAGAAATTTGAAAGACAAAATGATAGTAAGAACAAGATTTAGTTTTAGAAAAAAGTCATTGTAAGCATTATTGGCCTTTGATATAAGTTTTTTTTTATTATTGTCTATCGTGATTTCAAATAGCTCTATTTTTTAAATAAAAACAAGGAGGACACTAATTTTTTCTGGGTTACACTACTCAAGGGGGAAAGAACCCAGCAACGCAGAGCTTTATCCCCCAAATAAAATGAACCCGAGAGAAGATATGTGTTTTGTCGATATATGATGCGAAGCGATGATCACAAAAGATTAAAAATGAGATTGAAAATGAGTTATTTAAAAAACATATATGAATAAAATTATTATCAACTTAAATTAAAATGATAAAATTAGATACTAAATAATATAATCTGTATTATAAAAAAAATAAATTCAAAAATTTGTTATGTTTAAAAAAAATATTAATACCCGTACGGGTAATAAGCTTGTAAAATCTCTATTGAAGGTCAAAAATCTAAGTTTCACATAAAAAAGAAGTGCACTTGATAAAAAAAAAATTCAAATTTTACATTAAAAAAGATATTTTAAAAATAATATCTCAAAATAATAAAATTGTGCAGAGCAAAATGGTTATATTTAACACTTTACTGTTTTAAGTCAGCAAAGTTCAAGCGGGGAAAGTTTGGTGACATATTTAAACAGAATTATTTGTGCATCCCCATCAATTAGCATTTGCAGGTGACGAAGTGGCAAATGCATATACTCTCACAAAATCAAACTGACCCAACACATGCGTTTGAACCAAGAAGCAAAAGAACCATAAAGAAAGAAAGATATTTGACGGATAGAGTTTCTCTCTTAAGATATTATAATATAATTAGTTTCTATGATTTGTGGTTTCGTATAGAGGTGATCAGTGCATCCTTGCTTTCTCAACTTAACCAAATGAAGCCTTTTGCTCCCATGTCACCTGCCCACTGGTCCACAAGCCTTCAAATGTTTCATCCCCAGATGATTGCTCCCTCATTTCAGATTTTCCTTTTTTTAATTATTTTAAGATATTCTTTGAGAACCAAAATTCAACTCAGATTTCAATTTCTGTAACAAAAGCATAACTTAAATCATAAAACCATTTCATAAGAATCATAGAATGGTTTAAGCCATCAGCGGACGAAGTGAAAAACTATTAATTTCAATTATAAATATAAAACTAAAACGAAACTGTCCAAAATATCACATCGCATTTAAATTGCCGTTGTTATATTCAAGCAATCTCTTTTGACCATAGAGCACTACACATTAAGTTCCACAACACACAACTCAAGTTGTAATAAAATAACATTACTTGCGGTGGTCATCCCAAGGAAAAATATATAATTTTGGGAATCTATGTGTATGTTTATTGTAATAATCTATATAAACAATTGTTTGAAAACAATCTAGCGCATGAAAAAGAAGATACTGTTCATTAGCATAATAGTTTGTAACTCCTGTGTTTAAAAAAAATCTATAAATTAAATTATAAAATTTAACTAATTAAAAAATTTAAATGTATCAGTATTTTATAAAACTGATATAATAAAAATAATGTTTAGCTTCACATTGTATGGCAATTGACAAAATAAAAAAAATTAAATTATTAAATTTATAATATCTCATGAATTATTAAATTCAATAATAAATAGTTTAAATCTTTGCATATTTTTTTTTAAAACAGTGTTGACGAAAATGCAGTGACACAAATATTAAACTATTGGCTACTTAGTCTCTGTTTCGAAAGTAACACCCCAAGGTTTACTCAATAGGACCGTCAGCCCTTAGTTTATGAGAACTGTTGGCTACTGAAGTCTCTGTTTTGGTTCAATGGAGTAAGACTTGCGGCATTTGTAGAAGAAATAGAAAGAAAAAAATTATTAAAATTAAAAATTTACTTTTCTATGTAAAGTTTACTTGGTCTCTGTTTTGGTTTAATGGACTTTGGAGAACTATCAACATTGGGATGGACTTTGGTAACTAAAATTTGGACAACAATTTCCACGCGTATGCCTTAAAATCAGTTGTTTTTGATTGATTGATAGTCGCTGTTGTCCTTGAAAGTTTTGTTAATTGAGCAATTATAAAATCGGCAGCAACCGGTATTCTAAATCCAACGTATCACATTATGAGTAATATGCACAAGCTGGTGCTATAATTACCAAACCCTTAGTTCTCGAAGCAGATCAAACATACAAACCATCCACTGCCTGTTGTGCTCCTAAAACAATGAAGCATGTTGCTCCCAAGTTACCTGCACTTTGGTTTATATGCCTTCCCCTTCTTCCATTCTTCATGACAAACTTACTGTCCTTGCAACTTATCATCAAAGCCTCTGCATTAGGAAACAACACTGATCATTTGGCACTGCTCAAATTCAAGGAATCAATATCCAATGACCCATATCAAATCTTGGCCTCTTGGAAAAGTTCCACTCACATCTGCAAATGGACTGGTGTCAAATGCAACCGCTGCCATCAAAGAGTTTCAGAGTTGAACCTAGGAGGATGCCACTTACATGGAGTCATATCACCCGACATTGGCAACCTCTCCTTTCTCAAAACTCTTGAGCTACAAAACAATAGCTTCTACAGCGAAGTCCCACAACAGTTGGGCCGTTTATTCCGACTGCAAAGGCTCAGGCTCGAAAATAACACATTAAGAGGGGAATTTCCTGTCAACTTGACAAGATGCTTTGCACTCAGGGTCCTCGGTTTAGGTGGGAATAATATCACCGGTAACATACCAGTGGAGATTGGATCGCTTTGGAAGCTTGGAAGGTTGTATCTTTATGAAAACAATTTAATAGGAAGAATCCCAGCTTCTATAGGAAATCTTTCTTCCCTTGTTGCTCTATCTGTGGCATATAATAGCTTGGAGGGAAATCTACCAGATGAAATAGGTCGTTTGAAAAACTTGACCTTTATTACTGTATTTGCCAACAGATTGTCTGGTAAGCTTCCTTCTTCACTGTACAATATGTCATCTCTCACTTTTATCTCAGTTGCAGTCAATCAATTGGATCGTTCTCTTCCAGCTACCATGTTCCTCTCCCTCCCATATCTCCAACACCTTCTTATCGGTGGTAATAAATTCTCAGGTCCAATACCAACATCCATCACAAATGCATCTTTTCTTCAACACCTTGATATGTCTGCGAACTATTTCATTGGACAAATTCCGAGTCTAGAAAAGCAACAAGATATCAAATTGCTTAATTTGGAAATTAACAGTCTGGGCAGTAATTCGACAAAGGATCTAGAGTTTGTAAGTTCCCTGACAAACTTTAGTAAGTTGAACGTATTGGCCATTGATAATAATAATTTTGGAGGTTCTTTACCCAATTCCATTGGCAATTTATCAACCCAACTCAATCATCTACATCTAGAAGGTAAACATTACAGTTGAATAGAAACAAACTGACAGGGAGGATACCAACCTCCATAGGCAACCTCAGTCAATTGTTTGAGCTAGACCTATCACAGAACATGTTAGATGGAAATATTCCTCCTAGTATTGGAAATTGCCAAAGTTTACAAAAGCTAGACCTTTCACAAAACAGACTTAGTGGAGTGATACCGCCACAAGTTATGGGTCTTTCCTTTTCGACAATCTTACTTAACTTGTCAGGAAATGCATTAACTGGCAATCTTCCAGTTGAGGTGGGCAAACTGGAAAGTATTGCTGAGTTGGATGTCTCTGATAATCATCTGTCAGGTGACATTCCTGGTACAGTTGGAGACTGCATACGCTTGGAGTACCTTTATCTACAACAAAATTCCTTCAATGGAATCATACCTTCATCTTTGGCTTCCTTGAAAGGTCTTCAATATTTAGATCTATCAAGAAACAATTTATCTGGGTCAATTCCTCAAGGTCTGCAGTATATTACTGTTTTAGCATACTTGAATGTTTCATTTAACAACCTAGACGGCAAAGTACCTAAAAATGGTGTCTTTCAAAATGCAAGTTCAATAGCAGTGGCTGGCAATAGTAAGCTTTGTGGAGGTATCTTAGAGCTACAACTACCACCATGCCCTATCAATGCTATGAAACAAAAAAAGCACCATAAGTTTAGGTTGATTGCCGTGGTAACTTGTTTGCTTGCCTTTCTATTTTTATCCTCAGCAGTTGTTGCTATATATTTGATTAGGAAAAGAAACAGGAAGCAATCTTTTGAGCCATCAACAATTGAACTTCTTTCCAAGGTGTCCTACCAAAGCCTACACCAAGCAACCAATGGGTTTTCAGCTGACAATATGATAGGAAGTGGAAGTTTTGGCTCTATTTATAAAGGAAGTCTTGGGCCTGAAAATAAAGTTGTTGCCATAAAGGTCCTTAACCTTGGTAAGAAGGGAGCCCACAGGAGCTTCACTGCTGAATGTAATGCTCTCAAAAATATTAGGCATAGAAATTTGGTAAAGATAATAACATGTTGCTCCAGCACAAACTATAAGGGCCAAGAATTTAAAGCTCTAGTTTTTGAGTACATGTCAAATGGAAGCTTGGAAAAATGGTTGCATCTAGGTACAAAAAGTTCAGATCAGCCAAGAACTTTAGGCCTTGATCAAAGATTAAAGATTCTTATTGATGTTGCCTCTGCATTACATTATCTTCACCATGAATGTGAGCCACCTGTCATTCATTGTGATTTAAAGCCAAGCAATGTCCTTCTTGATAGTGAAATGGTTGCCCATGTGAGTGATTTTGGATTGGCATGACTACTTTCGTCTGTTGAAGGCAATTTTGACAACAAAAGTAGTACCATTGGAATGAAGGGGACTATTGGCTATGCTCCTCCAGGTACAGCTTGATATTTATTTTGGCTATAAAATCTTCTCGAATATTGTTTTCTTGTCTCAAACATTTCCTTTACCTTTGTGTTAGTATCGTTAATATAGTTTTCATCGCATTGACTTATTTGCAATATATTTCAGAATATGGATTGGGTTTTGAAATCACCACACAAGGTGATATGTATAGCTTTGGGATTCTTGTCTTGGAAATGATAACCGGAAGAAGACCCACAGACAAAATGTTTGAAGATTGCCATAATCTTCATAACTATGTAAAAGCTTCATTTCCTAATAAACTTGTGCAGATTGTGGACCAGGCTATATTCATCGCAGAAATAAGTAAAAGAGAAGCAGCTACCACAATAGTAGAATACATTTGTGAGGACTTAACTCTGATATGTCCTAATGTGGAGAAATGCTTACTATCACTTTTAAACATTGGACTTGCTTGTTCAGTGGAGTCACCAAGGGAAAGAATGAGTATCATGGATGTGACAAGGGAGCTAAATATAATTTATCGTGGGATGAAGAAGACTTAGAACTGAAGAATACTAAGGTGCCACTTCTACGTTACTATTGTTGCCAATTATGTCTTAGTTATTTCATATCTTTTCTCTCTGAATGATTTTTCTGTCTTTCTTTTTTCTTTTTTGTTTTTTTTGGCTTTTGGGTTGCATAAAGTTGTGAGTTATTCAAGTTGAATCATAAAGCAGTGTGCCTACTGTAATTCTAGAAATTTCTATGTTTATTGTATTTGTTTGTGTGAACAAAATTGTTTCAAAAGACTTTTAATTTAATTATTTTTCCATCTGAATCCAACTTTTGTGTCCATATTTAAACTACGGCTTTAATATTTCATACGAAGCAGCTTACTTATATATCCTTCATTGTATTTTCCATATCATGACTTCTATTTTATAAAGCAAAAGAAACCAAAAGCACTGGACCTGATTGCTGAAAGGAGGATAGTGTTAAACCATAGTCCCACTTCTTCCCTTCCATTTAATGTGGATGAAAAAGAAGAAGAAAGTGTTCATTAACATGATAATGAATAATTGCTTAGCACATTTACACACGAAAGGGCCATCTCCTAGATAGTGAATTCTGTGCAATACAGGTAACGAGGGAACTATAACTATTTTCTTTGGTTTTTAGTGGGTCTAATTCTGTCAAATTTTGAACATATGGTTAAGGTTTTTCAAGAAATTATTTTAGTGATGCTACAATCTACTCTTTTCCCAATGTTATACCGGTATGTGTTTAGGCTAAGGACTGTTCATTGGTTCTGTATGCACTAATTGGAAATTTAATGATTGCCTATCTTCATTGCTTTTGCTATACCAATGCATTGGCTCTAAATTTGAACAATCTTACTTTTCTTTTGAGTAGAAATCGACTTTCTTATGAAAGCGATGGGTTTATGGTATAGGATAAAATCCTTTACTACCACTAGCCTATAGTGCACCAGAAATAGAATGTTCTTGGATAAAACTAAAGATGAAATATAATAAAGCACACAAGAAATGATTTTCCCAAAAGCAATAATACAAAACTCATCAATAGTTTTCAGTGTCAAGTTAAAGGCAATGCAACTTTTGAACTATATATATATATATATTGGCTGATCTCAACTTTTACAGGGTTCAATATCACATGCACTTATCCTTTGAGCCAAAGCATCAACTATTCTTTCATTGTATTGAATGCTAATTATGCTAATGGTAAAATGTAGTTTGTCAGGATCTTGTGTCTTCACAAATGCAAACAATAACTAAAGGTTGTCATATCGTCAAAGTATGTCAAGCCCCATGGGCTTGGCTTACCACCCTAACCAACAGGACCATGATCGATAGCATGAAAGAGGTTTTCAAATTCTCATTAATGGGATCAAGGCCTTCTGCATCTGCAATAGTCTGGGTTGAAATAACTCAATCATAATCTGGGTAATTTTCCTACATCACTTCCATGAATTTTACATCAACAATATCAAATATCTACATCACAATATTTATTGTAGTACAGGAGTCAAAATGATAAGTCTTACTATAACCATTACAAGATCACAATCATAATTAGGTAACAAGCAAATAGCAAGGATCACCATGAAACTATAACCACTTGTAAAATAGAAGTAAAGGGAACCAATTTCAAAAGAACCACAGAATTCTTTAAGCGAAGTGAAAAAACTATTAATTAAGAATAAGTATAAATTAAACTATTAGTTATAGTTCTAGAAAATATTTGAAATCTATGGCTTGATTTTCTGTTAAAGTGCTTTTTTTTTTTATTGTTGCTACATAAAATGTCTTCAAACATAATAACATGGATAATGACCATTGACCAAAATGCCTCAACTCAATTATAACATTTCTTAAAGTATTAATTGTTGAATGGTACTTTTAGTCACTGTTGAGATTAAAAAACAAAAATACTAAATTAAGAAGGTTCTAAATAATTTTGGCTTTCTTTGAAATATATCCATGTGAAGTTTGATATAATTATCCTTTGAGATATTAATCATGCATACTGTTTTGCACAATTAACATTCTAACAACTACCAACATGTAGCGCAAAGTGGTGACCTAAAGGATGCAAGATAAAGGTTTAGGGAGGGGTTTTTTGAAAAGGAAAAAAAGGAGTCATAACGAAAACCATTAATGATGTGATCGAACACTAGAATAATGGTTTGGGTTTGTAGAGAGTGGCTTCTAGGTTGATTACTTGTATGGAAGATATTAGCATCCCTACATGCCCTTTTGGTACTATGGTGATCTAGTTAGTTTATCATGCTTTATTTGAATGTAAGGGTTAGTTTGTTAAAATTCTAGCTCAAGAATAAGATATTTTGAAAAATAATTGGTGCTTTTTAGAAAACAAATATTTTGCTTCCAAAATGATCCATTTCCTTCTAGATTAGGGATTTTAGGAGATTTATTGAAAAATAACTCCTTCCCTTCCAAGTTAAGTTTTTGAAAAATAATTTTGTTTTATAAAAACCCATTCCCTTTTAGATTGGTGTTTTTGGAAAATGATTGTTAAAGCAAACCCCTTTCCTTCCATATTAGGTTTTTTTTAAGATGATTCTTTCTTTTGAAAGATGCCTTTCCTTTCAAATCGAGGTTTTGAAAATTTTTTTCACTTTTTTAAAATAGGACCCCTTTCCTTACAAGTTGGGAGTTTTGGAAAATAATTGGAAGAAACCTCTTTCCTTCTAGATTAGGGATTTTGAAAAATGTTTTTACTACTTGAAAGAAATTCCTTTATTTGTGACATAAGATTGTTAGAATCCAACTCTTAATGATTTTTGGACCAAAGGGATCTAATTGTATACCTAGTTTAACTAGGATTTTCAATTAAAGATCCTAATTAAGGAGTGGAATGTATTTTTTCCCTATCTTGATTAGGTTAAAACCAAAATCTCCAAATTGGGCTTGACCTAAAAGTGCAAATTTTATTTATTTAAAAAGAAGGCTCACATTTAAAAAAGGTAAAGCCGAATCTATAAATTGGTATTTTTATTCATGTAGAATTTGAAAAATTAAACATGCCATATGTATAGAAAATTAACATGCAATTATGTACAAAATTTACACACACTAATGAGCTTGCAAACTACAAGTCACACATTAAAGAAGAAGGAAAAGAAAAGATTGCATGATGTAAACTCAAATTAACATGTGATCTTAGCTTGACTAAGATTACTGCTATAATTCCTACGTAGTTGAAGAGAAATACAAAGAAGGTGATAAGGATGAAATGAACTCACATACCTTATGTATACCCTCCCACAGCCTCGGCTACAAAATAGGGAGACTAAATCCCTAAATATACTCTTGTTGGAGTTTAGAAAACAAAGACTAGTCTTGTTTTATTAGAAAGAACAAGCCAGTAAGAGAGAATAAAGTGGGAGATTGAAATTCTAAGGAAGAATTTGGCTTGAATTGACTCCATACCTCCTAGCCATAAGAAACGAGGAGCTTAATCCCTTGTGTATTCCTTGAAGGAGATTTAAAAGACAGAGCTAGTATTATTCTATAAAAGAGAACAAACTAGCAAGAAGTGGGAGAAGGAATTTTTCTGTGTCCTCCTTGAAAGAGATTTAGAAGAGAGAGCTAATATTATTCTATGGAAGAGAACTAACTTGCAAGAGGTGTGAAAGAGGGAATTTTCTGTGTTCTCCTTGTATGAGGGCATACTATTTATAGGGTTAAAGGTTCAAACAAATGAATAAACGGTTATAATAGCTCTTTAATCCTTCTTAATACCTTGTCTTAATCACACATTTTTACATGTCTCAAATGGTTTTAATGCAAATAAAGGAATAAGTAATCATAAAATCCCCTTAAATGTCTTGTCTTTTTCACAATTTTCACATCTCTAAAAGAATGTGAATATTTTCCTTCAATTGATTTCATTTAGGCCTTTTGGGCTTGGGCTTCTCTTCTGGTCCTTTTTTTTTTTCTTTTTTGGCCTTCTAAGAAATCCTATAAAACTTAACATTCATCCAGAATTTTTTTTTTTTGGGTAAAGACATTTATCTAGAATTTTATTACATAATTTGAAGAACCTTTTTTTATATATAATAAAGAAACTCTAGCTCTTTCTTTCCGCAATCTCACCCAAGCCCATTACAGAATTCTTGATTGCACCAGAATTTCAAAAATTAAAGATTAAAGATTAAAGATCAGCCAAGAACTTTTGGCCTTGATCAAAGATTAAAGATTCTTATTGATGTTGCCTCAGCATTGCATTATCTTCACCATGAAATGTTAACAGAAAAAAGACACACAGATGAAATGTTTGAAGATTGTCAGAATCTCCATAACTATGTAAGAGCTGCATTTCCTAATAAACTTGTGCAGATTGTGGACAAAGCTATATTCATCAGAGAAATAAGTAATAGAGAAGTAGCTACAGCAGAAGACAATTCTGAGGACTTGACCCTGATGCGTCCTAATGTGGAGAAATGTCTACTTTCTCTATTAAGTATTGGACTTGCTTGTTCAATAGAATCACCAAGGGAAAGAATGAGTATAGTGGATGTGACAAGGGAGCTAAATCAAATATATTGTGGGATAATGAAGACTTAAAACTGAAGAATACTGAGGTGCCACTTCTACATTAGTATTGCTATCAATTATGTCTTAGTTGTTTCATCTCCTTTTTCTCTTCAAGATTTTTCCTTTCTTCTTTATTGCCTAAGAATTTAATTTTACTTCCTAAATTTATAGTTTCTTTTTCAGGTTGCAAAAAATTGTGAGATATTCAAGTTGATTTGTCAAACAATGCACCCACTCGCCCATAGTGATTGTGGAAATTCATGTTTTTGTTATATTAATCTCTGTGAACAGAGTTAATTAAAAATACTTTTTTATAATTTATCTTTCTCCTTTGTGTATGTATTTAAACTATGGTTTTAATATTTCATAAGAAGAAGCTTACTTTTCCTCCATTCTATTTCCTGTATCACTTATGTTTGATTTCTATTTTTTATGAAGCAAAAGAAACCAAAAGCAATGGAGTTAATTGCTGTTAAGTGAAAGGAGCATGATTTTAAATCAAAACCTACTTCTCCCCTTCACCCCATTAATGTAGTATATGAAAAAGGACAAGAAAATGTTCATTAGCATAGTAAGGAATAATCTCTAAGCATTATTATGCATGCACAACTGTGTGAGCACATACACAAATAAATATATATACATACATCAAATATATATATCACTATGCACACAATAATTCTGGTATAATAAAATGTATATACTGAATTTCGTGTTCTTGTTATTATCTGAATATATGTGATGATGGTTTAAGATTTGTAATTTTGAACAAATCTCCTAGTGGATTCTAAGCTATAGGGGTTACAAGGGAACCATGACTGTTTTTCTTGATTTTAGTTGGTCTAATCATGTGAAATTTTGAATCTTAGTTCTTCTATTTTTACTCCTTTATTTTTATATAATTTTTATTTAAAAAATTTAATTATTTAATTTATTAAATTTTATAAAATAAATTATAAGATCAACTAATTTTTAAAAAATGGTTTAAACATCAAGTGAGAATTTAGATGTAGAAAAAAATTTTATGTTTGAATATATGGTTCAGGTTTTCCAAGAAATTATCTTTGTAATGCTAGGGCCGATTCTTTTTCCCATGTCACCTCGGTTTTCTTTCATCTAAGTACCGCTCGATGTCTCTATATTTTAGTAAATGACAATTTTAAATGATGCTTATCTAGCTTTATTGCTTTTGTAAGACCAGGCTATAACATTGCATTGCTCTAAATTAAGATATTTCAAAAATTTAAACTATTTAACTTGAATGAATAGTTTTTATTTTGTATCTCGGCCACATCTTTTTACATATGAAAGTTTTCCTTTAAGGTTAAAGTTTGGACAACTTTTACTTTTAGGTGACAAAATTAAATTCTTAACAATGCAATTATAAAGACTCTATATTATATAAAAAATAAATATTTCAAAAATTATTAAATAAATATTTAAAAATGATTTTCAATTTATGTTTCTAACTTCACTAAGGCTTTGTACAAAAAAAAAATTACTAAAATTAGAAAAAGGGCAAAATTAGGAAATCCAATCATTTCTTCCAATTTCCCTCAAATGCCACTCCAATACTTTTAACAAATTAGATTTGAACTTAACGAAAAATCCATCTAATGTGAGTGGAAGGCTATTTTTTTATAAGAAAATTAGTGCTTAAGGGACATAAATTAGATTATAATTTCTTAGAAAAAGCTAATGATGAAATTTAATAAAGCAGACAAGCAATGATTTTCGCAAAAGCAATAATGTAAAGCATGTTAATAGTTTTCAGTGTTAAGTTAAAAGCAGGGCAACTTTTGAATTATTAGCTGCTCTTAATTTCTACAGTTTATTGTTTTCAGTTTGAGTAATTTTATTTCTATATTAATAAATATATGATTTGTCTATATTTTTTATTTTTTTAAATAATTATGTTTACCAACATTTTTTAAAAAAATTAAAATATAAACAATACATAAAATATATATTTACTAACGCAAACCCAGTAACACTCTTTCAGTTTTCAATATCACATGCACTTTTCTTTTGAGCCAAAACATCAACTATTTTTTCATTTGATTGGATGCTAATTTTGCTAACAGATCCGAACTTACAATTTAAGCGGTTATTCTAAGATCTCTAATCTTTAAATCTACAAATTTAATTTCCCACTTTCCTTACTCCATCAAAATCATTAAACTCTTTATATAACAAAAAAATGTAGTAGCACAAAACTCAAGTTGCAGAAAATTCAAATGGCAAAATAATCTAGTCAGTACAGTTGATGTGGAGAAAAGTTTGGCGACAGATATATTTAAACTGAATTATTTGTGCATCCCCATTTAGCATATGTAGGTAACGATGAGACACGTGCACATACTCTGACAAAGTCAGAACAAGCCAATACATGCCTTTGACACTAGAAGGGGACAAAAGTACGATGTTTGACGGATTGAGTTTTTTCTCTCACGTCGATTGAAGCCTTTTGCTCACATGTCAAATGTCACCTGTCCATTGGTCCACAAGCCTTCACTTGCTTCTTCACTACTAGAGGATTGTTCCCTCATGCCAGATTTTAAAGCAGAACTCAAACTAAAGGACCATAACTAATGCATCTTAATCAGAATATTCTGCCTTTACAAATGCAACGCAACTAATAACAAAATGCTGTCATCCCGTCAAGTTCAGTAACACAACTCAAGTTGTAATAAAACACAATCTCCGTAAAACTCAAAAATTTTATAATTTAAATTATTTAATTTATTAAATCTTATAAAATATGATATAAAACCCAACACATAATGTTTTGTAAGTATTTTTTTCTTACTTTTTAATAAAATAACATATTGCAGTGGTCATCTTGAGTACTAAGAACATAAGTTTCAATAAAGTACAGTAGCAGTTAGTCATCCTCAATAACATCATTAGCCCCAAAAAAAAATTTAGCACGGATAACATTGTTTTCATGGTAAAGCGTCATAAACTCCAACATATTTAAATACGTCCAGTAACAAGAGAATGCATACGATTCTTCCGAGTTCCAACCCAAATGCCAAAGTTAAGCTTATCAGCCCAATGTTTCTCAAACAAAAGAAGCTCCTTTCGCAAATCTTTCCTGCATTTCAGTCCATATACCTTCAACTTTTTCTTCTCGTCTCTTCAAATTTACGGCCATTTCTACATATCACAACAGTCTGTGCCTTAGGAAACGAAACTGATCATTTGACATTGCTCAAATTCAAGGAATCAATATCAAATGACCCATATCAACTCTTGGTGTCATGGCATAGTTCCTCCCGCTTCTGCAATTGGGCAGGAATTACATGCAGCCAAGGCCATGAAAGAGTTACAGAGTTAAACCTGCACGGGTATGGCTTGCATGGATTCATTTCACCTGATGTTGGCAATCTCTCCTTTCTTCGAAATCTTAACCTCATGAACAACAGCTTCAACGGTGAAATCTCAAAAGCATTGGGACGTTTTTTCCGGCTGCAGCAACTCAAACTAAACAATAACACGTTGGCAGGGGTGACAAGATGCTCTTAACTCCAGGGTTTAACTGTAGATAGGAATAATCTCACTGGCAAAATACCAATCGAGATTGGCTCTGTTTGGAAGCTTCAAAAGTTGTATATTAATGACAACAGTTTGATAGCGAAAAACTTGACAATTATGGCAGTATCTGGCGACAAACTGTCTGGTACACTTTCTTCTTCACATTACAACATGTCATCTCTCATTAATATCTCAGCTGGATTATCAATTCTGAGGCTATCTTCCAGCTAACATGTTCCTCATCCTTCTAAATCACCAAATGGTTTTGATTGGTAAAAGTCAGTTCTCAGGTCGAATTCCTACTTCCATCACAAATGCATCTCTGCTTCAATTATTTGAAATTGCTCAAAACCATTTCGTAGTCTAAGAAGGCTAAAAAATCTTTCTTGGCTAAGTTTAGCTAACAACAGCCTTGGTGGCAATTCAGCTAAGAATTTCGAGTTTCTAACATCTTTGACAAATTGTAGTGAATTGGAATTGTTGGCAATAAGTATTACTAACTTTGGACTTTGGAGGTCTGTTATCAAGTTCCATTGGTAATTTGTCAACACAACTCAATGAGTTATATCTTGGGGTAATCAAGTTACAGGACAGATTCCAATAGAAATAGGAAATCTGATTAACTTGATCACCTAAACAATCGAACAAAACCACCTCACAGAGATCATTCCAGCTACTCTGGGGAAGTTAGAAAAGTTGCAACTATTATAGTTGTCGAGAAATAAACTGACAGGAGATCTACCAGAATTCATTGGCAACCTCACGTATTTGTTTTATCTGGACTTATCACAAAATATGTTAGAAGGAAATATGCCTCCAGGCATTGGAAACTGCCACATCTTACAGGCACTAGACCTTGCGAGAAACAACCTTAAAGGACCCATCCCATTAGAGTTTATAAGTATTTCTTCTTTAACAAACGTGCTGAACTTGTCACACAACTCATTCAGTTGTACTCTTCCTACCGAGGTGGGCAGGCTAAAAAGTATTTGATAAATAGGATGTCTCTAATAATCATTTGTCTGGTGAGATTCCTAGAACAATTGGAGACTGCACAAGCTTGGAGTATCTTTATTATCAGGGAAATTCTTTTCAAGAAATCATACCATCATCTTTGGCTTCATTGAAAGGTCTTCGACATTTAAATCTATCACGAAACATCTTGTGTGGATTAATTCCAGAAGCTCTGCAACATCTTTCCTTTTTAGAATGCTTCTATGTTTCTTTTAACAAGTTGAATGGAGTGGTGCTAACAAAAGGTGTCTTTCAAAATACAAGCGCAATAGCTGTGGCCAGCAATAGTAAAGCTTTGTGGGGATATCTCAGATTTGCACCTACCACCATGTCCTATCGAACTTCCGAAACAGAGAAAACATCATATGTTTAGGTTGATATCAGTAATAACTTGTGATTGTTTTTCTTTTTATGTTGTCAACTAATCTTGCTATTTATTGATCAAGAAAAGAGACAGGATACAATTTTCCGAATCATCAAAAGTTGACCTGCTATCTAAGGTATCTTACCAGAACCTACACCATGAAACCCCCAGTTCTCAGCAAGCAACTTAATAGGAACTTGAAGTTTCAGCTTTGTGACCAGAGGAATTCTTGAGCCTGAAGAAGAAGTTGTTGCCATAAAGGTCCTCAAACTTCAAAAGAAGGGAGACAAAAAGAGCTTCATTGCTGAATGTAATGCACTAAAAACAATTAGGCATTGAAATTCGGTAAGGATATCCAGATGTTGCTCCAGCACAGATTATAAGGGCCATGAATTCCAAGCTCTAGAACTTGAGTACATGTCAAATGGAAACTTAGAAAAGCGGTTGCGTCCAAGAATGTCAGAAAGTTCAGATGACCTAAGACCTTTTGACCTTGCTCAAAGGTTAAATATTCTTAATGACGTTGCCTGTGCAATATATTATCTTCATTGCAGATGTGAGCAACCTGCCATTCATTGTGATTTGAAGCCAAGCAATGTCCCTCTTGATGGTGACACTGTTGCCCATGTGATTAGCAAGACTACTTTCAAATATTAATGCTATTCTGATAACCAAACCAGCACTAGTGGAATAAAGGGCACTATTGGCTATGCTCCTCTAGGTACTACATTTCAGAATATGGAATGGATATGAGGTGTCAACACAGGGTAACATGTATAGTTTTGAGATTCTTATCTTTGAAACATTAACAGGAATAAGACCCACTGATGATATGTTTAAAGATGGTCACAATATGTATATCTATCTAAAAACTGGCTTTCCTAATAAACTTATACAAATTGTGGACCAATCTATTTTCAACAGACAATTAAGACACAGAGCAACTGCAGCAGAAGACAACTGTGAGAACTTGATTCCTATGCATCCTAATACAGAGAAGTACTTAGTTTCGCTATTAGGCATTGGACTTGCTTGTTCAATGGAATCATCACTCAAAGAAGGAATGAGTATAGTGGATGTGACTAGGGAGCTAAATCAAATCAGAACTGCTTATTTTCCTGGTGGGATCAAGGGAGAATGAAACGTGATGAATGTTGAGTCGCCACTTCTACATTACATTGTTACCATGTCTTCGATGTTTCATATAATTTTCTTTTTCCACATCATTTTGTCTTCTTGCTATTGTTTCAAACTTTGGTATTACTACTGAAATTCTAGTACCTTGGTATGTCTCTATCATTACGTTGTTCTGACATTACAACAGAAAGCAATTTCTTCATGAAATTCAGGCTGTGAAACTTTTGAGATCTTCAACTTAAATTACCCCCACTGTGAGTCCAAAAATTCATGTTTTTCGTGTTAATCCAATATGCATAAATTGTTTGAAAATACTTTTTCAGATTATCTTTCCATCTGAGTCCAAATTTCTTGTATGTATTTAAACTATGTTTGTAAGATTTCATTCTTATCAGGTGTACTTATCCTCCATTCTATTTCCCATATCACCTACGTATGGCTTCCAATATATATAGCAAAAGAAATCAAGAGCGCTGGGTCTAGTTGCTGTAACTGAATCGACAATGGCTCGAAACCAAAATCCTACTTCTCCACTTCACCAATCCACTGGAGTGGACAAAAGAGGAGGAGCAAAATAAATAATTTATGGGCATCATATTGAATAAGCTTGACAACAAATTAAAAAGAAACTAAGGAAAGAATCTTCTATCTGTAAAATAAGGAAATGGATCTCCTGACTTTGGGCTTGTACTTGCGAAAGCCACGAATGAATTCAGTAAATAGTCTCGCAAAAATCATAATTTATCATACAAAGAACATACCAAAATACGTCAATTTAATCAAGTGGGGAACCCCTAGACTATGAGCAAGGAACATGGACACAGTCAGGCAATTCAGTGTCTTGCATCAAAAAAATTTGACAAGGATCCCACTTCCGTCCCAAATGGGCATCCCAAGTTCACCCGAGCAGAAGCAGATCTTTGAGTGTCGCTTCCCTTCCATCTTTGTGACTGGGATGATACTAATATGTGTTGCAATTACATAGAGTACTCCTTCATATTGACTTTCTAGTGTAACTGCAGATTGCAAGCGGCACCCTGTTTTGTGTTTGTCTCAAAGAACAATGTGAATAACCCAATTCTGAGTCAAAGTGTGTGTTTAGAAGTTTATTTTTTATTCTTTTTCCTAAAATAATTTTGTAAGATAATTTTAGAAATAAATTATTAAAACAAAAACACATAAAAATTGTCTAGTTTTAATGCATCTTAAAAGGAATTTTGAAAATAATAGGAGAAAAACAATTGTTTAGTAACTTCAGCTACATTTTTGCTTTTCGAGAATGTCGCCATAAACTAAATATGTCTATAGCAACTTTTCTTATTTTCTAGTTTGCTATTAATAAAATCATTAAACTATCAAATTGTCATCATAAAAACAATGTGTAGAAAACAAAAATATCTTAGTAATGCCCTTTTTTTTCTACTTCTAAAACAAGAGTTTGAAAAGCAGTTTTCAAGAATTCCAAAACAAAATATATCTATCAAACAAGTTTTTTTATTTTCTTATTCTTAAAAACAAAAATTGTTCTACAAAATTGATTCTCACATCCTCCACCAATGTGAAATGGACGAGCGTCAGTCTAATTCTGTTAAGTTTTGAATATATAGTTAAGGTTGTCCAAGAAATTATCATATTGATGGTAGGGCCTATTCTTTTTCCAATGTTACACCGGTTTGTGTTCAGGCTAAGGACTGTTTTTGAATTTATTAATTGAAAATCTCAAAGATTGCCTAGCTTTAGTGCTTTTGCTATACCAATGCATTGGCTCTAAATAATGTTCGAGTTTTAAGTCAGAAACTTGCTGTCATTTTTTACAAAATAAAGAAAGAAAAAAACCAAGTCAAAAGTTCTAAATTCCTTACCCCCATTTTCACTGCCTCCAATACTTTTGATCTGAACTTAATGAAAACCTAATTAATTTGAGTGGAAGCTATTTGAAAACAAATATTACTTAAGAAACATAAATTAGATTGTAATTTCTAAGAAAAAATTTTATTAAAAAACTTCATAAAATTTGAACAGTCTTAATTTTTCTTTTGGGTAGAAATTAATTTTTTTATAAAAGCGATGAATTTATGACATATAATCCTTTATTCTCACTAGGCTCCGGTGCGTCAAAACAGAATGTTCATGGATAAAACTAATGATGAAATATAATAAATAAGACAAGTAATGATTTTCCCAAAAGCAATAATGTAAAACTTGTCAATATACTTTTCAGTATCAAGTTAGAAGCCACGCAACTTTTGAACTGATAGCTGCTATCAACTTTTACAGTTCACTGTTTTCAGTTTTCAGTATCACATGCACTTATCCTTTTAGCCAAAGCGTCAACTGGTCTTTCATTTGATTGAATGCTAATTATGCTAATCGTTAAATGTAGTAGGACAAAACTCAAGTTGCAGAGAGTTCAAATGGCAAATCAAACAATCAAAGTCAGCAAAGTTCAAGTGGAGAAAAGTTTGGTGACAAATATATTTAAACTGAATTATTTGTGCTCCCCATTTGGCATACGTAGGTCAGGAAGAGACAAATGCTTGCCTTTGACACTAATGTTGAAATAAAAAAGGATATTTGATGGATAGAGTTTCTCTCTAAATATATTAATATAATTAGTTTCCTTATCAGATGATTTGTGGTTTCGTAAGAGGTGATCAGAGCATCCTTGTTTTCTCTAATCAAATGAAGCCTTTTGCTCCCTTGTCACCTATCCATTGGTGCACATGCCTTCACATGCTTCTTCAGTAGCATTCATGGATTGGGTTTCTTTGCCATCAAGGCCAAAAAACTTTAGAGAAAAATAAATATAAAATAAAATTAAAAAAAAATTCATATATTAAATTATAAAAATTTTTTTTTAAAAAAAGTAGATAATCCAAATCAAGCATTCATTCACTATATGATTGCTCCCTCACCCCAGATTTCATGTCTGTAACAAAGCATAACTCAAACTAAGGAACCATAAATAATGCAACTTAATCCATATCTTCTGCCTTTATAAATGCAACCAATAACAACCAGAGTAGTCACGTTGAGATAATTATGTAGATGTTGACTATTTCCTTAAGACTTCAAATGACCCCATCAATGTAATTAAAAGAAAGTCATTACTATATCCAATACAAGATCACTATCAGGATGTAAGTAACAAGCAAATAACAATGATTATCTTGAAACTTTAACCATTCATAAAATAAAAGTGAAGGGAACCAATTTCGTAAGAATCGAATTTGGATCATTTAATATTTTATTTTTATTTTTATAATTTTCTCTCCATTTATTCTATATTTAAATATATGGGTCTCAATTTTTTTTCACTAATTTTTTTCTCTCTTAATTGTGTGTCTCTTTTTGATTACACTCTGTAACTTTTAGAAAGGAAATCAACTAATTCACATCCCGTAAGAATCACAAAATTATTTAAGCCATGAGTGGGTGGAGAGAAAAACTACTAATTAAAAAGGGGTTTAAAGTAATATTGATTATAATTATAAATGTGAAACACAAATGTAACTGTTCACAATAGGGGTGGGCATTGGGTGGGGCGGTTTGGGTTGGGGCAAAATTTGCTCAACCCGGTTGAACCCAATCTCTTATTAAGTTAGTCCAACCCCGGCCAAAAAATTCTTCAAACAAGTATTCTTGGGTTGGAATGGATCGGTTTCACTTGGGTGGGTTAGTTTGGGTTAGGATGGAGACGAACGAACGTGAGGCGAGCAGTGGAATGAGGATGAGGTTCGATCGACTATTGAGGACTCAAAGTGTCAAAGTATGATGATTAGACAAGAGATGAGACAAAATGAGAAGAGGCGTGTCAAGATAAGGTGGGAGGAGTTAAGGGATTAGCGTTGACTGTTAGAAACGACAAGACAACGAACGAGACTTATAGCTCGTGAGAGAGGGAGTTGAGGGATCGAGGGTTCAAGATGAGGGAGGGAAGTAGGGGTGGGCATTAGGTGGGGTGGTTTGGGTTGAGACAAAATTCTCTCAACCCAGTTGAACCCAATCTTTTATTAAGTTAGTCCAACCCTAGCCAAAAAATTCTTCAAACTAACATTCTTGGGTTAGAATAGTTCGGTTTCACTTGAGTGGGTTAGTTTGGGTTAGGATGGGGATAAACGAATGTGAGGCGAGCGGTGGAACCGGGATGAGGTTCGATCGACTATTGAGGACCCAAAGTGTCGAAGTATGATGATTAGATAAGAGATGAGCCAAAATGAGAAGAGACGAGTCAAGACAATGTGGGAGGAGGTAAGGGATTAGCGTTGACTGTTGAAAACAACGAGATAATGAATAAGACTTGTAGCTCGTGAGAGAGGGAGTTGAGGAAGCAAGGGTTCAAAATGAGGGAGGAAGGAGTGGTGTTGGTTTACTGAAGTTAAGCTGCCTCTTACCTGCTTGTGCTTGTAGAAGTTTTAAGTAGGGGTGGGCATTAGGCAGGACAATTTGGGTTGGGGCAAAATTTTTTCAATCTGTTTGAACCCAATCCCTCATTTAGTTAGTTCAACCCCAGCCAAAATGATCCTTCAAACTAAGATTTTTGGGCTGGAATAACTCAATTTCATTTGGGTGGGTTAGTTTGGATTAGGATGGGCCGAAGAGTGAAGGCTTGGGAATGGCCAGACGTGAGGCAAGCGTCAGCGAGTTAACAAGGTTCAGTCAACTATTAAGAGCTCAAAGTCTCGAAGTGTGATGACTAGACAAGAGAGGGACCGAGATAACTCAAACAAGGTAGGGTGGTCAGCATCGACTGTCAGAGACGATGAGACAATGGACGAAACTCGTCGTTCGCAAAAGAGAAAGTTGAGCGACAAGAGAGGACCGAGAAGTGGCATTGGAGTCGTAGAGCTACTTGAGAAAGATTTAGGGTAAGTTACGAAATAACGTCATTTTGCAGTAGTAGAAAATATATATATATATATATGTAATTTTTGTTGGGTTGCCACAACAATCAAATAGAGAGAGAGCAAAATTTAATCTCATCCAATTTATCCCATCTTAAACTAAAATATTATAGTATATTTATTTTACCCCATATTAACTTAGTCTAAATTTTCTTTTTTATAGTTTGAAGCAAGTTAAAACGGTTTGACTCGAATCAATGTCCACCCCTAGTTTTAAGGCAAGCTAAAAAATGACATTATTTTGCAAAATGACGCTATTTTATAATATCAGAATTCAAAAAATATATATATATAGCATAAGAATTGAAAATATATATATATATATGTAAATTTTGTTGGGTATCCGCGGCAACCCAATGGGGAGGGGACCAAAATCCAGCCCCACCCAATTTACCCCATCTTAAGCCAAAATATTATATGATATTTATTTTACCCCATTTTAACCCGGTCTAAATTTTTTTTTTTACGGTTTGGGGCGGGTTGGAACGGTTTGACCCGGTCCAATGCCCACCCCTAGTTCACAATATCACATCTTAACTAATTTACAATTTTATATTAATTGAGCATAATGATAAAATTTAAACCATAAAACCCATTATATTCAAGCAAATCCTTTTAGACCATAGGGCACTTAAGATTAAGTTCAATAACATATAATTCAAATTGTTATTAAAGAACATATTGCTGTGGTCATATCAAGGTAAAATAAGTGTCAGTAAAATATAGTGGGGGTAAGTTAGTCACCCAAAAAAAAAAATTAGAAAGAATTGAAAAAGTTAGCACTAATGGTACGTGCCAACATGCATCAAATGCCACTTCAAACTCTGATAACAAAATGTTTGCATTGATTAATGGAATCGGTATGCCATACATTTTGCCAAAGAGAAAAATGTAGTTCAGTAGTGAATGAACCCATTAATATTGATGGATTCGAATTGCACTTCCTTGTGAAGGGGCAAAAGCTTGCTTATGGACGAAAAAGGTTGTCAAACCCTCGATCTGGTGCGAGGCACGTTAATTGAAATTAGAGGCAAGAAGGAAGCCAGGGTTCAATATACGAAACAAGTGCTTTCTTCATCTTCTCCTTTGCTAACTCAAAGGTCCATCTTTTGGGTCAATGTTCAATGGTAGAGCAAGCAGGATACTCTGCTGTCATTCTAACCCATTATCAACTTATGCACCATTACTTAGTTCAGGTTTGGAACGAAGTGCAATCAGGTGAAGGCGTCAAATAGGATACTCTGCTGTCGTGTTGGTTGGTGTCATTCTAACTCCGTAAAGAGATACTAAAACTTTTCGTATTATATTCATAAGAACAAGTTATAGATATCAAACTATAACTTTATTTATTATTATTTATTTAAAACTAAAGATCAAGGATATAAAAAAGGCATAAATATTAAACAGTTATGATTTTGTTGTGATAGGCTCATGAGAAACAGAAAAATAATAGGATCAATGAAAGAAAGTTTCAACTCACTTTTTCGAAGTTTTTTTTATTATTATATATAAATTGTTGGAAAATGACTATCAATGGGGCCAGCCTAGGGTTAGTGGCGGCAACAATATAAATTATATGAATTGTTTTGCCGCCACATCTCAAGTCTGCAACTGACACCTCAATATGCAGCTCCACAGTTTGGAAGTAACATTTGAAGGACATCCATGCAATCACTAACAGCAGAATTGCATAAAAGAATTCTTAAGAGAGGATAATAACCTTCCAATTAAAAATTTGGCTATTTATTAAACGTATTTGTGTAAACTAAATATAGAAAATGGGGAAAAAATGAATGAGAATGTGTGTCAAAATACAATATAAATAAATAAAAAAAGACATAAGACAAGTGTCAAATAATAGAGAAAAATTGAAAAATAACAAAGAAATGTATATCAAAATAAAAAAATAAAGAAAATGAAATATAAAAATAGGTATCAAACCAATAGTTCTAGTTATTAAATTACCACATATCACATATTATAATGTAATAAGTTGAATTCATTTGTATCAGTAGCTTAAAACCATTAAGAGTTTCACCAAATCTTATACAAATTAACATTCATGTAGACTTTTACTAGTGGCATAATTTGGAGAATTTTTTTTATTAAAATATGATAAAGAAACTCTTGTTAGATAGTTTGTAAATATGAAATCTCATATTAGAAAGAATTATAGATTTTAATGGTTATATAAATGGCAATAAATGATTATGATTAAATTATAATATATGGATCATAACTCATAGTGTAGCTCAAATTAAATTGCTAAATCAAAAATATTTAAAGTCTTTAATAGGATAGTTGGGGCATCTTGAAACCTTGAGTTAAAGAAAAAAGAAGCAAATAAATAAATTAACTATTAATTTTATTGTCATTATTTCTACAATAAAGAGGTGTGTTTGTTGAGAATAGATAGTTACATCAATAGTCATATTTATTGGAGATGCACAGTCATATATATTAGAAATAGATAGTTATATTTGTTAAAGATGGACAATTATATTTTTTAATCTAACAAATATAACTGTTCAAAAATACCTTTTTCATATCTATAAATAAAGAATTTTGAATTAGGTTTTAGAACATACATTTACATTCTTTAAAAAGAGTTTTAAAAACTTTGTTGTATCTTGAGATAACTTACTTTTCATATAAAAATAACATTACACTCAAGATAGTATAATATCACACCTCAAAGCTAAAAATTTCTATTGTCTTTATATTCTTTTCTAACAACTCTATCTCTTTCTCCCTGCAATCTTTCATATATAGTAGCATGAATTTCACTAATGGTTTTCATGTTTTCCTAGATTCTCGTTCTACTTAACTATTTTCCTGGATCTATTCTTGCCATAGTTTAGTACATTTTCTCTTGCAAGTTATTTTTCTGTCATGCAGTATTCTCCTTTGACTATATTGCTAGCGCATGCCCGTCTATGCACTATCCTGAGTATTAGTGTCCACTAAAAACACCACAACGCCCACCAAATTTGACAATTTTGGAAAACTATGATTATTTTCTTTACGCCCATGCTTTGAAATCATTGCATTTGATTGATTTAACATTTTGAGAAAATCGACGGAAACAGGCGTTCCCAAATCCAACATATCTTTATAAGCAACATGCACAAACTGGTGCTTTAATTACTGAAAACATAGTTCAAGGGTACAAACCTCTACTGCCGTTGTGCTCCTAAAACAATGGAGCATTTTTATTTCTCATATCACTTATGACATTTATTGTCTCAAGCAGAAGAAAACAAAAACAGTGTAGCTAATTGCAGGTAAGTGAAAGGAGCATGGTTCTATGCCAGAAACGTGATCCCTGTTTCCCCCTATCAATGTAGCGTTTGAAAACAATGTAGCCCATAAAAAAGAAGAAACTGTTCATTAGCATAATAATTTGTAACTCCTGTGTTTAAAAAAATTTATAAATTAAATTATAAAATTTAATTAATTAAAAAATTTAAATGTATCAGTATTTTATGAAACTAATATAATTAAAATAATATTTAGCTTCACATTGTATGGCAATTGACAAAATAAAAATATTAAATTATTGAATTTATTATGTCTCATAAATTATTAAATTCAAAATATTAACCTTTAAAATTGAGTTTTTTTAAGATTTTTTTCTCCTTTCATGGATGGGACATTTTCTATCTGGTAAATGCACCAAGAAAATCATACAAATCCGTTGCTCTTTTAGTATGGGATGGCTCATCACAATACAAGAAGCATGCATTCACTCTAAGGCCCTGAATGTGAAAAATAGTCATTTTTAGCTTGTAGGCCTTTGATTATTTCCTAACAAATTCTCACATTTAGCTACTACAAAATACAGATTATACTTTATGAACTTAAACATAAGCTATTGATTTATAAAGTAAACAAATAAATAAATTACCTTCAATTTTTAAATTATTTATTTATATTTATATTTTATTTATTAAGAATATTTGGTTGCCATCACAGGTCACATCACATAAATATTTAAAAAATTACATTAGGTTCTTCCTGGAAGGTAAACAAAGACAAACCCAAAGTATAAAATTTTAACCAATCCCGAACGTGGGATTTCTTCCAAAACAAAGATTGAACAGCAAGCATACCTTATTTCAATGTGATTGCGATGGCTATAACCATCACGAAAATAATTAGTACAAAAAATAATATACTTTCCAAATTAAGTTGAAAGCGATTATAATTATTACTTAAATATTATGTTAGTGATAATTATTTCAATAATAAAATAGTTTAAACGTTGAATTTTTTTTTAACAGTGTTGACGAAAATGTAGTGACACAAATATTAAGCTATTGGCTACTTAGTCTCTGTTTCGAAAGTAATAGCCCAAGGCCTACTCAATAGGACCGTCAGCCCTGAGTTTATGAGAACTGTTGGCTACTTGGTCTGTGTTTTAGTTTCATGGAGTAAGACTTGCGGCATTTTCAGAATGTAAATTTATTGTTTTAACAAAAACTCGTTCCATGTAAGATAAATAATTTTTTATGCATTTCAAAGTTTGAGTAACACTATTTACATAAATTTTATGCACAAAAATTGTGTGTAATATACAACATTTATAAAATTCATGAGCAAAATCGATGATTAATTTTGCATTTTTTTGGTTTTATAACTTATATCAATACTATTTAGCCATAACTATAGATTTTCCTGTATATATTCAATGGACTTTTAAGTTGAAGTAACAAATACTTACATTTTCTCTTGCATGTTATTTTTCCTTTCATGCATTATTGTCCTTTGATTATATCTTGCTAATGCTGTGAGATACTTACAACTGCAATAATTGGTCTTTGCATTTGTCTCTGTCTTTAGTGTATACTAAAAATACCACAATGCACACCAAATTTCACGATTTTGGAGAACTATCAACATTGGGATGGACTTTGGTAGCTAAAATTTTGACAATTTCCACGCGTATGCCTTAAAATCAATTGTATTTGAGTGATTGATAGTTTGGTGTTGTCCTCGAAAGTTTTGTTAATTGAGCAATTATAATGAAGGGTAGATTGATCGTCAACCCTAGTCATGGCAACGTTGAGCAAGGTTAAAAGGAAAAAGTAAGAAAGGAGTTTGCAGAGAGACGTAATGATTTGCTCCTAGTGAATGGATCTAATTGCCATTTAGATAGAGAGAAAAGTAGATGAGTGGTGGAACATAAACAAATACAAGACAAGACTATGCTTGGCCTCAACAAGTTTAGGGAATGCATGCTCTATGATTATTTTATCACTACGACTTGTGAGTTGTGGAAATTATTAAGTCACAAGTCATTCTTAAGCAGCTGGGAACTGTAAACAAGCGGGATCAAACTCTTAATATCAAATACAAAAATGGATACATCAATCATTGCAGCAGCGGGACCAAATCCTTCTTGTAAGTTGTGGCGGTGGAAGACCAAGAACCACGCTCTAGTTTGGAGCTTCTCCATCACTTTCTTCTTCTCTATTTACCATTTTGCATGGGAAGTGTGAGACGATGGGCTATACTCTGATAGACTGAACGAGAACATCCTTTGTCTTCACTCTGAGTTGGTCGCAAACATGAATTTAAAATCAATTTTACTATTCATGATAATTTTTTCTTTTTTTACTGAATTTCAGATCAAGAGATATGATAATGATTTGCAAGCTGTAAATTTAATTTCTTCCTCAGATTGATATTACCATTGGTTTCTTTGTTTGGCGCTTATATAAAGGCTACATCACAGAGAAGTGAACAGTGAGTAAGGTCTCCTTCCAGTGACATATCACCTTTCTCTGTTTGTTTCCAAAACTCCAAATTTCACAATTCTCACGCGTATCCCTTAAAATCGGCAGCAGCTGGTATTCCAAATCCAACGTATCACATTATGAGTAATATGCACGAGCTGGAGCTATAATTACCAAACCCTTAGTTCTCGAAGCAGATCAAACATACAAACCATCCACTGCCTTTTGTGCTCCTAAAACAATGAAGCATGTTGCTCCCAAGTTACCTGCACTTTGGTTTATATGCCTTCACCTTCTTCCATTCTTCATGACAAACTTACTGTCGTTGCAACTTATCATCAAAGCCTCTGCATTAGGAAACAACACTGATCATTTGGCACTGCCCAAATTCAAGGAATCAATATCCAATGACCCATATCAAATCTTGGCCTCTTGGAAAAGTTCCACTCACATCTGCAATTGGACTGGTGTCAAATGCAACCACCCCCATCAAAGAGTTTCAGAGTTGAACCTAGGAGGATGCCACTTACATGGAGTCATATCACCCCACATTGGCAACCTTTCCTTTCTCCAAACTCTCGAGCTACAAAACAATAGCTTCTACAGCGAAGTCCCACAACAGTTGGGCGGTTTATTCCGACTGCAATGGCTCATGCTCGACAATAACACTTTAACGGGGGAATTTCCTGTCAACTTGACAAGATGCTCTGCACTCAGGGTCCTCAGTTTATCTGGGAATAATATCACCGGCAACATACCAGTCCAGATTGGATCGCTTTGGAAGCTTCAAGAGTTGTATCTTCAAAAAAACAATTTAATAGGAAGAATACCAGCTTCTATAGGAAATCTTTCTTCCCTTGTTACTCTATATGTGGCATATAATAGCTTGGAGGGAAATCTACCAGATGAAATAGGTCGTTTGAAAAACTTGACCTTTATTAGTGTACTTGAGAACAGATTGTCTGGTAAGTTTCCTTCTTCACTCTACAATATGTCATCTCTCACTTTTATCTCAGTTGCAGTCAATCAATTGGATGGTTCTCTTCCAGCTACCATGCTCCTCTCCCTCCCATACTTCCAACACCTTCTCATCGGTGGTAATGAATTCTCAGGTCCAATACCAACATCCATCACAAATGCTTCTTTTCTTCAACGCCTTGATATCTCTGCGAACTATTTCATTAGACAAATTCCGAGTCTAGAAAAGCCACAAGATATCAAAGTGCTTAATTTGGAAATTAACAGTCTGGGTAGTAATTCGACAAATGATCTAGAGTTTGTAAGTTCCCTGACAAACTATAGTAAGTTGAACGCATTGGCCATAGATGGTAATAATTTTGGAGCTTCTTTGCCCAATTCCATTGGCAATTTATCAACCTAACTCAACTCTCTATATCTAGGTGTTAATCAATTTTCTGGACAAATTCCTGCAACATTGGGTAAACTTACTAACTTAATTGCGTTGAAGCTGGGAGAAAACAGATTCACAGGGTTCATTCCAGACACCTTTGGGAACTTTCATAAGATGCAAACATTACAGTTGAATAGAAACAAACTGAGAGGGAGGATACCAACCTCCATAGGCAACCTCAGTCAATTGTTTGAGCTGGACCTATCACAGAACATGTTAGATGGAAATATTCCTCCAAGTATTGGAAATTGCCAAAGTTTACAAAAGCTAGACCTTTCACAAAACAGACTTAGTGGAGTGATACTGCCGCAAGTTATTGGTCTTTCCTTTTCGACAATCTTACTTAACTTGTCAGGAAATGCATTAATTGGAAATCTTCTAGTTGAGGTGGGCAAACTGGAAAGTATTGCTAAATTGGATGTCTCTGATAATCATCTGTCAGGTGACATTCCTGGTACAGTTGGAGACTGCATACGCTTGGAGTACCTTTATCTACAACAAAATTCCTTCAATGGAATCATACCTTCATCTTTGGCTTCCTTGAAAGGTCTTCAATATTTAGATCTATCAAGAAACAATTTATCTGGGTCAATTCCTCAAGTCTGCAGTATATTACTGTTTTAGCATACTTGAATGTTTCATTTAATAATCTAGATGGCGAAGTGCCTAAAAATGGTGTCTTTCAAAATGCAAGTGCGATAGCAGTGGTTGGCAATAGTAAGCTTTGTGGAGGTATCTTAGAGTTACAACTACCACCATGCCCTATCAATGCTATGAAACAAAGAAAGCACCATAAGTTTAGGTTGAATGCCGTGGTAACTTGTTTGCTTGCTTTTCTTTTTTTATCGTCAACAGTTGTTGTTATATATTTTATTAGGAAAAGAAATAGGAAACAATCTTTTGAGCCATCAACAATTGAACTTCCTTCCAAGGTTTCCTACCAAAGCCTACAACTAGCAACCAATGGGTTTTCAGCTCACAATATGATAGGAGGTGGAAGTTTTGGTTCTGTATATAGAGGAAGTCTTGGGCCTGAAAATGAAGTTGTTGCCATAAAGGTCCTTAACCTTGGTAAGAAGGGAACCCACAGGAGCTTCACTACTGAATGTAATGCACTCAAAAATATTAGGCGCAGAAATTTGGTAAAGATATTAACATGTTGCTCCAGCACAAACCATAAGGGCCAAGAATTTAAAGCACTAGTTTTTGAGTACATGTCAAATGGAACCTTAGAAAAATGGTTGCATCTAGGTACAAAAAGTTCAAATCAGCCCAGAACTTTAGGCCTTGATCAAAGATTAAAGATTCTTAGTGATGTTGCCTCTGTATTACATTATCTTCACCATGAATGTGAGCCACCTGTCATTCATTGTGATTTAAAGCCAAGCAATGTCCTTCTTGATAGTGACATGGTTGCCCATGTGAGTGATTTTGGATTGGCAAGACTACTTTTGTCTATTGAAGGCAATTCTGACAACAAAAGCAGTACCATTGGAATGAAGGGGAGTATTGGCTATGCTGCTCCAGGTACAGCTTGATATTTATTTTGGCTATAAAATCTTCTCGAATATTGTTTTCCTGTCTCAAGCATTTTCTTTACCTTTGTGTTAGTATTGTTAATATAGTTTTCATCGCATTGACTTATTTGCAATATATTTCAGAATATGGATTGGGTTTTGAAGTTACCACACAAGGTGACATGTATAGCTTTGGGATTTTTGTCTTGGAAGTGATAACCGGAAGAAGACCCACAGACAAAATGTTTGAAGATTCCCATAATCTTCATAACTATGTAAAAGCTTCATTTCCTAATAAACTTGTGCACATTGTGGACCAAGCTATATTCATCAAAGAAATAAGTACAAGAGAAGCGGCTACTGCAATGGTAGAATACATTTGTGAGGACTTGCCTCTGATGTGTCCTAATGTGGAGAAATGCTTACTATCACTTTTAAACATTGGACTTGCTTGTTCAGTGGAGTCACCAAGGGAAAGAATGAGTATCGTGGATGTGATGAGGGAGCTAAATATAATTTATTGTGGGATGAAGAAGACTTAGAACTGAAGAATACTGAGGTGCCACTTCTACATTACTATTACTGCCAATTATGTCCTAGTTATTTCATATCTTTTTTCTTTGAATGATTTTTTTGTCTTTTTTTTTATTTTGTCTTTTAGGTTGCATAAAGTTGTGAGTTATTCAAGTTGAATCATAAAGCAGTGTGCCTGCTGTAATTCTAGAAATTCCTATGTTTATTGTATTTGTCTGTGTGAACAAAATTATTTCAAAAGACTTTTAATTTAATTATTGTTCCATCTGAATTTAACTTTCGCGTGCATATTTAAACTACTGCTTTAATATTTCATATGAAGCAGCTTACTTATATATCCTCCATTGTATTTTCCATATCATGACTTCTATTTTATAAAGCAAAAGAAACCAAAAGCACTGTACCTGATTGCTGAAAGGAGGATAGTGTTAAACCATAGTCCTACTTCTCCCCTTCACCCCATCCATTTAATGTGGATGAAAAAGGAGAAGAAAGTGTTCATTAACATGATAACAAATAATCGCTGAGCACATTTACACACAAAAGGGCCATCTCCTAGCTAGTGGATTCTATGCAATATAGGTAACAAGGGAACCATGACTCTTTTCTTTGGTTTCTAGTGGGTCTAATTTTGTCAAGTTTTGAACAAATAGTTAAGGTTTTTCAAGAAATTATTTTAGTGATGCCACAGTCTACTCTTTTCCCAATGTTACACTGGTTTGTGTTTAGGCTAAGGACTACTCAGTGGTTCTGTATGTACTAAATGGAAATTTGATGATTGCCTATTGTAGATACCTAATTTTGTCCGCCCCACTTCTCAAAACTTTAACATAAATTACAAACCCAAACTTAAACTAAAAATAACAAAATAAAATAAGATTAAGCCCAAAATATAATTACACCCAAAAATAAAACTAAGCCCACACCTAAAAATAAAATTTTAAAATAAAACTAGAAAAAATAAAAGATAACCAAAATTTAAAAATGATAGTATAAGATAATAAAAATAAGGATAAAAGATAAAAATAATATATTAAAAGATACAAGATAAAATTTGTAATCCAAGAAAAATCTCAAATCAAAAATAGGAGAAAAATTCAAAAAATCAGAAAAATCAAATAAATCCAAGATAATTCAGAAAAATCAAATAAATTCAAGATAAATCAGAAAAATAAGATAGATCCAAGAAAAGTCCAAAAATCAAGAAAAATCAGAAAATGAAGATAAATCTAAAAGAAAATCAGAAAATGAAAGAAATAGATAAAAGATAGGATAAAGATAAAAGTCAAGAAATAAATTAGATAAATAAAAATTAAAAAGATAATAGATAAAATTAAGATATGAAAATCTGAAATCTAAAATGATAAATAAAAAATGTTAGATAAAAAGATAAAAGTCAAGATAACATTAGGAAACAAGAGTTAAACTAAAAAACAAATTCTAAAAAATCTGAAAATAAAAAAAACCCATTCTCACATACAAAAAGGGGGGCTTCTTCACGTACAACAGGGGGGAGATAAAAATTTCATCAAAAAAGGAGAAAGGGGGCACGGCTCACTAGAAAAGAGGCCTCCAAAATTTGAGCAAAAAGGCTACAAAGAGGAGGGGGGTTCACGTAGGAAAAAAGGAGAGATAGAATTTCAGCAAAAAAGAGGAGAAATGGGGGCTTTTCACGTAGTAAAAAATGGAGAGAGCTTAGAAAGGATTTTAGCCTACAAGAAAAATTGCACACTCTTCACACCACAAGCATACACCCTTTTTTTCAAATCACACAAAGGAAGACACTCAAGGTGAGCCCCTTTCCTCTTTTCTTTTAGATTTATATGTGTAATTCAATTTTAGTCATGTAGATCTCATACTTTAATCCTAATATAGCTAGGATTGTTTTTGCTATAGTGTTTGTATAACTTTCATTTTTATTAATCATGACATGCATATATTTTCACATTCTTTCACTCCTTTTTATCTTGATTTACTGTGAATCTCCACATGCAAATAAAATCATGTCAAAATTTTGCATATTTTTCACTATTAGCATGCATAAATTCCATCTTAAATTCTGCATATGGTATTTTAATTTTCTGTACAAATCTATTTTATACTATTTTGAATATTCAAGCTTTTATTTCTGCATGGTTTTGCATTCTGTTCAAATAGTTTTATATTGCATCTTAAACTAAAATTCTGCACTGTTTTCTGCATGAAAATTCTGCACATTATTTCATTCTGCATTTTTTGTCTTTCATAAATTCTGAATTGCAATTCAACTTCTGCATTTTGTTTCATAAATTCTACACAAAATGTATTTCTGTTTTGTCGTTTTGTTTTTCGCATTCTGTATAGAATCTCCATATGACTTTTACATACTAAAAATTCTGCATGTTTTGTATTGAAAATTCTGCACATATTTTAGCCTAGGCAATGTTCTTGTTGATCTTCCATATTCATTGATTTAATTTCTTGTTAATTTTCTATTAAATTTTAGCATTAGGATTATTTGTTCAGAAACTCTAGTATCACCACCTTGAGTTCCTCTTTAGTCCTAAGCAATTTTGGCTCTAGGCACTTTTCCTAAGATTATTTTTTTAAAAAAAAACTTCGGACTGGAATAGGAAGGGAATTTTCTTAAAGTTATTTCTAAAACCCTGATCTGGAATAGAGATGGGATTTTCTTAAATTATTTTTAAAACCCTGGACTGGAATAGGAAGGGGATTTTCTTATAAATATTTTTAAAACCCTGATCTGGAATAGAGATGAGATTTTCTTAAAACCCTAGACTGGAATAGGAAGGGGACTTTTTCTCAAAAATTATTTTCATCCCGATCCGGAATGGGAAGGGGTAAGTTTCAAAAATCTTTTTTAAACCAACATAAATTAATTAAGATAAATTAATAAGATCATTTTTGGTACCGAAAGGGCGTTTAGGGTGCTAATACCTTCCCTAAAATGTAACCAACCCCCGAACCTAATATCTGAAACGTAGACCATTTTTAGTTAGATGTCCGATCTCACCTTTAGATAATTTAGATCGGTGGCGACTCCAAAACCAAATTTTTAGGGTCCACAGCTTGGCGACTCCGCTGGGGAAATTAGAGGGTTAGGCCAGTTTAAAAATGATCTTATTAATTTCTTGATTGATTTGTTGGTTTATTTTTTGTAGAGATGATGAAATAAAAGGTACGCTTACTAGTTTCTAGTGTTTTTGGATGTTTAAATTTTATACTTGTTTATTTTTATAAATGTATATATTTGCATGTGATTTGGATATGATTCCCTACACATATTGTCACTCTTACCATGCACTTGAATAAAGGGGAAGTCATGACCCCTGTGCCCTATACCTGGGCCATTTAAGGTACCTTGTAGGTTAGAGGGGTGTAGTAAGGTTAGCCTTCGAGAGACCTTCGTCTCCGCATGGGCGCCCGAAACACCCCACTCAAATTTATCCTTCCTTGGATAATTTGGGAACCTGATGTAGGAAATATAGAACCTACCTTTACACTAATAATAGCCTTAGAGCTATCCCTTGTGAGAGAGTGTTGGCCCAAGCCCGTGAGAGTGAATAAAGACCTAGGACTTACCTGAAATTAGGCACAATGGGGAACATTTCCTTTATCTCATCGCATGTTTGTGATTATATTTTTAGCTCAATTCTCTTACCATATACATGTTATTTCCATATGCATGAAGTCCCTAAGTTAAGATTTATATATATTTAAGATAGATGGGGGCCCAAAAAAACAAAGAGCATGCATTCTTCATTAACACTTGCATAAGTTGCTTTTAGCTCAATTCTCCTACCATATACATGAAGTCCCTAAGTTAAGATTTATATACATCTAGGATAGATGGGGGCAAAAAAAAAAAAGCATGCATTCTTGATTAACACTTGCATAAGTTGCACACTTTCGGCTTCATGCATCACATCACATTCATATGCATATATTCTCATTTGCATACCAATAATGAATCGATTGACGCCAAGTGGTTGACTTTTAAACTTGAGCAACCAAGACCAGATGTTCATAATAATCCCTTACCTAATCATGATAGTCCAAATGCTCAACACTAGAGCAGCATGGGTAAAATTAAGATCTTGTCATTGGAATGAACCAGTTGGCTTCAGTTGGTGGGTCTGTTCTTATACCACCTACTACGAGTTACATTACTTCCTACTTTCGTATTTGTTTTGCATCTTTTCTTTTTATGGTACCTGTTAATGGCTCTGCCCAAGGCCTTAGTAAGGAGTATGTATGGGCACACCTTTTAATTCAATAAAATGCTTAGCATGATGAATGCATTACTTTTCATCTAATTTCTTTTGCCTATTAAACTAAACCAATATTGGGGCAATCTGATTTATCCTAGACATTGACGCTCGTGAGCTAATAAATGAAGAAGAACTTTTCTTAATCTCATTCTTAATGAATCCAATTGCCGATGATAAAATATGTTTGCTTAAATACTCAATTCTCTTGGATGACTGAGTGTCTCGTCATTAAGGAATGATGAAAAAAGAGCCTATGGTGAGAGTGTGCTTATTGTGGGAAAACAGATACCCTAGAACTTGTCTAAATGTCCCTTGAGGCTATTTGTTAGACATCACATTATTCAAGAAATGACCTAGGCCATCTTTGGATAGTTTGAGCCTTTCAAAGTGAAGCCCTAATATCAAAACTCCCATAGTCACCCATTTGAGCCTATAAAAGGATGGCAAGACCACCATCCGACTTCCTTCCTTTGACCCATGCCAACTTTAACCTTCTCAGTTTGAAAAATTATTACTCTACCTTGAAGGAGAGCTAAAAGGAGTATCCTTACTATCAAAGAAGGAAAATGCTATGAGCAACAATATAAGGCTCAACTGAAAGGATCGAAGGTATCCTTCTAAAACTATGTGAAAAAGCACAAATAGAAAAAAGAAAAAAAAATATTAAGAAAATGGAAAAGAAAAGTGCTAGACCAAAAAATAGGGTGCTAGCCAAAAAATACAAGAGACTGGTGAAGAGAAATGGACTTCACCTTGAGCCACATGCTTATCCAAAAAAAAGAAAAAAGTGAAAAATGAGGCATCATACTTCATGCTCTCCTTATTTGATAAATTCTTATCTCTTTTATTCATATCCATTACCTGGACCTTACATTACAAGCTAAATAAAGTCTTAGTGATCTTGGCTAATATGGTAAACTAACTAAAGTGGAGAGGGACACGAAAACAAGCCTATGGGGTATCTGTGAGTGCAAACATATATCAAAGAGTGCAAACACTTGAGAATGATTGGAATAAATATTTATTTAAGAGTGCAAATACTTTAGAGATTAGAGTGGGTGCTTAACAAAGCACTTTTGATTCCAAAGAATTGAATATATTAAGAGCATTCCCTTGAGGCATGACTTGGATAATAAAAGAGAATGAGTTAAGAAAAACTCTTTTCAGCATTGTTTTGCTCATGGGTAGTCAAATCTAAATTGGGGGCAATCAAATGGAAAAATCCATACCCAAATGACCCACCTTTAAAGAAAGGAGAGACTCAGAAGGATATAAAGAAACTTCTCTTATGGAGCTATAACCCACCAAAAAAGAATCAAGCTTGATCCCTAAAGATATTGCTCCCAAGGTTTCCAACACTTAAACTCGTTTAAACTGGGGCAATGGGTGTTGACCCCTAAAATTTTGATTTTGGATCTCTGGAGTCGCCACCGATCTAAATTATCTAAAGGTGAGATCGGACACCTAATTTAAAAAATGATCTACGTTTCTAGAGATTGGGTTCGGGGGTTGGTTACGTTTTAGGGAAGGTATTAGCACCCTAAACGCCCTTTCGGTACCAAGAATGATCTAATTAATTTATCTTAATTAATTTATGTTGGTTAAAAATTTTTAAAAAGATTTTTAATAAATAATCCCTGCCCATTCTGGATTGGGATTTTAAAAATAAAATGATTTTAAGGAAAATCCCCTTCCTATTCCAGTCCAGGGTTTTAAAATAATTTTAGAAAAACTCCCTTCCTATTCCAGTCCAGGATTTTAAAATAATTTTAAGAAAATCCCCTTCCTATTCCAGTCTGAGGCTTTAAAATATTTTCAAGAAAAATCCCCTTCCTATTCCAGTCCAGGGCTTTAAAATAATTTTAAAAAAAAAACTGTTTATATCAATGTTTTATGTTAAATGCTAATCGCAACTAATAACTCATTTTCATTTTTCAATTTCCTAAAAGTTTATGTAAAACAAAGACATGCAAAGCCTAACCTCTTTCAAAATCAAAACTCACGTCTTTCTCCTCATGTCTACCTTATACCATGCACTCCCAAACCAAGAAGAATTTCTGGCAACTAGCAAACTCCATCACATACGTTAACAAACAAGATGCAAGCAAAATCATGAGGAGACAGCAGTAAGTTCTAGACTTGGAGGCCATACCTTTTAACTTCAAAGAAGGAGGTTCTGGTTATAGAAGAAGCCGGGAAAGGGAAGATTGAGTGCAGCGTCGGAGCTGCATGCAAGTAAGGAGAATGGCAAAGACCGACTGCGATGTGGACTTCGACAGCAACGGTTTTCTCTGGTTGAAAGCAAGGCTCCCTGACAGCTTTGGAACCGTTGCTCCTGGTGAAGGATGGAGAGTAGCGATCGGGCAAGCTGGGCACGCTAGGCGATGTTGAAGGTGCTGGTGTGGTCCAAGGTGCCAGCAGAGGCAGCAACGGCGCGACTTAGCGATGAATCTTGAGTGAAGGCGGTGCAACAGGTGACGGTGAAGCTGAGCTACAGAAACAGAACCGGCTGGCAGCAGTGCTGGATCTTTCACGGCTGAAGAACGGAAACGAACAGCGATTGGATGCACTGAAAGCGTAGTCCTGAGTGAGGGCATAGTGGGTTTCGTTTCGTTTGAGAGTGTATGTGGTGCAGTGGAAGCTTCTTGAGATGAGAGTGCTGAAGCTTTCTTTTTGAAACCACTGTGTGCTGATTTACGGAGGGTGAGGCGTGGGTGGTTTCAAGAGCACGGTGGCTGTTTGTTTGTTTTTTTTTGGTGACTTCAGTTTGGCTGGAGAGTGTAGTTAAGGATAGGTATGGGTGAGCAGTGGAGAGCTTCTGCATGTGGCCATGTTTTTGCGGGAATTTTGGGTATTCAAGAGTGCAATCCTAAGATGCTGAACTACAGGGGGCCATGCCTAGAAGTGCAGTTCCCCTTCTTTTTTCGGCTTTTTTTCTTTTTAGTCCGTGAAAGAGCCCCCCTATTTCGTGTTATGGATGGGTTTTTATAATTTAGAGTTTGTCTCCTACGCAGATTCTTGTTTCCTAATTTTAATTATGTTTCACTTCTTAAATTTTATCTTTTGTTTTCTTATCTTTATCTTTTAATTTTTTATCTTATTATCTTCATAATTTTTCTCTTATATTCAGATTTTTCTAATTCTTATTATCTTTTATCTTTTTTATCTTTTGTCTAATTCTTTCATTTTTTCTGATTTTTGGTTTTATTTTCTGATTTTCTTAGATTTATTCTTTTTATTTACTGATTTATCTTGATTTTTGGACTTTTCTTGGATTTATCTTTATTTTTCTTTCATTATCTTGGATTATCTTGATTTTTCTGATTTTTGAATTCATTTATTTTTTGGATTTTTTCTTTTGAATTTATTTGCATTTTGGGTTTGGGCTTATTTAGTTTAGATTTTGGTTAGGTTTAATTTTGGGCTTAATCTTATTTTATTTTGTTATTTTTTAGTTTAAGTTTGGATTTGCAATTTATGTTAAAGTTTTGAGAAGTGGGCTGGACAGAATTAGGTGTCTACAATGGGTTATTGATCAATTCATTGATATCTCATTTGAAAGGCCAGAGTACCAAGTTGCATATCCTTTATGTCATAAGCCATCCTTATTCCTTAAAATGCATTCTCATGCAAAGCAAAAATTGTCAGGTGCCAGTAGAAGGTATTGCCTAAATGGACAAGACATGAATGAAAAATTGGCAAAACTCCAATTATAAAGAGAACAAAAGTTTTAAGGTATGACTTCAAGACATGATGAATGAAAAATGTCTTGAGTGAATGCTGAAAGCATCACACCCTTAATTTCTCTTAGAAGAGAAAGAGACACGTTATGTTCAAGGACTATGTCAAAAAGGGTTTTAGCCCAGATATGCAAATAGGGGGAATAAAGTAAACAATGACATCTTTATGAATAAGAAACTTAGTCAAGGAATGTACTAAGAATTCAATGACACTCGGCCAATCCTTCTGGAGAGAGTAAGTGAGAAGACCCAAAAGTGCCAGAGTCAACTCAAAAGCTCCTAAAGGTCATGGAGTAGCAATTTACAAAATTTCATTTTTCTAGTATGTTAGCATGCATCATCATAGGATAATATTGCATCTTTGCATACAAGCATACCATCATTGCCTAAATTCCCAAGAAAATTAAAACTTTCATGGGTCAAGCATGTCCCTAAAATTAAAATTGGGATTTCTACATTATCATGTCAAACATGCACAATCATAAGCATTTCATCTCATATCAATATAAAATTATGTTAGGAAGAACTTATCCACATCAAGTTACAGATAAACTTATTCAGGTCAAATCAGGCCATCATGGAAAGAACCTGTTCAAAGGTCATTTTTTTTGGTCCCTGTAGGGTGGACGGCAGCCCTTCCGATCTTAGGATTAAAATGAGAAAATCCTAAGGTCATTTTGGTCCCTGTAGGGTGGACGGTAGCCCTTCGATCTTAGGATTAAAACGAGGAAATCCTAAGGTCGTTTTGGTCCTTGTTGGGTAGACAGTAGCCCTTCCGAACTTAGGATTAAAATGAAAAAATCCTAAGGTCGTTTTGGTCCCTGTAGGGTGGACGGTAGCCCTTCCGATTTTAGGATTAAAATGAGAAAATCCTAAGGTCGTTTTGGTCCTTGTTGGGTGGACAGTAGCCCTTCCGATCTTAGCATTAAAATGAGAAAATCCTAAGGTCATTTTGGTCCCTGTAGGGCGGACGGTAGCCCTTCCGATCTTAGGATTAAAATGAGGAAATCCTAAGGTCGTTTTGGTCCCTGTAGGGTGGACAGTAGCCCTTCTGATCTTAGGATTAAAATGAGGAAATCCTAAGGTCATTTTGGTCCCTATAGGGTGGACAGTAGCCCTTCCGATCTTAGGATTAAAATGAGAAAATCCTAAGGCCGTTTTGGTCCCTGTAGTGTGGACGGTAGCCCTCCGATCTTAGGATTAAAATGAGGAAATCCTAAGATCGTTTTTGTCCTTGTTGGGTGGACAGTAGCCCTTCCGATCTTAGGATTAAAATGAGAAAATCCTAAGATTGTTTTGGTCCCTGTAGGGTGGACGGTAGCCCTTCCGATTTTAGGATTAAAATGAGAAAATCCTAAGGTCGTTTTGGTCCTTGTTGGGTGGACAGTAGCTCTTCCGATCTTAGGATTAAAATGAGGAAATTCTAAAGTCGTTTTAGTCCTTGTTGGGTGGACAGTAGTCCTTCCGATCTTAGGATTAAAATGAGGAAATCCTAAGGTCATTTTGGTCCCTGTAGGGTGGATAGTAGCCCTCCGATCTTAGGATTAAAATGAGAAAATCCTAAGGTCGTATTGGTACCTGTAGGGTGGAGGTAGCCCTTCTGATCTTAGGATTAAAATGAGAAAATCCTAAGGTCGTTTTGGTCCTTGTTGGGTGGACAGTAGCCCTTTCGATCTTAGGATTAAAATGAGAAAATCCTAAGGTCGTTTTAGTCCCTGTAGGGTGGACGGTAGCCCTTCCGATTTTAGGATTAAAATGAGAAAATCCTAAGGTCGTTTTGGTCCTTGTTGGGTAGACAGTAGCCCTTCTGATCTTAGGATTAAAATGAGAAAATCCTAAGGTCGTTTTGGTCCCTGTAGGGTGGACGGTAGCCCTCCGATCTTAGGATTAAAATGAGGAAATCCTAAGATCGTTTTTGTCCTTATTGGGTGGACAGTAGCCCTTCCGATCTTAGGATTAAAATGAGAAAATCCTAAGGTCGTTTTGGTCCCTGTAGGGTGGACGGTACCCCTTCCGACTTTAGGATTAAAATGAGGAAATCCTAAGGTCGTTTTGGTCCCTGTAGGGTGGACAGTAGCCCTCCGATCTTAGGATTAAAATGAGAAAATCCTAAGGTCATTTTGGTCCCTGTAGGGTGGACGGTAGCCCTTCTGATTTTAGGATTAAAATGAGAAAATCCTAAGGTTGTTTTGGTCCTTGCTGGGTGGACAGTAGCCCTTCCGATCTTAGGATTAAAATGAGAAAATCCTAAGGTCGTTTTGGTCCTTGTTGGGTGGACAGCAGCCCTTCCGAACTTAGGATTAAAATGAGAAAATCTTAAGGTCGTTTTGGTCCCTGTAGGGTGGACAGTAGCCCTTCCGATCTTAGGATTAAAATGAGGAAATCCTAAGGTCATTTTGGTCCTTGTTGGGTGGACAGTAACCCTTCCGAGCTTAAGATTAAAAGAGGAAATTTTAAGGTCGTTTTTGGTCCCTGTTGGGTGGACAGTAACCCTTCACATTATATATTAATTCGGACAAAATAGTATCTCTCAACCTTTACCCATCTTCTAGTTCCTAAAAGATGAGCAAAGGGGGGCAATCTGTAGACACCTAATTTTGTCCGCCCCACTTCTCAAAACTTTAACATAAATTACAAACCCAAACTTAAACTAAAAATAACAAAATAAAATAAGATTAAGCCCAAAATATAATAAAATCCAAACATAAAACTAAGCCCACAGCTAAAAATAAAATTTTAAAATAAAACTAAAATAAAACTAGAAAAAATAAAAGATAACCAAAGTTTAAAAATGATAGTATAAGATAATAAAAATAAGGATAAAAGATAAAAATAATATATTAAAAGATACAAGATAAAATTTGTAATCCAAGAAAAATCTCAAATCAAAAATAGGAGAAAAATTCAAAAAATCAGAAAAATCAAATAAATCCAAGATAATTCAGAAAAATCAAATAAATTCAAGATAAATTAGAAAAATAAGATAAATCCAAGAAAAGTCCAAAAATCAAGAAAAATCAGAAAATGAAGATAAATCTAAAAGAAAATCAGAAAATGAAAGAAATAGATAAAAGATAGGATAAAGATAAAAGTCAAGAAATAAATTAGATAAATAAAAATTAAAAAGATAATAGATAAAATTAAGATATAAAAATCTGAAATCGAAAAAGATAAATAAAAAATGTTAGATAAAAAGATAAAAGTCAAGATAACATTAGGAAACAAGAGTTAAACTAAAAAACAAATTCTAAAAAATTTGAAAATAAAAAAAAAACCCATTCTCACATACAAAAAGGGGGGCTTCTTCACGTACAACAGGGGGGAGATAAAAATTTCATCAAAAAAGGAGAAAGGGGGCATGGCTCACAAGAAAAGAGGCCTCCAAAATTTGAGCAAAAAGGCTACAAAGAGGAGGGGGGTTCACGTAGAAAAAAAGGAGAGATAGAATTTCAGCAAAAAAGAGGAGAAATGGGGGCTTTTCACGTAGTAAAAAATGGAGAGAGCTTAGAAAGGATTTTAGCCTACAAGAAAAATTGCACACTCTTCACACCACAAGCATACACCCTTTTTTTCAAATCACACAAAGGAAGACACTCAAGGTGAGCCCCTTTCCTCTTTTCTTTAAGATTTATATGTGTAATTCAATTTTAGTCATGTAGATCTCATACTTTAATCCTAATATAGCTAGGATTGTTTTTGTTATAGTGTTTGTATAACTTTCATTTTTATTAATCATGACATGCATATATTTTCACATTCTTTCACTCCCTTTTATCTTGATTTACTGTGAATCTCCACATGCAAATAAAATCATGTCAAAATTTTGCATATTTTTCACTATTAGCATGCGTAAATTCCATCTTAAATTCTGCATATGGTATTTTAATTTTCTGCACACATCTATTTTATACTATTTTGAATATTTAAGCTTTTATTTCTGCATGGTTTTGCATTCTGTTCAAATAGTTTTATATTGCATCTTAAACTAAAATTCTGCACTATTTTCTGCATGAAAATTCTGCACATTATTTCATTCTGCATTTTCTCTCTTTCATAAATTCTGCATTGCAATTCAACTTCTGCATTTTGTTTCATAAATTCTACACAAAATGTATTTCTGTTTTATCGTTTTGTTTTTCGTATTCTATATAGAATCTCCATATGACTTTTACATACTAAAAATTCTGCATGTTTTGTATTGAAAATTCTGCACATATTTTAGCCTAGGCAATGTTCTTGTTGATCTTCCATATTCATTGATTTAATTTCTTGTTAATTTTCTATTAAATTTTAGCATTAGGATTATTTGTTAAGAAACTCTAGTATCACCACCTTGAGTTCCTCTTTAGTCCTAAGCAATTTTGGCTCTAGGCACTTTTCCTAAGATTATTTTTTAAAAAAAAACTCCGGACTGGAATAGGAAGGGGATTTTCTTAAAGTTATTTCTAAAACCCTGATCTGGAATAGAGATGGGATTTTCTTAAATTATTTTTAAAACCCTGGACTGGAATAGGAAGGGGATTTTCTTATAAATATTTTTAAAACCCTGATCTGGAATAGAGATGGGATTTTCTTAAAACCCTAGACTGGAATAGGAAGGGGATTTTTTCTCAAAAATTATTTTCATCCCGATCCGGAATGGGAAGGGGTAAGTTTCAAAAATCTTTTTTAAACCAACATAAATTAATTAAGATAAATTAATAAGATCATTCTTGGTACCGAAAGGGCGTTTAGGGTGCTAATACCTTCCCTAAAATGTAACCAACTCCCGAACCTAATCTCTGAAACATAGACCATTTTTAGTTAGATGTCCGATCTCACCTTTAGATAATTTAGATCGGTGGCGACTCCAAAACTAAATTTTTAGGGCCCACACCTGTCTTCATTGCTTTTGCTATACCAATGCATTGGCACTAAATTTGAACAATCTTACTTTTCTTTTGGGTAGAAATTGATTTTCTTATGAAAGCAATGGATTTATGGTATAGGATATAATCCTTTACTACCACTAGCCTATAATGCGCAGAAACAGAATGTTCTTGGATACAACTAAAGATGAAATTCAATAAAGCTAACAAGAAATGATTTTCCCAAAAGCAATAATGTAAAACTCGTCAATAGTTTTCAGTGTCAAGTTAAAAGCAATGCAACTTTTGAACTATATATATATATATTTGCTGCTCTCAACTTTTACAGGGTTCAATATCACATGCACTTATCCTTTGAGCCAAAGCATCAACTATTCTTTCATTGAATTGAATGCTAATTATGCTAATGGTAAAATGTAGTTTGTCAGGATCTTGTGTCTTTATAAATGCAAATAATAACAAAAGGCTATCATATTGTCAAAGTATGTTAGGCCCCATGGGCTTGGCTTACCACCCTAACCAACAGGACCATGATGGATAGCATGAAAGAAGTTTTCAGCTTCTCATTAATGGTATCAAGGCCTTCTGCATCTGCAATAGTTTGGGTTGAAACAACTCAATCATAATCTGGGTAATTTCCTCCATCACTTCCATGAATTTTACATCAACAGTATCAAATATCTACATCTCAATATTTATTGTAGTACTGGAGTTATAATGATAAGTCTTACTATGACCAATACAAGATCACAATCAGAACTAAGTCACAACCAAATAGCAAGGATCAGCATGAAACTATAACCACTCGTCAAATAGAAGTAAAAGGAACCAATTTCAAAAGAACCACAAAATTATTTAAGCGAAAAGGAAAAACTATTAATTAAGAATAGGTATAAATTAAACTATTAATTACAGTTCTAGAAAATATTTGAAATCTATGGTTTGATTTTTAGTTAAAATGTTTTGTTTTTTTAATTCTTGCTCAATAAAAAGTCTTCAAACATAATAACGTGGATAATGACCATTGACCAAAATGGTTCAATTCAAATATAACATTTCTTCAAGTATTAATTGTTGAGTAGTGCTTTTAGTCACTATTGAGATTATAAAATAAAAATGCTAAATTAAGAAGGTTCTAAATAATTTTGGCTCTCTTTGAAATATATATACGTGAAGTTTGGTACAATTAGCCTTTGAAGTATTAACCGTGCATATTGTTTTGCACAATTAACATTCTAAAGACTATGAACATGTAGTGCAAGTGGTGACCCAAAGGCTTTGAGATGAAGGTTTAGAGGGGTATTTTGAAAAGAAAAAAATGGGGTCACAACCAAAAAAATTAATAATGAGATCATATACTAGAATAATGGTTTGGATTTGTAGAAAATGAGTTCGATGTTGATTATGTGTAGGAAAGGCATTAGTACCTTTACACGTCCTTTCAATACCATAGTGATTTAACTAGTTCGTCTAGCTTTATTTGAATGTAAGGGTTGGTTTGTTAAAATTCTAACCCAAGAGTGGGAGATTTTGAAAAATAATTAAGGCTTTTTAGAAAACAAATATTTTGCTTCCAAAATGATCCATTTCCTTCTAGATCAAGGTTTTTAGGAGATTTATTGAAAAATAACTCCTTCCCTTCCAAGTTAGGTTTTTGAAAAATAATTTTATTTTATTAAAACCCATTTCCTTCTAGATTCATGTTTTTGAAAAATAATTGTTAAAGCAAACTACCTTCCTTCAAAATTGGGTTCTTTTAAAGATAATTCTTTTTTTTGAAAGACCCCTTTCCTATCAAATTGAGGTTTTGGAAATTCTTTTTTACTTTTAAAAGAGGACCCTTCTCCTTCTAGGTTGGGGGTTTCAGAAAATAATTGGAAAAAGCCCCTTTCTTCTTGATTGGGTTTTTGTAAATATTTTTTTTGCTTGAAAGAAATCCCTTTATTTGTGACATAAGATTATTAGAGTCTAACTCTTAATGATTTTTGGACTAAAGGGATCCAATTGTATAGATAACTTGATTAGGATTTTTAATTAAAGATCGTAATTAAGGAACAGAATGTATTTTTTTAACCTAAATTGATTAGGGTTTCCTAGTTAACTAGCTTGACTAATTGTCTCGCTTGATTAGATTAAAGCTGAAATCTCTAAATTAGGCTTGAGCTAAAAGGGAAAATTTTATTTATTGGAAAAGAATGCTTAATCCTTAATCTAAAGTGAATATGCATGTTGTGCAGAATTTTATTTGCATGTGTAGAACATTTTTAGATGCAGAAAATATGAATTTTATGCATAAACTGTGTTACAGCAAAATTTTAAAACAACATTACAGAATTTCAAATTGCCTGAATGGAATTTAAATATGCAGAATTGCAGAAATCAAATGTGCAGAATGCTGAATGTAGAGTACAATGCGAATTGCTATACGCAGAAAACAGAATATACAGAAACAGTAACAGAATTCAAATTTTGAGTTTGCAATTTTTATGCATGCAGAATTTGAAAAATTAAACATGCCATATGTGCAGAAAATTAACATGCAATTATGTACAAAATTTAGACACACTAATGAGTATGTAAACTACAAGCTACACATTAAAAGAGAAAGAAAAGAAAAGATTGTATGATGTAAACACAAATTAAAATGTGATCCTAGCTTGACTAAGATCATGGCTATAATTCCTACATAATTGAAGGAAAAACATGAAGAATATGAGAAAGATGAGAAGAACTTACATATCTTGTATATACCCTCCTACAGCTTTGGCTACACAATAGGGAGACTAAATCCCTAAATATATTCTTTGTTGGAGTTTAAAAAACAAAGGCTAATCTTGTTTTATTAGAAAGAACAAGCCAACAAGAGAGAATAAAGTGGGAGGTTGAATTCTAAAGCAGAATTTAGCTGGAATTCGCTATCATACCTCCTAGCCATAAGAAAGGAGGGGCTTAATCCCCTATGAGAGAACAAACTAGCAAGAAGTGAGAGAAGGTATGTTTTTTGTGTACTCCTTGAAGGAGATTCAGAAAAGAAAGCTAGTGTTGTTCTATGGAAGAGAACAAAGTTGCAAGAGGTGGGAGAGAGGAAATTTTCTATGTGTTCTCCTTGTATGAGAGCATGCTATTTATAGGAATAAAGGTTCAGACAAAAGAATAAATGGTCATAATGACTCTTTAATCCTTCTTAATACCTTGTCTTATTCACACAAATTTTACATGTCTCAAATGGCTTTAATATAGATAAAGGAATAAGTAGTCATAAAATTCTCTTAATGTCATATCCTTTTCACAATTTTCTTATCTCTTAAAGTATATAAATCTTTTCCTTCAATTAGTTTCATTTGGGCCTTTTAGGCTTCGGCTTTTCTTTCTCTTTTTTTTTCTCTTTTGGTGTTAAGACTTGTTAGAGCAAGGCAAAATAAGGGACCTGGGGGTAGCCAATTGGGCTAATAAAACTTGGGTTTAAAATTAAAATAAAAAACTTAAAAATAAAATTAAAAAAGAAGAAGTGTATTGGATAAAATGTAGTATTTACAAAGACTAATTGTATCATGTGTGTAACTTATATAATAATGTCACTTGCAATCATTGTTTTCTAAAAAAATTTGACCTGTCATTATTAATAGGTATTTTTATAAACAAAAAATCCAATATCTATTTAAGTGATGTGTCATTACATTTTATATGATAAAAATTAGTACAGCTAAAATAAAGCAATACGTATTTTGCAAACGAAGTACGGAGTATAATTTGTGAAGAGTAGTTAACACTTTCTCAGAAGCAATTTAGATAAGAACACATCGCAAACCTCAAAATTTTGCGCCAGATGCTTAGAACAGAAGGTATACAATCAGTTGTGCTTGTTAAACACTTGACTGGGAAAAGAAGGGAAATATTCTTAAGCATTATGGGAAAGACAGATTCCAATTCAAACTACTTCACAAATCACACACTTCCTTATATGTCTTTCACATTCCAACATGAACATATCAAGGGAAAAATAGCCATTGAAACTGTGTATAATCTAGCTTAAGTTCAAACTGTACATATAAGTTGGGAAATGACGTGCAAACACAATTAAGTATAAAAGATTTCAACGTCTGTAACAAGGATAACTAAAATTAAAAGAACATAAATAGTGCAACACAATCAGGATCTTCTGCCTGTAAACAAGATCAACCGATAACAAAATGCCATCATGTTGTCCAATTATGTCAAGCCCTGTAGGAAAGCAAGAAAAGTGGAAGTGTTTAGCAGTCTTATCAGTACTCTAGGGCATGTGCTCATCATCTGCAAATTTGTGTCCAGTTTAGTTAAGTAGAGATTTTTATGTATATACTGATAGTTATCAGGATACTTCCAATTTTACCCAGAAGTTGATTAAATCAAAAAAGTTCTTTCTTTATTTTGGTATATAGAGATAGTTAAAAGATTTTCTTAAATCTATCTCATTTAAACTTTTCATTGTTACTAGATTAATATATTTCTCTTTTTTCTTTTTTAGCATGTGACTTAGAATATCTTCTGTCCAATAAATAAAGATTAATTTCTTTGAAACATGGTCTAGCACCAAAACTTAAATTTTTTTCAAGCAAATCTTTTCCATATAATATGTTTGAGCTTTCTATTAATATTTTTATTCTACAATTTTTTAATTATCTTTGGAAACAACATGATCACAAAATTCTAACAAATTCGATATTGTTGATTTAAATTAATAAATTACTTAGTTTAAAAGTAATTATAACCTTTTTTTATATAGAAGAAGTTCTTATAGATTTTGAAAAACGATGAGATATGTTGTATAATGAAAGTAAAAACGCAGGGGATATTATAGTAAATTAATCTTATTTTATTCTTAAGATATAAAATCTTCACATTTAAAACTTAATAGTGTAAAGTTTAAAATTGTCAAAATTAATTCATCATGTCATTGATGTAAATTCCAACCGAACTTCCGAGAAATGCAATTATTCGTAATAAAGTCGATTCCTTGTTTATAACGCATTTTATTATTTCATGTAACCTTCTTTCCTCAATTCGTCATCTCTCAAGGTGACAAATTTCCACCCCCAATAAACATTTATGAAGATAAGCTTCAATGTCTTAGTATAGGAAATTAAGTGGCCAGTTCAAACAGAACTGTCCGGTTCGACCCACAATAGCAAAATTGGGCTGTCTCGCAGATTTCCTTAAGGCCATGTTTGGATGTCAGAATTGAAATTAGATTAAGACCTCAGGGCCGGAATATATCCATTCAATCCAAAAATTTTGTTTGCAATACTTATTAGAATTAAAATCATAATTCCTTTTTTGCAATTTGATAGAATTCAAAAATAATTTTTTAATGCACATTGCAATTCTTATAACAAGAAATTTTCTCATTATCAACAGCTTTTTGATAAAAATATTTTTGTCACGGAGTAGTGTCAATCAAAAATTCTTTCGTTGCAATATAATATTAATTGGCAGAAAAAATGTCTATCAGTAAATATAATCAAAAAATTTTTGTAAATAAATAAAAAATTGCCAACCGGTAAATAGAAAAGAAAAATATGGAAAGTGAGTCCATTTTTCTAACTCATTTCCAAATTCACCCAATTTTTACTTTTTAATCTTCTTTTCTTTTAATTGTTGCTCTTGTGTTGCAACATTACGACAAAGAACAATGAATGCAAATTATTTTCAACAAAAACACAGCATCACAAAATTACAGATGGAACGTTAAGGTGATCCATTAGGGGCTTTTAGTCAAGCATATATTAGATCTGTTTTGGTATGACCTCTTGAATCTAAGCTTAAAAATATGTAGGTCTCCTTCCTAAACAAACCCAAATCTATTAGCTAAGTAATATTCTTTGTGTTATTTTAGTACTAATATTTTAACTATTTTATATATCTTTATTTATTTTTAATTTAATTTTATTTATTTTGATTGGATCAAATTAGTTATTTACAAATACCATTATTCTTATATTTTTCACTGGTATTTTATTCTCTTTCAATTTGACAATATAATATGTGTGTGCTAAGTTTCAAACTGATTGGATTTAAAACTAAAGGGGCAATTATTAAACATAAAATACGAGCATAACCTATTTATTACTTAGCTTATAGCAAAATACATAAATAACTTTTGATTCTTAGAATTGTCCAAGTTTAGCCTCCTGAGAAATCCACCCAATACCCATTTGCTCGCCCAAACAACCAAAATACACAAAGCAAATTAGAGAAAAGCCCAGCATTTAAAAAAACTAACAATGGCTACAGATTCTATTTTCCGTTTTCAACTTAATTTCATTAGCAAATTGACACCATTGTAACTGAATTGTAAAGGTGCTTTGGGCATAAAATAGTTCTGCCTTCAATGGTTTTTAACGAATAGCATTTGTCTGTTATTGATTCGAATGATCTAAGCTGTTCAATTATTCAACGTATCACATTATGAGTAATATTCACAAGAAAGCATTTTGCTCCGAAGTTACCTGCACTTTGGTTCACAGCCTCTGCATAAGGAAACAAGACTGATTATTTGGCACTGCTCAAATTCAAGGAATTTATATCCAATGACCCATATCAAATCTTGGCCTCTTGGAATAGTTCCACTCACTTATGCAATTGGATTGTTGTCCAGTGCAACCGTCACCATAAAAAATTTCAAAGTTGGGGCTGGGAGGATACCAGTCACATGGAATCATATCACCACATATTGGCAACCTCTTCTTTCTCAAAACGCTCTAGCTACAAAACAACAGCTTCTACAGTGAAGTCCCACAACATTCCGATTCGTGTAAATTGAAGGGAAAAAAAAAGTTTAAAAAAAAAATGATGCTCATCAAAATAAAAACAAAACACGGGATACATGTCAAATTAGAAAGAAAAAATTGAGAAATAATAGAGGAATGTATGTTAAAATAGAAAAAGAAAAGTGAAGGGAAAAAAAAAACATACAACACATGCCAATTTGTGATTGTTTTTCTTTTTATGTTGTCAACTAATCTTCCTATTTATTGATCAGGAAAAAAGACAGGAAACAATCTTCCGCATCATCAAAAGTTGACTTGCTATCTAAGGTATCTTACTAGAACCTACACCAAGCAACCACCAGTTCTTAGCCAGCAACTTAATAGGAACTGGAAGTTCCAGCTTTGTGAATAGAGGAAGTCTTTAGCCTGAAGAAGAAGTTGTTGCCATAAAGGTCCTCAAACTTCAAAAGAAAGGAGCCAAAAAGAGTTTCATTGCTGAATGTAATGCACTAAAAGCTATTAGGCATTGAAATTTGGTAAGGATATAGAGATGTTGCTCCAGCACAGATTATAAGGGCCATGAATTTAAAGCTCTGGTATTAGGCATTGAATTTAAAGCTATTTGAGTACATGACCTAAGACCTTTTGGCCTTGCTCAAAGGTTGAATATTCTTAATGATGTTGCCTGTGCAATATATTATCTTCATTGCAGATGTAAGCAACCTCTCATTCTTTGTGATTTGAAGCCAAGCAATGTCCTTCTTGACGGTGACACTGTTACCCATGTGATTAGCAAGACAACTTTCAAATATTAATGGCTATTTTGATAACCAAACCAGCACTAGTGGAATAGGCATTATTGGCTATGCTCCCCTAGGTACTCCATTTCAGAATATCGGATGGATATGAGGTGTCAACACAGGGTAACATGTACAGTTTTGAAATTCTTATCTTAGAAACATTAACAGGAAGAAGATCCACTGATGATAAGTATAAAGATGGTCAAATATGTATATCCATCTAAAAGCCGGCTTTCCTAATAAACTTATACAAATTGTGGCCCAATCCATTTTCAACAGACAATTAAGACAGAGCAACTGCAGCAAAAGACAACCGTTGAGCACATAATAACGAATAATCGCTGAGCACATTTACACATACAAGGGTCATCTCCTAGCTAGTGGATTCTGTGCAATACAGGTAACATGGGAGCCATGACTGTTTTCTTTGGTTTTTAATTGGTCTAATTCTGTCAAGTTTGGAACACATAGTTAAGGTTTTTCAAGAAATTATTTTAGTGATGCCACAATCTACTCTTTTCCCAATATTTTCCAACAAGATGTGAGATTCAATTTATGCCAGAAATTATATTTTTGTAAATTGAATAAAAAATTCTACATGGTTTACTTCATTCCTTACATTCTTGATATTTGCTTCCCATTAATGGATTTCAGGTCTTTTGACTGATGAGCTGAGGACTTTCTTGGAGTTGAACCTCCCTAAAGTCAAGGAAGGTAAGAAGCCAAAGTTCAGTTTAGGTGTCGCAGATCCTAAAATTGGTTCACATTCAGAGTTTCTAAAGGGTCTCAGCCTTTCCATTGAATGTATATATTTCTTATTACTTATATCATTTTTTGCCTACTTTATTTAAATGCGTAGCCTGGAGATTTGGAAAAGGCACAGCTTGGTCTGGGCCATAGTTATAGCAGGGCCAAGGTGAAATTTAATGTTAATCGTGTTGACAATATGGTCATTCAAGCAATCTTCCTTCTTGATACCCTCGACAAGGATATCAATTCTTCTCCATGGGAGTCAGGTATATTATTGACACTGATGTATTAGCATAAAATCTGTGGATTGGTAGAGTTCAAAATATTAAAGTTCATTTTTAGTTATTCTTTCCTGGTTTATCAATCTTTGCAGGGAATGGCACTCATGGCATTTTCCTGAACTGGTGAAGATTGTAAATGATAATTATCTGTATGCCAAAGTTGCAAAATTTGCTGAGGATAAATCAAAGTTGTCAAAAGACAAAATTCCCGGGCTAACTGACATAGTTAGAGATGAAGACAAGGTAAAAAAAATTGTGGAAGCTACCAAGGCATCAATGGGTAGAGTTATTGTTTACTTATATTACATGTAAATTGTGTCTCATTCTCTCCCTAACACTTGCTTTCTTTTGAATTTCTTCAGGACAGGATTTGTCCCCAGTGGACTTGATTAACGTCCAGCAATATGCATAGAGGGTAATGGACCTCTCTGAGTATAGAAGGAAGTTTTATGATTATCTGGTTACTAAGATGAATGACATTGCACCAAATTTGGCATCGTTGATTGGTGAAGTTGTTGGTGCTCGTTTGATATCTCATGCTGGTACCTCACAAATTTGGCCTAGTGCCCCTCTTCAACGCTTCAAATACTTGGTGCAGAGAAGGCTTTGTTCAGGTTTTTAACTCAATACCTCCTGATTTGAAGAATTTTAAACTTTAAGTTGTGATGTTCATAGAAACTAAAAAGGGTACATATGTAAATCTGCAAGACATTTGATTTGTCCTTTACGTTAAATTAATTTTGTTAAAATACACCTATGACAATAGTTAGTTTGCCTCTTGTAGGGGGACACATCCGTTGTATGTTGCCATTCCTTCTATTTATAATTTTTATGCTAGTTATTATCCAATAAATGTGTTCTTCTGTTCTATTCAGGGCATTGAAAACCAGAGGAAACACTCCTAAATATGGCCTCATATTCCACTCATCTTTTATTGGCCGAGCATCTGCCAGAAATAAGGGTCGAATGGCTCGCTATCTTGCAAACAAGTTGAGGAGTGACTTGACTTTTATGACAGGGGAGTTGTCGCTCATAAGAACATAGATGTCATGAAGTCTGCCATTGAAAGTGTACAGAACAAAGGTTCGTAGGAATGGTCTGGATGGAAGAAGACATACTAATATACTATTGTCACTTAAAGTAATGCTATTTCTATGTTATTTTTTCCCTACGTTCGCTATGTCTCTTACGTGACAAAAATGAAAAATTGAAAAATGCAGCAGGAGGAATGAAAAAAGGAGCGGGAATAAAAAAGGGATAGCGATTGTACTTCATTTTTATTTTGAAACTCGGGCTGTAGTCTTTCTCTTGACATTGCTGAAGTATATGACTCTCAGGTGAGTATTTCTCTTCTTAAGGTTTCTTTTCCATTTGTTATGACAATGGCCAACAAAAATAAAATTGCAAAATATAATTTAGAGAAGGAGAAGAGAAAGCACACAAATATTTAACATGAAAAAACCCAATGAGGAAAAAAATCGTAGGCAAAAGAAGAGAATTTCACTATTTAGAATTCAGTTACAAGGCTAAAATTTGAGCTAAACAATTGATCCCAAATAGCTGCTGTATGCAGTACAAGAAAGGACCCAAAATACAGAAAATCTGCACTCTTCTATTTTTCACACTACTGTTCACGCTGCTACTGTTCATGTGTTCTTTTATTTTTAGAATTTGGGTCACACCCAAAAGCATAATAGTCTCCACCTTGACATGAATTCTAAAAACAAATTTCAACAAAGAAATTCTCCACCTCTTTCACAAAAGCTCCTAAGAGCAAAACTCAACAATGAACACCAATTAAGTTCAAGCAATACTTGAACTTTTTAATAGGCAAAGGCTTATTGTGCTCTATCTCTTCTGCTACAGCAAGACAATAGCAAAATCTGAATAACCATACTTCTCAAGTGGTTTAATAGTTTTGCTTGGCCTATTCCTAGCTATGGTGTAAGGTTGTGCTTGTGAAGAATCTGATACCTCTTCTGAATCACCATCTGCAAAACTAGGAATAGAGAATTATTTGGGTTGAACAAGAACTTCAAACTCCACCTGTTCTTTACCTTTTTCATTATTCTAAATAACAGATTCTGTAACTTCTTTCTTTGCAAGCATGGAATATTCATCGAAAGTTACATCCTTGCTAATAAGAAACTTGGACTGATCTGGACACCATAACCTATATCCTTTCACACCAAATGAATACCCAAGAAATACACATTTCTTTGCTCTAGGCTCAAACTTTCCTTCATTACCATGTGCATAAGCAGGATAACTAAACATTTTTAAAATAGAATAATCAGCAAGTTTGCCAAACCATACCTCTTCTAGTGTTTTGCACTCAATAGATGTATGAGGAGATCGGTTCACTAACCAGCAAGCTGTGTTAACAGCTTCAGCCCAAAACTCCTTGCCTAAGCCTGCATTTGAAAGCATACATCGAGCCTTTTCAAGAAGAGTTCTATTCATCCTCTCTGCAATACCATTTTGTTGAGGTGTATTCACAATGGTTCTATGCCAAGCAATGCTTTCTTTCTTGCAAAACTCATTGAACTCATTATTACAAAATTCAAGGCCATTATCTATTCTGAGTCTCTTAATCTATTTTCTTGTTTGCTTTTCAAGTAAAGTCTTCCACTGCTTGAAAATCACAAATACTTGATTTTTCTGTTTCAAAAAGTAGACCCAAACCTTTCTTGAATAATCATCAATAAAAGTCAACATGTATATGGAGTGACTGCCTTTAGAAGGAACTTGAGAGGGCCCCCAAATGTCTGAATGAATGTAGTCAAGAGTTCCTTTTGTCTTGTGAATGGTTGAACCAAAACTCAACTGCTTTTGTTTACCAAAGACACAATGTTCACAAAAATCTATCTTTCTTGTAATCTGGCCACCTAACAGGCCTCCCTTACTCAATGTTGTCATGCCTCTCTCACTCATATACCCCAGTCTCATGTGCCAAATTTTAGTAATCTTTGAATCAGAAATAGAAGTAGTAGCAACTACAGCTGAACCTGTAATAGTAGAACCCTGCAAGAAATACAAAGTGCCAATTCTATTTGCTTTCATCAGTAAAAGTGCACCCTTAGAGACTTTAAGCACACCATCTTCACATTTATATTTACAGCCATTCTTTTCTAAAGTACCCAAAGAAATTAAATTGTTTTTCAAATCTAGAATGTGTTTCACATTTGACAAAGTTTTGATCATACCATCATGCATTTTAATTTGCACATTGCCTATCCCAACAACTTTACAAAATTGATCATCACTCAAAAACACACCCCCATTAAATGACTCATAAGTGGTAAACTAGTTCCTATTAGGAGTCATATGCTGTGAAGCTCCTAAATCCGTCACCCAGCTAGTTTGAAATCTGATTTTAGCATCAGTAACACAAAATAGATCACTTTTCTCATCTTCTACTACATTAGCTTCATCTGATGTGGCCTTACCTTTATTGTCACATGCTTTTTCTTTCTTCTTTAGTTTAAAACAGTCAGATTTAATATGTCACTTCTTCTTGCAATAATTACAAGTCAGATTCTTATGTTTAGACTTCGATCTAGACTTGTAAGAATTTGGATTTCTCTCCTCACTTCTTCCTTTATCAACAAACAGACTAACACTCTGATCACCCCTTCAACAAATGTCAAATTATTATCAATTTTCTCTTTAGCTTGCAAATTTGACCTGACATTAGCAAGAAAAATTTCTTCTCTACCGTAGATCATAGTGTCTCTAAAATTTTTATAGGAAGCAGGCAAAGAACATAACAGTAAAAGCGCTTGATCTTATCATCAATCTTCACATCTATCTTACTTAAATTAGTAATGATGGAAGTAAACTATGCTATATGAGATTTTAGTGGCATACCTTTAGACATATGCAGAGTATAGAGGTGTTGCTTTAACTGTAGCCTGTTAGTGCGAGATTTCGTCATGTACAGACTCTCCAATTTCAACCATGCACTTGCTGCAGTGTTCTCAGTGAGAATTTCTTAAAGAACTTCATTCCCCAAGCATAATTGAATAGAAGAAAGAGCTCTATCATCCGTATCATCCTATTCAGCATCTGTCATAGTCTTGGGCTTCTTCACCTTCCTAAGCAGTGCCCTCTTTGTGCCTTCTCTTGACAAAATTGCCATCATCCTTACTTGTCAAAGAGCAAAACTGGTTGACCCATCAAATTTCTCAATGTCTGTCTTAGATGTTGTTGCTGAAGTAGAAGCCATTGAGAACCAGGCTCTGATACCAATTTGTTATGACAATGGCCAACAAAAATAAAATTGTAAAGTATAATTTAGAGAAGGAGAAGAGAAAGCACACAAATATTTAACATGAAAAAATCCAATGTGGGAAAAAACTACGGGTAAAAGAAGAGAATTTTACTATGCAGAATTTAGTTACAAGGCTGAAATTTGGGCTAAACAAGTGACCCCAAACGGCTGTTGTGTGCAGTACAAGAAATGACCAGAAATACAGAAAATCTGTACTCTTATATTTTTCATGTTACTGTTCACGCTGCACACTGCTCACGCTGCTACTGTTCATGTGGCACTGTTTGCGCACTGTTCATGGCACTGTTTCTGTATTCTGTTTATTTTCTGCAGTCAAAACTGCTGTATGCAATTTTCTACTAAAACTGTAACTCTATCTGTAACTGTTTTGCAGTTTCCTATTATGACTGCAACTCTTGGTTGCAGTTTCCATCTAAAACTGCAACTCTTTTATTTTTACAATTTGGGTCACACTCAAAAACTTAACACCATTTTGATAAATGTAATTATCATGGAGCAAAGTTAGATTTGATCCCTTTGGCAACTTGCACTAGGAGTTATAAATTCAGAGGTTCTTCTTGGAAGCTATTTGCAGAGACTATATATTTGATATTAAGATATAGTTATGTTCATAAAGGAAAGTTAATAAGTATTAGTTCCAATTGTTTTTTTATATGAAGATTTATTAGGAAAAGAAAAGAAAAGGATCCAGAAGTTGAGATTATTGTTGTAACAAAGTTTGCTATACTACCATGGAGGTTTGGGCATCAAAGTCTTCTCACGGCCCTTGAAGAATCCCTCTGCCAACTTGGACTTCCTTCTATGGATCTTTGTTAGCTTTATTGGTTTATGTTTTAATGACCTTGTTAAATTACTCTTCTATTCTTTCTTCTTTCTTTCTTTTTCTTTTCTTTTCAATTGTAAAGTATTAATCAATTAAATTACACTTCCGTTCTTTGTGCAATAGCCGAATTGTAACATGGCGATTGCTAAAGTGTAACACTCAATAGCTAAAATGCAACATTCCTAGGTAAAAAGTATCATGTGCAAGATGAAGTGTTTCCTTCAAATTGAACGTTTACAAGGTTATAAGAAGGAGTTTTGACAAATTGCATCGAAGCCAATAATTCATCGGTCATGAAATTTTATGCGCAATAGCCGAATTGTAACATGCCAATAGCTAAATTGTAACATGCAAATAGTTAAAGTGTAACATGTGATAGCTAAAGTGTAACACTCAATAGCCAAAATGTAACTTTCCTAGGTAAAGAGTATCATGCACAAGATGAAGTGTCTCCTTCAAATTGAATGTTTACAAGGCTATAGGAAGGAGTTTTGACAAATTGCATCCAAGACAATAATTCATTGGTCATGAAATTTTATGTGCAATAGCCAAATTGTAACATAGCGATAGCTAAATTGTAACATGCTGATAGCTAAAGTATAACATGGCGATAGCTAAAGTATAACACTCAATAGCCAAAATGTAACTCTATAATTATGTTAAAAAAATTATATCTCTTAAAAATTTAAATTATAAAAATATTTAAAAATAATTTTTATATATTATTTCTTTAACAATAAGAATTGAGGTTTATACAACTATTTATTATTATCATTATTATTTGTTACACTTTAGCTATCACCATGTTACACTTTAGCTATTGGCATGTTGCAATTTAGCTATCGCCATGTTACAATTCGGCTATTGCACATAAAATTTCATGACCGATGAATTATTGTCTTGGATGCAATTTGTCAAAACTCTTTCCTATAGCCTTGTAAACATTCAATTTGAAGGAGACATTTCATCTTGCACATGATACTCTTTACCTAGGAAAGTTACATTTTAGCTATTGAGTGTTACACTTTAGCTATCGGCATGTTACAATTTAACTATCGCCATGTTATAATTCGGCTATTGCACATAAAATTTCATGACCGATAAATTATTGTCTTGGATCCAATTTGTCAAACTCCTTCCTATAGCCTTGTAAACGTGAAGGAGACATTTCATCTTGCACATGATACTCTTTACCTAGGAAAGTTACATTTTGGCTATTGAGTGTTACACTTTAGCTATCGGCATGTTACAATTTAGCTATCACCATGTTACAATTTGGCTATTGCACATAAAATTTCATGACCGATGAATTATTATCTTGGATGCAATTTTTCAAAACTCCTTCCTATAGCCTTGTAAATGTTCAATTTGAAGGAGACATTTCATCTTGCACATGATACTCTTTACCTAGGAAAGTAACACTTTAGCTATCGGCATATTACAATTTAGTTATCATCATGTTATAATTCGGCTATTGCACATAAAATTTCATGACTAATGAATTATTGTCTTGGATGCAATTTCTCAAAACTCCTTCCTATAGCCTTGTAAACGTTCAATTTGAAGGAGACACTTCATCTTGCACATGATACTATTTACCTAGGAAAGTTACATTTTGGCTATTGAGTGTTACACTTTAGCTATCGCATGTTACACTTTAACTATTGGCATGTTATAATTTAGCAATTGCCATGTTACAATTCGACTATTGCACATAAAATTTTGTGACTAATGAATTATGTCTTAAATGTAATTTGTCAAAACTCCTTCTTATAACCTTGTAAATGTTCAATTTGAAGGAGACACTTCATCTTACGCATGATATTTTTTACCTAGGAAAGTTACATTTTAGCTATTGAGTGTTACACTTTAGCTATCGACATGTTACGCTTTAGCTATCGCCATATTACAATTAAGCTATTGCACAAAGAACGGAAGTGTAATTTAATTATTTAATACTTTACACATCAATTGATTAATACTTTACAATTGAAAAGAAAAGAAAAAGAAAGAAAGAACAAAGAATAGAAGAGTAATTTAACAAGGTCATTAAAACATAAACCAATAAAGCTAACAAAGATCCATAGAAGGAAGTTCAAGTTGGCAGAGGGATTCTTCAAGGGCTGTGAGAAGACTTTGATGTCCAAACCACCATGGCAGTGCAGCAACTTTGTTACAACAGCAATCTCAACTTCTGGATCCTTTTCTTTTCTTTTCCTAATAAATCTTTATATAAAAAATAATTGGAACCAATACTTATTAACTTTCCTTCAAGAACATAACTATATCTTAATATCAAATATATAGTCTCTACAAATACCTTCCAAGAAGAACCTTTGAATTTACAGCTCCTAGTGCAAGCTGCCAAAGGGAACAAATGTAACTTTACTCCATGATAATTACATTTATCAAAATGGAAAAGAAACCTTGACAAGAGAAATACTCACTTAAGAGCCATATACTTCAGCAATGTCAAGAGAAAGACTAGAGCTCGAGTTTCAAAATAAAAATGAAGCACAGTCGTGGTTCCTTTTTTATTCCTGCTCCCTTTTTTCATTCCTCCTGCTGCATTTTTCAACTTTTCATTTTTACCTCGTAAGAGACGTAGTGAACGTAGTGAAAAAATAACGTAGAAATAGTATTACTCGTCACTTAAACCCCCCTCCCCTATCCTTTTTTACCTTTTCTCTTGAATACTGCATTTGGCATATGTTGTTTTTCTCAAGATACTAGATGTGTAATAGTGTAATATTGCTGATTTATAGTTATTGTTGCAGACACCGAAATGGAAATAGAAGAATTGCCTGTCGAAGTTTTTGACAAGAAAAGCAAAAAGAAGTCAAAAGTTGCTGCTGCGTAAAAAGGTGATGGCATGGCTGTAGATAATGTGGGGGTTCATCCCATGATAAAAGAAAGAAAAGAAAACAAATGGAGTAGTTGAAAAAGTTTTAATGAACAAGAAAACAAAATAGAGGACGGTGAAGAAGTTTTTCAACGTTGCATTAAAAGCAAATTGGCTAGTAGCTGGAAATTGCAACAAGCCGGAATCTTTCTTTGACTTTCAGCCCAAATTTCATCTATAAATAGGAGCCTCATTCAGCAAGCCATGGCACAACAAGCAGACAGCAGCGAAAGCAAGAGTGAAGGAGTGCAAGAGGCAAGAGAGAGAATAAGGTAAAAAGGTAATTCTTCAGAGAAAAATTTTTGAGAGTGTGAGATAAAAGAGAGTCTGAGTAATTCTCAATAAAGTGTAAGTGTGGGTATACACTAAGAAAAATATTGGGTGTCATCACAACAAGGTCTCACTGAGTGCTACTATAATTTTAGTATCACTTGAAAGAGAGTAAAGGGTATTGTGAGGATATTTGTAATTATCCTTATTATAGTGAAATATTTTATCAAAGCTTATCCCGTGGTTTTTCCCTCAATATTGCAGGATTTTTCACGTTAAAAATTTGTGCTTCTTGTATTTATTTTTCGCTTGAATTTTGTTATGCATAATTTAATTGCACAGTCAGAAAAGTGATCTTGAGGTGCTTTCGCTTATTGTCAAGTCTTTAATTAATTTTTCCCAACAAGTGGTATTAGACCCTGGTTATATTGTTGAAACTTATTTTGTAATTTATATTGGCTAGTTATACCGTCTTTGAGCTGGGTAAGCCACGAAGTTTATTTTCTTAGTAATTGGCTGGTTTTACCACCTAATTTATTTGTTTCACTAATTACTGGATGATACTTGATGGAGGTCAATACAAGAAGAATGATTACTCTGAATGGCACCAACTATCACATATGGAGGAAAAAAATGAAAGATCTCCTTTATGTGAAAAGTTGGCATTTACCAATGTTTGCTTCAGAAAAGCCCAAATCAAAGACTGATGATCAATGAGCATTTGAAAATGTCTAAGTATGTAGTTTTATTTGGCAATGGGTGAATGACAACGTGCTCAACCACATTAATGATGAGATGAATGCCAAGATGTTATGGGAGAAACTTGAATCTCTTTATGCTTGGAAGATCGGCAACAACAAGCTCTTCTTGATTAAGAAGATGATAAAATTACATTATAAGGAAGATAGCTTTATTTCTGATCATTTAAATGAATTTCAAGGAGTCCTATAATAGTTATCTTCTACGGGTGTAAAGTTTGATGATGAGATTCAAGTTCTTTGGCTGCTCAGTACTCTTCCAGACTCCTGAGAAATATTCAGAATGTCATTTGCAACTCCGCTCCTGATGGCATAGTGATAATGAAACTTGTTAAAAGCGCTATTTTGAACAAAGAGATGAGGAAAAGATCTCTAGCTTTGTCTTCACAATCTGATATTCTTGTCACCGATGATAGAGGAAGAAGCAAAAGTAGAGGTGTGAAAGGCAGAGACAAAAGCCAGGGCAAGTTTAAGCCCAGATAAAAAAATATAGAATGTCACTATTGTGGCTAGATGGGACACTTTAAAAGACAATGTTTCAAATACAAGAAAGACAAGGAAAATGGCAACACTGAGGAAGAGAAGAAAGATTAGGTTGCCACTGCTGAACTTGTCATTATTTGTGACAAGGAGGTAATTAATTTTGCCTATCAAGAGACAAGTTGGGTCATAGATAGTGGAGCCTCTTTGCATGTTACATCAAATAGGGAACTCTTCTCATCTTATACACCCAGTAATTTTGGGGTGTTAAAGATAGGTAATAATGGTTTTTCAAATGTTGCCGGCATGGGGGATATCCACTTGAAGACCAATAAAGGAGCACAAATGATTCTCAAGAATGTTAAGCATGTGCCTGATATTCGCTTCAATTTGATCTTAGTAAGAAAGTTGGATGATGAAGGTTATTACAACACCTTTGGTAACGGGCAATGGAAGCTTACTAAAGGTTCGTTGGTCATGGCTCGGGGAGAGAAGAGTCCAAGCTTGTATCTAACATAAGCTAAAATTTTAGGTGACTCTATCAATGCAATGGATGATGAGAAGACAACCGAAATATGGCATAGGAGCCTTAGCCACATCAGTGAGAAGGGACTTAATTGCTTGGCCAAAAAGAACCTACTCTTAAGGATAAAGAATACGAGCTTGAAGAAATGTGTGCATTGCATGGCCAGAAAGCATAACAGAGTTGCCTTCAAGAGTCACTTTCATTCAAACCAATCAAATTTGCTAGAACTAGTGCACTCCAATATTTGCGATCCCTTGAAAGCAAAGTCTTTTGGCAGTGGACTTTACTTTGTGACGTTCATTGATGATCATTCAAGGAAACTTTGGGCTTATGTTTTAAAGACCAAAGATCAATTCCTTGATATTTTCAAATAGTTTCATGTATTTATTGAAAGGAAAACTAGAAAGAAGCTAAAATATATTAGCACTAACAATGGTGGGAGTACTGTGGTCCTTTTGACGAATACTGTAGATAGATGGACATTAAATATCAAAAAACACCTTCAAAGACTCACAGTTAAACGGTCTAGCTGAAAGGATGAATCGAACATTGCTAGAGAGAGTCAAATGTTCGCTTTCAGAAGCAAAGTTGTCAAAATATTTTTGAGGGGAGGCTTTCCTCACAGCGATACATGTTATCAATCTATCTCCAGCGGTTGCTCTGAATGATGATGTTCCTAACAAAGTTTGGTATGGCAAAGAAGTCTCTTATGATCACTTACAAGTTTTTGGATGTAAGGCATTTGTTCACATTCTGAAGGATGAGAGATCCAAGGTTGATGCTAAGACACGACAATGCATCTTTCTAGTTATGGTCTTGATGAATTTGGCTACAAATTGTATAACCCGATTGAGAAGAAACTAATTCAAAGTCGTGATGTAGCATTCATTGAAGACCAAACCATTGATAATATGGAGAAAGTTAAAAAGAAAGTGTCTACTGGCAGTGGTGGCTTGGTTGATCTAGACCCAGTTCCTATGATGAACTTGCTTAATCTAGTCAACAATGATACTCAAGAAAAGGAAACAATCAATGACTAACCAAGGACAGATAATACCCTAACAGATAATGCTAGAGGTAATGATGAAGTTATTGAGTAAGAGGAGCAACCCCTTCCACCGCCACTGAGAAGAACAGAGAGAGAGCGGCGTTTGTTAACTAGGTATCCAAGTTCTAAGTATATCCTCCTTACTGATGAGGGGGAGCTAGAGGATTTTGAAGAAGTGCAAACTCATTAGGATAAAACATAGTGGATGATAGCTATGCAAGATGAGATAATTCCTTGTAGAAAAATGACACTTATGAGCTTGTCGAACTTCCAAAAGGTAGAAAAGCCTTAAAAAAACAAGTGGGTGTTCAAGCTTAAGAAAGATTATAACAAGCTGGTGAAATATAAAGCTCGCTTAGTCGTGAAAGATTTTAGACAAAAGCGAGAGATCAATTTTGATGAGATTTTCTCTCTAGTTGTTAAGATCGGCTAAATTAGAGCCATACTTGGTTTGACAGCTAACTTGAATATAGAGCTTAAGCAATTAGATGTGAAAACTGTATTTCTCCATGGCGATTTGGATGAAAAGATCTACATGGTTCAACTAGAAGGGTTTAAGGAGAAAGGGAAAGAACACATAATCTGTAAATTAAAGAAGAACTTATATGGATTAAAGCAGGCTTCAAGGCAATGGTATAAGAAATTTGACTCTTTCATAATGAGTCATGGTTATACCAAAATTGATGCAGATCATTGTGTATATTTTAAAACATTTCCTAATAACAAATTCATTATCCTCTTGTTATATGTAGATGACATGTTGATTATGGGGCAAGACACAAAGATGATTGGTGATCTAAAAAAGGAGTTATCAAAGGCATTTGACATGAAAGATCTTGGACTAGCAAGGCAAATTCTGGGAATGCAGATTTTATGAGACCAAAAAATGTAAAAAGCTATGGTTGTCAGAGAAAAACTATGTGGAGCAGGTCCTAGAAAGATTCAACATGCAGAGTGCTAAGCCAGTTAACACACCATTGGCTAATCACTTTAAACTCAGCAGAAAAAGTTATCCCACTAGTCAAGAAGAAAAATAAGACATGGCTAAGATTCCTTACTCCTTTACAGTTAGGAGTTTGATGTATGCCATGGTCCGTACCTGTCTAGATATTGCTCACGCAGTAGGAGTAGTTAATAGGTTTCTTTCTAACCCAGGTAGAGACCATTGGGAAGCTATAAAGTAGATCCTGAGATATCTCAGAGGCAGTTCAAAAATGTGCTTGCATTTTGGAAGGTCAGAACCAATTTTGAAGGGTTATATAGATGCAAATATGGCAGGTGACCTGGATAGTAGAAAATCTACTTTAGAATTCTTGTTTACTTTTGCAGGGGAAGTTGTGTCATGGCAGTCTAAATTGCATAAGTGTGTTGCCTTATCTACAACTAAGACAGAATACATTGCCATGACCGAAGTTGGAAAAGAAATGCTTTGGTTGGCTAGACTTCTTCAACAATTGGGAATGAAGTAGCAAAACTTCATGATTTACTGTGATAGTCAAAGTGTCCTAGATTTGAGTAAAAATGCTATGTACACTCACGTACAAAGCATATTAATGTGAGATATCGCTGGCTATGGTTAGTAGTTGAAGAACAACAGTTCAAGCTTGAAAAAATTCACACAAATAACAATCCTACTGATATGATAACAAAAGTTGTAACTTGAAAAAAGCTTCAAACTCGTGCCAGGTTGGCCTGCATGGACTCTATTTGATTGTCTTTAGGTGTATTCTCCTCCCTCATGGGTTGGAGGGGAAAAATTGTGGGGGTCCATCCCATGATAAAAGAAAGAAAAGAAAATAAATGGAGTAGTTGAAAAAGTTTAATCAACAAGAAAACAAAATAAAGGACGGTGGAGAAGTTTTTCTATATTGCATTAAAAGCAAATTGGCTAGCAGTTGGAACTTGCAACAAGCAGAAATCTTTCTTTAACTTTCAGCCCAAATTTCATCTTAAATAGGAGCCTCATTCAGCAAGCCATGACACAACAAGCAGAGGGTAGCGAAAGCAAGAGTGAAGGAGAGCAAGGGGCAAGAGAGAGAGCAAGGTAAAAAGGCAAGTCTTGAGAGAAAATTTTTTAAAGTGTGAGATAAAAGAGAGTCTGAGTAATTCCCAATAGAATGTGGGTGTGGGTATACACCAAGAAAAATATTAGGTGTCATCTTTAGAGGGTTTCACTGAGTGCCACTATAATTTTAATATCACTTGAAAGAGAGTAAAATATGTTGTAAGGATATTTGTAATTATCCTTATTATAGTGGAATATTTTCTCAGAGCTTATCTCATAGTTTTTTCCTCAATATTGGAGGATTTTTCATGTTAAAAATTTGTGCCTCTTGTATTTATTTTTTTACTTGAATTTTGTTGTGCATAATTTATTTGCAAAGTAAAAAAAAGTAATCTTGAAGTGCTTCCGCTTATTGTCAAGTCTCTAATCAATTTTTCCCAACAGATACACCACCAGCAATTACAAATGGTGATGCATTGGAGGATCAGATATCAGAAAAGAAAAAGAAAAAGAAAGAAAAGAGGAAATTGGACCAAGAGATGGAGCTGCATGTTGATGATGGTGCCAATGAGGCTGATGTTGAGCAAAAAGATGAAGCAGTTAAAAAGAAGAAGATAAAGAAGAAGAAGAAGAATGAAAAGGATGGTGATGGGGAAGTATTTGAGGCTGCTAGTGATAATAAAAAGAAGAAGAAGAAATCAAAAAGCGAGGATGTTGAGTAAACTGTTCTACAGAGGATGAATCTGCTTAGGATATAAGTTTTGAAGGTGTCTTTAAAGGGATCCTGGATCCACTTTGGAGAGAGGATTGACTTGTTTGAAAAAAGTCGATGGAATTTACTTTGTAATGATAATTGGCGTCTTTTGTTGGCCTGGGATAATTAGCGTCTTCTTTAGGCCTACCATAATTAGCATATTCGATCCACTTTTATTCGCAAGGAGCAAGAATTTTAGACTCCAAGTCTAACAAAACTTAGAAGTCGTCTTCGATGTAAAATCAATATCACATGATGATTTTAAAGCATAATCCAAACAAAAAAGCAATGCTAACAAATTTAAAGCCATTAAAATCATTCCTAGCAAAGATTTTAGTAATAATTCTTTCACAATATATATATGTATATTGTTGATAATCAAAATAGGCAAAGCCCACTGGAAAATCTGAAGATAAAGAAGAAGATATCCAATATCTTTTTCCTCGATTAGAAGTATATTAGGTCTGGTTCACTGCATAGTTTGTCTGGGTTAAATATAAGCTTGTGCCATGTGCACTTCTGCACTTGATACCTGCAATGTGATAACTGATCTGTAATTAAATGCTAACAGCTGAGTGCAGTGGCGTCTTAAGAGGTAGTGATGGTCAATGGAATGGAGGTTTCTCTTATGGTGTAGGGGTTTGTTCCGCAATGCAGGCTGAGCTCTGGGAAATTCTCATAGCTCTTCAATATGCTTGGGAACTTGGATTCAGAAAACTTACCGTGTAAAGCGATTCTCAAACTGCTGTTAGCATGGTTACCTGCCAAGGTAACAACGCTCAAGAGTTACATCTTGTAGCTCGAATTGGAGCCTAGTGTAGCAAAGAATGGTACGTAAACTTGTGGACACATTCAGGGAGTGCAACATGTGGGCAGGCTGCATGGCTGACAAGGTTGGGCACGAAGAGGTAGGGCTTTTACAGCCAGATTGCTCTATGGCTTAGCACTCATTGATGCTGATCTCATGGGAGTGAGTAAGGAGAGTTATTTCTACAAGAAAATAATGTGTATGTAGTTTTGCACAACGTATATGTGCGTGCAGAAAAAAATTAAAAGAAAAAAAAGTAAAAATATGAGAGAATGTGAGAAAGTATACAAAATTTGTATATCTAAAAATGTACGCATAACATAGCCCATTTCTACAGTGTAGCCTTTTCTTGTTGGGCTTGCGGGAGATCCCTCATATTACCAGAGCAGAAGACAAACTATAACAGTTGAGGAATAGGATATGGGGATCTGGTACCTACAGCTCTAACCATATTCAAATATCTTGAAAAATTCTGTCTTCACGAGTCTCAGAAAAAAAAAATTCTGAAATCAGTGAATCCCTTCTAACAATATGCAGCAGTTGCATTCAAAACTAATCAACTAACGCAAATATTAAGCGATTTTACGTTTTCCTTTTTTTCTAATATTCTGTCAAACTCTGCTATATTTTGATTAGCCCTTTGAAAAGTGGATCACAGCCATAACATATATAATTATACACTCCATATTCATGAAGCTGTTTTCAAGATGCCTAAAATATTTAGTATTTCATGTCTTTCTGAGCCAATTTATAATGTTCTTGTGCCGGTTTCTTTTGGTGACTATCAATTTCATTTCAAACCAAGCTTTAGTTGAATTCTTGAATGATATTTTTTATTTTTTTAATTTTATATTTATATATAATTTATTAGTCTTTTTTTTTCAATAATTTTTTAATTTTATTTTTATTTCTTCTTTATTGTACACCCTGACTTTAGAGTTTAGATAAAGGGATTCATATCTATTCTTAAACACAGTCCGTGCAGTGATAAAGATCACAATCGGAATCTAAGACTTCCAATGTATCCCAGAAGTTGAATAAAAGAAAATTATAAATATATTTTTGATAGTTATCATATGACTTCCCAGCTTCCCCCCAGAAGTTGATTAATAGAAAATGATTACTATAACCATTAATTACAATATCACAATTAGAATCTAAAGTAACAAGCTAGCAAATAGCAATAGTCAGCATTAAACTCTAATCTCTCATGAAATAAAAGTAACGAAATAGCCACTTGAGGTTAGGTTAAGTGGTGTTAGATTTGCCCTTCTTTCCAAAGTCCAAAGTTCGATACCTCAACCCTAAACGTACGCAAAAATAAAAAAGTAACCAAATCATAATAAATTTATTCATACAAGAAATTCTTCAAACTTTTAGAAACAATTAAAGAATGAGAAAGGGAATTTTTAATTTTGAAGAGGATTTGCAATATAAGGATATATGAATTTGGATCCTTTATTTTTATTATTTTTAATTTTAATAATTTTTTATTTATTTTTCTCTAATTTATATTAAAATATATTTTATAAATCTTATTCTTTTACTAATTTTTTCTCTCTATTACTTCCCCCTTCCTTTGAAGTATGCAAAGGATCCACACATATCCAAAGATATACCAGTGTTCCCTATTCAACTTGATAATGAAGACAGGATTTTTATATAATGGACTAATAAAAGTGCCAACATACATCAAATGTCAATTCAAACTCTGTTAATAAAATATTTTCCTTTAGTTTTATTATTTTTTATCTTTATTTATTATTTTAATATGTAGATTTATTTTTTATTTTATTATTATTTTTTAATTTTGTATCTTTATTTTATTACACATTTTAACTTTTTTTTTAAAAGAAAGGTAGAGTCAAAAAAAAAATAGAAGGATCCACTCATCAACAATGAAGGATTCATATTGTACTTTTTTCCTTGTCAAGGGCAATAACCTTGATTATGGTGCCAGGCTGGTCTATTGAAATTTAGAGGCAGGAAGGGTGCTTTCCCACTTGCTCCTTTTCTCAAATGTCAATTCAAACTCTGTTCACAAAATATTTCTTTTGAGTTTTATTATTTTTTATTTCTAATTATTATTTTAATATGTAAATTTATTTTTTATTTTATTATTATTTTTTAATTTTGTATCTTTATTTTATTACACATTTTAATTTTTTTTAAAATAAGATAAAGTAAAAAAAAAAAAAAGATAGAAGGATCCACTCATCAATAATGAAGGATTCATATTGTACTTTTTTCCTTGTCAAGGGCAAGAACCTTGATTACGGTGCCAGGCTAGTCTATTGAAATTTAGAGGCAGGAAGGGTGCTTTCCCATCTACTCCTTTGTTCAAATGTCAATTCAAACTCTATTCACAAAATATTTTCTTTGAATTTTATTATTTTTTATCTCTATTTATTATTTTAATATGTAGATCTATTTTTTATTTTATTATTATTTTTTAATTTTGTATCTTCATTTTATTATACATTTTAATTTTTTTTAAAAGTAAAATAGAGTAAAAAAAACAAAGATAGAGGGATCCACTCATCAATAATGAAGGATTCATATTACACTTTTTTCCTTGTCAAGGGCAAGAAGCTTGATTACGGTGCCAGGCTGGTCTATTAAAATTTAGAGGTAGGAAGGGTGCTTTCCCATCTGCTCCTTTACTCAAATGTGAATTCAAACTTTGTTCACAAAATGTTTTCTTTGAGTTTTATTATTTTTTATTTTTATTTATTATTTTAATATATAAATTTATTTTGTATTTTATAATTATTTTTTAATTTTGTATCTTTATTTTATTACACATTTTAATTTTTTTTAAAAAAATAAAAAAAATAAAGGAATCCACTCATCAATAATGAAGGATTCATATTGTACTTTTTTCCTTGTCAAGGGCAAGAATCTTGATTATGGTGCTAGCCTGGTCTATTGAAATTTAGAGGCAGGAAGGGTGCTTTCCCATCTGCTCCTTTGCTCAAATGTCAATTCAAACTCTGTTCACAAAATATTTTTTCTTAAGTTTTATTATTTTTTATCTCTATTTATTATTTTAATATGTCAATTTGTTTTTAATTTTATTATTATTTTTTAATTTGTATCTTCATTTTATTATATATTTTATTTTTTTAAAGGTAAGATAAAGTAAAAAAACAAAAAGATAGAGGGATCTTCTCATCAATAATGAAGGATTCATATTATACTTTTTTCCTTGTCAAGGACAAGAACCTTGATTACGGTGCCAGGCTGGTCTATTGAAATTTAGAGGCAAGAAGGGTGCTTTCCCATCTGCTCCTTTGCTAAAATGTGAATTCAAACTCTGTTCACAAAATATTTTTTTTTGAGTTTTATTATTTTTTATTTTTATTTATTATTTTAATATGTAAATCTATTTTGTATTTTATTATTATTTTTAATTTTGTATCTTTATTTTATTACACATTTTAATTTTCTTTTAAAAAAAATAGAATAAAAAAAAAGGGATCCACTCATCAATAATGAAGGATTTATATTGTACTTTTTTCCTTGTCAAGGGCAAGAACCTTGATTACGGTGGCAGGCTGGTCTATTGAAATTTAGAGGCAGGAAGGGTTCTTTCTCATCTGCTCCTTTGCTCAAATGTCAATTCAAACTCTATTCACAAAATGTTTTTCTTGAGTTTTATTATTTTTTATTTTTATTTATTATTTTAATATGTAAATCTATTTTGTATTTTATTATTATTTTTTAATTTTGTACCTTTATTTTATTACACATTTTAATTTTCTTTTTAAAAAAAATAGAATGAAAAAAATAAATTGATCCACTCATTAATAATGAAGGATTCATATTATACTTTTTTCCTTGTCAAGGGCATGAACCTTGATTATGGTGCCAGGCTGGTCTATTGAAATTTAGAGGCAGGAAGGGTGCTTTCCCATCTGCTCCTTTGCTCAAATGTCAATTCAAACTCTGTTCACAAAATGTTTTCTTTGAGTTTTATTATTTTTTATCTCTATTTATTATTTTAATATGAAGATCTATTTTTAATTTTATTATTGTTTTTTAATTTTGTATCTTCATTTTCTTACACATTTTATTTTTTTTTAAAAGTAAAATAGAGTAAAAAAAAAAAGATAGAGGGGTCCACTCATCAATAATGAAGGATTCATATTGTACTTTTTTCCTTGTCAAGGGCAAGAACCTTGATTACGGTGCCAGGCTAGTCTATTGAAATTTAGAGGCAGGAAGGGTGCTTTCCCATCTGCTCCTTTGCTCAAATGTCAATTCAAACTCTGTTCACAAAATATTTTTTTTAAGTTTTATTATTTTTTATCTCTATTTATTATTTTAATATATAAATTTATTTTTATTTTATTATTTTTTTTAATTTTGTATATTCATTTTATTATACATTTTATTTTTTTTTAAAAGTAAGATAAAGTAAAAAAACAAAAAGATAGAGGGATCCACTCATCAATAATGAAAGATTCATATTATACTGTTTTCCTTGTCAAGGGCAAGAACCTTGATTACGGTGCCAGGCTGGTCTATTGAAATTTAGAGGCAAGAAGGGTGCTTTCCCATCTGCTCCTTTGCTAAAATGTGAATTCAAAATCTGTTCACAAAATATTTTTTTTGAGTTTTATTATTTTTTATTTTTATTTATTATTTTAATATGTAAATCTATTTTGTATTTTATTATTATTTTTAATTTTGTATCTTTATTTTATTACACATTTTAATTTTCTTTTAAAAAAAATAGAATAAAAAAAAAGGGATCCACTCATCAATAATGAAGGATTTATATTGTACTTTTTTCCTTGTCAAGGGCAAGAACCTTGATTACGGTGGCAGGCTGGTCTATTGAAATTTAGAGGCAGGAAGGGTTCTTTCTCATCTGCTCCTTTGCTCAAATGTCAATTCAAACTCTATTCACAAAATGTTTTTCTTGAGTTTTATTATTTTTTATTTTTATTTATTATTTTAATATGTAAATCTATTTTGTATTTTATTATTATTTTTTAATTTTGTACCTTTATTTTATTACACATTTTAATTTTCTTTTTAAAAAAAATAGAATGAAAAAAATAAATTGATCCACTCATTAATAATGAAGGATTCATATTATACTTTTTTCCTTGTCAAGGGCATGAACCTTGATTATGGTGCCAGGCTGGTCTATTGAAATTTAGAGGCAGGAAGGGTGCTTTCCCATCTGCTCCTTTGCTCAAATGTCAATTCAAACTCTGTTCACAAAATGTTTTCTTTGAGTTTTATTATTTTTTATCTCTATTTATTATTTTAATATGAAGATCTATTTTTAATTTTATTATTGTTTTTTAATTTTGTATCTTCATTTTCTTACACATTTTATTTTTTTTTAAAAGTAAAATAGAGTAAAAAAAAAAAGATAGAGGGGTCCACTCATCAATAATGAAGGATTCATATTGTACTTTTTTCCTTGTCAAGGGCAAGAACCTTGATTACGGTGCCAGGCTAGTCTATTGAAATTTAGAGGCAGGAAGGGTGCTTTCCCATCTGCTCCTTTGCTCAAATGTCAATTCAAACTCTGTTCACAAAATATTTTTTTTAAGTTTTATTATTTTTTATCTCTATTTATTATTTTAATATATAAATTTATTTTTATTTTATTATTTTTTTTAATTTTGTATATTCATTTTATTATACATTTTATTTTTTTTTAAAAGTAAGATAAAGTAAAAAAACAAAAAGATAGAGGGATCCACTCATCAATAATGAAAGATTCATATTATACTGTTTTCCTTGTCAAGGGCAAGAACCTTGATTACGGTGCCAGGCTGGTCTATTGAAATTTAGAGGCAAGAAGGGTGCTTTCCCATCTGCTCCTTTGCTAAAATGTGAATTCAAAATCTGTTCACAAAATATTTTTTTTGAGTTTTATTATTTTTTATTTTTATTTATTATTTTAATATGTAAATCTATTTTGTATTTTATTATTATTTTTAATTTTGTATCTTTATTTTATTACACATTTTAATTTTCTTTTTAAAAAAAATAGAATGAAAAAAATAAAAGTATCCACTCATCAATAATGAAGGATTCATATTGTACTTTTTTCCTTGTCAAGGGCATGAACCTTGATTATGGTGTCAGGCTGGTCTATCGAAATTTAGAGGCAGGAAGGGTGCTTTCCCATCTGCTCCTTTGCTCAAATGTCAATTCAAACTCTGTTCATAAAATGTTTTCTTTGAGTTTTATTATTTTTTATCTCTATTTATTATTTTAATATGTAGATCTATTTTTTATTTTATTATTATTTTTTACTTTTGTATCTTCATTTTATTACACATTTTAATTTTTTTTAAAAGTAAAATAGAGTAAAAAAAAAAAGATAGGGGTCCACTCATCAATAATGAAGGATTCATATTGTACTTTTTTCCTTGTCAAGGGCAAGAACCTTGATTACGGTGCCACGCTAGTCTATTAAAATTTAGAGGCAGGAAGGGTGCTTTCCCATCTGCTCCTTTGCTCAAATGTCAATTCAAACTCTGTTCACAAAATATTTTTTTTAAGTTTTATTATTTTTTATCTCTATTTATTATTTTAATATGTAACTTTGTTTTTTATTTTATTATTATTTTTAAATTTTGTATCTTCATTTTATTATATATATTATTTTTTTTAAAAGTAAGATAAAGTAAAAAAACAAAAAGATAGAGGGATCCTCTCATCAATAATGAAGGATTCATATTATACTTTTTTCCTTGTCAAGGGCAAGAACCTTGATTACGGTGCCAGGCTGGTCTATTGAAACTTAGAGGCAAGAAGGGTGCTTTCCCATCTGCTCCTTTGCTAAAATGTGAATTCAAACTCTGTTCACAAAATATTCTTTTTGAGTTTTATTATTTTTTATTTTTATTTATTATTTTAATATGTAAATCTATTTTGTATTTTATTATTATTTTTAATTTTGTATCTTTATTTTATTACACATTTTAATTTTCTTTTTAAAAAAAATAGAATAAAAAAATAAAAGGATGCACTCATCAATAATGAAGGATTCATATTGTACTTTTTTCCTTGTCAAGGGCATGAACCTTGATTATGGTGTCAGGCTGGTCTATAGAAATTTAGAGGCAGGAAGGGTGCTTTCCCATCTGCTCCGTTGCTCAAATGTGAATTAAAACTCTGTTCATAAAATGTTTTCTTTGAGTTTTATTATTTTTTATCTCTATTTATTATTTTAATATGTAGATCTATTTTTTATTTTATTATTATTTTTTACTTTTGTATCTTCATTTTATTACACATTTTAATTTTTTTTAAAAAGTAAAATAGAGTAAAAAAAAAAAAGATAGGGGTCCACTCATCAATAATGAAGGATTGATATTGTACTTTTTTTCTTGTCAAGGGCAAGAACCTTGATTATGGTGCCACGCTAGTCTATTGAAATTTAGAGGCAGGAAGGGTGCTTTCCCATCTGCTCCTTTGCTCAAATGTCAATTCAAACTCTGTTCACAAAATATTTTTTTTTAAGTTTTATTATTTTTTATCTCTATTTATTATTTTAATATGTAAATTTATTTTTTATTTTATTATTATTTTTTAATTTTGTATCTTCATTTTATTATATATTTTATTTTTTTTAAAAGTAAGATAAAGTCAAAAAACAAAAAGATAGAGGGATCCTCTCATCAATAATGAAGGATTCATATTATACTTTTTTCCTTGTCAAGGGCAAGAACCTTGATTACGGTGCCAGGCTGGTCTAATGAAATTTAGAGGCAAGAAGGGTGCTTTCCCATCTGCTCCTTTGCTAAAATGTGAATTCAAACTCTGTTCACAAAATATTTTTTTTGAGTTTTATTATTTTTTATTTTTATTTATTATTTTAATATGTAAATCTATTTTGTATTTTATTATTATTTTTAATTTTATAGCTTTATTTTATTACACATTTTAATTTTCTTTTTAAAAAAAATAGAATAAAAAAAAAGGGATCCACTTATCAATAATGAAGGATTCATATTGTGCTTTTTTCCTTGTCAAGGGCAAGAACCTTGATTACGCTGCTAGGATGGTCTATCGAAATTTAGAGGTAGGAAGGGTTCTTTCTCATCTGCTCCTTTGCTCAAATGTGAATTGAAACTCTGTCCACAAAATGTTTTTTTCGAGTTTTATTATTATTTTTTATTTATTATTATAATATGTAAATATATTTTGTATTTATTATTATTTTTAATTTTGTATCTTTATTTTATTACACATTTTAATTTTTTTTAAAAAAATAGAATAAAAAAAAAGGGATCCACTCATCAATAATGAAGGATTTATATTGCACTTTTTTCTTTGTCAAGGGCAAGAACCTTGATTACGGTGCCAGGCTGGTCTATTGAAATTTAGAGGCAGGAAGGGTTCTTTCTCATCTGCTCCTTTGCTCAAATGTCAATTCAAACTCTGTTCACAAAATGTTTTTTTTGAGTTTTATTATTTTTTATTTTTATTTATTTTTTTAATATGTAAATCTATTTTGTATTTTATTATTATTTTTTAATTTTGTACCTTTATTTTGTTACACATTTTAATTTTCTTTTTAAAAAAATAGAATGAAAAAAATAAATTGATCCACTTATCAATAATGAAGGATTCATTTTGTACTTTTTTCCTTGTCAAGGGCATGAACCTTGATTATGGTGCCAGGCTGGTCTATTGAAATTTAGAGGTAGGAAGGGTGCTTTTCCATCTGCTCCTTTGCTCAAATGTGAATTCAAACTCTGTTCACAAAATATTTTTTTTGAGTTTTATTATTTTTTATTTTTATTTATTATTTTAATATGTAAATCTATTTTGTATTTTGTTATTATTTTTAATTTTATAGCTTTATTTTATTACACATTTTAATTTTCTTTTTAAAAAAAATAGAATAAAAAAAAAGGGATCCACTCATCAATAATGAAGGATTCATATTGTGCTTTTTTCCTTGTCAAGGGCAAGAACCTTGATTACGCTGCTAGGCTGGTCTATCGAAATTTAGAGGTAGGAAGGGTTCTTTCTCATCTGCTCCTTTGCTCAAATGTGAATTGAAACTCTGTCCACAAAATGTTTTTTTCGAGTTTTATTATTATTATTTATTTATTATTATAATATGTAAATATATTTTGTATTTATTATTATTTTTAATTTTGTATCTTTATTTTATTACACATTTTAATTTTTTTTAAAAAAATAGAATAAAAAAAAAGGGATCCACTCATCAATAATGAAGGATTTATATTGCACTTTTTTCTTTGTCAAGGGCAAGAACCTTGATTACGGTGCCAGGTTGGTCTATTGAAATTTAGAGGCAGGAAGGGTTCTTTCTCATCTGCTCCTTTGCTCAAATATCAATTCAAACTCTGTTCACAAAATGTTTTTTTTGAGTTTTATTATTTTTTATTTTTATTTATTTTTTAATATGTAAATCTATTTTATATTTTATTATTATTTTTTAATTTTGTACCTTTATTTTATTACACATTTTAATTTTCTTTTTAAAAAAATAGAATGAAAAAAATAAATTGATCCACTTATCAATAATGAAGGATTCATTTTGTACTTTTTTCCTTGTCAAGGGCATGAACCTTGATTATGGTGCCAGGCTGGTCTATTGAAATTTAGAGGTAGGAAGGGTGCTTTTCCATCTGCTCCTTTACTCAAATGTCAATTCAAACTTTGTTCACAAAATGTTTCTTTGAGTTTTATTATTTTTTATCTCTATTTATTATTTTAATGTGTAGATCAATTTTTATTTTATTATTATTTTTTAATTTTGTATCTTCATTTTATTACACATTTTAATTTTTTTTAAAAGTAAAATAGAGTAAAAAAAAAAAGATAGAGGGGTCCACACATCAATAATGAAGGATTCATATTGTACTTTTTTCCTTGTCAAGGGCAAGAACCTTGATTACGGTGCCAGTCTAGTCTATTGAAATTTAGAGGCAGGAAGGGTGCTTTCCCATCTGCTCCTTTGCTCAAATGTCAATTCAAACTCTGTTCACAAAATATTTTTTTTAAGTTTTATTATTTTTTATCTCTATTTATTATTTTAATATATAAATTTATTTTTATTTTATTATTTTTTTTTAATTTTGTATCTTCATTTTGTTATATATTTTATTTTTTTAAAAGTAAGATAAAGTAAAAAAACAAAAAGATAGAGGGATCCTCTCATCAATAATGAAGGATTCATATTATACTTTATTTCTTGTCAAGGGCAAGAACCTTGATTACTGTGCCAGGCTAGTCTATTGAAATTTAGAGGCAAGAAGAGTGCTTTCCCATCTGCTCCTTTGCTAAAATGTGAATTCAACCTCTGTTCACAAAATATTTTTTTTGAGTTTTATTATTTTTTATTTTTATTTATTATTTTAATATGTAAATCTATTTTGTATTTTATTATTATTTTTAATTTTGTATCTTTATTTTATTACACATTTTAATTTTCTTTTAAAAAAAATAGAATGAAAAAAATAAAAGTATCCACTCATCAATAATGAAGGATTCATATTGTACTTTTTTCCTTGTCAAGGGCATGAACCTTGATTATGGTGTCAGGCTGGTCTATCGAAATTTAGAGGCAGGAAGGGTGCTTTCCCATCTGCTCCTTTGCTCAAATGTCAATTCAAACTCTGTTCATAAAATGTTTTCTTTGAGTTTTATTATTTCTTATCTGTATTTATTATTTTAATATGTAGATCTATTTTTTATTTTATTATTATTTTTTACTTTTGTATCTTCATTTTATTACACATTTTAATTTTTTTTAAAAGTAAAACAGAGTAAAAAAAAAAAAGATAGGGGTCCACTCATCAATAATGAAGGATTCATATTGTACTTTTTTCCTTGTCAAGGGCAAGAACCTTGATTACGATGCCACGCTAGTCTATTGAAATTTAGAGGCAGGAAGGGTGCTTTCCCATCTGCTCCTTTGCTCAAATGTCAATTCAAACTCTGTTCACAAAATATTTTTTTTAAGTTTTATTATTTTTTATCTCTATTTATTATTTTAATATGTAAATTTGTTTTTTATTTTATTATTATTTTTTAATTTTGTATCTTCATTTTATTATATATATATATTTTTTTTAAATGTAAGATAAAGTAAAAAAACAAAAAGATAGAGGGATCCTCTCATCAATAATGAAGGATTCATATTATACTTTTTTCCTTGTCAAGGGCAAGAACCTTGATTACGGTGCCAGGCTGGTCTATTGAAATTTAGAGGCAAGAAGGGTGCTTTCCCATCTGCTCGTTTGCTAAAATGTGAATTCAAACTCTGTTCACAAAATATTTTTTTTGAGTTTTATTATTTTTTATTTTTATTTATTATTTTAATATGTAAATCTATTTTGTATTTTATTATTATTTTTAATTTTGTATCTTTATTTTATTACACATTTTAATTTTCTTTTTTAAAAAATAGAATGAAAAAAATAAAAGGATGCACTCATCAATAATGAAGGATTCATATTGTACTTTTTTCCTTGTCAAGGGCATGAACCTTGATTATGGTGTCAGGTTGGTCTATCGAAATTTAGAGGCAGGAAGGGTGCTTTCCCATCTGCTCCTTTGCTCAAATGTGAATTGAAACTCTGTTCATAAAATGTTTTCTTTGAGTTTTATTATTTTTCATCTCTATTTATTATTTTAATATGTAGATCTATTTTTTATTTTATTATTATTTTTTACTTTTGTATCTTCATTTTATTACACATTTTAATTTTTTTTAAAAGTAAAATAGAGTAAAAAAAAAAAAGATAGGGGTCCACTCATCAATAATGAAGGATTCATATTGTACTTTTTTCCTTGTCAAGGGCATGAACCTTGATTATGGTGTCAGGCTGGTCTATCGAAATTTAGAGGCAGGAAGGGTGCTTTCCCATCTGCTCCTTTGCTCAAATGTCAATTCAAACTCTGTTCATAAAATGTTTTCTTTGAGTTTTATTATTTCTTATCTGTATTTATTATTTTAATATGTAGATCTATTTTTTATTTTATTATTATTTTTTACTTTTGTATCTTCATTTTATTACACATTTTAATTTTTTTTAAAAGTAAAACAGAGTAAAAAAAAAAAAAGATAGGGGTCCACTCATCAATAATGAAGGATTCATATTGTACTTTTTTCCTTGTCAAGGGCAAGAACCTTGATTACGGTGCCACGCTAGTCTATTGAAATTTAGAGGCAGGAAGGGTGCTTTCCCATCTGCTCCTTTGCTCAAATGTCAATTCAAACTCTGTTCACAAAATATTTTTTTTAAGTTTTATTATTTTTTATCTCTATTTATTATTTTAATATGTAAATTTGTTTTTTATTTTATTATTATTTTTTAATTTTGTATCTTCATTTTATTATATATATATATTTTTTTTAAATGTAAGATAAAGTAAAAAAACAAAAAGATAGAGGGATCCTCTCATCAATAATGAAGGATTCATATTATACTTTTTTCCTTGTCAAGGGCAAGAACCTTGATTACGGTGCCAGGCTGGTCTATTGAAATTTAGAGGCAAGAAGGGTGCTTTCCCATCTGCTCGTTTGCTAAAATGTGAATTCAAACTCTGTTCACAAAATATTTTTTTTGAGTTTTATTATTTTTTATTTTTATTTATTATTTTAATATGTAAATCTATTTTGTATTTTATTATTATTTTTAATTTTGTATCTTTATTTTATTACACATTTTAATTTTCTTTTTTAAAAAATAGAATGAAAAAAATAAAAGGATGCACTCATCAATAATGAAGGATTCATATTGTACTTTTTTCCTTGTCAAGGGCATGAACCTTGATTATGGTGTCAGGTTGGTCTATCGAAATTTAGAGGCAGGAAGGGTGCTTTCCCATCTGCTCCTTTGCTCAAATGTGAATTGAAACTCTGTTCATAAAATGTTTTCTTTGAGTTTTATTATTTTTCATCTCTATTTATTATTTTAATATGTAGATCTATTTTTTATTTTATTATTATTTTTTACTTTTGTATCTTCATTTTATTACACATTTTAATTTTTTTTAAAAGTAAAATAGAGTAAAAAAAAAAAAGATAGGGGTCCACTCATCAATAATGAAGGATTCATATTGTACTTTTTTTCTTGTCAAGGGCAAGAACCTTGATTATGGTGCCACGCTAGTCTATTGAAATTTAGAGGTAGGAAGGGTGCTTTCCCATCTGCTGCTTTGCTCAAATGTCAATTCAAACTCTGTTCACAAAATATTTTTTTTAAAGTTTTATTATTTTTTATCTCTATTTATTATTTTAATATGTAAATTTATTTTTTATTTTATTATTATTTTTTAATTTTGTATCTTCATTTTATTATATATTTTATATTTTTTAAAAGTAAGATAAAGTAAAAAAACAAAAAGATAGAGGGATCCTCTCATCAATAATGAAGGATTCATATTATACTTTTTTCCTTGTCAAGGGCAAGAACCTTGATTACGGTGCCAGGCTGGTCTAATGAAATTTAGAGGCAAGAAGGGTGCTTTCCCATCTGCTCCTTTGCTAAAATGTGAATTCAAACTTTGTTCACAAAATATTTTTTTTGAGTTTTATTATTTTTTATTTTTATTTATTATTTTAATATGTAAATCTATTTTGTATTTTATTATTATTTTTAATTTTGTAGCTTTATTTTATTACACATTTTAATTTTCTTTTTAAAAAAAATAGAATAAAAAAAAGGGATCCACTCATCAATAATGAAGGATTCATATTGTGCTTTTTTCCTTGTCAAGGGCAAGAACCTTGATTACGCTGCTAGGCTGGTCTATCGAAATTTAGAGGTAGGAAGGGTTCTTTCTCATCTGCTCCTTTGCTCAAATGTGAATTGAAACTCTGTCCACAAAATGTTTTTTTCGAGTTTTATTATTATTATTTATTTATTATTATAATATGTAAATATATTTTGTATTTATTATTATTTTTAATTTTGTATCTTTATTTTATTACACATTTTAATTTTTTTTAAAAAAATAGAATAAAAAAAAAAGGGATCCACTCATCAATAATGAAGGATTTATATTGCACTTTTTTCTTTGTCAAGGGCAAGAACCTTGATTACGGTGCCAGGTTGGTCTATTGAAATTTAGAGGCAGGAAGGGTTCTTTCTCATCTGCTCCTTTGCTCAAATATCAATTCAAACTCTGTTCACAAAATATTTTTTTTGAGTTTTATTATTTTTTATTTTTATTTATTTTTTTAATATGTAAATCTATTTTATATTTTATTATTATTTTTTAATTTTGTACCTTTATTTTATTACACATTTTAATTTTCTTTTTAAAAAAATAGAATGAAAAAAATAAATTGATCCACTTATCAATAATGAAGGATTCATTTTGTACTTTTTTCCTTGTCAAGGGCATGAACCTTGATTATGGTGCCAGGCTGGTCTATTGAAATTTAGAGGTAGGAAGGGTGCTTTTCCATCTGCTCCTTTGCTCAAATGTCAATTCAAACTTTGTTCACAAAATGTTTCTTTGAGTTTTATTATTTTTTATCTCTATTTATTATTTTAATGTGTAGATCAATTTTTTATTTTATTATTATTTTTTAATTTTGTATCTTCATTTTATTACACATTTTAATTTTTTTTAAAAGTAAAATAGAGTAAAAAAAAAAAAGATAGAGGGGTCCACACATCAATAATGAAGGATTCATATTGTACTTTTTTCCTTGTCAAGGGCAAGAACCTTGATTACGGTGCCAGTCTAGTCTATTGAAATTTAGAGGCAGGAAGGGTGCTTTCCCATCTGCTCCTTTGCTCAAATGTCAATTCAAACTCTGTTCACAAAATATTTTTTTTAAGTTTTATTATTTTTTATCTCTATTTATTATTTTAATATATAAATTTATTTTTATTTTATTATTTTTTTTTAATTTTGTATCTTCATTTTGTTATATATTTTATTTTTTTAAAAGTAAGATAAAGTAAAAAAACAAAAAGATAGAGGGATCCTCTCATCAATAATGAAGGATTCATATTATACTTTATTTCTTGTTAAGGGCAAGAACCTTGATTACAGTGCCAGGCTAGTCTATTGAAATTTAGAGGCAAGAAGAGTGCTTTCCCATCTGCTCCTTTGCTAAAATGTGAATTCAACCTCTGTTCACAAAATATTTTTTTTGAGTTTTATTATTTTTTATTTTTATTTATTATTTTAATATGTAAATCTATTTTGTATTTTATTATTATTTTTAATTTTGTATCTTTATTTTATTACACATTTTAATTTTCTTTTAAAAAAAAATAGAATGAAAAAAATAAAAGTATCCACTCATCAATAATGAAGGATTCATATTGTACTTTTTTCCTTGTCAAGGGCATGAACCTTGATTATGGTGTCAGGCTGGTCTATCGAAATTTAGAGGCAGGAAGGGTGCTTTCCCATCTGCTCCTTTGCTCAAATGTCAATTCAAACTCTGTTCATAAAATGTTTTCTTTGAGTTTTATTATTTCTTATCTGAATTTATTATTTTAATATGTAGATCTATTTTTTATTTTATTATTATTTTTTACTTTTGTATCTTCATTTTATTACACATTTTAATTTTTTTTAAAAGTAAAACAGAGTAAAAAAAAAAAAGATAGGGGTCCACTCATCAATAATGAAGGATTCATATTGTACTTTTTTCCTTGTCAAGGGCAAGAACCTTGATTACGGTGCCACGCTAGTCTATTGAAATTTAGAGGCAGGAAGGGTGCTTTCCCATCTGCTCCTTTGCTCAAATGTCAATTCAAACTCTGTTCACAAAATATTTTTTTTAAGTTTTATTATTTTTTATCTCTATTTATTATTTTAATATGTAAATTTATTTTTTATTTTATTATTATTTTTTAATTTTGTATCTTCATTTTATTATATATATATATTTTTTTTAAATGTAAGATAAAGTAAAAAAACAAAAAGATAGAGGGATCCTCTCATCAATAATGAAGGATTCATATTATACTTTTTTCCTTGTCAAGGGCAAGAACCTTGATTACGGTGCCAGGCTGGTCTATTGAAATTTAGAGGCAAGAAGGGTGCTTTCCCATCTGCTCGTTTGCTAAAATGTGAATTCAAACTCTGTTCACAAAATATTTTTTGAGTTTTATTATTTTTTATTTTTATTTATTATTTTAATATGTAAATCTATTTTGTATTTTATTATTATTTTTAATTTTGTATCTTTATTTTATTACACATTTTAATTTTCTTTTTTAAAAAATAGAATGAAAAAAATAAAAGGATGCACTCATCAATAATGAAGGATTCATATTGTACTTTTTTCCTTGTCAAGGGCATGAACCTTGATTATGGTGTCAGGTTGGTCTATCGAAATTTAGAGGCAGGATGGGTGCTTTCCCATCTGCTCCTTTGCTCAAATGTGAATTGAAACTCTGTTCATAAAATGTTTTCTTTGAGTTTTATTATTTTTCATCTCTATTTATTATTTTAATATGTAGATCTATTTTTTATTTTATTATTATTTTTTACTTTTGTATCTTCATTTTATTACACATTTTAATTTTTTTTAAAAGTAAAATAGAGTAAAAAAAAAAAAGATAGGGGTCCACTCATCAATAATGAAGGATTCATATTGTACTTTTTTTCTTGTCAAGGGCAAGAACCTTGATTATGGTGCCACGCTAGTCTATTGAAATTTAGAGGTAGGAAGGGTGCTTTCCCATCTGCTGCTTTGCTCAAATGTCAATTCAAACTCTGTTCACAAAATATTTTTTTTTAAGTTTTATTATTTTTTATCTCTATTTATTATTTTAATATGTAAATTTATTTTTTATTTTATTATTATTTTTTAATTTTGTATCTTCATTTTATTATATATTTTATATTTTTTAAAAGTAAGATAAAGTAAAAAAACAAAAAGATAGAGGGATCCTCTCATCAATAATGAAGGATTCATATTATACTTTTTTCCTTGTCAAGGGCAAGAACCTTGATTACGGTGCCAGGCTGGTCTAATGAAATTTAGAGGCAAGAAGGGTGCTTTCCCATCTGCTCCTTTGCTAAAATGTGAATTCAAACTCTGTTCACAAAATATTTTTTTTGAGTTTTATTATTTTTTATTTTTATTTATTATTTTAATATGTAAATCTATTTTGTATTTTATTATTATTTTTAATTTTGTAGCTTTATTTTATTACACATTTTAATTTTCTTTTTAAAAAAAATAGAATAAAAAAAAGGGATCCACTCATCAATAATGAAGGATTCATATTGTGCTTTTTTCCTTGTCAAGGGCAAGAACCTTGATTACGCTGCTAGGCTGGTCTATTGAAATTTAGAGGTAGGAAGGGTTCCTTCTCATCTGCTCCTTTGCTCAAATGTGAATTGAAACTCTGTTCACAAAATGTTTGTTTTGAGTTTTATTATTTTTTATTTTTATTTATTATTTTAATATGTAAATCTATTTTGTATTTTATTATTATTTTTTATTTTGTATCTTTATTTTATTACACATTTTAATTTTCTTTTTAAAAAAAATAGAATGAAAAAAATAAAGGGATCCACTCATCAATAATGAAGGATTCATATTGTACTTTTTTCCTTTTCAAGGGCATGAACCTTGATTATGGTGCCAGGCTGGTCTATTGAAATTTAGAGGCAGGAAGGGTGCTTTCCTATCTGCTCCTTTGCTCAAATGTCAATTCAAACTCTGTTCACAAAATGTTTTCTTTGAGTTTTATTATTTTTTATCTCTATTTATTATTTTAATATGTAGATCTATTTTTTATTTTATTATTATTTTTTAATTTTGTATCTTCATTTTATTACACATTTTAATTTTTTTTAAAAGTAAAATAAAGTAAAAAAAAAAAAGATAGAGGAATCCACTCATCAATAATGAAGGATTCGTATTGTACTTTTTAATCTGTATTTAGCTGTTACAAAATACAGATTATAGTTTATGAAGTTAAACATAAACTATTGATTTATAAAATAAACAAATAAATAAATTACGTTTAATTTTTAAATTATTTATTTATATTTTATTTTATTTAGTAATAAAATTTGGTTGCCATCACTGGTCACATCACATAAATATTTAAAAAATTACATTAAGTTCTTCCTGCAAGCTAAACAATGACAAACCCAAACTATAGAATTTTAATAAATCCCGAATGTGGAATTTCTTCCAAACAAAGATTGAACAGCTGGCATACCTTATTTCAATGTGATTGCGATGGTTTTAATATCATTATTAAGATGACGGCAACTTGGTCTGCGTTTGGTTCAATGAAGCAAGATCTGTGGGTCGTGTACACCTACTTCTTTCCAAGTCAAGTGCCGTGTTCATTCCGCGTCCAGGTGGGAAGCTTCGGTGGGGGACAAACTGGGACAACACGATGGCTGAAGCAGAGCAAATGAGAGACTTTGCTCTCACCTGGTTTGGTGACATAACTTTTTATTTCTATTTTTATGGCTGAATTGGAATTGTTAATGTGCCATAACTTTTCAGAATGTAAATTTATTGTTTTAACAAAAAATCGTTCCATGTAAGATTGTATTAAATTTTTATCTTAAAAATTATATTTATTATAAGATGCAAGCTTAATAATATATGTGACTGTAAAAAGTAAATTTTTAGCATAAAAAAAGTCACATCTTAGAGTAAGTTTAGCGAAGAATATAATTGTGAAACTATTAAATATACTTCATTTCTATTTTAACTTGAAATTTTATTTTAACAATTGATGAAACCACATTTAACAGAAAAAAAAAGTTGTCAACATTTCTATTAGATGATCAATAATCTTATTAGAGTTTAGTGAAAGAATAAGAAAGTATATAATTTTAATATTTATTATTATAACTATAATTTAAAAAAAATAATATAATCTCAAAATCTATGCAAACCTTAGTAAGATTGTTGATCATCTAATAAAAATATTGATCAAAACTATATTTATAATAATAAATATCAAAAAGTAATTTACTCTTTTTTTAAATTATATTTATAAAAATAAATATCAGAATTATATACTTTTTTATTCTTTCACTTAACTCTAATAAAATTGTTGATCATCTAATAAAAATATTTGACAACTTTTTTTTTAAATGTAGTTTCATTAATTATTAAAATAAAATTTTAAGTTGAAATAGAAATGAATTATATTTAATAGTTTCACAATTATATTTCTTGTTGAACTTACTTTAGGATGTGACTTTTTTTACTCTAAAAATTTTTTTCTTACTATCACACCTATTGTTAAGCTTGTATCTTATAATGAGTGTGGTTTTTAAAAAAAAAAATTTAATACAGTATTAATATTTTATTTAATAAAAATAGTTAAATAAGATAAAATATAATTTTTGAGTAAAAATGAGATATATTTATTATGGTTAATATAATTTACTAGAATATTCTATTAGCATCTATATAGATTCGATTAGTTAAATTAGATAACTGAAATAGAGTATAATTTTTAAATAAAAATAGAGTGAAGTGTCATATTAAAATATTTAAAAAATAATGAGTATAATTTACTCAAAATTTAAATTTCTATGTAAAGTTTACATGGTCTCTGTTTTGGTTGAATGGAGTTAGGACTTGTGGGTCGTGTACGCCTACCTTTTTCCAAGTCAAGGGCCGTATTCATTCCGCGTCCAGGTGGGATTCTTCGGTGGGGGACAAACTGGGACAAGACGATGGCTGAGGCAGAGCAATTGAGAGACTTTGCTCTCACCTGGGTTGGTGACATAACTTTTTATTTCTATTTTTATGGCTGAATTGGAATTGTTATGTGCCATAACTTTTCAGAATGCAAATTTATTGTTTTTAAAAAAAAATCGTTCCATGTAAGATGAATAATTTTTTATGCATTTCAGAGTTTGAGTAACGCTATTTACATAAATTTTGTGCATAAAGATTGTATGTAATATGTAACATTTATAAAATTTACGAACAACTTCATGAACTTGATGAGTAATTTTACATCTTTTTAGTTTTATAACTTATATCAATACTATTTAGCCATAATAATATATTTTTCTATATATATTCAATGGACATTTAAGTTGAAGCAACAAATACTTACATTTTCTCTTGCATGTTATTTTTCCTTTTGCATTATTGTCCTTTGATTATATCTTGCTAATGCAGTGAGATACTTACAACTGCAATAATTGGTCTTTGCATTTTTCTGTGTCTTTAGTGTATGCTAAAAATGCCACAACGCACACCAAGTTTGACAATTTTGGAGAACTATCAACATTGGGATGGACTTTGGTAACTAAAATTTGGACAACAATTTCCACGCGTATGCCTTAAAATCAGTTGTTTTTGATTGATTGATAGTCGCTGTTGTCCTTGAAAGTTTTGTTAATTGAGCAATTATAAAATCGGCAGCAACCGGTATTCTAAATCCAACGTATCACATTATGAGTAATATGCACAAGCTGGTGCTATAATTACCAAACCCTTAGTTCTCGAAGCAGATCAAACATACAAACCATCCACTGCCTGTTGTGCTCCTAAAACAATGAAGCATGTTGCTCCCAAGTTACCTGCACTTTGGTTTATATGCCTTCCCCTTCTTCCATTCTTCATGACAAACTTACTGTCCTTGCAACTTATCATCAAAGCCTCTGCATTAGGAAACAACACTGATCATTTGGCACTGCTCAAATTCAAGGAATCAATATCCAATGACCCATATCAAATCTTGGCCTCTTGGAAAAGTTCCACTCACATCTGCAATTGGACTGGTGTCAAATGCAACCGCCGCCATCAAAGAGTTTCAGAGTTGAACCTAGGAGGATACCACTTACATGGAGTCATATCACCCCACATTGGCAACCTCTCCTTTCTCAAAACTCTCGAGCTAAAAAACAATAGCTTCTACAGCGAAGTCCCACAACAGTTGGGCCGTTTATTCCGACTGCAATGGCTCATGCTCGACAATAACACATTAAGAGGGGAATTTCCTGTCAACTTGACAAGATGCTCTGCACTCAGGGTCCTCGGTTTAGGTGGGAATAATATCACCGGTAACATACCAGTGGAGATTGGATCGCTTTGGAAGCTTCAAGAGTTGTATCTTTATGAAAACAATTTAATAGGAAGAATCCCAGCTTCTATAGGAAATCTTTCTTCCCTTGTTGCTCTATCTGTGGCATATAATAGCTTGGAGGGAAATCTACCGGATGAAATAGGTCGTTTGAAAAACTTGACCTTTATTAATGTACTTGAGAACAGATTGTCTGGTAAGCTTCCTTCTTCACTGTACAATATGTCATCTCTCACTACTATCTCAGTTAATGCCAATCAATTTGATGGTTCTCTTCCAGCTACCATGTTCCTCTCTCTCCCGTATCTTCAACACCTCTTCATCGGTGAAAATGAATTCTCAGGTCCAATACCAACATCCATCACAAATGCATCTTTTCTTCAAAGCTTTGTTATCCATGGGAACTATTTCATTGGACAAGTTCCGAGTCTAGAAAAGCTGCAAGATATCAAAGTGCTTAATTTGGAAGCTAACAGTCTGGGTCGTAATTCAACTAAGGATCTAGAGTTTGTAAGTTCCCTGACAAACTGTAGTAAGTTGAACGTACTGGCCATAGATAATAATAATTTTGGAGGTTCTTTACCCAATTCCATTGGCAATTTATCAACCCAACTCAATGATCTATATCTAGGTGGTAATCAGTTTTCTGGACAAATTCCTGTGACATTGGGTAAACTTACTAACTTAATTGCGTTGATACTGGACGCAAACAGATTCACAGGGTTCATTCCAGACACCTTTGGGAACTTTCATAAGATGCAAGCATTATTGTTGAAGGGAAACAAACTGACAGGGAGGATACCAACCTCCATAGGCAACCTCAGTCAATTGTTTAAATTGGACCTATCACAGAATATGTTAGATGGAAATATTCCTCCAACTATTGGAAATTGCCAAAGTTTACAAAAGCTAGACCTTTCACAAAACAGACTTAGTGGAGTGATACCGCCACAAGTTATTGGTCTTTCCTTTTCGACAATCTTACTTAAGTTGTCAGGAAATTCATTAACTGGCAATCTTCCAGTTGAGGTGGGCAAACTGGAAAGTATTGCTGAGTTGGATGTCTCTGATAATCATCTGTCAGGTGACATTCCTGCTACAGTTGGAGACTGCATACGCTTGGAGTACCTTTATCTACAACAAAATTCCTTCAGTGGAATCATACCTTCATCTTTGGCTTCCTTGAAAGGTCTTCAATATTTAGATCTATCAAGAAACAATTTATCTGGGTCAATTCCTCAAGGTCTGCAGTATATTACTGTTTTAGCATACTTGAATGTTTCATTTAACAATCTAGATGGCGAAGTGCCTAAAAATGGTGTCTTTCAAAATGCAAGTGCGATAGCAGTGTCTGGCAATAGTAAGCTTTGTGGAGGTATCTTAGAGCTACAACTACCACCATGCCCTATCCATGCTATGAAACAAATAAAGCACCATAAGTTTTGGTTGATTGCCGTGGTAACTTGTTTGCTTGCTTTCCTATTTTTATCGTCAACAATTGTTGCTATATATTTTATTAGGAAAAGAAACAGGAAGCAATCTTTTGAGCCATCAACAATTGAACTTCTTCCCAGGGTGTCCTACCAAAGCCTACACCAAGCAACCAATGGGTTTTCAGCTGACAATATGATAGGAAGTGGAAGTTTTGGCTCTGTATATAAAGGAAGTCTTGGGCCCGAAAATGAAGTTGTTGCCATAAAGGTCCTTAACCTTGGTAAGAAGGGAGCCCACAGGAGCTTCACTACTGAATGTAACGCACTCAAAAATATTAGGCACAGAAATTTGGTAAAGATATTAACATGTTACTCCAGCACAAACTACAAGGGCCAAGAATTTAAAGCTCTTGTTTTTGAGTACATGTCAAACGGAAGCTTAGAAAATTGGTTGCATCTAGGTACAAAAGGTTCAGATCAGCCAAGAACTTTAGGCCTTGATCAAAGATTAAAGATTCTTAGTGATGTTGCCTCTGCATTACATTATCTTCACCATGAATGTGAGCCACCTGTCATTCATTGTGATTTAAAGCCAAGCAATGTCCTTCTTGATAGTGACATGGTTGCCCATGTGAGTGATTTTGGACTGGCAAGACTACTTTCGTCTATTGAAGGCAATTCTGACAACAAAAGCAGTACCGTTGGAATGAAGGGGACTATTGGCTATGCTCCTCCAGGTACAGCTTGATATTTATTTTGGATATAAAATCTTCTCGAATATTGTTTTCTTGTCTCAAATATTTCCTTTACCTCTGTGTTAGTATTGTTAATATAGTTTTCATCGCATTGACTTATTTGCAATATATTTCAGAATATGGATTGGGTTGTGAAGTCACCACACAAGGTGACATGTATAGCTTTGGGATTCTTGTCTTGGAAATGATAACCGGAAGAAGACCCACAAACAAAATGTTTGAAGATTGCCATAATCTTTATAACTATGTAAAAGCTTCATTTCCTAATAAACTTGTGCAGATTGTGGACCAAGCTATATTCATCAGAGAAATAAGTACAAGAGAAGCAGCTGCTGCAACAGTAGAACACATTTGCGAGGACTTGCCTCTGATGTGTCCTAATGTGGAGAAATGCTTACTATCACTTTTAAACATTGGACTTGCTTGTTCAGTGGAGTCACCAAGGGAAAGAATGAGTATCGTGGATGTGACAAGGGAGCTAAATATAATTTATCGTGGGATGAAGAAGACTTAGAACTGAAGAATACTGAGGTGCCACTTCTACATTACTATTGCTGCCAATTATGTCCTAGTTATTTCATATCTTTTTTCTCTGAATGATTTTTTTGTCTTTTTTTTTTTTTAGTTTGGCTTTTAGGTTGCATGAAGTTGTGAGTTATTCAAGTTGAATCATAAGGCAGTGTGCCTGCTATAATTCTAGAAATTCCTATGCTTATTGTATTTGTCTGTGTGAACAAAATTGTTTCAAAAGACTTTTAATTTAATTATTGTTCCATCTGAATCCAACTTTCACGTCCATACTTAAACTAGGGCTTTAATATTTCATACGAAGCAGCTTACTTATGTATCCTCCATTGTATTTTCCATATCATGAGTTCTATTCTATAAAGCAAAAGAAACCAAAAGCACTGGACCAGATTGCTGAAAGGAGGATGGTATTAAACCATAGTCCTACTTCTCCCATTCACCCCATCCATTTAATGTGGATGAAAAAAGAGAAGAAAATGTTCATTAACATGATAACGCATAATCATTGAGCACATTTACACATAGAAGGGCCATCTCCTAGCTAGTGGATTATGTGTAATACAGGTAATAAGGGAACCATGACTGTTTTCTTTGGTTTTTAGTTGGTCTAATTCTTCAAGTTTTGAACATATAGTTAAGGTTTGTGTTTAGGCTAAGGACTGCTTAGTGTTTCTGTATGTACTAAATGGAAATTTGATGATCGCCTATCTTCATTGCCTTTGCTATACCAATGCATTGGCTCTAAATTTGAACAATCTTACTTTTCTTTCGTGTAGAAATCAATTTTCCTATGAAAGCGATGGATTAATGGTATAGGATAAAATCCTTTGCTACCACTAGCCTATAGTGCGCCAAAAACAGAGTGTTCTTAGATAAAACTAAAGATGAAATATAATAAAGCAGACAAGAAATGATTTTCCCAAAAGCAATAATGTAAAACTCATCAATAGTTTTCAGTGTCAAGTTAAAAGCAATGCAACTTTTGAGCTATATATATATATATTTGTTGCTCTCAACTTTTGCAGGATTCAATGTCACATGTACTTATCCTTTGAGCCAAAGCATCAACTATTCTTTCATTGTATTGGATGCTAATTATGCTAATGGTAAAATGTAGTAGGTCAGCATCTTGTGTCTTTACAAATGCAAACAATAACAAAAGGCTGTCATATTGTCAAAGTATGTCAAGCCCCATGGGCTTGGCTTACCACCCTAACCAACAAGACCATGATGGATAGCATGAAAGAAATTTTCAGCTTCTCATTAATGATATCAAGGCCTTCTACATTTGCAACAATCTAGGTTGAAACAACTCAATCATAATCAGGGTAATTTCCTCCATCACTTTAATGAAGTTTACATCAACAATATCAAACATCTACATCACAATATTTATTGTAGTACGGGAGTCATAATGATAAGTCTTTCTATAATCAATAGAAGATCACAATTTGAACTAAGTAACAAGCAAATAGTAAGGATCAGCATGAAATTATAACCACTCGTAAAATAGAAGTAAAGGGAACCAATTTCAAAAGAACCACAAGATTATTTAAGCAAAGTGAAAAAACTATTAATTAAGAATAGTTATAAATTAAACTATCAATTATAGTTTTAGAAAGTATCTGAAATCTATGGTTTGATTTTCTATTCAAGTTTTTTTTTTTAATTGCTGCTACATAAAAGGTCTTCAAACATAATAACATGGATAATGACCATTGACCAAAATGCCTCAACTCAATAATAACATTTCTTCAAGTATTAATTGTTGAATAGTACTTTTAGTCACTGTTGAGATTATAAAACAAAATTACTAAATTAAGAAGGTTCTAAATAATTTAGGCTTTCTTTGAAATATATACACGTGAAGTTTGGTACAATTACTCTTTGAGGTATTAACCATGCATATTGTTTTGTACTATTAACATTCTAAAGACTATTGACATATAGCGCAAAGTGGTGACCCAAAGGCTCTAAGTTGAAGGTTTAGGAAGAGGCTTTTTGAAAAGAAAAAAATGGAGTTGCAATTGAAACCATTAATGATGAGATCGGACACTAGAATAATGGTTTGGGTTTGTAGAGAATAGGTTCAAGGTTGATTACGTATAGAAAATATATTAGCATCTCTACATGCCTTTTCAGTACCATAGTGATCTAGTTAGTTTATCTTACTTTATTTGAATGTAAGGGCTAGTTTGTTAAAATTCTAACTCAAGATTGGGAGATTTTGAAAAATAAAAAGGGTTAGTTAGTTTATCTTCCAAATTCGATTTTTTTGAAGATGATTCTTTCTTTTGAAAGACCCCTTCTTTTCAAATCAAGGTTTTCAAAAATATTTTTTTACTTTTCTAAAAGAGGACTCCTCTCCTTCTCGGTTGGGGATTTTGGAAAATAATTGGAAGAAGCCCCTTTCCTTCTACATTGGGGCTTTCGAAAAGTATTTTTTTGTTTGAAAGAAAACCTTTTATTTGTGACATAAGATTCTTGGAGTCCAACTCTTAATGATTTTTGGACCAAAGGGATCCAATTGTATACATAACTTAGACTAGAATTTTTAATTAAAGATCCTAATTAAGGACTGGAATGTATTTTTTTCCCTAACTTGATTAGGGTTTCCTAACTTAACTAGCTTGACTAATGATTAGGAAAAGATGTGGCCTGCCTAGCTAAATTGGGATTGACCTAAAAGGGCAAATTTTATTTATTGGAAAAGAAGGCTCAGTCTTTAATCTAAAGTGAATATGCATGTTGTGTAGAATTTTAATTGCGTGTGTAGAACATTTTTAGGTGCAGAAAATATGAATTGTATGCATAAATTGTGTTACAGCAAAATTTAAAAACAATATTACAAAATTTCATAATTGCTGTAATGGAATTTAAATATGCAGAATTGCAGAAATTAACTGTGCAGAATGCAGAATATAGAAATTGAGTTGCACAAGGGAATTACTATATGCAGAAAACAGAATATGCAAAAACAGTGACAGAATTCAAATTTTGAGTTTGTGATTTTTATGCATGCAGAATTTGAAAAATTAAACATTCCATATGTGAAAGAAATTAACATGCAATTATGTACAAATTTTAGACACAGTAATGAGTATGCAAACTACAAGTCACGTTAAAAGAGAAGGAAAAAAAAAGACTACATGATGTAAATACAAATTAAAACATAATCCTAACTTGACTAAGATCATGACTATAATTCCTACGTAGTTGAAGAGGAACATGAAGAAGATGAGAAGGATGAGAAGAACTCACATACCTTGTGTATACCCTCTCATAGCCTTGGCTACACAATAGGGAGATTAAATCCCTAAATATACTCCTTGTTGGAGTTTAGAAAATAAAGCCTAGTCTTGTTTTATTAGAAAATAAAGACAACTTTCAAATATTAATGGCTATTCTGATAACCAAACCAGCACTAGTGGAATAAAGGGCACTATTGGCTATGCTCCTCTAGGTACTACATTTCAGAATATGGAATGGATATGAGGTGTCAACACAGGGTAACATGTATAGTTTTGAGATTCTTATCTTAGAAACATTAACAGGAAGAAGACCCACTGATGACATGTTTAAGGATGGTCACAATATGTATATCTATCTAAAAACTGGCTTTCCAAATAAACTTATACAAATTGTGGACCAATCTATTTTAAACAGACAATTAAGACAGAGAGCAACTGCAGCAGAAGACAACTGTGAGAACTTGATTCCAATGCATCCTAATACAGAGAAGTACTTGCTTTCACTATTAGGCATTGGACTTGCTTGTTCAATGGAATCATCACCCAAAGAAAGAATGAGTAGTGGATGTGACTAGGGAACTAAATCAAATCAGAACTGTTTATTTTCCTGGTGGGATCAAGGGAGAATGAAACCTGAAGAATTTTGAGTCGCCGCTTCTACATTACATTGTTACCATGTCTTCAATGTTTCGTATAATTTTTTTTTTCCACATCATTTTGTCTTCTTGCTATTGTTTCAAACTTCTGGTATTACAACTGAAATTCTAGTATCTTGGTATGTCTCTATCATTACGTAGTTCTGACATTACAACAGAAAGCAATTTCTTCATGAATTTCAGGCTGTGAAACTTTTGAGATCTTCAGCTTAAATTGCCACCACTGTGAGTCTAAAAATTCATGTTTTTCGTGTTAATCCAATATGCATAAATTGTTTGAAAATACTTTTTCAGATTATCTTTCCATCTGAGTCCAAACTTCTTGCATGTATTTAAACTATGTTTGTAAGATTTCATTCATAACAGGTGTACTTATCCTCCATTCTATTTCCCATATCACCTATGCATGGCTTCCAATATATATAGCAAAAGAAATCAAAAGCGCTGGGTCTAATTGCTGTAACTGAAACGACAATGGCTCTTAACCAAAATCCTGCTTCTCCACTTCACCAATCCATTGGAGTGAACAAAAAAGGAGGAGCAAAATAAATAATTTATGGGCATGATATTGAATAAGCTTGACAACAGATCCAAAAAACTAAGGAAATAATCTTCTATCTGTAAAATAAGGAAATGGATCTCCTCATTTTGGGCTTGTACTTGCGAAAGCCACAAATGAATTCAGTAAATATTCTCGCAAAAATCATAATTTGTCATACAAAGAACATACCAAAATACCTCAATTTAATCAAGTGGGGAACCCGTAGACTATGAGCAAGGAACATGGACACAGTCAGGCGATTTAGTGTCTTTCATCGAAAAAATTTGACAAGGATCCCACTTCCGTCCCAGAGGGGCATGCCCAGGTTCACCCGAGCACAAGCAGATCCTTGACTGTCGCTTCCTTTCCATCATTGTGACTGGCATGATACTATTATGTGTTGCAATTACATAGAGTACTCCTTCATATTGACTTTCTAGTGTAACGGCAGATTGCAAGTGGCACTCTGTTTTGTGTTCGTCTCAAAGAACAATGTGAATAACCCAATTCCGAGTGAAAGTGTGTGTTTGGAAGTTTATTTTTTATTCATTTTCTTAAAATAATTTTGTAAGATAATTTTGAAAATAAATTATTAAAACAAAAATACATAAAAACTTGTCTAGCTTAAATGCATTTTAAAGGAATTTTGAGAATATTAGGAGAAAAAATTGTTTGGTAACTTTAGTTACTTTTTTGCTTTTCCGGAGTATTATCATAGACTAAATATATCTATACCAATTTTTCTTATTTATTAGTTTGCTATTAATAAAATCATTAAACTATCAAATTGTCATCACGAAAACAATGCGTAGAAAACAAAAATATCTTAATAATGTTCTTTTTTTCTGCTTATAAAACAACAGTTTCAAAAGAAGTTTTCAAGAATTCCGAAACCAAATACATCTATCAAATAAGTTTTTTTATTTTCTTATTCTTAAAAATAAAAAATTGTTCTACAAAATTGATTCTCACATCCTCCACTAATGTGAAATGGGTGAGTGTCAGTCTAATTCTGTTAAGTTTTGAATATATAGTTAAGGTTTTCTAAGAAATTATGATAGTGATGCTAGGGCGTATTCTTTTTTCAATGTTACACTGGTTTGTGTTTAGGCTAAGGACTGTTTCTGAATTTACTAATTGACAATCTCAAAAATTGCCTAGGTTATTGCTTTTGCTATATCAATGCATTGGCTCTAAATAATATTAGAGTTTTAATTCAGAAACTTGCTGTCACTTTTAACAAAATAAAGAAAGAAAAATGCAAAGTCAAAAGTTCTAAATTCCTTACCCCCATTTTCACTCAAATGCCTCCAATACTATTGATCTGAACTTAATGAGAACCTAATTAATTTGAGTAGAAGCTATTTTTTTAAAAAAAAGAATAACTTAAGAAACATAAATTAGATTGTAATTTCTAACAAAAAAAAGTTATTGAAAAACTTCATAAAATTTGAACAATCTTAATTTTTCTTTTAGGTAGAAATTGATTTTCTTATGAAAGCGATGAATTTATGACATATAATCCTTTATTATCGCTATCCTATGGTGTGCCAAAACAGAATGTTCATGGATAAAACTAATAATGAAATATAATAAATAAGACAAGCAATGTTTTTCCCAAAAGCATTGTTTTTCTCTGAATGTCTTGGTTCAACTCTGAAGACTTAGAACTGAAGAATACTGAGGTGCCACTTCTACATTACTATTGCTGCTAGTTATGTCTTGGTTATTTGATATCTTTTTTCTCTGAATGATTTTTCTGACTTTTTTTTTTGGATTTTAGGTTGCATAAAGTTGTGAGTTATTCAAGTTGAATTGAAAAGTAGTGTGCCTACTGTAATTCTAAAAATTCTTGTGTTTATTGTATTTGTCTGTATGAACAAAATTGTCTGAAAAGACTTTTAATTTTATTATTTTTCCATCTGAATCCAACTTTTGCGTCCATATTTAAACTATGACTTTAATATTGCATACGAAGTAGCTTACTTATATATCCTCCATTGTATTTTCCATATCATGACTTCTATTTTATAAAGTAAAAGAAACCAAAGGCACTGGACCTGATTGTTGAAAGGAGGATGGTATTAAACCACAGTCCTACTTTTCCCCTTCACCCCATCCAATTAATGTGGATGAAAAAGGAGAAGAAGACATTCATTAACATGATAACGAATAATCACTAAGCACATTTACACACACAAGGGCCATCTCCTAGCTAGTGGTTTCTGTGCAACACAGGTAACAAGGGAACCATGACTGCTTTCTTTGGTTTTTAGTTGGTCTAATTCTCTCAAGTTTTGAACATATAGTTAAGGTTTTTCAAGAAATTATTTTGGTGATGCCACAATCTACTCATTTCCCAATGTTACACCAGTTTGTGTTTAGGCTAAGGATAGTTCAGTGGTTCTGTATGTACTAATTGGAAATTTAATGATTGCCTATCTTCATTGCTTTTGCTATACCAACACATTGGCTCTAAATTTGAACAATCTTACTTTTCTTTCGGGTAGAAATCAATTTTCTTATGAAAGAAATGGATTAATGGTATAGGATAAAATTCTTTACTACCACCAGCCAATAGTGCTCTAGAAACAGAATGTTCTTCGATAAAACTAAAGATGAAATATAATAAAGCAGATAAGAAATGATTTTCCCTAAAGCAATAATGTAAAATTCGTCAATAGTTTTCAGTGTCAAGTTAAAAGCAATGCAAATTTTGAACTCTATATATATATATATATATTTCTGCTCTCAACTTTTACAGTTATCACATGCACTTATCCTTTGAGCCAAAGCATCAACTATTCTTTCATTGCATTGGATGCTAATTATGCTAATGGTAAAATGTAGTATGTCAGCATCTTGTGTCTTTACAAATGCAAGCAATAACAAAAGGCTGTCATATTGTCAAAGTATGTCAAGCCCCATGGGCTTGGCTTACCACTCTAACCATCAAGACCATGATGGATATCATGAAAGAAGTTTTCAATTTCTCATTAATGGTACCAAGGCCTTTTGCATCAGGGTTGAAACAACTCAATCATAATCTGGGTAATTTCCTCCATCACTTCCATGAATTTTACATCAACAATACCAAATGTCTACATCACAATATTTATTGTACTAAGGGAGTCATAATGATAAGTCTTACTATAACCAATACAACATCACAATCAAAACTAACTATCAAGCAAATAGCTAGGGTCAGCATGAAACTATAATCACTCATAAAATAGAAGTAACGGGAACCAATTTTAGAAGAACCACAGAATTATTTAAGTGAAGTGAAAAAGCTATTAATTAAGAATAGGTATAAATTAAACTATTAATTATAGTTTTAGAAAATATTTGAAATCTATGGTTTAATTTTCTATTTTATTTTTTTGTTAATTGTTGCTACATAAAAAGTCTTCAAACATAGTAACATGGATAATGACCATTGACCAAAATGCCTCAACTCAATTACAACATTTCTTCAAGTATTAATTGTTGAAAAGTGCTTTTAGTCAGTGTTGAGGTTAAAACAAAAATAGTAAATAAAGAAGGTTCTAAATAATCTTGGCTTTCTTTGAAATATATACACGTGAAGTTTGGTAGAATTAGCCTTTAAGGTATTAGTCATTCATATTGTTTTGCACAATCAACATTCTAAAGACTATCAACATGTACACAAAGTGGTGACTTAAAGGCTCCGAGATGAAGGTTTAGGGAGGGGTTTTTTGAATAAAAAAAAATGAGGTCACAACTGAAATCATTAATGATGAGATCGGACACCAAAATAATGATTTAGGTTTGTAGAGAATGGCTTCAAGATTAATTATGTATAGGGAAGGTATTAGCATTTTTACACATCCTTTCAGTGTCATAATGATCTGGTTGGTTTATCTTGTTTTATTTGAATGCAAGGGTTAGTCTATTAAAATTCTAGCTCAAGAATGGAAAATTTTGAAAAATAGTTGGAGCCTTTTAGAAACAAATATTTTGCTTCCAAAATGATTCATTTCCTTCCAGATCAAGTTTTTTAGGAGATTTATTGAAAAATAGCTCCTTCCCCTCCAAGTTAGGTTTTTGACAAATATTTTTGTTTTATAAGAACCAATTTCCTTCCAAGTTGATATTTTTGGAAAATGATTGTTAAAGTAGACCACTTTCCTTCTAGATTGGGTTTTTCTGAAGATGATTCTTTATTTTGAAAGACCCCTTTCCTTTCAAATGAAGGTTTTGGAAAATATGTTTTTACTTATTGAAAATAGGACCCCTCTCCTTCCGAGATGGGGGGGTTTTGGAAAATAATTGGAAGAAGCCCCTTTCCTTCTAGATTGGGGATTTTGAAATTTTTTTTTTTGCTTGAAACAAATTCCTTTATTTTGACATAAGATTATTGGAGTCCAACTCTTAATGATTTTTGGACCAAAGGGTTCCAATTGTATATTGAGTTTAACTAGAATTTTTAATTAAAGATCTTGATTAAGGAGTGGAATGTATTTTTTTTCCCTAACTTGAATAGGTTAAAGCTGAAATCTCTAAATTGGGCTTGACCTAAAAGGACAAATTTTATTTATTGAAAAAGAAGGCTCATGTTAGAAAAGCATAAAGCTGAAATCTCCAAATTGGTATTTTTATGAATGTAGAATTTAAAAAATTAAACATGCAATATGTGCAGAAAATTAACATGCAATTATGTACAAAATTTAGATACACTAATGAGTTTGCAAACTACAAGTCACATGTTAAAAGATGTAAACAAAAATTGACACGTGATCCTAGCTTGACTAAGATCATGGCCATAATTCCTTCATAGTTCAAGAGGAATATGAAGAAGATGAGAAGGATGAGAAGAACTCACATACCTTGTGTATACCCTTCCATAGCCTTGGCTACATAATAGGGAGACTAAATCCCTAGACGTACTCCTTGTTGGAGTTTAGAACACAAAGACTAGTCTTTTTTTATTAGAAAGAACAAGCCAGTAAGAGAGAATACAATTTTATGTTTGATTATGTGGTTCAGGTTTTCCAAGAAATTATCTTTGTAATGCTAGGGCCGATTCTTTTCCCCGTGTCACCTCGGTTTGTCTTTAAGCAAAGGACTGCTCGATGGTTCTATATTTAGTAATTGACAATTTTAAATGATTCTTATCTAGCTTTATTGCTTTTGTAAGACCAGGCTGTACCATTGCATTGGTCTAAATAAGATGTTTCAAAAATTTAAACAGTTTAGTTTGAAGTCAATGAGTGATTTTTGTTTTACATCTCACACACATCCAAGCTTTCTTTTAAGGTTAAGATTTAGACAATTTTTAATTGTAAGTGACAAAATTAAATTCTTGGCAATATAATCATAAAAATTCTAATATTATGTAAAAAAAAATTAAATATTTTAAAAATTATTAAATTAATATTTAAGAATAATTTTCATTTTATGTCTCAAACGGCTTTACTCAGGCTTTGTACAAAATAAAAAAAAAATTATTAAAATTAGAAAAAGAGCAAAATCAGGAAATCCAATCATTTCTTCCAATTTCCCTCAAATGCCACTCAAATACTTTTAACAAATTAGATTTGAACCTAATGAAAAATCTATCTGATGTGAGTGGAAGGCTATTTTTTTATAAGAAAATTTCATTAGAGGGGAAGGCTATTTTTTTATAAGAAAATTAGTACTTAAGGGACATAAATTAGATTATAATTTCCTAGAAAAAGCTAATGATGAAATTTAATAAAGCAGACAAGCAATGATTTTCGCAAAAGTAATAATGTAAAACTCGTCAATAGTTTTCAGTGTTAAGTTAAAAGAAGTGCAACTTTTAAACTATTAGCTGCTCTCAACTTCTACAGCTTACTGTTTTCAGTTTTCAGAATCACATGCACGTATCCTTTGAGCCGAAACATCAACTATTTTTTCATTTGATTGGATACTAATTTTGCTAATGGTAAATGTAGTGGCACAAAACTCAAGTTGCAGAAAATTCAAATGGCAAAATAATCAAGTCAGTACAGTTGATGTGGAGAAAAGTTTGGTGACATATAAACTAAATTATTTGTGCATCCCCATTTAGCATATGTAGGTAACGAAGAGACACATGCATATACTCTGACAAAGTCAGACTAAGCCAAAACATGCCTTTGACACTGGAGGGGAACAAAAGGACGATATTTGACGGATAGAGTTTTTTCTCTCACGTCAAATGAAGTCTTTTGCTCACATGTCACCTGTCCATTGGTCCACAAGCCTTCACTTGCTTCTTCACTAGCATTCATTCACTAGAGGATTGTTCCCGCATGCCAGATTTTAAAGCATAACTAAAACCAGAGGACCATAACTAATGCATCTTAATCAGAATCTTATGCCTTTAGAAATGCAACGCAACTAATAACAAAATGCTGTCATCCCGTCAAGTTCAGTAACAGATAACTCAAGTTGTAATAAACCACAATCTCTTTATTTTCATAAAGTAAAATTAAAAAATTTTATAATTTGAATTCTTAAATTTATTGAAACCTATAAAATATAATATAAAACCGAACATATGGTTTTTTGCGAGTATTTTTTTCTCACTTCTTAATAAAATAATATATTGCAGTGGTCATCTTAAGTACTAATGACATAAGTTTCAATAATGTACAGTAGCAGTTACTCATCCCCAATAACATCATTAGCCCAAAAAAATAAAAAGGTTAGCATGGATAACATTTTTTTTCATGGTAAAGCATCATAAAGTCCAACATATTCAAACACGTCCTGTAACAAGGGAATGTGTTCGATTCTTCCGAGTTCCAACCCAAATGCCAAAGTTAAGCCTATCAGCCCAATGTTCCTCAAACAAAAGAAGCTTCTTCCGCAAATCTTCCCTGCATTTCAGTCCATATACCTTCAACTTTTTCTTCTCGTCACTTCAAATTTACTGCCATTTCTACGTGTCACAACAGTCCGTGCATTAGGAAACGAGACTGATCATTTGACATTGCTCAAATTCATTGAATCAATATCCAATGACCCATATCAGTTCTTGGTGTCATGCAATAGTTTCTCCCGCTTCTGCAATTGCGCCGGAATTACATGCAGCGACGGCCATCAAAGAGTTACAGAGTTAAACCTGCAAGGGTATGGCTTGCATAGATTCATTTCACCTGATGTTGGCAATCTCTCCTTTCTTCGAAATCTTAACCTCATGAACAACAGCTTCAACGGTGAAATCTCAATAGCATTGGGACGTTTATTCCGGCTGCAGCAACTCAAACTAAACAGTAACACGTTGGTAGGGGAAATTCCTATACACTTGACATGATGCTCTGAACTCCAGGGCTTAACTGTAGATAGGAACAATCTCACTGGCAAGATACCAATCGAGATTGGCTCTGTTTGGAAGCTTCAAAAGTTGTATATTAATGATAACAGTTCGATAGGCGAAAAACTTGACAATTATGGCAGTATCTGGCAACAAACTATCTGGTACACGTTCTTCTTCACATTACAACTTGTCATCTCTCATTAATATCTCAGCTGGAGATTATCAATTCTAAGGCGATCTTCCAGCTAATATTTTCCTCACCCTTCCAAATCACCAAATAGTTTTGATTGGTAAAAGTCAGTTCTCAGGTCGAATTCCTACTTCCATCACGAATGCATCTCTGCTTCAATCATTGGATATCACTCAAAGTCAGTTCTTGGCTAAGTTTAGCTAACAGCAGTCTTGGTGGCAATTCAGCTAAGAATTTGGAGTTTCTAACATCTTTGACAAATTGCAGTGAATTGGAATTGTTGTCAATAAGTATTACTAACTTTGCACTTTGGAGGTCTGTTATCGAGTTCCATTGGTAATTTGTCAACAAAACTCAATGAATTATATCTTGGGGTAATCAAGTTACTGGACAGATTCCAATAGAAATAAGAAATCTGATTAACCTGATCCCCTTAACAATCGAACAAAACCACCTCACAGAGATCATTCCAGGTACTCTGGGGAAGTTAGAAAAGTTGCGACTATTATAGTTGTCGAGAAATAAACTGACAGGAGATATACCAGAATTCATCGGCAACCTCCCGTATTTGTTTTATCTGGACTTATCACAAAATATGTTAGAAGGAAATATGCCTCCAGGCATTGGAAACTGCGACATCTTACGGGAACTAGACCTTGCAAGAAACAACCTGAAAGTGTAAGCCTCTAAATGATGTCATAAACATGTAATGACATATAAAACAGAGTAAAAGCGGAAGAAAAACTGACCTCCAGCCATTGCAATCTTCAAGTCGAAATTTGCCCACGGGATGCTTCTAACTCAGGTATCTCACTCTTTGATGGTATTCTGAAGTGTGTTTTGCGTCTGAATAGTGAGAACTGAGTCAGGGGACCCCGTTTATATAGTGGTTTGACGTTGCAACGTCTTCCCATCAAAGACGGCAACGCCTTCATCTAACTCCTTCATGGCGCCGTGGAAACTCCTCAAACGGACCACTTAAAGGTCTATAACGCCGGCTTCAATGGCCAATGTTGACCCTAAAAATTTTGGTTTTTGGATTTTTGGAGTCGTCACCGATCTAAATTATTTAAAGGTGAGATCGGACACCTAATTGAAAAAAAAAATGGTCTACGTTTCAAAGATTAAGTTCGGGGGTTGGTTACGTTTTAGGGAAGGTATTAGCACCCTAAATGCCCTTTCGGTACCAAAAATGATCTTATTAATTTATCTTAATTAATTTATGTTGGTCTTTTTAAAATAGATTTTTTTAAAAGAAATTTTTTTAAAAATAATCCCTGCCCATTCCGGATTGGGATAAAAATAATTTTGAGAAAAAGTCCCCTTCCTATTTCAGTTCGGAGTTTTAAAAATAATTTAAGAAAATCCCATCTCTATTCCAGATCAGGGTTTTAAAAAATATTTACAAGAAAATCCCCTTCCTATTCCAGTCCAGGGTTTTAAAAATAATTTAAGAAAATTCCCTCTCTATTCCAGATCAGGGTTTTAAAAATATTTACAAGAAAATCCCCTTCCTATTCCAGTCCAGGGTTTTAAAAATAATTTAAGAAAATTCCCTTCCTATTCCAGTCCAGGGTTTTTAAGAATAATTTTAAGAAAATCCCATCTCTATTCCAGATTAGGGTTTTAAAAATAATTTTGAGAAATTCCCTTCCTATTCCAGTCCAGGGTTTTGAAAATAATTTTAGGAAAAGTGCCTAGAGCCAAAATTGTTTAGGACTAAAGAAGAACTCAAGGTGGTGATGCTAGAGTTTCTTAACAGATAATCCTAATGCTAAAATTTAATAAAAAAATTAACAAGAAATTAAATCAATGGATATGGAAGATCAATAAGAACATTGCCTAAGCTAAAATATGTGCAGAATTTTCAATACATGACATGCAGAATTTTTAGTATGTAGAAGTCATATGAAGATTTTATACAGAATGCAGAAACAAAACAACAAAATAGAAATACATTTTGTACAGAATTTATGAAACAAAATGCAGAAGTTGAATTGCAATGCAGAATTTGTAGAAGATAGAAAGTGCAGAATGAAATAATGTGCAGAATTTTCATGCAGAAAACAGTGCAGAATTTTAGTTTAAGATGCAATATAAAACTGCTTAAACAGAATGCAAAACCATGCAGAAATAAAAGCTTGAATGTTCAAAATAGTATAAAATAGATGTGTGCAGAAAATTAAAATACCATATGCAGAATTTAAGATGGAATTTACGCATGCTAATAGTGAAAAATATGCAGAATTTTGACATGATTTTATTTACACATGGAGATTCACAGTAAACCAAGATAAAAGGGAGTGAAAGAATGTGAAAATATATGCATGTCATGATTAATAAAAATGAAAGTTATGCAAATACTATAGTAAAAACAATCCTAGCTATATTAGGATTAAAGTATGAGATCTACATGATTAAAATTGAACAACATATATGAATCTAAAAGAAAAGAGAAAAAGGGGCTTACCTTGAGTGTCTTCCTTTGTGTGATTTGAAAAAAAAGGATCCTTGATTTAGAATAGTGTGACAAGAGTGTCTAGTTGTATGAGAGAGAGGAGAGGTGATTTTGTTGAAATTTTCTTGCAAAAAGGTCACCTTTCTCTTCCTACGTGAACCTTCCTTTATGTCTTGTAGGCTTCTTTTTCTTCTTGCTCTTCTTCCCCCTTGTTCTACGTGAAAGCCCCCCCTTTTGTAGGTTTTTGGCTGAAATTTTATCCTCCCCTCTTTGCTAACGTGAAGAAGCCTCTCTTTGTAGGCTTTTTGCTAAAATTTTGGAGCTCTCCCTCCTTTCCTACGTGAAAGCTCCTCCTTTTGTATGTGAGAATGTGTTTTTTTATTTTCAGATTTTTAGAATTTGTTTTTTAGTTTAACTCTTGTTTCCTAATGTTATCTTAACTTTTATCCTTTTATCTAATATTTTTTATTTATCCTTTTAAATTTTAGATTTTTATCTCTTATATTTTATCATATCTTAATTTTATCTATTATCTTTTATTTATTTTTGCTGATTTTCTTAGATTTATTCTCTATTTTCTGATTTATCTTGATTTTTAGACTTTTCTTAGATTTATCTTTATTTTTCTGATTTTTCTTAGAATTATCTTCATTTCCCTAAATTATCTTTATTTTTTTTGAATTATCTTAATTATCTTAGTTTTCTTTTATTTTTTAATCTTTTTATTTATCTTATACTATCATTTTTAAATTTTGGTTATTTTTTATTTTTTTTAGTTTTATTTTAGTTTTATTTTAAAATTTTATTTTTAGGTGTGGGTTTAGTTTTATTTTTGGGTTTAATTATATTTTGGGCTTTATTTTATTTTATTTTGTTATTTTTAAGTTTAAGTTTGGATTTGTAATTTATGTTAAAGTTTTGAAAATTGGACCGGACAAAATTAGGTGTCTACAGCCAACGTTCTAAAACGCAACACTTAATGGCCAATGAACATGAAACTAGATGGCGTCCAGAAACATAGGAGAAAGACGTTCACCTTGTCTCCAACGTTCAGAAAACAAAGGAGGAGAAGAGGCAACGACTAGAAACCGAAAACGTTGGAGACCAACATTCAAAAACGGTTGCCAATGCCTGGCAATGTTCAGAACATGCAAAACCAATATGCATGTTAAGAAACGTGCACAAACTTACATTCTCCCACTTGGTCCGTACATTCAATAATGTTTCCACAATTTGGATTCCAACAGTAGAAAACTAAATACACGAATCATGGCGATAAGTCCTCTTACGCGAGTATTACCTTCCATGTATTACGATGTATTTTGTTTCCACAAATCCACTATAACTTAATGAATAAGCCCTATGCTTATTTAGGGCCATCTTAATCGTTGTTATTCTCAATAAATAAATAAATGTGTACACAAAAGAGAAAACAACATATGCATAAATAAGAGCTTTATTACAAAATGATGAAAATTTTACATCAAAGTCTCAATGTGGGACCAAGTCCCATTCTAATTACATGATCCTTAAACCCTGTTGGTGGCATGCCTTTGGTCAAAGGATCAGCTATCATCAACTCAGTGCTTACGTGTTCAATGGTGACTTTATTTTCCTTGACAAGTTCCCGGATGGCTAAGTACTTAATGTCGATATGCTTGCTTCGACTTCCACTCTTATTATTCTTAGCCACAAAAACAGCAGCTGAGTTGTCACAATATATTCTTAATGGCCTTGAGATAGAATCCATTATTCTCAGCCCAGAGATAAAGCTCTTTAGCCATACACCATGAGAAGTTGCCTCAAAACAAGATACGAACTCAGCCTCCATGGTAGAAGTAGCAATCAGAGTTTGCTTTGCGCTCCTCCATGACACGGCTCCACCGGCAAGCATAAAAATGTATCCTGATGTTGATTTTTGTGAATCAACACATCCGGCAAAATCCGAATTAGAGTAGCCAACTACCTCAAGATTCTCAATTCGTCTGTATATCAGCATGTAGTGTTTAGTACCTTTAAGGTACCTCATCACTTTCTTTGCAGCTTTCCAATGGTTCATTCCTGGGTTACTCTGGTATCTCCCTAACATGCCAACTGCGAAAGCAATGTCAGGTCTTGTGCAAACCTGAGCATACATAAGGCTTCCAACAGTAGAAGCATATGGCACGTTACTCATTTGTTCCTTCTCAAGGTTATTCTTTGGGCACTGGTTCAAATTGAACCTGTCACCCTTCACAATAGGTGCTACACTTGGTGAACAGTCCTTCATCCGAAACCTCTCTAAAACTTTGTTGATATAGGTTTCTTGTGATAGACCCAATGTGTATTGAGTTCTATCCCTATGGATCTTTATGCCAATGACATAAGATGCCTCACCCATATCCTTCATATCAAAGTTCTTTGAGAGAAACTGTTTCACCTCATATAGCATCTGTCTATCATTGGTTGCAAGTAAAATATCATCCACATATAGCACCAAGAAACAGATTCTGCTCCCACTGACCTTCTGGTATATACATTGATCCATGACATTTTTCACAAAACCAAATGAGGAAATAATATCATGAAACTTAAGATACCATTGGCGTGAGGCCTGTTTCAATCCATATATGGATTTCCTAAGCTTGCAAACCAAATGCTCACCAGCACTAGAGGAGAATCCTTCAGGTTGTTTCATATATACCTCCTCCTCTAGTTCTCCATTGAGGAATGCAGTTTTCACATCCATTTGATGCAGTTCTAGGTCAAAATGGGCCACTAATGCCATTATTACATGGAGGGAATCTTTTCTGGATACAGGAGAGAATGTCTCCTTGTAATCAATTCCTTCCCTTTGAGTGAATCCCTTGGCCACGAGTCTTGCCTTATATCTCTCGATGTTGCCGGATGAGTCTTTTTTAGTTTTATAGACCCATTTACATCCAATGGCTTTAGAGCCACTAGGCAACTCGACGAGATCCCAGACTCCATTAGACGCCATGGAATCCATCTCTTCCTTCATAGCATTGTGCCACAATTCAGATTCTCTGCAACTGATGGCTTGTGAAAACGTCTCTGGATCATTTTCAGCTCCAATATTGTAGTCAGATTCTTCTAGATACACTGTATAGTCACTAGGAATTGCTGACCTCCTTATCCTAGTTGATCTTCTTAATGTTGTCTCAACATCCTCTTGAAGAGGTTGTTGGTCAACTGGTTGTTCAACAGTTTCTGGTAATTGTTGATCAACCGGATCAACTTGGTCATGGTCAACAGGTTGTGGAGTCTCAATGATTGGTCGTTCAATACCCGTTTGTACTTGAGGGGCATGAATTATAACCAATCTATCACTTGATGTGGAAGCTTGAGAACGAAAATGATCTCGTTCAGAATCTATTTGATGACTCCCACTGATCAAGTCATTCTCAAGAAATTTTGCATTTCTTGATTCCACAATCCTAGTACTATGAGATGGACAATAAAATCTGTATCCCTTAGACCTTTCAGCATATCCAATGAAATAGCCACTAATGGTCCTTGGGTCTAACTTCTTCTCTTGTGGATTATAAACCCTAACTTCTGACGGGCATCCCCAAACGCGCATATGTCTTAAACTAGGTTTCCATCCTTTCCATAATTCAAATGGCGTCTTTTCGACAGCCTTGGTTGGAACCCGGTTAAGAATATACACAGCCGTCTTAAGGGCTTCAGTCCACAAGGACTTAGGAAGTTTAGAGCTGCTAAGCATGCTCTGCACCATGTCCATTAATGTTCGGTTTCTCCTTTCAGCTACACCATTTTGATCCGGAGATCCAGGCATGGTGTATTGGGCAACAATCCCATGTTCTTGAAGAAACCTTGCAAATGGACCTAACGCTTGTCCATCTTTAGTGTATCTACCATAATACTCACCACCTCTATCTGATCTCACTATCTTAATTTGTTTACCACATTGTTTCTCTACTTCTGCCTTGAAAACTTTAAAGGCATCTAGTGCCTCATATTTGTTATTCAGTAAATAGAGAAACATATATCGTGAGTAATCATCTATAAAGGTGATAAAGTATTTTTGACTACTTGAGTCTATATCTGGACTACAAATATCTGTATGTATGATCTCTAATAAGGTAGAACTCCTCTTGGCACCTTTCTTGGTCTTATTAGTTTGCTTTCCCTTAATGCAGGCTACACAGGTGTCAAAGTCAGTAAAGTTAAGAGTACTAAGTACTCCATCTTTTACTAACCTTTTCACCCTTTCTATTGAGATATGCCCAAGTCTACGGTGCCACAAGTTAGAGGAATCTTTATTAGTAATACTTCTCTTAATACCTATGTTGCTAGAAACATGCATTGTATCATAAGATGTACTGTCTTGTAATTGAAGTTGAAATAGACCATGATAAATTGTACCTTTTCCAACAACATCAGATTTATAATATAATTGAAATAAATTATCTGAAAAGTTGAAGGAATATCCAAATGGTACAAGTTTTGAAACTGAAATCAAGTTTCTAGAGAAACTTGGTACATAAAAGGTCTTTTTCAATATCAATACATAGCCAGTATCTAAAACTAATTTGCATGTTCCTACGCCTTCTACTTGTGAGCCCATCCTGTTTCCTGAATAGATGTATTGCTCACTGCCCACCGGCTTCCTTAGATCTAGAAAGCCCTGTAAGGTATTAGAGATATGGATTGTAGCACCAGAGTCAATCCACCATGTATTACTACTAACATCTACCATATTAGATTCATAACAGAAGAGTGAGGTTGAGTTACCTTTCTTTTCAAGCCAAGCCTTGAATTTGGCGCAGTCCTTCTTCATGTGTCCTTTCTTTTTACAGAAAAAGCACTTAGACTCCTTCTTGATGCCAGCTTGAATGGGTGCCTTGCCTTTCCCTTTGGCCTTGAATCATTTTTTACCTTTTTCTTGTATGGCCAATTGTGCACTTTCTCCCACTTCAGCTAGGAGCCTTCCCTCTTCTTGGACACACATGGTCAATAGTTCATTAATCGACCATTTCTCCTTATGTGTGTTGTAGGAGATTTTGAAAGGTCCATACTGAGATGGTAAAGAGTTCAGAATAAAGTGCACAAGGAAAGACTCTGACATCTCAACCTCTAGACTCTTCAGTTGAGCCGCAATTTCCCTCATTTGCATTATGTGCTCTCGCACACCCCTTATGCTGGTGAGTTTCATAGTAGATAACCTTGTCATCAGGGTGTTTGCTAAGGCCTTGTCAGATGACTCATATTGCACGTCAATGGCCTTCAGTAAGTCTCGGACATATTCATGCTCTCCTAACGATCCACGGATACCGTCAGATATTTTGGTCTGTATATACATCATGCTGAGACGGTTAGATCGCTCTCAGCGTTCATAAAGACCTATGTCTGAAGCATTGCTTGTGTTCGTGGGCGTAGGAGGTTTTTCCTTTCTTATCGCATAGTCAATGTCCATGCACCCCAATTGTAGAAGAATTTTCTCCTTCCAAGTTTTGTAATTGTCCCCTCTTAGTTCAGGAACTTGGAAGTCGAAGACATTTATGGGTTGAAAAGCTGCATAATATGCTATGTCAAAATTTGAGGCAACTAACTATTTCTTTATGATATGTCTTACCAATGTAAAGCATATCTTGTAAATCATGAGCCTAGTAACAAATAAAACTGCCGTGGGCTAAGTCTTATTCATTAGGTTCATGTAGCCTTATGATGAAACTGGTAAATTATTTCTATTTCTTAAATCCTGTGGGTAATTAAGAAAAAGAAAATTTACCATCCCATCCTAATTAAACATATATAATATGATAACAATCCTGTGGGATAATGATTATCACATCATATATATTAATTACAATTTTATGTCTTTTACTAAATGTGATTTATTTCATAATGTGTAATTTTAGAATAATCAAAGGTGCTGTGGCTAAACTCTAATTAGACTAAAATTACACTAATCACAAGACATTTTAGAGAAACTAAATGCTTGCTAATAACTAAACAAACATGTAAAAGCAAGCTTGCATGATGAAAATTTAAATAATTAATTAATCAACTTGTCTAAAAATGTGACTAATTAATTAAAATTTTCCTTAAATAAATATGCCAAAACATTCCCAAAATAAATCATAAATATTGGGTATATGGCATTTTTAAATCATAAAGTTTGGACAAATAAATATTAAATTACTAAAGGGCTATGCAAAATTTTGTCCAAAATAATAAATTTATTATTATTTTAATTGATAAATAATACCCAAATATGAAATTTTGATCATATTAAGCAAAATTCTAAATGGGCCAAGACAAAAAACCCAAAATTTTAGCTCAATTCGGCCCAAATCCGAAAAGTCAGTTTTTTTTTTGAAACAGCCCAGCATGCCCAAAGATTGAACCGGACAGGCCCAAAATCGCGGCCCGGAGGCCCAGAGTGTGCGGCCCAGCCCGGCCCGGATTCCCTTAGTGAAACGATGCGTTTCAAGGTTGCTGGGGCTGACTTTCAGCCCGCTCAAAACGACGTGCCGCTTACAAGGAGGCGATGTGTCGTCATCCCAAAACGACATGTCGTTCAACGAAACGACCTGTCGTTTGGGTCATCTTCCACCTCCAGCTGGGTCACGACGACCCGAACCGACCCGACACGGACCCGTCGTAAAACCCGACGGTTTCTGGCGATTCCGGACGTGTTTTTCGATGTTTCAAAAGCCCAAATTGATCAGAATTTCATGAGGAATCTATTTATGCAATCAAAACATGAAAAACACAGATGCATGAAGCAACCCGAAGCCAAGAAAATTTCAACGTTTTGAAGCTCGAAAATACAGCAAGACGGAGGTTTTTAAGGCTCTGATACCAACTGTAAGCCTCTAAATGATGTCATAAACATGTAATGACATATAAAACAGAGTAAAAGCAGAAGAAAAACTGACCTCCAGCCATTGCAATCTTCAATTCAAAATTTGCCCACGGGATGCTTCTAACTCAGGTATCTCACTCTTTGATGGTATTCTGAAGTGTGTTTGGCATCTGAATAGTGAGAACTGAGTCAGGGGACCCCGTTTATATAGTGGTTCGGCATTGCAACGTCTTCCCATCAAAGATGGCAACGCCTTCATCTAACTCCTTCATGGCACCGTGGAAACTCCTCAAACGGACCACTTAAAGGTCTATAACGCCGGCTTCAATGGCCAACGTTCTGAAACGCAACACTTAATGGCCAATGAACATGAAACCAGATGGCATCCAGAAACATAGGAGAAAGACGTTCACCTTGTCTCCAACGTTCAGAAAATGAAGGAGGATAAGAGGCAACGACTAGAAACCGAAAACGTTGGAGACCAACGTTCAAAAATGGTTGCCAACGCCTGGCAATGTTCAGAACATGCAAAACCAATATGCATGTTAAGAAACGTGCACAGACTTACAGAAAGGACCCATTCCATTAGAGGTTATGAGTTTTTCTTCTTTAACAAATGTGCTGAACTTGTCGCACAACTCATTCAGTTGGAATTCATCGGCAACCTCCCGTATTTGTTTTTCTTCCTACCGAGGCGGGCAGGCTCAAAAATATTTGATAAATAGGATGTCTCAAATAATCATTTTTCTGGTGAGATTCATAGAACAATTGGAGGCTGCACAAGCTTGGAGTTCCTTTATTATCAGGGAAATTCTTTTCAAGAAATCATACCATCATCTTTGGCTTCATTGAAAGGTCTTTGACATTTAGATCTATCACGAAACATCTTCTTTGGATCAATTCCAGAAGCTCTGCAATATCTTGCCGTTTTAGAATGCTACTATGTTTCTTTTAACAAGTTAGATGGAGTGGTACTAACAAAAGGTGTCTTTCAAAATACAAGCACAATAGCTGTGGCCAGCAATAGTAAAGCTTTGTGGGGACATCTCAGATTTGCACCTACCACCATGCCCTATCAAACTTATGAAACAGAGAAAACATCATATGTTTAAGTTGATATCATTGATAACTTTGTGATTGATTTTCTTTTTATTTTGGCAACTAATCTTGCTATTTATTGATCAGGAAAAGACGCAGGAAACAATCTTTCGAATCATCAAAAGTTGACCTGCTATCTAAGGTATCTTACCAGAACCTACACCATGCAATGACCAGTTCTCAGCCAGCAACTTAATAGCAAATGGAAGTTTCAGCTTTGTATATAGAGGAAGTCTTGAGCCTAAAGAAGAAGTCGTTGCCATAAACATCCTCAACCTTCAAACGAAGGGAGCCAAGAAGAGTTACATTGCTGAATGTAATGCACTAAAAACTATTAGGCATTGAAATTTGGTAAGGATATCAAGATATTGCTCCAGCACAGATTATAAAGGCCATGGATTTAAAGCTCTAGTACTTGAGTACATGTCAAATGGAAGCTTAGAAAAGTGGTTGCGTCCAAGAATGTCAGAAAGTTCAGATGACCTGAGACCTTTTGGCTATTCTTAATGATGTTGCCTGTGCAATATATTATCTTCATTGCAGATGTGAGCAACCAGTCATTCATTGGGATTTAAAGCCAAGCAATGTCCTTCTTAATGTCATCATAAAAACAATGTGTAGAAAACAAAAATATCTTAGTAATGTTCTTTTTTACTGCTTCTAAAACAAGAGCTACAAAAGAAATTTTCAAGAATTCTGAAACAAAACGCTTCTATCAAACAAGTTTTTTTATTTTCTTATTCTTAAAAACAAAAAATTGTTCTACAAAATTGATTCGCACATCCTCCATCAATTTGAAATGGGCGAGTGTCAATCTAATTCTGTTAAGTTTTGAATATATAGTTAAGTTTTTCCAAGAAATTATCATAGTGATGCTAGGGCCTATTCTTTTTCCAATCTACCAGTTTGTGTTTAGGCTAAGGACTGTTTCTGAATTTACTAATTGACAATCTCAAATGTTGCCTAGCTTTATTGCTTTTGCGATATCAATGCATTGGCTCTAAATAATATTAGAGTTTTAATTCAAAAACTTGCTGTCATTTTTCACAAAATAAAGAAAGAGAAAAGCAAAGTCAAAAGTTCTAAATTCCTTACCCCCATTTTCACTCAAATGCCTCCAATACTTTTGATCTGAACTTAATGAGAACCTAATTAATTTGAGTGGAAGCTATTTTTAAAAAAAATATTACTTAAGAATCATAAATTAGATTGAAATTTCTAAGAAAAAAAAGTTATTGAAAAACTTCATAAAATTTGAACAATCTTAATTTTTCTTTTGGATAGAAATTGATTTTCTTATGAAAGCGATGAATTTATGACATATAATCCTTTAATAATGCTAGCCTATGGTGCGCAAAAATAGAATGTTCATGAATAAAACTAATGATGATATATAATGAATAAGACAAGCAATGATTTTCCCAAAAGCAATAATGTAAAACTTGTCAACATAGTGTTGACCCTAAAATTTGTTTTGGAGTCGCCACCGATCTAAATTATTTAAAGGTGAGATCGGACACCTAATTAAAAATGGTCTACATTTCAGAAATTGAGTTCGGGGATTGGTTACATTTTAGGGAAGGTATTAGCACCCTAAATGCCCTTTCGGTACCAAAAATGATCTTATTAATTTATCTTGCATTAATTTATGTTGGTTTAGAAAAAATATTTGAAAAATAATCCCTGCCCATTCCGGATTGGGATAAAATGATTTTAAAGAAAAATCCCTGTCCTATTCCAGTCCAGGACTTTGAAAATAATTTTAAAAATATCCCCTTCCTATTCCAATCCAGGGTTTTTAAAAATAATTTACAAGAAAATCCCTTCCTATTCTAGTCTAGGGTTTTTAAAAAATATTTACAAGAAAACCCCTTCCTATTCCAGTTCAGGGTTTTTAAAATAATTTTAAGAAAATTCCCTTTCTATTCCAGGCCAGGGTTTTGAAAAATAAGCAAAATTCTTTTGAGAAAAACCCCTTCCTATTCCAGTCCAGGGTTTTAAAAATAATATATATATATATATATTTTAGAAGATCTCCTAGGTCCTAGATGTGGGCACATGTGCTATTCCTTCAAGTCTCCATCATTGTTCTTAAGACAAATGAATTTACAAATTACTGCAGAATTCAACTACAAAGGCCAATACTTGCATTGATGGGGAAATTTGTAAAAGAAACATTGATAAGATTGCATATGAAGCATAAACACGAGTATACTCCAGCGCCTAGGGCAAACCATGCAAGTCAGTATCATTACCCAAGCATTTTTCCAAAATAATACATAGTAAAATAATGCCCAAAAGCCAGAATAAGAATTAAATAACATCCAAGGAAAACTAGACTGGAGACTTTCAACAGCCATGATTCCACCAAAACAATTTCCATTAAATACTGATTACAAAATGGTCATAATTCCTAACGAACGTGCACAAATTTCTTTAGCTAAAACAAAGTAAAGACGGGAAGGCAAAGAATAAGAACAGATTACCTCTTAAATTAGTCTCTATAGGTTTGCGGCCTTCCTTTTACCAGCAAAGAGAATCGTGACGCTTTGCAACCTTCACCAGCAGTGGCGCGATGGTCCCTCTGGCAGCGTGGAAGACAGTGAGGCACTAGAACATCTTCCACGAAGTCGACTTTCAACAACGGATGACACAGTGGGCAGCACAAGCGCGACGTTAGCTCTGGTGGTGGTGGCAAATAGGTCTTCTGGAAGGTGGCGGGGCGTCTCTTACAATAGCTGCATGCTAAGTCCTTCACAACGATGGAAGGTGGCAGAGGCTTGGCTTTGCGACAACGACGGGCTTCAACAGAGCCCCAACAGCAAGCGTGTTTCAGTGTGCAAGAAACCTAGCTTCAGCGGAGGGAGCTCTCGGCTAGGTGTGATGTTCAAACAGTGGCCGAGCGACAGTGGGAGTGGAAGAAGATGTTGGGATGTTGGCTAGTGTATACGCCAGCGTAGGAGAGGAATTGCGGTTGCTTGATTCCAGGTGCAACAAACGTTGATGCAAGATGCAAACTGCAATGATCTGATCTGGGTGCAGTGGACATATTTTCCCTTTTTTGATTTGGAAATAGTCGCAGAGTGAGATCTAGTTGAGATGCTCACGGTAGTATTTTGGCTGAAACTAAATGTGGGTTTAAGAGTGGCTGTGACGGCGAGTTAAGTGCAAGAGTGGGTGTTTTCGTGGCTGGGAGTGTGTTGAAGGAGGCGTTGGGCTGCCTTTTTGGCTGAGAGTGTAGCGGAATGGGAGTTCTTGAGACGAGATCGAGCTGAAGATTCGTGAACTTCCCTTGTGTTTTGTGGAGTGAAGAGTGCAGATGAACGTGGGGTGTTGGTTCTTGTGAGAATGTGGTAATGTATCCGAGAGAGTGTAGGTGTGATGGAGGCCGGCTTGGACGAAGAAGGGGGTGCAAGATGGAGGAAAGGTCCGTTTTCCGTGAGTGGGGAGAGAGATCTTGTATTCAAGGGTGCCGTAAGCCTCCCTGGGTCACGTTATGCATGGCTTTTTATAATTTTTAGAGTTTGTTTCATGATTTAACACTTGTTTCCTAATGCTATTATACTTTATCTTCTTATCTTTTATTTATCTAACAATTTCTTTATTTATCTTCTTGGATTTTAGATTTTTATCCTTTATATTTTCTTTTATTTCTTTGTTATCTTTTATTTCTTCATTTTTCTGAATTATCTTGTAATTTTTTGAATTATCTTAGGTTTATTGATTTTTCTTTGAATTATCTTTATTTTATTTGAATTATCTTGTAATTATCTTTATTTTATTTTCATTTTCATATTTTTGATTTTATTTTTCTTTTATTTTCATTTTTGGATTAGGTTTTAATTTTGGGTTTGTGATTTTTGATTTGGGCTTATTATTTTTTTTTAAAAAAATTGAGTTTTATTATTTAAAATTTTATATTGTGGGCCGGACAAAATTGAGTGTCTACAGATTATCCCCCTCTGCTTGTCTTCTAAGTATTAGGAGATAAGCAGGGTTGAAAGACACTATTTTGGCCGACGGTTGACTTCACCCTATGCAAGAGGGTTGTGAATCTATTAAAATGACCTGGGATTTCCTTGCTCACCCAAGTCTAGAGGGTTTGAGTCAAATGATGCTTGACTTTGGCACAAATAATAAAAGAGGGGTTGAGTGAAGCTCGACTCCAGCTTGTCCTGAAATGGCCTACTCGACATGCATACCTACTTGACAGGGCTTGGCATACGAACAAACTTGATTACAAATAAGCAAACTTGAAAAAATATCATGATATGTTCGACGTGCATACCTGCTTGACAGGGCTTAGCATGTGAAGGGGTTTGATCTCCAAAATGGGATCGTTATCATGCGTACCTATTTGACAGGGCTTTGCATGTGAAGATGCTTGACCTCAAAATGGTTTGTTTGGCATGCGAACCTGTTTGACAGGGCTTAGCATGTAGGGACGCTTGACCTCCAAAATGGGATTACTGACATGCGTACTTGCTTGACAGGGCCTAGCATGCGAACCTGTTTGACAGGGTTTGGCATGCAAACCTGCTTGATAGGGCTTGGCACGTAAGGAGGCTTGTCCTCAAAAATGGGATTACTGACATGCGTACCTGCTTGACAGGCTTTAGCATGCAAACCTGTTTGACAGGATTTGGCATGCAAACTTGCTTGATATGGCTTAGCACGTAGGGGGCTTGACCTCGAAAATGGGTTTGCTAACATGCGTACCTACTTGACAGGGCTTAGCATGCAAACCTGTTTGATAGGGTTTGGCGTGCGAACCTGCTTGACAGGGCTTAGCACGTAGGGGGGCTTGACCTCAAAAATGCAATTGCTAACATGCATACCTACTTGACAAGGCTTGGCATGTAGAGAGGCTTGACCTTAGAAAGGGGATTGCTGACATGCATACCTGCTTGACAGGGCTTGGCATGTAGAGAGGCTTGACCTCAGAAAGGGGACTGCTGACATGCATACTTACTTGACAGGGCTTGGCATGTGACCTACTTGATAGGGTTTGGCATGCGAACCTGCTTGACAGAGCTTGGCACGTAGGGAGTTTGACCTCCAAAATGGGTTTGCTAACATGCGTACCTGCTTGATAGGGCTTAGCATGCGAACCTGTTTGACAGGGTTTGGCGTGCGAACCTGCTTGACAGGGCTTAGCACGTAGGGGGCTTGACCTCGAAAATGCGATTACTAACATGTATACCTGCTTGACAGGACTTGGCATGTAGAGAGGCTTGACCTTAGAAAGGGGATTACTGACATGCGTACCTGCTTGACAGGGCTTGGCATGCGACCTGCTTGATAGGGTTTGGCATGCGAACCTGCTTGAGAGGGCTTAGCACGTAGGGAGGCTTGACCTCTAAAATGGGATTACTAACATGCATACCGACTTGATAAGGCTTGGCATGTAGAGAGCCTTGGCCTCAGAAAGGGGATTACTGACATGCATACCTGCTTGACAGGGCTTGGCATATGGCCTACTTGATAGGGTTTAGTATGCGAACTTGCTTGACAGGGCTTGGCACGTAGGGAGTTCGACCTCCAAAATGGGTTTGCTAACATGCATACTTGCTTGACAAGGCTTGGCATGTAGAGAGCCTTGGCCTTAGAAATGGGATTGCTGACGTGCATACCTGCTTGATAGGGCTTGGCATGTGGCCTACTTGATAGGGTTTGGCATGCGAACCTGCTTGACAGGGCTTGGCACGTAGGGAGTTCGACCTCCAAAATGGGTTTGCTAACATATGTACTTGCTTGACAAGGCTTGGCATGCAAAGAGGCTTGACCTCAAAAATGGGATTGTTGACATGCGTACCTACTTGACAGGGCTTGACATACAAACGGGTTTGATTACAAATAAGCAAACTTGAAAAAAACCATGTTCCAGGATAAACTTGGAGAAACTTGTTCTAAGTTAGGCCAGGAACTTGAAGAACCACATTCCAAAAAAACATGAGATACCATGAAACCCATTATAAGTTTATGGGGTAGACTATCCTAAAGAAATAACCTAGAGTAAACTGTTCTAAGAATGATTTACTGAAAGAAAACATTCTAAATTAGATTTATGTACACATAGGGATACAGATGCATGCTCATGATGAAATAATACTTGATGATTCAATGTTTCATCAAATTATTAATTAGGAGTTTTCACGGGTCCAACTTGCTTTCCCAATCATGAACTTATGGGAAGACTTAAGGCAAGCACATATAGACCAATGTTCAAGACATGTAGCACCTTTCGAGTGTTTGCTCTATTCTCTCTGTTTGCATATTTGAACTGAACCTCTTTTTGCATACCCTACTTCCTTTTCTTAAAGAAGTTAAGAGTACGACATATTCAACATGTTTGGAAATCACTGCTTAAAATTGATCTTCATCCACCAACAGAATTTTGCCAATTATTTAATCCATGTCTTGCCCTTTCGAGTAGCAACTCTTTGATTAACATCCTTAGTGGCACCTAACACTTCTTGCTTTGCATGAGAATGCATTTTGAGAAATAAGGATGGTTTATGGCATAAAGAATAGAAAACTTTTTAAAGGAGAGATCAACAGGTGGGTCAATGACCGATTGCCCCAGTTTGGGCATATCAAAGTATTAAAAAACTGTGGGGGTAATACCTTTGGGGGTTAGGTTTGATTCCTTTTGATGAGCTAGAATCCCTTTATAACCTTTCTCTTAATCTTCCCCTACTTTAAAGGTAAGTCATTTGGATATGGGTTTTACCCTTGATTGCCCCAGTTTAAATTTTGACTGCCCATAAGCAAAATAATGTTGAAAAGGTGTTCCTTAATTCATCTTCTTTTGTTATCCAAGTTATGCCTCAAGGGAATGCACATAATAATTACTTAATTCTCCAGAATCAAAGTGTTCTATAAAGTGTTCACTCTAATCTCTCTCAAGTATTTGCACTCTTAAATCATTTTCAAGTGTTTACACTCATGTGTTGGCACTCATAGATACCACATAGGCTTGTTTTCATGCCTCTCTCCACTTTAGTTAGTTTACCATGTTAATCAAGATCACTAGGGCTTTACTCAGCTTATAATATTGGGCCTAGGTAATGGGTTAGAATGAAAGAGATAAGGATTGGGCTTTACTCAGCTTATAATATTGGGCCTAGGTAATGGGTAAGAATGAAAGAGATAAGGATTTATCCAAAAAGGAGAGTGTAAGGTGTTTGAGCACGTGATGTCTCACTTTTTGCTTTTCCTTTTTAGATAACTTTGTTGACTCAAGGTGAAGTCTGTTCTTTTTTTTTCTCTTTACTTTCTTCCAGTTGGCCTTTTCTCTTTTTTTTGGCCTAGTATCCTTCCTTTTTCATTTCTTCTCAACATTTCTTCTTCTTTTTCATTTTTCTTCTTTTTCACTTAGTTTGGAAGGATATCGCTTATCTATTCACCTGAGCCTTAGATTATCGTTCGTAGCATTTTTCTTCTTCGATAGCAGAGGTACTCCTTTTAGCTCTCCTTTTGAGTGGAGTGATGATTTCTGATTGAAAGGTTAAAGTTAGTACAAGTCAAAGGGAGGAAATAAAAGGTCTTGTTATCCTTTTACAGGCTCGAATGGGTGATTACGGGAATTTAGATATTAGGGTTTAGCTTGAAAGGCTCAAACTATCCAAAGATGGCCTAGTCATTCCTTGTGTAATGTGATATCCAACAAATAGCTTTGAGAGGCATTTAGACAAGTTCTAAGGTATCTGTTTCCTCACTATAAGCACATTCTCACCATAGGCTCTCTTTTAATCAGAAGACACTCAGTCATAAAAAGAATTGAGTATTCAAGCAAACCTATTTTATCATCGGCAATTAGATTTATCAAGAATAAAATTAGGAAAAACCCTTCTTCATTTTAATGCTTATGAGCGTCAATATTTGGGATAAACCGATTGCCCCAGTGTTGATTTAGGCAAAAGTAATTGGATGCAAAGTAATGCATTCATCATACTAAGCATTTTATTGAATTAAGAAGTGTGCCCATACAAAATCTTTGCTAAGGCCTTGGGTAGAGCCATTAGCAGGTGCCATAAGGTAAAGATGCAAAATAAAAGAAATAATCCAACTTGTAGTAAATGGTATGAGAATGGACTCTCTAACACAAATCAATTGTTCTTCTCCAGCCATAGGACCTTAGTTTTGCCCATGCCACTCTAGTGGTTGCTAACATTTAATTGTCATGATCAGGCAAAGGATTTCCATGCACATCTAGTCTTGGAGCTACTTGATCAAATGTCAACCACTTAGTATCAATCAGGTCTTGTACCTTCTTCTTGAAAGCAATGCAATTGTCTACCGTATGCCCTTTTGCTCCTGCATGATAATCACATGTGAGCTTCTCATCATACCATGCAGGATAAGGAGGTTGGCATGGATGAATAGGGCTTAATGCTACCAAGTTATTCTGTAGTAACTGTGGCAATAACTGTGAATACGGTATTGGGATGGGATCGAAGTTTTGATGTTTGGTACTATTAGCTTGTGTTAGTGGCTTGGATTGGGACTGCACCAGCTGCACTTGCTGCAAAGATAGCACCAACTGTGACTTGTTTTGATAGGGTGATGCAGTATAGGTAGCCCGCGGTATAGTAACACTCATTACTGGTGCATAAGAGACTTGGCATGCATGTTGATTTTTATCAAAATCTTTGCCTCTTCCCTTATTGCGGTAATTTACAGAATGAACATCTTCGCTCTTTTTGCTACTGAATTGAGGCTTCTTCTGTGATGCATTGCCTTCTAAGGATCTACCCATCTTACCAGCCTTTATTCCTTATTCGATCCTTTCTCCAGTCTCTACTAGATCTGCAAAATTCATGTTAGCAAATCCCACCATTTTCCCATAAAAGGGATATGTCAAAGTACTCAGAAAGATGGTGACCAATTCCTTATCTGAAAGAGGTGGTTGTACCCTTATTGCCACGTCCCTCCATCGTTGGGCGTAGGCCTTGAAGAATTCATTATCCTCTTTTGCCATGTTCTGAATTTGGAACCTATCAGGGGCCACGTTCCTATTAAACTTGTAATGCCTCATGAAAGCTTCTGCTAAATCTTTCCATGTACGAATAGAATAGCGATCAAGGCTCATGTACCATTCAGCAGCCTCATCAACCAAACTCTCTTGAAAGATATGGATCAGTAGTTTCTCATTGTCAGCATAAGCTGCCATTTTTCTGATGTACATAAAGATGTGTGCCCTAGGACAAGACGTTCCATCGTACTTCTTGAACTCTGGCACCTTGAATTTTGGGGTTATAACAACATCAGGTACCAATCCGATCTCATGAACATCTAGGACATCTTCATTAGTGAACCCCTCCATTTTCCTCATCCTAGCTTCAAGCAGCTCATATTTCTCTTGGATCAATGCTTCTTCCGCTGATTTTCTCAACTTTTCTTACTCTTCCAACTCATCATCTGAGGCAAAGCTCATTTCTGTCTCTACAATATATGGTTGATTGGGGTTTGCTTGGTTGTGCAGTTGCTGGGGTGTCGGGTCTTGGGGGGACTCATTTTGCATATTCTCTCTGGACATGAGTAGCTCGGTCAGTCGAGCCAATTGTGCTTTGAGACTCCCAATTTCTGCATGTAACTCTTCCATGGACTTCTCTTGCCTTTGTTCTACCATAAGTTTTGACTGGGATCACGTTGTAGGAGCCGTAATTTCCTTCAAATCCTCTTGAATTTTTTTAAGAAAATAAATTAATGGCACACAAATGAGAATTTATGCATATGACTATTGTGATGCCATGCAGGATGCAAAAATGGATGCCATGCATGATGCAAAAATGGAAACTCAGGGAAAGAGGTGATTGGTGTCAACAAAGAATGCATGTTATTCTAGGTAAGTTCCTCTTGGGATCACCTAGCTTGATCTTGAGTGATAACAAGGACTCCAGTAGATGATGTAGCCATGTAAAAATTAACTTTTGAAAGTCCTATTGTTTAAATGAAGATGGTTATCCTAATGCCCTATGATTTTCAAAATGATGGAAATGGAGACATGTATGATTATGATAGAATAATTTAGCAATTAATAGGATATTCCCCATCGTGCCTAATTTATGGGATGTCCTAGGTCCCTGTTCACTCATAAAGGTTTGGGCCACAAATCTTTCTCACAAAGGATAGCTTTAAGGCTATTAATAGTGAGAGGGTAGGTTCTATATTTCCTACATCAGGTCCCCAAATTGTCCTTAAGAGGATCAATTTGAGTGGGGTGTTTCGGGCGCCCATGCGGAGACCGAAGGTCTCTCGAAGGCTAACCTTACTACACCCCTCTATCCTACAAGGTATCCTATATGGCCCGGGCATATGGCATAGGGGTCATGACCTCCCCTTTGTTCTAGTGTGTGGTGAGAGTAGTACTGTGTGCGGGGAAACATATCCCAAATCTACAAAAAGAATCACATACAAATATATACATATAGAAAAATAAATAAATAGGTACAAAATTTAAACACCCAAAACACTAGGAGCTAGTAAGCGTACCTTTTAATTTCGTCATCTCCACAAAAAAAATCAAACCAACAAATCAATTAAGAAATTAATAAGATCATTTTTAAATTGGCCTAACCCTCTAATCTCCCCAGTGGAGTCGCCAAACTGTTGACCCTAAAATTTGTTTTGGAATCGCCACCGATCTAAATTATTTAAAGGTGAGATCGGACACCTAATTAAAAATGGTCTACATTTCAGAAATTGGGTTCGGGGATTGGTTACATTTTAGGGAAGGTATTAGCACCCTAATGCCCTTTCGGTACCAAAAATGATCTTATTAATTTATCTTGCATTAATTTATGTTGGTTTAGAAAAAATATTTGAAAAATAATCCCTGCCCATTCCGGATTGGGATAAAATGATTTTAAAGAAAAATCCCTTTCCTATTCCAGTCCAGGACTTTGAAAATAATTTTGAAAATATCCCCTTCCTATTCCAGTCCAGGGTTTTTAAAAATAATTTACAAGAAAAACCCTTCCTATTCCAGTCTAGGATTTTTAAAAAATATTTACAAGAAAACCCCTTCCTATTCCAGCTCAGTGTTTTTAAAATAATTTTAAGAAAACCCCCTTTCTATTCCAGGCCAGGGTTTTAAAAAATAAGCAAAATTCTTTTGAGAAAAACCCCTTCCTATTCCAGTCCAGGGTTTTAAAAATAATATATATATATATATTTTAGAAGATCTCCTAGGTCCTAGATGTGGGCACATGTGCTATTCCTTCAAGTCTCCATCATTGTTCTTAAGACAAATGAATTTACAAATTACTGCAGAATTCAACTACAAAGGCCAATACTTGCATTGATGGGGAAATTTGTAAAAGAAACATTGATAAGATTGCATATGAAGCATAAACACGAGTATACTTCAGCGCCCAGGGCAAACCATGCAAGTCAGTATCATTACCCAAGCATTTTTCCAAAACAATACATAGTAAAATAATGCCCAAAAGCCGGAATAAGAATTAAATAACATCCAAGGAAAACTAGACTGGAGACTTTCAACAGCCATGATTCCACCAAAACAATTTCCATCAAATACTGATTACAAAATGGTCGTAATTCCTAACAAATGTGCACAACATTCTTTAGCTAAAACAAAGTAAAGACGGGAAGGCAAAGAATAAGAACAGATTACCTCTTAAATTAGTCTCTATAGGTTCACAGCCTGCCTTTTACCAGCAAAGAGAATCGTGATGCTTTGCAACCTTCACCAGCAGTGGCGCGACGGTCCCTCTGGCAGCGTGGAAGACAGTGAGGCACTAGAACGTCTTCCACGAAGTCGACTTTCAACAACGGATGACACAGTGGGCAGCACAAGTGCGACGTTAGCTCTGGTGGTGGCGGCGAACAGGTCTTCTGGAAGGTGGCGTGGCGTCTCTTACAATAACTGCATGCTAAGTCCTTCACGATGATGGAAGGTGGCAGAGGCTTGGCTTCGTGACAACGATGGGCTTCGACAGAGCCCCAACAGCAAGCGTGTTTCAGCGTGCAAGAAACCTAGCTTCAGCGGAGAGAGCTCTCGGCTAGGTGTGATGTTCAAACAGTGGCCGAGCGACAGTGGGAGTGGAAGAAGATGTTGGGATGTTGGCTGGTGTATACGCCAGCGTAGGAGAGGAATTGCGGTTGCTTGATTCCAGGTGCAACAAACATTGATGCAAGATGCAAACTGCAATGATCTGATCTGGGTGCAGTGGACGTATTTTCCCTTTTTTGATTTGGAAATAGTTGCAGAGTGAGATCTAGTTGAGATGCTCACGGTAGTATTTTGGCTGAAACTAAATGTGGGTTTAAGAGTGGCTGTGACGGCGAGTTAAGTGCAAGAGTGGGTGTTTTTGTGGCTGGGAGTGTGTTGAAGGAGGCGTTGGGCTGCCTTTTTGGCTGAGAGTGTAGCGGAATGGGAGTTCTTGAGATGAGATCGAGCTGAAGATTCGTGAACTTCCCTTGTGTTTTGTGGAGTGAAGAGTGCAGATGAACGTGGGGTGTTGGTTCTTGTGAGAATGTGGTAATGTATCCGAGAGAGTGTAGGCGTGATGGAGGCCGGCTTGGACGAAGAAGGGGGTGCAAGATGGAGGAAAGGTCCGTTTTTCGTGAGTGGGGAGAGAGATCTTGTATTCAAGGGTGCCGTAAGCCTCCCTGGGTCACGTTATGCATGGCTTTTTATAATTTTTAGAGTTTGTTTCATGATTTAACACTTGTTTCCTAATGCTATTATACTTTATCTTCTTATCTTTTATTTATCTAACAATTTCTTTATTTATCTTCTTGGATTTCAGATTTTTATCCTTTATATTTTCTTTTATTTCTTTGTTATCTTTTATTTCTTCATTTTTCTGAATTATCTTGTAATTTTTTGAATTATCTTAGGTTTATTTGATTTTTCTTTGAATTATCTTTATTTTATTTGAATTATCTTGTAATTATCTTTATTTTATTTTCATTTTCATATTTTTGATTTTATTTTTCTTTTATTTTCATTTTTGGATTAGGTTTTAATTTTGGGTTTGTGATTTTTGATTTGGGCTTATTATTTTTTTTAAAAAAAATTGAGTTTTATTATTTAAAATTTTATATTATGGGCTGGACAAAATTGAGTGTCTACACATAGTTTTCAGTGTCAAGTTAGAAGCCATGCAACTTTTGAACTGATAGCTGTTACAATTCATTGTTTTCAGTTTTCAGTATCGCATGCACTTACCCTTTTAGCCAAAGCATCAACTGGTCTTTCATTTGATTGAATGCTAATTATGCTAATCGTAAAATATAGTAGCACAAAACTCAAGTTGCAGAAAGATCAAATGGCAAATTAAACAATCAAGTCAGCAAAGTTCAAGTGGAGAAAAGTTTGGTGACAAATATATTTAAACTCAATTATTTGTGCTCCCCATTTGGCATACGTAGGTAAGGAAGAGACAAATGCTTGCCTTTGACACTAATGGTGAAATAAAAAAGGATATTTGATGGATAGAGTTTCTCTCTAAAGATATTAATATAATTAGTTTACTTATAAGATGATTTGTGGTTTAGTAAGAGGTGATCAGAGCATCCTTGTTTTTTCTAATCAAATGAAGCCTTGTGCTCCCTCGTCACCTGCCCATTGGTGTACATGCCTTCACATGCTTCTTTAGTAGCATTCATGGATAGAGTTTCTTTGCAGATAAGGGAAAGGAATTTTAGAGAGAGATAAATATAAAATTAAAAAAATTCATATATTAAATTATAAAAAATTATAAAATTAGATAATCTAAATCAAGCATTCATTCACTATATGACGGCTTCCTCATCCTAGATTTAATGTCTGTAAAAAAGCATAACTCAAACTAAGGAACCATAAATAATGCAACTTAATCCGTATCTTCTGCCTTTATGAATGCAACCAATAACAATCAGAGTAGTCACATTGAGATAATTATGTAGATCTTGACTGTTTCCGTAAGGCTACAAATGACCCCATCAATTTAATTTAAAGAATGTCATTACTATATCCAATACAAGATCACTATCAGACTGTAAGTAACAAGCGAATAACAATGATTATCTTGGAACTTTAACCATTGATAACATAAAAGTGAAGGGAACCAATTTCGTAAGTTTGGATCATCTAATATTTCTTTTTTTTTCTTTTTATAATTTTTTTATCATTTTCTATATTTAAATATATAAGTCAATTTTTTTTTCCAATGTTTTCTTTTTTTAATCTATCTTTGTCTCTCTTTCATTATACACTGTAACTTTCTGGTAGGAAATTAACTAATTCACATTTTGTAAGAATCACAAAATTATTTAAGTCATGAGCGGGTAAAGTGAAAAACTATTAATTAAAGAGGGTATAAAGTAATATTAATTATAATTATAAATGTAAAACTAAACTGTAACTGTTCACAATATCACATCTTATTTAATTTACAATTTTACATTAATTGATCATAATCATAAAACCCATTATATTCAAGCAAATCCCTTTTGACGATAGAGCACTTAAGATTCAGTTCAATAACACATAATTCAAATTGTTATTAAACAAAAAAAAATCACAAAGAATTGAAAAAGTTAGCACTAATGGTACGTGCCAACATGCGTCAAATACCACTTCAAACTCTGATAACAAAATGTTTGCATTGATTAATGGAATAGGTATGCCATACATTTTGCCAAGGAGAAAAACACAATTCACTAGTGAATGAACCCATCAATATTGATGGATTCGAATTGCACTTTCTTCCTTGCGAAGGAACGAAAAGCTTGCTTATGGACGAAAAAGGCAGTCAAACCCTCGATCTGGTGCGAGGCAAGTTAATTGAAATTAGAAGCAAGAAGGAAGCCAGGGTTCAATAAACGAAACAAGCACTTTCTTCATCTTCTCCTTTGCTAACTCAAAGGTCCATCATTTGGGTCAAGGGCCAATGGTGGAGCAAGCAGGATACTCTGCTGTCATTCTAACCCATTATCAACTTATGCACCATTAATTAGTTCAGGTTTGGAACGAAGTGCAATCAGGTGAAGGCGTCAAATAGGATACTCTGCTGTCGTGTTGGTTGGTGTCATTCTAACTTCGTAAAGAGATACTAAAACTTTTTGTATTATATTCATAAGAAGAAGTTATAAATATTAAATTATAAATTTATTTATTATTATTTATTTAAAACCGAAGATCAAGGATATAAAAAAGGCATAAATATTAAAAAGTTATGATTTTGTTATGATAGGATTATGAGAACAGAAAATAGGATCAACGAAAGAAAGTTTCAACTCACTTTTTTGAAGATTTTTTTTATTATATATAGGTTGTTGGAAAATGACTAGCAATGGGGCCAGCCTAGGATTGGGTTGCATAAAGTTGTGAGTTATTTAACTTGAATCATAAAGCAGTGTGCCTACTGCAATTCTAGAAATTCCTGTGTTTATTGTATTTGTCTATGTGAACAAAATTGTTTGACAAGACTTTTAATTTAATTATTTTTTCATCTAAATCCAACTTTTGCATCCATATTTAAACAACGACTTTAATATTTCATATGAGGGGCTTACTTTTATATCCTCCATTGTATTTTTCATATCATGACTTCTATTTTATAAAGCAAAAGAAACCAATAGCACTGGACCTGATAGCTGAAAGGAGGATGGTATTAAACCATAGTCCTACTTCTCCCCTTCACCCCATCCATTTAATGTGGATGAAAAAGGAGAAGAAAATGTTCACTAACATTATAATGAATAATCGCTGAGCACATTTACACACACAGGGGTCATCTCCTAGCTAGTGGATTCTGTGCAATACAGGTAACAAGGGAGCCATGACTTTATATGGTTCACTAACATTATATGGTTTACTTCATTCCTTACATTGTTGATATTTGCTTCTCATTAATGGATTTAAGGCCTTTTGACTGATGAGCTGAGGACTTTTTTGGAGTTGAACCTCCCTAAAGTCAAGGAAGGCAAGAAGCCAAAATTCAGTTAGGTGTCGCAAATCCTAAAATTGGTTCACAGATATCTGAAGTGACTAAAATTCCTTGCCAAAGCAATGAATTTGTCTGTGAGCTTTTACGAGGTGTGCGGCTTCGTTTTTATAGGTTTATCAAGGAACTCAAGGTTAGCAATTTTCCTTGTCCCAATCCCATTCAGAGTTTCTAAATACAGGGTCTCAGCCTTTCCATTGAATGTATATATTTCTTATTACTTATATCATTTTTTGCCTACCTTATTTAATTGCGTAGCCTGGAGATTTGGAAAAGGCACAGCTTGGTCTAGGGCATAGTTACAGTAGGGCCAAGGTGAAATTTAATGTTAATTGTGTTGACAATATGGTCATTCAAGCAATCTTCCTTCTTGATACCCTCGACAAGGATATCAATTCTTCTCCATGAGAGTCAGGTATATTATTGACACTGATGTATTAGCATAAAATCTGTAGATTGGTAGAGTTCAAAATATTAAAGTTCATTTTAAGTTATTCTTTCCTGGTTTATCAATCTTTGCAGGGAATGGTACGCATGGCAGTTTCCTGAACTATTGAAGATTGTAAATGATGATTAGCTGTATACCGAAGTTGCAAAATTTACTGAGGATAAATCAAAGTTGTCTGAAGACAAAATTCCCGGGCTAACTGACATAGTTGGAGACGAAGACAAGGCTAAAGAGATTGTGGAAGCTGCCAAGGCATCAATGGGCAGAGTTATTGTTTACTTATACTACATGTAAATTGTGTCTCATTCTCTACCTAACGCTGGCTTTCTTTTGAATTTCTTTAGGGCAGGATTTGTCCCCGCTGGACTTGATTAACGTCCAACAATTTGCACAGAGGCTAATGGACCTCTCTGAGTATAGAAGGAAGCTTTATGATTATCTGGTTACTAAGATGAAACCAAATTTGGCATTGTTGATTGGTGAAGTTTTTGGTGCTCGTTTGATATCTCATGCTGGTAGCCTCATAAATTTGGCCAAGTGCCCCTCTTCAACGCTTCAAATACTTGGTGCAGAGAAGGCTTCGTTCAGGTTTTTAACTCAATACCTCCTGATTTGAATTGTAAAGTTTAAATTGTGGTGTTCCTAGAAACTAAAAAGGGTTCAGATGTGAATCTGCAAGACATTTGATTTGTCCTTTACGTTAAATTAATTTTGTTAACACATACTTATGACAACAGCTAGTTTTGGTCTTGTATGGGGACACATCCGTTGTATAGTTGATGGCTGAACAGGAATTGTTACGTGCGACATCGTTTTAGGATTTAAATTTTATTCTTTTAACAAAAATATTGTTAGTCTTAAAAAATATTATAAGAATTTTTTGGAAAAATAACCTATTTTAAAAAATTCAGACACAAAATTAGAGATTTTAACTTAATTTTATATAGATATAAGATAAAAGGTGAGAATAGTTACTAAAAAAAATGAAAAGTAAGACTAAGATATATTTGTTATTTAAGGTGTTGTAGTTTATTCTAAGCTATTGGTCTTGAAAAATAAAGTAATGACCTTTGATAAAAAAAAATTAACTTTGCAAATATTTCATGAGAATGCGTATTAAAATATGTGAAAAAATAAACACAGGAATGCATATCAAAATAAAAGAAAAAAAAAGACATAAAATTCATATAAAATTAAAGAAAAAATTTTAAAAAAATAATATATGTTTAAAAACTAAAAAGATAATATATAAATATGTGTTAACATGTAAAAAAAAATAAAGCATAAAAATATGTGTTAAACTAACGGTTCAAATTATTAGGTTAATACCTGTTACATGCTATAATGTAATAGGCAGAATTCATATCTACTGATACTTTAAAACGGTTGATAGGTTTATCCTCCTAAAAAATCCTGTAAAACTTAACATTCATCTAGAATTTTTCTCATGGCATAATTATATAAATATATATATATATATATATTTATATAAAATAAGAAACTCTATTGCGTTCTCTCCGCAATCTCACCCAAGGCCAACACAGAATTCTTGATTCCTCCAGAATTTAAAAAATGTAACAACTGGCACAGATTCTGTTTTCCGTTTTCAACTCAACATGATTAACAAAATGACACTATTGTAACTAAATAGTAAATGAAATTAAGGTGTTTTAGGCGAAATAAAGTTTATGCCTTCTCTGTTTTTTGACGTGTAGCATTTGTCTATTATTGATTTGAGTGATCTGAGCTGCTTAATTCTTCCTACTTTAATTATATGATTTTCCATGTTTTCCGGCCTGCCGGTCGTTGTCCTTAAACTATTGTCCTGGATCTATTCAATATGAATATATTTTAATATTTTTTTCTCTAAACTATTGTCCTTAAACTAATATATTTTAAATAAGGTGTTTTTATATTTTTTTCTCTCTGCAGTAAGTTCTGACTAGGTACCATTAGCATTATTCGGTTTTAATATTTCATAAAAAGCAGTTTACTTATCCTTTGTTTTATTTCTCATGTCACTTATGACTTTTATTTTATCCAGCAAAAGAAAACAAAAACAGTGGAGCTAATTGCTGCCAAGTGGAAGGAGCATGGTTCTATACCAAAAACGTGATCCCTCTTAGCATAATAACTTGTAACTCCTGTGTTTGAAAACAATCTAGCACATCAAAAAGAAGAAACTGTTCATTAGCATAATAATTTGTAATTCCTGTGTCTAAAAAAAATTTATAAATTAAATTATAATTCTTAACTAATTAAAAATTTTAAATATATATAGTTTTCAAATTAAGCGGAAAGCGATTATAATTATTACTGAAAATATTACGTTGGTGATAATTATCTCGATAATAAAATAGTTTAAACGTTGCATTTTGTTTTTTTGACAGTGTTGACGAACATGTAGTGACACAAATATTAAGGCATTGGCTACCTAGTCTCTGTTTCGAAAGTAATACCCCAAGGTTTACTCAATAGGACCGCCGGCCCTTAGTTTATGAGAACTGTTCGCTACTTGGTCTCTGTTTTGGTTTAATGGAGTAAGTCTTGCGGCATTTGTAGAAGAAAGAGAAAGAAAAAAAATTATTAAAATTAAAAATTTAATTTTATATGTAAAGTTTACTTGGTCTCTGTTTTGGTTTAATGGACTTTGGAGAACTATCAACTATGGGATGGACTTTGATAACTAAAATTTTGACAATTTCTAAGCGTATGCCTTAAAGTCAGTTGTATTTGATTGATTGATAGTCGCTGTTGTCCTTGCAAGTTTTGTTAATTGAGCAATTATAATGAAGGGTAGTTTGATCGTCAACCCTAACCATGGCAAAGTTGAGCAAGGTTAAAAGGAAAAAGTAGGAAAGGAGTTTGCAGAAAGACGTAATGATTTTGCTCCTAGTGAATGGATACATCAACCATTAAAGCAGAGGGACCAAATCCTTCTCCTAAGTTGTGGCGATGGAAGACCAAGAACCACGCTCTAGTTTGGAGATTCTACATCACTTTCTTCTTCTTCTGATGCATTTACTATTTACCATTTTGCACGGGAAGTGTGAGACGTTGGGCTATACTCCGAGAGACTGAAATAGAACATCCTTTGTCTTCACTCTGAGTTGGTTACAAACATGAATTTAAAATCAATTTTACTATTCATGATAAATTTTTTTACTGAATTTCAGATTAAGAGATATCATAATGATTTGCAAGCTGTAAATTTAATTTCTTCCTCAGATTGATATTGCCATTGGTTTCTTGGTTTGGTGCATATACAAAGGCTACGTCACAGAGAAGTGAACAGTAAGGTCTCCTTCCAGTGACATGTCACCTTTCTCTGTTCGTTTCCAAAACTCCAAATTTGACAATTCTCACGCGTATGCCTTAAAATCGGCAGCAACTGGTGTTCTAAATCCAACGTATCACATTATGAGTAATATGCACAAGGTGGTGCTATAATTACCAAACCCTTAGTTCTCGAAGCAGATCAAACATACAAACCATCCACTGCCTTTTGTGCTCCTAAAACAATGAAGCATGTTGCTCCCAAGTTACCTGCACTTTGGTTTATATGCCTTAACCTTCTTCCATTCTTCATGACAAACTTACTGTCGTTGCAACATGTCATCAAAGCCACTACATTAGGAAACAACACTGATCATTTGGCACTGCTCAAAATCAAGGAATCAATATCCAATGACCCATATCAAATCTTGGCCTCTTGGAAAAGTTCCACTCACTTCTGCAATTGGACTGGTGTCATATGCAACCAACGCCATCAAAGAGTTTCAGAGTTGAGCCTGGGAGGATACCACTTACATGGAGTCATATCACCCCACATTGGCAACCTCTCCTTTCTCAAAACTCTCAAGCTACAAACCAATAGCTTCTACAGCGAAGTCCCACAACAGTTGGGCCGTTTATTCCGACTGCAATGGCTCACGCTCGACAATAACGCATTAAGAGGGGAATTTCCTGTCAACTTGACAAGATGCTCTGCACTCAGGGTCCTCGGTTTATCTGGGAATAATATCACCGGCAACATACCAGTCGAGATTGGATTGCTTTGGAAGCTTCAAGGGTTGTATCTTCATAAAAACAATTTAATAGGAAGAATACCTACCTCTGTCAGGTGACATTCCTGGTACAGTTGGAGACTGCATACGCTTGGAGTACCTTTGTCTGCAACAAAATTCCTTCAATGGAATCATACCTTCATCTTTGGCTTCCTTGAAAGGTCTTCAACATTTAGATCTATCAAGAAACAATTTATCTGGATCAATTCCTCAAGGTCTGCAGTATATTACTGTTTTAGCGTACTTGAATGTTTCATTTAACAATCTAGATGGCGAAGTGCCTAAAAATGGTGTCTTTCAAAATGCAAGTACGATAGCAGTGGCTGGCAATAGTAAACTTTGTGGAGGTATCTTAGAGCTACAACTACCACCATGCCCTATCAATGCTATGAAACAAAGAAAGCACCATAAGTTTAGGTTGATTGCCGTGGTAACTTGTTTGCTTGCCTTCCTATTTTTATCGTCAATAGTTGTTGCTATATATTTTGTTAGGAAAAGAAACAGGAAGCAATATTTTGAGCCATCAACAATTGAATTTCTTTCCAAGGTGTCCTACCAAAGCCTACACCGAGCAACCAATGGGTTTTCAGCTGACAATATGATAGGAAGTGGAAGTTTTGGCTCTGTATATAAAGGAAGTCTTGGGCCTGGAAATAAAGTTGTTGCCATAAAGGTCCTTAACCTTGGTAAGAAGGGAGCCCACAGGAGCTTCACTACTGAATGTAATGCACTCAAAAATATTAGGCACAGAAATTTGGTAAAGATAATAACATGTTGCTCCAGCACAAACTATAAGGGCCAAGAATTTAAAGCTCTAGTTTTTGACTACATGTCAAATGGAAGCTTGGAAAAATGGTTGCATCTAGGTACAAAAAGTTCAGATCAGCCAATAACTTTAGGCCTTGATCAAAGATTAAAGATTCTTAGTGATGTTGCCTCTGCATTACATTATCTTCACCATGAATGTGAGCCACCTATCATTCATTGTGATTTAAAGCCAAGCAATGTCCTTCTTGATAGTGAAATGGTTGCCCATGTGAGTGATTTTGGATTGGCAAGACTACTTTCGTCTATTGAAGGCTATTCTGACAACAAAAGCAGTACCATTGGAATGAAGGGGACTATTGGCTATGCTCCTCCAGGTACAGCTTGATATTTATTTTGGCTATAAAATCTTCTTGAATATTGTTTTCTTGTCTCAAACATTTCCTTTACCTTTGTGTTAGTATTGTTAATATAGTTTTCATCGCATTGACTTATTTGCAATATATTTCAGAATATGGATTGGGTTTTGAAGTCACCATGCAAGGTGATATGTATAGCTTTGGGATTCTTGTCTTGGAAATGATAACCGGAAGAAGACCCACAGACAAAATGTTTGAAGATTGCCATAATCTTCATAACTATGTAAAAGCTTCATTTCCTAATAAACTTGTGCAGATTGTGGACCAAGCTATATTCATCACAGAAATAAGTAAAAGAGAAGCAGCTGCAGCAACAGTAGAATACATTTGTGAGGACTTGACTCTGATGTGTCTTAATGTGGAGAAATGCTTACTATCACTTTTAAACATTGGACTTGCTTGTTCAGTAGAGTCCCCAAGGGAAAGAATGAGTATCGTGGATGTAACAAGGGAGCTAAATATAATTTATCGTGGGATGAAGAAGACTTAGAACTGAAGAATACTAAGGTGCCACTTCTACGTTACTATTGCTGCCAATTATGTCTTAGTTATTTCATATCTTTTTTCTCTGAATGATTTTTCTGTCTTTCTTTTTGTTTTGTTTTTTTTTTTTTTGGCTTTTGGCTTGCATAAAGTTGTGAGTTATTCAAGTTGAATCATAAAGCAGTGTGCCTACTGTAATCATAAAGTTGTGAGTTATTGTATTTGTCTCTCTGAACAAAATTGTTTCAAAAGACTTTTAATTTAATTATTTTTCCATCTGAATCCAACTTTCGTGTCCATATTTAAACAATGGCTTTAATATTTCATATGAAACAGCTTACTTATATATCCTCCATTGTATTTTCCATATCATGACTTCTATTTTATAAAGCAAAAGAAACCAAAAGCACTGGACCTGATTGCTAAAAGGAGGATAGTGTTAAACCATAGTCCCACTTCTCCCCTTCCATTTAATGTGGATCAAAAAGAAGAAGAAAGTGTTCATTAACATGATAACGAATAATTGCTGAGCACATTTACACACAAAAGGGCCATCTCCTAGCTAGTGAATTCCGTGCAACACAAGTAACAAGGGAACTATAATTGTTTTCTTTGGTTTTTAGTAGGTCTAATTCTGTCAAGTTTTGAACATATGGTTAGGGATTTTCAAGAAATTATTTTAGTGATGCTACAGTCTACTCTTTTCCCAATGTTATACCGGTTTGTGTTTAGGCTAAGGATGGTTCATTGGTGTTGTATGTACTAATTGAAAATTTAATGATTGTCTATCTTCATTGCTTTTGCTATACCAATGCATTGGCTCTAAATTTGAACAATCTTACTTTTCTTTCGGGTAGAAATCGATTTTCTTATGAAAGCAATGGATTTATGGTATAGGATAAAATCCTTTACTACCACTAGCCTATAGTGCACCAAAAACAGAATGTTCTTGGATAAAACTAAAGATGAAATATAATAAAGCACATAAGAAATGATTTTCCCAAAAGCAATAATACAAAACTCATCAATAGTTTTCAGTGTCAAGTTAAAGGCAATGCAACTTTTGAACTGTATATATATTTATATATATTTGCTGCTCTCAACTTTTACAGGGTTCAATATCACATGCACTTATCCTTTGAGCCAAAGCATCAACTATTCTTTCATTGTATTGAATGCTAATTATGCTAATGGTAAAATGTAGTTTGTCAAGATCTTGTATCTTTACAAATGCAAACAATAACAAAAGGCTATCATATCGTCAAAGTATGTCAAACCCCATGGGCTTGGCTTACCACCCTAACCAACAGGACCATGATGGATAGCATGAAAGAGGTTTTCAATTCTCATTAATGGGATCAAGGCCTTCTGCATCTGCAACAGTCTGGGTTGAAACAATTCAATCATAATCTGGGTAATTTTCCTGCATCACTTCCATGAATTTTACATCAACAATATCAAATATCTACGTCACAATATTTATTGTAGTACAGGAGTCAAAATGATAAGTCTTACTATAACCATTACAAGATCACAATCAGAACTAGGTAACAAGCAAATAGCACGGATCACCATGAAACTATAACCACTCGTAAAATAAAAGTAAAGGGAACCAATTTCAAAAGAACCATAGAATTATTTAAGCGAAGTGAAAGAACTATTAATTAAGAATAGGTATAAATTAAACTATTAGTTATAGTTCTAGAAAATATTTGAAATCTATGGCTTGATTTTCTGTTAAAGTGCTTTTTTTTTATTGTTGCTACATAAAATGTCTTCAAACATAATAACATGGATAATGACCATTGACCAAAATGCCTCAATTCAATTATAACATTTCTTAAAGTATTAATTGTTGAATAGTACTTTTAGTCACTGTTGAGATTATAAAACAAAAATACTAAATTAAGAAGGTTCTAAATAATTTCAGCTCTCTTTGAAATATATCCATGTGAAGTTTAATATAATTAACCTTTGAGGTATTAATCATGCATATTGTTTTGCACAATTAACATTCTAACAACTACCAACATGTAGCGCAAAGTGGTGACCTAAAGGTTGCAAGATGAAGGTTTAGGGAGGGGTTTTTTGAAAGGAAAAAAATGGAGTTGTAACCAAAATCATTAATGATGTGATCAGACACTAAAATAATGGTTTGGGTTTGTAGAGAGTGCCTTCTAGGTTGATTAAGTGTATGGAAGGCATTAGAATCCCTACATGCCTTTTTGGTGCCACGGTGATCTAGTCAGTTTATCATGCTTTATTTGAATGTAAGGGTTAGTTTGTTAAAATTCTAGCTCAAGAATGGGAGATTTTGAAAAATAATTGGGGCTTTTTAGAAAACAAATATTTCGCTTCCAAAATGATCCATTTCCTTCTAGATTAGGGATTTTCGGAGATTTATTGAAAAAATAACTCCTTCCCTTCCAAGTTAGGTTTTTGAAAAATAATTTTGTTTTATAAAAGCCCATTCCCTTTTAGATTGGTGTTTTTGAAAAATGATTGTTAAAGTAGACCCCTTTCCTTCCATAATAGGTCTTTTTTAAAGATGATTCTTTCTTTTGAAAGATCCCTTTCCTTTCAAATCGAGGTTTTGGAAATTTTTTTCACTTTTTTAAAATAGGACCCCTTTCCTTACAAGTTCGGAGTTTTGGAAAATAATTGGAAGAAACCCCTTTCCTTTTAGATCAGGGATTTTGAAAAATGTTTTTTCTACTTGAAAGAAATTCCTTTATTTGTGACATAAGATTGTTAGAATCCAACTCTTAATGATTTTTGAACCAAAGGGATCCAATTGTATACCTAGTTTAACTAGAATTTTTAATTAAAGATCCTAATTAAGGAGTGGAATGTATTTTTTTTCCCTATCTTGATTAGGTTAAAACCAAAATCTCTAAATTAGGCTTGACTTAAAAGGGCAAATTTTATTTATTTAAAAAGAGGCTCACATTAAAAAAAGGTAAAGCCGAATCTATAAATTGGTATTTTTATTCATGTAGAATTTGAAAAATTAAATATGCCATATGTATAGAAAATTAACATGCAATTATCTACAAAATTTAGACACATTAATGAGCTTGTAAACTACAAGTCACACATTAAAGAAGAAGGAAAAGAAAAGATTGCATGATGTAAACACAAATTAACATGTGATCTTAGCTTGACTAAGATTGCTGCTATAATTCCTACCTAGTTGAAGAGAAATACAAAGAAGGTGAGAAGGATGAAAAGAACTCACATATCTTATGTATACCCTCCCACAGCCTCGGCTAAACAACAGGGAGACTAAATCCCTAAATATACTCTTGTTGGAGTTTAGAAAACAAAGACTGGTCTTGTTTTATTAGAAGGAACAAGCCAGTAAGAGAGAATAAAGTGGGAGATTGAAATTCTAAGGAAGAATTTGGCTTGAATTTGCTCCATACCTCCTAGCCATAAGAAATGAGGAGGTTAATCCCTTGTGTACTCCTTGAAGGAGATTTAAAAGACAAAGCTAGTATTATTCTATAAAAGAGAACTAACTTGCAAGAGGTGGCAAAGATGGAATTTTCTGTGTTCTCCTTGTATGAGAGCATACTATTTATAGGGTTAAAGGTTCAAACAAATGAATAAACGGTTATAATATCTCTTTAATCCTTCTTAATGCCTAGTCTTAATCACACATTTTTACATGTCTCAAATGGTTTTAAAGCAGATAAAGGAATAAGTAATCATAAAATCCCCTTAAATGTCTTGTCTTTTTCACAATTTTCACATCTCTAAAAGAATGTGAATATTTTCCTTCAATTGATTTCATTTAGGCCTTTTGGGCTTGGGCTTCTCTTCCGGTCCTTTTTTTTTTTTTTTTTCTTTTTTGCCTCCTAAGAAATCCTATAAAACTTAACATTCATCTAAAATTTTTTTGTTTTGGTTAAAGACATTTATCCAGAATTTTATTAATGGCATAATTTGAAGAACCTTTTTTTTTTTTATATATATATATAATAAAGAAACTCTAGCTCTTTCTTTCAGCAATCTCACCCAAGGCCATTACAGAATTCTTGATTGCACCAGAATTTCAAAAATTAAAGATCAGCCAAGAACTTTTGGCCTTAATCAAAGATTAAAGATTCTTATTGATGTTGCCTCAGCATTGCATTATCTTCACCATGAAATGTTAACAGAAAAAAGACACACAGATGAAATGTTTGAAGATTGTCAGAATCTCCATAACTATGTAAGAGCTGCATTTCCTAATAAACTTGTGCAGATTGTGGACAAAGCTATATTCATAAGAGAAATAAGTAACAGAGAAGTAGCTACAGCAGAAGACATTTTTGAGGACTTGACCCTGATGCGTCCTAATGTGGAGAAATGTCTACTTTCTCTACTAAGTATTGGACTTGCTTGTTCAATAGAATCACCAAGGGAAAGATTGAGTATAGTGGATGTGACAAGGGAGCTAAATCAAATTTATTGTGGGATAATGAAGACTTAAAACTGAAGAATACTGAGGTGCCACTTCTACATTAGTATTGCTATCAATTATGTCTTAGTTGTTTCATCTCCTTTTTCTCTTCAAGATTTTTCCTTTCTTCTTTATTGCCTCAGAATTTAATTTTACTTCCTAAATTTATAGTTTCTTTTTCAGGTTGCAAAAAATTGTGAGATATTCAAGTTGATTTGTCAAACAATGCACCCACTCGCCCATAGTGATTGTGGAAATTCATATTTTTGTTATATTAATCTCTGTGAACAAAGTTAATTAAAAATACTTTTTTATAATTTATCTTTCTCCTTTGCGTATGTATTTAAACTATGGTTTTAATATTTCATAAGAAGAAGCTTGCTTTTCCTCCATTCTATTTCCTGTATCACTTATGTTTGATTTCTATTTTTTATGAAGCAAAAGAAACCAAAAGCAATGGAGCTAATTGCTGTTAAGTGAAAGGAGCATGATTTTAAATCAAAACCTACTTCTCCCCTTCACCCCATTAATGTAGTATATGAACTAAATTATTAAATTATTTAATTTATTAAATTTTATAAACTAAATTATAAGATCAACTAATTTTAAAAAAATAATTTAAACATCAAGTGTGAATTTAGGTGTAGAAAAAAATTTAATGTTTGAATATATGGTTCGGGTTTTCCAGGAAATTATCTTTGTAATGCTAGGACCGATTCTTTTTTCTGTGTCACCTCGGTTTGTCTTTGAGCTAAGGACAGCTCGATGGCTCTATATTTTAGTAAATGACAATTTTAAATGACGCTTAACTAGCTTTATTGTTTTTGTAAGACCAGGCTATACCATTGCATTGCTCTAAATTAAGATATTTCAAAAATTTAAACTAGAAGGGGATAAAAGAACGATATTTTACGGATATACTCTGACAAAGTTTGTTGACAAATATATTTGAACTGAATTATTTGTGCGTCCCCATTGAGCATATGTTGGCAACGATGAGACACATGCATATACTCTGACAAAGTCAGACTAAGCCAATACATGCCTTTGACACTAGAAGGGGATAAAAGAACGATATTTTACGGATAGAGTTTTTCTCTCATGTCACCCGTCCATTGGTCCACAAGCCTTCACTTGCTTCTTCACGAGCATTCATTCACTAGAGAATTGTTCCCTCCTGCCAGATTTTAAAGCATAACTCAAACTAAAGTACCATAACTAATGCATCTAAATCAGAATCTTCTGCCTTTACAAATGCAACGCAACTAATAACAAAATGCTGTCATCCCGTCAAGTTCAATAACACATGACTCAAGTTGTAATAAAACATAATCTCTTCATTTTCATAAAGTAAAACTCAAAATTTTCATAATCAAAACTACTAAATTTATTGAATCTCATAAATTATAATATAAAACCCAATAAATTTAACAACAAATATAATTTTTTGTGAGTATTTTTTTCCCACTTCTTAATAAAATAACATATTGCAGTGGTCATCTTGAGTACTAATAAGACAAGTTTCAATAAAGTACAGCAGCAGTTAGTCATCCCCAATAACATCATTAGCCCAAAAAAAGAAAAAAGTTAGCACTGATAACATTTTTTTCATGGTAAAGCATCATAAAGTCCAACATAATTAAATACGTCCAGTAACAATAGAATGTATACGATTCTTCCGAGTTCCAACCCAAATGCCAAAGTTAAGCCTATCAGCCCAATGTTCCTCAAACAAAAGAAGCTTCTTTCGCAAATGTTTCCCGCATTTCGGTCCATATAACTTCAACTTTTTCTTCTCGTCACTTCAAATTTACTGCCATTTATACATATCACAATAGTCTCTGCTTTAGGAAACGAGACTGATCATTTGACATTGCTCATATTCCAGGAATCAAGATCCAATGACCCATATCAATTCTTGCTGTCATGGAATAGTTCCTCCCGCTTCTGCAATTGGGCAGGAATTACATGCAGCCACGGCCATCAAAGAATTACAGAGTTAAACCTGCATGGGTATGGCTTGCATGGATTCATTTCACCTGATGTTGGCTATCTCTCCTTTCTTCGAAATTTTAACTCATGATCAACAGCTTCAGCGGTGATATCTCAAAAGCATTGGGACGTTTATTCCAGCTGCAGCAACTCAAACTAAACAATAACACGTTGGTAGGGGAAATTCCTATACACTTGACAAGATGCTCTGAACTCCAGGGATTAACTGTAGATAGGAATAATCTCACTGGCAAGATACCGATCGAGATTGGCTCTGTTTGGAAGCTTCAAAAGTTGTATATTAATGACAACAGTTTGACAGGCGAAAAACTTGACAATTATGGCAGTCTCTGGCAACAAACTGTCTGGTACGCTTTCTTCTTCACATTACAACATGTCATCTCTTATTAATATCTCAGCTGGAGATTATCAATTCTAAGGCTATCCGCCAGCTAACATGTTCCTCACCCATCTAAATCACCAAATAGTTTTGATTGGTAAAAGTCAGTTCTCAGGTCGAATTCCTACTTCCATCACAAATGTGTCTCTGCTTCAATCATTTGATATCGTTCAAAACCATTTCGCAGTCTAGGAAGGCTAAAAAATCTTTCGTGGCTAAGTTTAACAAATTGTAGTGAATTCGGAGTTTCTAACATCTTTAACAAATTGTAGTGAATTGAAATTGTTGGCAATAAGTATTACTAACTTTGGGTTTTGGAGGTCTGTTATCAAGTTCCATTGGTAATTTGTCAACACAACTCAATGAGTTGTATCTTGGGGTAATCAAGTTACTGGACAGATTCCAATAGAAATAGGAAATCCGATTAACTTGATCACCTTAACAATCGAACAAAACTACATTACAGAGATCATTCCAGGTACTTTGGGGAAGTTAGAAAAGTTGCAACTATTATAGTTGTCGAGAAATAAACTGACAGGAGATATACCAGAATTCGTTGGCAACCTCACGTATTTGTTTTATCTGGACTTATCACAAAATATGTTAGAAGGAAATATGCCTCCAGGCATTGGAAACTGCCACATCTTACAGGAACTAGACCTTGGCAGAAACAACCTTAAAGGACCCATCCCATTAGAGGTTATGAGTATTTCTTCTTTAACGAACGTGCTGAACTTGTCACACAACGCATTCAGTTGTACTCTTCCTATCTAGGTGGGCAGGCTGAAAAATATTTGATAAATAGGATGTCTCAAATAATCATTTGTCTGGTGAGATTCCTAAAACAATTGGAGACTGCACAAGCTTGGAGTACCTTTATTATCAGGGAAGTTCTTTTCAAGAAGTCATACCATCATCTTTGGCTTCATTGAAAGGTCTTCGACATTTAGATCTACCACGAAACATCTTGTCTGGATCAATTCCAGAAGCTCTGCAACATCTTTCCGTTTTAGAATGCTTCTATGTTTCTTTTAACAAGTTGGATGGAGTAGTACTAACAAAAGGTGTCTTTCAAAATACAAGCGCATTAGCTGTGGCCAGCATTAGTAAAGCTTTATGGGGATATCTCAGATTTGCACCTACCACCATGCCCTATCAAACTTACGAAACAGGGAAAACATCATATGTTTAGGTTGATATCAGTGATAACTTTGTGATTGTTTTTCCTTTTATGTTATCAACAAATCTTGCTATTTATTGATCAGCAAAAGAGACCAGAAACAATCTTCCGAATCATCCAAAGTTGACCTGCTATCTAAGGTATCTTGCCAGAACCTACACCATGCAACCACCAGTTCTCAGCCAGTAACTTAATAGGAACTGGAAGTCTCAGCTTTGTGTATAAGGAAGTCTTGAGCCCGAAGAAGAAGTTGTTTCCATAAAGGTCCTCAACCTTCAAAAGAACGGAGCTAAAAAGAGTTTCATTGCTGAATGTAATGCACTAAAAACTATTAGGCATTGAAATTTGGGCAGGATATCAAGATGTTGCTCCACCAAGATTATAAGGGCCATGAATTTAAAGCTCTAGCACTTGAGTACATGTCAATGGAAGCTTAGAAAAGTGGTAGCGTCCAAGAATATCAGAAAGTTCAGATGACCTAAGACCTTTTGGCCTTGCTCAAAGGTTAAATATTCTTAATGATGTTGCCTGTGCAATATATTATCTTCAATGCAGATGTGAGCAACCTGTCATTCATTGTGATTTGAAGCCAAGCAATGTCCTTCTTGATGGTGTAACTGTTGCCCATGTGATTAGCAAGACAACTTTCAAATATTAATGGCTATTCTGATAACCAAACCAGCACTAGTGGAATAAAGGGCACTATTGGCTATGCTCCTCTAGCTACTACATTTCAGAATATGGAATGGATATGAGGTGTCAACACAGAGTAACATGTATAGTTTTGAGATTCTTATCTTAGAAACATTAACAGCAAGAAGACCCACTGATGATATGTTTAAAGATGGTCACAATATGTATATCTATATAAAAACTGGCTTTCCAAATAAACTTATACAAATTGTGGACCAATCTATTTTCAACAGACAATTAAGACAGAGAGCAACTGCAGCAGAAGACAACTGTGAGAACTTGATTCCAATGCATCCTAATACAGAGAAGTACTTGCTTTCACTATTAGGCGTTGGACTTGCTTGTTCAATGGAATCATCACCCAAAGAAAGAATGAGTACAGTGGATGTGACTAGGGAGCTAAATCAAATCAGAACTGCTTATTTTCCAGGTGGGATCAAGGGAGAATGAAACCTGAAGAATGTTGAGTCGCCACTTCTACATTACATTGTTACCATGTCTTCGATGTTTCGTGTAATTTTCTTTTTCCACATCATTTTGTCTTCTTGCTATTGTTTCAAACTTCTGGTATTACTACTGAAATTCTAGTATCTTGGTATGTCTCTATCTTTACGTTGTTCTGACATTGCAACAGAAAGCAATCTCTTCATGAATTTCAGGTTGAGAAACTTTTGAGATCTTCAACTTAAATTGCCCCCACTGTGAGTCTAAAATTCATGTTTTTCGTGTTAATCCAATATGCATAAATTGCTTGAAAATACTTTTTCAGATTATCTTTCCATCTGAGTCCAAACTTCTTGTATGTATTTAAACTATGTTTGTAAGATTTCATTGATAACAGGTGTACTTATCCTCCATTCTATTTCCCATATCACCTATGTATGGCTTCCAACATATATAGCAAAACAAATCAAAAGCACTAGGTCTAATTGCTGTAACTGAAACGAGAATGGCTCTAAACCAAAATCCTGCTTCTCCACTTCACCAATCCATTGGAGTGGACAAAAATGGAGGAGCAAAATAAATAATTTATGGGCATTATATTGAATAAGCTTGACAATAGATCCAAAAGACTAAGGAAAGAATCTTCTATCTGTAAAATAAGGAATGGATCTCCTGACTTTGGGCTTGTACTTGCGAAAGCCACAAATGAATTCAGTAAATAATATCGCAAAAACAATAATTTATTATACAAAGAACATAACAAAATACCTCAATTTAATCAAGTGGGGAACCCGTAGACTATGAGCAAGGAACATGGACACAGTCAGGCGATTCAGTGTCTTTCATCGAAAAAATTTGACAAGGATCCCACTTCCGTCCCAGATGGGCATGCCCACGTTCACCCGAGCAGAAGCAGATCTTTGACTGTCGCTTCCCTTCCATCATTGTGACTGGGATGATACTATTATGTGTTGCAATTACATAGAGTACTCCTTCATATTGACTTTCTAGTGTAACTGCAGATTGCAAGGGGCACGCTGTTTTGTGTTTGTCTCAAAGAACAATGTGAATAACCCAATTCCGAGTGAAAGTGTGTGTTTGGAAGTTTATTTTTTATTCATTTCCCTAAAATAATTTTGTAAGATAATTGAAAATAATTATTAAAACAAAAACACATAAAAACTTGTCTAGCTTAAATGCATTTTAAAGGAATTTTGAGAATATTAGGAGAAAAAAATTGTTTGGTAACTTTAGTTACTTTTTTGCTTTTCCAGAGTATTATCATAGACTAAATATCTCTATACCAATTTTTCTTATTTATTAGTTTGCTATTAATAAAATCATTAAACTATCAAATTGTCATCACGAAAACAATGCGTAGAAAACAAAAATATCTTAATAATGTTCTTTTTTTCTGCTTATAAAACAACTGTTTCAAAAGAAGTTTTCAAGAATTCCGAAACAAAATACATCTATCAAATAAGTTTTTTTATTTTCTTATTCTTAAAAATAAAAAATTGTTCTACAAAATTGATTCTCACAGACCACTAATGTGAAATGGCTGAGTGTCAGTCTAATTCTGCTAAGTTTTGAATATATAGTTAAGGTTTTCCAAGAAATTATGATAGTGAGCTAGGGCGTATTCTTTTTTCTAATGTTACACTGGTTTGTGTTTAGGCTAAGGACTGTTTCTGAATTTACTAATTGATAATCTCAAAGATTGCCTAGGTTATTTCTTTTGCTATATCAATGCATTGGCTCTAAATAATATTAAAGTTTTAATTCAGAAACTTGCTGTCACTTTTAACAAAATAAAGAAAGACAAATGCAAAGTTAAAAGTTCTAAATTCCTTACCCCCATTTTCACTCAAATGCCTCCAATACTATTGATCTGAACTTAATGAGAACCTAATTAATTTGAGTGAACGCTATTTTTTAAAAAAAAATTACTTAATAAACATAAATTAGATTGTAATTTCTAAGAAAAAAAAAGTTATAGAAAAACTTTATAAAATTTAAACGATCTTAATTTTCCTTTTGAATAAAAATTGATTTTCTTATGAAAGCGATGAATTTATGACATATAATCCTTTAATAGCGGTAGTCTATGGTGCGCCAAAACAGAATGTTCATGGACAAAACGAATGATGAAATATAATAAATAAGACATGCAATGTTTTCCCAAAAGCAATAATGCAAAACTTGTCAATAGAGTTTTCAGTGTCAAGTTAGAAGCCATGCAACTTTTGAACTGATAGCTGCTATCAACTTTTACAGTTCACTGTTTTCAGTTTCAGTATCACATGCACTTACCCTTTTAGCCAAAACATCAACTGGTCTTGCATTTGATTGAATGCTAATTATGCTAATCGTAAAACGTAGCAGCACAAAACTCAAGTTGCAGTAAGTTCCCATGGCAAATTGAACAATCAAGTCAGCAAAGTTCAAGTGGAGAAAAGTTTGGTGACAAATATATTTAAAGTGAATTATTTATGCTCCCCATTTGGCATACGTAGGTAAGGAAGAGACAAATGCTTGCCTTTGACACTAATGGGGAAATAAAAGAGGATATTTGATGGATAGAGTTTCTCTCTAAAGATATTAATATAATTAGTTTCCTTATCAGATGATTTGTGGTTTGGCAAGAGGTGATCAGAGCATCCTTGTTTTCTCTAACCAAATGAAGCCTTTTGCTCCCTTGTCATCTGTCCATTGGTGCACATGCCTTCACATGCTTCTTCAATAGCATTCATGGATTGAGTTTCTCTATCGTTAAGGTAAAGGAACTTTAAAAAGAGATAAATATAAAATTTAAAAATAATAAAAAAATTAAATTTTATTTATTAAATTATAAAAAAAAAATAAGATAATCCAAATCAAGCATTCATTCACTATATGATTGCTCCCTCACCCCAGATTTCATGTCTGTGACAAAGCATAACTCAAACTAAGGAACCATAAACAATGCAACTTAATCCGTATCTTCTGCCTTTATAAATGCAACCAATGACAACCAGAGTAGTCACGTTGAGATAATTATGTAGATCTTGACTGTTTCCTTAAGACTTCAAATGGCCTCATCAATTTAATTAAAAGAAAGCCATTACTATATCCAATACAAGATCACTATCAGACTGTAAGTAACAAGGAAATAAGAATGATTATCTTGAAACTTTAACCATTCATAAAATAAAAGTGAAGGGAACCAATTTGGTAAGAATCCGAATTTGGATCATCTAATATTTCTATTTTTATTTTTATAATTTTTTCTGTCTTTTTATATTTAAATATTTGAGTTTCAATTTTTTCTCTTATTAATTTTTTCTTTTTTTAATTCTATCTCTATTTCTCTTTCACTATATACTATAACTTTTAGATAAAAAATAAACTAATTCACATCCCGTAAGAATCACAAAATTATTTAAGCCATGAGTGAGTGAAGTGAAAAACTGTTAATTAAAAAGGGGTATAAAGTAATATTAATTATAATTATAAATGTAAAACTAAAATGCAACTGTTCACAATATCACATCTTATCTAATTTACAATTTTATATTAATTGATCATAATGATAAAAATTAAATCATCAAACCCATTATATTCAAGCAAATCCATTTTGACCATAGAGCACTTAAGATTAAGTTCAATAACATATAATTCAAATTGTTATATAATAACATATTGCGGTGGACATGTCAAGGTAAAATACGTGTCAGTAAAATATAGAAAGGGTTAGTTAGTCACCCAAAAAAAAATCAGAAAGAATTGAAAAAGTTAGCACTAATGGTACGTGCCAACATGCATCAAATGCCACTTCGAACTCCAATAACAAAATGTTTGCATTGATTAATGGTTAGGTATGCCATACATTTTGCCTAAGAGAAAGAAGTAATTCACTAGTGAATGAACCCATCAATATTGATGGATTCGAATTGCACTTCCTTCCTTGCGAAGGGACAAAACCTTGCTTATGGACGAAAAAGTCAGTCAAGCCCTCGATCTGGTGCGAGGCACGTTAATTGAAATTAGAGGCAAGAAGGAAGCCAGGGTTCAATACACGAAACAAGTGCTTTTTTCGTCTTCTTCTTTGCTTACTCAAAGGTCCATCTTTTGGGTCATGGTCAATGGTGGAGCAAGCAGGATACGCTGCTGTCATTCCAACCCATTATCAACTTACACACCATTACTTGGTTCAGGTTTGGAACGAAGTGCAATCAGGTGAAGGCGTCAAATGGGATATTCTGCTTTCGTGTTGGTTGGTGTCATTCTAACTCCGTAAAGAGATACTAAAACTTTTTGTATTATATTCATAAGAAGAAGTTATAAATATTAAATTGTAAATTTATATATTATTATTTATTTAAAACCAAAGATCAAGGATATAAAAAAGGCATAAATATTAAAAAGTTATGATTTTGTTATGATAGGATTATGAGAAACAGATAAATAATAGGATCAATCAAAGAAAGTTTCAACTCACTTTTTCGAAGATTTTTTTATTATATATAGATTGTTGGAAAATGACTACCAACGGGGCCAGCCTAGGGTTAGTGGCGGCAACAATATAACTTATATGCATATAGTGGAAGATTTTAGGGTTAGTGGGGCATTTGTTTTGTCCCCCACACCTCAAGTCTGCTACTGACACCTCAATATGCAGCCTTACAGTTTGGAAGTAACATTTGAAGGACATCCATGCAATCACTAGTAGCAGAATTGCATAAAAGAATTCTAAAGAGAGGATAATAACCTTCCAATTAAAATTTTGGCTATTTATTAAACGTATTCGTGTAAATTAAAGATAGAAAAGGGAAAAAAAATGAATGAGAATGTGTGTCAAAATACAATATAAATATATAAAAAAAGACATAAGATAATTGTCAAATAATAGAGAAAAAACTGAAAAATAACAAAGAAATGTATATCAAAATAAAAAATAAAAATAAAGGAAATGAAATATAAAAAATAGGTATCAAACCAATAATTCAAGTTATTAAATTAATACATATCACATATTATAATGTAACAAGTTGAATTCATATGTATCAGCACCTTAAAACCATGAAAAGTTTTTTCGAAATCCTATAAAAGTTAACATTCATGTAGAATTTTACTAGTGGTATAATTTGAACAATTTTTTTTTTTAAAAATATGATCAAGAAACTCTATCTCTTTCTCTATACAATCTTTTATATATAATAGCAAGAATTTCACTAATGGTTTTCATGTTTTCCTGGCTTCTCGTTCTCCTTAACTATTTTCCTGGATCTATTCGAAGAACATATTAAGTTGAAGCAACAGAGCAGATTCTTGCTGTAGTTTAGTACATTTTCTCTGTCATGTTATTTTTCTGTTATGCATTAGTCTCCTTTGATTATATTGCTAGCGCATGCTGTGACCATGCTTACAAATGCAATAATGGATCTATGCACTATCCTGAGTATTAGTGGCCACTTAAAACACCACCACGCACACCAAATTTGACATTTTTGGAAAACTATGATTATTTTCTTCACGCCTATGCTTTCAAATCATTGCATTTGATTGATTTAGCATTTTGATAAAATTGGCGGAAACAGGTAATCTAAATCCAACATATCTTTATAAGTAACATGCACAAGCTGGTGCTTCAATTACCAAAACCATAGTTCAAAGATACAAACCACATCTACTGCCCTTTGTGCTCCTAAAACAGTGAAGCGTTTTGCTCCCAAGTTACCTGCACTTTGGTTCATATACCTTCACCTTCTTCGTTTTCTTCATGATAAACTTACTGTCGTTGCAACACATCAAAGCGGGCTCCGCATTAGGAAACAAGACTGATCATTTTGCACCACTCAAATTCAAGGAATACCAATTTCTCTTTGGGGAAGGCAAAAGATATATAAAACAATTTGCCAAATGAGAGGATGACACTTTGCCTTCTCTAAAGGGAAGACAGAGAATCCCAATCGAAACATTATTATTGCACAATTGATTACATTCAATTAGTGATTTATATATACAAAAACAATTTTTTGTGGTATCTTATATAGGGTGTAAATTATTAATTAGTTAGAAATTATAGCAAATACTTTGTCTCAATATTTTTTGTTTGTTTTAGTCATACATATCATAAAAGGTACCATTAAACATGTACAATTTGAAACAATGCTAAATTAGACAGCCTACCTAATTGAACTGTGCATTTGAGGCTTGGCACAAATTTAGGCCAATCATGAATGGTGTGGTCATGTAAATTGCCCTTTTCTGTATCCATTAATCCACATCTAATAATGTGGTAGAATATAACACACTTTAAAAATAAATAATAGAAACATTTTTAAATGCTTTTCAATTTCAATCCGCGATCCTACCTCTCTCTCTCTCTCTCTCCCTTTTTTGGGTAGAAAAGGAAATATAATACGTAAAGCCATATAAAAATGCCAGTCATTATTCACATGGAAATAAGTAAAGTCATAAAGAAATAAATTTCATTATTCACACGGAAATGTCTTAAACAACGCATGTTTAAATATGGGAATGCCTGCCTAGAAATATTCAAATAAAATTCCAAATAGACGGGAATGGATATTTATGATATAATACATGATATTCATTTATTTATTTCAACATACGACAAATTAAATTCAATTATGACTTACATTTTTGTTGCAGCCAATTAATCGATGTTTCATTAATTTAAAAAATTATTGGTTGACTATTGCAAATTATTCATCAGTCAAACCTTTAAAAATTTGATACTATTTCCGAATTTCATACCACAAATTAATCAACTTAATGAATTGACATCAATTGGCATAAATCATATTATTTAATCAATATGTCCTATTTACTCTAAATGGTTGGTAAGGAATATGTTTTTAGAAATATTACAACTCAAATTGTAATAAAATAACATTAATTGCGGTGGTCATGTCAAGGAAAAATATATAGTTTTGGGAATCCATATGTACGTTTATTGTATTAATTTGTATAAACAAAATTGTTTAAAAAGACTTTTAATTTATCTTTTCATTTGAATCTAACATTCACTTACATATTTAGATTAAAATTTTAATGAATATAAATATTTATATAAATTAAAATTAAATAAATTTTATATAATTTTTTATATTTTTTAATTTTTTCACTTAAAAATTACTTCTTTCCACACGTAATTAAGCGTAAATTCTCAGCATTATTCGGTTTTAACATTTCATAAAAACCAGTTTACTTATCCTTTGTTTTATTTCTCATATCACTTATGACATTTATTTTCTCAAGCAAAAGAAAACAAAAACAGTGGAGCTAATTGCTGGTAAGTGAAAGGAGCATGGTTCTATGCCAGAAACGTGATCCCTGTTTCCCCCTATCAATGTAGCGTATGAAAACAATGCAGCCCATAAAAAAGAAGAAACTGTTCATTAGCATAGTAATTTGTAACTCCTGTGTTTAAAAAATTTTATAAATTAAATTATAAAATGTAATTAATTAAAAATTTTAAATGTATCAGTATTTTATGAAACTAATATAATTAAAATAATATTTAGCTTCACATTGTATGGCAATTGACAAAATAAAAAAATTAAATTATGAAATTTATTATATCTCAAATTATTAAATTCAAAATATTAACCTTTAAAATTAAGTTTTTTAAGATTTTTTTCTCCTTTCATGGATGGGACATTTTCCATCTCGTAAATGCAACAAGAAAATCATACAAATCCGTTGCTCTTTTAGTATGGGATGGCTCATCACAATACAAGAAGCATGCATTCACTCTAAGGCCCTGAATGTGAAAAATAGTCATTTTTAGCTTGTAGGCCTTCGATTATTTCCTAACAAATTCTCACATTTAGCTACTACAAAATACAGATTATACTTTATGAAGTTAAACATAAGCTATTGATTTATAAAGTAAACAAATAAATAAATTACCTTCAATTTTTAAATTATTTATTTATATTTATATTTTATTTATTAAGAATATTTGGTTGCCATCACTGGTCACACCACATAAATATTTAAAAAAATTACATTAGGTTCTTCCTGGAAGGTAAACAAAGACAAACCCAGAGTATAAAATTTTAATAAATCCCTAATGTGGGATTTCTTCCAAAACAAAGATTGAACAGCTAGCATACCTTACTTCAATGTGATTTCGATGGCTATAACCATCACGAAAATAATTAGAATAAAAAAAATATATCTTTTCAAATTAAGTTGAAAGCGATTATAATTATTACTTAAAATATTATGTTAGTGATAATTGTTTCAATAATAAAATAGTTCAAACGTTGAATTTTTTTTTAACAGTGTTGACGAAAATGTAGTGACACAAATATTAAGCTATTGGCTACTTAGTCTCTGTTTCGAAAGTAATAGCCCAAGGCCTACTCAATAGGACCGTCAGCCCTTAGTTTATGAGAACTGTTGGCTACTCGGTCTCTGTTTTAGTTTCATGGAGTAAGACTTGCGCAATTTGTAGAAGAAAGTGAAACAAAAAAATTATTCAAATTAAAAATTTGATTTTATATGTAATGTTTACTGGGTCTCCGTTTTGGTTTAGCGGCGTAAGACTTGTTCGTGTGCGCCACTTTTCTCCAAGTGTCGCATTCATTCCGCGTCCAAGTGGGAAGCTTCGGCGTGGGACAAACGGGAACAAGATGACGGCTGAAGCAGGGCAAATGAGAGACTTTGCTTTCGCCTGGGTTGGTGACGTAACTTTTTGTACATCTATTTTTATGGCTGAATTGGAATTGTTATGTGCCATAACTTTTCAGAATGTAAATTTATTGTTTTAACCAAAAACTCGTTCCATGTAACATAAATAACATTTTATGCATTTCAAAGTTTGAGTAACACTATTTGCATAAATTTTATGCACAAAAATTGTATGTAATATGTAACATTTATAAAATTCACGAGCAAAATCGATGATTAATTTTGCATTTTTTTTGGTTTTATAACTTATATCAATACTATTTAGCCATAACTATAGATTTTCCTGTATATATTCAATGGACATTTAAGTTGAAGCAACAAATACTTACATTTTCTCTTGCATGTTATTTTTCCTTTCATGCATTATTGTCCTTTGATTATATCTTGCTAATGCTGTGAGATACTTACAACTGCAATAATTGGTCTTTGCATTTGTCTGTGTCTTTAGTGTATAATAAAAACACCACAATGCACACCAAATTTCACAATTTTGGAGAACTATCAAATTGGGATGGACTTTGGTAGCTAAAATTTTGACAATTTCCACGCGTATGCCTTAAAATCAATTGTATTTGATTGATTGATAGTTTGGTGTTGTCCTCGAAAGTTTTGTTAATTGAGCAATTATAATGAAGGGTAGATTGATCGTCAACCCTAATCATGGCAAAGTTGAACAAGGTTAAAAGGAAAAAGTAAGAAAGGAGTTAAAAATTTTCAAATGACTCTCTTGAACTATGAAAAATTTGCAAAACACCCCCTTCCGTCAAGTTTTCCGTTAAAATTTGGATGTGTTTTGGTCAACTTCCACTTTGACCCGATAAAAAGACAAAAATACCCTTCAAATCACATAAATTTACAAATCTGCCATAAATGCAAAAAAATAAAACCTAATGTAGATTTGTAATTTAGGGTTTAGGGTTGAGGGTTTAGAGTTTAGAGTTTAGGATTTAGGGTTTAGGATTTATGAGTTTAGGATTTAGGGTTTAGGATTTAAGATTTAGGGTTTAGGGCTTAGGGTTTAAGATTTAAGGTTTAGGGCTTAGGGTTTAGGGTTTAGGATTTAGGGTTTAGGGTTTAAGGTTTTGGGATTTAGGGTTTTAAGGTTTTGGGTTTAGAGTTTTAGGATTTTAGGGTTTAGGGTTTTACGATTAGGATTTAGAATTTAGGGTTTAGGCTTTAGGGTTTAGGGTTAAGGTTCAATGTTAAAACTCCAAAATTTTACTGTTCACAGCCTTCAATTTTTCAACTTTACAATGAAGGTCATTTTTGTCATTTTCTTAAATTTTGACAGAAAACTTGATGGAAGGGGTGTTTTGCAAATTTTTCATAGTTCAAGAGGGTCATTTGAAAATTTTTAAAGTGCAGGAGGGTTTTTTAAAATCGACCTAAAGTTCAGAGGAGTTCTGTGCATTTTAGCCTTCATTGTATTGAATGCTAATTATGCTAATGGTAAAATGTAGTTTGTCAGGATCTTGTGTCTTTACAAATGCAAACAATAACAAAAGGCTGTCATATCATCAAAGTATGTTAGGCCCCATTGGCTTGGCTTACCTCCCTAACCAATAGGACCATGATGGATAGCATGAAAGAAGTTTTCAGCTTCTCATTAATGGTATCAAGGCCTTCTACATTTGCAACAGTCTGGGTTGGAACAACTCAATCATAATCTGGGTAATTTCCTCCATCACTTCCATGAATTTTACATCAACAGTATCAAATATCTACATCACAATATTTATTGTAGTACTGGAGTTATAATGATAAGTCTTACTATGACCAATACAAGATCACAATCAAAACTAAGTCACAACCAAATAGCAAGGATCAGCATGAAACTATAACCACTCGTCAAATAGAAGTAAAAGGAACCAATTTCAAAAGAACCACAAAATTATTTAAGCAAAGAGGAAAAACTATTAATTAAGAATAGGTATAAATTAAACTATTAATTACAGTTCTAGAAAATATTTGAAATCTATGGTTTGATTTTCAGTTAAAGTGTTTTGTTTTTTTAATTCTTGCTCAATAAAAAGTCTTCAAACATAATAACGTGGATAATGACCATTAACCAAAATGGTTCAATTCAAATGTAACATTTCTTCAAGTATTAATTGTTGAGTAGTACTTTTAGTCACTATTGAGATTATAAAACAAAAATACTAAATTAAGAAGGTTCTAAATAACTTTGGCTCTCTTTGAAATATATATACGTGAACTTTGGTACAATTAGCCTTTGAAGTATTAACCGTGCATATTGTTTTGCACGATTAACATTCTAAAGACTATCAACATGTAGTGCAAGTGGTGACCTAAAGGCTCTGAGATGAAGGTTTAGAGGGGTATTTTGAAAAGAAAAAAATGGGGTCACAACCAAAACAATTAATAGTGAGATCATATACTAGAATAATGGTTTGGATTTGTAGAAAATGAGTTCGATGTTGATTATGTGTAGGAAAGGCATTAGTACCTTTACACATCCTTTCAATACCATAGTGATTTAGCTAGTTTATCTAGCTTTATTTGAATGTAAGGGTTGGTTTGTTAAAATTCTAACCCAAGAGTGGGAGATTTTGAAAAATAATTAAGGCTTTTTAGAAAACAAATATTTTGCTTCCAAAATTATCCATTTCCTTCTAGATCAAGGTTTTTAGGAGATTTATTGAAAAATAACTCCTTCCCTTCCAAGTTAGGTTTTTGAAAAATAATTTTATTTTATTAAAACCCATTTCCTTCTAGATTCATGTTTTTGAAAAATAATTGTTAAAGCAAACTACTTTCCTTCAAAATTGGGTTCTTTTAAAGATAATTCTTTTTTTTGAAAGACCCCTTTCCTATCAAATTGAGGTTTTGAAAATTTTTTTTACTTTTAAAAGAGGACCCTTCTCCTTCTAGGTTGGGGGTTTTAGAAAATAATTGAAAAAAGCCCCTTTTCTTCTCGATTGGGTTTTTGTAAATATTTTGTTTGCTTGAAAGAAATCCCTTTATTTGTGACATAAGATTATTAGAGTCTAACTCTTAATGATTTTTGGACTAAAGGGATCCAATTGTATACCTAACTTGATTAGGATTTTAAATTAAAAATCTTAATTAAGGAACAGAATGTATTTTTTTAACCTAAATTGATTAGGGTTTCCTAGTTAACTAGCTTGACTAATTGTCTCGCTTGATTAGATTAAAGCTGAAATCTCTAAATTAGGCTTGAGCTAAAAGGGAAAATTTTATTTATTGGAAAATAATGCTTAATCCTTAATCTAAAGTGAATATGCATGTTGTGCAGAATTTATTTGCATGTGTAGAACATTTTTAGGTGCAGAAAATATGAATTTTATGCATAAACTGTGTTAGAGCAAAATTTTAAAACAACATTACAGAATTTCACATTGCCTTAATGGAATTCAAATATGCAGAATTGCAGAAATCAAATGTGCAGAATGCTGAATGTAGAGTACAATGCGAATTGCTATACGCAGAAAACAGAATATACAGAAACAGTAACAGAATTCAAATTTTGAGTTTGCAATTTTTATGCATGCAGAATTTGAAAAATTAAACATGACATATGTGCAGAAAATTAACATGCAATTATGTACAAAATTTAGACACTAATGAGTATGCAAACTACAAGCTACACATTAAAAGAGAAAGAAAAGAAAAGATTGTATGATGTAAACACAAATTAAAATGTGATCCTAGCTTGACTAATATCATGGCTATAATTCCTACATAATTGAAGGAAAAACATGAAGAATATGAGAAAGATGAGAAGAACTTACATATCTTGTATATACCCTCCTACAGCTTTGGCTACACAATAGGGAGACTAAATCCCTAAATATACTCTTTGTTGGAGTTTAAAAAACAAAGGCTAATCTTGTTTTATTAGAAAGAACAAGCCAACAAGAGAGAATAAAGTGGGAGGTTGAATTCTAAAGTAGAATTTAGCTGGAATTCACTATCATACCTCCTAGCCATAAGAAAGGAGGGGCTTAATCCCCTATGAGAGAACAAACTAGCAAGAAGTGAGAGAAGGTATGTTTTTTGTGTACTTCTTGAAGGAGATTCAGAAAAGAAAGCTAGTGTTGTTCTATGGAAGAGAACAAAGTTGCAAGAGGTGGGAGAGAGGAAATTTTCTCTGTGTTCTCCTTGTATGAGAGCATGCTATTTATAGGAATAAAGGTTCAGACAAAGGAATAAATGGTCATAATGACTCTTTAATTCTTCTTAATACCTTCTCTTATTCACACAAATTTTACATGTCTCAAATGGCTTTAATATAGATAAAGGAATAAGTAGTCATAAAATTCTCTTAATGTCATATCCTTTTCACAATTTTCTTGTCTCTTAAAGTATATGAATCTTTTCCTTCAATTAGTTTCATTTGGGCCTTTTGGGCTTCGGCTTTTCTTTCTCTTTTTTTTTTTTTTTTCTCTTTTGGTGTTAAGACTTGTTAGAGCAAGGCAAAATAAGGGACCTGGGGGTAGCCAATTGGGCTAATAAAACTTGGGTTTAAAATTAAAATAAAAAACTTAAAAATAAAATTAAAAAAGAAGAAGTGTACTGGATAAAATGTAGTATTTACAAAGACTAATTGTATTATGTGTGTAACTTATATAATAATGTCACTTGCAATCATTATTTTCTAAAAAAATTTGACCTGTCATTATTAATAGGTATTTTTATAAACAAAAAATGCAATATCTATTTAAGTGATGTGTCATTACATTTTATATGATAAAAATTAGTACAGCTAAAATAAAGCAATATGTATTTTGCAAATGAAGTACGGAGTATAATTTGTCAAGAGTAGTTAACACTTTCTCGGAAGCAATTTAGATAAGAACACATCGCAAACCTCACAATTTTGCGCCAGATGCTTAGAACGGAACGTATACAATCAGTTGTGCTTGTTAAACACTTGACTGGGAAAAGAAGGGAAATATTCTTAAGCATTATGGGAAAGACAGACTCCAATTCAAACTACTTCACAAATCACAGTCTTCCTTATATGTCTTTCACATTCCAACATGAACATATCAAGGGAAAAATAGCCAATGAAACTGTGTATAATCTAGCTTAAGTTCAAACTGTACATATAAGTTGGGAAATGACGTGCAAACACAATTTAGTATAAAAGATTTCAATGTCTGTAACAAGGATAACTAAAATTAAAAGACCATAAATAGTGCAACACAATCAGGATCTTCTGCCTGTAAACAAGATCAACCGATAACAAAATGCCATCATGTTGTCCAATTATGTCAAGCCCTGTAGGAAAGCAAGAAAAGTGGAAGTGATTAGCAGTCTTATCAGTACTCTGGGGCATATGCTCATCATCTGCAAATTTGTGTCCAGTTCAGTTAAGTAGAGATTATTATGTATATACTGATAGTTATCATGATACTTCCAATTTTACCCAGAAGTTGATTAAATCAAAAAATTTCTTTCTTTATTTTGGTATATAGAGATAGTTAAAAGATTTTCTTAATTCTATCTCATTTAAACTTTTCATTGTTACTAAGATTAATATATTTCTCTTTTTTTTCTTTTGCATGTGACTTGGAATATCTTCTCTCCAATAAATAAAGATTAATTTCTTTGAGAAATGGTCTAGCAACAAAACTTAAATTTTTTTTCAAGCAAATCTTTTCTATATACAAGTACTCAATCAAATATTTCTTTGTTTTAAATGAAAAAAGAAAAAGTAAGTCTCTTAAGTTCCATATAATATGTTTGAGCTTTCTATAAATATTTTTATTCTACAATTTTTTAATTATCTTTAGAAACAGCATGATCACAAAATTCTAACAAATTCAAAATTGTTGATTTAAACTAATGAATTACTTAGTTTAGAAGTAATTACAACCATTTTTATTTAGAAGAAGTTCTTATAGATTTTGAAAAACGATGAGATATTTTGTATAATAAAAGTAAAAGCACAGGGGATATTATAGTAAATTAATCTTATTTTATTCTTAAAAAAAAAACTTCACATTTAAAACTTAATAATGTAAAGTTTAAAATTGTCAAAATTAATTCATTATGTCATTAACGTAAATTCCAACCGAACTTCCGAGAAATGCAATTATTCGTAATAAAGTCGATTCCTTGTTTATAACGCATTTTATTATTTCATGTAACCTTCTTTCCTTATTTCGTCATTCGTCTACGTGACAAATTTCAGACCCATTTCCACCCCCAATAAACAAAACATTTATGAAGATAAGCTTCAATGTCTTAGTATAGGAAATTAAGTGGCCAGTTCAAACAGAACTGTCCGGTTCGACCCACAATAGCAAAATTGGGCTGTCTCGCAGATTTCCTTAAGGCCGTGTTTGGATGTCAGAATTGAAATTAGATTAAGACCTCAGGGTCGGAATTTATCCATTCAATCCAAAAATTTTGTTTGCAATACTTATTAGAATTGAAATCATAATTCCTTTTTTGCAATTTGATAGAATTCAAAAATAGTTTTTTAATGCACATTGCAATTCTTATAACAAGAAATTTTCTCATTATCAACAGCTTTTTGATAAAAAGATTTTTGTGACGGAGTAGTGTCAATCAAAAATTCTTTCGTTGCAATATAATATTAATTGGCAGAAAAAATGTCTACCAGTAAATATAATCAAAAAAATTTTGTCAATAAATAAAAAATTGCCAACTGGTAAATAGAAAAGAAAAATATGGAAAGTGAGTCCATTTTTCTAACTCATTTCCAAATTCACCCAACTTTTACTTTTTAATCTTCTTTTCTTTTAATTGTTGCTCTTGTGTTGCAACATTACGACAAAGAACAATGAATGCAAATTATTTTCAACAAAAACACAGCATCACAAAAATTACAGATGGAACGTTAAGGCGATCCATTAGGGGCTTTTAGTCAAGCATATATTAGATCTGTTTTGGTATGACCTCTTGAATCTAAGCTTAAAAATATGTAGGTCTCCTTCCTAAACAAACACAAATCTATTAGCTAAGTAATATTCTTTGTGTTATTTTAGTACTAATATTTTAACTAATTTATATATCTTTATTTATTTTTAATTTAATTTTATTTATTTTGATTGGATCAAATTAGTTATTTACAAATACCATTATTCTTATATTTTTCACTAGTATTTTATTCTCTTTCAATTTGACAATATAATATGTGTGTGCTAAGTTTCAAACTGATTGGATTTAAAACTAAAGGGGCAATTATTAAACATAAAATACGAGCATAACCTATTTATTACTTAGCTTATAGCAAAATACATAAATAACTTTTGATTCTTAGAATTGTCCTAGTTTAGCCTCCTGAGAAATCCACCCAATACCCATTTGCTCGCCCAAACAACCAAAATACACAAAGCAAATTAGAGAAAAGCCCAGCATTTAAAAAAACTAACAATGGCTACAGATTCTATTTTCCGTTTTCAACTTAATTTCATTAGCAAATTGACACCATTCTAACTGAATTGTAAAGGTGCTTTGGGCATAAAATAGTTCTGCCTTCCATGGTTTTTAACGAATAGCATTTGTCTGTTATTGATTCGAATGATCTAAGCTGTTCAATTATTCAACGTATCACATTATGAGTAATATTCACAAGAAAGCATTTTGCTCCGAAGTTACCTGCACTTTGGTTCACAGCCTCTGCATAAGGAAACAAGACTGATCATTTGGCACTGCTCAAATTCAAGGAATTTATATCCAATGACCCATATCAAATCTTGGCCTCTTGGAATAGTTCCACTCACTTATGCAATTGGATTGTTGTCCAGTGCAACCGTCACCATAAAAAAATTTCAAAGTTGGGGCTGGGAGGATACCAGTCACATGGAATCATATCACCACATATTGGCAACCTCTTCTTTCTCAAAACGCTCTAGCTACAAAACAACAGCTTCTACGGCGAAGTCCCACAACATTCCGATTCGTGTAAATTGAAGGGAAAAAAAAAAGTTTAAAAAAATAAAATGATGCGTATCAAAATAAAAACAAAACACGGGATACATGTCAAATTAGAAAGAAAAAATTGAGAAATAATAGAGGAATGTATGTTAAAATAGAAAAAGAAAAGTGAAGGGAAAAAAAAAACATATAACACATGCCAATTTGTGATTGTTTTTCTTTTTATGTTGTCAACTAATCTTGCTATTTATTGATCAGGAAAAAAGACAGGAAACAATCTTCCGCATCATCAAAAGTTGACCTGCTATCTAAGGTATCTTACTAGAACCTACACCATGCAACCACCAGTTCTCAGCCAGCAACTTAATAGGAACTGGAAGTTCCAGCTTTGTGAATAGAGGAAGTCTTTAGCCTGAAGAAGAAGTTGTTGCCATAAAGGTCCTCAAACTTCAAAAGAAAGGAGCCAAAAAGAGTTTCATTGCTGAATGTAATGCACTAAAAGCTATTAGGCATTGAAATTTGGTAAGGATATAGAGATGTTGCTCTAGCACAGATTATAAGGGCCATGAATTTAAAGCTCTAGTACTTGAGTACATGTCAAATGGAAGCTTAGAAAAGTAGTAGCGTCCAAGAATGTCAGAAAGTTCAGATGACCTAAGACCTTTTGACCTTGCTCAAAGGTTGAATATTCTTAATGATGTTGCCTGTGCAATATATTATCTTCATTGCAGATGTGAGCAACCTCTCATTCTTTGTGATTTGAAGCCAAGCAATGTCCTTCTTGACAGTGACACTGTTACCCATGTGATTAGCAAGACAACTTTCAAATATTAATGGCTATTCTGATAACCAAACCAGCACTAGTGGAATAGGCATTATTGGCTATGCTCCCCTAGGTACTCCATTTCAGAATATCGGATGGATATGAGGTGTCAACAGAGGGTAACATGTACAGTTTTGAAATTCTTATCTTAGAAACATTAACAGGAAGAAGACCCACTGATGATATGTATAAAGATGGTCAAATATGTATATCCATCTAAAAGCCGGCTTTCCTAATAAACTTATACAAATTGTGGCCCAATCCATTTTCAACAGACAATTAAGACAAAGAGCAACTGCAGCAGAAGACAACCGCTGAGCACATAATAACGAATAATCGCTGAGCACATTTACACACACAAGGGTCATCTCCTAGCTAGTGGATTCTGTGCAATACAGGTAACAAGGGAGCCATGACTGTTTTCTTTGGTTTTTAATTGGTCTAATTCTGTCAAGTTTGGAGCACATAGTTAAGGTTTTTCAAGAAATTATTTTAGTGATGCCACAATCTACTCTTTTCCCAATATTTTCCAACAAAATGTGAGATTCAATTTATTCCAGAAATTATATTTTTGTAAATTGAATAAAAAATTCTACATGGTTTACTTCATTCCTTACATTCTTGATATTTGCTTCTCATTAATGGATTTCAGGCCTTTTGACTGATGAGCTGAGGACTTTCTTGGAGTTGAACCTCCCTAAAGTCAAGGAAGGTAAGAAGCCAAAGTTCAGTTTAGGTGTCGCAGATCCTAAAATTGGTTCACAGATATCCGAAGTGACTAAAATTCCTTGCCAAAGCAATGAATTTGTCGGTGAGCTTTTACGAGGTGTGCGGCTTCATTTTGATAGGTTTATCAAGGAACTCAAGGTTAGCAATTTTCCTTGTCCCAATCCCATTCAGAGTTTCTAAAGGGTCTCAGCCTTTCCATTGAATGTATATATTTCTTATTACTTATATCATTTTTTGCCTACCTTATTTAAATGCGTAGCCTGGAGATTTGGAAAAGGCACAGCTTGGTTTGGGGCATAGTTACAGCAGGGTCAAGGTGAAATTTAATGTTAATCGTGTTGACAATATGGTCATTCAAGCAATCTTCCTTCTTGATACCCTCGACAAGGATATCAATTCTTCTCCATGGGAGTCAGCTATATTATTGACACTAATGTATTAGCATAAAATCTGTGGATTGGTAGAGTTCAAAATATTAAAGTTCATTTTTAGTTATTCTTTCCTGGTTTATCAATCTTTGCAGGGAATGGCACTCATGGCATTTTCCTGAACTGGTGAAGATTGTAAATGATAATTATCTGTATGCCAAAGTTGCAAAATTTGCTGAGGATAAATCAATGTTGTCGAAAGACAAAATTCCCGGGCTAACTGACATAGTTAGAGATGAAGACAAGGCAAAAAAAATTGTGGAAGCTGCCAAGGCATCAATGGGTAGAGTTATTGTTTACTTATATTACATGTAAATTGTGTCTCATTCTCTCCCTAACACTTGCTTTCTTTTGAATTTCTTCAGGACAGGATTTGTCCCCAGTGGACTTGATTAACGTCCAGCAATATGCATAGAGGGTAATGGACCTCTCTGAGTATAGAAGGAAGTTTTATGATTATCTGGTTACTAAGATGAATGACATTGCACCAAATTTGGCATCGTTGATTGGTGAAGTTGTTGGTGCTCGTTTGATATCTCATGCTGGTACCTCACAAATTTGGCCTAGTGCCCCTCTTCAACGCTTCAAATACTTGGTGCAGAGAAGGCTTTGTTCAGGTTTTTAACTCAATACCTCCTGATTTGAAGAATTTTAAAGTTTAAGTTGTGATGTTCATAGAAACTAAAAAGGGTACATATGTAAATCTGCAAGACATTTGATTTGTCCTTTACGTTAAATTAATTTTGTTAAAATACACTTATGACAATAGCTAGTTTGCATCTTGTAGGGGGACACATCCGTTGTATGTTGCCATTCCTTCTATTTATAATTTTTATGCTAGTTATTATCCAATAAATGTGTTCTTCTGTTCTATTCAGGGCATTGAAAACCAAAGGAAACACTCCTAAATATGGCCTCATATTCCACTCATCTTTTATTGGCCGAGCATCTGCCAGAAATAAGGGTCGAATGGCTCGCTATCTTGCAAACAAGTTGAGGAGCGACTTGACTTTTATGACAGGGGAGTTGCCGCTCATAAGAACATAGATGTCATGAAGTCTGCCATTGAAAGTGTACAGAACAAAGGTTCGTAGGAATGGTCTGGATGGAAGAAGACATACTAATATACTATTGTCACTTAGAGTAATGCTATTTCTATGTTATTTTTTCGCTACGTTCGCTATGTCTCTTACGTGACAAAAATGAAAAATTGAAAAATGCAGCAGGAGGAATGAAAAAAAGGAGCGGGAATAAAAAAAGGATAGCGATTGTACTTCATTTTTATTTTGAAACTCGGGCTGTAGTCTTTCTCTTGACATTGCTGAAGTACATGGCTCTCAGGTGAGTATTTCTCTTGTCAAGGTTTCTTTTCCATTTGTTATGATAATGGCCAACAAAAATAAAATTGCAAAATATAATTTAGAGAAGGAGAAGAGAAAGACACAAATATTTAACATAAAAAAACCCAATGAGGGAAAAAATCATAGGCAACAATTTTACTATGTAGAATTCAGTTACAAGGCTGAAATTTGGGCTAAACAATTGATTCCAAACAGCTGCTGTATGCAGTACAAGAAAGGACCCAAAATACAGAAAATCTGCACTCTTCTATTTTTCACGCTACTGTTCAGCTGCTACTGTTCATGTGGCACTGTTTGTGTACTGTTCACGGCACTGTTTCTGTATTCTGTTTATTTTTTGCAGTCAAAACTGCTGTATGCAGTTTCTTACTAAAAATTGTAACTCTATCTATAACTGTTTTGCAGTTTCTTGCAACTCTTGGTTGTAATTTCTATCTGAAACTACAACTCTTTTATTTTTAGAATTTGGGTCACACCCAAAATCATAACAATCTCTACCTTGATATGAATTCTAAAAGCAAATTTCAACAAAGAAATTCTCCACCTCTTCCACAAAAGCTCCTAAGAGCAAAACTCAACAATGAACACCAATTAAGTTCAAGTAATACTTGAACTTTTTAATAGGTAAAGGCTTATTGTGCTCTACCTCTTCTGCTATAGCAAGACAATAGCAAAATCTGAATAACCATACTTCTCAAGTGGTTTAATAGTTTTGCTTGGCCTATCCCTAGCTATGGTGTAAGGTTGTGCCTGTGAAGAATCTGATACCTCTTCTGAATCACCATCTGCAAAACTAGGAATAGAGAATTATTTAGGTTGAACAAGAACTTCAAACTCCACTTGTTCTTTACCTTTTTCATTATTCTAAATAACAGATTCTGTAACTTCTTTCTTTGCAAGCATGGAATATTCAGCAAAAGTTACATCCTTGCTAATAAGAAACTTGGACTGATCTGGACACCATAACCTATATCCTTTCACACTAAATGAATACCCAAAAAATACATATTTCTTTGCTCTAGGCTCAAACTTTCCTTCATTAACATGTGCATAAGTAGGACAAACAAAAATTTTTAAAATAGAATAATTAGCAAGTTTGCCAGACCATACCTCTTCTAGTGTTTTGCACTCAATAGATGTATGAGGAGATCGGTTCACTAACCAGCAAGCTGTGTTTTAACAGCTTCAGCCCAAAACTCCTTGCCTAAGCCTGCATTTGAAAGTATACATCGAGCCTTTTCAAGAAGAGTTCTATTCATCCTCTCTACAATACCATTCTATTGAGGTGTATTCACAATGGTTCTATGTCGAGCAATGCTTTCTTTTTTGCAAAACTCATTGAACTCATTATTACAAAATTCAAGGCCATTATTTGTTCTAAGTCTCTTAATCTGTTTTCCTGTTTGCTTTTCAAGTAAAGTCTTCCACTGCTTGAAAGTCACAAATACTTGATTTTTCTGTTTCAGAAAGTAGACCCAAATCTTTCTTGAATAATCATCAATAAAAGTCAACATGTATATGGAGTGACTGCCTTTAGAAGGAACTTGAGAGGGCCCCCAAAGGTCTGAATGAATGTAGTCAAGAGTTCCTTTTGTCTTATGAATGGTTGAACTAAAACTCAACCGCTTTTGTTTGCCAAAGACACAATGTTCACAAAACTCCATCTTTCCTGTAATCTGGCCACCTAACAGGCCTCTCTTACTCAATGCTGTCATGCCTCTCTCACTCATATATCCCAGTCTCATGTGCCAAATTTTAGTAATCTCTGAATCAGAAATAGAAGTAGCAGCAACTACAGCTGAACCTGTAATAGTAGAACCCTGCAAGAAATACAAAGTGCTAATTCTATTTGCTTTCATCAGTAAAAGTGCACCCTTAGAGACTTTAAGCACACCATCTTCACATTTATATTTATAGCCATTCTTTTCTAAAGTACCCAAAGAAATTAAATTCTTTTTCAAATCTGGAATGTGTTTCACATTTAACAAAGTTCTGATCATACCATCATGCATTTTAATTTGCACATTGCCTATCCCAACAACTTTACAAAATTGATCATCACCCAAAAACACACCCCCATTAAATGACTCATAAGTGGTAAACCAGTTCCTATTAGGAGTCATATGCTGTGAAGCTCCTAAATCCATCACCCAGCTAGTTTGAAATCTGATTTTAGCATTAGTAATACAAAACAGATCACTTTTCTCATCTTCTGCTACATTAGCTTCATTTGATGTGGCTTTACCTTTATTGTCACATGCTTTTTGTTTCTTCTTTAGTTTAAAACAGTTAAATTTAATATGTCCCTTCTTCTTGCAATAATTACAAGTCAGATTCTTATGTTTAGACTTCAATCTAGACTTGTAAGAATTTGGATTTCTCTCCTCACTTCTTCCTTTATCAACAAACAGACTAACACTCTGATCACCCCTTCAACAAATGTCAAATTATTATCAATTTTCTCTTTAGCTTGCAAATTTGACCTGACATTATCAAGGAAAATTTCTTCTCTACCATAGATCATAGTGTCTCTAAAATTTTTATAGGAAGCAAGCAAAGAATATAGCAGTAAAAGCGCTTGATCTTATCGTCAATCTTCACATCTATCTTACTTAAATCAGTAATGATGGAAGTAAACTCTGCTATATGAGATTTTAGTGGCATACCTTCAGACATATGCAGAGTATAGAGGTGTTGCTTTAACTGTAGCTTGTTAGTGCGAGATTTTGTCAAGTACAGACTCTCCAATTTCAACCATGCACTCGCTGTAGTGTTCTCAGTGAGAATTTCTTAAAGAACTTCATTACCAAGCACAATTGAATAGAAGAAAGAGCTCTATCATCCGTATCATCCTATTCAGCATCTGTCATAGTCTCGGGCTTCTTCACCTTCCTAAGCAGTGCCCTCTTTGTGCCTTCTCTTGACAAAATTGCCATCATCCTTACTTGTCAGAGAGCAAAACTGGTTGACCCATCAAATTTCTCAATGTCTGTCTTAGATGTTGCTGCTGAAGTAGAAGCCATTGAAAACCAGGCTCTGATACCAATTTGTTACGACAATGGCCAACAAAAATAAAATTGTAAAGTATAATTTAGAGAAGGAGAAGAGAAAGCATAAAAATATTTAACATGAAAAAATCCAATGAGGTAAAAAACTACGGGTAGAAGAAGAGAATTTCACTATGCAGAATTTAGTTACAAGGCTGAAATTTAGGCTAAACAATTGACCCCAAACAGCTGCTACATGTAGTACAAGAAAGGACCCAAAATACAGAAAATCTGTACTCTTCTATTTTTCATGCTACTGTTCATGCTGCACACTGCTCACGCTGCTACTGTTATGTGGCACTGTTTGTGCACTGTTCATTGCACTGTTTCTGTATTCTGTTTATTTTCTGTAGTCAAAACTGTTGTATGCAGTTTTCTACTAAAACTACAACTGTATCTGTAACTGTTTTACAGTTTTCTATTATGACTGCAACTCTTGGTTGCAGTGTCCATCTAAAACTGTAACTCTTTTATTTTTACAATTTGGGTCACACCCAAAAACTTAACACCATTTTGATAAATGTAATTATCATGGAGCAAAGTTAGATTTGATCGCTTTGGCAGCTTGCACTAGGAGTTATAAATTCAGAGGTTCTTCTTGGAAGCTATTTGTAGAGACTATATATTTGATATTAAGATATAGTTATGTTCATAAAGGAAAGTTAATAAGTATTAGTTCTAATTGTTTTTTTATATGAAGATTTATTAGGAAAAGAAAAGAAAAGGATCCAAAAGTTGAGATTATTGTTGTAACAAAGTTTGCTATACTACAATGGAGGTTTGGGCATCAAAGTCTTCTCACGGCCCTTGAAGAATCCCTCTGCCAACTTGGACTTCCTTCTATGGATCTTTGTTAGCTTTATTAGTTTATGTTTTAATGACCTTGTTAAATTACTCTTCTATTCTTTGTTCTTTCTTTCTTTTTCTTTTCTTTTCAATTGTAAAGTATTAATCAATTGATGTGTAAAGTATTAATCAATTAAATTACACTTCCGTTCTTTGTGCAATAACCGAATTGTAACATGGCGATAGCTAAAGTGTAACACTCAATAGCTAAAATGTAACTTTCCTAGGTAAAAAGTATCATGAGCAAGATGAAGTGTTTCCTTCAAATTGAACGTTTACAAGGTTATAAGAAGGAGTTTTGACAAATTGCATCTAAGACAATAATTCATCGATCATGAAATTTTATGTGCAATAGCCGAATTGTAACATGCCAATAACTAAATTGTAACGTGCCAATAGTTAAAGTGTAACATGTGATAGCTAAAGTGTAACACTCAATAGCCAAAATGTAACTTTCCTAGGTAAAGAGTATCATGCGCAAGATGAAGTGTCTCCTTCAAATTGAATGTTTACAATGCTATAGGAAGGAGTTTTGACAAATTGCATCCAAGACAATAATTCATTGGTCATGAAATTTTATGTGCAATAGCCAATTTGTAACATAGCGATAGCTAAATTGTAACATGCTGATAGCTAAAGTGTAACATCGCGATAGCTAAAGTATAACACTCAATAGCCAAAATGTAACTCTATAATTATGTTAAAAAAATTATATCTCTTAAAAATTTAAATTATAAAAATATTTAAAAATAATTTTTATATATTATTTCTTTAACAATAAGAATTGAGGTTTATACAACTATTTATTATTATCATTATTATTTGTTACACTTTAGCTATCACCATGTTACACTTTAGCTATTGGCATGTTACAATTTAGCTATCGCCATGTTACAATTCCGCTATTGCACATAAAATTTCATGACCGATGAATTATTGTCTTGGATGCAATTTGTCAAAACTCTTTCCTATAGCCTTGTAAAAATTCAATTTGAAGGAGACATTTCATCTTGCACATGATACTCTTTACCTAGAAAGTTACATTTTGGCTATTGAGTGTTACACTTTAGTTATCGGCATGTCACAATTTAACTATCGCCATGTTATAATTCGGCTATTGCACATAAAATTTCATGACTGATAAATTATTGTCTTGGATCCAATTTGTCAAAACTCCTTCCTATAGCCTTGTAAACGTTCAATTTGAAGGAGACATTTCATCTTGCACATGATACTCTTTACCTAGGAAAGTTACATTTTGGCTATTGAGTGTTACACTTTAGCTATCAGCATGTTACAATTTAGCTATCACCATGTTACAATTCGGCTATTGCACATAAAATTTCATGACCGATGAATTATTATCTTAGATGCAATTTTTCAAAACTCCTTCCTATAGCCTTGTAAACGTTCAATTTGAAGGAGACATTTCATCTTGCACATGATACTCTTTACCTAGGAAAGTTACATTTTGGCTATTGAGTGTTACACTTTAGCTATCAGCATGTTACAATTTAGCTATCACCATATTACAATTCGGCTATTGCACATAAAATTTCATGACCGATGAATTATTATCTTAGATGTAATTTTTCAAAACTCCTTCCTATAGCCTTGTAAACGTTCGATTTGAAGGAGACATTTCATCTTGCACATGAAACTCTTTACCTAGGAAAGTTACACTTTATCTATTGGCATATTACAATTTAGTTATCATCATGTTACAATTCGGCTATTGCACATAAAATTTCATGACTGATGAATTATTTTTTTGGATGCAATTTTTCAAAACTCCTTCCTATAGCCTTGTAAATGTTCAATTTGAAGGAGACACTTCATCTTGCACATGATACTCTTTACCTAGAAAAGTTACATTTTGGTTATTGAGTGTTACACTTTAGCTATCTCATGTTACACTTTAACTATTGGCATGTTATAATTTAGCTATTGCCATGTTACAATTCGACTATTGCACATAAAATTTTATGACTAATGAATTATTGTCTTAAATGCAATTTGTCAAAACTCCTTCTTATAGCCTTGTAAATGTTCAATTTGAAGGAGACACTTCATCTTACGCATGATACTTTTTACCTAGGAAAGTTATATTTTAGCTATTGAGTGTTACACTTTAGCTATCGGCATGTTACGCTTTAGCTATCGCCATGTTACAATTCAACTATTGCACAAAGAACAGAAGTGTAATTTAATTGTTTAATACTTTACACATCAATTGATTAATACTTTACAATTGAAAAGAAAAGAAAAAGAAAGAAAGAACAAAGAATAGAAGAGTAATTTAACAAGGTCATTAAAACATAAACCAATAAAGCTAACAAAGATCTATAGAAGGAAGTCCAAGTTGGCAAAGGGATTCTTCAAGGGCCGTGAGAAGACTTTGATGCCCAAACCACCATGGCAGTGCAGCAACTTTGTTACAACAACAATATCAACTTCTGGATCCTTTTCTTATCTTTTCCTAATAAATCTTTATATAAAAAACAATTGGAATCAATACTTATTAACTTTCCTTCATGAACATAACTATATCTTAATATCAAATATATAGTCTCTGCAAATACCTTCCAAGAAGAACCTCTAAATTTATAGCTCCTAGTGCAAGCTGCCAAAGGAAACAAATCTAACTTTACTCCATGATAATTACATTTATCAAAATGGAAAAGAAACCTTGACAAGAGAAATACTCACCTAAGAGCCATATACTTCAGCAATATCAAGAGAAAGACTAGAGCCCGAGTTTCAAAATAAAAATGAAGCACAGTCGTGGTTCCTTTTTTATTCCTACTCCCTTTTTTCATTCCTCCTACTACGTTTTTCAAGTTTTCATTTTTACCTCATAAGAGACGTAGCGAACGTAGCAAAAAAATAACGTAGAAATAACATTATTCGTCACTTAAACCCCCCTCCCCTCTCCTTTTTTACCTTTTCTCTTGAATGCTGCATTTGGCATATGTTGTTTTTCCCAAGATACTAGATGTGTAATAGTGTAATATTGCTGATTTATAGTTATTGTTGCAGACACCGAAATGGAAACAGAAGAACTGCCTGTCAAAGTTTCTAACAAGAAAAGCAAAAAGAAGAAGTCAAAAGTTGCTGCTGCGTAAGAAGGTGAGGGCATGGCTGTAGATAATGTAGGGGTCCATCCCATGATAAAAGAAAGAAAAGAAAACAAATGGAGTAGTTGAAAAAGTTTTAATGAACAAGAAAACAAAATAGAGGATGGTGGAGAAGTTTTTCAATGTTGCATTAAAAGCAAATTGGCTAGTAGCTGGAAATTGCAACAAGCCGAAATCTTTCTTTGACTTTCAGCCCAAATTTCATCTATAAATAGGAGCCTCATTCAGCAAGCCATGGCACAACAAGCAGACAGCAGCGAAAGCAAGAGTGAAGGAGAGCAAGAGGCAAGAGAGAGAGTAAGGCAAAAAAGTAATTCTTTAGAGAAAAATTTTTGAGAGTGTGAGATAAAAGAGAGTCTGAGTAATTCTCAATAAAGTGTAAGTGTGGGTATACACTAAGAAAAATATTGGGTGTCATCTCTACAAGGTCTCACTGAGTGCTACTATAATTTTAGTATCACTTGAAAGAGAGTAAAGGGTATTGTGAGGATATTTGTAATTATCCTTATTATAGTGAAATATTTTATCAAAGCTTATCTCGTGGTTTTTCCCTCAATATTGTAGGATTTTTCACGTTAAAAATTTGTGCTTCTTGTATTTATTTTTCCGCTTGAATTTTGTTATGCATAATTTAATTGCACAGTCAGAAAAGTGATCTTAAGGTGCTTTCGCTTATTGTCAAGTCTTTAATCAATTTTTCCCAACAAGTGGTATTAGACCCTGGTTATATTGTTGAAACTTATTTTATAATTTATATTGGCTAGTTATACCGTCTTTGAGCTGACTAAGCCACGAAGTTTATTTTTTTAGTAATTGGCTGGTTTTACCACCTAATTTATTTGTTTCACTAATTGCTGGATGATACTTGATGGAGGTCAATACAAGTAGAATGATTACTCTGAATGGCACTAACTATCACATATGGAGGGAAAAAATGAAAGATCTCCTTTATGTGAAAAGTTGGCATTTACCAGTGTTTGCTTCAGAAAAGCCTAAATCAAAGACTGATGATCAATGAGCATTTGAAAATGTCCAAGTATGTAGTTTTATTTGGCAATGGGTGGATGACAACGTGCTCAATCACATTAATGATGAGATGAATGCCAAGATGTTATGGGAGAAACTTGAATCTCTTTATGCTTGGAAGATCGGCAACAACAAGTCTTCTTGATTAAGAAGATGATAAAATTACATTATAAGGAAGATAGCTCTATTTCTGATCATTTAAATAAATTTCAAGGAGTCCTATAACAATTATCTTCTACGGGTGTAAAGTTTGATTATGAGATTCAAGTTCTTTGGCTGCTTAGTACTCTTCCAGACTCCTGAGAGGTATTCAAAATGTCATTTGCAACTCCGCGCCTGATGGCATAGTGATAATGAAACTTGTTAAAAGCGCTATTTTGAACAAAGAGATGAGGAAAAGATCTCAAGCTTTGTCTTCACAATCTGATATTCTTGTCACCGATGATAGGGGAAGAAACAAAAGTAGAGGTATGAAAAGCAGAGACAAAAGCCAGAGCAAGTTTAAGCCCAGATCAAAAAATATAGAATGTCACTATTGTGGCTAGATGGGACACTTTAAAAGACAATGTTTCAAATACAAGAAAGACAAGGAAAATGGCAAGACTGAGGAAGAGAAGAAAGATTAGGTTGCCACTGCTAAACTTGTCATTGTTTGTGACAAGGAGGTAATTAATTTTGCCTGTCAAGAGATAAGTTGGGTCATAGATAGTGGAGCCTCTTTGCATGTTGCATCAAATAGGGAACTCTTCTCATCTTATACACCCAGTAATTTTGGGGTGTTGAAGATAGGTAATAATGGTTTTTCAAATGTTGCCAGCATAGGGGATATCCACTTGAAGACCAATAAAAGAGCACAAATGATTCTCAAGAATGTTAAGCATGTGCCTGATATTCGCTTCAATTTGATCTTAGTAAGAAAGTTGGATGATGAAGGTTATTACAACACCTTTGGTAACGGACAATGGAAGCTTACTAAAGGTTCGTTGGTCATGGCCTAGGGAGAGAAGAGTCCAAGCTTGTATCTAACATAAGCTAAAATTTTAGGTGACTCTATCAACGCAATGGATGATGAGAAGACAGCCAAAATGTGGCACAGGAGCCTTAGCCACATCAATGAGAAGGGACTTAATTGCTTGGCCAAAAAGAACCTGCTCTTAAGGATAAAGAGTACGAGCTTGAAGAAATGTGTGCATTGCATGGCCAGAAAGCATAACAGAGTTGCCTTCAAGAGTCACTTTCCTTCAAAGTAATCAGATTTGCTAGAACTGGTGCACTCCAATATTTGCGATCCCTTGAAAGCAAAGTCTTTTGGCAGTGGACTTTACTTTGTGATGTTCATTGATGATCATTCAAGGAAACTTTGGGCTTATGTTTTAAAGACCAAAGATCAATTTCTTGATATTTTCAAACAGTTTCATGTATTTATTGAAAGGAAAACTAGAAAGAAGCTAAAATATATTAGCACTAATAATGGTGGGAGTAGTGTGGTCCTTTTGACGAATACTATACATAGATGGATATTAAATATCAAAAAACACCTTCAAAGACTCACAGTTAAATGGTCTAGCTGAAAGGATGAATCGAACGTTGCTAGAGAGAGTCAAATGTTCACTTTCAGAAGCAAAGTTGCCAAAATATTTTTGAGGGGAGGCTTTCCTCACAGCGATACATGTTATCAATCTATCTCCAGCGGTTGCTCTGAATGATGACGTTCCTAACAAAGTTTGGTATGGCAAAGAAGTCTCTTATGATCACTTACGAGTTTTTGGATGTAAGGCATTTGTTCACATTCCGAAGGATGAGAGATCCAAGGTTGATGCTAAGACATGACAATGCATCTTTCTGGTTATGGTCTTGATGAATTTGGCTATAGATTGTATGACCCGATTGAGAAGAAACTAATTCAAAGTCGTGATGTAGCATTCATTGAAGACCAAACCATTAATGATATGGAGAAAGTTAAAAAGAAAGTGTCTACTGGCTGTGGCGGCTTAGTTGATCTAGACCCAGTTCCTATGATGAACTTGCCTAATCTAGTCAACAATGATACTCAAGAAAAGGAAAAAATCAATGACCAACCAAGGACAGATAATACCCTAACAGATAATGCTAGAGGTAATGATGAAGTTATTGAGTAAGAGGAGCAACCCCTTCCACCGCCACTGAGAAGAACAGAGAGAGGGCGGCGTTCATTAACTAGGTACCTAAGTTCTAAGTATATCCTCCTTACTGATGAGGGGGAGCTAGAGGATTTTGAAGAAGTGCAAACTCATCAGGATAAAACATAGTGCATGATAGCTATGCAAGATGAGATAGATTCCTTGTAGAAAAATGACACTTATGAGCTTGTGGAACTTCCAAAAGGTAGAAAAGCCTTAAAAAAACAAGTAGGTGTTCAAGCTTAAGAAAGATTATAACAAGCTGGTGAAATATAAAGCTCACTTAGTCGTGAAAGATTTTAGACAAAAGCGAGAGATCAATTTTCATGAAATTTTCTCTCTAGTTGTCAAGATCAGCTCAATTAGAGCCATACTTGGTTTGACAGTTAACTTGAATATAGAGCTTGAGCAATTAGATGTGAAAACTGTATTTCTCCATGGCGATTTAGATGAAAAGATCTACATGGTTCAACTAGAAGGGTTTAAGGAGAAAGGGAAAGAACACATGATCTGTAAATTAAAGAAGAGCTTATATGGATTAAAGCAGGCTTCAAGGCAGTGCTATAAGAAATTTGACTCTTTCATGATGAGTCATGGTTATACCAAAATTGATGCAGATCATTGTGTATATTTTAAAACATTTCCTAATAACAAATTCATTATCCTCTTGTTATATGTAGATGACATGTTGATTGTGGGGCAAGACACAAAGATAATTGGTGATCTAAAAAGAGTTATCAAAGGCATTTGACATGAAAGATCTTGGACTAGCAAGGCAAATTCTGGGAATGCAGATTTTACGAGACCAAAAAATGTAAAAAGCTATGGTTATCACAGAAAAACTATGTGGAGCAGGTCCTAGAAAGATTCAACATACAGAGTGCTAAGCCAGTTAGCACACCATTGACTAATCACTTTAAACTCAGTAGAAAAAGTTATCCCACTAGTCAAGAAGAAAAAGAAGACATGGCTAAGATTCCTTACTCCTATTCAGTTAGGAGTTTGATGTGCGCCATGGTCTGTACCCGTCTAGATATTGCTCACGCAGTAGGAGTAGTTAACAGGGTTCTTTCTAACCCAGGTAGAGACTATTGGGAAGCTGTAAAGTAGATCTTGAGATATTTCAGAGGCAGTTCAAAAATGTGCTTGCATTTTAGAAGGTCAGAACCAATTTTAAAGGGTTATACAGATGCAAATATGGCAGGTGACCTGGATAGTAGAAAATCTATTTCAGAATTCTTATTTACTTTTGCAGGGGGAGTTGTGTCATGGCAGTCTAAATTGCATAAGTGTGTTGCCTTATCTACAACTGAGACAGAATACATTGCCATGACTGAAGTTGGAAAAGAAATGCTTTGGTTAGCTAGACTTCTTCAACAATTGGGAATGAAGTAGCAAAACTCCATGATTTACTATGATAGTCAAAGTGGCCTAGATTTTAGTAAAAATGCTATGTACCACTCGCGTACAAAGCATATTAATGTGAGATATCACTGGCTATGGCTAGTAGTTGAAGAACAACAGTTCAAGCTTGAAAAGATTCACACAAATAACAATCCTACTGATATGATAACAAAAGTCGTAACTCGAAAAAAGCTTCAAACTCGTGCCAGGTTGGCCTGCATGGACTCTATTTGATTGTCTTTAGGTGTATTCTCCTTCCTCATGGGTTAGAGGGAAAAAATTGTGGGGGTCTATCCCATGATAAAAGAAAGAAAAGAAAATAAATGGAGTAGTTGAAAAAGTTTAATGAACAAGAAAACAAAATAAAGGACGGTGGAGAAGTTTTTCTATATTGCATTAAAAACAAATTGGCTAGCAGTTGGAAATTGCAACAAGCAGAAATCTTTCTTTAACTTTCAGCCCAAATTTCGTCTTAAATAGGAGCCTCATTCAGCAAGCCGTGACACAACAAGCAGAGGGTAGCGAAAGCAAGAGTGAAGGAGAGCAAGGGGCAAGAGAGAGAGCAAGGCAAAAAGGCAAGTCTTGAGAGAAAATTTTTTAAAGTGTGAGATAAAAGAGAGTCTGAGTAATTCCCAATAGAATGTGGGTGTGGGTATACACCAAGAAAAATATTGGGTGTCATCTTTAGAGGGTCCCACTGAGTGCCACTATAATTTTAATATCACTTGAAAGAGAGTAAAATATGTTGTAAGGATATTTGTAATTATCCTTATTATAGTGAAATATTTTTTAAGAGCTTATCTCATAATTTTTTTCTCAATATTGGAGGATTTTTCACATTAAAAATTTGTGCCTCTTGTATTTATTTTTCTACTTGAATTTTGTTGTGTATAATTTATTTGCATAGTAAAAAAAGGTAATCTTGAAGTGCTTCCGCTTATTGTCAAGTCTCTAATCAATTTTTCCCAACAGATACACCACCAGCAATTACAAATGGTGATGCATTGGAGGATCAGATATCAGAAAAGAAAAAGAAAAAGAAAGAAAAGAGGAAATTGGACCAAGAGATGGAGCTGCATGTTGATGATGGTGCCAATGAGGCTGGTGTTGAGCAAAAAGATGAAGCAGTTAAAAAGAAGAAGATGAAGAAGAAGAAGAAGAATGAAAAGGATGGTGATGGGGAAGTATTTGAGGCTGCTAGTGATAATAAAAAGAAGAAGAAGAAATCAAAAAGCGAGGATGTTGAGTAAACTGTTCTACAGAGGATGAATCTGCTTAGGATATAAGCTTTGAAGGTGTCTTCAAAGGGATCCTGGATCCACTTTGGACAGAGGATTGTCTTAGTTTCTCAACTGGTTTCAGTACAACGTTGGGCTTGGTTTTGTTCGTTGACTTGTTTGAAAAAAGTCGATGGAATTTACTTTGTAATGATAATTGACGTCTTTTGTTGGCCTGGGATAATTCGCGTCTTCTTTAGGCCTACTATAATTAGCATATTCGATCCACTTTTATTTGCAAGGAGCAAGAATTTTAGACTCCAAGTCTAACAAAACTTAGAAGTCGTCTTCGATGTAAAATCAATATCACATGATGATTTTAAAGCATAATCCAAACAAAAAAGCAATGCTAACAAATTTAAAGCCATTAAAATCGTTCCTAGCAAAGATTTTAGTAATAATTCTTTCACAATATATATATATATATATGTATATTGTTGATAATCAAAATAGGCAAAGCCCACTGGAAAATCTGAAGATAAAGAAGAAGATATCCAAATCTTTTTCCTCGATTAGAAGTATATTAGGTCTGGTTCACTGCATAGTTTGTCTGGGTTAAATATAAGCTTGTGCCATGTGCACTTCTGCACTTGATACCTGAAATGTGATAACTGATCTGTAATGAAATGCTAACAGCTGAGTGCAGTGGCGTCTTAAGAGGTAGTGATGGTCAATGGAACGGAGGTTTCTCTTATGGTGTAGGGGTTTGTTCCGCAATGCAGGCTGAGCTGGGGAATTCTCATAGCTCTTCAATACGCTTGGGAACTTGGATTCAGAAAACTTACCGTGTAAAGCGATTCTCAAACTGCTGTTAGCATGGTTACCTGCCAAGGTAACAACGCTCAAGAGTTACATCTTGTAGCTCGAATTGGAGCCTGGTGTAGCAAAGAATGGTACGTAAACTTGTGGACACATTCAGGGAGTGCAACATGTGGGCAGACTGCATGGCTGACAAGGTTGGGCACGAAGAGGCAGGGCTTTTACAGCCAGATTGCTCTATGGCTTAGCACTCATTGATGCTGATCTCATGGGAGTGAGTAAGGAGAGTTATTTCTACAAGAAAATAATGTGTATGTAGTTTTGCACAACGTATATGTGCGTGCAGAAAAAAATTAAAAGAAAAAAAAAGTAAAAATATAAGAGAATGTGAGAAAGTATACAAAATTTGTATATCTAAAAATGTACGCATAACATAGCCCATTTCTACAGTGTAGCCTTTTCTTGTTGGGCTTGCGGGAGATCCCTCATATTACCAGAGCAGAAGACAAACTATAACAGTTTTGGAATAGGATATGGGGATCTGATACCTACAGCTCTAACCATATTCAAATATCTTGAAAAATTCTGTCTTCACGAGTCTCAAAGAAAAAAAAAATTCTAAAATCAGTGAATCCCTTCTAACAATATGCAACAGTTGCATTCAAAACTAATCAGCTAACGCAAATATTAAGCGATTTTACGTTTTCCTTTTTTTCTAATATTCTGTCAAACTCTGCTATATTTTGATTAGCCCTTTGAAAAGTGGATCACAGCCATAACACATGTAATTATACACTCCATATTCATGAAGCTGTTTTCAAGATGCCTATAATATTTAGTATTTCATGTCTTTCTGAGCCAATTTATAATGTTCTTGTGCCGGTTTCTTTCGGTGACTATCAATTTCATTTCAAACCAAGCTTTAGTTGAATTCTTGAATGATATTTTTTATTTTTTTAATTTTATATTTATATATAATTTATTAGTCTCTTTTTTTTCAATAATTTTTTAATTTTAATTTTATTTCTTCTTTATTGTACACCCTGACTTTAGAGTTTAGATAAAGGGATTCATATCCATTCTTAAACACAGTCCGTGCAGTGATAAAGATCACAATCGGAATCTAAGACTTCCAATGTATCCCAGAATTTGAATAAAAGAAAATTATAAATATATTTTTGATAGTTATCATATGACTTCCCAGCTTCCCCCCAGAAGTTGATTAATAGAAAATGATTACTATAACCATTAATTACAATATCACAATTAGAATCTAAAGTAACAAGCCAGCAAATAGCAATAGTCAGCATTAAACTCTAATCTCTCATGAAATAAAAGTAAAGAAATAGCCACTTGAGGTTACGTTAAGTGGTGTTAGATTTGCCCTTCTTTTCAAAGTCCAAAGTTCGATACCTCAACTCTAATCTCTAAATTTATTTTGTATTTTATTATTATTTTTTAATTTTGTATCTTTATTTTATTACACATTTTAATTTTTTTAAAAAATAAAATAAAAAAAAATAAAGGGATCCACTCATCAATAAGGAAGGATTCATATTGTAATTTTTTCCTTATCAAGGGCAAGAACCTTGATTATGGTGCCAGGCTGGTCTATTAAAATTTAGAGGCAGGAAGGATGCTCTCCCATCTGCTCCTTTGCTCAAATGTAAATTCAAACTCTGTTCACAAAATATTTTCTTTGGTTTTATTATTTATTATTTATTATTTATTATTTTAATATATAAATCTATTTTGTATTTTATTATTATTTTTAAATTTTGTATCTTTATTTTATTACACATTTTAATTTTTTTAAAAAAAATAAAATAAAAAAAATAAAGGGATCCACTCATCAATAATGAAGAATTCATATTGTACTTTTTTCCTTGTCAAGGGCAAGAACCTTGATTATGGTGTCAGGCTGGTCTATTGAAATTTAGAGGCAGGAAGGGTGCTTTCCCATCTGCTCCTTTGCTCAAATGTCGATTCAAACTCTGTTCACAAAATGTTTTCTTTGAGTTTTATTATTTTTTATCTCTATTTATTATTTTAATATGTAGATCTATTTTTTATTTTATTATTATTTTTTAATTTTGTATCTTCATTTTATTACACATTTTAATTTTTTTTTAAAAATAAGATAGAGTAAAAAAAGAAAAAAAGATAGAGGGATCCACTCGTCAATAATGAAGGATACAAATTGTAATTTTTTCCTTGTCAAGGGCAAGAACCTTGATTATGGTGCCAGGCTGGTCTATTGAAATTTAGAGGCAGGAAGGGTGTTTTCCCATCTGCTCCTTTGCTCAAATGTCAATTCAAACTCTATTCACAAAATGCTTTCTTTGAATTTTATTATTTTTTATCTCTATTTATTATTTTAATATGTAAATCTATTTTATATTTTATTATTATTTTTTAATTTTGTATCTTTATTTTATTACATATTTTAATTTTCTTTTTATACAAATTAGAATAAAAAAAAAAAGGGATCCACTCATCAATAATGAAAGATTCATATTGTACTTTTTTCCTTGTCAAGGGCAAGAACCTTGATTACGGTGCGAGGCTGGTCTATTGAAATTTAGAGGCAGGAAGGTGCTTTCCCATCTGCTCCTTTGCTCAAATGTCAATTCAAACTCTATTCACAAAATGTTTTCTTTGAGTTTTATTATTTTTTATCTCTATTTATTATTTTAATATGTAGATCTATTTTTTATTTTATTATTATTTTTTAATTTTGTATCTTCATTTTATTATACATTTTAATTTTTTTTAAAAATAAGATAGAGTAAAAAAAAAAACGATAGAGGGATCCACTCGTCAATAATGAAAAATTCATATTGTACTTTTTTCCTTGTCAAGGGCAAAAACCTTGATTATGGTGCCAGGTTGGTCTATTAAAATTTAGAGGTAGGAAGGGTGCTTTCCCATTTGCTCCTTTGCTCAAATGTCAATTCAAACTCTATTCACAAAATATTTTCTTTGAGTTTTATTATTTTTTATCTCTATTTATTATTTTAATATGTAAATCTATTTTATATTTTATTATTTTTTTAATTTTGTATCTTTACTTTATTACATTTTTTAATTTTCTTTTTATAAAAATTAGAATAAAACAAAATAAAGGGATCCACTCATCAATAATGAAGGATTCATATTGTACTTTTTTCCTTGTCAAGGGCAAGAACCTTGATTATGGTGCCAGGCTAGTCTATTGAAATTTAGAGGCAGGAAGGGTGCTTTCCCATCTGCTCCTTTGCTCAAATGTCAATTCAAACTCTGTTCACAAAATGTTTTCTTTGAATTTTATTATTTTTTATCTCTATTTCTTATTTTAATATGTATATCTATTTTTTATTTTATTATTATTTTTTAATTTTGTATCTTCATTTTATTACACATTTTAATTTTTTTTAAAAATAAGATAGAGTAAAAAAAAAAAGATAAAGGGATCCACTCGTCAATAATGAAGGATCCATGTTGTACTTTTTTCCTTGTCAAGGGCAAGAACCTTGATTACGGTGCCAGGCTGGTTTATTGAAATTAAGATGCAGGAAGGGTGCTTTCCCATTTGCTCCTTTGCTCAAATGTGAATTCAAACTCTGTTCACAAAATATTTTCTTTCAGTTTTATTATTTTTTATCTCTATTTCTTATTTTAATATGTAAATCTATTTTATATTTTATTATTATTTTTTAATTTTGTATATTTATTTTATTACATATTTTAATTTTCTTTTTATACAAATTAGAATAAAAAAAAATAAAGGGATCCACTCATCAATAATGAAGGATTCATATTGTACTTTTTTCCTTGTCGAGGGCAAGAACCTTGATTATGGTGCCAGCCTGGTCTATTGAAATTTAGAGGCAGGAAGGGTGCTTTCCCATCCGCTCCTTTGCTCAAATGAGAATTCAAACTCTGTTCACAAAATGTTTTTTTTGAGTTTTATTATTTTTTATTTTTATTTATTATTTTAATATGTAAATCTATTTTGTATTTTATTATTTTTATTTTTATTTTATATCTTTATTTTATTACATTTTTTAATTTTCTTTTTAAAAGAATTAGAAAAAAAAATAAAGGGATCCACTCATCAAGAATGAAGGATTGATATTGTACTTTTTTCCTTGTCAAAGGCAAGCACCTTGATTATGGTGCCAGGCTAGTCTATTGAAATTTAGAGGCAGGAAGGGTGCTTTTCCATCTGCTCCTTTGCTCAAATGTGAATTCAAACTCCATTCACAAAATATTTTCTTTGGATTTTATTATTTTTTATTTTTATTTATTATTTTAATATGTAAATCTATTTTACATTTTATTATTATTTTTTAATTTTATATCTTTATTTTATTACACATTTTAATTTTCGTTTTAAAAAAATAGAATAAAAAAATAAAGGGATCCACTCATCAATAATGAAGGATTCATATTGTACTTTTTTCCTTGTCAAGGACAAGAGCCTTGATTACGGTGCCAGGCTGGTCTATTGAAATTTAGAGGCAGGAAGGGTGCTTTCCCATCTGCTCCTTTGCTCAAATGTGAATTCAAACTCTGTTCACAGAATGTTTTCTTTGAGTTTTATTATTTTTTATCTCTATTTCTTATTTTAATATGTAAATCTATTTTGTATTTTATTATTATTTTTTAATTTTATATTTTTTTTATTATACATTTTAATTTTGTTTTTAAAAAAATAGAATAAAAAAAAAATAAAGGGATCCACTCTTCAATAATGAAGTATTCATATTGTACTTTTTTCCTTGTCTAGGCAAGAACCTTGATTACGGTGCTAGGCTGGTCTATTGAAATTTAGAGGCAGGAAGGGTGCTTTCCCATCTGCTCCTTTGCTAAAATGTGAATTCAAACTCTGTTCACAAAATGTTTTCTTTGAGTTTTATAATTTTTTATTTTTATTTTTCTAATATATAAATCTATTTTGTATTTTATTATTATTTTTTAATTTTGTATCTTTATTTTATTTCGCATTTTAATTTTTTTTTAAAAAAATAAAATGAAAAAATAAAGGGATCCACTCATCAATAATGAAGGATTCATATTGCACTTTTTTCCTTGTCAAGGGCAAGAACCTTGATTACGGTGCCAGGCTGGTCTATTGAAATTTAGAGGCAGGAAGGGCATTTCCCCATCTGCTCCTTTGCTCAAATGTCAATTCAAACTCTGTTTACAAAATGTTTTCTTTGGGATTTATTATTTTTTATTTTTGATTATTATTTTAATATGTAAATCTATTTTGTATTTTATTATTATTTTTAAATTTTATATCTTTATTTTATTACACATTTTAATTTTCTTTTTAAAAAAATAGAATAAAAAAAATGAAGGGATCCACTCATCAATAATGAAGGATTCATATTGTACTTTTTTCCTTATCAAGGGCAAGAACCTTGATTACGGTGCCAGGCTGGTCTATTGAAATTTAGAGGCAGGAAGTGTGCTTTCCCATCTGCTCCTTTGCTCAAATGTCAATTCAAACTCTGTTCACAAAATATTTTCTTTGAGTTTTATTATTTTTTATTTTTATTTATTATTTTAATATGTAAATCTATTATGTATTTTATTATTATTTTTTAATTTTGTATCTTTATTTTATTACACATTTTAATTTTTTTTAAAAAAATAAAATAAAAAAAATAAAGGGTCCACTCATCAATAATGAAAGATTCATATAACACTTTTTTCCTTGTCAAGGCCAAGAACCTTGATTATGGTGTCAGGCTATTCTATTGAAATTTATAGGCAGGAAGGGTATTTTCCCATCTGCTCATTTGCTCAAATGTCAATTCAAACTCTGTTCACAAAATATTTTCTTTGAGTTTTATTATTTTTTATCTCTATTTATTATTTTAATATGTTGATCTATTTTTTATTTTATTATTATTTTTTAATTTTGTATCTTCATTTTATTACATATTTTAATTTTTTTTTAAAGTAAGATAAAGTAAAAAGAAAAAAAAAAGATAGAGGGATCCACTCATCAATAATGTAGGATTCATATTGTACTTTTTTCCTTGTCAAAGGCAAGAACTTTAATTACAGTGCCAGGCTGGTTTATTGAAATTTAGAGGCAGGAAGGGTGCTTTCCCATCTGCTCCTTTGCTCAAATGTGAATTCAAACTCTGTTCACAAAATGTTTTCTTTGAGTTTTATTTTTTTTATTTATTTTTTATTTTCATATATAAATCTATTTTGTATTTTATTATTATTTTTTAATTTTGTATCTATATTTTATTACACATTTTAATTTTTTGTAAAAAAATAAAATAAAAAAAATAAAGGGATCCACTCATCAATAATGAAGGATTCATATTGTACTTTTTTCCTTGTCAAGGGCAAGAAATTTGATTACGGTGCCAGGCTGGTCTATCGAAATTTAGAGGCAGCAAGGGTGCTTTCCCATCTGCTCCTTTGCTCAAATGTGAATTCAAACTCTGTTCACAAAATGTTTTCCTTGAGTTTTATTATTTTTGATTTTTAGTTATTATTTTAATATGTAAATCTATTTTGTATTTTATTATTATTTTTTAATTTTATATCTTTATTTTATTGCACATTTTAATTTTCTTTTTGAAAAAATTAGAATAAAAAAAATAAAGGGATCCACTCATCAATAATGAAGGATTCATATTGTACTTTTTTCCTTGTTAAGGGCAAGAATCTTGATTACGGTGCTAGGCTGCTCTATTGAAATTTAGAGGCGAGAAGGGTACTTTCCCATCTGCTCCCTTGCTCAAATGTGAATTCAAACTTTGTTCACAAAATATTTTATTTGAGTTTTACTATTTTTTTTTATTTATTATTTTAATATATAAATTTATTTTGTATTTTATTATTATTTTTTAATTTTGTTTCTTTATTTTATTGCACTTTTTAATTTTTTTTTAAAAAAATAAAAAAATAAAGGGATGCACTCATAAATAATGAAGGATTCATATTGTACTTTTTTCCTTGTCAAGGGCAAGAAACTTGATTACGGTGCCAGGCTGGCCTATTGAAGTTTAGAGGCAGCAAGGGTGCTTTCCCATCTAGTCCTTTGCTCAAATGTGAATTCAAACTCTGTCCACAAAATGTTTTCTTAGGATTTTATTATTTTTTATCTTTATTTATTATTTTAATATGTAAATTTATTTTGTATTTTATTATTATTTTTTAATTTTATATCTTTATTTTAATACACATTTTATATTTCTTTTTAAAAAAATAGAATAAAAAAAATAAAGGGATCCACTCATCAATATTGAAGGATTCATATTGTGTTTTTTTCCTTGTCAAGGGCAAGAACCTTGATTATGGTGCCAGGCTGGTATATTGAAATTTAGAGGCAGGAAGGGTGCTTTCCCATCTACTCCTTTGCTCAAATGTCAATTCAAACTCTGTTCACAAAATATTTTCTTTGGGTTTTATTATTTTTTATTTTTATTTATTATTTTAATATGTAAATCTATTTTGTATTTTATTTTTTATTTTTTAATTTTGTATCTTTATTTGATTACACATTTTTATTTTTTTTTTAAAAAAAAAATTAAGCGATCCACTCATCAATAATGAAGGATTCATATTGTACTTTTTTCCTTCTCAAGGGCAAGAACCTTGATTATGGTGCCAGGCTAGTCTATTGAAATTTAGAGGTAGGAAGGGTGCTTTCCCATCTGCTCCTTTGCTCAAATGTCAATTCAAACTCTGTTCACAAAATATTTTCTTTGAATTTTATTATTTTTTATCTCTATTTATTATTTTAATATGTAGATCTATTTTTTATTTTATTATTATTTTTTAATTTTGTATCTTCATTTTATTACACATTTTAATTTTTTTTAAAAATAAGATAGAGTAAAAAAAAAATAAAGATAAAGGGATCCACTCGTCAATAATGAAGTATTCATGTTGTACTTTTTTCCTTGTCAAGGGCAAGAACCTTGATTACGGTGCCAGGCTGGTCTATTGAAATTAAGATGCAGGAAGGGTGCTTTTCCATTTGCTCCTTTGCTCAAATGTGAATTCAAACTCTGTTAACAAAATGTTTTTTTTGAGTTTTATTATTATTTTTTATTTATTATTTGAATATGTAAATCTATTTTGTATTTTATTATTATTATTTTTATTTTATATCTTTATTTTATTACACATTTTAATTTTCTTCTTATACAAATTAGAATAAAAAAAATAAAGAGATCCACTCATCAATAATGATGGATTCATATTGTACTTTTTTCCTTGTCAAGGGCAAGAACCTTGATTATGGTGCCAGGCTGGTCTATTGAAATTCAGAGGCAGGAAGGGTGCTTTCCCATCCGCTCCTTTGCTCAAATGTGAATTCAAACTCTGTTAACAAAATGTTTTTTTTGAGTTTTATTATTATTTTTTATTTATTATTTGAATATGTAAATCTATTTTGTATTTTATTATTATTATTTTTATTTTATATCTTTATTTTATTACACATTTTAATTTTCTTTTTGAAAAAATTAGAAAAAAAATAAAAGGATCCACTCATCAAGAATGAAGGATTGATATTGTACTTTTTTCCTTGTCAAAGGCAAGCACCTTGATTACGGTGCCAGGCTAGTTTATTGAAATTTAGAGGCAGGAAGGGTGCTTTCCCATCTGCTCCTTTGCTCAAATGTGAATTCAAACTCTGTTCACAAAATGTTTTCTTTAGGTTTTATTATTTTTTATTTTTATTTATTATTTTAATATGTAAATCTATTTTGTATTTTATTATTATTTTTTAATTTTATATCTTTATTTTATTACACATTTTAATTTTTTTTTTAAAAAAATAGAATAAAAAAATAAAGGGATCCACTCATCAATAATGAAGGATTCATATTGTACTTTTTTCCTTGTCAAGGGCAAGAGCCTTGATTACGGTGCCAGGCTGGTCTATTGAAATTTAGAGGCAGGAAGGGTGCTTTCAAATTAATATTAATGAATACTAATATTTATATGAATTAAAACTAAATAAATTTTGTATAATTTTTTTATATTTTTTTCTAACTTTCCTCTCACTTAAAAATTATTTCTCTCTGCACATAGTCAAGCGTAAGTTCTGACTAGGTACCATTAGCATTATTCGGTTTTAATATTTCATAAAAAGCAGTTTACTTATCCTTTGTTTTATTTCTCATATCACTTATGACTTTTATTTTATCAAGCACAAAAAGAAAAAAAAACAGTGTAGCTTATTGCTGTTAAGTGAAGGGAGCATGTTTCTATACCAAAAACGTGATCCCTGTTTTCCCCTATCAATGTAGCGTATGAAAATAATCTAGCCCATAAAAAAGAAGAAACTGTTCATTAGCGTAATAATTTGTAGCTCCTGTGTTTACAAAAATTTATAAATCAAATTATAAAATTTAATTAATAAAAAAATTTAAATATATCAGTATTTTATGAAACTGATATAATAAAAATAGTGTTGAGCTTCACATTGTATGGCAATTGACAAAATTAAAAAAATTAAATTATTAAATTTATTATTTCTCATAAATTATCAAATTCAAAATATTAACCTTTAAAATTAAGTTTTTGAAAATTTTTTTCTCCTTTCAAGGGTGGGACGTTTTCTATCTTGTAAATGAACGAAGAAGATCATACAAATCGGTTGCTCTTTTAGTATGGGATGGCTTATCACAGTACAAGAAGCATGCGATCACTCTAAGGCCCTGCATATGAATAATAGTCATTTTTAGCTTGTAGTCCTTTGATTATTTCCTAACAGATTCTCACATTTAGCTGCCACAAAATACAGATTATAGTTTATGAAGTTAAACATAAACTATTGATTTATAAAATAAACAAATAATTAAATTACGTTCAATTTTTAAATTATTTATTTATATTTTATTTTATTTAATAATAAAATTTGGTTGCCATCACTGGTCACATCACATAAATATTTAAAAAATTACATTAAGTTCTTCCTGCAAGCTAAACAAAGACAAACCCAAACTATAGAACAGCTGGCATACCTTATTTCAATGTGATTGCGATGGTTTAAATATCATTATTAAGATGACGGCAACTTGGTCTGCGTTTGGTTCAATGAAGCAAGACCTGTGGGTCGTGTACACCTAGTTCTTTCCAAGTCAAGTGCCGTGTTCATTCCGCGTCCAGGTGGGAAGCTTCGGTGGGGGACAAACTGGGACAACACGATGGCTGAAGCAGAGCAAATGAGAGACTTTGCTTTCTCCTGGGTTGGTGACATAACTTTTTATTTCTATTTTTATGGCTGAATTGGAATTGTTATGTGCCATAACTTTTCAGAATGCAAATTTATTGTTTTAAAAAACAAATCGTTCCATGTAAGATGAATAATTTTTTATGCATTTCAGAGTTTGAGTAACACTATTTACATAAATTTTGTGCATAAAGATTATATGTAATATGTAACATTTATAAAATTTACGAACAACTTCATGAACTTGATGAGTAATTTTACATCTTTTTAGTTTTATAACTTATATCAATACTATTTAGCCATAATAATATATTTTTCTATATATATTCAATGGACATTTAAGTTGAAGCAACAAATACTTACATTTTCTCTTGCATGTTATTTTTCCTTTTGCATTATTGTCCTTTGATTATATCTTGCTAATGCAGTGAGATACTTACAACTGCAATAATTGGTCTTTGCATTTTTCTGTGTCTTTAGTGTATGCTAAAAATGCCACAACGCACACCAAGTTTGACAATTTTGGAGAACTATCAACATTGGGATGGACTTTGGTAACTAAAATTTGGACAACAATTTCCACGCGTATGCCTTAAAATCAGTTGTTTTTGATTGATTGATAGTCGCTGTTGTCCTTGTAAGTTTTGTTAATTGAGCAATTATAAAATCGGCAGCAACCGGTATTCTAAATCCAACGTATCACATTATGAGTAATATGCACAAGCTGGTGCTATAATTACCAAACCCTTAGTTCTCGAAGCAGATCAAACATACAAACCATCCACTGCCTGTTGTGCTCCTAAAACAATGAAGCATGTTGCTCCCAAGTTACCTGCACTTTGGTTTATATGCCTTCCCCTTCTTCCATTCTTCATGACAAACTTACTGTCCTTGCAACTTATCATCAAAGCCTCTGCATTAGGAAACAACACTGATCATTTGGCACTGCTCAAATTCAAGGAATCAATATCCAATGACCCATATCAAATCTTGGCCTCTTGGAAAAGTTCCACTCACATCTGCAATTGGACTGGTGTCAAATGCAACCGCCGCCATCAAAGAGTTTCAGAGTTGAACCTAGGAGGATACCACTTACATGGAGTCATATCACCCCACATTGGCAACCTCTCCTTTCTCAAAACTCTCGAGCTAAAAAACAATAGCTTCTACAGCGAAGTCCCACAACAGTTGGGCCGTTTATTCCGACTGCAATGGCTCATGCTCGACAATAACACATTAAGAGGGGAATTTCCTGTCAACTTGACAAGATGCTCTGCACTCAGGGTCCTCGGTTTAGGTGGGAATAATATCACCGGTAACATACCAGTGGAGATTGGATCGCTTTGGAAGCTTCAAGAGTTGTATCTTTATGAAAACAATTTAATAGGAAGAATCCCAGCTTCTATAGGAAATCTTTCTTCCCTTGTTGCTCTATCTGTGGCATATAATAGCTTGGAGGGAAATCTACCTGATGAAATAGGTCGTTTGAAAAACTTGACCTTTATTAATGTACTTGAGAACAGATTGTCTGGTAAGCTTCCTTCTTCACTGTACAATATGTCATCTCTCACTACTATCTCAGTTAATGCCAATCAATTTGATGGTTCTCTTCCAGCTACCATGTTCCTCTCTCTCCCGTATCTTCAACACCTCTTCATCGGTGAAAATGAATTCTCAGGTCCAATACCAACATCCATCACAAATGCATCTTTTCTTCAAAGCCTTGTTATCCATGGGAACTATTTCGTTGGACAAGTTCCGAGTCTAGAAAAGCTACAAGATATCAAAATGCTTAATTTGGAAGCTAACAGTCTGGGTAGTAATTCAACTAAGGATCTAGAGTTTGTAAGTTCCCTGACAAACTGTAGTAAGTTGAACTTATTGGCCATAGGTGATAATAATTTTGGAGGTTCTTTACCCAATTCTATTGGCAATTTATCAACCCAACTCAATGATCTATATCTAGGTGCTAATCAGTTTTCTGGACAAATTCCTGTAACATTGGGTAAACTTACTAACTTAATTGCGTTGATGCTGGTCGACAACAGATTCACAGGGTTCATTCCAGACACCTTTGGGAACTTTCATAAGATGCAAGCATTATTGTTGAATAGGAACAAACTGACAGGGAGGATACCAACCTCCATAGGCAACCTCAGTCAATTGTTTGAATTGGACCTATCACAGAATATGTTAGATGGAAATATTCCTCCTAGTATTGGAAATTGCCAAAGTTTACAAAACCTAGACCTTTCACAAAATAGACTTAGTGGAGTGATACCGCCACAAGTTATTGGTCTTTCCTTTTCGACAATCTTACTTTACTTGTCAGGAAATTCATTAACTGGCAATCTTCCAGTTGAGGTGGGCAAACTGGAAAGCATTGCTGAGTTGGATGTCTCTGATAATCATCTGTCAGGTGACATTCCTGGTACAGTTGGAGACTGCATACGCTTGGAGTACCTTCATCTACAACAAAATTCCTTCAGTGGAATCATACCTTCATCTTTGGCTTCCTTGAAAGGTCTTCAATATTTAGATCTATCAAGAAACAATTTATCTGGGTCAATTCCTCAAGGTCTGCAGTATATTACTGTTTTAGCATACTTGAATGTTTCATTTAACAATCTAGATGGCGAAGTGCCTAAAAATGGTGTCTTTCAAAATGCAAGTGCGATAGCAGTGTGTGGCAATAGTAAGCTTTGTGGAGGTATCTTAGAGCTACAACTACCACCATGCCCTATCAATGCTATGAAACAAAGAAAGCACCATAAGTTTTGGTTGATTGCCGTGGTAACTTGTTTGCTTGCTTTCCTGTTTTTATCGTCAACAATTGTTGCTATATATTTTATTAGGAAAAAAAACAGGAAGCAATCTTTTGAGCCATCAACAATTGAACTTCTTCCCAAGGTGTCCTACCAAAGCCTACACCAAGCAACCAATGGGTTTTCAGCTGACAATATGATAGGAAGTGGAAGTTTTGGCTCTGTATATAAAGGAAGTCTTGGGCCTGAAAATGAAGTTGTTGCCATAAAGGTCCTTAACCTTGGTAAGAAGGGAGCCCACAGGAGCTTCACTACTGAATGTAACGCACTCAAAAATATTAGGCACAGAAATTTGGTAAAGATATTAACATGTTGCTCCAGCACAAACTATAAGGGCCAAGAATTTAAAGCTCTAGTTTTTGAGTATATGTCAAATGGAAGCTTAGAAAATTGGTTGCATCTAGGTACAAGAGGTTCAGATCAGCCAAGAACTTTAGGCCTTGATCAAAGATTAAAGATTCTTAGTGATGTTGCCTCTGCATTACATTATCTTCACCATGAATGTGAGCCACCTGTCATTCATTGTGATTTAAAGCCAAGCAATGTCCTTCTTGATAGTGACATGGTTGCCCATGTGAGTGATTTTGGACTGGCAAGACTACTTTCGTCTATTGAAGGCAATTCTGACAACAAAAGCAGCACCGTTGGAATGAAGGGGACTATTGGCTATGCTCCTCCAGGTACAGCTTGATATTTATTTTGGCTATAAAATCTTCTCGAATATTGTTTTCTTGTCTCAAATATTTCCTTTACCTCTGTGTTAGTATTGTTAATATAGTTTTCATCACATTGACTTATTTGCAATATATTTCAGAATACGGATTGGGTTGTGAAGTCACCACACAAGGTGACATGTATAGCTTTGGGATTCTTGTCTTGGAAATGATAACCGGAAGAAGACCCACAGACAAAATGTTTGAAGATTGCCATAACCTTCATAACTATGTAAAAGCTTCATTTCCTAATAAACTTGTGCAGATTGTGGACCAAGCTGTATTCATCAGAGAAATAAGTACAAGAGAAGGAGCTGCTGCAACAGTAGAATACATTTGTGAGGATTTGACTCTGATGTGTCCTAATGTGGAGAAATGCTTACTATCACTTTTAAACATTGGACTTGCTTGTTCAGTAGAGTCCCCAAGGGAAAGAATGAGTATCGTGGATGTGACAAGGGAGCTAAATATAATTTACCGTGGGATGAAGAAGACTTAGAACTGAAGAATACTGAAGTGCCACTTCTACATTACTATTGCTGCCACTTATGTCTTGGTTATTTGATATCTTTTTTCTCTGAATGATTTTTCTTACTTTTTTTTTTGGATTTTAGGTTGCATAAAGTTGTGAGTTATTCAAGTTGAATTGTAAAGCAGTGTGCCTACTGTAATTCTAAAAATTCTTGTGTTTATTGTATTTGTCTGTATGAACAAAATTGTTTGAAAAGACTTTTAATTTTATTATTTTTCTATCTGAATCCAACTTTTGCGTCCATATTTAAACTATGACTTTAATATTTCATACAAAGTAGCTTACTTATATATCCTCCATTGTATTTTCCATATCATGACTTCTATTTTATAAAGCAAAAGAAACCAAAAGCACTGGACCTGATTGTTGAAAGGAGGATGGTATTAAACCACAGTCCTACTTCTCCCCTTCACCCCATCTAATTAATGTGGATGAAAAAGGAGAAGAAGACATTCATTAACATGATAACGAATAATCACTAAGCACATTTACACACATAAGGGCCATCTCCTATCTAGTGGATTCTGTGCAACACAGGTAACAAGGGAACCATGTCTGCTTTCTTTGGTTTTTAGTTGGTCTAATTCTCTCAAGTTTTGAACATATAGTTAAGGTTTTTCAAGAAATTATTTTGTTGATGCCACAATCTACTCATTTCCCAATGTTACACCAGTTTGTGTTTAGGCTAAGGATTGTTCAGTGGTTCTGTATGTACTAATTGGAAATTTAATGATTGCCTATCTTCATTGCTTTTTCTATACCAACACATTGGCTCTAAATTTGAACAATCTTACTTTTCTTTCGGGTAGAAATCAATTTTCTTATGAAAGAAATGGATTAATGGTATAGGATAAAATTCTTTACTACCACCAGCCAATAGTGCTCTAGAAACAAAATGTTCTTTGATAAAACTAAAGATGAAATATAATAAAGCAAACAAGAAATGATTTTCCCTAAAGCAATAATGTGAAATTCATCAATAGTTTTCAGTGTCAAGTTAAAAGCAATGCAAATTTTGAACTCTATATATATATATATATATATATATTTCTACTCTCAACTTTTACAGTTATCACATGCACTTATCCTTTGAGCCAAAGCATCAACTATTCTTTCATTGTATTGGATGCTAATGGTAAAATGTAGTATGTCAGCATCTTGTGTCTTTACAAATGCAAACAATAACAAAAGGCTGTCATATCGTCAAAGTATGTCAAGCCCCATGGGCTTGGCTTACCACCCTAACCAACAAGACCATGATGGATAGCATGAAAGAAGTTTTCAATTTCTCATTAATGGTACCAAGGCCTTTTGCATCTGGGTTGAAACAACTCAATCATAATCTGGGTAATTTCCCCCATCACTTCCATGAATTTTACATCAACAATACCAAATGTCTACATCACAATATTTATTGTACTAAGGGAGTCATAATGATAAGTCTTACTATAACCAATACAACATCACAATCAAAACTAACTATCAAGCAAATAGCTAGGATCAGCATGAAGCTATAATCACTCGTAAAATAGAAGTAACGGGAACCAATTTTAGAAGAACCACAGAATTATTTAAGTGAAGTGAAAAAGCTATTAATTAAGAATAGGTACAAATTAAACTATTAATTATAGTTTTAGACAATATTTGAAATCTATGGTTTAATTTTCTATTTTTTTTTTGTTAATTGTTGCTACATAAAAAGTCTTCAAACATAGTAACATGGATAATGACCATTGACCAAAATGCCTCAACTCAATTATAACATTTCTTCAAGTATTAATTGTTGAAAAGTGCTTTTAGTCACTGTTGAGGTTAAAACAAAAATAGTAAATAAAGAAGGTTCTAAATAATCTTGGCTTTCTTTGAAATATATACACGTGAAGTTTGGTAGAATTAGCCTTTGAGGCATTAGTCGTTCATATTGTTTTGCACAATCAACATTCTAAAGACTATCAACATGTACACAAAGTGGTGACTTAAAGGCTCTAAGATGAAGGTTTAGGGAGGGGTTTTTTGAATAAAAAAAAATGAGGTCACAACTGAAATCATTAATGATGAGATTGAACACCAAAATAATGATTTAGGTTTGTAGAGATTGGCTTCGAGATTAATTATGTATAGGAAAGGTATTTGCATTTTTACACATCCTTTCAGTGTCATAATCATCTGGTTGGTTTATCTTGCTTTATTTGAATGCAAGGGTTAGTCTGTTAAAATTCTAGCTCAAGAATGGAAAATTTTGAAAAATAGTTGGAGCCTTTTAGAAACAAATATTTTGCTTCCAAAATGATTCATTTCCTTCCAGATCAAGTTTTTTAAGAGATTTATTTAAAAATAGCTCCTTCCCTTCCAAGTTAGGTTTTTTACAAATATTTTTGTTTTATAAGAACCAATTTCCTTCCAAGTTGATATTTTTGGAAAATGATTGTTAAAGTAGGCCACTTTCCTTCTAGATTGGGTTTTTTGGAAGATGATTCTTTATTTTGAAAGACCCCTTTCCTTTCAAATGAAGGTTTTGGAAAATATTTTTTTACTTTTTGAAAATAGGACCCCTCTCCTTCCGAGATGGGGGGTTTTGGAAAATAATTGGAAGAAGCCCCTTTCCTTCTAGATTGGGGATTTTGAATTTTTTTTTTTTTGCTTGAAACAAATTCCTTTATTTTGACATAAGATTATTGGAGTCCAACTCTTAATGATTTTTGGACCAAAGGGTTCCAATTGTATACTGAGTTTAACTAGGATTTTTAATTAAAGATCTTGATTAAGGAGTGGAATGTATTTTTTTTCCCTAACTTGAATAGGTTAAAGCTGAAATCTCTAAATTGGGCTTGACCTAAAAGGACAAATTTTATTTATTGAAAAAGAAGGCTCATGTTAGAAAAGCATAAAGCTGAAATCTCCAAATTGGTATTTTTATGAATGTAGAATTTGAAAAATTAAACATGCAATATGTGCAGAAAATTAACATGCAATTATGTACAAAATTTAGATACACTAATGAGTTTGCAAACTACAAGTCACATGTTAAAAGATGTAAACAAAAATTAACACGTGATCCTAGCTTGACTAAGATCATGGTCATAATTCCTTCATAGTTCAAGAGGAATATGAAGAAGATGAGAAGGATGAGAAGAACTCACATACCTTGTATATACCCTTCCATAGCCTTGGCTACATAATAGGGAGACTAAATCCCTAGACGTACTCCTTGTTGGAGTTTAGAACACTAAGACTAGTCTTCTTTTATTAGAAAGAACAAGCCAGTAAGAGAGAATAAAATTTTTTGTTTGATTATGTGGTTCAGGTTTTCCAAGAAATTATCTTTGTAACGCTAGGGTCGATTCTTTTCCCCGTGTCACCTCGGTTTGTCTTTAAGCAAAGGACTGCTCAACAGTTCTATATTTAGTAATTGACAATTTTAAATGATGCTTATCTAGCTTTATTGCTTTTGTAAGACCAGGCTGTACCATTGCATTGCTCTAAATAAGATATTTCAAAAATTTAAACAGTTTAGTTTGAAGTCAATGAGTGATTTTTGTTTTACATCTCACACACATCCAAGCTTTCTTTTAAGGTTACGATTTAGACAATTTTTAATTCTAAGTGACAAAATTAAATTCTTGGCAATATAATCATAAAAATTCTGATATTATGTAAAAAAAATTAAATATTTAAAAAATTATTAAATTAATATTTAAGAATAATTTTCATTTTATGTTTCAAACGGCTTTACCCAGGCTTTGTACAAAATAAAAAAAAATTACTAAAATTAGAAAAAGAGAAAAATCAGGAAATCCAATCATTTCTTCCAATTTCCCTCAAATGCCACTCAAATACTTTTAACAAATTAGATTTGAACTTAATGAAAAATCTATCTGATGTGAGTGGAAGGCTATTTTTTTATAAGAAAATTTCATTAGAGTGGAAGGCTATTTTTTTATAAGAAAATTAGTACTTAAGGGACGTAAATTAGATTATAATTTCCTAGAAAAAGCTAATGATGAAATTTAATAAAGCAGACAAGCAATGATTTTCGCAAAAGCAATAATGTAAAGCTCGTCAATAGTTTTCAGTGTTAAGTTAAAAGAAGTGTAACTTTTGAACTATTAGCTGCTCTCAACTTCTACAGCTTACTGTTTTCAGTTTTCAGAATCACATGCACGTATCCTTTGAGCCGAAACATCAACTATTTTTTCATTTGATTGGATGCTAATTTTGCTAATGGTAAAATGTAGTGGCACAAAACTCAAGTTGCAGAAAATTCAAATGGCAAAATAATCAAGTCAGTACAGTTGATGTGGAGAAAAGTTTGGTGACATATATATTTAAACTGAATTATTTGTGCATCCCCATTTAGCATATGTAGGTAACGAAGAGACACATGCATATACTCTGACAAAGTCAGACTAAGCCAATACATGCCTTTGACACTGGAAGGGGACAAAAGGATGATATTTGACGGATAGAGTTTTTTCTCTCACGTCAAATGAAGTCTTTTGCTCACATGTCACCTGTCCATTGGTCCACAAGCCTTCACTTGCTTCTTCACTAGCATTCATTCACTAGAGGATTGTTCCCGCATGCCAGATTTTAAAGCATAACTAAAACCAGAGGACCATAACTAATGCATCTAAATCAGAATCTTCTGCCTTTAGAAATGCAACGCAACTAATAACAAAATGCTGTCATCCCGTCAAGTTCAGTAACAGATAACTCAAGTTGTAATAAACCACAATCTCTTTATTTTCATAAAGTAAAATTAAAAAATTTTATAATTTAAATTCTTAAATTTATTGAAACCTATAAAATATAATATAAAACCGAACATATGATTTTTTGCAAGTATTTTTTTCTCACTTCTTAATAAAATAATATATTGCAGTGGTCATCTTAAGTACTAATGACATAAGTTTCAATAAAGTACAGTAGCAGTTACTCATCCCCAATAGCATCATTAGCCCAAAAAAATAAAAAGGTTAGCATGGATAACATTTTTTTTCATGGTAAAGCATCATAAAGTCCAACATATTCAAACACGTCCAGTAACAAGGGAATGTATTCGATTCTTTCGAGTTCCAACCCAAATGCCAAAGTTAAGCCTATCAGCCCAATGTTCCTGAAACAAAAGAAGCTTCTTCCGCGAATCTTCCCTGCATTTCAGTCCATATACCTTCAACTTTTTCTTCTCGTCACTTCAAATTTACTGCCATTTCTACGTGTCACAACAGTCGGTGCATTAGGAAACGAGACTGATCATTTGACATTGCTCAAATTCATTGAATCAATATCCAATGATCCATATCAGTTCTTGGTGTCATGCAATAGTTTCTCCCGCTTCTGCAATTGCGCCGGAATTACATGCAGCCACGGCCATCAAAGAGTTACAGAGTTAAACCTGCAAGGGTATGGCTTGCATGGATTCATTTCACCTGATGTTGGCAATCTCTCCTTTCTTCGAAATCTTAACCTCATGAACAACAGCTTCAACGGTGAAATCTCAATAGCATTGGGACCTTTATTCCGGCTGCAGCAACTCAAACTAAACAGTAACACGTTGGTAGGGGAAATTCCTATACACTTGACATGATGCTCTGAACTCCAGGGCTTAATTGTAGATAGGAACAATCTCACTGGCAAGATACCAATCGAGATTGGCTCTGTTTGGAAGCTTCAAAAGTTGTATATTAATGACAACAGTTCGATAGGCGAAAAACTTGACAATTATGGCAGTATCTGGCAACAAACTATCTGGTACACGTTCTTCTTCACATTACAACTTGTCATCTCTCATTAATTTCTCAGCTGGAGATTATCAATTCTAAGGCGATCTTCCAGCTAATATTTTCCTCACCCTTCCAAATCACCAAGTAGTTTTGATTGGTAAAAGTCATTTCTCAGGTCGAATTCCTACTTCCATCACGAATGCATCTCTGCTTCAATCATTGGATATCACTCAAAGTCAGTTCTTGGCTAAGTTTAGCGAACAACAGCCTTGGTGGCAATTCAGCTAAGAATTTGGAGTTTCTAACATCTTTGACAAATTGTAGTGAATTGGAATTGTTGTCAATAAGTATTACTAACTTTGGACTTTGGAGGTCTGTTATCGAGTTCCATTGGTAATTTGTCAACAAAACTCAATGAATTATATCTTGGGGTAATCAAGTTACTGGACAGATTCCAATAGAAATAAGAAATCTGATTCACCTGATCCCCTTAACAATCGAACGAAACCACCTCACAGAGATCATTCCAGGTACTCTGGGGAAGTTAGAAAAGTTGCGACTATTATAGTTGTCGAGAAATAAACTGACAGGAGATATACCAGAATTCATCGGCAACCTCACGTATTTGTTTTATCTGGACTTATCACAAAATATGTTAGAAGGAAATATGCCTCCAGGCATTGGAAACTGGGACATCTTACGGGAACTAGACCTTGCAAGAAACAACCTGAAAGGACCCATCCCATTAGAGGTTATGAGTTTTTCTTCTTTAACAAACGTGCTGAACTTGTCGCACAACTCATTCAGTTGTACTCTTCCTACCGAGGTGGGCAGGATCAAAAATATTTGATAAATAGGATGTCTCAAATAATCATTTTTCTGGTGAGATTCATAGAACAATTGGAGGCTGCACAAGCTTGGAGTTCCTTTATTATCAGGGAAATTCTTTTCAAGAAATCATACCATCATCTTTGGCTTCATTGAAAGGTCTTTGACATTTAGATCTATCACGAAACATCTTCTCTGGATCAATTCCAGAAGCTCTGCAACATCTTGCCGTTTTAGAATGCTTCTATGTTTCTTTTAACAAGTTGGATGGAGTGGTACTAACAAAAGGTGTCTTTCAAAATACAAGAGCAATCGCTGTGGCCAGCAATAGTAAAGCTTTGTGGGGACATCTCAGATTTGCACCTACCACCATGCCCTATCAAACTTACGAAACAGAAAAAACATCATATGTTTAAGTTGATATCAGCGATAACTTTGTGATTGATTTTCTTTTTATGTTGTCAACTAATCTTGCTATTTATTGATCAGGAAAAGAGGCAGGAAACAATCTTCCGAATCATCAAAAGTTGACCTGCTATCTAAGGTATCTTACCAGAACCTACACCATGCAACGACCAGTTCTCAGCCATCAACTTAATAGGAAATGGAAGTTTCAGCTTTGTATATAGAGGAAGTCTTGAGCCTGAAGAAGAAGTCGTTGCCATAAATGTCCTCAACCTTCAAACGAAGGGAGCCAAGAAGAGTTACATTGCTGAATGTAATGCACTAAAAACTATTAGGCATTGAAATTTGGTAAGGATATGAAGATATTGCTCCAGCACAGATTATAAAGGCCATGGATTTAAAGCTCTAGTACTTGAGTACATGTCAAATGGAAGCTTAGAAAAGTGGTTGCGTCCAAGAATGTGAGAAACTTCAGATGACCTGAGACCTTTTGGCTATTCTTAATGATGTTGCCTGTGCAATATATTATCTTCATTGCAGATGTGAGCAACCTGCCATTCATTGGGATTTAAAGCCAAGCAATGTCCTTCTTAATGTCATCATAAAAACAATGCGTAGAAAACAAAAATATCTTAGTAATGTTCTTTTTTACTGCTTCTAAAACAAGAGCTTCAAAAGAAATTCTCAAGAATTCTGAAACAAAACGCTTCTATCAAACAAGTTTTTTTATTTTCTTGTTCTTAAAAACAAAAAATTGTTCTACAAAATTGATTCTCACATCCTCCATCAATTTGAAATGGGCGAGTGTCAATCTAATTCTGTTAAGTTTTGAATATATAGTTAAGTTTTTCCAAGAAATTATCATAGTGATGCTAGGGCCTATTCTTTTTCCAATCTACCGGTTTGTGTTTAGGCTAAGGACTGTTTCTGAATTTACTAATTGACAATCTAAAATATTGCCTAGCTTTATTGCTTTTGCTATATCAATGCATTGGCTCTAAATAATATTAGAGTTTTAATTCAGAAACTTGCTGTCATTTTTCACAAAATAAAGAAAGAAAAAAGCAAAGTCAAAAGTTCTAAATTCCTTACCCCCATTTTCACTCAAATGCCTCCAATACTGTTGATCTGAACTTAATGAGAACCTAATTAATTTGAGTGGAAGCTACTTTTTTTAAAAAAAATATTACTTAAGAAACATAAATTAGATTGTAATTTCTAAGAAAAAAAAGTTATTGAAAAACTTCATAAAATTTGAACAATCTTAATTTTTCTTTTGGGTAGAAATTGATTTTCTTATGAAAGCGATTAATTTATGACATATAATCCTTTAATATCGCTAGCCTATGGTGCACAAAAACAGAATGTTCATGGATAAAACTAACGATGATATATAATGAATAAGACAAGCAATGATTTTCCCAAAAGCAATAATGTAAAACTTGTCAACATAGTTTTCAGTGTCAAGTTAGAAGCCATGTAACTTTTGAACTAATAGCTGTTACAATTCATTGTTTTTAGTTTTCAGTATCGCATGCACTTACCCTTTTAGCCAAAGCATCAACTGGTCTTTCATTTGATTGAATGCTAATTATGCTAATCGTAAAATATAGTAGCACAAAACTCAAGTTGCAGAAAGATCAAATGGTAAATTAAACAATCAAGTCAGCAAAGTTCAAGTGGAGAAAAGTTTGGTGACAAATATATTTAAACTCAATTATTTGTGCTCCCCATTTGGCGTACGTAGGTAAGGAAGAGACAAATGCTTGCCTTTGACACTAATGGTGAAATAAAAAAGGATATTTGATGGATAGAGTTTCTCTCTAAAGATATTAATATAATTAGTTTACTTATAAGATGATTTGTGGTTTAGTAAGAGGTGATCAGAGCATCCTTGTTTTTTCTAATCAAATGAAGCCTTGTGCTCCCTCGTCACCTGTCCATTGGTGTACATGCCTTCACATGCTTCTTTAGTAGCATTCATGGATAGAGTTTCTTTGCAGATAAGGGAAAGGAATTTTAGAGAGAGATAAATATAAAATTAAAAAAATTTGTATATTAAATTATAAAAAAATTAAAAAAATTAGATAATCTAAATCAAGCATTCATTCACTATATGATGGCTTCCTCATCCTAGATTTAATGTCTGTAAAAAAGCATAACTCAAACTAAGGAACCATAAATAATGCAACTTAATCCGTATCTTCTGCCTTTATGAATGCAACCAATAACAACCAGAGTAGTCACATTGAGATAATTATGTAGATCTTGACTGTTTCCGTAAGGCTACAAATGACCCCATCAATTTAATTTAAAGAATGTCATTACTATATCCAATACAAGATCACTATCAGACTGTAAGTAACAAGCGAATAACAATGATTATCTTGGAACTTTAACCATTGATAACATGAAAGTGAAGGGAACCAATTTCGTAAGTTTGGATCATCTAATATTTCTTTTTTTTTCTTTTTATAATTTTTTAATCATTTTCTATATTTAAATATATAAGTCAATTTTTTTTTACCAATGTTTTCTTTTTTTAATCTATCTTTGTCTCTCTTTCATTATACACTATAACTTTCAGGTAGGAAATTAACTAATTCACATTTTGTAAGAATCACAAAATTATTTAAGTCATGAGCGGGTAAAGTGAAAAACTATTAATTAAAGAGGGTATAAAGTAATATTAATTATAATTATAAATGTAAAACTAAACTGTAACTGTTCACAATATCACATCCTATTTAATTTACAATTTTATATTAATTGATCATAATCATAAAACCCATTATATTCAAGCAAATCCCTTTTGACCATAGAGCACTTAAGATTCAGTTCAATAACATATAATTCAAATTGATATTAAAAAAAAAAAATCAGAAAGAATTGAAAAAGTTAGCACTAATGGTACGTGCCAACATGCGTCAAATACCACTTCAAACTCTGATAACAAAATGTTTGCATTGATTAATGGAATAGGTATGCCAAAACGCAATTCACTAGTGAATGAACCCATCAATATTGATGGATTCGAATTGCACTTTCTTCCTTGCGAAGGAACAAAAAGCTTGCTTATGGACGAAAAAGGCAGTCAAACCCTCGATCTGGTGCGAGGCAAGTTAATTGAAATTAGAGGCAAGAAGGAAGCCAGGGTTCAATAAACGAAACAAGCGCTTTCTTCATCTTCTCCTTTGCTAACTCAAAGGTCCATCATTTGGGTCAATGGCCAATGGTGGAGCAAGCAGGATACTCTGCTGTCATTCTAACCCATTATCAATTTATGCACCATTAATTAGTTCAGGTTTGGAACGAAGTGCAATCAGGTGAAGGCGTCAAATAGAATACTCTGCTGTCGTGTTGGTTGGTGTCATTCTAACTCCGTAAAGAGATACTAAAACTTTTTGTATTATATTCATAAGAAGAAGTTATAAATATTAAATTATAAATTTATTTATTATTATTTATTTAAAACCGAAGATCAAGGATATAAAAAAGGCATAAATATTAAAAAGTTATGATTTTTTTATGATAGGATTATGAGAACAGAAAATAGGATCAACGAAAGAAAGTTTCAACTCACTTTTTCGAAGATTTTTTTTATTATATATAGGTTGTTGGAAAATGACTAGCAATGGGGCCAGCCTAGGGTTAGGTTGCATAAAGTTGTGAGTTATTCAACTTGAATCATAAAGCAGTGTGCCTACTGCAATTCTAGAAATTTCTGTGTTTATTGTATTTGTCTATGTGAACAAAATTGTTTGAAAAGACTTTTAATTTAATTATTTTTTCATCTAAATCCAACTTTTGCATCCATATTTAAACAACGACTTTAATATTTCATATGAGGGGCTTACTTTTATATTCTCCATTGTATTTTTCATATCATGACTTCTATTTTATAAAGCAAAAGAAACTAATAGCACTGGACCTGATAGCTGAAAGGAGGATGGTATTAAACCATAGTCCTACTTCTCCCCTTCACCCCATCCATTTAATGTGGATGAAAAAGGAGAAGAAAATGTTCACTAACATTATAATGAATAATCGCTGAGCACATTTACACACACAGGGATCATCTCCTAGCTAGTGGATTCTGTGCAATACAGGTAACAAGGGAGCCATGACTTTATATGGTTCACTAACATTATATGGTTTACTTCATTCCTTACATTGTTGATATTTGCTTCTCATTAATGGATTTAAGGCCTTTTGACTGATGAGCTGAGGACTTTTTTGGAGTTGAACCTCCCTAAAGTCAAGGAAGGCAAGAAGCAAAAATTCAGTTAGGTGTCGCAAATCCTAAAATTGGTCCACAGATATCTGAAGTAACTAAAATTCCTTGCCAAAGCAATGAATTTGTCTGTGAGCTTTTACGAGGTGTGCGGCTTCATTTTGATAGGTTTATCAAGGAACTCAAGGTTAGCAATTTTCCTTGTCCCAATCCCATTCAGAGTTTCTAAATACAGGGTCTCAGCCTTTCCATTGAACGTATATATTTCTTATTACTTATATCATTTTTTGCCTACCTTATTTAATTGCGTAGCCTGGAGATTTGGAAAAGGCACAGCTTGGTCTAGGGCATAGTTACAGTAGGGCCAAGGTGAAATTTAATGTTAATCGTGTTGACAATATGGTCATTCAAGCAATCTTCCTTCTTGATACCCTCACAAGGATATCAATTCTTCTCCATGAGAGTCAGGTATATTATTGACGCTGATGTATTATCATAAAATTTGTAGATTGGTAGAGTTCAAAATATTAAAGTTCATTTTAAGTTATTCTTTCCTGGTTTATCAATCTTTGCAGGGAATGGTACGCATGGCAGTTTCCTGAACTATTGAAGATTGTAAATGATAATTAGCTGTATACCGAAGTTGCAAAATTTACTGAGGATAAATCAAAGTTGTCTGAAGACAAAATTCCCGGGCTAACTGACATAGTTGGAGACGAAGACAAGGCTAAAGAGATTGTGGAAGCTGCCAAGGCATCAATGGGCAGAGTTATTGTTTACTTATACTACATGTAAATTGTGTCTCATTCTCTACCTAACGCTGGCTTTCTTTTGAATTTTTTCAGGGCAGGATTTGTCCCCGCTGGACTTGATTAACGTCCAACAATTTGAACAGAGGCTAATGGACCTCTCTGAGTATAGAAGGAAGCTTTATGATTATCTGGTTACTAAGATGAATGACATTGCACCAAATTTGGCATTTTTGATTGGTGAAGTTTTTGGTGCTCGTTTGATATCTCATGCTGGTAGCCTCACAAATTTGGCCAAGTGCCCCTCTTCAACGCTTCAAATACTTGGTGTAGAGAAGGCATTGTTCAGGTTTTTAACTCAATACCTCCTGATTTGAAGAATTGTAAAGTTTAAATTGTGGTGTTCATAGAAACTAAAAAGGGTTCAGATGTGAATCTGCAAGACATTTGATTTGTCCTTTATGTTAAATTAATTTTGTTAAAATATACTTATGACAACAGCTAGTTTTGGTCTTGTAGGGGGACACATCCGTTGTATAGTTGATGGCTGAACAGGAACTGTTACGTGCGACATCATTTTAGAATGTAAATTTTATTCTTTTAACAAAAATATTGTTAGTCTTAAAAAATATTATAAGAATTTTTTGGAAAAATAACCTATTTTAAAAAAATTCAGACAGAAAATTAGAGATTTTAACTTAATTTTATATAGATATAAGATAAAAGGTGAGAATAGTTACTAAAAAAAATGAAAAGTAAGACTAAGATATATTTGTTATTTAAGGTGTTGTAGTTTTTTCTAAGCTATTCGTCTTGAAAAATAAAATAATGACCTTTGATAAAAAAAAATTAACTTTGCAAATATTTCATGAGAATGCGTATTAAAATATGTGAAAAAATAAACACAAGAATGCGTATCAAAATAAAAGAAAAAAAAAGACATAAAATTCATATAAAATTAGAGAAAAAATTAAAAAAAATAATATATGTTTGAAAACTAAAAAGATAATATATAAATATGTGTTAACATGTAAAAAAAATAAAGCATAAAAATATGTGTTAAACTAACGGTTCAAATTATTAGGTTAATACCTGTTACATGCTATAATGTAATAGGCAGAATTCGTATTTAGTGATACTTTAAAACGGTTGATAGGTTTATCCTCCTAAAAAATCCTGTAAAACTTAACATTCATGCAGAATTTTACTCATGGCGTAATTATATAAATATATATATATATTTACATAAAATAAGAAACTCTATCGCTTCTCTCCGCAATCTCACCCAAGGCCAATACAGAATTCTTGATTCCTCCGGAATTTAAAAAATGCAACAACTGGCACAGATTCTGTTTTCCGTTTTCAACTTAACATGATTGACTAAATCGTAAATCAAATTAAGGTGTTTTTGGCGAAATAAAGTTTACGCCTTCTATGTTTTTTGACGTGTAGCGTTTGTCTATTATTGATTTGAGTGATCTGAGCTGCTTAATGCTTCCTACTTTAATTGTATGATTTTCCATGTTTTCCGGGCTGCCGATCGTTGTCCTTAAACTATTGTCCTGGATCTATTCAATATGAATATGTTAAGTTGAACAATTTTCGTGGATCTATCAATGAACATATTAATAAGTTGAATCAACAAAGCATATTATAGTGAGATATTTCACAAATGTAATAATTGATCAATGCACTATGTTGAGTCCGAGTGTCCAAAAAAAACACTACAAAATTCAATAAAGTGTTAGCGTAATAATTATTGTTTATACTCTAAATTGAGGGATTTGAGATCAAAAATTTAAATTCAAACTTTAAAATTATACTTATTGAGAAAGGTTATCGGTGATCAATTCTGAATGTAAATTAGTTTTACACCTAATAATAATAATAAAGAGATGCCGCATGAAAAAATTTTAATAAGAGAAAAAGCTACAAGAATATGGCCAATTTGGGATGAAATTTATGATAGAAAAATTTTTGTCACAAATTTGTGATTAATTTGTGACGCAAAGTGGTTGGAAAAATTTGTGACAACCAATATTCTATCACAAATGTGTAATGGATTTGTGACAAAATTTCTGCCACAAGTCCTACTTTAATGCTTGAATTCTGTTTAAATTCGAGATGGGCTGTACAAGTCTATCTCAAAATGATTTAATTGTTTTTAGATTTGAGATGGATTTGTGATGGACTTGCATAATCCATCACAAATCTGTCTCAAATGCTTTAATTCTCTTATAATGACACAGATTTGTGATAGATTGTACAAGTCCATCACAATCCATGTCATATGTTTCAAATTTTTTTTTTTTTTATATTGCATTTCAAATCCATATGAAAAACAATTAAAGATGAAAGACAACAATTATTTTTTGTGACATAAATGTAATGTATATTTATTTTATTATTTTATTTCCCTTTAAGTTTTTGACTGTAAAAAATTTTAGGTTTATTTTAAAAAATTTTCAAAATTTACAAAATAAATCATGAGTAAAATAGAAGAATATAATTTTTTTTTTAGTTCTAATTATTAACAATATTAATAAACTATTTTAAAAAATAAAAAGGGAAAATGCAATAGACTTTAAATTTTTTGGGAACTTAATTCAAATCAGTTTTAAAAAATGAAGAAATTTGAAAGACAAAATGATAGTAAGAACAAGATTTAGTTTTAGAAAAAAGTCAATGTAAGCATTATTGGCCTTCGATATAAGTTTTTTTATTATTGTCTATCGTGATTTCAAATAGCTCTATTTTTTAAACAAAAACAAGGAGGACACTAATTTTTTCTAGGTTACACCACTCAAGGGAGAAAGAACCCAGCAACGCAGAGCTTCACATCCCGAATAGAACGAACCCAAAAGAAGATATGTGTTTTATTGACACGCAATATTGAGCAACAATCACAAAAGATAAAAAATGGGTTTAAAAACGAGTTACTTAGAAAAGAAATAAAAATTGAGTTATTATCGACTTAAATTAAAATTAAAAAATCAAATACCAAAAAATATAGTCTGCTTTATGGATAAATGAATTCGGAAGTTAGTTATATGTAAAAAAGATATTAACATCCTTACATGTAATAAGCTTATAATATCTTTACTAAAAGTTAACAATTTAAGTTTCACATAAAAAAGAAGTGCACTTGATAAAAAAAAAAATCTAAATTTCACAGTAAACAAAAATACGTTAAAATAATATCTCAAAATGACAAAATCATGCAGAGCAAAATCGTTATATTTAACACTTTACTGTTTTAAGTCAGCAAAGTTCAAGTGGGGAAAAGTTTGGTGACATATTTAAACAGAATTATTTGTGCATCCCCATCAATTAGCATTTGTAGGTGACGAAGTGGCAAATGCATATACTCTCACAAAATCAAACTGACCCAACACATGCCTTTGAACCTAGAAGCAAAAGAACCATAAAGAAAGAAAGATATTTGCCGGATAGAGTTTCTCTCTTAAGATATTATGATATAATTAGTTTCTATGATTTGTGGTTTCGTGCAGAGGTGATCAGTGCATCCTTCCTTTCTCAAATTAACCAAATGAAGCCCTTTGCTCCCATGTCACCTGCCCACTGCTCAACATGCCTTCAAATGTTTCATCCCCAGATGATTGCTCCCTCATTTCAGATTTTCCTTTTTTTAATTATTTTAAGATATTCTTTGAGAACCAAAATTCAACTCAGATTTCAATTTCTGTAACAAAAGCATAACTTAAATCATAAAACCATTTCATAAGAATCATAGAATTGTTTAAGCCATCAGCGGACGAAGTGAAAATCTATTAATTACAATTATAAATATAAAACTAAAACGAAACTGTCCAAAATATCACATCGCATTTAAATTGCCGTTGTTATATTCAAGCAATCTCTTTTGACCATAGAGCACTACACATTAAGTTCAACAACACACAACTCAAATTGTAATATAATAACATTACTTGCGGTGGTCATCAGCATTATTCGGTTTGAAAAGACTTTTGATTTATCTTTTCATATGAATCTAACATTTGCTTACATATTTAAATTATAATTTTAATGAATATTAATATTTATATAAATTAAAATTAAAGAAATTTTATATAATTTTTTATATTTTTTTCTCTCCGCAGTAAGTTCTGACTAGGTACCATCAGCATTATTCGGTTTTAATATTTCATAAAAGGCAGTTCACATATCCTTTGTTTTATTTCTCATATCACTTATGACTGTTATTTTATCAAGCAAAAGAAAACAAAAACGGTGGAGCTAATTGCTGTCAAGTGAAAGGAGCATGGTTCTATAGCAGAAACGTGATCCCTCTGTTCCCCCTATCAATGTAGCGGATGAAAACAATCTAGCGCATGAAAAAGAAGAAACTGTTCATTAGCATAATAGTTTGTAACTCCTGTGTTTGAAAAAAATCTATAAATTAAATTATAAAATTTAACTAATTAAAAATTTTAAATGTATCAGTATTTTATAAAACTGATATAATAAAAAGAATGTTTAGCTTCACATTGTATGGCAATTGACAAAATAAAAATAAATAAATTATTAAATTTATAATATCTCATGAATTATTAAATTCAATAATAAAATAGTTTAAATCTTTGCATTTTTTTTTAAAACAGTGTTGACGAAAATGTAGTGACACAAATATTAAACTATTGGCTACTTAGTCTCTGTTTCGAAAGTAACACCCCAAGGTTTACTCAATAGGACCGTCAGCCCTTAGTTTATGAGAACTGTTGGCTACTGAAGTCTGTCTTGGATCAATGGAGTAAGACTTGCGGCATTTGTAGAAGAAATAGAAAGAAAAAAATTATTAAAATTAAAAATTTAATTTTCTATGTAAAGTTTACTTGGTCTCTGTTTTGGTTTAATGGACTTTGGAGAACTATCAACATAGGGATGGACTTTGGTAACTAAAATTTGGACAACAATTTCCACGCGTATGCCTTAAAATCAGTTGTATTTGATTGATTGATAGTCGCTGTTGTCCTTGTAAGTTTTGTTAATTGAGCGATTATAAAATCGGCAGCAACCGGTATTCTAAATCCAACGTATCACATTATGAGTAACATGCACAAGGTGGTGCTATAATTACCAAACCCTTTGTTCTCGAAGCAGATCAAACATACAAACCATCCACTGCCTTTTGTGCTCCTAAAACAATGAAGCATGTTGCTCCCAAGTTACCTGCACTTTGGTTTATATGCCTTCTCCTTCTTCCATTCTTCATGACAAACTTACTGTCGTTGCAACTTATCATCAAAGCCTCTGCATTAGGAAACAACACTGATCATTTGGCACTGCTCAAATTCAAGGAATCAATATCCAATGACCCATATCAAATCTTGGCCTCTTGGAAAAGTTCCACTCACATCTGCAATTGGACTGGTGTCAAATGCAACCGCCGCCATCAAAGAGTTTCAGAGTTGAACCTAGGAGGATGCCACTTACATGGAGTCATATCAACCCACATTGGCAACCTCTCCTTTCTCAAAACTCTCGAGCTACAAAACAATAGCTTCTACAGCGAAGTCCCACAACAGTTGGGCCGTTTATTCCGACTGCAAAGGCTCAGGCTCGAAAATAACACATTAAGAGGGGAATTTCCTGTCAACTTGACAAGATGCTCTGCACTCAGGTTCCTCGGTTTAGGTGGGAATAATATCACCGGTAACATACCAGTGGAGATTGGATCGCTTTGGAAGCTTGGAAGGTTGTATCTTTATAAAAATAATTTAATAGGAAGAATCCCAGCTTCTATAGGAAATCTTTCTTCCCTTGTTGCTCTATCTGTGGCATATAATAGCTTGGAGGGAAATCTACCAGATGAAATAGGTCGTTTGAAAAACTTGACCTTTATTACTGTATTTGCCAACAGATTGTCTGGTAAGCTTCCTTCTTCACTGTACAATATGTCATCTCTCACTTTTATCTCAGTTGCAGTCAATCAATTGGATGGTTCTCTTCCAGCTACCATGTTCCTCTCCCTCCCATATCTCCAACACCTTCTCATCGGTGGTAATAAATTCTCAGGTCCAATACCAACATCCATCACAAATGCATCTTTTCTTCAACTCCTTGATATCTTTGCGAACTATTTCATTGGACAAATTTCGAGTCTAGAAAAGCAACAAGATATCAAATTGCTTAATTTGGAAATTAACAGTCTGGGTAGTAATTCGACAAAGGATCTAGAGGTTGTATGTTCCCTGACAAACTGTAGTAAGTTGAACATATTGGCCATAGATAATAATAATTTTGGAGGTTCCTTACCCAATTCCATTGGCAATTTATCAACCCAACTCAATCATCTACATCTAGAAGGTAATCAGTTTTCTGGACAAATTCCTGTAACATTGGGTAAACTTACTAACTTAATTGCGTTGATGCTGGACGCAAACAGATTCACAGGGTTCATTCCAGACACCTTTGGGAACTTTCATAAGATGCAAACATTACAGTTGAATAGAAACAAACTGACAGGGAGGATACCAACCTCCATAGGCAACCTCAGTCAATTGTTTAAGCTGGACCTATCACAGAACATGTTAGATGGAAATATTCCTCCTAGTATTGGAAATTGCCAAAGTTTACAAAAGCTAGACCTTTCACAAAACAGACTTAGTGGAGTGACACCGCCACAAGTTATGGGTCTTTCCTTTTCGACAATCTTACTTAACTTGTCAGGAAATGCATTAACTGGCAATCTTCCAGTTGAGGTGGGCAAACTGGAAAGTATTGCTGAGTTGGATGTCTCTGATAATCATCTGTCAGGTGACATTCCTGGTACAGTTGGAGACTGCATAAGCTTGGAGTACCTTTATCTACAATAAAATTCCTTCAATGGAATCATACCTTCATCTTTGGCTTCCTTGAAAGGTCTTCAATATTTAGATCTATGAAGAAACAATTTATCTGGGTCAATTCCTCAAGGTCTGCAGTATATTACCGTTTTAGCATACTTGAATGTTTCATTTAACAACCTAGACGGCCAAGTGCCTAAAAATGGTGTCTTTCAAAATGCAAGTTCAATAGCAGTGGCTGGCAATAGTAAGCTTTGTGGAGGTATCTTAGAGCTACAACTACCACCATGCCCTATCAGTGCTATGAAACAAAAAAAGCACCATAAGTTTAGGTTGATTGCCGTGGTATCTTGTTTGCTTGCCTTCCTATTTTTATCCTCAACAGTTGTTGCTATATATTTTATTAGGAAAAGAAACAGGAAGCAATCTTTTGAGCCATCAACAATTGAACTTCTTTCCAAGGTGTCCTACCAAAGCCTACACCAAGCAACCAATGGGGTTTCAGCTGACAATATGATAGGAAGTGGAAGTTTTGGCTCTGTTTATAAAGGAAGTCTTGGGCCTGAAAATAAAGTTGTTGCCATAAAGGTCCTTAACCTTGGTAAGAAGGGAGCCCACAGGAGCTTCACTACTGAATCTAATGTACTCAAAAATATTAGGCACAGAAATTTGGTAAAGATAATAACATGTTGTTCCAGCACAAACTATAAGGGCCAAGAATTTAAAGCTCTAGTTTTTGACTACATGTCAAATGGAAGCTTGGAAAAATGGTTGCATCTAGGTACAAAAAGTTCAGATCAGCCAAGAACTTTAGGCCTTGATCAAAGACTAAAGATTCTTAGTGATGTTGCCTCTGCATTACATTATCTTCACCATGAATGTGAGCCACCTGTCATTCATCGTGATTTAAAGCCAAACAATGTCCTTCTTGATAGTGAAATGGTTGCCCATGTGAGTGATTTTGGATTGGCAAGACTACTTTCGTCTGTTGAAGGCAATTTTGACAACAAAAGCAGTACCATTGGAATGAAGGGGACTATTGGCTATGCTCCTCCAGGTACAGCTTGATATTTATTTTGGCTATAAAATCTTCTGGAATATTGTTTTCTTGTCTCAAACATTTCCTTTACCTTTGTGTTAGTATTGTTAATATAGTTTTCATCCCATTGACTTATTTGCAATATATTTCAGAATATGGATTGGGTTTTGAAGTCACCACACAAGGTGATATGTATAGCTTTGGGATGACAAAATGTTTGAAGATTGCCATAATCTTCATAACTATGTAAAAGCTTCATTTCCTAATAAACTTGTGCAGATTGTGGACCAAGCTATATTCATCACAGAAATAAGTAAAAGAGAAGCAGCTGCTGCAACAGTAGAATACATTTGTTAGGACTTGACTCTGATGTGTCCTAATGTGGAGAAATGCTTACTATCACTTTTAAACATTGGACTTGCTTGTTCAATGGAGTCACCAAAAGAAAGAATGAGTATCGTGGATGTGACAAGAGAGCTAAATATAATTTATCGTGGGATGAAGAAGACTTAGAATTGAAGAATACTTAGGTGCCACTTCTAGTTACTATTGCTGCCAATTATGTCTTAGTTAATTCATATCCTTTTTCTCTAAATGATTTTTCTGTCTTTCTTTTTTGTTTTTTTTTTTTTGGGCTTTTGGGTTGCATAAAGTTGTGAGTTATTCAAGTTGAATCATAAAGCAGTGTGCCTACTGTAATTTTAGAAATTTATGTGTTTATTGTATTTGTCTGTGTGAACAAAATTGTTACAAAAGACTTTTAATTTAATTATTTTTCCATCTGAATCCAACTTTCGCGTCCATATTTAAACTACGGCTTTAATATTTCATATGAAGCAGCTTACTTATATATCCTCCATTGTAGTTTCCATATCATGACTTCTATTTTATAAAGCAAAAGACACCAAAAGCACTAGACCTGATTGCTGAAAGGAGGATAGTGTTAAACCATAGTCCCACTTCTCCCCTTCCATTAATGTGGATGAAAAAGAAGAAGAAAGTGTTCATTAACATGATAACGAATAATTGCTGAGCACATTTACACACAAAAGGACCATCTCCTAGCTAGTGAAATCTGTGCAATACAGGTAACAAGGGAACTATAACTGTTTCTTTGGTTTTTAGTGGGTCAAATTCTGTCAAATTTTGAACATATGGTTAAGGTTTTTCAAGAAATTATTTTAGTGATGCGACAGTCTACTCTTTTCCCAATGTTATACCGATTTGTGTTTAGGCTAAGGACTGTTCATTGGTTCTGTATGTACTAATTGGAAATTTAATGATTGCCTATCTTCATTGCTTTTGCTATACCAATGCATTGGCTCTAAATTTCAACAATCTTACTTTTCTTTCAAGTAGAAATTGATTTTCTTATGAAAGCGAAGAATTTATGGTATAGGATAAAATCCTTTACTACCACTAGCTTATAGTGTGCCAGAAACAGAATGTTCTTGGATAAAACTAAAGGTGAAATATAATAAAGCACACAAGAAATGATTTTCCCAAAAGCAATAATACAAAACTCGTCAATAGTTTTCAGTGTCAAGTTAAAGGCAATGCAACTTTTGAACTATATATATATATATTTATATATATTTGCTGCTCTTAACTTTTACAGGGTTCAATATCACATGCACTTATCCTTTGAACCAGAGCGTTAACTATTCTTTCATTGTATTGAATGCTAATTATGCTAATGGTAAAATGGAGTTTGTCAGGATCTTGTGTCTTTACAAATGTAAACAATAACAAAAAGGCTGTCATATTGTCAAAGTATGTCAAGCCCCATGAGCTTGGCTTACCACCCTAACCAACAGGACCATGATGGATAGCATGAAAGAGGGTTTCAAATTCTCATTAATGGGATCAAGGTCTTCTGCATCTGCAATAGTTTGGGTTGAAATAACTCAATCATAATCTGGGTAATTTTCCTACATCACTTCCATGAATTTTACATCAATAATATCAAATATCTACATCACAATATTTATTGTAGTACAGGAGTCAAAATGATAAGTCTTACTATATCCATTACAAGATCACAATCAGAACTAGGTAACATGCAAATAGCAAGGATCACCATGAAACTATAACCACTTGTAAAATAGAAGTAAAGGGAACCAATTTCAAAAGAACCACAGAATTCTTTAAGTGAAGTGAAAAAACTTTTAATTAAGAATAAGTATAAATTAAACTATTAGTTATAGTTCTAGAAAATATTTGAAATCTATGGCTTGATTTTCTGTTAAAGTGCTTTTTTTTTTTATTGTTGCTACATAAAATATTTTCAAACATAATAACATGGATAATGACCATTGACCAAAATGCCTCAACTCAATTATAACATTTCTTAAAGTATTAATTGTTGAATAGTACTTTTAGTCACTGTTGAGATTATAAAACAAAAATACTAAATTAAGAAGGTTCTAAATAATTTTGGCTTTCTTTGAAATATATCCATGTGAAGTTTGATATAATTAGCCTTTGAGGTATTAATCATGCATATTGTTTTGCACAATTAACATTCTAACAACTACCAACATGTAGCGCAAAGTGGTAACCTAAAGGCTACATGATAAAGGTTTAGGGAGGGGTTTTTTGAAAAGAAAAAAATGGAGTCATAACCAAAACCATTAATGATGTGATCGGACACTAGAATAATGGTTTGAGTTTGTAGAGAGTGGCTTCTAGGTTGATTACTTGTATGGAAGACATTAGCATCCCTACATGCCCTTTTGGTACTATGGTGATCTAGTTAGTTTATCATGCTTTATTTGAATGTAAGGGTTAGTTTGTTAAAATTCTAGCTCAAGAATAAGAGATTTTGAAAAATAATTGGGGCTTTTTAGAAAACAAATATTTTGCTTCCAAAATGATCCATTTCCTTCTATATTAGGGATTTTAGGAGATTTATTGAAAAATAACTCCTTCCCTTCCAAGTTAGGTTTTTGACAAATAATTTTGTTTTATAAAAACCCATTCCCTTTTAGATTGGTGTTTTTGGAAAATGATTGTTAAAGCAGACCCCTTTCCTTCCATATTAGGTTTTTTTTTGTTATGATGATTCTTTCTTTTGAAAGATGCCTTTCCTTTCAAATCGAGGTTTTGGAAAAATTTTTCACTTTTTTAAAATAGGACCCCTTTCCTTACAAGTTGGGAGTTTTGGAAAATAATTGGAAGAAACCCCTTTCCTTCTAGATTGGGGATTTTGAAAAATGTTTTCTCCACTTGAAAGAAACTCCTTTATTTGTGACACAAGATTGTTAGAATCCAACTCTTAATGATTTTTTCGCCAAAGGGATCTAATTGTATACCTAGTTTAACTAGGATTTTTAATTAAAGATCCTAATTAAGGAGTGGAATGTATTTTTTCCCTATCTTGATTAGGTTAAAACCAAAATCTCTAAATTGAGCTTGACCTAAAAGTGCAAATTTTATTTATTTAAAAAGAAGGCTCACATTTAAAAAAGGTAAAGCCGAATCTATAAATTGGTATTTTTATTCATGTAGAATTTGAAAAATTAAACATGCCATATGTACAGAAAATTAACATGCAATTATGTACAAAATTTAGACATACTAATGAGCTTGCAAACTACAAGTCACACATTAAAGAAGAAGGAAAAGAAAAGATTGCATGATGTAAACACAAATTAACATGTGATCTTAGCTTGACTAAGATTACTGCTATAATTCCTACTTAGTTGAAGAGAAATACAAAGAAGGTGAGAAGGATGAAAAGAACTCACATACCTTATGTATACCCTCCCACAGCCTCGGCTACAAAATAGGGAGACTAAATCCCTAAATATACTCTTGTTGGAGTTTAGAAAACAAAGACTGGTCTTGTTTTATTAGAAAGAACAAGCCAGTAGGAGAGAATAAAGTGGGAGATTGAAATTCTAAGGAAGAATTCGGCTTGAATTTGCTTCATACCTCCTAGCCATAAGAAACAAGAAGCTTAATCCCTTGTGTACTCCTTGAAGGAGATTTAAAAGACAGAGCTAGTATTATTCTATAAAAGAGAACAAACTAGCAAGAAGTGGGAGAAGGAATTTTTCTGTGTACTCCTTGAAAGAGATTTAGAAGAGAGAGCTAATATTATTCTATGGAAGAGAACTAACTTGCAAGAGATGTGAAAGAGGGAATTTTCTGTGTTCTCCTTGTATGAGAGCATACTATTTATAGGGTTAAAGGTTCAAACAAATGAATAAACGGTTATAATAGCTCTTTAATCCTTCTTAATGCCTAGCCTTAATCACACATTTTTACATGTCTCAAATGGTTTTAATGCAGATAAAGGAATAGGTAATCATAAAATCCCCTTAAATGTCTTGTCTTTTTCACAATTTTCACATCTCTAAAAGAATGTGAATATTTTCCTTCAATTGATTTCATTTAAGCCTTTTGGGCTTGGGCTTCTCTTCTAGCCCTTTTTTTTTTTTTTTTTTTCTTTTTTGGCTTCCTAAGAAATCCTATAAAACTTAACATTCATCTAGAATTTTTTTTTTGGGTAAAGACATTTATCTAGAATTTTATTACATAATTTGAAGAACCTTTTTTTATACATAATAAAGAAACTCTAACTCTTTCTTTCCGCAATCTCACCCAAGGCCATTACAGAATTCTTGATTGCACCAGAATTTCAAAAATTAAAGATTAAAGATTAAGGATCAGCCAAGAGCTTTTGGCCTTGATCAAAGATTAAAGATTCTTATTGATGTTGCCTCAGGATTGCATTATCTTCACCATGAAATGTTAACAGAAAAAAGACACACAGATGAAATGTTTGAAGATTGTCAGAATCTCCTTAACTATGTAAGAGCTGCATTTCCTAATAAACTTGTGCAGATTGTGGACAAAGCTATATTCATTAGAGAAATAAGTAATAGAGAAGTAGCTACAGCAGAAGACATTTCTGAGGACTTGACCTTGATGCGTCCTAATGTGGAGAAATGTCTACTTTCTCTATTAAGTATTGGACTTGCTTGTTCAATAGAATCACCAAGGGAAAGATTGAGTATAGTGGATGTGACAAGTGAGCTAAATCAAATTTATTGTGGGATAATGAAGACTTAAAACTGAAGAATACTGAGGTGCCACTTCTACATTAGTATTGCTATCAATTATGTCTTAGTTATTTCATCTTCTTTTTCTCTTCAAGATTTTTCCTTTCTTCTTTATTGCCTCAGAATTTAATTTTACTTCCTAAATTTATAGTTTCTTTTTCAGGTTGCAAAAAATTGTGAGATATTCAAGTTGATTTGTCAAACAATGCACCCACTCGCCTATAGTGATTGTGGAAATTCATGTTTTTGTTATATTAATCTCTGTGAACAAAGCTAATTAAAAATACTTTTTTATAATTTATCTTTCTCCTTTGCGTACGTATTTAAACTATGGTTTTAATATTTCATAAGAAGAAGCTTACTTTTCCTCCATTCTATTTCCTGTATCACTTATGTTTGATTTCTATTTTTTATGAAGCAAAAGAAACCAAAAGCAATGGAGCTAATTGCTGTTAAGTGAAAGGAGCATGATTATAAATCAAAACCTACTTCTCCCCTTCACCGCATTAATGTAGTATATGAAAAAGGACAAGAAAATGTTCATTAGCATAGTAAGGAATAATCTCTAAGCATTATTATGCATGCACAACTGTGCGAGCACATACACAAATAAATATATATACATACATCAAATATATATATCACTATGCACACAATAATTCTGGTATAATAAAATGTATATATTGAATTTCGCATTCTTGTTATATTCTAAATATATGTGATGATGGGCTAAGATTTGTAATTTTGGCCAAATCTCCTAGTGGATTCTAAGCTATAGGGATTACAAGGGAACCATGATTGTTTTTCTTGATTTTAGTTGGTCTAATCATGTGAAATTTTGAATCTTAGTTCTTCTATTTTTACTCCTTTATTTTTATATAATTTTTATTTAAAAAATGTAATTATTTAATTTATTAAATTTTATAAAATAAATTATAAGATCAACTAATTTTAAAAAAAAAATAGTTTAAACATCAAGTGATAATTTAAATGTAGAAAAAAATTTTATGTTTGAATATATGGCTGAGTCCCATGTCACCTCGGTTTGTCTTTCAGCCAAGTATCGCTCGATGTCTCTATATTTTAGGAAATGACCATTTTAAATGACGCTTATCTAGCTTTATTGCTTTTGTAAGACCAGGCTATACCATTGCATTGCTCTAAATTAAGATATTTCAAAAATTTAAACTATTTATCTTGAATGAATGGTTTTTATTTTGTATCTCGGCCACATCCTTTTACATATGAAAGTTTTCCTTTAAGGTTAAAGTTTGGACAACTTTTAATTTTAGGTGACAAAATTAAATTCTTAACAATGCAATTATAAAGACTCTATATTATATAAAAAATAAATGTTTCAAAAATTATTAAATAAATATTTAAAAATGATTTTCACTTTATGTTTCTAACTTCACTAAGGCTTTGTACAAAAAAAAAATTACAAAAATTAGAAAAAGGGAAAAATTAGGAAATCCAATCATTTCTTCCAATTTCCCTCAAATGCCACTCCAATACTTTTAACAAATTAGATTTGAACTTAATGAAAACTCCATCTAATGTGAGTGGAAGGCTATTTTTTTATAAGAAAATTAGTACTTAAGGGACATAAATTAGATTATAATTTCTTAGAAAAAGCTAATGATGAAATTTAATCAAGCAGACAAGCAATGATTTTCGCAAAAGCAATAATGTAAAGCTTGTCAATAGTTTTCAGTGTTAAGTTAAAAGCAGGGCAACTTTTGAACTATTAGCTGCTCTTAACTTCTACAGTTTACTGTTTTTAGTTTGAGTAAATTTATTTCTACATTAATAAATATACGATTTGTCTATATTTTTTATTTTTTTAAAATAATTATGTTTACCAACATTTTTTAAAAAATTAAAATATAAACAATACATAAAATATATATTTACTAACGCAAACCCAGTAACACTCTTTCAGTTTTCAATATCACATGCATTTTTTTTTTGAGCCAAAACATCAACTATTTTTTCATTTGATTGGATGCTAATTTTGCTAACAGATCCGAACTTACAATTTAAGTGGTTATTCTAAGATCTCTAATCTTTAAATCTACAAATTTAATTTCCCACTTTCCTAACTCCATCAAAATCATTAAACTCTTTATATAACAAAAAAAACGTATTAGCACAAAACTCAAGTTGCAGAAAATTCAAATGGCAAAATAATCAAGTCAGTACAGTTGATGTGGAGAAAAGTTTGGTGACGGATATATTTAAACTAAATTATTTGTGCATCCCCATTTAGCATATGTAGGTAACGATGAGACAAATGCATATACTCTGACAAAGTCAGACTAAACCAATACATGCCTTTGACACTGGAAGGGGACAAAAGGACGATATTTGACGGATAGAGTTTTTTCTCTCACGTCAAATGAAACCTTTTGCTCACATGTCAACTGTCCATTGGTCCACAAGCCTTCACTTGCTTCTTCACAAGCATTCATTCACTAGAGGATTGTTCCCTCGTGCCAGATTTTAAAGCATAACTCAAACTAGAGGACCATAACTAATGCATCTTAATTAGAACATTCTGCCTTTACAAATGCAACGCAACTAATAACAAAATGCTATCATCCCGTCAAGTTCAGTAACACAACTCAAGTTGTAATAAAACACAATCTCACAAGTAAAGTCCGACATAATTAATAAATAGTTAGGTTCCTTAAATATATTATCTTAAATTTGATCCAAGTCGTGTGTATAAAAAAGCCTTTATTAAAAGAAATCATATATACTTTGGTGATATGTCTGCTTCGAAGAGAATTAATTTCTGACTGTCAACTAGAAGATATCCTAAATTTATCTAAAAAGAATAAAACACAATCTTTGTAAAACTCAAAAATTTTATAATTTAAATTATTAAATTTATTAAATCTCATAAAATATAATATAAAACTTAACACACAATTTTTTATGAGTATTTTTTTCTTACTTCTTAATAAAATAACAAATTGCAGTGGTCATCTTAAGTGCTAAGAACATAAGTTTCAATAAAGTACAGTAGCAGTTAGTCATCCCCAATAACATCATTAGCCCAAAAAAATAAAAAATTTAGCACGGATAACATTGTTTTCATGGTAAAGCGTCATAAAGTCCAACATATTTAAATACGTCCAGCAACAAGAGAATGTATACGATTCTTCCGAGTTCCAACCCAAATGCCAAAGTTAAGCCTATCAGCCCAATGTTCCTCAAACAAAAGAAGCACCTTTCGCAAATGTTTCCTGCATTTCGGTCCATATACCTTCAACTTTTTTTTCTCGTCACTTCAAATTTACTGCCATTTCTACATATCACAACAGTCTGTGCCTTAGGAAACGAGACTGATCATTTGACATTGCTCAAATTCAAGGAATCAATATCAAATGACCCATATCAACTCTTGGTGTCATGGCATAGTTCCTCCCGCTTCTGCAATTGGGCAGGAATTACATGCAGCCAAGGCCATCAAAGAATTACAGAGTTAAACCTGCATGGGTATGGCTTGCATGGATTCATTTCACCTGATGTTGGCAATCTCTCCTTTCTTCGAAATCTTAATCTCATGAACAACAGCTTCAATGGTGAAATCTCAAAAGCATTGGGACGTTTTTTCCGGCTGCAGCAACTCAAACTAAACAATAACACGTTGGCAGGGGAAATTCCTATACACTTGACAAGATACTCTTAACTCCAGGGCTTAACTGTAGATAGGAATAATCTCACTGGCAAAATACCAATCGAGATTGGCTCTGTTTGGAAGCTTCAAAAGTTGTATATTAATGACAACAGTTTGATAGGCGAAAAACTTGACAATTATGGCAGTATCTGGCGACAAACTGTCTGGTACACTTTCTTCTTCACATACAACATGTCATCTCTCATTAATATCTCAGCTGGATTATCAATTCTGAGGCTATCTTCCAGCTAACATGTTCCTCATCCTTCTAAATCACCAAATGGTTTTGACTGGTAAAAGTCAGTTCTCAGGTCGAATTCCTACTTCCATCACAAATGCATCTCTGCTTCAGTTATTTGAAATTGCTCAAAACCATTTCGTAGTCTAAGAAGGCTAAAAATTCTTTCTTGGCTAAGTTTAGCTAACAACAGCCTTGGTGGCAATTCAGCTAAGAATATGGAGTTTCTAACATCTTTAACAAATTGTAGCGAATTGGAATTGTTGGCAATAAGTATTACTAACTTTGGACTTTGGAGTTCTGTTATCAAGTTCCATTGGTAATTTGTCAACACAACTCAATGAGTTATATCTTGGGGTAATCAAGTTACAGGACAGATTCCAATAGAAATAGGAAATCTGATTAACTTGATCACCTAAACAATCGAACAAAACCACCTCACAGAGATCATTCCAGC